>JASDDO010000001.1:464926636-466176636 GCA_030015575.1 Agapanthus africanus
AATACTAGTTAATGCAAAGTAATATATCAAATATATAATTATACATTAAATCATTAAATCAACACTTGATTTAACGATCCGGTCATATCGCATATAACCGACTAGTATCCTATGTATCGGCTTATCGAATCAATCCTTGATTCGATATCTAGGTTATATCGAATATAACCAATGGATACATCCATCGCGAGAATGGAATATGGTATCACATACACGCATTATTCTCGGTCCTGCACATATCTCATATGCGCTCCTATTTCGTTTCGCTTGAGCCAGGAAACCTCTGTGTAGGACTCTAAAGACTCGTCAATACGCCGGTAGCAGATGATGATCATATCAAGCACCCACAAGCCGCAAGCGGTCTGCTAAACGTAACGGCCATCCGGGTATTGAGCGATCAGAAGATCGACGAGCTAGCCCGCTCACACTCCTGTGAATCCAACCAGTAACACTTACCGTACAGTCCGGTCTGTTCGTCTGATATGTCGCATATCAAGTCTAGGGGTGGTAAACGTCAGACCCCAATAACCGATAAGTCGTGCCGATGTGAGGCTCATAACGGGTCGAGAAACTACTGGTAACACTTACCAGCAAATCTCTGATCAGCCCTGGCCAGGGACTTCCCTGTTACGGCCAATCGAGCACTGCGCAACATCAACCCCCAATACCGGGAGAGACGAAACCCCTCCTATCGCTCATTGCCTCCATGTGACTCGGGACTGTACCCAAAGACCACCATTTTGCACGCCCTCATAGACGTGGTAAGGTGGAGATCAAAGCACAGTGGGAATCACACAAGACTCTATGACGATCTCGGGTCTATAGACTAACCTGCACAAGTGTCACCTGAGAACTGCCATCTGACGTGAGGTATAATACCATCTGGGAGTTCTCGGGGAGTCCGTCCAGTGTACCCAGTCTCCACTGAGCACCCGTATACCATCTCTGAATTCAAACACCAATGGATATGGGATCATCCATCGCCCATCTCATGGGTCGAGAGGCGTATACGCTAGTCTACACTGGTATATCGATGCCCCGTCTCGATACACCCACGACTAGGGACCTTGAAGGATGTACCTGTAGACTACCATGTCCCCACTAGTATGATCTGCATCACAGTCCAGGTAGTCAAGTACACATCCTAAGGGCTTTACCAACATGTAACTATAAGACAGTTTAAAGAGACAAGTGTACATGTTAAGATAAAGAGCAACCAGATAGCATACTATCATATCGAGCAAGAAAGTCATCTCTATATATGTCCAAGTATCCAATATAATATACATCATCTGTACAATACTGGCCTCTAGGGCATACATACAACTAACATTATCAACATGTGAGAGTAAGACAGTAAAGTAATATAAGTCAACATGTTAAGATAAAGTGAAACCAAATAGCATACTATCATGACGAGCAAGAAAGTCCTCTCTATATATATCCAAGCATCCATTATAATATACATCATATGTACAACAATGGCCTCTAGGGCATATACATGACTAACAGGTCCAGTGGGAGACCATCTCGAGGAGTCGAGACCAGGTCTCCTAACCCTAGAATTGCCAGTGTTGCTTGTCGCTCTCGTAGGGGTCTAGGGATGTGGGTTTGGCTATTCATCACGACCGTGGAATCCGCGTTTTATACAGGCTCGCATAAAACACGGAAATCCTAGTACATCCAATATTTCATATGTTATCTTCTGCTGCAATGTTCTGTGATGAGATCATATTACCGCCTGAGACGAATGTTTATATTATATATATGAGATATATGATATATTGCAGATTTCGTCTCAAATGTGATGCTTGTGAAGCATATTAAAATGGGACTTCATTAATGAGATTAATGAAACTAAAAGAAACTTAAAGATATTGTAGAAATTTGTCTCAAAAACTGGTAGCTCTAGTTCTTGCTTTGCATAGCGGTGTTCCTTGTAGAACATCCAGCACCTTAATCGATAAGGAAAGGGCCGAGATCCCTTCACCGGGAGTGACCTCTTTAGCGAAACTAGCAGATGCTACAAACTCGATTTGTCTTTTGATTGTTTCTATAGTTTTGCTTTGCACAGTGATATTTATGAAATATCCTGCACCTTATTCGATGAGGAAAGAGCCGACGATCCCTTCACCGGGAGTGATCTCTTTAGCAAAACTAGAAAAGGCCTAAAAAACACTCCATTTAAAATCACTCGATTCTACAACGATATCAAGTTCATTACGCAAAGGGTTTTCTTAAAAACCTGTCGTAGCCCTCCGTCATTTCAGATAAGTAATAGTTAGTATTCGTGCAGCGTTTGTTGACCTCTGTTAAAGCATAGTATGCGGTAGCTGATTAGTGCTTATCTGTATGAACATATGATGTGATTGATTTAGGGTAGTTGTGCGACCTTGTTGACCTCTGTCAAGGGTCGTGCGGGTGGGTTTACTTCAATTAGGAAATGACGGGTTGAACTTGACTAGCATCCTATGGTTTGTTGACCTCTGTCAAGGTCATAGGACGCTAGGGGCAAAACATTATCGAGAATTTCAAGTGTTGAAATTTGCAATGAGATTGCATACCTTCTATGAGATAGTTGGATCCCGATACCCGCTGAGAGTATGAGTTACTCCTGAGAGAGTTTTACACATTACAATTAGCCGATCAAGTAGGTGTCTAGAATGGTGTTAACGGGGTTACGCCCCTGAGAAAACGAGGTTTACTTTAATTAAGTCCGTGCGAAAGCACGGGGAACCTCCCTCAAAGTACCGGCACTGGCCTAGCTGAAAGATTGGCGAACTTGTAACGTGTAATTAATCCTGGCTAGTCTTTTCTTTTAGGGTTTGAAGGAAGATTTGACTAAAACAATGGGAGCCATCCTGATTAGATAAATTGATAACCAATCTAATCTTGTAAAAGCGCACGCTGAGTATTTTCTTCTCTCTCTCTCCTGGTTACGACTATGTCACATCTTAATCAAGATAATAATACGGATGTATTGACCGAACCCGCTTGTTATACTACACTAGGGAACGTTGGTCCCGCTCCAACTTATAATTGTTATAAGACAGAGCAGGAAATAAGGGATTACCAGAATTCCCGTGCCGACCAAACGAAGAAAGTGCATATTGATGCATCATCTTCGGGTATGTTCATTACCGAGAACTGTTTCTCAATATCCTTTACGTCATGGATATTTGATACCGGATCAGGATCCCACATATGTAATTTGTTACATGGGCTATAGATAGGTAGAGAACTGAGAACGGGTGATAAATTTCATGAGATAAAAACGGTGCAAGTGTTGCAGCCAAGTCTGTTGGTAGTTATCACCCCGTATTACCAGAATACATCGATTCTGAACGAATGTTATTAGATACCGAACCTGATATACAAAATCATATCAGTCTCTTTATTAGTAAAGAAGGATATAATTTTGTATTATTGGATAATATTTTGAACATTTCCTATATCAAGAGTTGATCGGTTCAGGCACGTTATCTAAAACCATAGACGTTCTTAATCAAACCACAGTTCTTAACGTACAGAACATACACAAGAGGAAGAGTTCAGAAATGAACGAATCCTTCTTAAGGCTTTGTAGACTAGGTCATATCAATGCGACCTGACTAGCTGAAGTTACATATAGATGCATATTTAAATTAGTTTGAATTTACATCTTTTGAAACTTGCCGGTCATGTCACAGAGATAAGATGACCACAGCTCCGTTTATTGGAAACAGAGAAAGAGTTAGTGAACTCTTGGGATTGATACATGCTGATGTATGAAGGTCCCCTGTCTACACATGCCAGGACCGGTTCTTTATACTTCATTACATTCACTGATTATCACTCAACATCCGGACATATGTTCCTGTTGAAACACAAGCCTGGAACTTTTGAGAAATTCAATGAATATAAGTTAGAAGTGGAGAACCAAAAATGGGTAAAAGTATTATGTCCTTTGATGAGATCAAGGAGGAAATACTTGAGCACGGAATTCATGGACTATTCTAAAGGAGAATGAGATTCTCTCTCAGCATTACTCCTCCATATACACCACAGCACGTAGGTGTATCGGGGCGGAGCAATCACACCCTATTTTGATATGGTGTGCTCTATGATGAGTACTACTGAGTTTCCTATTTTCTTTTGGGAGTTATGCACTTGTGAAGCTGCATACCTATTGAATAGGGTTCCAATCAAATCAGTTGCCTACCACTTCATATGTGATATGGAATGGGAAGAGCCCATATCTTAAGTAAGTTAAGATTTGGGGTTGTCCGGCCTATGTCTAAAAGCAAAATCCGGATAAGCTCAAGACAAAGTCAGTTCTGTGGAAGTTTGTTGGATATCCCAAGCATTCGCAAGGGAATATCTTCTACCAAACCGAGGAACAAAAGATGTTTTGTTTCTCAGCATGCCACCTTTATGAAAGGGAATTTCTTGTGAAGAAATTATTGGTCATGAGGTAGAACTGGAAAGAGTTCCAGCTATACAAACTGCAACTGATGATTTGGTAGAACCAAAGGATTCAATAGTTTCCAATGAACCTCAGCCTCTCCGCCGATCTAGTAGGGTTCCTCACCCACCTGAGAGATACTTTGGTTTCTCTATGACAGTGGGAGTGAGGATTCCATCATGAGATGATGACCCAACTTATTTCGAGCAGGCCATTAGGAGTGGGACTCTGTAAGAATGGCTGGATGCTTAGTGATCTGAGATGGAATCCTTATACACCAACAAAGTACGGACTTTGGTTGCTTTATCTGAAGGATTAAATCCCCATCAGGAGCAAGTATATCTTGAGAAGATTACTTGGTGTACATGGAAAAGTTGAGACTTTCAAAACTATGCTTAAGTCCATCCAGATCCTATTTGCCATTGCTACATACCATGACTACGATTTCTGGTGGTTGGGTGTCATGACTGCTTTCTAAATATTGTTTTGGAAGAGAGCGTCTATAAGTACACAGCCAGTGAGCTTCGTAGATAATGGGAGCAGCGGAAACGTGTGCAAGATGTTTTATGTGATAAATCAGGCATCGCGGAGATGGAACGTCTGTTTTGATGTGGTAGTCAAAGAGTTTGACTTCATCAAAATGGTAGATGAACCTTGTATATACAAAAAGGTAGTGGAGAGTATGGTGGTGATCCTCGTAGAGTACGTGGATGACATACTCTTGATAGGGAAGGAGTTTCCTATGCTACGCACGGTCAATCTCCACTTATCACAAGGATTCTCCATATAGGATCAAGATGATACCTCCTAAATCCTGGGTTATGGATCTATGAGATAGATCTATTTGGATGTTAGGATTCTCACTAGTTGTAGTGAGATGGTATCAATCGATCCTGGGGAGAATCACTGGAAAGGTTTCAGGGTGATAAGGACGACTGAATGTCAGTCGCAGGCATTGTCTTAACCCTCAGTGGAGGGACGGTATGTTGGAAGAGTTCCAAGCTAGATACCGTGACATACTAGACAATTAAGGGCAAGATACATCGTTACCAAGGATGCTACCAAAGAGGCAGTCTGGATATATATAAGTTCATGAGATGAACTTCGTTCCAACCATTGTGTGACAATGGAGTTATGGCTTTGGCCTAGGAACCCCCGTCCCATCAGAAATCCAGATATAATTCTTAGGCAGAATCACCTGATCATGGAGATGGTTGATCTCCAGGGAGATCGAGGTTAGGAGAGTGGACACAAAGGACAACAGCGCGGATCCACTCACAAAGGCCTAATTCCCAGTAGAGACTTTTATGGGATGGTTGAGTATGAGATACTTCAACCATAACTTATTGTTGGGTATACGATACCACAACAGATGGCCCTAGTGCAAGTGGGAGATTGTTAGTTATATGTATGCCCTAGAGGCCATTACTGTACATGGGTTGTATATTGTAATGGATGCTGGGACATATATAGGGATGACTTTCTTGCTCAACATGATAGTATGCTATCTGGTTACTCTTTATCTTAACATGTACTCTGATTGTCTCCATGCTACATGTTGATAAAGTCCTTAGGATAAGTACTCAAATACCAGGACTATGATGCAGATCATACTAGTGAGGACAGTGTAGTCGCCAAGTACATCCTTCAAATGTTCCTAGTCGTGGGAGTACCGAGACAGGGCATGGATACTCCAGAGTAGACTAGCGTATGTGCTTCTTGACCCATATGATGGGCGATGGATGATCTCATATCCATTGGTGTTTGACATCAGAGAAGGTATACGGGTGCTCAGTGGAGACTGGGTACACTGGACGGACTCGCCGAGAACTCCAAGATGGTATTATACCTCACGTCAGATGGCAGTTCTCTGGTGACACTGGTACAGGTTAGTCCGTAGACCCGAGATCGTCATAGAGTCTTGTGTGATTCCCACTGTGCTTTGATTTCCATCATACCACGTCCAAGAGGGCGTGCAAAAATGTGGCTTTTGGGTACAGTCCCGAATCACATGGAGGCAATGAGCGATAGGAGGGGTTTCGTCTCTCCCGGTATAGAGAGTTGATGTTGCGCTGTGTTCGATTGGATATAACTAGAAATCCCTGGCCAGGATTGTTGATATTTACTGGTAAGAGTTATCAGTAGTTTCTCGAACTGTTATAGACCTCATATCGACATGACTTATCAAGTTGCTGGGGTCTAACGTTTACCACCCCTAGGCGAGATATGCGACATATCAGACGAAGAGATCGAACTGTACGGGAGTGTTTTTGATTGGATACGCAGGAGAATGTACAGGCTTGCTTGTTGATCTTCTGATCGCTCAATACCTGGGTGGCTGTTACGTTTAGCTGACCGCTTGCAGCTTGTGGGTGTTTGATATGATCATCACCTACTGCCGGCGTATTGACGATTCTTTGGAGACCTACACAGAGGTTTCTTGACTCAGGAAAAACGGAGTAGGAGCACATATATGATATGTGCGGGACCAAGAACAATACGTGTATGTGATACCGTATTAGATTCTCACGATATGAGATATCGGCCGGGTATATGTGATATAGCCGGGTCATCGGATCAAGTGTTGATTCGATGAACTGATATAGATTATATTAGTCGGTTATTTATGAAATAGCCGGATTATCGGATCAAGTGTTGATTTGATAATTTAATGTATAATAATATATTTGATATATTAAATTACATTAACTAATATAAGCTCACTTATTGATTCATTTTCTCACTCGGGTAATACATTGATATATATGCGATATATGTTAATTGTATTATTTTCTTTTGTTATAAAAATATATTATATATGTGATATATAATATTGTAACAAGTTATAATTACTAATACAACATGGTTAGTGGAGATTAATCATGGTTAGGGTTTGATTTGGGTTAAACATTTCTAGAAGCTTCTATAAGCTTTTACTTTGTTTCTTGCAAAGATATTATGGTTGATATTTTGTGAGATATTTCCTAACCCAACCCACACCCTTTAATCCTAGTTAACTCTCTACATTGGTTAGCCTTTTCTTTGGTCAACCATGGTTGCATTTGTAGTTATCATAACAATTCATTATTCATCAAAAAAAGGATTATTCTTTCATCTTCTTCTTCTTCCTCCTTGCAAAGCTTTCTAGTTTTGGGTTTGTGATGGATTAGTGTAAGATTATAATAACAAAAGAGAGCATAAATCCTACTTCATCATCCTAATCTATCCTAGCCATTTAGATTAGGGTGTTCACTTCATTAGTGAGTGAGAGCTTGTGTTAAAGAAACTTCAAGGTAGATCATCTTTGTTATCGAAGATCGGAAGCAAGCATGTATTTTTCTCTTCGTGGAGCCTCTTTAGAGTCCGGGTACTCGATGATCGCAGCGAAAGGACCTCAACACGGAGCTTTAGAATTGAAGGACCGGACTACAAAGGTTGTAATCCCAAACTCTTAGTGTTAAAGTGTTTAACATGCTTTATTTCTCCTAATCTCTAGTTTAAAGATCTTGGATAGAGTTGTTCGGCACGTCTAAATTTTAAATCGGGCTTGATTGATGCCTTGTAGAACCTTGTAAGAGTGCCTAGTAACCCTACACTGTCCAGGTGTGATCTCTACTCGCATAAAGAGATCGGTTTTAGTAAATAAAATCTAAACCGACGGTGAAATAGTCGTGCGGGACATGACTAGGCAAAGATGCTGAACCTGTATAAATTCTCTGTGTTTGTCTTTTGGTAACTTGCACTTCTTTTTATTAGCTCTTTGATAATTTCATTTATCATTTTTTGTGATTGAAATATTATTTAGCGTAAATACATTTTTGCTAGAACTACTTGTGTGAGGTTCTAAATTTTTATTTATTGCCTTCACCCTATTCACCCCCCTTTAGGATGATTTTCAATACATCACGTCTTTAACTATTGTTGTTTTTCACTAAATACCTTGAAAATTTAACTAAACGATTCATCTTCATAAATTAATTAAATTACTATAAATTTCACTAAAATATCCTTAACCATTGTTGTTTTTCACTAAATTATCATTAAATTTTTTACTAAAAAACCTTATCTGCTCAATTTTACTTATTTATACTAAAATACCCTTAACTATTATTGCTTTTCTTCTAAAACACCCTTAACTATTTTTACTTTTCACTACACTACCCCCCGAATATTAGAAATAAGGGTATTTTCTTAAAGATTAAGGGTATTTTCTTAAATATCTCATTTTGAAAATCTTGTTTTTTAACTAATTAACTTATACCTAATTAACAAATTGTAATTAAAAATCCTAACTATAGATTTCACAAACAATATAGAATTTCTTCGTGTGTGTGGGGGGGGGGGGGGTAGGTCATTACCCCATGTAGTATCATTTAAATTATGTTTAACATATTCTAAAATTAATATCAAAACATAATATAGTAGGGTTGGATTTGACAAGAGTTCAATGTAGACGAGAATGATGATGAATTACGGTTAGGCCTTGTTTGTGTGTGTGTGTATGCTTCTGTGTGCACGCGCGTGTTTATGTGTGTGTATGTGTGTGTGTGTGTGTGTGTGTGTGTGTTTTTAAGTGTGTATATGTGTATGTACCATTGACTACTGAAAAGCATGGAATTTGACGGTCGGCTCGTCCAACCGCTGCTCCAGACGTCGCTCGCGTGGGGTACCAGAAGTATCCTCCGGAGAGGAGGACAACTTCAGGTGGGATCTGCTGGGAGCAGTTCCCTGGCCTCTCTCCCAACAACCGTGGTGCACTCCGTTTACGCATCTAGGATAGGGGTCACCATAATCGGATCGGTCACTGCGCTGAAATCAATTCCTGATGCCTTCGCCTCTTGCACCACCCGTGCCTACACCATGTAAATAATTCTAACGTAAGTAAACCATTTAGATTTAAACTTATCAAAACAAATTTTCATTCGAATTAGAACAATTATTAACACTTACGCAATACTCTTGAGTACCAACGTTGGGCTATCGAAGCTCGCCCATGACCGGATCTCTAGATGAAGTGTGGATGGACAGATAATCCGTTAACATGCTCGCAAAGCCACCTTGAGCTATGGTCTGAGCTATCTGCAATTCACCAAATACACACATATATATCATAACTTTTCATATTGCATTATATCAAAAGAGATATCTTGTAATTTATCTTTGCCTCTTTGGCCCGATTCACGTTTCTTGATCCACCAGTGTAGGTTAGTTGACTCCTCTGCATTGACTTTCGATTCTCCTTATTTTGAGTGGCCTATTTCAACTTGCGATCAGACATCCAAAACTCGCAAAGAGAGGCCATGTCTCTAAATCGACGTCGGTAAAGACCGGCGAATGTAGGAGAGCCTCTTTCTGCCTCTGGGGTCTCCCACCACAGATCATAGCAATCCGACCTTATCTTACCCCTATTATACCGGACATGACCCTATATGCTAATCGTGAGGCCCTGATTAATAGCTTGAAGATCGAGTCCTCTATGATGGTCATCGGGATCGAGGGTCTGGAAGTCGTAATCTATTTGCAAATACAAGAAATTAACGTTGTTAAATTATAACCTACGAATGATAGTAAATTTGTATTGATAAATCAAATAAAAATATTTAATAATACCTAAGCCTTCTCAAAGAAGAGGTCAAAGGAGCGCTTGTGTTGATCGCCTCATTCAAAGGTCAAAAGGATACTTCTTGAAGTGACGGTTCTCATCCCCCATATACTGGCCGAACTTCTTGACATACTGGCCACTGGGTCAGCATCTGGCGGTAAAAGGGAGGGAGAATGGTTCTTGGCCCTGCGAGGCATCGGACTTCAACTTGTGGGACTAAGTCGGCCTTTGAGTCCCACGAATAGGCAGTGGTTGCCCTGCATCTGTAAAATATATAGATATATATGCAATATCAAGACAAAACAAATTATGCATACAATAATCAATAAAACAAGGATATATACCTTGGGCGATAACAGCACAAGCCTGAGCCCGGGCAGCAGCACGATCGGGTCGGTAGTTCCTCCCACGAGGGACAGCCGGTGGCCCGGACATGGATGAATCCTCTCCAACTAGATGATAAACAATGACAATATAAGTAACTTCTGAATAAAATAATACATAATCAATTTAAAGTATTATATATGTAAAGAATACTAATCTGCAAACTGCGCGGAGGGAGGCACCCCCTCAAGTAGACAAAAAATGACTTTATTGTTAAATATAGTACCCTCAAGGCAATTATTGTAATTGCAGGAACGCGATTATGATAATTGAGGGAGGACCTATACAGGTAGAACAGTCTTACTCAAAATGATATTATACTATCTGGTTTGTCTTTATCATTGATGTGTATACGTTTTACTTGTTATTACGTGTCGCTAGTACATAATGATGAATCTCGTAGGATTCTTGCTTGGCTACCAGTATTATGATGGCGATCATATACGTGAGAGCTGGGTAGTCCATAAGCGCATCCTTAAATGTCCCTAGTTGTGGGTGTATCGAGACTGGGCATCGATATTCCGGAGTAGACTAGTGTATACGTTTCGAGAACCCGACGAGGGGCGGTGGCGGTCTCACAAGCCATTGGTGTTGTGTCACCTAGGATAGTATACATGTATTCACTGGAGGTGAGTACACAAGACGGACTCGCCGAGAACTTCTAGATGGTAATATAACTATCGTCAGAAACAAGTTCTCTTTTGGCATGAGTACAAATTAGTCTTTTGACTTGAGATCGTCATTTATATCATTTGAGTTCCCACTGTACTTATATTACTATCCTACCATGGCTCGAAGAAGTTGTGCAAATAGGATTTAGTTGGATACAGTCCCGAGCCATATAAAGGCAGTGAGCGATTGGCGGGGATTCGTCTCTCCTGGTACTAAGAGTCGATGTCGCGCTATGTTCGGTTGGCTATCACCCTAAATCCGTGGCCACGGTGGATGAGATTTACTGATAGGAGTTCAGTAGTTTCTCGGTTTATGATGAGCTTGACTCCGACACGACCTATCGGGTTATTAGGGGTCAGACGTTATCCACCTCCTAGACCCGGTATGTGATACTTTTAGACGAAAAGACCGGACTATACGGAGTTTGTCACATTCAAGCTCAGTAGGGTACGGACGGACTTGATTGTCGACCTCCTATTCGGCATATACCTGGAGAGCCGTTACGTACAGCTAGTGCCGCCGACATGCTTGTGGTTATGAATTTATCCAGTAACTCACCGCCAATGTATTGTCGAGTCTTTAGAGTCCCACACAGAGGGTTTTCCCCGTTCAGGCAATATGATGTAGATGACGTATTTTAGTATATACGGCGGTCTGATTAAATATGTGCACAAGCTACACGGGCTTTAATTAGACGGTTGATAATACTAGCCGGTTTAGGATTAAACTGGATTATTAAATCAAGTTTTGATTTAATAATTTATATATATATATATATATAATATTCTAGTATTATTGTTCACTATTTAATTTCTCTCTTTTGGCTATTCGTATTTTTATACGGATACGCGTATATGTATTTCGATACGTATACCGGAAAGTATTCCGTATTTATACGGAAATATCTCTATAAGAAGGACATTTCATTTGTTGATTTTCATTTTAGTAAAATCATATATGAGGTGGAGGGTGAGGTGGCATTTGGGTATGGTTGTGAAATGTAAAGATGGATAGACTTCATTAGTTTATGTAAAAATGGTTATGATATTTTTATGGTTGGAAAAATAATGAAGCCATTCTTTTCTCTCATCCTCTCAATCATTCTAACACTTGAGCTCATTTTCATTTGTTGCATGGCTACCTCTCCATTCTCTTCTCCTCCTTCCTGCATGCTCTCTTGAAGTTTGTGTGAGTTAGAAAATGTTAGTGAAAAATTTCTACATCCCCACTCACCATTCCTAGCGAGCTTGATGTTAGTTATATGTATGCCTTAGAGGCCATTATTGTACATATGATGTATATTATAGTGGATGCTTTGACATATATAGGAAGGGCTTTCTTGCTCGACATGATAGTACGCTATCTGGTTGCTCTTTATCTTAACATGTACACTTGAAATCTCTATGTTACATGTTGATAAAGCCCTTAAGATATGTACTTGACTACCAGGATTATGATAGAGATCATACTGGTGGAGTCTGGGTAGTCTATGAGTATATCCTTTAATTGTTCCTAGTCGAGAGAATATCGAGATAGGGCATCGATACTCCAGAATAGACTAGCGTATACCTTCTCGACCTATATGATGGGCGATGGATGATCATATATCCATTGGTGTTTGACATCAGAGATGATATACGGGTGCTCAGTAGAGACTGGGTACACTGAACGGACTTGCCGACAACTCCTAGATGGTATTATACCTCACGTCAGATAGCAGTTCTCTGGTGACACTGGTACAGGTTAGTCTGTCGACCCGAGATCGTCATAGAATCATGTGTGTCTCCCACTGTGCTTTGATTTCCACCCTACCACGGCTCTACTGAGTCGTGCAAACAGGTGGTTTTTGGGTACAGTCCCGAGTCACATGGAGGCAATGAGCGATAGGAGCGGATTTTTCTCTCCCAGTATTGGGGGTTGATGTTGCACTATGCTCGATTGGCCATAACAGAAAATCCCTGGCAGGGTTGCTGAGATCTACTGGTAAGTGTTATCATTAGTTTCTCGAACCGTTATGGACCTTACATTGGCATGACTTATCAAGTTACTGGGGTCTGACATTTACCACACCTAGACTGGATATGCGACATATCAGACAAAGAGACCGGACTGTACGGTAGTGTTACTGATTGGATTCACAAGAGTGTGAGCAGGCTTTCTTGTTGATCTTCTGATCGCCCAATACCCGGGTGGCCGTTACGTTTAGCAGATCGCTTACGGCTTGTAGGTGACTGATATGATCACCATCTACTGCTGGCGTATTGACGAGTCTTTAGAGTCCTACACAGAGGTTTCCTGGCTCAAGCGAAACGAAGTAGGAGCACATATGAGATATGTGCGGCACTGAGATTAATACGAGTATATGATACCGTATTTTATTCTCGCGATTTTTGTCATCTGTCGGTTATATGTGATATAGCCGGGTTATCGAATAAAGTGTTGATTCGATAAATTGATACAAATGATATTAGTCGGTTATATGTAATATAGCCGGATTATTAAATCAAGTGTTGATTTGATAATCTAATGTATAATTATATATTTGATATATTAATTTACATTAACTAGTATTAGCTCACTTAAGATTCCTTTTCTCACTTACTTGTGCACAAAGTGTATATAAGATATATATTTGTGTACATTAGTTTGTGTCATGCTTGTTGATACATGCAACATGGGTGTATGAGACTCACACCATGGTATGCATAAATTAGGGTTTTACGTGTATAAAGTAATTCAAAATGATTTGGAAATTGATCATAGTTAGAAGCATGTAGATGCTTGAATAAACCATTGACTTAGTCCACTTGATTTAGATTACTTAAGATATTTATTAACCTTACTCTTATCCTTGACCATGGTTTATTCTCTACTACAAGAGTTTTGTATGAGATATTATCTCACCATGGTTGCTATTCTCACACATCTCACTCATTTTTCATTCTCTTGTTCATCTTCTTCTTCATCTCTTCAAGCTTTCTACGGTTTCAACAGATGTTGAATCCAAGTGAGAAAATCAAATCCAAAGTGAGCAAAATTCCTACTTCATCATCCTCTACTACTTTTCATTTAATTTAGGGTGTTTGCTTCACAAAGTTCATCACTTTGTGAAGAGGTAGCTTGTGCTTGAGTTTTCTCGACGTAGATCATCTTTGGCCTCGAAGACATCTAGCAAGCTTGCTCACTACGCTTTGTGGAGTCCAACTTGAGTCGGGGAGATCAATGCTTGGAGCGAAGGGACGACTACACGGAGCTTTAGAAGTGAAGGACCGATCTACAAAGGTTGTATTTCTTATTCACTTCTCATTGTAATGTTTGATTACAAGTTTTGTTACCCTAACTTTCTAGTATGATTCCTAGGATGTTTGCTTAGCACCCCTAAATTTTTGTTGTGGCATGTTTGATGCTTGCAAACCCTAGGTATGGTGCTAAGGAAACCCTAATAGTGGTATCAGAGCCAAACTAGAAACTTAGACGATGTTAGATTAATACGAAACCGAAACAACTCCGAAATACGATTTCTGAAACCCTGCAGAATTTGCTCTATGTCGAATTTTTAAAGGTCTGTAAAAATTTTTCTAGCAACTGCAGAAGTTTGTATGTGATGCAAGAAATGCGCAGAAGAAATTTGAGAGCAATTGCTCGGATTTGTCCCGAGCACCTAATCAGTCGAAAATAATGTATTTTTAACACGTCAATTTCCCTATCATTTGCACTCATTTAGAAGTGTTCGGTTTGCATATTGCATATATTAGCAAAACAGCTGTAAAATACCAGATTACCTGTGTTGTATACTAAAACCGACATTTCGAGGGAAATTGACTGTTTATCATGGCATCGCATCATTCTTGTGTAGCTCAACACTTGTTTCGAAGTCTGTACAGAAAATTCCAGAAACCGAGCCAAAATTTTCAAATTGCTGATAAAAAATACGCCAACTCAAAGATCTGAGATCTGGCAATGATCTAGAAGGAATTTTGGGAATCAACATATCAGAAAACTACCATGAGGTCAACACAAAGTATGTAAGGAAAATTGAAGCAGAGAGCAAGCCAAACAGCCGCGGATCCGCGGCCGGAGTAGGGCACATGCCGCGGATCCGCGGTCACGTGACAGCCACGTCATCAAAGATTTACTGCATAATTATTCCCTCACTCAGAACACCTCATCAAGCCAATGCAATTTCTAGAACACTCCAAAACATTCTGCCAGATCAGCAAGGCTCCTTGATCAAAGCTAAACACTCCAAGCTTTCAAAGCAAGCTTCCCCCTAACTAACTAATTCTAGAACCTTCCTCCTAACTACCAAGCTTATGAGAGAAGCTAACCTAGACCAAGCTTATGGGAGAAGCTAACCTAATCCTAGCTTCTTAAGGAAGCTAATCATTCTTAAGGCTATAAAAAAGGGACCCTAGGCTTCACTTCTAGAGGTTGTTGATTGTTGTTGAAAGTTCTTCATATTCCACCCACAAGTTGAGTGACACAACTTGTGCCTCAAAATCCTAACCCTAATCCAAATTCCAAAGCTAAATTCAAGATCCCGAGTACCAAATCAAGCAAGAAGCCTTCAACCTGTTAGGAGTGGAGCCGATCTTCAATCGAGCAAGTGATCCAAGCCGATCCGCGACTTAAGGAGACGAGTAAAGCCAAATCGACGATCGAGTTCATTCCTCATTGTAGTTCTTGAGCGAATTGTAACGGAATTGTTGATAAATAAAAGGTGAAATTCTTTAATCTTGCTTTCTTTAAATTCTTGTATCATGATTCGATCTCAATTTGTGATTGTGGTTCTTGTTATGATGTTTTAGTAAAACTCCGCTCGTAAAGGAGTCGAGACGATCAAAAGAATGATGATGTAACAAATCTTGAAACGATTCTTAAGTTCTATGAGTTTTGTAAACTTTTGTAAATTGAAGAATCGACGACCTAGTTTCGATGCGTTGCTTTCTTGATTGTGATCGTTCGAAATTAGGGATCCATGATCGATTCTTGAATTTAATAGAGGCTAGAATGTGAATCATATCGACTAAGGAACAAGGGATAGATGATGAAACCCTAGTTTCACAAGAAACCCCTAATTCTCGTTGATCATCATCGATCTAGTATCAATTCATCGATGGATAAGAATACGTAATCGCTAGATTTCATCACATCTATAGATCCGATTGATTCTTACGAGCCTCACTTCGATTCTTGATATTTGATTTGGAAATCATCACAAATTCTCAATTCTTGATTTTGTTGTTTCTTGATTTAGACCTAAATTTTCTAATTCTTGAACTTCAAATTTTTAAATCATGAATTGTTCTTTTTCTTTTCTTTAAATTTTCGACTCATCTAATTCGAAACACGAAAGATTACACTTTCCCTGTGGATGATCCGCACTTACTAACGCGCTATAATCGACACCGTTATTGATTGCGGTCAAATAATTTTTGGTTGTGATTTCTATACACTTTTCCAACTACAATCCGAAATTCAATTCAATCAAATGGCGCCGTTGCCGGGAACGTGCGCTAATTCGTTCGTTTTTGAAATTTGAGTTGAAAGATTTATTCCATCATAATTTTGAGATCAAAATTCACGCAAAACACTAAACGACTCGTTGTGGTTTGTTGCAAGGAAATCTGGAGCTTGCTGTGCAATTGGAAAAATATTTGGAATATTCCAGAGGACTCAGGAAGTGATCAGGAGCTTTCTATGAATTTTTTGTTCAGGGAACTGTTCACATCACCGCGTTTCCGCGGCATAAGCGTGCTCCTGCGGCTGAATCGTGGCGCTACAGTAGCGTCTCTGCACAGAAACTTCTCTGTAAAATCTTTACTTTCTTATCTCCTCCTCAATCTGCTCCAATTAATAATTTGCTGCAGATTTCTTTGCAAAAATTCGCAGCGCCGCAAAAAGCAATAAAAAAAATTGTGCGTGTTTTTTATTTTTGGTTGTTTGCATATTAATACGGAAATTAAGGGGCACGGCTAAATTCAGATTAGGTGGGCAGTTCATTACCCTTCCTAAGCCCCAAAAATCACAAACTTGCATCCGCATTTACCCTTATTAATAAAAAAGATCTAGAGATGACTCTAAGGACAGTCGCGCTCACTTAGGACAAGAGAAGGCCATGGGTAATTCATTGCTTATCCGCGTTTCTTTTGTGGTGTCTAAGGCAAGTGTGTCTAAGGCTAGTGGTTATTAATTAGGCCGACTACTTACGTAGTAGAGTACCTTCCCACTTACCTGGCACTTACCTGGCCACAGGGGAGACAAAGAGGCAGTGGAGGATTGATCCTGCGACTTGTCTTTTGGCAGTTAGGAGCGGTCTAGAGCTTTGACCTAGGCGACCACTAGAATTAGGGTTTTGCTTGTTGCATTTGTTATGATCGCATCATTTTTTCAAAAATCCGTATATTTTTCAAAACAAACACCTACACGTCATTCATTTCCCTAATTATATCTACGCTGCCACTTGTACTAACCCTTTTTAGTACAAGATAGGCTGGACACGGGATTCTAGTGCCCGTTTAGTCCGCGTCCCTTCGATCGACTCCGAAGTCGGTATTTCTACATTTACCTCTTCTTTACCCACCACCACACCCACACCGATGGATCCTTCTCTATCGAACTTCTTTACCACTAATCTGCCGCCATCCGCAGGTGCGCAGAATCCACCCCGCATCTCTTTCCAAGATAGGTGCTATCCTATGCGAGGTCCTCTTTCGACCTGCTTATCCATTCTACCAGCCAACGGGGATAATTTTGAGATTAAACCCCAATACATCAATTTTCTACCCAAATTACACGGTATCGAGTCTGAAGACGCATATGCGTTTATCACCAAATTTGAAAATGTATGCGCAATGATGAGTACGTCACAACTTTCTGTGGATGCTATGCATCTACGTCTTCTTCCATTTACCTTGTGCGATATGGCCGAGAAGTGGCTGTATAACACTACCGCACATTCCATTATGAATTGGGAAGAATTCGTTGCGGCATTCCTTAAGAAATTTTACCCTATGCAAAAGATAGCTCGAGTCCGTAGCGAACTAAATCAATTCACCCAGCTTTCGACTGAACCATTCTCCAAGTGCTTTGAACGCTTCAAGGATGTTTTGGTTCAATGTCCACATCACGGCATCCCGAGATGGGATCTTTGCCGAATCATATATGAGGGCATTAACCCTACCACTAAACAGAACCTTCAAGCGATGTGTCAAGGAAATTTTATGGCCAAGGATGATGGGGAAGCTTGGAAATTTTTAGAAGAGTTCGCTGAAAAATCCTTACAGTGGGAGAGTGGAAACCAGTCATCGTCTAGGGGTGGCGTACACCAAATTGACGTGTCCATAGGTGTTCGAGCTGAAATGGCAGCAATGCAAAAGAAGCTCGAAGCTATGGAACACAAATTTTTAGCAGCCTCCCTAAATCCGATGCCACGCCCCAAAACTGTTTGTGGATGCTGTTCTGATTCTTCTCATTTGACGGAAGAATGTCCATTGAATTCTCTGTTTCAAGGTCAAGAGCATACCAATGCCGCTTTTCAAAGACCTAGAAACGATCCTTATTCTTCCACGTATAATCAGGGTTGGAGGAATCACCCTAACTTTGCTTGGAACCAACAACACAATCAAAACACGGTTCCAAACCAAAATAATTTCCAAAGGGCTCTTCCACCATAACAGCAACCACTTCAACTCACTCAGCACCCCTACCAGTCACAAAATTTTCAAAACCAGGTCAACCCTCCTGCACCTTCTAATCCTATGCAGTTGACTTATTCTGACGAGTTCTATTAATTCACATAAACCATGAAGTCACTCTTATCAAATTTCATAGAAGTGTCGACTGAGTTTAGGTCTTCCGTCAGTGAGATAAAGAAAGACTCAGTGTCCCAAGCTGAGAGTATCAGAGCGATGGAAGCAGAAATTGCACGACTTAAAGCTGAAATGAGTGCGAGACAAAAAAGGGAAACTTCCGTCTCAACCCCTACCGAATCCTGGGCATTACAATGTAAATGTCGTCACAACGTTGAGATCAGGAAGAGTGCTAAATAACCATGTTGGGAAAGAAACTGATGATATTGAAAATTCTATCAATAACACCCCGGCTGAGACCTTTCCTCACACACACACTTCTACTTCTGATCCTTGTTCTTTTACCCCACCGCCTTCTCACGAGCCTATTCTCCGTTTCCCACAAGGCTCGACACCTCAGCAAAGCTCTTCTAGTTCTCCATAGACGATCCCCACCCCTCTTTTGGAATCACGTCTACACCTACCACCTTCTCCTATGATGGACCCAGCGCTTATTGCTAAAGCTTCTTATCCTAATCGGTTAACGGCTAACAAATCGAGTCCACATATGGAGAAAATTATGAAAATGTTCAAACAAGTTAACATCAACATCCCTCTCCTAGATGCTATTCAACAAGTCCCAGCTTATGTGAAAATTCTTAAAGACTTGTGTACTAGGAAGAGGAAGACTCAAGTACCAAAGAAGGTCTTCATGTCTAATAATATTAGCACTGCTTTTATCCTACAGCTACCAAAGAAACGTAAGGACCCAGGATGTCCTACGATATCGATTTCTATTGGGGGTAAAAACATCAACCGTGCTCTTTAGACCTTGGCGCAAGTGTTAACCTATTTCCATATTCTGTCTATGAGCAGCTAGGGATTGGAGAGTTGAAACCAGCTCACTACACTCTCCAAATGGCAGACCGTTCGATCACCAAACCTAGGGATGAACTAGAAGATGTGTTGATAAAGGTCGGGGAATTTGTATTCCCTGTAGACTTCATTGTTCTCGATACACAACCTGTAGCGAACCCCCGGAGCCAAATTCCGGTGATTTTGGGCCGACCATTCCTTGCCACTTCCAATGCTGTCATTAACTGTAGAAACGGTTCAATGAACTTATCCTTTGGAAACATGACAATTGAATTGAACATCTACAAAATTGGAAGTCAGCCATCAGAACCCTCTGCTCATATCCTTGATGTGTGCTCTGTCCACGAGATTGCTCCCGAAAGTTGCGGAGTTGATGAACTTTGCTTTACAGATCTCTATGACACTACCACATCACTGTTTGATCTTGCACATGATCTTACTGAGGACACTTTTTCCATGCTTGAGTCCGACAATCCTGACTCATCACCATCCGAGCCTGTATCTTTCACAGACTATGAGCTTCTTTGTGACTCTGAAAATCATTCGATAATCCCATATTCTATTATTTCTCCGCCAGCATTAGGTCTCAAACTTTTACCTTCTCATCTTAAATATGCATATTTAGGTGAGAATGAGTCTTTACCGGTTATCATATCCGCTTCTCTAGCATCAGAGCAAGAGAATGCACTTTTATCGGTATTGAGATCTAATAGGGAGGCGTTTGGTTGGACCATGGCGGACATCAAAGGGATTAGTCCCTTGATTGTAGAACATCATATACATGTGATGGATGATGCCAAACCAACCCGAGAACCACAGAGACGGTTGAACCCCGTCATGAAGGAAGCGGTGATGAAAGGGATCGTCAAATGCCTTAACAATGGTATTATTTACCCAATCTTCGATAGCCAATGGGTGAGTCCAATTCATGTCGTCCGTAAGAAATCTGGCATCACTGTTATTACCAATGAGGCAAATGAGTTGATTCAGACACGCACCCAAACTGGGTGGCGTGTATGTATTGATTACAGAAAACTTAATGCCGCTACGAGGAAAGACCACTTTTCTCTACCTTTCATTGATCAGATGCTGGAACGCTTAGCTGGACGTGAGTATTATTGCTTTATGGACGGATACTCTGGCTATAATCAGGTCTCCATTGCCAAAAAGGATCAAGATAAAACCATATTTACTTGTCCTTTTGGTACCTTTGCTTATAGACGCATGCCCTTTGGGTTATGCAATACTCCCGCTACCTTTCAGCGGTGTATGATGGGGATATTCTCTGACATGGTCGAGAATTTTTTGGAGATTTTCATGGGCGATTTCTTGATTTTCGGAGACTCTTTTTCTGACTGCCTATCGAATATTGACGCAGTTCTTACTCGTTGCAAAGAGAAGAACTTAACCTTGAATTGGGAAAAATGCCATTTCATGGTCCAAGAGGGAATTGTGCCTGGACATGTTATTTCACGAAAAGGCATTGAGGTTGACAGAGCTAAGATAGATGTCATTCAAAACTTTCCTCATCCCAAAAGCGTCAAGGATATCCGATCATTTCTTGGCCATGCGGGCTTTTACAGGAGATTCATTAAAGATTTTAGCAAAATTGCTAGACCTTTAACTCTTCTCTTGGCCAAGGATACGACCTTCCACATTGACTCGGATTGTGAGGCAGCATTCGACTCACTTAAACACTCCTTCACTACAGCCCCCGTTCTATCGTCTCCAAATTGGGACTACCCATTTGAGCTTATGTGTGATACATCAGATTTTGCAGTTGGTGCAGTCTTAGGACAGCACATTGAAAAGATTCCACACGTGATCTATTACGCAAGTAAGACCGTGAACGATACTCAAATTAACTATACAACTACCGAAAAAGAACTTTTGGCGGTTGTATTTGCATTAGAAAAATTCAGGCCTTACTTGATTGGCTCACCAATAGTTGTGTACACTGATCACTCCGCTTTGAAACATCTTTTGGCGAAGAAAGATGCTAAAGGTAGGCTAATAAGTTGGATCCTTCTATTACAAGAATTTGATCTTGTTAGTAAAGATAAGAAAGGATGTGAAAACGTTGTAGCCGACTATCATTCACGCATCTCTTCTTTACCTGTGACCCTGTCGATCAATGATTCTTTTCCAGACGAACAACTCTTGAGCATATCCGATGAACCTTGGTTCAGGGATATTGTGAACTATCTTGCCACGGGACTGATACCCAGCGATTGGTCAAAACAGGACAAACATCGTTTTCTATCCCAAGTAAAACACTTTTACTGGGATGAACCCTATCTGTTTAAGTATTGTCCTGATCAGATCATTCGCCGATGTGTCCCGAATGAGGAGTTCAAGAGTGTTCTATCTTTTCGTCATGATCAGGCATGTGAGGGTCACTTCGGTCCTAAAAAGACGGCGGAGAAGGTTTAGCATTGCGGTTTTTATTGGCCAACTTTGTTCAAAGATGTATTTGATCATTGCAAAACCTGTACGCAGTGTCAACACACGGGTAGGATTTCCCGGAGAAATGAGATGCCTCAGCAACCAATCTTAGTGGTTGAAATTTTCGATGTTTAGGGTATTGACTTTATGGGTCCTTTTCCCAACTCCTTTGGGAATCTGTACATACTGCTTGCGGTTGATTACGTCTCAAAGTGGGTTGAAGCCATTCCATGTCGCACTAATGACAAAAAGGTTGTCATTAGTTCTTAAAAGAAAACATCTTTTCGCGATTTGGACACCCACGCGCTATCATTAGCAATAACGGGACACATTTCTGCAACAAGTCCTTCGAGACTTTGATGCGGAAATATGCAATCAACCACAAACTTTCTACACCCTATCATCCCCAAACGAGTGGGCAGGCTGAGATTTCGAATAGACAGATCAAACAAATCCTGGAGAAAACTGTTGCGAAGAATAGAAAAGATTGGTCGATCAAATTGACGGATGCTCTTTAGGCATTCCGAACAGCATATAAAACCGATCTAGGGATGTCTCCATATAGGTTATTGTTTGGGAAGACTTGTCACTTGCCAGTTAAGATTGAGCATAAAGTATTGTGGGCTTAAGGAAATTAACTTTGACTTAAACCAAGCCTGCAACTTTCAGAAGCTGCAATTAAATGAGCTAAGCGAACTCCGCGATGAAGCTTATGATAACGCTGTAATTGTAAAGAATAGGACTAAGGTATTTCACGATAAAAACATTTTGAGGAAAATGTTTACACCTGGTCAGCAAGTCCTTCTTTATGATTCACGACTACACCTTCACGCGGGTAAGCTACGATCTCGATGGAAGGGACCTTTTGTTGTGCAGTCTGTATACCCGCACGGGGCAGTAGAGGTAGAAAATGTTAAAAACGGCACATTTTTCAAAGTTAATGGACATCGATTAAAGCCGTATTTTTCCACTGACCCCACGGAGGAGCTCCTGTTCTTACAGGAGCCATTTTATCGTGATTAAAATTCCTCCGTCTCACCTCCATGTCCTGTAAATTACTGCATCATCTTTTTGAGTGGAGGTGAGTGAAAAGTATAAATTTGGGGGAGGTTCTTCACTTAAATATTTTGCCCCCACTAATAAATTCTTCCCAGGCTTACAGGTTTTTGTAGATATAGCGGTTGGCAACAGTGATGACACTGTTGAAAACAAGTTTGGGAGAGGTTTGTGCTTATTTTCGCATCATTTGCATATCACTTTGCATAAGCACAAAACATTTTTGAAAACCTGTAAAAATTTAAAAAATTTTAAAAACCTATAAAAATAAAAAAATTTGAAAACCTATAATAAAATTTTTAAAAAAATCAAAAGATATAAAAATATTTAATATTTAAAAATATTTTTGTACATAACTAAGATAATAAAAGATTAGATAGTGAAAAATTACATCCATGAGATTGGAAAAATTTAAGAAAACCAAGAAAATTAGAAGTTTTCTTATACGAACTAGTAATAAGTAGTTATGAGCCGTTGTCCCAAGGGTTAGTAAGATGAAAGAAGTCACTATTCTGAGGATAAAAATAAGTCTGAAAAATAGTTCCTATTCTGGAAGCCAAACATTTTGAACGTTGATACCCTGCTATTCGCACTTACACACGTCTAGAAGCTCGGGATAGTAGAGGATACCTTGAAATGCTCTTGTCTAAAAGCCGATGTATGAAGGAAATAAAAAAAATGAAAAAAATATAAAGTGGTGAGAAAAATGGACACTGGTTTTGTTATCGCCAAGACAGGAATAAAAAAATATAGCGAGGGTGCCTCTTCACCTAGTGCCCTAAGGCCAACTGGTCTGGGAGTCACTGCTAAGCCTCAGGTGGTGCAAGACGAGGAAAAACACCAAATAAGCAAGCACATGAGTAATCGGTCGGTTAGTACCTCAAGAAGTATTAACGGTCGCATGAAAATGTTTGAGCAAATTCATCTAAATATTCATTAATTAAAAAGTACTGAGGCAGATGGACAAGAGTATGATAGCTTGAATTGAATTCTCCGGGTGTAGGGATGTATATTACACACACGTAGGGTTATATGATCGATGTTCGGAAGAAAGATAGGAATGAAGAATAAAGACGATGTTTTATTGAGGGATGACGTGATTTCTAACATCTTTTCATGACTATTAAGATAGGGCTCATGACAACCGAAATGCTAGCATAGTTGGAAACTCTAATTTTCAAAGTCTTTCTTTTACAATTCTTATCTTTAAATGTAATATTAACGGTCTTCCTTTTATTATTGGATTTTGTGGGTGCAATCCGCTGAAAACCCTCAGGAGACAACACTCCTCCTACTAGGGACACCTAGAGGTTTAAAGGCTTGTTGCACGTGCTCAGTGCAATCGTGTTGCCTACGAAAGTGTGTTAGTTAGTTTTTCTCTTTCTTTATTTTCTCCTTCTCTTTTTAATAAAACAATTCGCTCGAGACGACCGAAAATAAGTTTGGGGGAATTTGATCATTCGAAAATAATGTATTTTTAACACGTCAATTTCCCTATCATTTGCACTCATTTAGAAGTGTTCGGTTTGCATATTGCACATATTAGCAAAACAGCTGTAAAATACCAGATTACCTGTGGTGTATACTAAAACCGACATTTCGAGGGAAATTGACTGTTTATCATGGCATCGCATCATTCTTGTGTAGCGCAACACTTGTTTCGAAGTCTGTGCAGGAAATTCCAGAAACCGAGCCAAAATTGTCAAATTGCTGATAAAAAATACGCCAACTCAAAGATCTGAGATCTGGCAATGATTTAGAAGGAATTTTGGGAATCAACATATCAGAAAACTACCATGAGGTCAACACAAAGTATGTAAGGAAAATTGAAGCAGAGAGCAAGCCAAACGGCCGCGGATCTACGGCCGGAGTAGGGCACATGCCGCGGATCCGCGGTCACGTGACAGCCACGTCATCAAAGATTTACTGCAGAATTATTCCCTCACTCAGAACACCTCATCAAGCCAATGCAATTTCCAGAACACTCCAGAATATTCTGCCAGATCAGCAAGGCTCCTTGATCAAAGCTAAACACTCCAAGCTTTCAAAGCAAGCTTCCCCCTAACTAACTAATTCTAGAACCTTCCTCCTAACTACCAAGCTTATGAGAGAAGCTAACCTAGACCAAGCTTATAGGAGAAGCTAACCTAATCCTAGCTTCTTAAGGAAGCTAATCATTCTTAAGGCTATAAAAAAGGGACCCTAGGCTTCACTTCTAGAGGTTGTTGATTGTTGTTGAAAGTTCTTCATCTTCCACCCACAAGTTGAGTGACACAACTTGTGCCTCAAAACCCTAACCCTAATCCAAATTCCAAAGTCAAATTCAAGATCCCGAGTACCAAATCAAGCAAGAAACCTTCAACCTTTTAGGAGCGGAGCCGATCTTCAATCGAGCAAGTGATCCAAGCCGATCCGCGACTCAAGGAGACGAGCAAAGCCAAATCGACGATCGAGTTCATTCCTCATTGTAGTTCTTGAGCGAATTGTAACGGAATTGTTGATAAATAAAAGGTGAAATTCTTTAATCTTGCTTTTTTTAAATTCTTGCATCATGATTCGATCTTAATTTGTGATTGTGGTTCTTCTTGTGATGTTTGAGTAAAACTCCTCTCGTAAAGGAGTCGAGACGATCAATAGAATGATGATGTAACAAATTTTGAAATGATTCTTAAGTCCTACGAGTTTTGTAAACTCTTGTAAATTGAAGAATCGACGACCTAGTTTCGATGCGTTGCTTTCTTGATTGTGATCGCTCGAAATTAGGGATCCATGATCGATTCTTGAATTTACTAGAGGCTAGAATGTGAATGATATCGACGAAGGAACAAGGGATAGATGATGAAACCCTAGTTTCACAAGAAATCCCTAATTCTCGTTGATCATCATCGATTAGTATCAATTCATCGATGGATAAGAATACGTAATCGCTAGATTTAATCACATCTATAGATCCGATCGATTCCTACGAGTCTCACTTCGATTCTTGATATTTGATTTGGAAATTATCACAAATTCTCAATTCTTGATTTTGTTGTTTCTTGATTTAGACCTAAATTTTCTAATTCTTGAACTTCAAATCTTTAAATCATGAATTGTTCTTTTTCTTTTTTTTAAATTTTCGACTCATCTAATTCGAAACACGAATAATTACATTTTCCCTGTGGACGATCCGCACTTACTAACGCGCTACAATCGACACCGTTATTGATTACGGTCAAATAATTTTTGGTTGTGATTTCTATACACTTTTCCAACTACAATCCGAAATTCATTTCAATCAGCACCATACCCTTAAAACCGGCCACTTTAAGTCCAAAATGCCTCAAATTTGTTCTGTGCTATGGTCTGTAGATTTTAGGGTTTCAGGTATTGTTTGTTTAGTCCAAATTTTCATATGATGTAAATTTTAATATAGGACTAATACAGAGTGTTCTGAAGTCGTATATTTTTAACATTGTAATTGGTAACCTAGATGATGTTTAACACTTCGAACGAGCTTCGAACACTGCCTCATGATCCCCTCTGAAGTTTTCCAAGAGTTGGAATTTTCTAAGTTGAGTATATTCAATGGTCATGCAAGTAAGTCTATGGACCCTCTAGAAGAACAAGAAACTTAACTCGATTCTATGCCCACGAAATCGTGATCGAACCCTAGGGTTTGCCGTTGTTCCGCGGTACCATAGGTGAGGCACTGGTTGACCCTTCTACGGCTGGTTCATAAGTACTGTGGCACGTTTTGGGTATTTCAACTTTGCTCATGTGTTGAGTTCTTGGGGAGATGTGGGTGTTTGGTGATTTGATCGAGATGTTTAACATCATCTAGTTGATTGTGATACAATATTTGGAATTCACAATAATTAGTTATGTGATAACTAGTTTGAATTTTATAAATCTAGCAATTTAGTCTCATTTGATCGGTTGCCACGGAATTTTGATGTGGATAAAAAGTCCGTCGCAATCACGTAGCGTACGCGGATACTCGCCGGGTAACCTTACTAGATAGCCACGCCCCATAACCCCGACCAAGTGACTGTAGGAGAACCCCGTCACCAAAAGCATCCGTTCGGATGCTCGCGGCTGTGGTGTTCTGCCTTAGTACACTTCGTCGACGGCATCTGGGGTGCGGCCGTCTACTAAAGTTTCCGACGAGCATTCGATCAGTTTATCGGGAATCTTGTTGAATTACCCGACAGGTTATTGGAAAGTGTTTTCAATATTGAAACTAAAATGCGGGGTTTATAATTATTAGGTATGTGATGTCTAAGGAATTCATTTGGTTAGGCATGAAATCCAAAGTATGAGATACATTGGGTTTATGATGTCTAAGGTGGTTGCCGATTCCAACTGTTGTAGTTTTTCACTTTCTTTTCTGCGACCGTAAGTGTAATATACGGTGTATCGTCGGTTTCATTGCTATATGTCAACGACAATTGGGATACGTATATTTACTTATGTTGATAACATGTGTTGTTATGTGTTGTTGTGATATGTTATATTGGATCGCCGTGTTTGAATAGCCGGGGGGTTTATGTGAGATGAGAGTTTTTTTTATTTTCATTCATGTAAGATTCAATGTATGTAATATTCTTTTATTGGGGCACTTCCAGGTTGAGGATGATGTCACCATAGTTGTATATTATTTACTTTTCCGCATTAGGATAGACCCAAGGAAGAGAGCATAAATAGCCGGGTTCAAGGGTCCAGTGGGAGACCATCTCGAGGAGTCGAGATCGGGTCTCCTAACCCTAGAATTGGCAGGGTTGCTTGCCGCTCTCTTAGGGGTCTAGGGATGTGGGTTTGGCTATTCATCACGAACGTGGAATCTGTATTTTTTATTGGCTTTATATAAAACATGGAAATCCTAGTATATCCAATATTTCATATGTTCTTTTCCGCTGCTGATATCTGTGATGTTATCATTTGTTATATTGAGATGAATGCTTATTTTATATATATATATATATATATATATATATATATATGATAATATATTAAATCTTGATGCTTTCATTTTTTCTGTAATGCTTAGGAAGCATATATGATGGGACTTCATTAATGAGATTAATGAAAGAAAATAAACCTAAAGATGTTGTGGAATCGAATTTTCTAAAACTGATAGCACTAGTTGTTGCTTTGCATAGCGGTTTTTTTTCAGAATATCCAGCACCTTATCCGATAAGGAAAGAGCCGAGATCCCTTCACCGGGAGTGACCTCTTTAGCAGTAACTAGCAGATGCTACAACCCTCGGTTTCGTATTTTGATTGCTTTTCTAGTTCTTGCTTTGCATAGTGGTATTGTGAATATCCTGCACCTCATGTTGATGCATTTTCGTTGGGTGTATTAATTACCGAGAACTGTTTCTCAGTATCCTCTACGTCCTGGGTATGAGATACCAGATCAGGATCCCACATATATAATCTGTTATATGGGCTACAGACAGGTAGAGAACTGGGAATGGGTGATAAGTTTTAAGAGTTGGAAATGGTGCAATTGTTGCAGCCAAGATGTTGGCAGTTATCACCCTGTATTAGCAAATACATTAATTCTGAACAAATTTTATTAGATACCGAACCTGATATACAACATTATATCAGACTCTTTATTTACTAAAGAAGGATATAATTTTATATTGCTGGATAATGTTTTGAACATTTCCTATATCAAGAGTTGATCGGTTCAGGCACGTTATCTAATAGAAAATACATTCTAAATCAAATCATAGTTCTTAACGTACGGAACACACACAAGGGGAAGAGTTCAGAAATGAACGAATCCTTCTTAAGGCATTGTAGACTAGGTCATATCAATGCGACCCAGCTAGCAAAGTTACATTAAGATGCATATTTAAATCAGTTTGAATTTACATCTTATGAAACTTGCCAATCATGTCACAAATATAAAATGACCATAGCTCCGTTTACTGGAAATAGAGAAAACGTTAGTGAACACTTGGGATTGATACATGATGATGTATGTGGTCCCCTATCTACACATGCCATGACTGGTTCTTTGTACTTCATTACGTTCACTGATGATCTCTCAAGATTCGGACACATGTTCCTGTTTTTACTAAAGTCTGAAATTTTTGAGAAGCTCAACGAATATAAATGCGAACTCAAACCAAAATGGGTATAAGTATTTAAGTCCTTAGATATGATCAGGGAGGAGAATACTTGAGCACGGAGATTCTAGACTATTCTAAAGGAGAATGAGATTCTCTCTCAGCATTACTCCTCCGTATACACCACAGCACAATGGTGTGTCGGGGTGGAGCAACCGCACCCTATTTGATATGGTGTGCTCTATGATGAGACTACTGAGTTACCTGTTTCCTTTTTAGGGGTTATGCACTTGAGAAGCTGCATACCTATTGAATAGGGTTCCAACCAAATCAGGAGCCTACCACTCCATATGAGATATGGAATGGGAAGAGCCCATGTCATAAGCAAGTTAAGATTTAGGGTTGTCCGACCTATGTATAAAAGAAAAATCTGGACAAGCTCGAGGCAAGGTCAGTTCTAAGATTGGTGGGAGGCTTGCCGCGCTCGTAGGTGGTTAGGATCGATGTTGTAGGGGCTATATACATGACCGGGGAACGTCGCGTCTCATTTGCGGCTCAAATGAAACGCGGGGCTCCTAATTTATACGCTATTCCATATTGTTCTTTGTTCGCATGCATGTGATGACTATTATCTTACCTACAATGTTGATATATATATATATATATAATATATATATATATATAGTAAATACTTCTATATGTTTTGCATTCATTCTAGTCATGTCCCCGCCCGGCCATAAGTAAGCAACCTTACGGTGAGGACCCGAGACCCTATGGCGAATGCAAGTGGATATAAAAGTATGCTATTTTGGTTATTTCTGGTGTGGCTTAGAAACATGTATTGATGGAACTGCATTATATCTTTAATGCAAGGAAAATAAACCTATTTTGATATTGTCGGAACCAATTTTTAAAACTACTCGATTTTCTTCAAAAGAATAGTCATATTCTTTTGCTTTGCATAGAGATATTCGGTTAGGAATATCCTACACCTCATTCTATGAGAAAAGCACCTTGATCCCTTCATAGGGAGTTCGCTCTTAAGCAAAAGTATATGTTCCTGATTTTAAAAGTAGAGCCTAAACAACTCCATTTCAAAGCCACTCGAGTTCTTTCAACAATATCAAGTTCATTACGTTAAAGGTTTTTCGCCAAAAACCAGTCGTAGCCCTCCGTTATTTCAGATTTATTCTTGTGACGCATGGAGATTTTGTTGATGTCTGGAACTTGAAAATATTTCCTGAGACTCTGCCAGTATTGATTCTTCGATTTTCTTTAATATTTCGGCAGATTTTTTATTTCCGACATCTCAACATCTCGATCTCCTGACCTGAGCCAAATCTTGCACCATATCTCAAAGAATAATGTTAGTAATATTTGATATTTTTGAGATATTATCCTAACTAATTTGATATGATATTATATTTTAAGAATATTTGATATGATATGCATATTTAAATTATCAAAATATTATATAAATATTATATGCATACATTTTCTTTCATAATGTTAATTATAATATATAAACATATAATAAATAGTATTTTTACAGATAAACCCAAATAAGTGTCATATTTATAATAAACGCCTTTAGATATTTAAGAAAAGTAAGGAAAATATTATATCAAAAGTGCGATATTTTTGACTGAACAAATACTCCCAAATTTAATTTTGATCGCCCTGAGCAAACTATTTATTCAAGAGAGGGAGAAAAAGAAAAAGAAAAACCCAAGTAGCACACTTTCATAGGCAACACGATTGCACTGAGCACGTGCAACAAGCTGTTAAACCTCTAGGTGTCCTTAGTAGGAGGAGTGTTATCTCCGGAGAGTTTTTAGCGGATTACACCCACAAAATCCTATGAAAAAAGAAAGATAGTGAACGTTACATACAAAGATAAGAACTATAAAAGAAAGAACTTGAAAATAAGAGTTTCCAACTACACCAGTTTTTCGGTTGTCATGAGACCTATCTTAATGGTCGTGAAACGATAATAGAAATCACAGTATCCCTCAATAAAATATTGTTTTTAGTTTTCCTTCCTATCTTTCCTCCAAACATTGATCATATACCCCTACGTGTGTGTAAAAGACATCCCTATATTTAGAGAATTCAGTTCAAGTTATCATACTCTTGTCCATCTTTCTTAGTACTTTTAGTTGGTGAATATTTTAGATGGAATTGCTAATACAATCTTCATGCGACCGTTAATACTTCTTGAGGTACTAACCGACCGATTAAAAAATATGCTTGCATTATTAAGGCATAATTCCTCGTCTTGCAACATCTAAGGCTTAGCAGTGGCTCCCAAACTAGTTGGTCTAAGACACTAGGTGATAAAGCACCCTCGCTTTATTTTTTTATGCCGCCTTGGTAATTACAAAACCAATGTTCATTTTTTTCTCACCACTTATAATTATTTTTCTTCATACCAAGACTTTTAGACAAGAGCATTTCAAGGTATTCTTTACTATCCCAAGTTTCAAGATGTGTGCAAGTGCGGATAATAGGGTATCAACGTTCAAATGTTTGGCCTTAATAATAGGGACTATTTTTCAGACCTATTTTTATTCTCAGATTAGCAATTTCCTTGATCTTACTAACCCTTGGGACAACGGCTCATAACTACTTATTACTAGTTTCGTTTAAAAAAACATCTAACTTTCTTGCTTTTCTTAAACTATTTCTATCTTTCATATTTAAATTTTTACTTTCAAACTTTCATTATCAAATTTTTTTGTGCTTATATATAGTATAATGCAAAGTAATGCGTGAATAAGCACAAACCTCCACCAAATCTGTTTACAACAATGTCCTCACTGATATCATCTGTTAAGCTTAAAAAACTGTAGACTTGGGAGCAAAAGTTAGTAATAGGGACATAGAATAGTGAAAGTAAAATTCTCCCCCAAACTTATTTTTTGGCTCACAATTTTATAAAAATTTTCTTTCAAGAGCCAAAATATTCACCCCCTCCCCCAAACATGAGTAAAATAGTATTAAGCATTTAAAATTATTGGGGGGGTTAAAATTATTGGTCAAAGTAAAACCTTACAAAGACCAAAAGTCAACACCAACCATTAAATTTTTTTATCGATGTAACGCCTTGGTTGGTGGAAATTAGAGATTTGAAGAAGTGGTGAGATAAGAGGCGGTATGGTTTACGCCTCGGTTGATAGAGACGAAACAATAATGGTGAACGGAAACGAGAATGTGGATGATTAGGAATAGGAAGAATGGTCACATTCTCGTATGGGATAAGAAGAAATGGTGGTGGTTCGACTTTTTCAGATGGAGGTTGATTAGTTACAAAATCTGTGTCGTTTAGGAATGCGAGTTCGTTGGCGAAAATATTTTCGAAACTTTCATCGATGGTCCGATTAAACGTTTCAATGTCAATAAGTGTCGCGCCATAATTCAATACACTTGATTTGTCAAAAATTATGGAGGTAGGAGACTCGTAAAACTCATCTACCTCATTCTCAAAAGAGTCTAAATCAAGTTGTCTTTATAGAATTATCGAACTCGAAATATCGGATTGTGATTCATCAACGCTCGCTATCATTAAAGGAAGATTAGAAGAAGAATCATAGAAAGTGGAAGATGAAATGGGTAAATAAATTGGTTTGTCGTGTATTGTTGAACCAGATTCTGGAAATGAAGGCTGAATTTCGTTCTGCTTTTCGGTTATACATTTATCATCAACTTCAAGATGTTTATGGGGTTCGGGAAGAATAGTTAAAGGTTCAAGATGATGACCATATAGGAGTGAAAGGACCTGATGAATTGGTGGGACAAACTCATCCAAAATTTCGGGTTCATCATCCAATATATCCCCAACATCAATACCCTCAATCAAGTGAAGGTTACAAGTCTCAGACATCTCATCAAAAGTAGGGTTTTCAATCAATTGTGGTTCTAGGGAGGTGTAGAGATCACAAGGGTTGGGTGTGCCTTCACTTGAAATGGATTGTACACAATCGGGTAAATCAAACACAACAAAGTCACACAACTCATCAAACATTCTATCTTCGATTGGTGAATCATTTGGTGTACTCGATAGATCTATGAAACCGGAGGTGTGGATTTCAATTTGAGATGGGGAAGTTTGATTTGGAAGGGTGTACCCCTCTATCTCACTGCCCAAATTCTCAATTTGTCCTATGGCCGTATCATACGTTGGAAAATTGTGAGCTGGTTTGAAACTAGTTGCTTGTTCTTTTTGTTTATTGGGGACGGCCATGCACTCATTCAATTCTTCTCTGGCGCAGCGCGACGCTACCACATATTCTTCCACGGTCCGTTCAAGATTAGACATGGGTCGGTAAGGGGTTTCTGTATAAGATTGAAATTCTTGTAGATAGGTAAAACTCCCAAATGACTGATCAGAAGGAATATCTAGAGAAGGTGTAAAAGTCGGGTAGGATTGATAGGAATCGAATTGTTGTGAAAATTGGGCAGGAGTATGATCAACATTGTGATAAGAAAAATATTGATATTGGTTGGTTGGTTGGAGACTGTCAACAGATGTCATATACGCCACAAACTGAGTAGTAAAATTTTCTTTAGAAAGTGGTGGTGTTTGTTGTCCTAACGGTTTGACCGGATTGAAACTTTGGCCGTTAGTCCTAGCTATATACTCAGCGATGGACATGCGTTTAGGAGTTCCTTCATACGTGTTAGATGGAGTATCAACAAAAGAAGATGTAGAATTTTGATGCGGTTGATAGGACCTGGAGTGAGGTGGCCAGCTGTTTCTTTCCGCTTGCTCTATCCGATCTCTTAAGAATATGGTAGAGTCGGATGGTATACCGAAGTGATTACAATAACAAGAAATATTTTGTTCTGGATAGCTAAACTCGGCAATAGTTCTTTTATTTAGGTTACCCATTATAAGAAGGTAAAAAGAGGGAGGAGGGTGAAAAGATTTAAACTCTATTTGGATTGTTTTACTTTGAAAGTGGGACTTCAGGGTTGACTCAACAAATCAAAAAATGCACAAGCAAACCCTAGAACTAAGGTTACCAAGGTCAAGCACTAGACCGCTCCTAGACTTCCAAAGGACAAGCCGCAAGATCAATTCTCTACCGCCTCTTTATAACTCTTATGGCCAGGGAAGTGCCAGGTAAGTGGGAGGTATCCGCTGTACGAATCACCGAAAATAGCAGGCCTAATTAAGTAACCACTTAACTTAAACACACTTGCCTAGACACCACAAAAGAAATGCGGATAAGTGATAGATTACCCACAACCTTCCTCTGTCCTATTTGAGCGCGACGGTCCTTAGGGTCTTGATCTATATATTTTTTTAATTAAAATAGGGTGATGCGGATGCTCGTTTAGTGATTTATGGGGCCTAGGAAGGGTGATGAAATCCCCACCTAATCTGAATTTTGGTCTTGCCCCTTAAAGTACGTATTAAAATATGCAAAAACAACCCGCAAAACAAAAACGCAAAAAGATTTTTGAGCGGCAATATTTTGCAAAGAATTCTGCAGAAAATATATTATTAGATTTTTCAGAGGAGAGAGAAAGAGATAGAAAAGATACCAGAAAAGTTTGAGGGCACAACTCCCCAAAACCGTCGCGGTTCCGCCGCCGTTTGCACACAATAGCCGCGGTTCCGCCGAGCTTTAGGGGGTTCTTTGTTTAATTTTTTAAACTGTTGCTTCCTTTACTCCTCTAGTCTTGATAAATGTCTCTGAATCTTTATCTCCTCGCTAAAGTGTCTCCAGATATTCTCGCAAAAATCGCACACTAATCGTTAAATATGCAAGATGCGGTTTTGTTTTGTTTTTATGATATAGATCGAATAAGAATTCAACACAAATAGTAAGAATAAAAAAATTATGCATGTATCCCCAGCAACGGCGCCATTTGATTGATATGTAAAGTGTGTGTAGTAACCGAAATCAATAACGATGTCGCGTGTAGCTAGACCAAGATGAGTACCGGTCGTCCTCAGGGATATGTTGAATTTTTCAATCTTACTTTAGGCGTGTTGAAAAAGAGAAAGAATAGAGGAATAAAAAATAGTGGAGAATAGTTTCTAGATCTATGTCAAAATACGGATGTAGAATACTAATCTAGTTTGAATACGGATATAGATTTTATAAGAAGAATGCTTGTAGGGTTCGTTCGGATTTAGTAGTCATGAATGACTAATAAAGATTACTCCTTTTATCTATTGATAGATTTAATACTAGATAGATAGAGATGAATGAGGATTAGAGTTCTTGGAGAAACTAAGGTTTCCCTACTATTGACCCTTGTCCGTTCATTGATCTCTATTCATGTCTAGCCCTTAGCAAAACAATTGTTAATCTGATCTCAAATCGCGGTCGAGACTGGCAATAAATTGGTAGCACGCCTGATAAGGATGTTAACATTTATTTTGCTAAACTTTATAAAGTTCATAAGACTTAAAAGAAGTTAAAACATTTGCTCATCCATTGTTCTACCCTAATCCTACGAACCCTATCAAGCGGAGAATTACTCGCGCATGATGGAGATAGAAGAACGGATAGAGATGAAATTCACAATATAACTAAATAATTAAACTAATTAAACTAAAAATCTACCTTTATTAATTAACGTCACAAGTACAAACTTCAAGTTTAGATTACAAGAGCAAGAAGAAGTTGCTCTCGATATCTGCCTTGTCGGATGTAGAAGTTCCGTCGAATCTCAAGTCGCTTTATCATGTCGAATCTTGGACCTGTCATGGACACTTGTTCTTTGACGGTGATTAGCTTGTATAAAAGATTGATGATTTCTATGTTTAGCTCTCGGTCTTTTATATAGATCCAAAGCCAGAAACCATAGATCCTCAGAAATAGGGTTAGTTGTAGTAAATTCAACCTGAAAATCCTAACTCCGGATTCGGTGAATCCGCCGCGGATCCACCGCATATTGCATGGTTTGGCCACAGATCTGCGGCCATTTGGTGAGATCTTCGGTGCAAATTTCTGGGGCTTTATTCTTGTGACACATGGATATTTAGTTGATATCTGGAACTTGAAAATATTTCCTGAGTCTCTGCCAGTATTGATTCTTCGATTTTCTTTAATATTTCGGCAGATTTTTAATTTTTGAAATCTCAACATCTCGATCTCCTGACCTGAGCCAAAGCTTGCACCATATCTTAAAGAATAATGTTAGTAATATTTGATATTTTTGAGATATTATCCTAACCAATTTGATATGATATTATATTTTAAGAATATTGATTAAGGATATTTGATATGATATGCATATTTAAATTATCAAAATATTATATAAATATTATATGCATACATTTTCCTTCATAATATTAATTATAATATATAAAAATATAATAAATAGTATTTTTATAGATAAACCCAAATATGGGTCATATTTATAATAAACCCCTTTAGATATTTAAGGAAAGTAAGGAAAATGTTACATCAAAAGTTCGATATTTTCGACTGAATAGTTCCAACTGTGCTTTGATCACTATCCTACCACGGCTCTACTGAGTCATGCAAACAGATTTTGGTTGGCTACAATCCCAACTCACATGGAGGCAGTGAGTGATTGTCAGGGATTAGTCTCTCCCGATATTGAGAGTTGATATCGCACTGTGTCCGATTGGCCAGAACCATAAGACCTTGGCCAAGGCAGTTGAGATTTACTGATGGTTAGATTAGTAGTTTCATGGATTGGTCCTGAACCACATCGACACGACTTATCGGGTCAGTAGGGATCTGACGTTTACCACCCACTAGACCCGGTATGCGATACTCTTAGACAAAGAGACAGGACTGTACGGAGATTGTCACGGATAGACTTAGTTGTGGTTCGCATGAGCTTGCTCATCGGCCTTCTTTACGATAGGTACTTGGGTAGCCGTTACGTACAGCTAGTGCCGCTGACGAGCTTGTGGTTAAACCCACTGCCAGCGTAATGTCGAGTCTTTAGAGTCCTACACGGAGGGTTTCTCTGATCCTGGCAAAACGATGTGGTGGCCGTATCTTAATACGTGCAGGGTTTCGATCGAATGATAACACTAGCCGGCTTAGGATTAAGCCGGATTATTAAATCTGGTATTGATTTAATAATTTACAAATACAAATTTCGATATGTATATTCTAGTGTCGTCCAGGATTTCGATCGAGCAGGGTTCCGATCGAAAGGTAATACTAGCAGGCTTAGGATTTAGTCGGTCTGTTAAATCAGATATTGATTTAATGCCAGTATTATATTATTGGTAATATTCTATCTCTTTCGGTGTTCGTATTTTGATACGAATACGGGTATGTATATACGATAGAATATATTCTGTATTTATACGGAAAATATTCTAGAAGGTGGAACCTCATTTTTGATTTATCCATTTATTCTTTTAAATGGAAATGAGGTGTAAAGGTGGTGATGTGCGAATAGTGAGAACCATACTTCAATAGTGTTGACAAATGAATTGAATATTCATTTTTGTAAACTATTCAAGTATGGTTGTGATTTTATATTGGAAAATTGAGATATACATGTAAGTCTGCGGCGGCGCCCCGGCCGTCGATCCGACGCCGGAAACGCGGAAACAAAAACTTTGCAAACTAGCAAACCGGCACCACCGTGCACTTTTCACCCGGATCGGGCCATTAACCTAGCTTCTAGCAAACTAAAATACGGGTGAAGATGTATACCAAGCGATCCGTGTCCTTCGGTCTTCGTCTCCACTCCGATCTCCCGCGGAATCTCCGTCCGTCATCGTCCTCGTCGGAAGGGCACCACGTAACCGGGCTCGTATACGGGCTCCCACCACTGGACCGAGGCAACTCGGGCGCGAAGTTGGCTAGCCGACGCGTCCAAGATTTGCGGTAGACTAGTGTAGTAGGTTGTCTCTTTTGAGGGTTTAGTTGCCATGGAGGAATTGAGAAGAGAATGAGAGAAAGAATGAGCTTTTGAGCTAATCTTTTTGCAACCACAGGATGAGATGAAGATAAAATGCCACACCAAAAAAAATGAATTCCTCTCTCTCTCCCCACTAGGATGTGGCCGGCCCCTCCCATGAAAGAATGATGGAGTGTAGAAAAAGAATAATGCAAGAAAGAATATATCAACATGAGAAAAGAAAATGGCCACATCCATTTCAAATCAAAACCCATCATAATGAAAGCAAGTGAGTTGATTCAAAAGGAATCTCATCGTGAAAGAACACTCATGATGCCTCACATATGCATGAAAGCCCTCCACAAATAAGTTATTTGCAAACTGCAAATAACCCCCTCCAACGGAAAGTCCGGCCGCGAAAGAACAAAGGAAAACCGGCCGGAACGGAATTCAAACTGGCAACTTCAGAAAACTGATCCCGTAATAAATTACAGGAAAATCCCGCTACTGCATATACATGCCCGCATTTGTATTCCCACTGAACATAAATGCAAAGAGATAAAACTACACTGTCTAATACTAGGATCCGGCTTAAGCCAAAGCCGGCTAGTAAAATCCGTCCGATCACGATCCGTGCAATACCGCACGTATCTGATCGAACCCTGCCATATCTCCATACGACCTCTACAGCGTTTCGCCCGAAACTTGAGTAACTGTGTGTGGTGGACTCTAAGACTCGTCAATACTTTGGCTGTGGATTTAACCACTAGTACGTCAGAGGTATCAGCCAATACGTAACGGGCTACCAGGTATTGACCAAAAGGGACGTCGATGAGCGAACTCATCCTGACACCCTACTGAGCCTGTCAGTGACAATATCCGTACAGTCCGGTCCGTTCGTCTATGAGCATCGCATGGCAGGCCTAGGGGGTTGGTAAAAGTCAGACCCCCAATAGCGGTACAAGTCGTGTCGGAGTGTAGCCCAGAACACCCTGAGATACTACTGGAATACCTACCAGCAAATCTCCTGCCTTGGCCAAGGACTTTTCATATTCTGGCTCTCCTAGACACAGCGCGACCTCACCCCCAATACCGGGAGAGACGAACCCCTGCAGATCCGCTCACTGCCTCCATGTGGCTCGGGACTGTACCCAACTAAAACCTGTTTGCACGTCTCCTTTGAGCGTGGTAGGGTAGTAATCAAAGCACAGTGGGAACTCACATGAGACAAATGAAGATCTCAGGTCGATGAACTAACCTGTACGCATGTCACCAGGGAACTGCTATCTGACGTCTGGTATAATCCCAACTAGCAGGTTCCCGGCGAGTCCTGTCCGGTGTACTCATAACCCAATGAGCACCTGTATACATCTTAGGTGAACCAACTGACACCAGTGGCTTGTGAGACCGGCCACTACCCCTCGTCGGGGTCTCGACAGTATACACTAGTCTACTCTGGAGTATCGATGCCCTGTCTCGAAACTCCCACGACTAGGGACCTTTTAAGGATGTGCTTATAGACTCCAGCTCTCACGTATATGATCGCCCTCATACTGCTGGTAGTCAAGCAAGAATCCTAGGGGCTCTATCAACGTGTAATAGCGACTCGTAAGGTCACCTAAAGCAGTACACGATGATAAAGATAAACCAGATAGCATACTATCATCTCGAGTAAGACTGTCCTACTGGGACAGGTCCTCCCTCAATCATTGCAATCGTGTTCCTGTGATCCAATAATTGACTCTGAGGGCACTATCTCGAACAATACAAAACCATGGTTCATGATTTTTCACACAAGGGTTGATCTCATTTCTCATAATGAGCTTTGTTCAGTCGAAAAAACTGCATTTTTGATATAAAATTTTTCTTACTATTCTTAAATAATAAAATGTGTATATTATAAATATAAAACATATTTGGGGTTTATCTAAAAAATTCTATTTACCATATGTTTATATTATAATTAACATTATGAAGGAAAATATATGCATATAATATTAATATAATATTTTGATAATTTAAATATGCATATATATCAAATATCCTTAATCAATATTCTTAAAATATAATATCATATAAAATGGTTAGGATAATATCCCCAAAATATCAAATATCACTAACATTATTCATTGAGATATTGTGCAGAAATTACATCAGGACTGGAATCAAAGATATCCGAGATATCGAGATCAAATCTGCCGAAATATTAAAGTAAATCATGAAATCAATTTTGGCAGAATCTCAGAGAAGATTTCCAAAATCCAGATATCCAAAAGATCACCACATGTCAAAAAAATGAAGCTCCAGAATTTTGAAGCCAAGACCCCACCAGAGTGGTGCCCAACCGCGGCTAAACCATGCCAAATGCGGCGGATCCGCGGCTATATGGGAGAGTTGGGATGTGGGATTTTCTGTGTCGGAGAGTCTCAACAAACCCTAATTTATGGAATTTAGGGATTGCAACTTCTGTGACTATAAATATAACCCAGAGCCCCTCTTGAAGTTTATTAAACCGAAAAGATCACGAAGTCCAAGTCGACTCACGCATCCAGATTGATCAATCGGTTGTTCATCTACCTCCTTCAAGATAGATCGAGAAGCAAACTACTATTTTGTATTCCACTTTCTAAAAGAACAAAAAGTGTAATTGATCAAGTTGATTAATAAAGATAGTTGTTTTATTCTTATTGCATTTACTTACATTATGATCTCTATCCGTTCTTTTTCTATCTCCATCATGTGCGAGTAATTCTCCACTTGATAGGGTTCGTAGGATTAGGGTAGAACAATGGATGAGAAAATATTTTAACTTCTTTTAAGTCTTATGAAGTTTATAAATTTTAGCAAAAGAATCGTTAACATACTAATCGGGCGCGCTACCAATTTATTGCTGGTCTTGACCACGATTTGAGATTAGATTAACGATTGTTTTGTTAAGGGCTAGACATGAATAGAGATCAATGAAAAGACAAGGGTCAATAGTGTGGAAACCCTAATTCTCATTCATCACTATCTATCTAGTTTTAAATTTATCAATAGATAAAAAGAGTTGTCTTTATTAGTCATCCATGACTACTAAATCCTAACGAACCCTACAAGACATCTTCTTATAAAATCTATATCCATATTTAAACTTGATCTGTATTGTACATCCGTATTTAACATAGATCTAGAATCTAGTAATCACTATTCTTTTTTCTTCTATTCTTACTCTTTTCAATCAATACGTCTAAAGCAAGATTAAAAGTTTCCACATATCCCTGAGGACGACCCGTATTCATCTCGGCTAGCTACACGCGACACCGTTATTGATTGAGGTTACTTACTACACACTTTCACACAGAGAATCAATCAAATGGTAGCGTTACCAGGGATACGTGCGTAATATTTTTTTCCTGCTATTCGTGTTGAATTCTTATTCGATCCATATAATAAATAAAATAAAACAGCAAATTGTGTATTTAACGATTAGTGTGCGCTTTTTGCAAGGGAATCTGAAGATAATAGAACGAGGAAACAGAGATTCAAAGATCTTCAGAGAGGACCATAGGAGCAAAGGAGGCCACTGTAAAAAAATTCAAGTGAACCCTCTTTCCTACGCCACTTCCACGGTCAATGCACTATATTTGCGGCAGAACTGCAGTGGAATTGGAGAATCGTGCTTCCAAACTTCTCTGGTAACTTTCCTATCTTTTTCTCTTTCCTCTAAAAATTCCAATAATATATTTTCTGCAGGATTCTTTGCCAAATATTGCGGCTCAAAAAAAAATCTTTTTGCGTGTTTTGTAATTGTTTTGTGCATATTTTAATACAAACATTAAGGGGAAAAGACAAAATTCAGATTAGGTGGGGATTTCATCACCCTTCCTAGGCCCCAGAAATCACAATACAAGCATCCGCATCACCCTACATTAATTAAAAAAATATCTAGACCAAGAATTTAAGGACCGAGAAAGGTTGTGGGTAATCTATCGCTTATCCGCTTTATTTTTGTGGTGTCTTGGCAAGTGGTTACTTAATTAGGCCCGCTATTTTCGATGATTCGTATAGTGGATATCTCCCACTTACCTGTCCACAAGAGTAATAAAGAGGTGGTAGAGGATTGATCCAGCGGTTTGTCTTTTCTAAATCTATGAGCGGTCTAGTGACTTGACCTAGGTGACCTTAGTTTTAGGGTTGATTGTGCATTTTTGTGTGATTTTTCTCACGTCCGACACTTTTAAAAACAATCCAATTTTTAATCACACATGCTGCCACTTGCGCTAAACCCGCTTAGTGCATACTCGGCTGGATAAGGATTCTAGTGCCTATCTTGTCCGCATTTCGTCTATCGACTCTGAAGTAAGTACTTTTTCATTTTCTTTTTCCCTTACACCCACCACATCGACCGAGATCGACGGTTCTCCATCAGATTATAACACCACCCTGCCACCACCCGTCGGTGCGCAGAATCCACCACGCATCTCTCTCCAAATGAGATGCTATCCTATACGCGGTCCCCTTCCTACATGTCTATCTATTACACCAGCCAATGGGGATTATTTTGAAATCAAACCCCACTTCATCAACCTATTGCCCAAATTTCACGGGCTTGAGTCTGAGGACGCATACGTTTTTATCACCAAATTCGAAAACGTATGCGCAATGATTGGTACGTCACAACTTTCAGTGGATGCTATGAGATTGCCTCTTCTCCCTTTCACTTTGTGCGATTTAGCAGAAAAATGGCTTTATAACAATACCGCACACTCTATTACCAATTGGGATGAATTCGTTATAGCATTCCTTAAGAAATTTTATCCCAATCATAAGACCGCCCGTGTTCGGAGCGAAATCAACCAGTTTACCCAGCTTCTCAATGAACCATTTTGGAAATGTTTTAAACGGTTTAAGGATCTGCTTGTCCAATGTCCTCATCACGGAATAAATAGATAGGATCTATCCCGAATTATATATGAAGGTATTAATCCAGCGACAAAGCAGATGCTTGAAATCATGTGTCAATGTCATTTCATGTCCAAAGACAATGGTGAAGCTTGGAAATTTCTGGAAGATCTCGCTAAACACACTTTGCGGTGGGAAAGCGTTAGACCATCATTTAGGGGAGGTATCCATCATCTCGATGTTTCCATCGCAGTAAAGGCCAAAATGGCAGCGATGCGAAAGAAACTCGACGCTATAGAGAAAAAGTTCTCATCAGTTTCCTTAAACCAGGTTACACTTCCCAAAACTATGTGTGGTTGATGTTCCGACCCATCACATCTGACAGAAGAATGTCCTTTGAATGCACCATTTCAAGGTCAAGAACACACTAATACTACTTTTCAACAGCGACCTAGAAATGATCCTTATTCTTCCACATACAATCAGGGATGGAGGAATCATCCCAATTTTGTTTGGAACCAAAACCAAACTCAAAATCAAAACCAGTTCCAAAGCAATTATTAAAGACCCCCTCCACATAGCAACAACCACACACACAAAGTCAGCACCGCTTTCAATCTCAACCTTTTCAAAATCCGACCAACAATTCTACATCTTATAATAATTCTTTCCAAACGAACGGTACCGAAAACTCATCTGCACTCGAAGGAAGCATGGATATGTTTATTAAACATTCCATGCAATCGACGGATGATATAAAGTCTTCTATCCAAGCATTAACACAGAACACCACCTCCCATGGTGAAAATATAAAATCGATAGAAGCACAACTTACACAAATAAATGCTGTGATGAGTGCGAAAGAAAAAGGGAAACATCCATCTCAACCCCTACCGAATCCTGGCCACTCATAAAGTCATAATGTGAGTGCCGTTACCACGTTGAGATCAGGAAGAGTGTTGGCCAATCAAGTCGGTCAACAGATTGATGATGATGAATCAATTGAAACCCTGACTTCCACTTCTTGCCCTATTTCTTCTAGTCTCCTACCTTCTTCCGAGCTTATTCTCCGTTTTCCCCAAGGCTCGAACACTCTGTCCACTTCCTCGAGTCAACCTAAAATGATCCCCACTCCAATTCTGGGATCGATTCGATCCCCACAAACTTCTCCACAAATGTTGGACCCAAAACTTATTGATAAAGCTCCGTTTCCAAACTGGTTGAGGGCTAACAAACCTAACGCACAAATGGAGAAGATTGTGGAAATGTTTAAGCAAGTTAACATAATTATCCCTCTTCTAGATACTATTCAACAAGTTCCGTCTTATGAAAAAATCCTTAAGGACTTGTGCACTAGGAAGAGAAAAACTCAAGTGCCGAAAAAGGTATTCATGATAAGTAATGTAAGCACAGTTTTTACCTAACAATTGCCAAAGAAACGCAAGGACCCCGGTTGTCCTACAATATCTATAACTATTGGGGGTAAAAGCATCAATCGTGCTCTACTTGACCTCGGCGTTAGTGTTAACTTGCTTTCATATTCCGTCTATGAACAGCTAAGTGTAGAAGAGTTGAAACCTGCCTACTACACTCTCAAGATGGTAGACCGATCTATCGCCCAACTTAGGGGTGAGCTAGAGGATGTGTTAATCAAAGTCGGGGAATTCATATTCCCTGTGGAATTTATTGTTTTAGATACAAAGCCTGTGGTGAACCCACGTAATCAAATCCCGGTGATACTCAGTCGACCTTTCCTAGCAACTTCCAACGCTGCCATTAATTGTCATAACGGTTCTATGAACTTATCCTTTGGGAAGATAATAATTGAGCTTAATATTTACAAGCTAGGAAGTCAACTATCTGAACCTTCTGCTCCTCTAATCGATGTCTGTTTTATCAACGAGATAGCTCCCAACAGCTGCAAAGCTGAAGTACTTTGCTATGATGATCTCGACAACACTAGTGCGACATTGTTTAATCTGGCAAATTATTATAGTGAAGATATCTTCGATGAGTCCATCCCCGATTTTGAATCCTTTGACTCGACGCAAAAGTCAGTAGCACTTTCCGAGTCAATATCCTACGCAAGTTATGAACCTTTTAGGGAGTCCGGGTTTCATTCCCTTACCCCCACCTTCTATCGTCTCTCTGCCGACACTAGATCTCAAACCGCTACATTCTCATCTTAAATATGCATATTTAGGTGAGAATGAGTCTTTTCCCGTGATCATATCCGCTTCTCTAGCTTTAGAGCAAGAGAACGCACTTTTGGCGGTATTGAGATCAAATAGGTAAGAATTTGGTTGGACAATGGCTGACATCAAAGGGATTAGTTCTTTGATTGTTGAACATTATATACATTTGATGGATGAAGCCAAACTAACCCGATGTAAGGTTACTTAGCACGACAGTAAGGTTTCGGGAGGCATCGTCCATGCTATTTTCAAAATTTTGCCATGCTACTTAACCCTAACCCTAGAATCTTAACTAAAGATTTAGACGATACGTTATGTAAACAACTTTACAACTAAGTGAATGCGGAATACAACCTTTGTAGACCGGTCTTTCACTTCAAATGCTCCGTGTAGAAGTCCCTTCGCTGCGAGTAATGATCTCCCAAACTTTTAAGAGGCTCTACAAGGTGAAAAATGCAAACTTGCTTGAAGTCTTCAAAACCGAAGATGATCTACGTCGAGGTGACACCAACTCAAGCTATCTCTTCACTAATTAGGGATTAGTGAAGCTAACACCCTAAACTAAATGGCTAATCTAGTAGAGAGTGATGAAGTAGGAATTTTGCTCACTTTAGATTTCTTTTTCTCACTATTTTTCCTCACTTGCTCAAAAACTAGAGATCTTTATCTTGAGCTTGAAGAAGATGAAGCAAATGAAAAATGAGAGAGTGAATGGCAACCATGGGTGAGAAATATCTCATATAACTCTTATAGAGACATAACCATGGTAAGAGATAATGGTAGGATTAATAAATATATAAAGCAAAACAAAAATGGTGGACTAAGTCAATGGTTATCAACAAGCTTGCAACCATGACAAATTCCACTCAATTTTGAATTACTTAAATAAATAAAAACCTAGATATTATCTCATGTATGGTGTAAGTCTCATACACCCATGTTGCATGTATAATCAAGCATGACACAATAATATATATCACATATATCTTAAGTGTTCATTAATGAGTAAAAAGAAATGCATAAGTGAGCTTGTATTAGTTAATGCAAACCAGTATATAAAATATACAATTATACATTAAATTATCAAATCAACACTTGATTTAATAATCCGGCTATATCACATATAACCGACTAATATCATATGTATCATTTTATCGAATCAACACTTGATTCGATAACCCGACTATATCATATATAACCGACCGATACAAATATCGCGAGAATAGAATACGGTATCACATACACGTATTATTCTCGATCCCGCACATATCACATATGTGCTCCTACTTCATTTTGCTTGAGTCGGTAAAGTTCTGTGAAGGGCTCTAAAGATTCGTCAATATGCCGGCAGTAGGTGATGATCACATCAAACACCCACAAGCCGTCAGCGGTACTAGCTGTACGTAACGGCTACTCGGGTATTGAGCGATCAAAAGATCAACAAGCAAGCCTGCTCACACTCCTGTAAAGCCTTTCAGTAACACTACCGTACAGTCCGATCTCTTCGTTTGATATGTCGGATATCCAGTGTAGGGGTGGTAAACGTCAGACCCCAGTAACCGATAAGTCGTGCCGATTTGAAGCTCATAACAGGTCGAGAAACTACTGATAACACTTACCAGTAGATCTCCATATCAGCCCTTCCCAGGGACTTCCTGTTATAGCCAATCGAGCACAGCGCAACATCAATCCCTAATACCGGGAGAGGCGAAACCCCTCCTATCGCTCATTGCCTCCATGTGATTCGGGACTGTACAAAAAAGCCACTGTTTTGCACGTTCTCTTGAACGTGGTAAAGTGGAAATCAAAGCACAGTAGGAATCACACAAGACTATATGAAGATCTCGGGTCTACAGACTAACCTGTACCAATATCATCAGAGAACTGCTATCTGACAATAGGTATAATACCAACTAGGAGTTCTCGGCAAGTCCGTTCAGTGTACCCAGTCTCCACTGAGCACCCGTATACCATCTTTGATGTCAAACACCAATGGATGTAGGATCATCCATCGCCCATCATATGGGTCAAGAAACGTATACGCTAGTCTATACTGGAGTATCGAAACCTTGTCTCGATACACCCTCGACTAGGAACAACTATAGGATATACTTGTAGACTATCCTGTCCCCACTAGTATGATCTCCATCATAGTCTTAGTAGTCAAGTACACATCCTAAGGTCTTTATCAACATGTGAGAGCAAGACAATATCACAATACAAGTCTACATGTTAAGACAAAGTGCAACCAGATAGCATACTATCATGTCGAGCAAGAAAGTCCTCTCTCTATATATCCAAGCATTCACTATAATATACATCAAATGTACAATAATGGCCTCTAGGGCATATACATAACTAACACCCGAGACCCACAAAGACGGTTAAATCCCGTTATGAAGGAGGCGGTAAAGAAAGAAATAGTTAAGTGCCTAGATAGTGGTATAATATACCCAATATCTGATAGGTAATAGGTAAGTCCTATTCATGCGGTCTCTAAAAAGTCTGGCATCACAGTCAAAACTAATGAGGCTAATGATTTGATCCAAACACGCATCCAAACTGGGTAGCGCGTATGTATTGATTACAGAAAACTCAATACCGCAACGAGAAAAGATCACTTCTCTCTACCTTTCATTGACCAGATGTTAGAACGATTAGCTGGACATGAATACTATTGTTTCTTGGACGAATACTCTGGCTATAACCAGATTCCCATCGCCGAAAAGGATCAAGATAAAACAACATTTACTTGTCCTTTCGGAACTTTTGCTTATAGACGCATGCCCTTTGGGTTATGCAACGCTCCCGCTACATTTCAGCGGTGTATGATGGGGATATTCTCAGACATGGTCGAGAATTTTCTGGAGATATTTATGGACGATTTCTCCATATTTGGGGACTCCTTCGAGGAATACCACGTCATCTTGACACGGTTCTTACCCGCTGTAAGGACAAGAACTTAACTTTGAATTGGGAAAATGCCATTTCATGGTCTAAGAAGGTATTGTCCTTGGACATATCATTTCACGAAAAGGTATTGAGGTAGACAGAGCTAAAATTGATGTCATCCATAACCTTCCTCCTTCCAAATGTGTCAAAGATATACGATCCTTCCTTGGTCGTGCAGAATTTTATAGGAAATTCATTAAGGACTTTAGCAAAATTGCTAGACCCTTAACTCTTCACTTGGCAAAGAATACAACATTTCACTTCGATTCAGATTGCGAGGCTGCTTTTGAATCGCTTAAAAGATCTCTCACTACAGCCCCCATACTATCATCTCCGAATTGGAACCACCCGTTCGAGCTTATGTGTGATACATCTGATTTTGCTATTGGTGCAGTCTTAGAACAGCACATTGATAAGATACAACATGTAATTTATTATACAAGTAGGACCTTGAACGATACCCAAATTAATTACACAACTACCGAGAAAGAACTCTTGGCAGTTGTATTTGCATTAGAAAAATTCAGGCACTACTTGATTGGCTCGCCAATAGTGGTTTACACCGATCACTCCATCCTTAGACACCTTTTATCGAAGAAGGATACTAAAGCTAGGCTAATAAGTTGTATCCTGTTATTACAAGAGTTTGATATTGTCATACGAGATAAGAGTGGATGTGAAAACGTCGCAGCCGACCATCTTTCACGCTTCAATTCTTCACCAACGTTGACCTTGCCAATAAACGACTCCTTCTCTGATGAACAGCTCTTGACCGTATCCTGCGAATCTTGGTTCATGGATATTGTGAATTATCTTGCAACGGGACTTATTCCTAGCGATTGGTCGAAACAAGACAAACTTCGATTTCTATCCCAAGTAAAACACTTTTACTGGGATGAACCTTATTTTTTTAAGTATCGTTCCGACCAAATCATTCGCAGATGTGTACCTAACGAGGAATTCAAGGGTGTATTGTCATTTTGTTATGAACAGGCATGTGGTGGTCACTTTGGTCCACGTAAAACGATGAAGAAAGTTTTGCAATGTGGATTTTATTGGCCAACATTATTTAAAGACGTATACGATCATTGCAAAACTTGTCCACGATGTTAACACATAGGACGGATTTCATAAAGAAATGAGTTGCCGCTCTAACCTATCTTGGTTGAGGAGATATTCAATATTTGGGGTATTGATTTTATGGTCCTTTTTCCCAACTTTTTTGGGAATTTATATATCTTGTTAGCGGTTGATTATATCTCAAAATGGGTAGAAGCAATACTGTGCCACACTAATGACAACTAGGTTGTTATTAAGTTCCTTAAAGAAAATATCTTTTCGCGATTTGGGCACCCTCGCGCTATAATTAGCGACAATAGAACCCATTTCTGTAATCGGTGTTTTGAGGTTTTGATGCGGATATATTCAACCAACCACAAACTTTCTACGCCCTATCATCTCCAAACGAATGGGCAAGCTGAGATTTCCAATAGGCAGATCAAAAAAATTTTGGAGAAGACGGTTTCTAAAAACCGTAAAGATTGGTCAACCAAATTGACGGATGCTTTTTAGGCGTTCCGTACCGTTTATAAGACCGATCTTGGTATGTCTCCATACCACCTAGTGTTTGGAAAGGCATGCCACCTTCCTGTCGAGATCGAACATAAAGCAATGTGGGCTATTAAAGAGCTTAACTTCGATTTTGATCATGCTAGCAGCTATCGGAAGCTGCAATTAAATGAGCTAAGTGAACTCCGCGATGACGCTTATGATAATGCGATTATAGTAAAGAACCGGACCAAAATGTTCCACGATAAAAACCATTCTAGAAAAACCTTCACACCGGGACAACAAGTCCTTCTTTACGATTCCCGTCTTCATCTTCAACCGGGTAAGCTAAAATCTCGTTGGAAGGGATCATTTGTGCTGCGGTATGTATACCCGCACGGGGCAATAGAAATTGAAAATGTTGAAAACAGTTCAATTTTTAAAGTAAATGGACATAGATTGAAACCGTATTTTTCTACTGACCCAGCGGAGGAACTTTTGTTTCTACAGGAGCCGCTTTATCATAACTAAATTTCCTCCGCCTCACCTCCATGTTTCGGTAACATTGTCTCATTTTAAGAATGGAGGTGAGTGAAAAATGACTCAAATGAATATCCGTGCGTGCCAAAGCATAAGTTTGGGGTTAGTTTTTATTTAATTATTATTTTACCCCTATCATTTTCTCTCCCCAAATCTACAGGTCTATGCATTCAAAGAACAATATCAGCGAGGACACTGCTGAAAACATGTTTGGGGGGAGTGTTGTATTCACTGAATTATCTTTTGGCACTATGCACTATAAATTTTTAGTTTGATAATAAAAGATTAGAAAGTGAAAAATTACATATGAAAGATAGGAATAGTTGGAGAAAAGTAAGAAAGTTAGATGTTTTTTTAAACGAAATTAGTAATAAGTAGTTATGAGCCGTTGTCCGAAGGGTTAGTAAGATAAAGGAAATCACTAATCTGAGGATAAATTTGAGTCTGAAAAATAGTCCATATTCTTGAGTCCAAACATTTGAACGTTGATACTCTACTATACACACTCGCACACATCTTGAAACTTGGTATAGTAAAGGATACCTTGAAATGCTCTTATCCAAAATCCTTGGTATAAAGAAAAATAAAAAAAATAAAAAATAAAAAATGGTGAAGAAAAATGAACATTGGTTTTGTAATTATCAAGGCGGCATAAAAAAAATATAGTGAGGGTGCTTTATCACCTAGTACCTTAGACCAACTGGTTTAGGAGCCACTGCTAAGGCTTAGATGTTGCAAGATGAGAAATTACGCCTAAATAAGTAAGCACATTTTGTAATTGGTCGGTTAGTACCTCAAGAAGTATTAACGGTCGTATGAAGGATGTGTGAGCAATTCCACCTCAAATATTCACCAACTAAAAAGTACTAAGGAAGATGGACAAGAGTATGATAGTTTGAATTGAATTCTCTAAGTGTAGGGATGTCTTTTACACACACATAGGGATATATGATCAATGTTTGGAAGAAACTTAGGATGGAAGACTAAAGGCGATGTTTTATCGAGGAATGGTATGATTTCTAATATTTTTTCACGACCATTAAGATAAGGCTCATAGCAACTAAAAAGCCGGTATACTTCGAAACTCTTATTTTCAAGTTCTTTCTTTTATGCTTCTTATCTTTATATGTAATTTTCACCATCTTTCTTTTATTATAGAATTTTATGAGTATAATCCGCTGAAAACCCTCAGGAGACAACACTCCTCCTACTGAGGACACCTAGAGGTTTAACGGCTTGTTGCACGTGCTCAGTGCAATCGTGTTGCCTACGAAAGTGTGCTACTTAGCCTTTTCTTTCTTTTCTCCTTTTCTTGAATAACCAGTTTGCTCGGAACGATCAAAGTTAAGTTTGGGGGTATTTGTTCAGTCGAAAAAACTGTACTTTTGATATAACATTTTCCTTACTATTCTTAAATATAAAAGGTGTTTATTATAAATATAAAACATATTCGGGCTTTATCTGCAATATACTATTTACCATATGTTTATATTATAATTAACATTATGAAGGAAAATATATGCATATAAAATTAATATAATATTTTGATAATTTAAATATGCATATCATATCAAATATCCTTAATCACTATTCTTAAAATATAATATCATATAAAATGGTTATGATAATATCTCAAAAATACCAAATATTACTAATATTATTCATTGAGATATTGTGCAGAAATTACATCAGGACTGGAATCAAGGAAATCCGAGATATCGAGATCAAATCTGCAGAAATATTAAAGTAAATCATGAAATCAATTCTGGCAGAGACTCAGAGAAGATTTCCAAAATCCAGATATCCAAAAGATCACCATATGTCAACAAGATGAAACTCTAGAATTTTGAAGCCAAGACCCCACCAGAGTGCTGCCCAACCGCGGTTAAACCATGCCATATGCGGCGGATCCGCGGCTATATAGGGGAATTGGGATGTGGGATTTTCTGTGTAGAATCGTCTCAACAAACCCTAATTTATGGAATTTTTGGATTGCAACTTCTGTGACTATAAATAGAACCCAGAGCCACTCTTGCAAGTTTATCAAACCGAAGAGATCACGAAGTCCATGTCGACTCACGCATCCAGGTTGATCAATTAGCTGTTCATTTAGCTCCTTTAAGATAGATCGAGAAGAAAAGTAGGGTTTTGTATTCCACTTTCTAAAGGAACAAAAAGTGTAATTTATCAAGTTGATTAATAAAGGTAGTTGTTTTATTCTTATTGCATTTACTTACATTATGATCTCTATCCGTTCTTCTTCTATCTCCATCATTCGCGAGTAATTCTCCGCTTGATAGGCTTCGTAGGATTAGGGTAGAACAATGGATGAGAAAATATTTGAACTTCTTTTAAATCTTATGAAGTTTATAAATTTTAGCAAAAGAATCGTTATCATTCTAATCAGGCGTGCTACCAATTTATTGCTAGTCTCGACCGCGATTTGAGATTAGATTAACGGTTGTTTTGTAAAGGTCTAGACATGAATAGAGATAAATGAAAGGACAAGGGTCAATAGTGTGGAAAGCCTAGTTTCTTCCAAGAACTCCAATCCTCATTCATCACTATCTATCTACTTTTAAATCTATCAATAGATAAAAGGAGTTATATTTATTACTCATCCATGACTACTAAATCCTAACGAACCCTACAAGCCGTATTCTTATAAAATCTATATCCATATTTAAACTAGATCTGTATTCCACAATCGTGTTTAACATAGATTTAGAATCTATTCTTCACTATTCTTTATTCTTCTATTCTTTCTCTTTCGAATCAACACGTCTAAAGCAAGATTAAAAGATTCCACATATCCCTGAGAACGACCTGTACTCATCTCGGCTAGCTACACACGACACCGTTATTAACTGCGGTTACTTACTACGCACTTTCACATAGAGAATCAATCAATCTTCTCTCTCCCCACTTGCCTCTTTTGAGTTCCTCCATCTTCTTCTTCATCTTCCTCCCTACCATCTCATGAGTTGAGAATCAAGAAAGGAAGAGAGATAGAAATACACAAGAAAATCCACTACATCATCTTGACAAACAAGATTAGCAAACTAGGTTATTGAGTTGCTTCATTAGTGAAGCTAAGATTGAATTACAAACTATCGGGTGGATCATCTAGGACCGAGAAGGCCGGCCATCAAGGTTGATCTAGGAGACCCCAATGAGCTTAAGAAGAGGAGTGAAGACCCGAAGAACACGGATCTTCTGGTTTAACTCCTCTTTGATAGTAAATAAAACTCCTAGTAGTTGATAGTTTAGGGTTATGGTTTGATCACTTAGGTTAAGTTGGTTGTGCTTGCTTAAAAATTTAATTTTTGTGTATTCCGCCTCTCTACTTCGATATAGAGTGAGCACAAGACACTAACAGTCCTGGAATTCGAGGATCGCATGGACAACATCGATGAAGAGGAAGACGAGAGAAGACTTAGACTGATCCAACAGTCTATTTCCGTAGACAGATTGTCTTTGGCTGAGCATGAAGTTATTTGGGTTCGGAATGATATTGATAATGAAATCCAAGTGGATATTCTTAAGGCATCTACTATGTATACGAAACGAAAAAGGTTATCATTAATATTATATTATGTCTTTACATTTTCTATGATCTTTACATGTATTGTTGTTCTTATTTCTCTTACATACATGTATTGCATGCATATGTAATGATTGCAACCAACTATACATTTAGGTATGACGGAGATATCGAGAGCAGCGAGGGGCAGGGGCAGTAGCGGAGGCCGCTCCAGGGGCGACAGGGGTAGAGCAGTTCTTGCATCCGGGGAGCTGCGTAGGGAGCTCCAGAGGGCTGGCGTTGCATCCCTATCCGTACCCCCTCCATCCGTACCATTTGCACCCGCAGGTATATTGCACGCATATTCATTTATTTTGAACGATAAATTATAGATATACACATATATTCATTTTGAAGTTACTTATTTAGTCATTTTTTATTTTCTAGTTGTAGGGGTGCCTCCACATCCGGGATGCACCTAGTTTCTACACCTGCAGCAGGTACGTTTATATATTCTATATTGCACGCATATTCATTTTGATTGTTATAATATAGATATACATGCATATTCATTTCGAACTTACTTATATTGTCATTTTTTATTGTCTAGTTGTAGAGGGTACCTCCACATCCGGGGCGCACCTTGATACCAGACCAGCATCATGTACGTTTATATATTCTAGATATACACGCATATTTATTTTGATTGTTATACTATAGATATAAATGCATATTCATTTCGAAGTTACTTATATATGAAAGTTCATAATGCCCTTACCGCTACAACCGCGACCGAAGCGGAACCGAAAAAACCAAAATTTTCAAGAGAGCACTAGAAACTAATCCCTAGTGATTGATCCAAACACTAAACTAAAAAAACATGAATATAAGGTTATATGATTATAACCTTTGTTGAGTGTCCACCTATTTGTGGAAGACCCCTCGAAGCTCCATGTAAGACGTCGGGAACAAGCTAGAGAAGCGACCGCCCTAACCGAAGATGTACCACCCGAGAGAACCGATCCAAGCTCCAGCTTCATCTAGTTAGGCAACCGAAGCTCCAAGATCTCTAGGAATAGAGAGTGAGGATGTAGGAACTTTCCACTATCATTTTCTCACAAACACAAAGCTCAAGCGAGCATACAAGAAGGAGGAGAAGACAATGAAGAGGTAGCCATGCAACAAATGAAAGTGAGCTCAAGTGTTAGAATGAATGAGAGAATGAGAGAATATAAAAGAATGGCTTCATTATTTTTCCAACCATAAAAAAATAATAATCATTTTTACATAAACAAATGAAGCCCATCCGTCTCTACATTCCACAACCATACCAAAATGCCACCTCACCCTCCACCTCATATATGATTTTCCTAAAATGAAAATCAACAAATGAGGTGTTTTTTTTCTAAAAGTATTTCCATATAAACGGAATACTTCCCGATATAAGTATCGAAATACATATACGTGTATTTGTATAAAAATATGAATAATCAAAAGAGAGAAAGTGAATAGTGAACAAAAATACTAGAATATATATATATATATAAATTATTAAATCAAAACTTGATTTAATAATTCGGCTTTATTCTAAGCCGGATAGTATTATCAACCGTCCGACTAAAGTCTGTGTAGTTTGTACACATATTTAATCAGACCCCCATATAAACCAACATATGTCATCTATATCATATCTTGTGAACCGGAAAAACACTCTGTGTGGGAATCTAAAGGCTCAACAATACGCTGGTAATTAGTTACTGGATAAATCCATAACCACAAGCATGTCAGCGGCACTAGCTTTACGTAACGGCTACCCAGATATATATCGAAAGGGAGGTCGACAATCAAGTCTGTTCGTACCCTACTGAGCCTGAATGTGACAATCTCCGTACAGTCCGTTCTCTTCGTCTAAGAGTATCACATAGCGAGTCTAGCGGTGGATAACGTTAGACCCCTAATAACCCGATAAGTCGTGTCGAAATCAAGCTCATCACCAACCGAGAAACCACTGAAATCATATCAGTATATCTCATCCTCCGTGGCCACGGATTTAAAGTAATGTCCAACCGAACACAGCGCAATATCAACTCCTAATACCAAGTGAAACGAATCCCCAACAATCGCTCACTGGCTCCATATGGCTCGGGACTGTACCCAACTAAAACCTATTTGCATGACTCCTTTGAGCCGTAATAAGGTAGTAATCTAAGTACAGTAGGAACTCACACGAGAAAAATGATGATTTCAGGTCAAAAGACTAATCTATACTCATGCTACTAGAGAACTTCTATCTGACGATAAGTATAATACCATTTAGAAGTTCTCGGCGAGTCCGTCCGGTGTACTCTCCTCTAGTGAGCACCTGTATACTATCTTAAGAGATACAACACCAATGGTTTGTGAGACTGGACACCGCCCCTCATCGGGGTCTCGAAACGTATACACTAGTTTACTCCGGAATATCGATGCTCGGTCTTGATAATCTTACAACTAAAGACATTTAAGGATGTGCTTATAGACTACCAAGCTCTCACGTATATGATCACCATCATAATGCTGGCAGTCAAGCAAGAATCCTACGGGCTTCATCATTATGTATTAGCGACACGTAATAACAAGTAAAACGTACCCACATCAATGATAAAGACAAACCAAATAGCATACTATCATTTTGAGTAAGACTGTTCTACCTGTATAGGTCCTCCATCAATTATCATAATCGTGTTCCTGTAATTACAATAATTGCATTGAGGGCACTATATCCAACAATCTCCCACTTGCACTTAAGGCCAATTATTGCGGTATCGCATACCCATATCCCGTGTGCCACCAAATACCCAATTTCTCTACTAACCAGTTTCGCAAATCGTGTTTGTGAAACATTCGTGTTTGAGAAATAGCCTAAGTGAATGGATCCGCTACAATTTTCTAACTTTCTCTCCCTATGTCTCAACTTCACGGAGATCAACAATCTCCCAAACTGAGTGATACTCCGCCTCAAGAATTTGTCTGGATATTTGATGGGAACAAGTTCATAAATGAATAATTTTATCCAACCAACGTTTTAGGCTGTATCCCCCGTTGAGTCATAACCAGTATCCTGCACCATGCCTACCTCAGTATCCTTATTAGAACCCCATCCAATAGACTTCTCCTCAGAAGAGAGTAAACTCAAAACTCTAACAACATCTCTGTCATTCAGGTCACCTTGGAAGCCTGAACCGATAACCGCCTCCTAGTGGAGGCTGCCATTACCATATACCAAGAACATTCTATTATGTTCTTAACTACTTCCCTTTGTTTCTCCAGGATTGGATTAATATCTGCTTACTACGTCAAGCGCAGAAACAACATCTAGTTTTGTACAAGACATTGCATGCTTGACTCAATTGCCTAAGCAAATGATATGTCATTCATTCCAGCCCCTCTCCCCATCAGTCTAAAAGACATCTCTTCAGAGAGGAAGACTCCATCACCTACGGGTATACTAACACGCCAGTAATCGTCCATTCTAAAGCACTTTAGAATGGTGTCCAAGTACCCGAATTGGGAGACTTCCTAAATCTCGGTCTATCGATATAAATCTAGTCACCAGAATCTGTGATATCTTATCCAGATCCTATGTGGAAAAACATCCGTGATAACCAAAATTTGACCGATTGTATTATAGGAACATCACTTCCTATCAGGAGTATATCATCCAGATCCCAGAACATAACTCCCAACATCCTTCTTACTAGGTTCATATGTTATTTTGATGAAGTCAATCACCTTGATTGTCACATCTATGCATGCTTTAGTCTATGAATAGATATAAGCAACTTGCACACCTTCCGCTGCTCACATTGACTATAATAACCCTTGGCAGAGTCATATACACATGCTCTTCTAAATTCCCATTTAAAAAGACGTTATAATCATTCTCTTGTCAGATATCATAGTCTTGAATAGAAACAGTGGCAGGTCATATCCGTATGGATTTTAGCATAGATATTGAAGTAAAAGTCTTATCTCAGTCCACAACGGGAATTTGATGAAAATCTTTACAACAAGTCCAGCCTTATTAGGTTAATAGCTTTCTATCTGCACAGATCTCGAAAGACCTACTTGCTCCTAATAGGTTTTACCCCTTCACAAGTACCCAGCAAAGTCCAAAATTCATAATTTGTTGAAGTTCATGGAGTCCAACATAGATATAAAGCATCTCGTCACCTGAAAGTTACCACTTGCTATGACCTGTTGATTACTAGTAGGGCCATCATCACAATGATGTTGACCTCGATCTCACCGTCAACGAGAAAACCGAAGAATCTCTCAGGTGGTTGATGTCACTTACTAAAATCTGCAGAGTAGCTAATGATTTGTCAAGTCCAATTGAATTCTTATATTCTACTAAATTTTCAGTAATCGTTTGTGGTTCTGGAATCACTTCCAGTTCTACCATACTCTTACTAGTTTCTTTTTGCAAAAAGACTCCTTTTATAAAAATGAGTCGAGCTAAGAACAATTTAACTGTTGATCTTGAAAATGGTAGAATCAAAACCCTAGCAATTAATTGGGATAACCACAAACTACCATTACCGAAGCATGACTTGAGTTTTTCTAGATTATGCTTTTAAACAAAATCCGGATAACTCCGTATCTTAACAATCTCAAGATATGCAACCAATCTATATCCATATAGAATCAAAGGCACTAATTTACATGAAACCAGATTCAAATGTCATGTAGCTGTTTCCAGTGCATATCACCTAAACGGAAAAATGTCATACAACATTACTTACCATGGAGCTCACCCACGGATGAGTAACCTATGAGAGAATCAAGTTCTCAATATTACTATGACGGAATACCTAGCATAAGCCTACATCTCTGATCACTTCGAAGAATCCTGAAACTTCCAACGATGGTTCTTTACTTTATTCTTATACCTAAAAACTTCTTAAAATTTTTGGACCTTTCATTACAACGAATGTGTGTCTAAAAATAGAGAACTCATAGGTAAATTGAATGAAATAAGATTACCAATCCCTTGTCCCGAAGGACACTGGACAATATACATTACTATGTAAAAGTACCAAGAGTATACTAACTCAAATTTCGTGTGTTGTAAGTTAAAAACTGTATTTTGGTCAAGAATGTCTTAAACCGTTATTTAATGCACCTTATCTTATCCTCAACTGATAAAAGTAAATGTTTAGAACATAATTTTCAAAATTTATATCTCACTTTATAAAATAAAGATACAGATATTCAATTTTAAAAATTTGTGCATAACAACGGTTATTTAAAACCAAATATTTGTCGTTAGGCAAAACCAGGCGATTTAATCCAATATCGCCAATTGCTACGAATTCCAATATTGAGGATGAAATCATACGTTTTACAATATTCTACTCCTACTCAGTATCTGTAGTGTCAAACAGTTGTGAGACCCAGATCTAGTACATACATACCCTAGAGTCAGAATTAATTGGAAAACAATTTTCAGTAACAATTACACAGAAAAACTGAAACACGAAAATGTTTCTAGGGGGTGGCCGGAAATTCCTAGTAATACCTCTTCCATTATCCAGATTCATTACAGCAGCCGCAATTTCATTTGCTCTCACTTCAATCTCTATATATGTCTCTACATCTTACCTTATTCACACTGCACTTAGGCTAATTAGTTTTCTTCATTTCCTACCTTTCGACACCAGCCTAAGATTTGGAAGAAAACTATACAATAAGCATAATAGGTGTACACTCCTAATACAAGGAGCTCTCGCAACCTGAGAGAAAGTAAAGGGAAGAGACAACCGAATAATCCTATTCAATTTCTTTAGAACTAGGGGCCGTTCTCGACTAAAGTAACTTTCTCGAGTTTGTATATAACTATACAATGGTATTTCCAAGCAATATGGATCATCATAGTGATACGGAGTGTTTTGGAGAAAAGCAAAGGGAGAATAGGAGTAGTAGAGAAATATGCGACTTTGTCGTGAATCATGACAATTCAAAACCAAAGTGTGTAAGAAGATTCAGTTGACATTGTTAATGAGTTTTAGTTTAAAGTAAGTCATGGGTTGCTGTAGCCAGAGAGAGAGAAAAGAAACACTCAATGTACACTCTATCAAGATTAGATTGGTTATCACGTTATCTAATCAGGATAGCTCCCACTGTTTTCTCGAATTCTCTTTGAAACCCTAAAAGGAGAATTATTCGTGATCATTTACACCTTACAAGTTCGCTAACCATTCAGCCAGGCCAGTGTTGGTAATCAGAAGGAGGACCCCCGTGCTTTCGCACAGACCTAAATAAATAACCCCATTTCCGCAGAGCCGTAATCTCGTTAACACTTTCTAAACATCTAATAGATTAGCTAATTGTGAAGTGAAAATCTCCCGATGAGTAATACCTACTCATCAACTGGAATCGGGACCAACTATCATCGTGTGATAATCTTGACGGAAGCCGACCAAAATTACCACACTCCAGAAGGCATGCATAAACTTCTCAAGTTTCCTTTATATTTAAAACTTTCGATATTGTTTTTTCCCTTATCGCTTATGACCTTGACTGGGTCAACAAATCATAAACCGCTAGTTAAGTTCAACCTGTTATTATTCTGGATTAATTTAGACCCACCCACATAAGCCCTTGACTAGGTCAACATGACCATGTGACTGTCCTAAATAATCGCATCACATTTCTACAAACAAACACTACTACACCTTGACTAGGTCAAAATACGCAGTACGAATACTAAGTACTACTCAAGCCCCAGAAATTTGCACCGAAGATCTCACCAAACGGACATAGATTCACGGCCAAACCATGCAATATGCGTCGGATCCGCGGCCAATTCACCGAATCAGGAGTTAGGATTTTCAGGTTGGATTTGCTACAACTAACCCTAATTATAGGGATCTATGGTTTATGGCTTTGGAGGATATATAAAGGACCGAGGGCTAAACTTAGAAATCATCATTCTTTTACACAAGCTAATCACCGTCAAAAAACAAGTGATCTAAGACAGGTCCAAGATTCGATGTGATAAAGCGACGTGAGATTCGACAGAACTTCTACATCCGACAAGGCAATGATCGAGAGCAACTTCTTCTTCCTCTTGTAATCTAAACTTGAAGTTTGTACTTTTGAAGTTGATTAATAAAAATAGATCTTTAGTTTAATTAGTTTAATTATTTAATTACATTATGAATTTCATCTTTATCCGTTCTTCTATCTCCATCATGCTCGAGTAATTCTCCGCTTGATAGGGTTCGTAAGATTAGGGTAGAACAATGGATGAGAAAATGTTTTAACTTCTTTTAAGTCTTATGAAGTTATAAAGTTTAGCAAAATAAATTTTAACATCCTTATCGGACGCGCTACCAATTTATTGCTAGTCTCAACCACGATTTGAGATCAGATTAACAATTGTTTTGTTAAGAGCTAGATATGAATAGAGATCAATGAAAGGACAAGGGTCAATAGTGGGGAAACCTTAGTTTCTCCAAGAACCCTAGTCCTCATTCATCACCATCTATCTAGTATTAAATCTATCAATAGATAAAAGAAGTAATTTTTATTAGTCATCCTTGACTACTAAATCCGAACGAACCCTACAAGCATTCTTCTCATAAAATCCACATCCGTATTCAAACTAGATCTGTATTCTACATCCGTATTTTGACATAGATTTAGAAACTATTCTCCACTATTTTTTATTCCTCTATTCTTCCTCTTTTTCAACACGTCTAAAGTAAGATTGGAAAATTCCATATATACCTGAGGACGGCCAGTACTCATCTCGGTCTACATATACGCGACACCATTATAGATTGCGGTTACTACACACACTTTATAGATCAATCAGGAACTCACACGAGACAAATGATGATCTCAAGTCTAAAAACTAACCTGTACTCATGTGTCCTGAGAACCGCTATCTGACGATAGGTATAACTCCATTTAGAGGTTCTCGGCGAGTCCGTCCAGGATACTCACCCCCAGTGAGCACCTGTATACAATCTTAGGTGATCACACCAATAGCTGTGGGACCAACCACCGCCCCTCATCAGGGTCTAGAGACGTATACATAAGTCTACTCTGGAATATCGATGCCCGGTCTCGATATTCCTATGACTTGGGACCTTTAAGGATATGCTTATGGACAACCCAGCTCCTACAAGTATGATCGCCATTATAACACTGGTAGTCAAGCAAAATCCTACGGGCTTTATCAGCATGTATCTGCCATATATGATATCGAGTATAACATATGCACATGTTAAGATAAAGACAAACCAAAATACTATACTACTGTATCGAGTCTTTATCAATATGTGTAAACAATATAAAGCAGCAAGAGAAAGAAATATACATATTAAGACAAAGATAACTCAGATAATATACTATATACAATTGAGCAAGATTCTCATGTACATATATATCCCTAGTATCCTATACAATACAAGCCTTTAGGGCATACATATCCAAAATCTCCCACTAGCACCAAGGCTTATAATTGGCGTACCGAATACCCAACATCTACTCTAGGTCCAGTTGTTGGCATATCGCATACCCAACATCTAAAAATGTCGCTCGAATTGCGTTTGAGGGAGGGCATTGGTAAATGGATCTGCCATGTTGTATTTCATATCTACTCTCTGGACTTCGATCTCTTAGCGATCTACGAGCTCCCTGATCAGGTGATACCACCTCAAGAAGTGTCTAGATTTCTGATGGGACTGTGGTTCCTTCACTAAAGCTATAGCTCTATTGTTATCACAATACAAAGGTATTGGATTAACAATGGACGGGACCACCTTAAGTTCAGTAATGAACATCTTCATCTAGACTGCCTCTTTTGCGGTATCGTTCGCAGAAATGTTTTCAGCCTCCATCGTCGAGTCTACGGCGGTGTCCTGTTTGGAACTCTTCCAACAGACCGTCCTTCCATTAAAAGTAAACACAAAACCCGAGACAGAATTGCTTTCATCCTTATCACTCTCGAAGCTTGAGTCGGTAAAGGAGTCGACCTGAAGGTTTCCATTATCATAAAATAAGAACATCTCCTTAGTCCTTCTTAGGTAATTGAGAATGTTCTTCATAGCTGTCCAATGATTCTCACCTGGATTCGACTGATACCGGCTCGCCACGCTAAGCGCGTATGCCACATCTGGTCCGGTACACAGTATCGCATACATTATAGATCCTACCGCCGAAACGCAGGGTATAATGCTCATGCGAACCTACTCCTCATCAGTCTGGGGAGACATCTCTTTAGAGAGGGTGATTCCATGCAAAGCGGGTATATTACTACGTTTGGAATCTTCCATACTAAATCTCTTTAGTATGGTCTATATGTACCTGGACTGTGAAATTCCCAACAATCTCTTGGATCTATCTCTGTAGATCTTAATCCCCAGAATGTAGGAAGCATCACCCAGGCCCTTCATGGAGAACTTCTGTGAGAAGAACAGGTTGACCGACTGCAGCATAGGAATGTCATTTCCTATCAAGAGAATGTCATCCATGTACAAGATGAGGAATACAACAGTTCTCCTAACAATCTTCTTGTAGATACATGGCTCATCTTCATTTTTGATAAAGTCAAATTTCTTGATAGTCTCATCAAAACAAATGTTCTAGCTCTGCGACGCTTGCTTTAGTCCATAAATGGATTTAAGCAACGTGTACACCTTCCCACTGCTCCCACTATGTACGAATCCCTCCGGCTGAACCATATAAACGCACTCCTCTAAACGTCCATTTAGAAAAGTCGTTTTAATGTCCATCTGCCAGATATCATAGTCATGGTAGGCAGCAATGGCAAATAGGATCCGAATGGATTTCAGCATAGCTACTGGAGAAAAAGTTACGTCATAGTTCACTCCTGTTCTTTGATGAAAACCTTTTGCAACAAGTCTAGCCTTATAGGTTTCCACCTTTCCATCTGCACCAATCTTTTTTTTTTTGAAGATCCACTTGCATCCAACGGGTTTTACCCCTGGAGGAGCAACATCTAAAGTTTAAATTTTGTTAGTGTACATGGACTCCGTTTCGAATTGCATAGCTTCAAGCCATTTTATAGAGTCCCTACTGTTAATGGTCTACTTATAACAGGTAGGATCATTTTCTTCCAAGATACAATCCTCTCGATCCCCATCTATTAGAAAACCGTAATATCTCTCGGGTGGATGAGAAATCCTACTAGATATGCGGAGTGGATGAGGTTCGTCTGGGATTATTGAATCCTCTGGTTTTACCAAATCTTCAGTTTCAGTTTATGGCTCTAGAATTTCTTTCAGTTCTACCGTGCTCCTACTAATTTCTTTTGCGAGAAATTTCATTTCTAAGAAAACGGCGTTCTAAGAAACAAACACCTTCTATTCCTCGGTGTAGTAGAACAAATATCCATAACCATTCTTTGAATATCCCACAAACTTACATAAAACTGACAATGCCTCAAGTTTGTCTGGATTATGATTTTTAACGTAAGCCGGACAACCCCATATCTTAAATCTTTTTAGATACAACCTTTTACCGTTCCATATTTCGAATGGTGTCTTAGGTATGGATTTGGATGGAACATCATTGAATAGATATACCGTTTTTTGAAGCGCATAACTCCATATTGAAAGAGGTAGATCAGCACTACTCATCATAGAGCTAATCATGTCCAAAAGGGTACGGTTACTCCACTTCGATACACTATTGTATTGTGGTGTGTACGGAGGAGTAAGCTGAGAGAGAATACCATTTTCTTTCAGATATTCTAGGAATTCCGTGTTTAAGTATTCTCCTCCTCTATCAGATCTGAGGATCTTGATATTTTTGCAGTGTGGTTCTCTACTTCGTTCTTATATTTTTTGAATTTCTCAAAATTTCAAATTTGTGTTTCAAAAGATACACATATTCGAATCTAGAGAGATCGTCAGTGACTGTAATGAAGTACGAGAACCTACCCCTCGCATGTATAGACATTGGACCACATACATCACTGTGTATGAATCCCAAGAGCTCTATAGCTCTTTCTTCGTATCCGGTGAACGGAGATTTGGTCATCTTTCCTTTGAGACAAGACTGACAAGTTTCATAAGATGAAAATTAGAACGTATTCAAATATCCATCCTTATGAAACTCACTTAGTCTTTTCTCACCGATATTACCAAGTCTACAATACCACAAGTAGGTTTCGTTCATATCTGAACTTTTTCTCTTGCGTGAGTTTTGTATATTGAAGACTGTGTTTTGATTTAGAACGTAGATACCATTACACAATGTACCTTCTGCAACCAATACCCGATTATGGTAAATGTTCATTGTATTTCTATTTAGAACAAAGTTATATCCATCTTTATCAAGTAAAGAAATTGATATGATGTTGCAAAGCATAGAAGGTATATAGTAGCAATTATTCAAAATCATAGTATTGTCGCTTGGCAGTACTAAGTGATATTCACCGACGGTTATAGCATCAACTTGTGCTTCGTTCTCTACTCCGAGAGATATATCACCCGGTCCAACTATTCTACTTTTTCTCAGTCCTTTTAATAAATTACGGATATAAGATCTTGATCCGGTATCTAATACCCAGGAGGTAGGGTTAACCGTTCAACAACAAATACACCTGAAGAAGATGTATTAGAATACTTCTCCTTTAATAGAGTCATCTGGAATTCCTTACAGTCCTCTTTCCCTTACTCATACTCATGACGGTTGTCACAAGTTTGATCCGAACCGGCATTCCCCAGCCCATTGTAATAAGCTGGTTCGGTCAAGTCAAACATTTTATTATATTGATTAGGGCGTGACATGGTTGCTATCTAGAGAGAGAGAAAAGAAACACTTGTGCGCTCTAGCAAGATTAGATTGCTTATTAGTTCTATCTAATCAAGATGGCTCCCACTGTTTCCTCGAATTTTCCTTCAAACTTTAAAAGGAAAACTAGTCGAGATCATTCGCACCTCACAAGTTCGCTAACCATTCAGCCAGGTGAGCGTTGGTAATCCGAGGGAGGTTTCCCGTGCTCTCGCACGGACCTAATTAAAATAAACCTCATTTCCACAGAGGCGTATCCCCATTAACACTTATCTAGATATCTAATAGATTAGCTAATTGCGAAGTGAAAAATATCTCCCAAGAGTAATCCTACTTATCAGTGTGATCGGGATCCAACTACCATCGCGTGATAACCTAGATGGAAGCCACTCTATTTACCACACTCCATAAGGTATGCAACACTAGCAAGTTTCCTATATATTTGAAACTCCCGATGTGGTTTTTGCCCCTAACGGTTTATGACCTTGACTAGGTCAACAAATCATAAACCGCTAGTCAAGTTCAACCCATCATTTTCTTGATTGCATTAAACCTACCCGTACGTGCCCTTGACTAAGTCAACCAGGCTGCACGACTGTCCTAACCAATCACATTACAATGTACAAAAAAGCACCACTTAGCTACCGTACTGTTAGTTGTATGTATGCCCTAGAGGCCAGTATTGTACAGATGATGTATATTATATTGGATGCTTGGACATATATAGAGATGACTTTCTTGCTCGATATGATAGTATGCTATCTGGTTGCTCTTTATCTTAACATGTACACTTGTCTCTTTAAACTGTCTTATATTTACATGTTGGTAAAGCCCTTAGGATGTGTACTTGACTACCTGGACTATGATGCAGATCATACTAGTGGGGACATGGTAGTCCATAAGTACATCCTTCAAGGTCCTTAGTAGTGGGTGTATCGAGACGGGGCATCGATATACCAGAGTAGACTAGCGTATACGCTTCTCGACCCATGAGATGGGCGATGGATGATCCCATATCCATTGGTGTTTGACATCAGAGATAGTATACGGGTGCTCAGTGTAGACTGGGTACACTGGACGGACTCGCCGAGAACTCCCAGATGGTATTATACCTCACGTCAGATGGCAGTTCTCAGGTGACACTTGTGCAGGTTAGTCTGTAGACCCGAGATCGCCATAGAGTCTTGTGTGATTCCCACTGTGCTTTGATCTCCACCTTACCACGTCCATGAGGGCGTGCAAAACGGTGGTTTTTGGGCACAGTCCCGAGTCACATGGAGGCAATGAGCGATAGGAGGGGTTTCGTCTCTCCCGGTATTGGGGGTTGATGTTGCGCTGTGCTCGATTGGCCGTAACAGGGAAGTCCCTGGCCAGGGCTGATCAGAGATTTGCTGGTAAGTGTTACCAGTAGTTTCTCGACCCGTTATGGGCCTCATATCGGCACGACTTATCGGTTATTGGGGTCTGACGTTTACCACCCCTAGACTTGATATGCGACATATCAGACGAACAGACCGGACTGTACGGTAAGTGTTACTGGTTGGATTCACAGGAGTGTGAGTGGGCTAGCTCGTCGATCTTCTGATCGCTCAATACCCGGATGGCCGTTACGTTTAGCAGACCGCTTGCGGCTTGTAGGTGCTTGATATGATCATCATCTGCTTCCGGCGTATTGACGAGTCTTTAGAGTCCTACACAGAGGTTTCCTGGCTCAAGCGAAACGAAATAGGAGCGCATATGAGATATGTGCAGGACCGAGAATAATGCGTGTATGTGATACCGTATTCCATTCTCGCGATGAATGTATCGATTGGTTATATTCGATATAACCTAGATATCGAATCAAGGATTGATTCGATAAGCCGATACATAGGATACTAGTCGGTTATATGCGATATGACCGGATCGTTAAATCAAGTTTTGATTTAATGATTTAATGTATAATTATATATTTGATATATTACTTTGCATTAACTAGTATTGGTTCACTTTAAATGGTTTTTCTCACTTGATGTGCAAGTTGTATATGTGATATATTTTTGTGCACATGTTTGTATCATATTTGATGATACTTGCTCATTTGGTTAAGTGTATAGAATTAAACCATGGTTAAGTTGATAATTAGGGTTTTGCTTATTCATTTATTTATTTATTTGTTTATTTATTTATTTGGAAAAGATTTTGATGAGAATGGTGGCTTTCTTTGTTTCTAGTTGAAGCTTCATGAAGCTTTGACTTTGTAACCATTCTTGTCTTCATGCTTAACCCTAACCATTCCAAGTAACCATGATCTATTCTCTACACTCAACCATAGTTAGTATATGATAAGTATCTATTTTTTTTTCTATTTTCTTTAAGACTTATCATATTCTAGCTTCATCTTCTTCTTCATCTTCAAAGAAAAAGCTTAAGTCCATTAATGGCAACTTGAGCTAAAGTGTGAGAAATCCAATTCTAAAGTGAACCCACCTCCTATTTCTTCACCCTCTACCTCTTGCCAAGTAGTATAGGGTGTTTTCTTCACAAGTTTCACAACTTGATGGAGTTGGAGCTTGAACTTGTGATGCCTCGACGTAGATCATCTTCGGCACGAAGCCGACGACCTAGCCCGCCCATTTCTCCGATGAAGCCGACGATTGAGTCCGGGATTCGAGATGGACAGCGAGAGGATGCCTACGTGGAGCTAAGGAAGTAGAGAAACGGATCTACAAAGGTTGTAGCCTCTCTCCTTTAGTTAAGTTGTTAACTAGTTTCGTATTTCGCCTAAACTCTAGTCAACGATCCGTATTAGGTTTTCTCGGCACCCGTAAAATTTGAAATTGGCATGGTTGATGCCTTGTGAGACTTTATTAGAGTGCCTAGGAACTCTACAGTGGTATCAGAGCCTAGCTAGAGCCTTAGGCGAAGTCTAGACGACGTTTGAAACCCGATCGAACCGAAACCCTAATTCCCGATATGCTCTCTGGACTTTTTCTAAAATCTGGGATTTTTCCATATTAAAAATGCTTAAAAAATTCAGCAGGGAATTCTAAGAATTACGATGCAAAATTTATCCCATGATCTGCTAAGGGCGCGGCGTAACCGCGGCAGAAGCCTGGCTTCTGCGGCGGTTCCGCGGCCATCTGATGACATCATCTTTCCATTTTTGCACAGTAATTCCTATTTAATTATGCTGAATTTTCTGGGAATTTTTAATTTGACTCAAGAGTTGAGTGTTCTGGGGTTGTATTGGGAATCGACGATTCGATCGGATTATCAAACCTTGTCTATGTGGCTTTCCGGATATTTTAGAATATGTTAAAAGGTTCGACCGGATATAAATACCCAACTTTTCCCCTGCCGGAAAATTTCCAAGTGTTGGATTTTTCTGTGGTTTAAGGACGTTCTAAGTAGTGGAAGTAATGCGATGGTCCCTCTAGAAGACAACAAACCTTAACTCGATTATGTGACCGTCTTGAACTGCCCTTTGAACCTTCGGGTTTGGGGCAGTACGGCGTGCCACATGTGAGGCGTTGGCTTGACCCTTCTACGGCTGGACCGTTGGTACTGAGGCATGAAGTGAATTTCTTTGAACCTATTTCATGTGTTGAACGATTTCGGGAAAACTTGGGCGTTCGAATGTTCGATCGGAAAGTTTAAAATTTTCTATTTATCCGGAATGGGATACAATAATTGGAATTCACAAACAGTTATGAGATAACTGAATGAATGTTATAAATCTAGCGGTTTAGTTTCATTTGATATTGAAAAGAGTTTTCGAAAATGAGACTAAAATGCGGGGTTTATAACTGTTAGGCATGTGATATCTAAGTATTTCATTTGATTAGGCATGTGATGTCTAAAGAGGTTGCGGATTCCAACTGTTGTAGTTTTACACTTTCTTTTCTGTGACCGTAAGTGTAATATGTGATATCGCCGGTTTCGTTGCTATATGTCAACGACAATTGGGATGCGCATATTTACTTACGTTGATGACATGTGATGTTATGTGTTGCTGGATATGTTATATTGGATTGTCGTGTTTGAATAGCCGGGGGTTTTTATGTGAGATGAATGTTTTTCATTTTCATTCATGTAAAAACTTGTATGTAATATTCTGTTATTGGGGCACTTCCAGGTTGCGGAAGATGTCACCTTTTGTATATTATTTACTTTTCCGCATTAGGATAGACCCAAGGAGGGGAGCACAAGTAACCGGGTTCTAGGGTCCAGTGGGAGACCATCTCGAGGAGTCGAGTCCGGGTCTCCTAACCCTACAATTGGTAGGGTTGCTTGCCGCTCTCGTAGGGGTCTAGGGGTGTGGGATTGGCTATTCATCATGACCGTGGAATCCGTGTTTTATACTGGCTCGTATTGAAAACACGGACGTCCTAGTATATCCAATGTTTCATATGTTTCTTCTGCTGCGATATCTGTGATGTGATCATGTGATGTTCTATGATAGATACAGTATATAGTATATATGATATATTATATAGACGTTACATATGTTTTGCACCCGCACTAGCCCTGCCCTGCTCTGTCGTTAGTTACCTAACCTAACGGTGCACGAGGGGACATCCAGGCGAATGCGGATGGCATAAGTGTACGTCGTATTTATATGTGATGTTTTAGGTATTTAAATGATGGGACTTCATTAATGTGATTAATGAAAGAAAAGAAGCCTAAAAGATGTTGTAGAATCAAATTTTAAAATAAAACAGGTAGCTACAGTTCTTGCTTTGCATAGCGGTATATATGATATACCCTGCACCTTATTCGATGAGGAAAGGACCGAGATCCCTTCACCGGGAGTGACTCCTTTAGCAATAACTGGCAGATTCTACACACTCGGTTTGTTTTTTGATTGCTTCTATAGTTTCTGCTTTGCACAGTGATATATATGATATATCCCGCACCTCATTCGACGAGGAAAGGGCCGACGATCCCTTCACCGGGAGTGACCCCTTTAGCAAAACTAGAAAAGCCTCAAAATCACTCCATTTCAAAACTTCATTTGATTCTACAACGATATCAAGTTCATTACGCTCATGGTTTTCAGAAAAACCTGCGTAGCCCTCCGTCATTTCAGATAAATTGCATATAGTATTCGTGCTACATTTGTTGGCTTTCGTCAAGGTGTAGTGTGCGGTAGCTATGTGCTGCTTATCTGCTGCATATGATGCGACTGGATTAGGGTAGTCGTACGGCTTTGTTGGCTTTCGTCAAGGGTCGTGCGGGTGGGTTTAATTCAGTCAAGAAATGTACGGGTTGAACTTGACTAGCGGGCTGTGGTTTGTTGGCTTTCGTCAAGGTCATAGCACGCTAGGGGCAAAAGCATTATCGGGAATTTCAAGTGTTGAAATTTGCAATGAGATTGCATACCTTCTATGAGATAGTTGGATCCCGATATCCACTGCGAGTAAGAGTTACTCCTGGGAGAGTTTTACACATTACAATTAGCCGATCAATTAGGTGTCTAGAAAGATGTCAACGGGGTTACGCCTCTGGGAAAACGAGGTTTACATTAATTAGGTTCGTGCGAAAGCACGGGGGACCTCCCTCAAAGTACCGACACTGGCCTGGCTGAAAGATTGGCGAACTTGTAGTGTGTAATTAATCCTGGCTAGTCTTTCCTTTTAAGGTTTGAAGGAAGATTTGATAAAAACCAGTGGGAGCCATCCTGATTAGATAAGATAATAACCAATCTGATCTTGCAAGAGCATACGCTAAAGTGTTTTCTTCTCTCTCTCTCCAGGTAGCGACCATGTCATGCCCTAATAAAGATAATAATATGGATGTATTGACCGAACCCACATGTTATACTGTGCTGGGGAACGTTGGTTCCGTTCTTTCTTATAAGAGTTATAGGAATGAACAGGATATAGGGGAATACCAGGATTCCCATGCCACCCGAATGAAGAAAGTACATGATGATGCATTTTCTTCGGGTGTGTTCGTTACAGAGAACTGTTTCTCCATTTGCTCTACGTCCTGGGTATTAGATACCGGGTCAGGATCCTATATATGTAATCAGTTACATGGGCTTAGGAAAGGTAGAGAACTTGGAGAAGGTGATAAAGACATTAGAGTTGGAAATGGTGCAATTGTTACAGCTAAGACTGTCGGGGAATATCACCTTGCATTACCAACTGGTAATACATTGGTTCTGAACGAATCCTATTACATGCCGAACCTGATATGCAACATTATATCGGTTTCTTTATTGAGTAAAGAGGGATATAATTTTGTATTACAGGATAATGTTATGAACATTTTCCGTAACCAAAAGTTGGTTGGATCAGGCACGTTGTGCAATGGCATTTATGTTCTAAATCAATCAACAGTTCTGAGCATAACAAACACACAAGAGGAAGAGTTCAAAACTGAACAAATCCTTCTTATGGCATTGTAGACTGGGTCACATCAATGTGACACGACTGGATAAGTTGCATAAGGATGGATATTTGAAACCATTCGAATTTTCATCTTATAACACTTGCCAGTCATGTCTCAAAGGCAAGATGACCAAAACTCCGTTTACGGGACAGAGAAAGAGTTACCGAACTCTTGGGACTGATACATAGTGATGTATGCGGTCCCATGTCTACACATGCCAGGGATGGTTCTTCGTACTTCATTACATTCACTGACGATCTCTCAAGATACGGACATGTGTACTTGATAAGACACAAGTCTGAAGCTTTTGAGAAATTTAGAGAATATAAACAAGAAGTCGAGAACCAAACCGCAAAAAGTATTAAAATCCTTCGATCTGATCGAGGAGGTGAATACTTAAGCAATGAATTCCTGGACTTCCTAAAAGAGAATGGGATTCTCTCTCAGCTAACTCCTCCATATACACCACAACACAACGGTGTATCAGAACGGAGGAACCGCACCCTATTAGATATGGTGCGCTCTATGATGAGCACAGCTGAGTTACCTATTTCCTTCTGGGGGTATGCGCTTGAGACAGCCATACATCTATTGAATATGATCCCCACCAAATCAGTGCCTACCACTCCATATGAGATATGGAAAGGGAAGAGACCATGTCTTAACTATGTTAAGATATGGGGTTGTCCAGCCTATGTCAAACAACAAAATCCGAACAAACTCGAGGCACGGTCTGTTTTATGCAAATTTATAGGATATCCCAAAAATTCATAAGGGTATATCTTCTACCACCCTGAGGAACAAAGAGTGTTTGTTTCTCGGCATGCCACCTTATTAGAAAAGGAATTTCTTGAAAAAGAGATTAGTGGTCATGAGGTAGAACAGGAAGAGGTTCCAGCTACAGAAGCTACAACAGAAGATCTGGTGGAACCAGAGGATTCAGTAGTACCCGACGAACCCCAGCCTCTCCGCCGATCTAGTAGGGTTCCTCGGCAACCTGAGAGATACTACGGTTTTCTCATGGATGGTGGGAGCGAGGATTGCATCATGGAGGATGATGACCCAACTAGCTTCGAGCAGGCCATCACGAGTAGGGACTCGGTGAAATGGCTGGATGCAATGCGGTCCGAGATGGAATCCATGTACACCAACAAAGTATGGACTTTGGATGTTGCTTCTGAAGGGGTAAAACCCATCGGGAGCAAGTGGATCTTCAAGAAAAAACTTGGTGTAGATGGGAAAGTGGAGACTTTCAAAGCTAGACTTGTAGCAAAGGGTTTTCGTCAAAGACCAGGTGTGGACTATGACAAAACCTTTTCTCCAGTGGCTATGCTTAAATCCATCCGGATCATGCTTGCCATCGCTGCATATCATGATTACGAAATCTGGCAAATGGATGTTAAGACCGCCTTTCTAAACGGTGATTTAGAAGAGTGCGTGTACATGACTCAGCCAGAGGGCTTCGTAGACAGTGGGAGCAGCGGGAAGGTGTGTAAGCTGCTTAAATCCATTTATGGATTAAAGCAAGCATCGCGGAGTTGGAACATCTGCTTTGACGTCGTTATCAAAGAGTTTGATTTCGTCAAAAATCCAGATGAACCTTGTATTTACAAGAAGGTAGCAGAGAGTAAGGTGGTCTTCCTCGTATTGTACGTGGACGACATACTCTTGATAGGAAATGATATTCCTATGCTGCAATCGGTCAAGCTCTTCTTATCACAAAGATTCTCAATGAAAGATCTTGGTGATGCCTCCTGCATATTGGGAATCAGGATCTATAGAGATAGATCCAAACGGATATTGGGATTGTCCCAATCTAGGTACATTGACACCATACTAAAGAGGTTTAGTATGGAAGAATCCAAGCGTGGGAATTTACCCACGATTTCTGGAGTCACTCTCTCTAAAGAGATGTCTCCCAAGACTGATTTGGAGAGAGCTCGCATGCAAGGGATACCCTATGCTTCGGCTGTAGGCTCTATCATGTATGCGATGCTATGTACCAGACCCGATGTTGCATACTCACTAAGTATAGTGAGCAGGTATCAAGCTGATCCTGGAGAGAGACACTGGACAGCTGTGAAGAGCATTCTCAAGTACTTACGAAGGACTAAAGAGATGCTCTTGGTGTATGGTAACGGAGAACTCCAAGTGGAGTCCTTTACCGATTCGAGCTTCCAGAGTGATAAGGACGACTCTAAGTCGCAGTCGGGTTTTGTCTTTACCCTTTACGGAGGGGCGGTTAGCTGGAAGAGTTCCAAGCAGGAAACCGTGGCAGACTCGACGATGGAGGCTGAATACATCGCTGCCAACGATGCTGCCAAAGAGGCTGTCTGGATCAAGAAGTTCATTACTGAACTTGGTGTGGTTCCATCCATTGAGCATCCAATACCTTTGTATTGCGATAAAAATGGAGCGGTGGCTTTGGCCAAGGAACCCAGGTCCCATCAGAAATCCAGGCATATTCTGAGGCGGTATCACCTGATCCGGAAGATAGTTGATCGCCGGGAGATCGAGGTCAGGAGAGTTGACACGAAGAACAACACGGCGGATCCACTCACGAAGGCCTTTCCCCAGATACAGTTTGAGAGACTCTTCGGGATGCTCGGTATGCGATACTACAGAAGCTGGCCCTAGTGCAAGTGGGAGATTGTTAGTTGTATGTATGCCCTAGAGGCCAGTATTGTACAGATGATGTATATTATATTGGATGCTTGGACATATATAGAGATGACTTTCTTGCTCGATATGATAGTATGCTATCTGGTTGCTCTTTATCTTAACATGTACACTTGTCTCTTTAAACTGTCTTATAGTTACATGTTGGTAAAGCCCTTAGGATGTGTACTTGACTACCTGGACTATGATGCAGATCATACTAGTGGGGACATGGTAGTCCATAAGTACATCCTTCAAGGTCCCTAGTCGTGGGTGTATCGAGACGGGGCATCGATATACCAGAGTAGACTAGCGTATACGCTTCTCGACCCATGAGATGGGCGATGGATGATCCCATATCCATTGGTGTTTGACATCAGAGATAGTATACGGGTGCTCAGTGTAGACTGGGTACACTGGACAGACTCGCCGGGAACTCCCAGATGATATTATACCTCACGTCAGATGGCAGTTCTCAGGTGACACTTGTGCAGGTTAGTCTGTAGACCCGAGATCGCCATAGAGTCTTGTGTGATTCCCACTGTGCTTTGATCTCCACCTTACCATGTCCATGAGGGCATGCAAAACGGTGGTTTTTGGGCACAGTCCCGAGTCACATGGAGGCAATGAGCGATAGGAGGGGTTTCGTCTCTCCCGGTATTGGGGGTTGATGTTGCGCTGTGCTCGATTGGCCGTAACAGGGAAGTCCCTGGCCAGGGCTGATCAGAGATTTGCTGGTAAGTGTTACCAGTAGTTTCTCGACCCGTTATGGGCCTCATATCGGCACGACTTATTGGTTATTGGGGTCTGACGTTTACCACCCCTAGACTTGATATGCGACATATCAGACGAACAGACCGGACTGTACGGTAAGTGTTACTGGTTGGATTCACAGGAGTGTGAGCGGGCTAGCTCGTCGATCTTCTGATCGCTCAATACCCGGATGGCCGTTATGTTTAGCAGACCGCTTGCGGCTTGTAGGTGCTTGATATGATCATCATCTGCTACCGGCGTATTGACGAGTCTTTAGAGTCCTACACAGAGGTTTCCTGGCTCAAGCGAAACGAAATAGGAGCGCATATGAGATATGTGCAGGACCGAGAATAATGCGTGTATGTGATACCGTATTCCATTCTCGCGATGAATGTATCGATTGGTTATATTCGATATAACCTAGATATCGAATCAAGGATTGATTCGATAAGCCGATACATAGGATACTAGTCGGTTATATGCGATATGACCGGATCGTTAAATCAAGTTTTGATTTAATGATTTAATGTATAATTATATATTTGATATATTACTTTGCATTAACTAGTATTGGTTCACTTTAAATGGTTTTTCTCACTTGATGTGCAAGTTGTATATGTGATATATTTTTGTGCACATGTTTGTATCATGTTTGATGATACTTACTCATTTGGTTAAGTGTATAGAATTAAACCATGGTTAAGTTGATAATTAGGGTTTTGCTTATTCATTTATTTATTTATTTGTTTATTTATTTATTTGGAAAAGATTTTGATGAGAATGGTGGCTTTCTTTGTTTCTAGTTGAAGCTTCATGAAGTTTTGACTTTGTAACCATTCTTGTCTTCATGCTTAACCCTAACCATTCCAAGTAACCATGGTCTATTCTCTACACTCAACCATAGTTAGTATATGATAAGTATCTATTTTTCTTTTCTATTTTCTTTAAGACTTATCATATTCTAGCTTCATCTTCTTCTTCATCTTCAAAGAAAAAGCTTAAGTCCATTAATGGCAACTTGAGCTAAAGTGTGAGAAATCCAATTCTAAAGTGAACCCACCTCCTATTTCTTCACCCTCTACCTCTTGCCAAGTAGTATAGGGTGTTTTCTTCACAAGTTTCACAACTTGATGGAGTTGGAGCTTGAACTTGTGATGCCTCGACGTAGATCATCTTTGGCACGAAGCCGACGACCTAGCCCGTCCATTTCTCCGATGAAGCCGACGATTGAGTCCGGGATTCGAGATGGACAGTGAGAGGACGCCTACGTGGAGCTAAGGAAGTGGAGAAACGGATCTACAAAGGTTGTAGCCTCTCTCCTTTAGTTAAGTTGTTAACTAGTTTCGTATTTCGCCTAAACTCTAGTCAACGATCCGTATTAGGTTTTCTCGGCACCCGTAAAATTTGAAATTGGCATGGTTGATTCCTTGTGAGACTTCATTAGAGTGCCTAGGAACCCTACACGTACACTACGCCTTGACTAGGTCAACAAACGCAGCACGAATACTAAATACTAATATTCTAAAATGATGGAGGGCTACGGCTGGTTTTTGGCGAAATTTTTTTAACCTAATGAACCGGATATGGTTGAAAGAACCGAGTAGTTTTGAAAAGGAGTGGCTTAGGCTCCGCTTTTGAAAACTAGTGGTTTTGAAAAAAAAGGCGAGTAATCTATAGCAACGTAAACTTTCGCTCAAGAGGTCACTCCCGGTGAAGCGATCTAGGCTCTTGCCTCCTCGAATGAGGTGCTGGATATTTCTAACTGAAGACCACTATTCAAAACGAACAATACAACTATAGTTTTTCGAAATTTGTTCCAATAACATCTTTTAGATTTCTTTTTTGCATTATTTAAAATTAATGTGGTCCCATTAATTTAATCATATCACACCACAAAAGAACGAAAATAAAATATACATATATGCCATCTGCATTCGCCACAGGGCCCCGTTATGCACCGTTAGGTTACGTAACTACCGGCAGAGCGGGGGCAGGACTAGCGTGGATGCAAAATATATACAACATCTACTAGTGTGTGTGTGTGTATGTATAACACCATTCGTCCCAGGTATGATATAAGTAACTTCACAGAACATCAATAAGCAACATGGAATACCGGATAATTTAGATGCCCCGGGTTTCATTTTAGCCGCAAATGAAACTCCACATTTCCCGGTCGTGTGGATAGCCTGTGCAATGAAAAACCTAGACCACTACAAGTGCGACAAGTTACCCGCCAATTTCGGAAGTGAGGCGACCCCAATCAACAAAGTGAATGGGCTACCCGGCACTTCACAGAATCCGGTAACTTGAGCACCCCTCCTTGGGTCATCCTATACCCCCTGCGAGTGCGGTGAATTGCCTGCCAATTCTATAGTAAGGCCCCCTATGTCTCAATGCAATGAGATGCGGGCCCGTTACCCTCTAGAACCTGGCTATTCGAGCACTCCTCCATGGGGTAATCCTAGTACAGAAAAGAAAAATATATATATAAATGGTGACATCGATCTCAACCCAGCCGTGCCGTAATAAAAGAATATACAAATCGGCAGAAACGGAAATCCACATGTCGGACGCTCATGCCGCAATAATGAATATACAAATGAATCAACACTGTACATCTACCATTGCACTGTAGGCTATCCGCCACAACAATCCATCCACAATATCAGTGCAACACAAAACATCAACACGAATATCATGTTCGTACACCCGTTTGATTGTACATATAACAACCATCGGATTATACCGCACTATGATATTCATGGTCGTAGAAACAAATGCACTAAAAACCAAGAGTTTAAAATTTCGATCGATTAAAACTTTTCTTATTGTCCCTAAGTACAAACCAGTACACAAATGAATCCGGGCCAAAACCAAATATTCCAAAAATAATATTTCCATGTATTAGAGCTCCAAAAAAATTTGGGGCACTATAACCAAAAATGGACTCCGGTACAGCGGCCAAATGGTGCATTTGGTTTCTGTTCCACGGTCGAATTTTGGGTTTAGGTGCCCAAATTTTTTTCATGGCTCTAATTTTGCCTGCACATAATTTTAATGCAACCAGAAATTTTTTTTGAACAACTTTAAAATTCGAACAACAAGCAGTGATTTAGAAATGTGATTCAAAAAGTTCCGTCGATTGAAACTCTAAATTAGTGCAAACTAGTTTAGTTAAGATTTATGGAGTTGCTCTGATACCATGTTGGTGAGTTATGCTCACTCTACATCGAAGTAGAGAGGCGGAATGTACAAAAATTAAATTTTTGTGCAAGCACAACCAACTTAACCTAAGTGATCAAACCATAACCCTAAACTAGCAACTATTAGGAGTTTTATCTACTATGAAAGAAGAGTTATACCAGAAGATTCGTGTTCTTCAGGTTTCACTCCTCTTCTTAAGGTCCTTGGGGTCTCCTAGATTAACCTTGATGGCTGGCCTCCTCGGTCCTAGATGATCCACCCGAGAGTTTATAATCTAAACTTAGCTTCACTAATGAAGAAACTCAATAACCTAGTTTGCTAATTTAGGTTGTCAAGATGATGTAGTGAGTTTTCTAGTGTATTTCTATCTCTCTTCCTCTCTTGATTCTCAACTCATGAGATGGTAGGGAGGAAGATGAAGAAGAAGATGGAGGAACTCAAGTAAGGCAAGTGAGGAGAAAAAAGCTCATGGTGAGAAATGAGATCAACCCTTGTGTGAAAAATCATGAATCATGGTTTTGTATATCTCAATTTTCCAATATAAAATCACAACCATATTTGAATAGTTTGCACAAATGAATATTCAATTCATTTGTCAAACACTATTGAAGTATGGTTCTCACCATTCTCACCTCACCACCTTTACACCTCATTTCCATTTAAAAGAATAAATGGATAAATCAAAAACGAGGTGTCCAACTTCTAGAATGTTTTCCATATAAATACGGAATACACTCTACCATATATACATAATCATATCCTTATCAAAATACGAATACCGAAAGAGGTAGAATAATACCACTAATATAATACTAGTATTAAATCAATATCTGATTTAACAAACTGGCTTAATTCTAAGCCCGCTAGTATTAACAACCGTCCGATCGAAAACCCAGGATAATACTAGAATATACATATCGAAATATGTATGCGTAAATTATTTAATCAATACCTGATTTAATAATCCGGCTTAATCCTAAACCGGCTAGTATTATCATTCGATCGGAACCCTGCTCGATCGAAATCCTGGACGACACTAGAATATACATATCGAAATGTGTATATGTAAATTATTAAATCAATACCTGATTAAATAATCCGTCTTAATCCTAGTGTTATCATTCGATCTAAACCTTGCACGTATAAACATACGGTCACCGCATCGTTTTGCCTGGATCAAAGAAGCCTTTTGTGTAGGACTCCAAAGGCTCGACAGTACGCTGGCAGTGGGTTTAACCATAAGCACGTCAGCGACACTAACTGTACGTAACGGCTACCCAGGTACCTGTCGAAAAAAGGCCGACGAGCAAGCTCATCCTAACCCCTACTGAGTCTATCCGTGACAATCTCCGTACAGTCATGTCTCTTCTTCTGAGAGTATCGCATACCGGGTGAAGGGGATTGTAAACATCATACCCCCTACTGACCGATAAGTCGTGTCGATGTGGCTCAGGACCAATCCGAGAAACTACTGATCTAACTATCAGTAAATCTCAACTGCTTTGGCCAAGGTCTTATGGTTCTGGCCTACCGGACGCAGTGCGATATCGATTCCCCATACTGGGAGAGACAAATTCTTGATAATCACTCACTGCTGTTTACCGTCGAAAACGAGAGACGGAACCGCGTAGGTCTTCTTTCCTGAATTTGGAGGCAGATGCTATTTGGATTTATCTGTCCACCTCTCCAAAGATGCCAAGTTGATTTATGGCACTGTGCATCAGAGGTTTGAATGGATGCGGCCGTTGTAGCAGTCTTCATCAAATTCCCCTTCGTTTGTGAGGGGTTTTTTGATTGTGGGGATGCTTTCTCCTGCAGGCGCAAGCCCCTGCTGTTAATTAAGTTACCGCATCGCGGTAACCACTTTCTCCTGCTCCAGAAGGTCATTTCGTGTCGTGTGTGTTTATTTTATTTTCGGTTGCCCGTGGATTGTATACGGAGACTAATTTATGTTGTCGCCCGTAGGGCATAGATTAGTCTAAATCCGTATATTCTAAAATTTGGGTTTGGGTTGATTTAAGGATCGTTAATCTCGTTTGAGATTAAAATCAACTTAAATGCTTGTTGAGAATACGTTAGTCTAATTTTAGGCTAAAATCTACTCAACAGGATTTTGGGATCATTCGGACCCAACAAAAGAGCATTTGGGCTCCATTGTGTTAGTTTAAGAACGTTGCGGTCCGTTGCTAGTTTATGGACGTTGCGGTCCACACTGGGATGTTTCCGTCAATTTGGAAGTGCATTAAAGAGCTGTTGGTTATCGGGACCCACCAACTCTCTGAAAATGCTGAAGAATTACAACGACATGTATCAGAAGTGTGAGGAGATGTACCCTTGAACCAATGTCCGTTGGGAGATCTGTAGTCGTGTTTGGGTTTAAGACCAATTTGGAAAATGGTGAGCACATGGGCTCGGTTCATCTGAATTGGGGATTTGGTCAACTTAAACTCAACCCATTCAGTCTTTGAATACAGTGTTAAACACTTGCTTGGGCTCAGTCCCTTTTCTGTGCAAATAATGCTGAGCATTTATATGGGTTCTGACACTTATACTTTGCTTTACTTTCCCCTTTCTTTTTTTTGTTCTTTTATTTTTATGTAGTGTTAAACACTCTTAATGGCGCCCTCATGCGGAGCACGTGAGGCGCTTGGCGCTGAGTGCTCGGCACTCCTTATTGAGCAGCGCCCACGTGAGGGATACATAAGGCGCTTGGAGCTGAGCGCCAGCCATTGAGTGCTAAGCACTCTTTATTGAGCAGCACCCATGTGAGGGACACGTGAGGCGCTTGGTGCTGAGCTCCAACCATTGAGTGCTAAGCACTCTTTATTGAGAAGCGCCCATATGAGGGACACGTGAGGCGCTTGGCGCTAGGTTTTCTTTGTGTGTTCTGTTCTGAAGAGTTCAATTCTCTGTTCTTTTCTGGATCTTTGATCCCCAAGAACAAATTCATCCCCATGAGAATTAAATTCTCATTTGTGGGAGACTTGTCTCATGGATCTCAGATCTAGGGAAAGAACTATGTTCTTTTATAAGGATTAAACCCTTGGATATGCAGATGAGATGCTCTTATCTCCATTATTATTTTTTTATTTACCTCGAAGAAAGTTATTCTTCTTTCTTCCTTCTCAAAGCTTTCTTCTTGCCTGCTCTAAAAGCTTATGGGGGTTTCTCTCTACAAGACTTGAAGTCTTGGGTCCTTTTTATAGTAGAGGCACATCTGTTGGTTTAGTTAAAGAAATCTCTCGTTGAGAGATCTTGATTGATTTGGGGATTTTATCCACCGTTGGATTTTTGAACCAAGGACTTCTGTTTTATAGAAGATATTTTTCTTGTTTTTAACAAGATTAGGGAAATATTTTCCAATACAGAATTTATTCTGCAGATTGGAGATTTTTAATTACCATTGGATTTTTAATCCAACGGTGCTCTGTTTTACAGAGCGTAATCTTTCTTGTTTGGAAAGATTTGAGGAATATTTCCACAACAGAATTTAATTCTATTTTTTGATGATTTATCATCTCCGTTGGAGCTTTGATACAATGGCACTGTTTAACAGATAGACTTTAGTTCTGGCGCTGGCGCTCTCGTGCGAGGCACGTGAGGCGCTACCTCAATGTTTTTAACTCTTGGTGATGGCACCCTTGTGCAAGGCACATGAGGCGCTTCCTCAGAGTTTTTAACTCTTGGCGCTGGCGCCCTCGTGCAAGGCACGCGAGGTGATGCCTCATAGTTTTTAACTCTTGGCGCTGCCTTTCAAATTTTGAACAGAGCATTGCTCTTTTATTCGGGAAACAAATCAGAGTTTTTAACTCTTTGGCGCTGGCGCCGTCGTGCAAGGCACGTGAGGCGCTGCCTCTTTACTGAAGGTGTCTTTTCGCCTTCTTTTTTTGCTGTTCCTGAGTCAATCTTTTCTTTTCCAATGGTTGGGAATAGTTCCATCATGCATAACATTTTCTGTGCCTAAACATAAATGTCTCCCTTCATAATCTGAAGCAATGCTTCTCTTCTCTTTCATTTTCAGAGAATTATTTTAATAGAGAAGAGCTATGGCTTGTAATCGTCCACATGCTCGCCGGCAACCATGGGAAGTGCCTATTGAAGAAATTGTTCCTCATTTTACTGCCCGCTTGGTGAACCCTGCTCTTATAGATGACCAATGAGATACGGTGCTGCACGAGCTCTTGACTCGTAGAGGATCTCCTCTCCTCATCGGCTCCATTTGACTCCGGATGGTCTTCTTGTCCGTGCTCAATGATATTCCCCCTTATCCAGCGGAGATGACTCCGGTGATACTCGACGAAGCGGAGGACAAGATTGAGTGGTTTCATGAGGCACTTTTGATTACCACGGCTCTGAGGGATCACTCTATTCAGCTGCTAAGACAGATACGGGCTCAACGGGCCATCATGTATGCCTTCGAGGATGGGTACGGCGCTGACCGATGGGGAGCGACTCCTCATGAAGATCGCCGCTTTGACATGGTGGAGAAGGCAGAGAGGGAGTTAGGGAATTTTACCCATAGTTTTGTGAACCCCTGTAATTTCGATCCCATGTTTGGTGATTTTATCCATAGTTTTGTGAACCCCTGTACTTTTGATCCCATGTTTTTTGATCTATTTCCTATAGAATAGAATGTTCAATTAAATACTTTCTTTTTGTCATTGACCACCAAGTGCTCCCTTTCTAACACCTGTTCTTCCTTTTATGTGTGCATGTGCGTATATGAATGAGCCCAATTTCACACATATCTGTAAACGAAACTTAAACCGGTGTATACAGAAACAAATAGCTCCTGGCCGAAGATTTTGGCGGGAACAAATGCCCCTACTACTTTGGCCACGTAAGTATGTACGTGTGTGAAGTAGTGCAGAGTTATGCATGGCCATGGAATTGAGAGCTTAGGAGACAAGTTTAGGGTCCTTGTAGCCTAAAACTTTTTCGTCTTCATGAGTCGTAAGGGTCTCAAGAAGGTTATTTCTTCCTACGAGTCAAGAAGATCCCGTAGGTGTATTTTCTCCTTAGGAGTCGTGATGACTCCTAAGTACGTTCCCTCTTGAAAGTCGTAAGGATCTCACAAGAGAATTTTCCCCCTTACAAGTCTAGAGGACTCATAAGTGGTTTTTTTCCTTATCGATATTCGAATTTAGAGAGTGTGGCCCGTTGATAGTCCGTCTTGACTTCCTTGTAGGACAGCGATGGCTTAGGAAACAGGTTCGGATCTGCCGCCTAAGACTTTTCAACTTTACGAGCCGTGAGGGTCTCATAAAAACTTTTCTTTCTACGAGTCGAGAGGATCCCGCAGCTATATTTTCTCCTTAGTGGTCGTGAGGACTCCTAAGTGCGTTTTCTCTTGAGAGTCATAAGGATCTCACAAGAGAACTTTCCCCCTTTACAAGTCGAGAGGACTCGTGAGTGGTTTTTTCCCTCCTTGTCGATATTCGACTTTGGAGAATGTGGCCCGTGGATAGTATGCAATAGTCCATCTTGGGCCTACTTGCAGGGCCCCAGTGCTTAGGAAACAGGTTGATATCCCCGTTGCCTAGGGCTATTCCCTACGAGTCGAGACGAATCGAGAAGTTCTTGCAGGAACATTGTTTTCCCTACAAGTCGAGACGAATCGAGAAGTTCTCACAAGGATGTCCTAATGTCACAGTTAACCTCTGCTTATAGAAGTCCGTTAGGGTCTCTGGTACTAGGGATTTTATCTGTCGTACCGTTGCGTTGGCCGATGTATTCCCCGAAACGCAATCTTGCTGTTCGAGTAGCCCTGCGACTGTCGTGTCTTTGATCCCTTTGGGGGCTGGACAAGACGTCTTCAAGTAATCTTTCAGGTGATATTACCGTCGGAAGAGCAAGCGTTAGGGATTTTCCATGCTGCTTTTTACTTGAGGTCAGGCTCAGTTTAGGAGCCCCGATGAGTCATGACCACTCCGCGCTGGTGTGGGATGATCTCCGATAGTCTTTCAGGTCTCATTTGAGTTGCCGTCAAGACCCTGAAGCTAGGGATCTTCCTTTGCTTCGTTTGTTGACATTGTGTCTGCAATATTGCGACGAATGTCGAGATTGTCTCTAGGTTGTCTATGAACCGTCGAGTCTTAGAACTAGGGACTTTACCATGGCTCCATTTTTTTGACGTCGCGTCTGCATCCTGTTGGTGTGAGAATAGACGCCGTTGTTGATCTCTAGGCAATAGATGTTGCCATCGAGACCTAGCTCTCCTTCTGTTGGAGCCTGGTGGGAAAATGTGGTTCCCTTTTTCGTATGCGCCCATGGATTGTATACAGGGGTTGATGTGGACTCTCCTGCAGGACAGAAGTTTCATTTTTCATTTTTTTTTCACGATGCTCTATCGTTTCAACTTTTTATATCGCGAAAGTCGCAATTGCCCAATCATTTCGGCTATTTTATCGTGGTGCCCAATCATTTCGGCTATTTTTCTTTTTACTCGCTGCATTTTATTGCGAGTTGCCCAAACATTTCGGCTATTTCATATGCATTTTTTGCTCGCTGATTTTTATTGCGAGTTGCTCCATCATTTCAGCTATTTCATATGCATTTTTGCTCGCTGATTTTTATTGCGAGTTGCCCCATCATTTCGGCTATTTCATATGCATTTTTGCTCGCTGATTTTTATTGTGAGTATGGAACTCGAGGTTTGATACCAATCTTAGCATCAGCATCGCTACAACTGGGATATTGCCAGTTGCGAATCATCATTTGCCTTTGTCAATTTGAACAAAGGTGGCTTAGCAAACAGGGTTAGAATCATGTTGACTAAGGCTTTTCGACTTTACGAGCCGTAAGGGTCTCATAAAGGTGTTTCTCCCTACGAGTCATGAGGATCTCATATGTGTATTTTCTTCTTAGGAGTCATAAGGATTCCTAAGTGATATCTTCTCTTGTAAGTCGTAAAGATCTCACAAGAGTATTTTCTCCTTACAAGTAGAGAGGACCTACAAGTGTTGTTCACCCAATGGGGAAATTTCGCGCCATTGGTGGAACTAGGTGAGGGAACGTTTATTTATGCCCATGAATTGTATACAAGGGCAATATTGGACCGCCTGTAGGAAAATTCGAGGAATGTGATGGCTTAAGAACAGGTTCAGATCCATGTAGCTTAAGGCTTTTGAATTCTATGAGCCGTGAGGATCTCACAGGGGAAATTCTCCTTACGAGTCGTGAGGATCTCATAAGTGTAATTTCTCCTTAGGAATCGTGGGGATCCCTAAGTGTGTTGCTTTTGTAAGTCGTAAGGATCGCACGCAGGTATTTTCTCCTTACAAGGTCGAGACGACTTTGCAAGTGCACATGAAATTTTTTTTCTTCTTTTTTTTACGAGTCTGCGCCCTTTCGGGATTTCACAAACTCGCCGGTAGTCCCGCTGTTTTTACTTACGGAGCCCTTTTGGGTTTTCATCCGTGCCTATTTCTCTTGTGGACATACCGTTTTTTTTAAACAACGATGAAACCCTCGAAAATAGTTTCGCCGCATGTGACCCATTTATTTTCCGGTGGAATTTGAGTTGCAGTCCTCACCGCTGGGACTCGTGGACTTGAATTCTATTGTCGCCGTGTTTGAGGCGACGTACTTAGTTTAAGGACATTACGGTCTATTGTTAGTTTAGGGACATTGTTCATATCAGAATTTTGCATTGTTATATTCCCCATTCTTAATCATATTGCAAATAAATAGGAGATTTTGATCCATGTTTGCTAAATAGTTGCAGGTTACAGGTTCTCGGAACAGTACAGTGAAAATGGTAAAAACAACGCTACAAAAGTGAGACTACGACCAACAAATAGAAGAATCTTTATGATGCCGCCTACAGTTTAAGAAACAAGTGAAGATCAATGAACAATTTCAAAAAGTACAAAGTCAGTGCAAGATTCAAGACTTCAACATGAAGCGAATGGTAAAAGTCCACAACATTCTACACTGTGGAAATCTGGAAGAAACTAGAAGACATTCTAAAGAACCAAGTGAAGAAAATACAAGGAAAAAGCAACATGACGTATACCTAAAGAAATGAGCCAGCAAGCCCACCAAATGGCTGCGGATCCACGGCCAAACCAGGCTTATGGCCGCGGATCCGCGGCCGTGCGTCGCACGTGTCGGTGCATCGGTGCGTGTCGGTGGAAGTCGGTGCATTGACCCGGTTTTTCTTAAGGTATTTTTGTAATTCTAGATATGGATCAGATGCAAACCCTAGGGTTTCTATTCTCTATAAATAGGAATCCTACAGCTCTTTTTGGAGCATGCCTCTCTTTATTTATCTAGTTTAGAATTTTTATTCCCTGTAATTGTCGAAGAGTGCATCAAATAAAAAAGTAAGTTTCTTTTCTGCCCTAGTTATTTCTCTAGCAATTTTATTTCTCTGCTGTAGTTATTTTCCGCAATTTTTTTATCTGCCGTAGTTGTTAAATTAAAACTATAAAAAATGAACTCATTTATCAATTTCCTAATGAATGAGTAGTTCCTCACTTGTTAGGGTTAGGTTTGGGGAAGGTTTGAGAGATAAAAATCTCTCACCCCTTTCTTAACCGTTATACATTTTAAAATAGGACTCTATGCATACATACACACACCGCTCACTACGGCACCCTATCCCACGAGGTAGCGGTGATTCCATAGTTAAAGACCAGTTGTGTATGATTTCCATGGAGGTTAGGGCTAAGAGTTAAGAAAGAACGGACAAGGACCAAAGGGAAGAAACCTAGTTTCTTCCCAATCGTGTTAATCCCCTTTGTTAACTATTACCTTAACACTTAAAAGTTCTAAATTAGGGCAAAGAAGACGGTGAGAATAATTGACTTTCCAAACTAACCTAATCCTAACCCCAGCAAGGTTTTAATCCTAATCAAACTCAACTTCAGTTTTTATTGAAAATCAAACCTACCACAATAGGAATTGACTCGTTAGAACAACTAGAAAATACACGTAATCCCTGTGGACCGACCCGTATTCAACCGGCTAGTTACCAAGCGACACCGTTCTTTATTGCGGTTAATTCTTTGATTTTAAAAGCGCATAAGCATTAATTTACAAACAATCAGACATCTTGGTCTACAGCTAGTTTAAGGACGTTGCGGTCCGTGGGGATTTTGAGGTGAAGTTTTGCCGGATACTACTTACAGAGTCTTGACTCAGGAAGATAGCGAGCGAATATGAGCGTCGTCATCTATCGTTAACCTGAGTTGTGACTCGTCAGGGTTAGTATTTCTTAAGGAATCGGCCGTTTATTGGCCGGAACTGTCTTTCGCCATGCATGTTCATAAGCAAGTAGGCCCCACTTTAGTAGACCTTGTCTATGATGTACGGGCCCTCATAGTTCGGTTCGAATTTCCCCTGCTTTGCACGATTGGGGATCATAGGTCTTTTTACGATTAATACAAGTTCTCTTTGGCGGAATGTTCTCGGCCTAGTCAGTTTTTCGTATGAGCGTGTCATCCTTGCTTTGTAAGCTTCCAGTTTTTGCTGCGCTATGAGGTGAGTTTCATCCAGGGCATCGAGCTCCTCGAGCCAAAGATGGGCGTTTTCTTCATCCGTCAGCTCTTGTCGAACTGCCACTCGTAAAGAGGGTAGCTCTATCTCCAAGGGAAGTACCGCCTCCGTGCCGAATACCAATGCGAATGACGTTGTATTCGGGGCCATTTTGAACGTGGTTTGATACGCCCAGAGAGCTTCATGCAGTCTCTCGTGCCAGTCCCTTTTATTTTTGAACACCGTTTTCTTTATGATCTTCATCAAGGTCTTGTTGAAAGCCTCAGCTAGACCGTTAGCTCAGAGATTATAGACTAAAGAGTGTCTCCAATCTATATTACGCTGCTGTGCGAAGCGGCTGATCTTATGGCTCCTGTAGGCAGGCCCATTATCCGAGATGATTCGTCACGGGTGCCGAACCGGTAGATGACATGTGTCCTGAAGAAATGGAGGATGTTCTCTGTCTTCACCTCCCTTAGCGGTACTGCCTCTGCCCACTTAGAGAAGTAATCGGTTGTTGCTAATATGAACTGATATCCCTTGGACGATGCTGGTTTGATGGGCCCGATTATATCGGTTCCCAACATTTCGAACGGCCAGCTAACCAATGTTGGGTGTAGCAGATTCGGATGCTGGTGGATGAAGTCCCCGTGAATTTGGCACGAGTGACATTGCTTCGCATATTCGAGGCAGACCTGAATCATCGTGGGCCAATAGTAACCCATTCTTTTGATCTTCAGTTTCATCTTTGGCCCGGCTTGATGAGAACCGCGGAGCCCGTCATGAGTTTCTTGAACGACACTCCTTGCTTCTTCCGGTCCCAGGCACCTTTGCCACAAACTGTCGAACGATCTCTTATATAGAGTATCATTGACGAAGATGAAAGATAGGGCTCACTTCATGAGCTGATGTCTTGACGACGCGCCTTCGGGTGTCCGATGGGATTTGAAGTAGTCTATGAAGACTTCCCTCCAGTTCTTGACCCTTTCTTCGACTTTTATTTGGTGGACTGCTTGTCTAGTCGCTTCTTTTCTTTCAGACGACTCCGGTGGTATTTTTGCTGGTGCGAGAATCCGGCGGCTTTGTCACGACCCGAAATATTAGCTCGTGACCAGCACTTAAATCACGCAACATCTAAAGGTGTAACGTAATTCAAGTAAACTGAAACCCAGAAATCTAAACCTTTTAAAGAAATAAAAGAGGTGAAGTTTTAAAATAAGGTATAATGAAGTAAAACGTTTTCTTAATCGCATAGAAAAAGGGAACATGAAAAATGCAAGTTTATCTTACTAGTTGAAAAACATGTTTCGTACTTTAAAAATTTGGGCAGTACCTCCTTTGTATATTTTGATCCAAAACCACAAATACATGATAATATAAAATGCATCCCCAATCGGGAGCAAGCTCTTCGCCAAACGGCAGATTCACAACCACGCAAGTAATAAAACAAGTATACGACGCCCAATGGCGAAGATCAACACAAAAGATAATGAATAAAGTAAGACATCAATGCAATAAGCGAACATAAAACCCATCGCTCAATCTCGCAACTAGAAGTCTCACTAAGTCTTACTATTTACACAAATACTAGTTTTGATTGATGGAGTTGACTAGATATAATATGAATAATAAATACATAAGTGGTACGATCCAACATGTACCACCTACCAAAGCAAGTCACCCAAAAGCAAGCTGTGTGCCAACGATGCCACTACCGATCCATGCGATCAACCTGCAAGAACTGTGGCACAACGAGGGTGAGTTATCAAGTCGTGAGTAGAAAACATCAACATGTAGAAATCGAATAAACAACGATTACTAGGACAACTATATCCTGAAGGTAATATTATGATATCTATGGTGACCGTATGTGTAAATATGTGCCAACAATATAAATAACTGCCAGTATGCAAGTGGATATCATCCAATAATATAATCGATGCCGGTATGCATGTGGATCTCGTCCACTCGAAACATCGTAAAAGCATATGCATGTAAATGTATGAGGATATCAAAGAATGTGTGTCCATCAATAACATATCAAATCATTGAACCTGAGTGTCCAATATCGACAATCGAAAACATCATGAAACCCATGTCCAGTATCGACACGTAAATCCTCATATCTCAGGCGCCGCATCCTAAGATCGGCCCTCATATCTATCTCTCTACTCCGGTCGGTATCCTCCAAATAACCACCGAGTCCAAATACTAACACCAGTAGGTAGTGCTCCCCTGCCAGGATCAACGCCATCATCTGTGACCATCTTGCCCTGGGGTACCTCACCGGGTCTACCATGCACCCACAGACGGTTCCTCCTCCTCCTTGAATCGGGTGTATGATATCGCTCATGAGCCGAGAAAACTCATGGTGGACTATACAGATATCATATCAAGAGAAACCGGGTTTTTAAAACAATACATACTTTTTTTTGAAATAACAAGGTTCTCAAATCCAGAAATCTCATGAAAACAGCATATCTCAATGTGTATAATCATAAAGCATGATGTATGCGACATATAACAGAAATATAAGCATATTTGTATATAATGCAACATGGAACAGTAATATGCACATATCAAGGGAAAACCGCTCTTTTAAATGAATCCAGTTTTAAAATTGTATCCTGCGGTTTCCCATTTCTCCAAAGTCGAATGCAACATCGTATAAAGGTGTATATGTAACTATAGCAAGTAAATTATGCAAAGAGTCATATCATGATGCAGCAATTCTACTGTGTACTGACATGGCAATTATCGATGATGAAGTGTGTGAGCCGGCCAATCGTGTAAGTGTGACATACGCATCATCGATAATGATGTAGGTGTACTAGCACAGGTATATGAAATGCAATAGGAATAACATGAACGTAGTGTAAAGTAAATCGGCAACTAAATGGTATAAGGTATACGTATCTAACATGACCGAGTCGGTGAATCTATCAATCGACATCCTCTAGTCAAGGATATGGATCAATCATCAATTAAACTCATCACGTACGGTAAATCATCGTACGATGTCATTAAACAATTTGGGATCCTAACAACCTATATGACAAGGAAGGTACGAACCTCACGTCACGTACGGCCTATCACTCGAGATTCACAACATTATCCATATAAATATATATATATACCTATCTCTCTGATCACATCCGTATCAATCTCAGATCATGGGACCGGCAAAAGTATCAATTATCATGAATCGACTCGTATCCATATAACGACATATCACACCAAGTCGTCATATCACATCGTATACATTTTTCCATCACATTAATATCTCATATCAAGTCAATTTTATAAAAAGACTCTACCTTATGCATCAAGTGTCGGGCTACCCTAAAACTCATACCTATTCTATTGCAACTACATATTATTAAGTCGTGATTCACATTCACTTTTCATATCCCTAAAGTTATCTCATATCTCAATTTATATATTTTCGCTAACATCATCTCTAACTATCTTTTAAAACATAACCCTAGTTTTCTACGACTGTATCCTATAGATCGGTTTCCATTTATAATTTGCAGGGGTGCTATACGCCATCCACTCGACTTCCCCCATAGATATGGATCTACTCACCTTGATCCTTGCTTGCCGAATTCGATGACGCCATGCTCCATCATCTTGGAATCCACACGAAGGTACCTACAATATCAACACATATCGCAATGCTATTAAAATCAAGTCCGAAAAACCAATATGGCACACGGTGCGCTCATAGGTTAGAACGTATAGCCTACGCGTGCAAAAACAACCTTACAACCCTTGTTGTTGATGTACAAACGCACAACAACCAAATACAAATCCAAACATCAAAATCTAGCATTCAAAATACGGAAAACATAACCAAAAATCACACTAAAATGCTCCCAGATTTTGACTCATGTAATCTAGAACAAAACTAAACATACAGTAGCTATGTTATAAAGTATGTGAGCTACTGCCAAAACCCCAGAACAAAAACTGCTACAGGAACCGGCCAAGAGTGCTACAGTATCCGGCGTGGCTGGCCCCACATTGGAGTTTGGGCCTCGTATTCTCGTGGTGGTCTCCTATTGGTCTAACTAGGTTAATGTATATGTTTGATTTTTTTATAAAGGTCCATGCTTGCTCCAGATTTTCTGTAGGCCACTAAATGTCGAAAAACCGACATAGAACTAATCTAAGTTCGTATTCTCCGTTTTTGGGTAAGAAATCCATACTAGGGTCTGTGGACAGCCACTATGCATCACCACAACACAACTCAAGCCCTAATCCCTCTCTAGAAATTTCCAAGTTCACCATTTCACACTCAAACAAATCCTAAACTAAACTAGAATGCATGAAACCAAAAACTAAACTAAATGAAAGGAATTATACCTCATGGATGTGTTAGTGTATATGCCCTAGAGGCCATTACTATATCATACTAGTTTGTATATTACTTGATGGAAGCTTGGGATATTCACAGTTGTATAGACAATCTTGCTTGAAATGGTAGTATGCTACTTGGTTTGTTTCTACTTCAATATGTGCATGTGTTTCTTTTAGCATATCGCCTATACACATTAGTGGAGCCCTTAGGATCTTTGCTTGATTACCAGCGTTGTAATGGCAGTCACACTAGTGGGGCTGGGTAATCTATAAGCACGTCCTTATACAGGTCCCTAGTCGTAGGATTATCAAGACATGGCAACGATACTCCGGAGTAGACTAGCGTATGCGCTTCTCATCCCAGCAGGGGAGATGGTCTGTCCCACAGCCGTCAGTACGTCGTACTTGAGATAGTATGCGGGTGCTCGTTAGGTTACGAGTACACTGGACAGGACTCGTCGGGAACTGTTGGTTGGTATTATACCTATCGTCGGTTATCAGTTCCCAGGTGACATGAGTACAGCTTAGTCCGCTAACTTGACACTGTCACTTCGCCTCGAGTGTGTTCCCATTGTTCTTAGATTGCTACCCTACCACGGCTCAAATGAGTCGTGCAAACAGGTAGCAGTTGGGTGCAGTCCCGAAGTACTTAGAGGCAGTGACGGTTAGACAGGATTCGTCTCTCCCGGTATTGAGGATTGATATCACGCTGTGTCAAGGAAAGCCATTACACATAGTCGTCCCTGGCCAGGGCAAGCGAGATATACCGGTAGGTTATCCAGTGTTGTCTCAGGGTGTTCTGGGCTACACTCCGACACGACTTGTACCGCTATTAGGGGACTGACGTTTACCACCCCCTAGGCCCGACATACGATATTCTCAGACGAACAGACCGGACTGTACGGAGATTGTCACATTCAGGCTCAATAGGAGTTCAGATGGGTTCACCTCATCAGTCTTCTTATCGACATCTACCTGGGGACCGTTACGTACAGCTAGTACCACTTGCGGCCTGTGGTTAAACCCACTGCCAGCGTAGTGTCCAGTCTTTAGAGTCCCACACAGAAGGCTATTCGCCTTTGGGCAAAACAGAGAGGTCGCATGGTTTTGCGACAGGGTTCGTTCACATCCGCGCACTTGTGCATGTTTGGTGTCCGGGCAGTTATTACTAGCGGGCTTTGGTTTAAGCCATATCCTAGTATATATTTTGGGATTGGTTTTATCTCATTGTATTCGTGTTCCTCGGAACACGGATGCGGGTGTGTATGCGCAATTGACAGAGGCAGAAGCAGAGGATTCTCATTAGGGTTGTTGACCGTTGACTTTTTTCTAAATCCTAATGAGAATAAGAAATATGATTAATAATATTAATTAAGTATTATTGTGCCATGGTTGAGTTGAACATTTGACTTTTGTTGACTTGTTGGCTTGTTAACTTTGTTGACCGGTTAACCATTGTGGACTTGTTGACCATCATCATTTCATTTCTATGACTTTTGTTTACTTGTTGTTCTTTGCAAAATGGATTAAATGCATGAAATGATAATGGTCATTGAAACTAACCATCATAATTCTTAATTATTATTATTATCATCATTATTGTTTCTTTTGTGAGTATGGTTGTAAAAAGTCAAGCTCATTCTCACTTGATCACTCTCTCTCATCCAAGCTCTCCCTCTTCCTCTCTCTCAAGGCTCTCATGTCTAATGTGTTGAGAAGCATGAGCCATTGAGATAAAACCTTCAAAACTCTTCTCTACTCACTCTAGAGTACTAGGTCTAGCAAGCCAAACACTTTAGTTTCCTCTCGGTTGAGGTAGGAGCTCAAGAAAGAGGCTTTCAGGTGGATCCTTCTTTGACAACAAGGGGACTACGAGGTGGAGCCGATCCAACCACTCCAAGGAGCAAGAAAAGAAGGAGTTCAAGACCTAGGTATAATCCTCTAACATAGTAGTTAAATTTCTATCTATCTTGCTAGGTTTTTGTTTAGTAAAGATCCTATTTTCTATTCCATGTTCCCTTGCCAAAAAATCGTTTTTTACCGTTTTCGTATCCCCGTAAGAGCAGGGACGGGTAACGTGGACTTACAGTGGTATCAGAGCCTAGTTAAACAACAACTAGCATGTTAGCAAAGTATTTAGAATTTCGATCGGAGAAAAAATCGCAAAACACGTCCGAAAACTCAAGTTTCTGCCGATTTTTAAAACTGTTCAAAAGTTAATTCCACACATCTTAAAAATCGGCTCAGGGTTTTGTAGGAACACACAGCAAAAACGAGCCACTGACTCGGTCAACGCGCCGCGGAACCGGCCGAGTTGACTCGGCCGTGACTCGTCTTTGCTGCAGTTTCATTAGTGTTCAGTTTTGGGATTTTTAGCATATTTTGTTTCTGCCCAGAATTTCCAGAGAACAAAGTTGTGTTTGGGGTAGTTGCAAATCCGTATTTTGATCGAAGTTCTGTAGACTTTAGCTAATGGGTTATATCTTTGATGTGATATATGCACTGAACGCCAACTAATCACTATACGTCGATTAGTAGGGGTTGTGCATATCTGTGATCTGTAATGTTGATGGTTTGTGTATATGAACTCGTTGGATTGTCGCGGGTGAATAGCCGGGGGTTGTGAGATGAGAGTTTTCTTTATCTTTCATTTGATGTAATATTATTTTTATGGCCGCACATCCGAGATGAGGTTGTAGCCGCCATTGTATATTATTTCTTTTACTGTTTTTTGCTCCTATGATAGACCCAAGGTGGGGTGCACAAACTACCGGGTACCTCGAAGTGCCGAGTGTCCAACTCACGTTGTTGAGGGAGGTTGCTTCACTTCGGGTATTTAGCGGGTAGTTTGCCGCACCCGTAGGGGTCTAGGGTGGGGTCTTGGCTATTCATCGCGACCGTGTAATCCACTTTTCGTTGCAGGCTCGAACAAAACGCGGATTCTTAGTATATCCAATGTGTTCATCTGTGATCTGGAATGGCTATCATTGCATCTGACGAATGTATATATCTATATATGATATTTAGTAGGCGTTTCTTATGTTTTTCATCCACGCTAGTCCAGCCCCCGCTCTTTCGTTAGTTAAGTAACCTAACGGGTAATGACGGGGCCCTATGGCGAATGCGTATGGTATAAGCGTACGTCATATTTTCGTTGTTTTCTGCAATGGTAGGATTAAATGATGAGACGCATTAAATTAATGCAAGAAAATAAACCAAAATTAAAGTCGTTGGAACAATTTCAAAACCACTCGGTTTCTTTTCAAAAACAACTTTTAAACGCGGAGCTTAAACCACTCCTTTTAAAAGCTATCACGTTCCTTCGATTATATCAAGTTCACTACGTTCACAGTTTCGCCAAAACCATTCATAGCCCTCCGTCATTTCATATGGATAGCCAATAGTATTCAAGCTGTGTTTGTTGGCCAAAGTCAAGGCATAGTGATTGGTAACTATTGGATATTCATATGTAGCATAGATAGATGCGTTGGTTTGGGACAGTCGTACTGCCTTGTTGGCCAAAGTCAAGGGTAGGTACGGGTGGGTTCAAATTAACCTGGAAAATAACGGGTAGAACTTGACATGTGACTTATGATTTGTTGGCCAAAGTTAAGGTCATAAGAGCATGGAGCAAAAATCCACATCGGGAGTTTCTAAAGAAACTGAAACTTGCTAGTGCTGCATACCATTTGGAGTGTGATGATTCTGGTAGGATTCCTTCAGTTTTATCACACGATGATATTTGGATCCCGATTCTACTGTGAGTATATGCTACTCCTCGGGAACTTTCTCACTTAACGATCAATGCTATAAACCAAGTAGGTGTCTAGAAAGGTGTTGGCAGGGCTACGCCCACAGGGAAAAGAGGATACTTAATTAAGGAACTTCGCGAAAGCGTTGGAAAACCTCCCTCGAAGTACCAACACTGGCCTGGCCGAATGGTTAAGCAAGTATTGTATGGTGAGATTGATCCCGACTAATTCTTCCTTTTTGGTTTGAGGAAGAATTCGAGAAACAGTGGGAGCCATCCTGTTTAGACAAACTAAAAACCACTCTAAACTTGCAAGAGCATCATGCTAAAGTGTTTCTTCTCTCTCTCCTAATTGCAGCGACCAAACATCATGACCGGACTTAAGTTACTACTAGATAAAAATATACTGACAGGGCCAAACTACAAAGATTGGCTCAGGAATGTCAAAATGGCAATCACTTATGACAAGTTGGGGTATCTCCTTACCACCCAAGCTCCCCCTGTCCCAGGTCCCACCTCCAACGTCGAGGATAAGGAAATCCGTAAGACCTGGGAGATCGACTGCGCGAAGGCCAAGTGCCTCATGCTTGCCTCTATGGACAATGAATATCAGAGGAGGCACGAGAATATGGACCTAGAATCCATATTTCTCTATACTAAGGAACTATATGGAGAGCAATCCCGTATCGCCAGATACAAAGTCTCAAAAAAGTTGTTTTCGGCGAGATTGGCCGTCGGATCATCGGTAACGGAACACGTGCTTAAGATGATTGGCTTTATTGAAGAGCTCGTGAACCTTAGGACCACGTTAGAGAATGAGCACTACACTGACTTGATTCTCCAGTCCCTCCCTTCCACTTACGCCCTGTTTATCCTGAACTTCAACAAGCAAGGAAAACAAGTTGAACTTCCGGTGCTCCTCAACATGTTGAGGAGTGCAGAGGGCACCTTACAGAAAGTAAGGGAAACACTCGCTTTGTCTATTGGAGGACCTTCTTCTTCTAGGTCCAAGGCGAAAGCCAAGGGAAAGAAGAAGAAAACCCCCACTAAACCAAGGGGCGGTGTTAGTAAAGTGGAAGCGAAGGGAAAGGCAACAAAGGTAGCGTGACAGCTTGTGGGAAAGGAAGAGTGCTTTTATTGTCATAAGAAAGGACACTGGAAAAAGGATTGCAGGGCTTGGAAGGCCAAGAACCAGGACCCGAAGCAAGTTGTGGCTTCGGCTTCAGGTGTGTATGTTATTGAAAACTGTCTATCAGTAAACTCTACTTCCTGGGTATTGAATACCGGATCAGGATCTCATATCTGTAATTCTTTGCAGGCACCGAGAAAGCGTAGGGTTTTGAAGGCAGGTGATATAACCCTCAGAGTTGCAAACGGAGCTGGCATGGATGCTGAGTCCGTGGGGGACTATCACTTGGGATTGTCAGATGGACATGTTTTGGTTTTGTGTGATTGTTATTTTGTACCCAGTGCGACTTGTAACATCATATCTGTATCTTTAATGTCTAAAGAAGGTTATGATTTCGCATTTGTAAGCGATGTTGTAAACATTCACCTTAATCATGTTCTGATTGGGTCGGGTACATTAAGCAACGGTATATACGTATTAAACCAATCATAGATTTTCAATGTCCAGAATACACATAAAAGAAAGTCTCCAGAAATAAATCATGCTTTCTTATGGCATTGTAGACTGGGTCACATCAATGAGAGAAGGTTGACGAAGTTACATAAAGAAGGATATTTAGATCCATTCGAATATCAATCATATACAACTTGTCAATTCTGTCTCAAAGGAAAGATGACAAAGACTCTATTTACTGGACATGGAGTAAAGGCAAGCGAGCTCTTGGGACTCGTACACAGCGATGTATGCGGTCCAATGTCTACACATGCGCGAAGTGGTTATTCTTTCTTCATTACTTTTACGGATGACTTTTCAAGGTACGGATATATCTTCTTAATGAAACATAAATCTGAAGCCTTTGGAAAATTCCAGGAATACAAGAATGAAGTAGAAAAACAAACAGGCAAAAGTATTAAGACATTGAGATCTGATCGAGGTGGTGAATACTTGAGTGTTGAGTTCCTGGATTACCTAAAAGAGAATGGAATTCTCTCTCAGCTTACTCCTCCATACACTTCACAACATAACGGTGTATCGGAGAGACGGAACCGAACCCTATTGGATATAGTATGTTCCATGATGAGTAACGCTGAGTTACCGTGATCATTCTAGGGATATGCACTAGAATCAGCTGCATACCTTTTGAACCGAGTTCCAACTAAGACAGTGCCTACCACACCATATCAGATGTGGAGTAGGAAGAAACCTTATCTTAAGCACATTAAGACATGGGGATGTCCCGCTTTTGTCAAAAAGCAGCATGCGGACAAACTCGAGGCACGCTCTGCACAGTGCAAGTTTGTGGGATATCCAAAGAACTCCAAGGGATATTTTTTCTATTGCGAAGAGGAACAAAAGGATTTTGTTTCTCGTCATGCCTACTTCTTGGAAACTGAATTTTTGGAAAATCAGATAAGTAGGAGCGCAGTAGAACTGGAAGAAATTCCAGAACCACGAGCTATTACTAAAAGCTTAGTAGAACCAGAGGGTTCGAAAGAACAGGACATTCCTGCGCCGCTCCGCAGGAGTAGTAGACAGTCTCATCCGCCCGAGAGATACTACGGTTTTCTCATAGACGGGGATAGAGAGGATTGCATCATTAATAATGATGAGCCGACTAGCTTCCAGCATGCCATTCAGAGCGTTGACTCGGTAAAATGGCTGGATGCAATGCGGACCGAAATGGAGTCCATGTACACCAACAAAGTATGGACTTTGGACGTTGCTCCAGAAGGGGTAAAACCCGTAGGATGCAAATGGATCTTCAAGAGGATGATTGGTGTAGATGGACAGGTTGAGACCTATAAGGCTAGACTTGTTGCAAAGGGTTTTCGTCAAAGACCTGGTTTGGACTATGACGAAACCATTTCTCCAGTGGCTATGCTCAAATCCATTCGGATCCTTCTTTCCATTGCTGCCTTCCACGATTATGAGATTTGGCAGATGGACGTAAAGACCGCTTATCTAAATGGAAATTTAGAAAAGTGTGTCTATATGGACCAGCCAGAGGGTTTCATTTATAGTGGGAGCAGCGGAAAGGTGTGCAAGTTGCTTAAGTCCATTTATGGACTAAAGCAGGCATCGAGGAGTTGAAACATCTGTTTTGATGAGACGGTCAAAGATTTTGGCTTTATCAAAAATCCAGATGAACCATGCATCTATAGTAAAATTGTAGCATGAACTGTTGTATTCCTCGTTTTATACGTGGATGACATTCTCTTGATAGGAAATGACATTCCTATGCTACAATCTGTAAAAGGGTTCTTGTCACACAGGTTCTCCATGAAAGACCTGAGTGATGCCTCTTACATTCTGGGGATCCGGATCCATCGTGATAGGTCCAATAGGATATTAGGACTTTCACAGTCCAGGTACATCGACACCTTACTGAAAAGATTCAGTATGGAAGATTCCAAGCGTGATAATCTACCGGCTTGTCACGGGATCACCCTCTCCAATGAGATGTCTCCCAAGACTGATTTGGAAAGGGATCGCATGTCTATTATACCCTACGCTTCTGCGGTAGGCTCTATAATGTATGCGATGTTGTGTACCAGACCAGATGTTGCTTATGCACTGAGTGGGGTAAGCCGGTATCAGTCAAACCCTGGGGAGAAGCACTGGATAGCGGTAAAGAACATTCTGAAGTACCTGAGAAGGACTAAGGACATGTTTATGGTTTACGGTGGAAAAGACCTCCAGATGGAGGCCTTTGCTGACTCCAGCTTCCAGAGTGACAAGGATGACTCCAAGTCCATGTCGAGTTATGTCTTTACCCTCAATGGAGGGGCGGTGTGTTGGAAGAGTTCCAAATAGGAAACCGTTGCTGACTTGACGATGGAAGCGGAATATATCGTTGCACCTGATGCCGCAAAAGAAGCCGTCTGGATGAGGAAGTTCTTGACAGAACTTCTGGTGGTTTCGTCCATTGTTGATCCAATACCTCTGTATTGTGACAACAATGGGACTATAGCTTTAGCGAAGGAACCCAGGTCCCATCAGATGTCCAAACACATCTTGAGGCGGTATCACCTGATCAGGGAGATCGTGGATCGCCGGGAGATCGAGGTTCGGAGGGTTGCCACAAAAGATAGCACTGCAGATCCATTCACGAAGGCCTTACCCCAGACTCAGTTCGAGCGGCAGATCGAGATGATAGGTCTTCGATACGCCAGTACATGGCTTTAGTGCAAGTGGGAGATTGTTAGTGTATATGCCCTAGAGGCCATTACTGTATCATACTAGTTTGTATATTACTTGATAGAAGCTTAGGATATTCACAGTTGTATAGACAATCTTGCTCGAAATGGTAGTATGCTGCTTGGTTTGTTTCTATTTTAATGTGTGCATGTGTTTCTTTTAACATATCGCCTATACACATTAGTGGAGCCCTTAGGATCTTTGCTTGATTACCAGCGTTATGATGGCAGGCACACTAGTGGGGCTGGGTAATCTACAAGCACATCCTTATACAGGTCCCTAGTCGTAGGATTATCGAGACAGGGCATCGATACTTCAGAGTAGACTAGCGTATGCGCTTCTCATCCCAGCAGGGGAGATGGTCTGTCCCACAGCCGTCAGTACGTCGCACTTGAGATAGTACGCGAGTGCTCGTTAGGTTACGAGTACACTGGACAGGACTCGTCGGGAACTGTTGGTTGGTACTATACTTATCGTCAGTTATCAGTTCCCAGGTGACATGAGTACAGCTTAGTCCGCTGACTTGACACTGTCACTTCGCCTCGAGTGTGTTCTCATTGTTCTTAGATTGCTACACTACCACGGCTCAAATGAGTCGTGCAAATAGGTAGCAGTTGGGTGCAGTCCCGAAGCACTTAGAGGCAGTGACGGTTAGACAGGATTCGTCTCTCCCGGTATTGGGGGTTGATATCGCGCTGTGTCAAGGAGAGCCATTACACATAGTCGTCACTGGCCAGGGCAAGCGAGATATACTGGTAGGTTATCCAGTGTTGTCTCAGGGTGTTCTGGGCTACACTCCGACACGACTTGTACCGCTATTAGGGGACTGATGTTTACCACCCCCTAGACCCGACATGCGATATTCTCAGACGAACAAACCGGACTGTACGGAGATTGTCACATTCAGGCTCGGTAGGAGTTCGGATGGGTTCACCTCATCAGTCTTCTTATCGGCATCTACCTGGGGACCGTTACGTACAGCTAGTACCGCTTATGGCCTGTGGTTAAACCCACTGCCAGCATAGTGTCGAGTCTTTAGAGTCCCACACAGAAGGCTATTCGCCTTTGGGCAAAACAGAGTAGAGGTCGTATGGTTTTGCGACAGGGTTCGTTCACATCCGCGCACTTATGCACGTTTGGTGTCCGGGCAGTTATTACTAGCGGGCTTTGGTTTAAGCCAGATCCTAGTATATGTTTTGGGATTGGTTTTATCTCATTGTATTCGTGTTCCTCGGAACACGGATGCGGGTGTGTATGCACAATTGATAGAGGCAGATGCAGAGGATTCTCATTAGGGTTGTTGACCGTTGACTTTTTTCTAAACCCTAATGAGAATAAGAAATATGATTAATAATATTAATTAAGTATTATTGTGCCATGGTTGAGTTGAACATTTGTCTTTTGTTGACTTGTTGACTTTGTTGACCGGTTGACCATTGTGAACTTGTTGACCATCATCATTTCATTTCTATGACTTTTGTTTACTTGTTGTTCTTTACAAAATGCATTAAATGCATGAAACGATAATGGTCATTGAAACTAACCATCACAATTCTTAATTATTATTATTATCATCATTATTCTTTCTTTTGTGAGCATGGTTGTAAAAAGTCAAGCTCATTCTCACTTGATCACTCTCTCTCATCAAAGCTCTCCCTCTTCCTCTCTCCCAAGGCTCTCATGTCTCATGGGTTGAGAAGCATGGGCCATTGAGATAAAACCTTCAAAACTCTTCTATACTCACTCTAGAGTACTAGGTCTAGCAAGTCAAGCACTTTAGTTTCCTCTCGGTTGAGGTAGGAGCTCAAAGTAGAGGCTTTCGGGTGGATCCTTTTTCGACAACAAGGGGACTACGAGGTGGAGCCGATCCAACCACTCCAAGAAGCAAGAAGAGAAGGAGTTAAAGACCTAGGTATAATCCTCTAACATAGTAGTTAAATTTCTAGTTAATTTGCTAGGTTTTTGTTTAGCAAAGATCATATTTTCTAGTCCATGTTACCTTGCCAAAAAAATCGTTTTTTACCATTTCCGCATCCCCGTAAGAACCGGGACGGGTAACGTGGACTTACAGGATGCAACCAAGAAAAACCCTAGAAGTCTAAAGTCTCCAAAATCTAACTTTTCTTGGTCCAATGTGAAGAGTATGAAATGGGGATCATCTTTTGTGAAGGGGTATAGAGTTTTGGTTAGGGAATTGAGAAGAATCTTGGGGTTGAAGGTGGAGGGAGATGGGGAAGAAGAAGGAGATGAAGAACAAAAATGGGGTGAGGATATGGCAGCCCCCTCTCTCTTTCCACTCTTATTCTCACCCTCACTCAACTATTTATCCTTTTACCATTTTTATTTTATTTTATTTTTATTTTTAAAACCAAATCATATAATATTCCAAAAACAACACAAGAACACAACCTATAACCAAAATGTAACATGACATGGTGCACAAGCCATGGAAATTGTAAAAACACGGATTTTGGCCTAATCGCAATTAGCAGTGCACTAATCGGGTTTTATCCAAACTGCATATAATAAATTTTAAAAATGCCAAATCCGATAAATATATTTTTAAATGAATAAATCAATTTAATCTCCAATTATTGGTATATATTTATACCATTTTACGAAAACCCCAATTTCGCAAATCGGCCAGTTTTCGCGAAATATATTATTTTAATATTAATTTCCAAAAATGGTATTTTATATTTTCTGAAATGTTACAATCTTCCCCCCTTAAAGTAATTTAGTCCCCGAATTTAAATTTAAACCCCAAAATACTAAAATATTTCAATAATCATCTCAAATCGACGGGGCTCCGAAATCATGGAAGATATAAAAAAGCCACAGCGCATCGCGTGCGACTGGAAACGAATATAAAACTCAAAAGTGAACTCCGTCAAGCGTCACGCAAATCATCGGATTTGCACGGATATCATCGAAGTTATAATGGGGATACAGATCTCGAAATCCACTACAGAAATGCAATATGCACAGTCAAATACTATAATACATATATAGCACGCATCCTTGGAAAAATCTTAAAACTGAATAAAACACATGCAAAATCTTTTCTCAATTGCTGTGTGATGTGTAACTCACGGCACAAGAGGCGGATGCTCATTGTAAAGTAGTAAATATACTTATATATGTTTTTGCTTAAATTATACGTTCCGCCTTTTTGAAATATCCCAAAAGATTTTCCTTTGTAAAACATTCGTATCGCTCACGGACATGTAAGAACTGGCAAGACTATAACTCCTTTTTGAAAACCTCTTGTTAAACCTTTTTAATGCATGCAAAGTACTCAGGTACTGTCCTCAGATCAGTCATGTTTGGCTACTGCACAATATAGTGCCCAACATGTAAACAAAGTGTTCAAAAGCAAAATCATCCTCAAAAAGCGTATCCAACAATCACATGCGTCTGGTGCGCACGGAAATCAAATCCAAACACAGGTGCCACAATATGCACAAACCAAAACTAAGTGCAACGAGTGTGCATGAAGAATCTGTTCAGTGCAACGGGCGTGCACGACAACAATATCGGGTGCATCTATTGTGCACGAAAATTTTAATCGAGTGCATCCGGTGTGTACAAAATCACATCTCATACCATGTGCCCAATATGCGTGAAGATCCAAATCAGGTTCATCAATGCACAAAATACCAATCAATAACTCAAATACGTAAAAAGCAACACCGAGTGTACCAAGATGTATAAAATCATAAACGTGTGCAACTGCATTCACAAAACATATATTAATGCACTGCAAGCACATATAAGCTATACCGAGTGCAAAATCAATTCGAGTGCGTACTACGCGCACAAAATCGAATCAACTGTATGAAATCCAAGAAATCATAAACATATGCAGCCAAGGCACAAAATCAATATCAAGTGCAATAGATATGCACAATTCATAAACCAACACAACAGTGTGTAAAAAGTATATCAAGTGTAGGGTTCCTAGGCACTCTAAGGAGGTCTCATAAGGCATCAATCATGCCAATTTCAAATTTTACGGTGCCGAGAAACCCTAGACTAGATCGTTAACTAGAGATTAGGCGAAATATGCAAGTAGTAAACAGTTTTACTGCTAAGTGAACGGGGCTACAACCTTTGTAGATCCGGTCCTCCACCTCCATAGCTCCGTGATGAAGTCCCTCCGCTGTACCCATCGGATCCCGGACTCTCGCGGTGGTTTCATCGAAAGAATGATCGGGCTAGGTCGTCGACTTCGATGCCGAAGATGATCTATGTCGAGGCAACACAAGATCAAGCTCCCACTTCACCAAGTCATGAAACTTGTGAAGAAAACACCCTATACTACTTGGCAAGAGGTAGAGGATGAAGAAATAGGAAGTGGGTTCACTTTAGAATTAGATTTCTCACTCTTTTTCTCAAGTTGCCATTAAGGGTAGCAAGCTTTTCTTTATTGTTGAATAAGAAGAAGAAGAAGAAGAAGAAAAGAATTATGATATGAATAAAAAGAATTATCTTATCATATAGCAACCATAGTTAGGTGTAGAGAATAAACTAAGGTTAGGTTTAATGGTTAGGTTAAGGCTAAGAGACAAAATGGTCAAAGCTTCAAAGCTTCATGAAGTTTCATGATAGAAACAAAAAAACTAGCAACCATTTTATTCTTGCCTTAAAATGAATTAATAAAAATAAATAGATAAGTAAATCAAAACCCTAACCATTAAGATAACCATGGTTTAATCATACACACTCAAGTTTGCATGTATCATCAAACATGATACAATCTTGTGCACAAAAGTATATCACATATATAACTTGTGTACATCAAGTGAGAAAATCCATCTAAAGTGAACAATATTAGTCAATGTAAAGTAATATATCTAATATATAATTATACATTAAATCATTAAATCAATACTTGATTTAACGATCCGGTCATATCACATATAACCGACTAATATCAATAGTAACAACTTATCGAATCAACACTTGATCCGATAACCCGGCTATATCGCATATAACCGATCAATGTCACAAATCGCGAGAATCGAATATAGTATCACATACTGGTATTATTCTCGGTCCCGCACATATCTCATATGCGCTCCTATTTCGTTTCGTTTGAGCCAGGAAACCTCTGTGTAGGACTCTAAAGACTCGTCAATACGCCGGCAGCAGGTGATGATCATATCAAGCACCCACAAGCCGCAAGCGGTCTGCTAAACGTAACGGCCACCCGGGTATTGAGCGATCAGAAGATCGACGAGCAAGCCCGCTCACACTCCTGTGAATCCAACCAGTAACACTTACCGTACAGTCCGGTCTGTTCGTCTGATATGTCGCATATCTCGCCTAGGGGTGGTAAACGTCAGACCCCAATAGCTCGATAAGTCGTGTCGATATGAGGTCTATAACAGTTCGAGAAACTACTGGTAACACTTACCAGTAAATCTCAGCAGCCCTGGCTAAGGATTTCCGGTTATAGCCAATCGAACACTGCGCAACATTAACTCCCTATACCGGGAGAGACGAATCCCCTCCTATCGCTCATTGCCTCCATGTGATTCGGGACTGTACCCCAAAACCATCGTTTTGCATGCCCTCTTGGACGTGGTAAGGTGGAAATCAAAGCACAGTGGGTATCACACAAGACTATGACGATCTCGGGTCTACAGACTAACCTGTACCAGTGTCACCAGAGAACTGCCATCTGACGTAAGGTATAATACCATCTGGGAATTCTCGGCGAGTCCGTCCAGTGTACCCAGTCTGCACTGAGCACCCGTATATCATCTCTGATGTCAAACACCAATGGATATGGGATCATCCATCGCCCATCTGTATGGGTCGAGAAGGTATACGCTAGTCTACTCTGGTATATCGATGCCCCGTCTCGATACACCCACGACTAGGGACCTTGAAGGATGTTCTTATGGACTACTATGTCCCCACTAGTATGATCTGCATCATAGTCCAGGTAGTCAAGTACACATCCTAAGGGCTTTACCAACATGTAACAGAGAGACAATCAGTATACACGTTAAGGTAAAGAGTAACCATATAGCATACTATCATGTCGAGCAAGAAAGTCCTCCCTATATATGTCCCAGCATCCACTACAATATACATCCTATGTATAGTAATGGCCTCTAGGGCATACATATAATTAACAATCTCCCACTTGCACTAGGGCCATATGTAGCAGTGGTTGCAGTATCTCATACTCAACCATCCCATAAAAGTCTCTCTCTGGGAATAGGCCTTCGTGAGTGGATCCGTCGTGTTATCCTCTGAGTCTTCTCTCCTAACCTCGATCACCTTGGAGATCAGCCATCTCCATGATCAGGTGATACTGCCTTAGAATTATATCTGGATCACTGATGGGACGGGCGTTCCTTGGCATAAGCCACGACTCCATTGTCACACAATGGCAGGAACGAAGTTCATCTCATGAACTAATATACATCCAGACTTCCTCTTTGGTAGTATCATAAGTAGCGATATATCCAGCCTTTATCGTCTAGTATGCCACGGTATCTATCTTGGAACTCTTCCAACATACCGTCCCGTTACTGAGGGTAAAGACAATGCCTGTGACTGAAATTCAGTCGTCTTTATCACCCTGGAACCTTTCCAGTGATTCTCCCCAGGATCGATTGATACCATCTCACTACAACTAGTGAGTATCCTAACATCCAATTAGATCTATCTCATAGCTCCAAAGCTTAGGATTTAGTAGGTATCACTTTGATCCTATATAGAGAATCCTTGTGATAAGCGGAGATTGACCGAGCGTAGCATAGGAAACTCCTTCCCTATCAAGAGTATGTCATCCACGTACTCTACGAGGATCGTCACCATACTCCCTACTACCTTTTTATTTATACAAGGTTCATCTACCATTTTGATGATGTCAAACTCTTTGACTAACACATCAAAACAGACGTTCCAACTCCGCGATGCCTGCTTTATCACATAAAACATCTTGCTTGCGTTTCCGCTGCTCCCACTGTCTACGAAGCCCTCTGGTTGTGTACTTATAGACGCTTTCTTCCAAATCATCATTTAGAAAAGCAGTCAAGACACACAACCGCCAGATATCGTAGTTATGGTATGTAGCCGTAGCAAGTAGGATCTGGATGGACTTAAGCATAGCCACTGGAAAAAGGTTTCATCATTATCCACGCCTGGTCGATGACGAAAAACTTTAAAAAGTCTAACTTTGAAAGTCTCAACTTTTCCATCTACACCAAGTAATCTTCTCAAGATATACTTGCTCCTGATGGGGATTTAATCCTTCAGATATAGCAACCAAAGTCCGTACTTTGTTGGTGTATAAGGATTCCATCTCAGATCGATAAACATCCAGCCATTCTTACAGAGTCTCACTCTTGATGGCCAGCTCGAAACTAGTTGGGTCATCATCACATGATGCAATCCTCGCTCCCACTGTCATAGAGAAACTGAAGTAACTCTCAGGTGGGTGAGGAACCCTACTAGATCGGCGGAGAGGCTGAGGTTCGTTGGTTACTATTGAATCCTTTGGTTCTACCAAATCATCAGCTGCAGTTTGTATAGCTGGAACATTTCCAGTCCTACATAACAGACCTTTCCTCGAGCTTGTCCGGATTTTGCTTTTAGACATAGGCCGGACAACCCCAAATCTTAACAAACTTAAGATATGGGCTCTTCCCTTTCCATATCTCATATGAAGTGGTAGGCAACTGATTTGATTAGAACCCTATTCAATAGGTATGCAACTTCTCAAGTGCATAACACCCAATAGGAAAAAAGGTAACTCAGTAGTACTCATCATAGAGCACACCATATCATATAGGGTGTGATTGCTCCGCCCCGATATACCATCGTTCTATGGTGTATTCGGAGGAGTAATGCTGAGAGAGAATCTCATTCTCCTTTAGAATAGTCCAGGAATTCCATGCACAAGTATTCTCCTCCCTGATCACATCAAAGGACATAATACTTATACCCGTATTGGTTCTCTACTTCTAACTTATATTCTGTGAATATCTCAAAAGGTTCGGACTTGTGTTTCAACAGAAACATATGACTGAATCTTGAGAGATCATCAGAGAATGTAATGAAGTACAAAGAACCGGTCTTGGCTAGTGTAGACAGGGGACCTACATACATCAACATGTATCATCCCAAGAGTTCACTAACTCTTTCTCTGTTTCCAATAAACGGAGCTATGGTCATCTTATCTCTGTGACATGACTGGCAAGTTTCACAAGATGTAAATTCAAACTAATTTAAATATGCATCTAAATGTAACTTCAGCCAGTCGGGTCGCATTGATATGACCTAGTCTACAATGCCTCAATAAGGATTCGTTCATTTCTGAACTCTTCCTCTTGTGTGTGTTCTATATACTAAGAACTGTAGTTTGATTTAGAACATCAATGCTTTTAGATCACGTGCCTGAACCAATCAATTTTTGATACAGGAAGTGTTCAAAACATTATCCAACAATACAAAATTTTATCATTTCTTTACTTATAAAGAGACTGATATGATTTTGTATATCAGGTTCGGTATCTAATAACATTCGTTCGGAATCAATGTATTTGTAATACAGGGTGACAGTGACCAACAGACTTGGCTGCAACACTTGCCCCGTTTTCTGCCTCATGAAACTTATCACCCATTCTCAGTTCTCTACCTATCTGTAGCCCTATGTAACAGATTACATATCTGGGATCCTGATCCGGTATCAAATACCCAGGACGCAGAGGATATTAAGAAACAGTTCTTTGTAATGAACACACCCAAAGAAGATGCATCATATGCACTTTCTTCGTTTGGGCGGCACGGGAAATCTGGTATTCCCCAATTTCCTGCTCTGTCTTATAACAATTATAAGTTGGAGCGGGACCAACGTTCCCCAGCTCAGTATAACAAGCTGGTTCGGTCAATACATCCGTATTATTATCTTGATTAAGGCGTGATATAGTCGCTACCAGGAGAGAAAGAGAAGAAAACACTCAGCGTGCGCTCTTGCAAGATCAGATTGGTTATTTATTTTATCTAATCAGGATGGCTCCCACTGTTTTTATCAAATCTTCCTTCAAACCCTAAAAGGAAAGACTAGCCGGGATTAATTACACGCTATAAGTTCGCTAATCTTTCAGCCAGGCCAGTGTCGGTACTTTGAGGGAGGTTCCCCGTGCTTTCGCACGGACCTAATTACGGTAAACCTCGTTTTCCCAGAGGCGTAACCCCGTTGACACCTTTCTAGACACCTACTTGATCGGCTGATTGTAATGTGTAAAACTCTCCCAGGAGTAACAATTACTCGCAGTGGGTATCGGGATCCAACTATCTCATAGAAGATATGCAATCTCATTGCAAATTTCAACACTTGAAATTCCCGATAATTTTGCCCCTAACGTGCTATAACCTTGACGAAAGCCAACAAACCATAGCTCGCTAGTCAAGTTCAACCCGTCATTTCTTGATTGAATTAAACCCACCCGCATGACCCTTGAGGAAAGCCAACAAAGCCGCACGACTACCCTAATCCAATCGCATCGTATGCAGCAAATAAGCAGCATATAGCTACCGCACACTGCACCTAGACGAAAGCCAACAAATGCAGCACGAATACTATATACAACTTATCTGAAATGACGGAGGGTACGACAGGTTTTTCAGAAAACCTATTGCGTAATGAACTTGATATCGTTGTAGAATCAAATGATTTTAAAATGGAGTGTTTTTTAGGCTTTTCTAGTTTTGCTAAAGGAGTCACTCCCGGTGAAGGGATCGTCGGTCCTTTCCTCGTCGAATGAGGTGCGGGATATATCATATATATCACCGTGCAAAGCAGAAACTATAGAAGCAATCAAAAAGACAAACCAAGGGTTGTAGCATCTGCCAGTTATTGCTAAAGGAGTCACTCCCGGTGAAGGGATCTCGGTCCTTTCCTTATCGAATAAGGTGCAGGATGTTCTACAAGGAACACCGCGATGCAAAGCAAGAACTGTAGCTACCTGTTTTTATTTTTAAGAAATTCGATTCCACAACATCTTAGGTTTCTTTTCTTTCATTAATCATATTAATGAAGTCCCATCATTTAAATACCTTAACATCACAGATAAGTACGACGTACACTTATGCCATCCGCATTCGCCTCGATGTCCTCTCGTGCACCGTTAGGTTAGGTAACTAACGGCAGAGCAGGGCAGGGCTAGCGCGGGTGTAAAACATAAGTATCGTCTATATAATATATCATATATACTATATACAGTATTTATCACAGAACATCACATGATCACATCACAGATATCGCAGCAGAAAATATCATATGAAATATTGGATATACTAGGACGTCCGTGTTTTCAATACGAGCCAGTATAAAACACGGATTCCAGGGTCGCGATGAATAGCCAAACCCACACCCATAGACCCCTACGAGAGCGGCAAGTAACCCTACCAATTCTAGAGTTAGGAGACCCGGACTCGACTCCTCGAGTTGGTCTCCCACTGGACTCCAAAACCCGGTTACTTGTGCCCTCCTCCTTGGGTCTATCCTAGTGCGGAAAAGTAAATAATATACAAACGGTGACATCTTCTGCAACCTGGAAGTTCCCCAATAAAAGAATATTACATACAAGTTTTTACATGAATGAAAAGGAAAAACACTCATCTCACATAAAAAAAAACCAGCTATTCAAACACGACGATCCAATATAATATATCCAGCAACACATAACATCACATGTCATCAACGTAAGTAAATATGCGCATCCCAATTGTCGTTGACATATAGCAACGAAACCGGCAATATCATATATTACACTTACGGTCACAGAAAAGAAAGTGTAAAACTACAACAGTTGGAATCCGCAACCTCCATAGACATCGCATGCCTAATCAAATGAATTCCTTAGACATCGCATGCCTAACAATTATAAACCCCGCATTTTATTCTCATTATCGAAAACACTTTTCAATATCAAGTAGGGTAATTCAACAAAATTCCCGACATCCTGATCGAATGCTCGTCGCAAACTTTAGTAGGCGGCCGCACCCCTGATACCGTCGACGAAGTGCACTAAGGCGGAACACCGCTGCCGCCAGCACCCAAACGGATGCTTTCGGCGACGGGGTTCTCCTACAGTCACTTGGTCGGGGCTATGGGGTGAGGTTGTCTATTAAGTTTACCGGCGAGTATCCGCGTACGCTACGAGATTGCGACGGACTTTTGATCACATCAAAATTCCATGGCAACCGATCAAGTGAGACTAAAGTGCTATGCTTATAACATTCATTCAGTTATCTCATAACTACTTGTGGATTCCAAATATTGTATCACATTCCGGATAAATAGAAAATGTCAAACTTTCCAATCGAACAATCGAACACCCAAGTTTTCCCGAAACAGCTCAACACATGAAACAAGTTTAAAAACATTCACTTCATGCTTCAATACCAACGGTCCAGCCGTAGAAGGGTCAAGCCAACGCCTCACATGTGGCACGCCATACCACCCCAAACCCTAAGGTTCAAAGGGCAGTTCAAGACGGTCACATAATCGAGTTAAGGTTTGTTGTCTTCTAGATGGACCATCACGTTACTTGCACAACTTAGAACGTCATTAAACTACGGAAAGATCCAACACTTGGAAATTTCCCGGCAAGGGAAAAAGTGGGTATTTATATCCGGTCGAACTTTTTAACATATTCTAAAATTATCCGGAAAACACATAGACAAGATTAGACAATCCGATCGAATCCACGAAGCTCCAAAACACCCCAGAAAACTCAACTCTTGAGTGCAAATTAAAAATTCCCAGAAAACTCAGCACCGGAAGAGACAAATTACTGTGCAAAAATGGAAGTCTAATCTCATTATTTGGCCACGGAACCGCCGCAGAAGCCAAGCTTCTGCCGCGGTTCCGCCGCGCTTTAGCCATATCACATGGTCATTTTTGCACCGTAATTCTTAGAATTTCCTGCTGAATTTTTTAAGAATTTTTAATCTGGAAAAAACCCAGTTTTGAAAAAATGTCCAGAGAGGGTTGAAATTTAGGGTTTCGGGGTTCGATCGGGTTTCTAACATCGTCTACGCATTCCCTAAGGCTCTAGCTAGGCTCTGATACCACTGTAGGGTTCCTAGGCACTCTAAGGAGGTCTCACAAGGCATCAATCATGCCAATTTCAAATTTTACGGTGCCGAGAAACCCTAGACTAGATCGTTAACTAGAAATTAGCCGAAACATGCAAGTAGTAAACAGTTTTACTGCTAAGTGAACGGGGCTACAACCTTTGTAGATCCGATCCTCCACCTCCATACCTCCGTGATGAAGTCCCTCCGCTGTACCCATCGGATCCCAGACTCTCGCGGTGGTTTCATCGAAAGAATGATCGGGCTAGGTCGTCGACTTCGATGCCGAAGATAATCTACGTCGAGGCAACACAAGATCAAGCTCCCACTTCACCAAGTCATGAAACTTGTGAAGAAAACACCCTATACTACTTGGCAAGAAGTAGAGGATGAAGAAATAGGAAGTGGGTTCACTTTAGAATTAGATTTCTCACTCTTTTTCTCAAGTTGCCATTAAGGGTAGCAAGCTTTTCTTCATTGTTGAAGAAGAAGAAGAAGAAAAGAATTATGATATGAATAAAAAGAATTATCTTATCATATAGCAACCATAGTTAGGTGTAGAGAATAAACTAAGGTTAGGTTTAATGGTTAGGTTATGGCTAAGAGACAAAATGGTCAAAGCTTCAAAGCTTCATGAAGTTTCATGATAGAAACAAAAAACTAGCCACCATTTTATTCTTGCCTTAAAATGAATTAATAAAAATAAATAGATAAGTAAATCAAAACCCTAACCATTAAGATAACCATGGTTTAATCATACACACTCAAGTTTGCATGTATCATCAAACATGATACAATCTTGTGCACAAAAGTATATCACATATACAACTTGTGTACATCAAGTGAGAAAATCCATCTAAAGTGAACAATATTAGTCAATGTAAAGTAATATATCTAATATATAATTATACATTAAATTATTAAATCAATACTTGATTTAACGATCCGGTCATATCACATATAACCGACTAATATCAATAGTAACAACTTATCGAATCAACACTTGATCCGATAACCCGGCTATATCGCATATAACCGATCAATGTCACAAATCGCGAGAATCGAATACAATATCACATGCTGGTATTATTCTCGGTCCCGCACATATCTCATATGCGCTCCTATTTCGTTTCGCTTGAGCCAGGAAACCTCTGTGTAGGACTCTAAAGACTCGTCAATACGCCGGCAGCAGGTGATGATCATATCAAGCACCCACAAGCCGCAAGCGGTCTGCTAAACGTAACGGCCACCCGGGTATTGAGCGATCAGAAGATCGACGAGCAAGCCCGCTCACACTCCTGTGAATCCAACCAGTAACACTTACCGTACAGTCCGGTCTGTTCGTCTGATATGTCGCATATCTCACCTAGGGGTAGTAAACGTCAGACCCCAATAGCTCGATAAGTCATGTCGATATGAGGTCTATAACAGTTCGAGAAACTACTGGTAACACTTACCAGTAAATCTCAGCAACCCTGGTCACGGATTTCCGGTTATAGCCAATCGAACACTGCGCAACATCAACTCCCTACACCGGGAGAGACGAATCCCCTCCTATCGCTCATTGCCTCCATGTGATTCGGGACTGTACCCAAAAACCACCGTTTTGCACGCCCTCTTGGACGTGGTAAGGTGGAAATCAAAGCACAGTGGGTATCACACAAGACTCTATGACGATCTCGGGTCTACAGACTAACCTGTACCAGTGTCACCAGAGAACTGCCATCTGACGTAAGGTATAATACCTTATGGGAGTTCTCGGCGAGTCCGTCCAGTGTACCCAGTCTCCACTGAGCACCCGTATATCATCTCTGATGTCAAACACCAATGGATATGGGATCATCCATCACCCATCTGTATGGGTCGAGAAGGTATACGCTAGTCTACTCTGGTATATCGATGCCCCGTCTCGATACACCCACGACTAGGGACCTTGAAGGATGTACTTATAGACTACTATGTCCCCACTAGTATGATCTGCATCAAAGTCCAGGTAGTCAAGTACACATCCTAAGGGCTTTACCAATATGTAACAGAGAGACAATCAGTATACACGTTAAGGTAAAGAGTAACCAGATAGCATACTATCATGTCGAGCAAGAAAGTCCTCCCTATATATGTCCCAGCATCCACTACAATAAACATCCTATGTATAGTAATGGCCTCTAGGGAATACATATAACTAACATCAAGTGCGATAACTATGCACAAGAATATAAATACCCAGAATGTGCAGCCATGGTGCATGAAATCAATATCATGAAACTCATCATCAAAACTCAAATCCAAGCGATATAAGCGTGATAATCGGATCACAAACGCAAATCGCAACAAACGACATCGAGATACATCTCCTACAATATCGAAAAATATCGGTGCGCCTAAAACTGGCAGAGCAAGAACATCCGCTTGCCTCCTGCTCACGGTCTGGCGTCCTCTGTCTCTAGATCCTCATTTCTCTTATGGATTACCAATCTCACAATCCATCGGCTTATCGGTCCATCCGGTGTGCTAACGGAAACAATTCCGCTCTGGCACTTCTCTGATCATCTCTTGGCCAATTAGTTCGACCACTCATAAAGCAGCGCGTCACTGGTGTCGGCCTCTGGTCCTCTGAATAGACGTCGTACATCTGATCATCGGTGCAAATCTTATTGCAGCAGTGTGTTAGAAGGAGCCTGCTCAGGGTCTCTTCCGATCTCGCCTATGCCGAACTGTACGGAGGCTGGTACTCTTATAAAATCTTTTCTTGCTTTCTGGACCTCTGCGTCCTCATCACAGCTTTTCCTCAGTAACTGGTCATATCCCACGCCTCTGTATACATATCAAATCTCTAATCTCAAAGGGGAGTAACAACAGCTTGTTGACATCTCGTACGAACCTCTTGTTTCACTCGTCTTTATTATCGTCTATTTCGATGTCATGTCATGCTATCTGCGTACTGCAATTGTCTCGGCTACAGTCGATCCGGAATCTCTCACATGGACCCGAAATCGCGAACTCGGTATCTCCATCATTCTGTAGAAGATCTCTAGCCGAACACGTCCTCGGGAACTCGTCCATACCATCGGAAAAATACTCAATACTCGTCCGTTCTCGATCAACTCAGAACGCATCTGGGTGAGGTCCTCTGTCTGAAGCTGGTCAGCTTGCTGATCTCCTATCACATGATATCCGAACGACGTTAAACTTTTCGATCGATTTGTCAAGGCCCCATAATTCCTCGAGAGCTCAACACTTAAACACATTTTAATAATATCCAGGACATGCCACAGTACCTATGGACCAGCCATGGAAGGGCAAACCTAAGCTTCAATGATGGCACAGCGGAACTGCCGCAAACCCTAAGGTTCAAAAGCGGTTCCATTGGCATTATGTCGAGTTAGGGTTTCATTCTTCTAGAGGGTCCACAGAATTACTTGCATGTTCCTCCGAATACCTTAAACTTGGAAAGATGGGTTTCTAGCATTCGTTCAGACTTTTAACCTTGCCTAGGCAACATGTGAATACCCTTCATCTCTCAACTCAAGGTAGACTAGCTATTATCTGTCGCAGCTCTGCTTGAAAGCTCCAGCGATCTCAGCTCGTAAGCTAAGGAAGCGACATCACATCAATCTCAGCCACAGCTGGGTCATCTGTCTGCAAGGTAGACGACATCACAATTTCTGAGGTATGTTGTACATCAACAGTCCTCTCACAACATGCAGCCTCTAACAATAACCCGCTCATCCTGTGCAAAACCGAACACTCACCACAAACGAGAAGTCACAACACCAAAACAAAATCGAGACGTTCTCGTGTCACCAGAAAACACGATGGTCAGTCCTCGCCCATGACGAGCTCGCCCTGACCGCAACACTAACAGTAGCTTAATCTGCGCTCAAACTATGGTGACAGGAACCTCAAGCATGTATCGATGAAGGTAGATAAAAGGAATGGAAGGAATCAACAGATCCCAAAATGGATACATGATCATAAGGAGGAACAGAATCAGTGGAAGTATGATCATGGAAACAAATAGAATCAAAGATCTCAAAATATGTACATCCTAAGGTTTCTTAAGTGGAGTATCGTATCATAAATATGCCGCGGAACATATGTACGGTACGTCACTCTACTCAAGCTGTCTACTCCATCAATCAAGGTCACCCTATATAACAAAAGTTCGGGTTTAATACCCCCCTGTCTAAGTCTAAGTTCCGTAAGGTCAAGCCTAGGTTCCGAAATATTTACGCTCCAGACTCCACATAATCAAACCTAAACTCGAACAAAGGTTAAACCTAGCGCTCTAATACCAACTTTGTCATGGCCTGAAATATTAGCTCATGACAAGCAGTTAAATCACGCAACGTCTAAAGGCGTAACGTAATTCAAGTAAGCTGAAACTCAGAAATCTAACTTTTAAAGACATAAAAGAGGTGAAGTTTTGAAATAAGATATAATGAAGTAAAACGTTTTCTTAATTGCATAGAAAAAGGTAACATGAAAAATGCAAGTTTATCTTACTAGTTGAAAAATATGTTTCGTCCTTTAAAAATTTGGGCAGCACCTCATTTGTATATTTTGATCCAAAGCCACAAATACATGGTAATATAAAAGGCATCCCCAAGTGGGAGATAGCTCTTCACAAAACGGCGGATTCATAACCACGCAAGTAATAAAACAAGTATACGACGCCCAAAGGCGAAGATCAACATAAAAGATAATGAATAAAGCAAGACATCAACCCAATAAGCGAACATAAAATCCATCGCTCAATCCCGCAACTACAAGTCTCACTAAGTCTTACTACTTATACAAATACTAGTTTTGATTGATGGAGTTGACTAGATAAAATATGAATAATAAATACATAAGTAGTATGATCCAACATGTACCACCTACCAAAGCAAGTCAACCGAAAGCAAGCTGTGTGCCAACGATGCCACTACCGATCCATACGGTCAACCTGCAAGAACTGTGGCACAACGGGGGTGAGTTGCCAACTCGTGAGAAACATCAACAGGTAGAAATCGAATAAACAAAGATTACTAGGTCAACTATATCATGAAGGTAATACTATGATATCTAGGGTGACCGTATGTGTAAATATATGCCAACAATATAAATAACCGCCAGTATGCAAGTGGATATCATCCAATAATATAATCGATGCCAGTATGTATGTGGATCTCGTCCACTCGAAACATCGTAAAAGCATATGCAAGTAAATGTATAAGTATATCAAAGAATGTGTGTCTATCAATAACACATCAAATCATGGAACCTGAGTATCCAGCATCGACACTCGAAAATATCATGACACCCGTGTCCAGCATCGACACGTAAATCCTCATATCTCAAGCGCCGCATCCTCAGATCGGCCCTTATATCCATTGTAAGTCTATGTCACGCACCCCACGAACTTGCGGGGAGGCGGAATATATGAAAAACGATTATCAAAGCTTCGTAACACGGACTTGAGCGCATGAATCGTATCTAAACCGTTATTAGCAAACTACGAGAGGTTTAACTACTCGGATTCGAAGTTATACCTCACGTTACTTGTCCTTCAGCTCTTCATCGCTGTCCTCCACTCCTCGTAGGCTCCTTGAAACATCGGCACCTCGACGGCCTCCTCGAGTCAAAGACGATCCACCCGAGAGCTCCTACGCCAAGCTTGATCTCTAACTTGAGATAACTAGGTTGCTCAAAGTGCTAATCTAAGCTACCTAGGGGATATAGAGTGAGGTTATGGATGTATTAGTCTAGCTAACCCTTGATCTCAACACATGAGAGGTTAGGGTTAGGGTTTCAAGAATGAGAGAGCTTGAGGAGAGAGAAGGTGATGATAAGAATGATATTGAAAAATGAACTCATTAGAATATAACAACCATAACAATTTATCAAATAAATAATATAAATGATTAATCATCATGGTTGATGCATTCACCTTGTGTGATTCATCATATGAGTCATAAGCTCAATAAATGAAGCATTAACTCTAAGGATGAATCACACAAATGAGTCATTAAGCAATAAATGCTGATGCCGCCTTAACCCCCAAGTCACCATGCTTCTAGAAGCTTCCCGGAAAATTACGAGAACGCCCCTCCAATCCGTGAAAACACGGAAAAACTTTAGACTGTATAAATCCAATAACCTGATACTAGAATCTGGCTTAAACCAAAGCCGGCTAGTAAAAACTGTCCGAACGTCGTACGTGCGTTTAAATACGTATGCGTCCGAACCCTTGTCGTAAAACCATACGACCTCTATATTGTTTCTCCTGGAGTAGGGAAACTCTCTGTGTGGGATTCTAAAGACTCGACACTACACTGGCAGTGGGTTTAACTACAGACCGCAAGTGGCACTAGCTGTACGTAACGGTCCCCAGGTAGATGTCGATAAGAAGGCCGATGAGGAAACCAATCCGAACTCCTACTCAGCCTGATGTGACAATCTCCGTACAGTCCGGTCTGTTCGTCTAAGACTATCGCATATCGAGCCTAGGGGGCAGCAAGCGTCAGTGCCCTAATAGCGGTATAAGTCATGTCGGAGCGTAGCCCATTACACCCTGAGAAACTACCGGAACCTACCAGTAAATCTCGCTTGCCCTGGCCAGGGAATTTGCGTAATGGCTCTCTGACACGGCGCGATATCAACTCCCAATACCAGAAGAGACGAATCCTGTCTAACCGCCACTGCCTTCAAGTGCTCGGGACTGCACCCAACTGCTACCTGTTTGCATGACTCCTTTGAGCCGTGGTAGGGTAGCAATCTAAGAGCAGTGGGACACACTCGAGGCGAAGTAGCAGTGTCATGTCTGCGGACTATGCTGTACTCATGTCACCTGGGAACTGTTAACTGACGACGGGTATAATACCAACAAATAGTTCCCCTGCGAGTCATGTCCGGTGTACCCGTAACCTAACGAGCACCTGTATACTATCTCCAGTATGACGTACTGATGGCTGTGGGACAGACCATCTCTCCAACTGGGATGAGAAGCGCACACACTAGTCTACTCCGGAATATCGATGCCCTGTCTCGATAATCCTATGACATGGGACAAGTATAGGATGTTGCTTATAGACTACCCAGCCCCCACTAGTGTGACTGCCATCACAACGCTGGTAATCAAGCAAAGATCCTATGGGCTCTACTAATATGTATAAGTGATACGTTACAAGAAACATATGCACATATTAAAGTAGACACAAACTAAGTAGCATACTACCATTTTTAGCAAGACTGTATATACAACTGTGAATATCCCAAGCTTTCATTAAGTAATATACAAGCAAGTATGATACAATAATGGCCCTAGGTCATATACACTAACAATCTCCCACTTGCACTAGGGCCATGAGCTGGCATATCGTAGACCTATCATCTCGAATAGCCTCTCGAACTGCGTCTGAGGAATGGCCTTTGTGAATGGATCAGCAATGTTATTCTCCGTCTCTACTCTCTTCACCTCGATCTCCCGGCGATCTACGATCTCCCTGATCAGGTGATGCCTCCTTAAGATGTGTCTGGACTTCTGATGGGACCTGGGTTCCTTCGCTAAAGATATAGCGCCGTTGTTGTCACAATACAGAGGTATTGGACCAACACTGGTAGGAACCACCTGAAGTTCTGTGAGGAACTTCTTCATCCAGACAGCTTCTTTTGCGGTATCGCAAGCAGCTATGTACTCCGCTTCCATTGTTGAGTCAGCAACGGTCTCCTGCTAAGAACTCTTCCAACAGACAGCCCCTCCATTGAGGGTAAAGACATAACCCGACATGGATTTGGAGTCATCCTTGTCACTCTGGAAGCCGGAGTCGGCAAAGGCCTCCATCTGGAGGTCTTTTCCGCCATACACCAAGAACATCTCCTTAGTCCTCCTCAGGTACTTTAGAATGTTCTTTACTGCTATCCAGTGCTTCTCCCCTGGGTTTGCCTAATATCGGCTTACAACGCTCAATGCGTATGCTACATCTGGTCTGGTACATAACATCACATACATTATAGAGCCTACCGCAGAAGCATAGGGTATAATTGACATGCGATCCCTTTCCAAATCAGTCTTGGGAGACATCTCTTTAGAGAGGGTGATTCCGTGACAAGCCGGTAGGTTATCATGCTTAGAATCATCCATACTGAATCTCTTCACTATGGTGTCTATGTACTTTGACTGCGAAAGTCCCAACATCCTTTTTGATCTATCACGATAGATCTGGATCCCCAGAATGTAGGCGGCATCACCCAGGTCTTTCATGGAGAATTTCTGTGATAAGAATCTTTTGACTAACTGTAACATAGGAATAGCATTTCCTATTAGGAGAATGTCATCCACGTACAAGACGAGGAATACTACAGCTCTCCCTACAATCTTACTGTATATGCAAGGTTCATCTGGATTTTTGATAAAGTCGAATTCTTTGACAGCATCATCAAAACAGATGTTCCAACTCCGAGATGCTTGCTTTAGTCCATAAATGGACTTAAACAATTTGCATACTTTACCGCTGCTCCCACTCTGAATGAATCCCTCTGGCTGATCCATATAGACGCTTTCTTCCAAATTACCATTTAGAAAGGCCGTCTTTACGTCCATCTGCCAGATTTCATAATCGTGGAAGGCAGCAATAGCAAGAAGGACCCGAATGGATTTAAGCATAGCCACTGGAGAAAAGGTTTCGTCATAGTCCAAATCAGGTCTTTGACGGAAACCTTTTGTAACAAGTCTAGCCTTATATGTTTCAACCTGTCCATCTACACCAATCTACTTTCTGAAGATCCATTTGCATCCTACGGGTTTTACCCCATCTGGAGCTATGTCCAAAGTCCATACTTTGTTAGTGTACATGGACTCCATTTCGGTCCGCATTGCATCCAGCCATTTTACTGAGTCACCGCTCTGAATGGCTTGCTGGAAGCTAGTAGGGTCATCATTATTAATGATGCAATCTTCTCGATCCCCGTCTATGAGAAATCCATAGTATCTCTCGGGCGGATGAGACTGCCTACTACTTCTGCGGATAGGCGCTGGTATGTCCCTTTCTTCTTGAACCTCTGGTTCTACCAAACTTTCAGTGGTAGTTTGTGGTTCTGGAATTTCTTCCAGTTCTATTTCGCTCCCACTTATTTCCTTTTCTAAAAACTAATGTTCTAGAAAATGGGCATTACGAGAAACAAAAACCTTTTGTTCCTCTGCGTAATAGAATAGATATCCCCTGGAGTTCTTTGGATATCCCACAAACTTACACTGTACTGATCGTGCCTCGAGCTTGTCCGCATGCTGCTTTTTAACAAAAGCTGGACATCCCCAAATCTTCAAATACTGAAGATAGGGTTTCTTCCCACTCCACATCTGATATGGTGTGGTAGGCACAGTTTTGGTAGGAACTATGTTCAAAAGATATGTCGCTGATTCTACGCATATCCCCAAAAAGATCGCAGTAACTCAGCCTTGCTCATCATGGAACAAACCATATCTAATAGGGTTCGATTCCTCATTTCCGATACACCGTTGTGTTGTGGTGTGTATGGAGGAGTAAGCTGAGAGAGAATTCCATTCTCTTTTAAGTAACCCAAGAAATCGGCACTTAAGTATTCACCACCTCGATCAGATCTCAGTGTCTTGATAATTTTGCCTGTTTGGTTTTCCACTTCATTCTTGTATTCTTGGAATTTCTAAAAGGCCTCGGATTTATGTTTCATTAAGAAGACATATCCATACCTAGAGAAATCATCCGTAAAAGTAATGAAGTAGGAATAACCACCTCGCGCATGTATAGACATTGGACCGCATACGTCACTGTGTACGAGTCCCAAGAGCTCGCTTGCTCTTACTCCGTGTCCAGTAAACTGAGTCTTTGTCATCTTTCCTATGAGACAAGATTCATAAGTAGCATAAGATTGATATTCGAACGGATTCAAATATCCTTCTCTATGTAACTTAGTCAACCTTCTCTCATTGATATGACCTAGTCTACAATGCCATAAGAAAGCCTGATTTAATTCCGGAGACATTCTTTTAAGTGTATTCTGGACATTGAAAACCTGAGCTTGACTTAATACGTATATACCGTTATCTAATGTACCTGACCCAATCAGAACTTGATTTAGGTGGATGTTAACTACATCGCTTACGAATGTAAAATCATATCCCTCTTTTGAAAGTGAGGACACTGATATGATATTACAAGTCATACTAGGTACATACAGACAATTACGTAGAATCAATATCTGCCCACTTGTCAAACCTAGGCAATATTCTCCCACGGATTCAGCGTCCACGCTCATTCCGTTTGTAACTCTGAGAGACAAATCACCTACCTTCATAATTCTACGGTTTCTCAAAGCATGTAATGAATTTCATATATGAGATCATGCTCCGGTATCTAGTACCCAGGAAGTAGAGTTAATTGACAAACAGTTCTCAATTACAAATACACTTGAGGCTGAAGCCACAACATGCTTCATATCCTGGCTACTGGCTTCAAAAGTCCTGCAATCTTTCTGCCAATGCCCAATCCTGTAACAATAGGAACGTTCCTCTTTTACTACATTCAGTCCCGAAACTTTTGCCCTTCTCTTTTCTTCTACTTTCCTGGTTTCCTTCAGGGTAGAAGGCAGAGAATGTAGAATCAAGTCAGTATCTGACTCATTTCCCAACGTGGTCTCCAGGTCCTGGAGCTCATCAATATAGCTAGTCATTATAAGGACGTTGTCCCCTACAGATGACCCGAAATCCAACCTCGCTTGAATTAATTCGTTCGAGGTCTCATATCTTGCGATATGAGATTGATGTCCATATAAATCTTTGTTATGGAGTAAGATGGAAACTGGGTTCATCTTCTCGTGCTGCTTCTGGTTTACACCATCAACTGAAGCAAACACGAGGCACTTGGCTTTCGCTTTATCCTTTTCCCTTGTTTGACGGATATCCATATCTGTGACAGTGGAAACTGGACCTGGGACGGCGGGATCTTGAGTAGTAATAGGGTGGTCCAGCTTGTCATAGGTAATGGACATCTGGACAGACCTTTGCCAGTCATATAAGTCAGTTTCAGTCAATTTGTTATCTTGATGTAACCTAGTCGTGGTCACAAGGTCGCTGCAATTTAAGAGAGAGAGATGAAAATACTATTAACATGATGCTCTTGCAAGTTTAGAGTGGTTTTTAATTTATCTAAACAGGATGGCTCCCACTGTTTCTCGAATACTTCCTCAAACCATAAAAGAAGAATTAGCCAGAACTATCCTCACCGTACAATACTTGCTTAACCATCCAGCCAGGCTAGTGTCGATACTTCGAGGGAGATTTTCCAACGCTTTCGCGAAGTTCCTTAATTAAATAACCTCTTTTCTCTGGGGGCGTAGCCCCACTGACACCTTTCTCGACACCTACTTTGTTTATAGCATTGATCGTTAAGTGACGAATCTCCTGATAAGTAATATATACTCACAGTAGGATCGGGATCCAAAATATCATCGTATGATAATGTTGAAGGAATCCTACTAATATTCATCAAACTCCAAAATGGTATGCTCTGTCTACAAATTTCAGTTTCTTTAGAAATTCCCGATATAAATTTTTGCCCCATGCTCTTATGACCTTGGCGTTAGGTCAAAATGTCATAAGTCACATGTCAAGTTCTACCCATCATTATCCTTATTAATTTGAACCCATCCGTACATATCCTTGACGTTAGGCCAAAATGATAATACGACTGTCCCAAACTAACACATCTATCTATGCAACAAACGAATACCCAGCAGCTACCAAACACTATGCCTTGGCGTTAGGTCAAAATACATAGCTTGAATACTACTGAATACCCAAATGAAATGACGGAGGGCTACGAATGGTTTTGGCAAAACCGTGAACGTAGTGAACTTGATATAATCGAAGGAACCTGATACTTTTTAAAAGGAGTGGTTAAAGCTCCGCAATTAAAAATTCTGATCTTTTAAAATAACCGAGTGGTTTCTTTTAAATTTGTTCCAACGATTAAACTTTGGTTTATTTTCTTTGCATTATAATAATGCGTCCCATCATTTATCCTATCATTGCAGAAAACAACGAAAATACCACGTCCTCTTATGCCATCCGCATTCGCCACGGGGTCCCGTCATCACCCGTTAGGTTACTTAACTAACGACAGAGCGGGGGCTGGGCTAGCGTGGGTGTAAAACATAAGTGACGTCTAATAACTATCATATATAGATATTGTACATTCGTCAGACGCAATAATAAGCATTCCAGATCACAGATGAACTTTATTGGATATACTAGCAATCCGCATTTGCTTTAAGCCTGCAATAAAAGACGGATTACACAGTTGTGATGAATAGCCATTACCCCAACCCTAGACCCCTACGGGTACGGCAAACTACCCGCCAAGTTCCCGAAGTGAAGCGGTCTCCCTCAACAACGTGAGTAGGCCACTAAACACTTCAACGTACCCGGTAGTTTGTGTACCCCGCCTTGGGTCTATCCTAGGAGCAAAAACAGTAAAAAAGAAATAATACAACAATGGCTACAACCGCAATCTGGATGCGTCCCGTAAAAGAATATTACATCATATTACATTTACATCGAATGAATGAATATTAAACCTATCTCAAACCCCGGCTAATCATCACAACACTCCAATCAAGTCCATATACACAAACAGTAAACATTACAGAAATGTGCAACCCCCTGCCAACCGACATACTAGCAGTTAGGGAAGGTTTACGAATACATTAAACATTACAGATAATAACCCGACTAGCAATTAATTTAGAACATCGATCGACTACCTTTATCCGTGTCTACCTCAAAAGCAAACCTGTACTGAAGTAACCTGGGTAGAAACAGAATATACAGGAAAACAAAAAACCAAAAAATATGAATTTCTGTGAAAATCCGAGTCAACTCGGAGTTGACTCCGCCGCGGATTCGCGGCCAAAAGCACCATCTTGCAGCGGATCCGCGGCCATCTTGCCGAGTTAAGAGCTCGTATTTTCCCAGTTTTCTTATATTTCCCTGCTGTGAATTTTAAGGCATATAAAAAAAAAATTCGACATGTTTAAAATTTACAGAAACTGTTAGGGTTCCGGGGTTTCGTTTTCATGTTTTTCCGTCGATCGAACTTCTAATTAGTTGCTAACAAGCTGGTAATGGTTTAGTTGGCTCTGATACCACTGTAAGTCCATGTCACGCACCCCACGAACTTGCGGGGAGGCGGAATATGAAAAACGATTATCAAAGCTTCGTAACACGGACTTGAGCGCATGAATCATATTTAAACCGTTACTAGCAAACTACGAGAGGTTTAACTACTCAGATTCAAAGTTATACCTCACGTTACTTGTCCTTCGGGTCTTCATCGTTGTCCTCCACTCCTCGTAGGCGCCTTGGAACATCGGCACCTCGACGGCCTCCTCGAGTCAAATACGATCCACCCGAGAGCTCCTATGCCAAGCTTGATCTCTAACTTAAGATAACTAGGTTGCTCAAAGTGCTAATCTAAGCTACCTAGGGGATATAGAGTGAGGTTATGGATGTATTAGTCTAGCTAACCCTTGATCTCAATACATGAGAGGTTAGGGTTAGGGTTTCAAGAATGAGAGAGCTTGAGGAGAGAGAAGGTGATGATAAGAATGATATTGAAAAATGAACTCATTAGAATATAACAACCATAACAATTTATCAAATAAATAATATAAATGATTAATCATCATGGTTGATGCATTCACCTTGTGTGATTCATCATATGAGTCATAAGCTCAATAAATGAAGCATTAACTCTTAGGATGAATCACATAAATGAGTCATTAAGCAATAAATGCTTATGCCACCTTAACCCCCAAGTCACCATGTTTCTAGAAGCTTCCCGGAAAATTACGAGAACACCCCTCCAATCCATGAAAACACGGAAAAACTTTAGACTGTATAAATCCAATAACCTGATACTAGAATCTGGCTTAAACCAAACCCGGCTAATAAAAACTGTCCGAACGTCGTACATGCGTTTAAACACGTATGCGTCCGAACCCTTGTCGTAAAACCATACGACCTCTATATCGTTTCGTCTGGAGCAGGGAAACTCTCTGTGTAGGACTCTAAAGACTTGACACTACGCTGGCAGTGGGTTTAACCACAGACCGCAAGTGGCACTAGCTGTAGGCCGATGAGGAAACCCATCCGAACTCCTACTAAGCCTGATGTGATAATCTCCGTACAGTCTGGTCTGTTCGTCTAAGACTATCGCATATCGAGCCTAGGGGGTGGCAAGCGTCAGTCCCCTAATAGCGGTATAAGTCGTGTCGGAGCGTAGCCCATTACACCCTGAGAAACTACCGGAACCTACCAGTAAATCTCGCTTACCCTGGCCAGGGACTTTGCGTAATGGCTCTCTGACACAGCGCGATATCAACTCCCAATACCGGGAGAGACGAATCCTGTCTAACCGCCACTGCCTCCAAGTGCTCGGGACTGCACCCAACTGCTACCTGTTTGCACGACTCCTTTGAGCCGTGGTAGGGTAGCAATCTAAGAACACTGGGACACACTCGAGGCGAAGTAGCAGTGTCATGTCTACGGACTATGCTGTACTCATGTCACCTGGGAACTGTTAACTGACGACGGGTATAATACCAACCAACAGTTCCCCTGCGAGTTCTGTCCGGTGTACCCGTAACCTAATGAGCACCTGTATACTATCTCCAGTACGACGTACTGATGGCTGTAGGACAGACCATCTCCCCAACTGGGATGAGAAACGCACACACTAGTCTACTCCAGAATATCGATGCCCTGTCTCGAAAATCCTACGACTAGGGACAAGTATAGGATGTTGCTTATAGACTACCCAGCCCCCACTAGTGTGACTGCCATCACAACGCTGGTAATTAAGCAAAGATCCTATGGGCTCTACTAATATGTATAAGTGATACGTTACAAGAAACATATGCACATATTAAAGTAGACACAAACCAAGTAGCATACTACCATTTTTAGCAAGACTGTATATACAACTGTGAATATCCCAAGCTTCCATTATGTAATATACATGCAAGTATGATACAATAATGGTCTCTAGGGCATATACACTAGCATCCATCTCTCTACTCCGGTCGGTATCCTCCGGATAACCGCCGAGTCCAAATACTATCACTGGTAGGTAGTGCTCCCCTGTTAGGCTCAACGCTATTGTTCCGGGGTACCTTACCGAGTCCACCATGCACCCGCAGACGGTTCCTCCTCCTTCTCGAATCGGGTGTATGATATCGCTCAAGAGCCGAGAAAACTCATGGTGGACTATACAAATATCATATCAAGAGAAACCGGGTTTTTAAAACAATACATACTTTCTTTTGAAATAACCACAGTTCTGAAATCCAGAAATCTCATGAAAACAGCATATCTCAATGTGTATAATCATAAAGCATGATGTATGCGACATATAACAGAAATATAAGCATATTTGTATATAATGCAACATAGAACAGTAATATGCACCTATCAAAGGAAAACAACTCTTTAAAATGAATCCAGTTTTAAAAATGTATCCTGCGGTTTCCCATTTCTCCAAAGTCGAATGCAACATCGTATAAAGGTGTATATGTAACTATAGCAAGTAAATTATGCAAAGAGTCATATCATGATGCAGCAATTCTACTGTGTAGTGACATGGCAATTATCGATGATGAAATGTGTGAGCCGGCCAATCTGTGTAAGTGTGACATACGCATCATCGATAATGGTGTAGGTATACTAGCACAGTTATATGAAATGCAATGGGAATAAAATGAACGTAGCATAAAGTAAATTGGCAGCTAAATGGTAAAAGGTATACGTATCTAACATGACCGAGTCGGTGAACCTATTAATCAGCATCCTCTAGTCAAGGGTATGGATCAATCATAAATTAAACTCATCACGTACGATAAATCATCGTACGGCGTCATTAAACAATTTTGGATCCATAACAACCTATATGACAAGAAGGGTACGGACCTCACGTCACGTACGGCCTATCACTCGAGATTCACAACATTATCCATATAAATATATATATACCTATCTCTCAGGTCACATCCGTATCAATCGCAGATCATGGGACCGATAAAGGTATCAATTATCACATATCGACTCGTATCCATATAACGACATATCACACCAAGTCGTCATATCACATCGTATACACTTTTCCATCACATTAATATCTCATATCAAGTCAATTTTATAAAAACATTCTACCTTATGCATCAAGTGTCAGGCTACCCTAAAACTCATACCTATTTTATTGCAACTACATATTATTAAGTCGTGATTCACATTCACTTTTCATATCCTTAAAGTTTTCTCATATCTCAATATATATATTTTCACTAATATCATCTCTAACTATCTTTTAAAACATATCCTTAGTTTCCTAATCTAGGTTTCTACGACTGTATCCTATAGATCGGTTTCCATTTATAATTTATGGCGGTGCTATACGCCATCCACCCGACTTCCTCCGTAGATATGGATCTACTCACCTTGATCCTTGCTTGCCGAAGTCGATGACGCTATACTCCATCGTCTCGGAATCCACGCGAACGTACCTACAATATCAACACATATCCCAATGCTATTAAAATCGAGTCCGTAAAACCAATACGGCACACGGTGCGCTCATAGGTTAGAACGTATAACCTACGCGTGCAAAAACAACCCTACAACCCTTGTTGTTGATGTACAAACGCCCAACAACCAAATACAAATCCAAACATCAAAACCTAGCATTCGAAATACGGAAAACATAACCAAAAGTCACACCAAAATACTCCCAGATTTTGACTCATGTAATCTGGAACAAAACTAAAAATACAGTAACTATATTATATAGTATGTGAGCTACTGCCAAAACCCCAGAACAAAAACTGCTACAGAAACCGGCCAAGAGTGCTACAGTAACCGGCGTGGCCGGCCCTACCTTGGAGTTTGGGCCTCGCCTTCTCGTGGTGGTCTCTTATTGGTCTAGCTAGGCTAATGTATATGTTTGATTTTTTTATAAAGGTCCCGGCTTGCTCCAGATTTCCTGTAGGCCACTAAATGCCGCAAAACCGACATGGAACTAATCTAAGTTCGTATTCTCTGTTTTTGGGTAAGAAATCCATACTAGGGTCTGTAGACAGCCACTACACATCACCACAACACAACTCAAGCCCTAATCCCTCTCTAGAAATTTCGAAGTTCACCATTTCACACTCAAACAACTCCTAAACTAAACTAGAATGCATGAAACCAAAAACTAAACTAAATGAAAAGAATTATACCTCATGGATGCAACCAAGCAAAACCCTAGAAGTTCAAAGTCTCCAAAATCTAACTTTTCTTGGTCCAATGTGTAGAGTATGAAGTAGGGATCATCTTTTGTGAAGGGGGTATAGGGTTTTGGTGAGGGAATTGAGATGGATCTTGGGGTTGAAGGTGGAAGGAGATGGGGAAGAAGAAGGAGATGAAGAACAAAAATGGGGTAAGGATATGGGAGCCACCTCTCTCCCTCCTCTCTTATTCTCACCCCACTCAACTATTTACCCTTTTACCCTTTTTATTTTCTTTTCTTTTTATTTTTAAAACCAAATCACATAATATTCCAAAAACAACACAAGAACACAAACTATAAGCAAAATGTAATATGACATGGTGCACTAGCCATAGAAAACTGTAGAAACACTGATTTTGGCCTAATCGCGATTAGCAGTGCACTAATCGGGTTTTATCCAAACTGCATATAATAAATTTTAAAAATGCCAAATCCGATAAATATATTTTTAAATGAATAAATCATTTTAATCTCCAATTATTTAACAATTATTGGTATATATTTATCCTTTTTACGAAAACCCCGATTTCGCAAATCGGGTAGTTTTCGCGAAATATATTATTTTAATATTAAATTCCAAAAATAGTATTTTATATTTTATGAAATGTTACAGGCTTTGCACAATGATCCTTACATCATCAAGATTTTCATCAGCCAGTTCTTTAGCAAGTTTGGCCAACGCATCCGCCTTACTGTTTTCCGCCCGCGGTATGCTTTCCAGGACGTAGGATGGAATTCGATTCAGCAGTTGCTGCACCCTTTCGCCATATTTTACCAAACTCTGTCTTGCACGTCTGATAGTCTCCATTTACTTGGCTAACGACCAGCTGGGAGTCTCCATATATGAGGAGGTTTTCGATCCCTATGTCGACAGCGATCTCAAGACCTGCTATCAAAGCTTCATATTCCGCTTTGTTGTTTGTTCTCAGCTCCGTTAAGGAAAAGGCAAAACGCATTATCTCTCCTTGCGGAGTTACAAAGATAAAGCCTACCCCAACTTTGATTAAGGGGTGTTTTGCGTTTCACTTCTTCATGGAAGACGTCCCGTCAAAGTAGAGTTCCTGTTCAGTTGATAAAACTGCACTTTTAATATGACATTTTTCCTACTATTTCTATATAAAAAAAGGTGTTTATTATAATATATGACACATATGAGGGTTTATCTATAAAAATACTATTTTCATGTGTTTATATATTATAATTAACATTTGGTAGGAAAAAGTAAGCATATAATATCCATGTAACATTTGGCCCATTTAATATGCTTACCTTATTAAATACTTTTGACCAATTCTTAATGGTTAAGTTAATATCTCAATAAAATAAACTCTACTAATATTATTTGTTGAGTTATTGTGCAGAATTTTCAGGGATGAAATCAAGAAAATCAAAGTTGGCAAAACAAACCTGCTTAATTAAAAAAGTAAACTAAAGAAATCAATTCTGGCAGTGACGTAGAAAAGATTTTCAGTTTCCAGATATTCAAAAGATCACCACGTGTCATCAAGATAAAGCTCCAGAAAAACAAATCAAGTGATCTCCCTATAAGGCCGCGGAACCGCGGCCAAACCCACCTATTGGCCGTGGTTCCACCGTGTATTGGACGAGTTGGGAGTTGGGATTTTGCTGTTGGGAGCTTAACCACTGGTTTCCAAATTAGGAAACTAGGGTTCTGGCTCTGGGACTATAAATATGGACCGAGAGCCTCTTGGAAAAACCATCAAGCTGAAGAGATCACGAAGTCACGACACGATAGGCTCACGCATCCAGGCTGATCATCAACTGTTCGTCTACCTCCTTAGAAGAGATCGAGAAGCAAACTAGCATTTTTGTAATCATTTTCTAAGGGAACAAAGTGTAAATGAATTTTGTTGATTAATAAAGATGGTAGTTTTCTTATTCCATCTCTTTGTAGTTTTAATATGATTTCTCTCTCCATCTCTTCTTCTCCCAACATGCGCGAGTAATTCTTCGCTTGTTAGGGTTCATGGGATTAGGGTAGGTTAATGGATGATGAAGATCCTTAAACTCTTTTTAAGTCCTATAAACTTTATAAACTCTATCAAAAGAATAGTTAACATCCTAATTAGGCGTGCTATCAATTCATTGATAATCGCGACCACGATTAGAGATTAGATTAACAATTGTTTTGGTAAAGGCTAGATATGAACGGAGTTCCATGTCGAGATAGGGGTTAAGAGTGGGAACCATTTTCCCTCCAGAAACCCTAATCTACATACATCACTGTCATTCTAGTTTCAAATCTATTAAAGGTTAAAAAGAGTAATCTTTAATTAATCATCCATAACTACTAAATCCCAATGAACCCTACAAGCCCCCTTCTAATATTAAACCTACCTTCGTAGTTAATCTAGATCTATATTTTGCATCCGTGTTTAACTTAGATCTAGATCCTATAACCATTCTTCACCATTTTTTATTCTTCCTCCTTTCTTTCTCAACACGCCTAAAGTAAGAATAAAAGGTTCCACGTTTCCCAGAGGACGACCCGTACTCACCTCGGTCTAGCTACGCGCGACACCGTTATTGATTGCGGTTACAACACACTCACATAAAACAGATCAATCAAATGGCGCCGTTGCCGGGGATATGTACGTAATTTTTTATTCTTACTATTTGTGTTGAATTCTTATTCGATTTATATCATAATTAAAACAAAACTGCAAATTGTATATTTAACGAATTGTGTGTGAATTTTGCAAGGAGATCTGGAGTCACAGACTTGAGGAAACAGAAAGACAGAGACATTCATCGAGATCCAGAGGAGTACAGAAGGCCACAGAGCAAAAATTCATCAACTGATCGTTCTTCCTTGCGGTGTAACCACGGCACAAGTAGCACATTAGCGGCGGAAGCGCGGCTAAAGGGAGGAGTTAGGGGTCGTAACTTTTCTGGTAAGTTTCTCAACTCTTTCTCTCTCCTCTGAAATCCAATAAAATATCTTTTCTGCAGGATTCTTTGTAAAATTTTGCCGGTCAAAAAACTTTTTATAAAGTTTTGTAATTGGTTTGTTAATTCATATTTTAATACGGATTTTTAAGGGGCAAGACCAAAATTCAAATTAGGTAGGGATTTTATCATCCTTCCTAAGCCCCACAAATCACAAACCGAGCATCTGCATCAACCCTACATTAATTTAAAAAATATCTAGATAAGACTCTAAGGATTGTCGCGCTCATTAAGGACAAAGGAAGGTCATGGGTAATTTATCGCTTATCTGCATTACTTTTGTGGTGTCTAGGCAAGTGTGTCTAAGGCAAACGGTTACTTAATTATGCCCGCTATTTTCGGTGATTCGTATAGATGATACTTTCCACTTACCTGGCACTTACCTGGCCACAAGAGTAGTAAAGAGGTGGTAGAGGATTGATCCTACGGCTTGTCCTTTGGAAGTCTAGGAGCGGTCTAGAGACTTGACCTAGGTAACCTTAGTTCTAGGGTTGTTTGTGTATTTTTTTGTGATTTGTCTAAGTCCGACACACTTTTCAAAACAGACCATTTTTAAAAGTACACACGCTGCCACTTGCGCTAAAACCGTTTAGTGCATGCTCGGATGGACACGGGATTCTGGTGCCCGTCTTGTCCGTTTTCCTGCTATCGACTCCGAAGTCGGTGCTTCTTCATCTTCTTTTCCCCCACCACCCACCAGATCGACCGAGATGGACGGTACTCCATCAAATTATAACACCACACTGCCACCGCCCGTAGATGAGCAGAATCCACCGCGCATCTCTCTCCAAGAAAGATGATATCCTATCCGTAGTCCACTTCCTACGTGTTTATCTATTCTACCAGCCAACGGGGATAATTTTGAAATTAAACCCCACTATATCAACTTGTTACCCAAATTTCACGGGCTTGAGTCTGAAGATGCGTACGTTTTCATCACTAAATTCGAAAACGTATGCGCAATGATGGATACTTCACAATTGTCAGTGGATGTTATAAGCTTGCGTCTTCTCCCATTCACTTTGTGCGACTTGGCAGAAAAGTGGCTTTATAATACTGCCGCACACTCTATCACTAATTGGGATGAATTTGTAATAGAATTTCTTAAGAAGTTTTACCCAAACCATAAGACCGCCCGTATTAGGAGCGAGATCAACCAGTTTACCCAGCTTCCTAATGAACCATTTTGGAAGTGCTTTGAACGTTTCAAGGATCTGCTTGTCCAATATCCTCATTATGGAATTAATAGATAGGATTTGTGCCGAATTATATATGAGGGCATTAATCCAGCGACAAAGCAGATGCTTGAAACAAATTGTCAATGCAATTTCATGTCTAAAGATGATTGTGAAGCTTGGAAATATTTGAAAGACCTCGCTAAAAACACTTTGCAGTGGGAAAGCGTAAGACCACCTTCATCTAGGGAAGGTATTCATCAGCTCGATGTTTCCATCACAGTAAAAGCCGAAATGGCAGCGATGCAAAAGAAACTCGACGCTATTGAAAACAAATATTCATCGGTCTCCCTAAATCAGGTAACGCTCCCAAAGACCGTGTGTGGTTGCTGTTCAGATCCTTCACACTTAACGGAAGAATGTCCTATGAATGCACCGTTTCAAGGTCATGAGCAAACTAATGCTACTTTCAGCAGCGACCTAGAAACGATCCTTATTCTTCCACGTACAATCAAGGATGGAGGAATCATCCTAACTTTGCTTGGAACCAAAACCAATCCCAAAATCAAAACTAGTTCCAAAGTAATTATCAAAGACCTCCTCCACAGCAACAGCAACCACAACCACAAAGCCAGCACCCCTTTCAGTCACAAAATTTTTAAAATCCGGCCAACACTTCTGCACCGCAATTGGCCGGTACTGATAACTCTTCACTCGCACAAACTTTGGATTTGTTTATGAAACATACCATTCAAATGTAGGCTGATATGAGGTCTTCTATTGATACCATAAAGAAAGACTACGCCTTCCACGTTGAGAGTATTAAATCAATAGAAAACCAAATTGCACAGTTGAATGCCGCGATGAGTACGAAAGAAAAAAGGAAACTCCCATCTCAACCCCTACTGAATCCTGGCCACTCACAAAATCATAATGTGAATGCCGTTACTACGTTTGAGATCGGGAAAAGTGCTGAATAACCGAGTGGGTGAGCAATTTGATGATGTTAGTGATACCAATGATACCCCGGCTTCTATTTCTTCCCCTAATTCGTCTAGTCTCCCACCATCATCCGAGCTTATTCTCCATTTTCCCCAAGGCTCGAACACTTCGCCCAATCTATCTAAGACGATCCCCGCTCCAATTTTGGGATCGAATCCGTCCCCACAATCTTCTCCACAAATGTTGGACCCAAAACTTATTGATCAAGCTCCATTTCCAAACAGATTAAGGGCCAACAGACCTAACCCACAAATGGAGAAAATTGTGGAAATATTTAAGCAAGTTAACGTAAATATTCCTCTCCTAGATGCTATTCAACAAGTCCCATCTTATGCAAGAATCCTTAAAGACTTGTGCACTAGGAAGAGAAAAACTCAAGTGCCGAAAAAGGTTTTCATGACGAGTAATGTTAGCACAGCTTTTACCCAGCAAATACCAAAGAAACGTAAGGACCCTAGCTATCCTACCATTTCTATTTCTATTGGGGGTAAAAATATTAATCGTGCTTTACTCGACCTTGGCGCTAGCGTTAACTTGCTTCCTTATTCAGTATACGAGCAGTTAGGGATTGGAGAGTTGAAACCCGCCCATTGTACTCTCCAGATGGCAGACCGATCAATCACCAAACCTCGGGATGAACTAGAGGATGTGTTAATTAAAGTCGGGGAATTCATATTCCCTGTGGACTTTATTTTTTTAGATACACAGCCTATAGTAAACCCACGGAATCAAATCCCGGTGATATTCGGTCGACCCTTCCTAGCAACTTCTAACGCTGTAATTAATTGTCATAACGGTTCTATGAACTTATCCTTCGGGAAGATGAAAATTGAGCTTAATATTTACAAGCTAGGAAGTCAACCATCTGAACCTTCTGCTCATTTGCTTGATGTTTGTTCCATCCATGAGATAGCTCCCGAAAGATGCATGGATGGGGATCTTTGCTTTGATGATCTCAACAACACTAGTGAGACATCGTTTGATCCTGCACAACTTCATAGTGAGGATATGTTCAATGAGTCCGTCCCAGAGTTTGAATCCGTTGACTCGTCGCAAAATTCAGTAGCACTTTCCGAGTCCATATCATATGCAAGTTTTGAACCTCTTAGGGAGTCCGAATATCATTCCCTTACCCCACCTTCTATTGTCTCTCCGCCAATACTTGATCTCAAACCGCTACCTTCTCATCTTAAATATACATATTTAGGTGAGAATGAGACTTTGCCAGTGATTATATCTGCTTCTCTAGCCTCAGAGCAAGAGAACGCACTTTTGGCAGTATTGAGATCAAATTGGCAAGCATTTGGTTGGACAATGGCTGACATCAAAAGGATTAGTCCCTTAATTGTTGAACATTATATACATCTGATGGATGAATCCAAACCAACCCGAGACCCACAAAGACGGTTAAATCCCGTTATGAAGTAGGCGGTAAAGAAAGATATCGTCAAGTGCCTTGATGGTAGTATAATTTACCCTATATCTGATAGCCAATGGGTAAGTCCGATCCACGTAGTCCCTAAAAAGTCTGGCATCATGGTAATAACTAATGAGGCTAATGAGTTAATCCAAACACGCACCCAAACTGGGTGGCGCGTATGTATTGATTACAGAAAACTCAATGCCGCGACGAGGAAATATCACTTCCCTCTACCTTTCATTGACCAGATGTTAGAACGATTAGCTGGACACGAATACTATTGTTTCTTGGACGGTTACTCTGGCTATAACCAGGTCCCCATCGCCGAAAAGGATCAAGATAAAACCATATTTATTTGTCCTTTAGGTACTTTTGCTTATAGACGCATGCCCTTTGGGTTATGCAACGCTCCCACCACATTTCAGCGGTGTATGATGGGGATATTCTCAGACATAGTTGAGAATTTTCTAGAAATATTTGTGGACGATTTCTCCATTTTTGGGGACTCTTTTGAGGACTGCCTTCGTAATCTTGACGCGGTTCTTACCCGCTGTAAGGATAAGAACTTAACTTTGAATTGGGAAAAATATCATTTTATGGTCCAAGAAGGTATTGTCCTTGGACATATAATTTCACGAAAAGGCATTGAGGTTGACAGAGCTAAAATTGATGTCATCCATAACCTCTCTCGTCCCAAATACGTCAAAGATATACGATCCTTCCTTGGTCATGCAGGATTTTATAGGAGATTTATTAAGGACTTTAGCAAAATTGCTAGACCCTTAACTCTTCTATTGGCCAAGAATACTACATTTCACTTCGATTCGAATTGTGAGACTGCTTTTGAATCGCTTAAAGGATCGCTCACTACAGCCTCCGTTCTATCATCTCCGGATTGGAACCACCCGTTCGAGCTTATGTATAATGCATCAGATTTTGCTATTGGTGCGGTCTTAGGACAGCACATTGATAAGATGCCACATGTAATTTACTATACAAGTAGGACCTTGAATGATGCATAAATAAATTACACAACTACCGAGAAAGAACTCTTGGCTATTGTATTTGCATTAGAAAAATTCATGCCCTACTTGATTGGCTCGCCAATAGTGGTTTACACGGACCACTCCGCCCTACGACACCTTTTATCGAAGAAGGATGCCAAGGCCAGGCTAATACGTTGGATCCTATTGTTATAAGAATTTGATCTTGTCATCCGAGACAAGAGTGGATGTGAAAACGTTGTAGCCGACCATCTTTCACGCATCACTTCTTCTCCAACTTTGACCGTGCCGATAAATGACTTATTTCTTAATGAACAGCTCTTGACTGTATCCTACGAACCTTGGTTCGTGGATATTGTGAATTATCTAGCGACGGGACTTATTCCTAGAGATTGGTCGAAATAAGACAAACTTCGATTTCTATCCCAAGTAAAATACTTTTACTAGATGAACCTTATCTGTTTAAGTATTGTTCCGATCAAATCATTCGCAGGTGTGTCCCTAACGATGAATTCAAGAGTGTGTTGTCATTTTGTCACGATCAGGCATGTGGCGGTCATTTTGGTCCTCGAAAAACGACGGAGAAAGTTTTGCAATGTGGCTTTTATTGGCCAACATTATTTAAAGATGCATATGAACATTGCAAAACTTGTCCGCGATGTCAGCACTTAGGTCGGATTTCATGAAGAAATGAGATGCCGCTCCAACCTATATTGTGTTGCATATAGTGCCCTCAAAGTCAATTATTGGATCGCAGACACGTGATTGCAATGATTGAGGAGGACCTATACCGGTAGTACAGTCTTACTTGAGATGATAGTATGCTATCTGGTTTGCCTTTATCAGTCATGTACAGGTTCAGGTGACTGATCATTGTTACACGTTGATAGAGCCGTTAGGATCTTGCTTGACTACCAACAGTATGATGGCAATCATATACATGAGAGTTGGGTGGTCTATAAGCATATCCTTAATTTTGGTCCCTAGTCGTGGGAGTTTCGAGACAGGGCATCGATTCTCCGGAGTAGACTAGTGTATACAGTCGAGACCCCGACGAGGGGCGGTGGCCGGTCTTACAAGCCACTGGTGTCAGTTGGATCACCTAAGATGTATACAGGTGCTCATTGGATTATGAGTACGCCGGACAGGACTCGCCGGGAACCTGCTGGTTGGTATTATACCTATCGTCAGATAGCAGTTCCCTGGTGACATGTGTACAGGTTAGTTCATCGACCTGAGGTCGTCATTTGTCTCGTGTGAGTTCCACTGTGCTTTTATTTCTACCTTACCACGGCTTAAAGGAGTCGTGCAAACAGGTCTTTTTTAGGTACAGTCCCGAGCCACATGGAGGCAAGTGAGCGGATCGGCAGGGGATTCGTCTCTCCCGGTATTGGGGGTGAGATCGCGTTGTGTCTAGGAGAGCCATTACACAAATCCTTGGCTGAGGTAGGAGATTTACTGGTAGGTGCTCCAGTAGTATCTCAGGGTGTTCTGGGCTACACTCCGACACGACTTATACTGCTATTGGGGGTCTGACATTACCAGCCCCCTAGGCCGATATGCGATACTCATAGACGAACGGACCGGACTGTATATACATTGTCACTGTTAGGCTCAGTAGGGTTCCTGGATGAGTTCGCTCATCGGCTTCCCTTGAGGTCAGTACATGGACAGCCATTATGCACAGCTAGTGCCACTGACGGCTTGTGGTTAAACCCACTGCCAGAGTACTGACGAGTCTTTAGAGTCCCCCACAGATAGTTTCCAAAGTTCAGGGGAAACGTTGTAGAGGCCGTATGGTTTTATGGCAGAGCTCGGAAAATGCACGTGCGTTTACGCACGTGTCATATTTCGGGAAGATAATACTGGTGGGCTTTGGTTTAAGCCGGATCCATGTATTATACTGTGTAGATATAATATCTTTGTCTCAGTTGCATTTGTATTCGGTCGTAATACAAATGCGGGTATGTTTATACTGTTACGGGGTTATCCTGAAATTCGTTTCAGGGTCGCTTTTGGAAGTTGCCAGTTTCCAATTTTCTATCACCCGTATTAAACATTCGGTTAAATGCGGATTTATCTTTTCTTCACTTAGGTGAGTCATGAGGTGAGTCGTGATTCTAGAAGGTTCTAGATTAGGTGACTAGGTTCATGTATCATTCATTAGCATTAAATGAAATGGTGATGTGTTGTGATGAATCATTTATGCATTAATTGTTCTAAGTGAGTCATGCTTTTCTTTTAATGTGAAGTGATAAGCTTCACTTATGGTCACCCCCTCCTACACTCACCCCCCTTGCTCATATTAGTGGCCGGCCATTCATTTGATGGAGGATTATGGTTGTTGAAAAAAAGTATATGAAATTTGCTTCATGGAAATTTCATAAGTTCATTTTATCATTTCCCGATTAAAAAGGCAACTTCATTAACCGTTCATCCATGGCTTTGGATGAAACAAGACAAAGTGTTCTACTCATTCTCTACATCATTCTTGATCATCTCTTCTAGCAAACTTGATGACCGAGTTGCCTCGGGTCAGAGGCGGGAGCCCGTTTAAAGATCCGTTGACGTAGTGCCACCTGGACGAGGAGACCAGAGATCGATCGAGATCGGAGCAGCCGCAACAAAGCGTGGGATGATGGTTAAAGACCGAAGGACTCGGATCGTTCGGTATAACATTTCTACCCACTTTGTAGTTTGTTAGTTTAGCAATAATGGCATATCCGGGTTATAGTATACGATAGCGCCAGTTAAAAAGTTTTTGTTCCGCATTTGGCTTCTGAAAGACAGCCGGGGCGCTACCGTAGACTTACATATTGGTTGTGGAAATATTCGATATTTGGGGTATTGATTTTATGGGCCCTTTTCCCAACTCTTTTGGGAATTCATATATCTTGTTAGCAGTTGATTATATCTCGAAATGGGTGGAAGCAATACCGTGTCGCACTAATGATAACAAAGTTGTCATTAAGTTCCTTAAAGAAAATATCTTTTCGCGATTCGGACACCCTCGCGCTATAATTAGCGACAACGGGATACAATTCTATAATCGGTCTTTCAAGGCCTTGATGCGGAAATATTCAATCACTCACAAACTTTCTACGCCCTATCATCCCCAAACAAGCGGGCAAGCTAAGATCTCAAATAGGCAGATCAAACAAATTTTGGAGAAGACGGTTTCTAAAAATCGTAAAGATTGGTCAACCAAATTGACGGATACTTTTTGGGTATTTCGCACCGCTTATAAGACCGATCTTGGTATGTCTCCATACCGCCATGTGTTTGGGAAGGCATGCCACCTTCCTGTCGAGATCGAACATAAGGCAATGTGGGCTATTAAAGAGCTTAACTTTGATTTTGATCAAGTTTGCAGCTATCGGAAGCTGCAATTGAATGAGCTAAGCGAACTCCGCGATAAAGCTTACGATAATGCGGTGATAGTAAAGAACCGGACTAAAGTGTTCCACGATAAAAACCTTTTTAGAAAAACTTTCACATCGGGGCAACAAGTCCTTCTTTACGATTCCCGTCTCCAACTTCATCCGGGTAAGCTTAAATCTCATTGGAAAGGACCTTTTGTGGTGTGGTATGTACACCCACACAGGGCAGTAGAAGTTGAAAATTTGAAAAACGGTTCACTTTTTAAAGTAAATGGGCATAGATTAAAACCATATTTCTCTGCTGACCAAGCAAAGGAGCTCCTATTTTTTCAGGAGCCAATTTATCATAACTGAATTCCTCCGCCTCACCTCCATGTTTCGGCATCACTTACTCGTTTTAAGAATGGAGGTGAATAAAAAGGACTTAACTGAATATCTGTGCGTGCCAAAGAACAAGTTTGGGGGTAGTTTTCATTTAACTATTATTTTACCCCTTTTTGTCTCTCCCCAAGTATACAGGTCCATGCTCTCAAAAGACTACATCAGTGAGGACACTGCTGAAAACAGATTTGAGGGGGAGGTTTGTATTCACTGAATTATCTTTGACACTGGGCATTCAAAATTTTTTTTTAATAAAAGAGTAGAAAGTGAAAAAAATTATATTTGAAAGATAGGAATAGTTTAAGAAAAACAAGAAAGTTAGATGTTTTCTTAAACAAAACTAGTAATAAGTAGATATGAGTTGTTGTCCCAAGGGTTAGTAAGATGGAGGAAATTACTAATCTGAGGATAAAATAAGCCTGAAAAATAGTTTCTATTCTGGAAGCCAAACATTTGAACGTTGATACCCTACTATACGCACTTACACACATCTTGAAACTCGGGATAGTAGAGAATACCTTGAAATGATCTTGTCTAAAAACCAAAGTATGAAGAAAATAAAAGTGGAGAATAAAAGATAAAATGGTGAAAAGAAAAATGAACACTGGTTTAGTTATCACCGAGGCAGCAATAAAAAAATATAGCGAGGGTGCTTTATCACCTAATGCCTTAGACCAACTGGTTTGGGAGCCACTGCTAAGCCTTAGGTATTGCAAGACGAGGAAAATCACCTAATTAGCAAGCACAGGAGTAATCGGTCGGTTAGTACCTCAAGAAGTATTAACAGTCGCATGAAAAATGTGTGAGCATATTCCATATAAATATCGATTAAAAAGTACTAAGATAGACGGACAAGAGTATAATTGCTTGAATTGAATTCTCCGAGTATAGAGATATCCAGTTCACACACGTAGGGGTATATGATCAATGTTTGGAGGAAAGATAAGGAAGAAAACTAAAGGCAATGTTTTATTAAGGGATGATGTGATTTCTAACATTTTTCATGACCATTAAGATAGAGCTCATAGCAACTGAAAACCTGGTGCAGTTGAAAACTCTTATTTTCAAGTTCCTTCTTTTATAGTTCTTATCTTTATATGTAACTTTCACCATCTTTCTTTTATTATTGGATTTTATGGGTATAATCCGCTGAAAACCCTCAGGAGACAACACTCCTCCTACTAGGGACACCTAGAGCATTAACGGCTTGTTGCACGTGCTCAGTGCAATCGTGTTGCCTACGAAAATGTGCTAGCTTTCTTTTTCTCCTTCTCTTGAATAAACTAGTTTGCTCGGGACGATCAAAGATAAGTTTAGGGGTATTTGTTCAGTTGATAAAACTGCACTTTTAATATGACATTTTTCCTACTATTTCTATATAAAAAAAGGTGTTTATTATAATATATGACACATATGAGGGTTTATCTGTAAAAATACTATTTTCATGTGTTTATATATTATAATTAACATTTGGTAGGAAAAAGTAAGCATATAATATCTATGTAACATTTTGCCCATTTAATATGCTTACCTTATTAAATACTTTTGACCAATTCTTAATGGTTAAGTTAATATCTCAATAAAACAAACTCTACTAATATTATTTGTTGAGTTATTGTGCAGAATTTTCACGGCTGAAATCAAGGAAATCAAAGTTGGCAAAACAAACCGGCCTAATTAAGAAAGTAAACTAAAGAAATCAATTCTGGCAGTGACTTAGAAAAGATTTTCAGTTTCCAGAGATTCAAAAGATCACCACGTGTCATCAAGATAAAGCTCCAGAAAAACAAATCAAGTGATCTCCTTATAAGGCCGCGGAACCGCGGCTAAACCCACCTATTGGCCACAGTTCCGCCGCGTATTGGACGAGTTGGGAGTTGGGATTTTGCTGTTGGGATCTTAACCACTGGTTTCCAAATTAGGAAACTAAGGTTCTGGCTCTAGGACTATAAATAAGGACCGAGAGCCTCTTGGAAAAATCATCAAGTTGAAGAGATCATGAAGTCACGACAGCCTCACGCATCCAGGCTGATCATCAACTGTTCGTCTATCTCCTTAGAAGAGATCGAGAAGCAAACTAGCATTTTTGTCATTATTTTCTAAGGGAACAAAGTGTAAATGAATTTTGTTGATTAATAAAGGTAGTAGTTTTCTTATTCTATCTCTTTGTAGTTTTAATATGATTTCTCTCTCCATCTCTTCTTCTCCCAATATGCGTGAGTAATTCTTCGCTTGTTAGGGTTCATATGATTAGGGTAGGTTAATGGATGATGAAGATCCTTAAACTCTTTTTAAGTCCTATAAAGTTTATAAACTCTATCAAACGAATAGTTAACATCCTAATTGGGCGCGCTATCAATTCATTGATAATCGTGACCACGATTAGAGATTAGATTAACAATTGTTTTAGTAAAGGCTAGATATGAACGGAGTTCCATGTCGAGATAGGGGTTAAGAGTGGGAACCCTTTTCCCTCCAGAAACCCAAATCTACATGCATCACTGTCGTTCTACTTTTAAATTTATTAAAGGATAAAAAGAGTAATCTTTAATTAATCATCTATAACTACTAAATCCCAATGAACCCTACAAGCCTCCTTCTAATATTAAACCTACCTCTGTAGTTATTCTAGATCTATATTTTGCATCCGTGTTTAACGTAGATCTAGATGCTACAACCATTCTACACCATTCTTTATTCTTCCTCCTTTCTTTCTCAACACACCTAAAGTAAGAATAAAAGGTTCCATGTTTCCAATAGGACGACCCGTACTCACCTCGGTCTAGCTACGCGCGACACCGTTCTGATTGCAGTTACAACACACTCACATAAAACAGATCAATCAGTTCCCATTGGACATTATTTTCCTCCGTCTTCCCTTCGATTGTGTCGAATGCGTGTTCATCTGGCAATTCGCAATTTAAAAGAGAGTCGGCTGGTATCGGATGCTCAGCGAGAAAGTCGGCAATGGCCTGGCCTTTTACTGCCCTGAGGGGTCGATATATTATTGAGAATTCCATCAAGAGGAGGGCCCATTTGGCAAGCCTTCCCGTTAGTATAGCTCTCGACATCAAATACTTGAGAGGATCCACCTTTGATATGAGATGGACCTCATGTGCCAAGGCATAATGTCGAAACTTCGTTATCGCGAAGATCGGTGTCAGGCAATGCTTTTCGATGGAGGAGTAGTTGTTTTATGCCCCCAGGAGAACTCGACTCAAATAATAGAGAGCTTTCTCCTTCCCCTGGTCGTTCTCCTGTGCTCATAGTGCGCCTAAAGAACTTTCAAGGGCTGTTGTGTACAGGACGAGAGGTTTTCCCTTGACCGGAGCGGTCAGTACTGGCGGGTTCAGCAGATATTGCTTAATTTCGTCTAGTGAACTTTGGCATTTATGATCCCAAATGAACAGGGACCCCTTCTTCATTAGATGGCTATAGGGGCGGCATTTTCCGGAGAGGTTAGATATGAACCGTCGGATATACGTGAGTTTTCCTTGGAGAGACCAAAGTTGCTTAAGAGTTCTTGGCGAGGGCATTTACATAATCGCCTTGATCTTTGATGGGTCTATTTCGATATCTCGATGTCATATGATGAATCCTAGGAATTTGCCTGAGGAAACCCCAAACGCGCATTTCAGGGAGTTCATCTTCAGGTTGTACTTCCGAAGGCGCTGGAATACTATTTTCAGACGATCCCAGTGTTCCTCGTACGATTTTATTTTCACCACAAGGGCGTCGATATAGCATTCAACGATCTCATGGATCAGGTCATCAACGATCTTCATCATGGCCCTCTGGTAGGTAGCGCCAGCGTTCTTCAGACCGAAAGGCATCAATTTATAGCAAAATATGCCCAGCGGAGTCCAGAAGGCAGTATTCTTTCGTTCTTCGGGATGCATCTTTATTTGATTGTACCCTGAAGACCCATCCATGAAGGAGAAGACTTCATGAATGGACGTGTTATCTATCATCAGCTCGGTAACCGGTATGGGGAAGTCATCCTTCGGGCTAGCTTTATTGAGGTCTCGAAAATCCACGCAGACGCGCACCGTCCCATTTTTCTTCATCACTGGGACAATGTTGGCGATCCAGTCGGGGTATTGAACTTCTTGGATGAAGCCGGAGCCAGTTAGCTTATTGACTTTGGCATTGATACCCATCTCAAGTTCGAGCCGCATTCTTCTTGGCGGCTGTTTGACTGGCTTGACGTCCGGTGATATCGCCAGTTTATGCACAGCTATCTCCGGATCTAATCCCGACATCTCGGAATAGTTCCATGCGAAGCTGTCTTTATACTGCATAAGCACGTCTTTTAGTGTAGCCACCTGCTCTTCAGACAGCAGCTCACTGACGAACGTTGGCCTCGGATCGTTTGTCGTCCCCAAGTCGATTTTCCTCAGATTGTCCGCCGTGGTATGTATCCCATCCTCCAGCTCTTTTGGCACCGGTGGAAATTCTGAGATCACCTCATCTTCATCTTCATTTGCGAAGCACTGGGAGATGTCGTCCACATTCTCATGCTCTCCCTCCTTTGAGAATGTTATCATGTGGCAGGTACGAGCTCGTTTCCAAGCTCGATGTTTATATGGAATTTCCTTCACAGTGTAGGTTGCTCTTGGCTCATGCTTTCGTAGTAGGGCTACCCTCCAATTGTCGGATAGAGCGAATCTGCCTTTCTGATACTAGTCTTCGACCTAGTCTTTGAAGGTGAAGCAATCTTCAAGAGGATGTCCTATTGCTCGGTGGTAGGAGCAATAAGCCGGATGATAGATCTCGTTTATTTGCTCAGGGTGCCGAGACTCCGGGAGCGTCATCATTTGATGCTTCATGACAAGGTCGAATATTTTCCTTATCTTGTTTTGGGCGAGCGAGTACTCTCGATCCACCTTCTTCATAAAATACGGATTCCAGCTGACTTTTTCTCGATCGCGTGGCTTCTTGAATCCTCTTCACTATTTTCGAGCGTCATTCTCATTCTTCACCTTGTTGTTACTTCTGCGTCGGGCTTTTTTCTTGCCACGAGAGTACACAGCGGGCTGAGGGTGAAGGGTATCGTCATCCTCCGTAGCCTGCTGAATGAGACGTTGCGTTCTGTCTTTCTCGTAAATGGGCATTTCGCGGTTGTGGTCATTCTAAACCTTCTGACCCGCTTTCCTTATTAGCTTGTCAATCTGTTCTTCGAATAGCGGGCTTAGTATTCTCACGGCGGGATCTCGCTCTGGTTCAATATCAGCGCTATCTGGAAATGCATTCGCTTCTCCACCGGGGTTATTTATGACATGGCAATCATGGACTCGCTCCCATTTCTTGGACCAAACGTATCCAATCCCAGTCGTCTCCGTCCTCCCGTTGGACAACTTTCGCTGAGTCCCGGGAACGTCCCAAATCTTGTTGTAGAACTAGGCTTGTCAAGCAGTTTGTTTGAAGAGCACACCCTAGCATTTTATTAGCCTTTTCAATCCCTCTGCGTAGTATCTGGGCAGACGGATTGGTTGAAGCCTGTCAAGCGTAAGATTGGCACCATGCCAGACATCTTTCTCCACTTTGGTCTCCGTGGATTGATAGAAGAAGATCGCCTTTTCACCACTTCACCTGGGAGAGACGTAGAAGGTCTGCAGCTCTTGTACGCTGTATGTATCAAGTGCATCTAGTTCCCTGTAATGTCGTTGCGGAACAATGGTAATTTGTAAACTCTGATCAGTTCCAGCAAAAGATTGTGCTGATCGGCGAGTAGAGAACACGGTGTTGACCTCGTCCTCAGATTCACTGCCAAAGACCAACATAGGAATAGCTGGCCCTGGCCTGCTGTCTTGAGGTTGCCTCAAGAAGACTATCTCTCCCTCCTCTTCGGTATCGCTCCTAAAGATCTGGATAGTGGCGACGACCTTTTGTTTATTCTCTGGTTTACGACATCTTTCCGTGTCTTTGAAGTCTAGTAAGAAGTACTTGGCGTCTTCATATTTGCGGACTTCATTTATAGAGAATATGTTTAGCTCCCCTGTAACTGTGTGCTCGAGGCCGTCTTTGAAGTACTGCATACACTGATGCTGTGTAGAAGGGATGATCTTGTATTCGTGTAACCAAGGCCGGCCGAGCAGAGCGTTATAGCAAGTCTTGGCGTCAATGACATGAAATTTGATGTCAGTGATGAGCATCCGAAAGCGTAATGTCAGTATCACAGACCCAAGCGTCCGTGATGACCGTAAGTCGAACTCAGAGATGGTAATTTTGTCTCGAGCCAAGTTGTGAATGTTCATGCAGATCTCCTTTAGCACCCTCACATTGAGAAGGTTGACAGAGGACCTGTTATCAACCAGGATCTTCCCTATCTTGATATCGTGGCAGTACACGGTTACATACAATGGACGGTTGTGCTCACATGTTCCAAGGAGGAGGTCTTCATCGCTGAAGGTGATGTCAGTTGTGTAAACTTCTTCCAGCGCGTCTTTCATCTTTTCTTCTGCAAGGAAGGCTTGAAACTGATCGGGCTCTTGCAACACTCTGATCAGAGAATCTCGTGCCTCTTTAGACAGGAGAAGGGCATCCAAAATAGTCAATTGTGAGGGTATCTTCCTCAGATGTGCTAGAACATTGTAATCCACTTTGTTCTTCTTAGGGGGTCCTTGACTGTGAGCTCTTTGACGACTCTATCATCGAGGGCAATCTCCTCAGGGACTTTTTCCTTCCCCTTGTCTCTCTTGCCCGAACCTTTGTTTGCAGGCCCGAGGTTCTTTTCAGGAAACGTACGATTACGCAGCTGAATGTTCTCGCAGTTCTTTACCTCCTCTTCTTTTCCAGAGGTGGATTCTTTGAAGAGAGGACCGAGAGTTATTTCTTCCTCAGAATCGCTGCCGAATGTGAGAACTTGGGTTTTCGCTTTTGTCAAAATGGTATCAACCATATGACAGTTGTCAGTCGTTATTCCGCGCTCATCTGTCACACATTTCGCTGTCGACGAGCTTCGAGCTTCATCCTTTTGAAATGTTGTCGGTAGGCCACGTATCCCTGCCACCACTTCTTGAAGGCGCTGCACTTTTCGGTGGGGTGTGTAATCCTCCGATGGTATAAACAGCAGTCTGGATGTACATCCACTTCATCGAGGCATGTACTCCCAGGAGCATTTCCTTTGACAGGTGGCAGCTTCATCCCCATTGAGAGGGCTCTAGTGAATCGTTTCCCCATCTTAAACCTGCTTTTATCTGCTGCAGGTGTGCTTCGATCTAGTTGGAGCACCTTGTGACTCTTCCTCGCCGCAGCTTCTTCGTCCTGACACCGACGCTTGACCTTTTCGTATATGGTTGTTTCATGCTCTCGGTCAGCTTTGCTCTTTTATAGGGCTTCGTTCAGCAGTTTATCAATCAAGTCGTCTGACGGCTTTAGGGATTTCGACACCGGTCATGCCCCCAGTTCCTCTGCGTTGCTTTCCACGGCCGAGGGAGCTTCTTCGTCATTTAACGACAGGTGAGAGATCATGTGGCAACTCACTACATAATCCTCGGGTTCTTCTGACGAGCCGTTTCCTTCATCAAAGCCATTGTCTCTGTTCTCAAGAATATGCTTGAGGAACTCTTCAAGTGTGACTGGGGTCCGTGTCTTTTGGTTGTATTCATTAAGTGCGTCGATGTATTTTTGCAGAACCGTACGATTGTCGTCGAACTGCACGGGCTTCTTGGTCTTCTTCTTTCCCTTCGAAGACTTTGAAGGCCTGACCTGGGTGCTCTGCCCATCGATACCAACTTTTGGTGATGGGTGCGGTTTCAGCATCTCATCAATGATCTCGGGCTCCAGCGGGCTTTTCCACTTGATTGCCGGGCATGCTTGAAGATCCTTCAGCATTCTTTTAGTTTTAGCCGAAAGGAAAACTTCCCATAGAGCTTCTTCTATAAATGAGCATGATGCCCCCGGCGTGTCCACCTTTTTTAGGAGCGTGCTGCTATGGCGGGTTTACCTTCCAGTTTTCGGACAGCGCGAACTTGCCTAGTTGGTACTGGTCCTCAACCCAGTTTTTGATGACATAGCAATCTTCGATTGGGTGGCCCATTACTCTATGGTAGGGGCAGTAGTTAGGACTGTTGACGTCATCAGGCTGCTGAGAACGTCTTGGATCTGGCAGAGTGATCATCCTGTTGCGCACTGCCAGTTCAAACAGTCTTCTCGTTCTATCCCAGAAAAATGAGTAAGGACGTCTCAACTTCTCTTCGAGGGATCCTGGTTTGTTGCTTTGGTGAGCAACCGGTTTCAGGTCACTCGATTGTTGTTGAGCGTTGACAACGAAGGTCGCTTTCCCTTTGCTCTTTTCATTCCGGGGATCTGTTTTTGAAGAGGACAGCCTATGGCCCATCTGGTCCAGTTGGGCCAGCTTATCGATCAAGGCCTAGAAAGTGGTCAGCTTGAAGAACATCATAAATTAGGATATAGTCACCTGAGGATCAAGGGTCCCTACGAATATGCCCATGGCGGGAGCTTCTTCTATGCGCTGTTCGCATTTTGACCAAAAGTTCCGCCATCGAATTGTGTATTGAACCCAGGTCTCTCCCGACTTCATCCTGGCATTGATTAATGCGGTGATCGGGGTGTGCTTGCGAAACGCTGCATGAACAGTAGCTCCATTTCTGTAAATGTTTTGATGGAGTCATTCGGGAGCTCCGAGTACCATTCAAATGCTGTCTCCGCCAAACTGCCGATGAACTGGCGAAGCAGCAGCTTGTCGTCGCCTCCAGTATTGCTTCATAGAGCTCTGAACTGAGCGACGTGCTGGTGTGGATTTCCTATCCCCTTATACACGTGGAATTTATGGATCGTATATCCCGGTGGGTACTTGATTTGATCATACTAGCCTTGATAAGGTCGCCCAGTTCTGACGACTTGGCCAGCCGCTTCGCTTGCCTGATGAGCTCGTATTTGTTGAGCTATATAGTCGTCAAGGGCATCCTTGGAGATCGTTTCTTCCTTGGCTGCTAAGAAAGCCGGTAGAGGATTTTACGTTTCCCCTCTGTCGTTTTCGATGATTATCGAAGGCTCTTCGGCTGGAGGTTCCGGCTGGATCATCATCCCAACCATATCTTGAAACAGAAGCGCCATCTGTTTTATATTAGCAGCCTGTTCTGCAGCCTCTTCATCCTTTCTTTCAAGCACCCTTCGCAGGAACTCGGTGTCGGTCTCCTGCTCCCGGCGCTGTTCAGACGATGCTTCCGGGCTTTCTTTTTACCCAGTGAGTGCTGACATCTTCATTAGCATCTCTTGGAGCTTTTGTTGTTGCTCCTGAGCTTTCGTCATAGACCGTGTGAGTGGTCGATGACCCATGGAAGTACGGCTTTCCTCTTTCCCGAAAGCCATGTACACCGTGTGTACTACCATGCCCCCAGACTTGGAGCGTTTGGACCCATCACGCTTGGGATTTGCCGCTGGTGATGGGAGATTCTCAGGCCTTCTCTTTTTATGGGAGGTTGAGGTCAGAGGGGTCGTTGTAATAGGCACCCATGTAGACGATGCCTTCCGTGGTACAATGGAAGGATGGTCTTCCTCTTGCCGAGCATTCGTTTTCATCAGTCGGCGAGAGTAGTCTTTATCGATCACAGAATCTTGGACCTCCCGCCAGACTCTGTGGATTTTGGAGGACAACCGCTGAGGAGGCTATTCCGGTTCTGCCTGCATTGTGTTTTCAACAGGCGGAGGAGACTTCTTTAGTACAGTGGTTGGAGAGTTCTTTTGCACCCTCATGAGCGGATCAAAACTGTTCCCGGTTGGAACAACAGCGTCAATTTCCACCATTGGAGCTGGTAGGGTAAGTCCAGAGGGGGAATTTCCCCTGGCTCTTCTCACTCGGCGCCAGTGATGACGTCGAGCATGTCGTGCAGATGGGATTTCCTCCGTTACTGGAATGGCTTTGCCATGCCCCTTGCTCTAATGAAGGGCTATTGCTAGTGCCAGCCTATTAAAGACTGACGTCCGTTGAGAGGAGACGGTCAATCTTTCAAAGGCCGACCTTTTGGTAAGGGGAGCAGTCTTGATGACTTCTCCGGAAGCAGGAGTTGGAATGGCCAGTCATGTGAAGACCGATCCTTTAGTAGGAGAAGCCCCTTCAACGACTTTATCTGCCAGAACTGGAATGGCTATCCTCTTCGGGATAACCCCTACAAGTATCATGAGCCTCTTTGTTGGGCCACTAGAGTTTTAGCCTAATCTATCAAAGACCGAGGTGTCAAGCTTGGACGACCCGCTGAGAGGGACCGTAGCGGTTTCAAGTCGATCAAAGACCGACTTCTTTGGAGCTTCTTATGGTAGCATCGGGATGCTGAAGCTTAATGGTGGGATCATGGTCCTAAAGAATGGTCCAGTGGTGGCCTGAATCACCTGTTCCACTGGCATTGCAAAGATGGAGGCCGCTTGGGGCCCGTAAGTCACTCCTCCAGTCGGGGCGGAGCGAGAGTTGCTGTTGCAGTTAGTGCAGCTGGAGGCCATCGATGTTATCTCCTTTTCCTGCATAGAGCAAGACACCAAATCTTAGTACTTCGAATCCAAGGGCAACCATATTAAACCACGATTCGTTCACGAACACGACACACGAATTATGGAGTGGAAAGAGGAAAAGGTCCCACCGGGCATGCCAGAATCTGTTCACTGCCGAAAACGGGAGACGGAACCGCGTAGGTCGTCTTGCCTGAATTTGGGGGCAGATGCTATTTGGATTTATCCATCCACTTCTCCGAAGATGCCAAGTTGATTTATGGCACCGTGCATCGAAGGTTTGAACGGATGCGGCCGTTGTATCAGACTTCATCAGATTCCCCCTCGTTTGCGAGGGGGTTTTTAATTGTGGGGACGCTCTTCCCTGCAGGCACAAGCCCCTCCAGTTAATTACGTTACCGCATCGCGGTAACTATTTTCTCCTGCTCCAGAAGGTCACTTCATGTCATGTTTGTTTGTTTTATTTTCGGTTGCTCGTGGATTGTATATGGAGACTAATTTATGTTATCACCCGTAGGGCATGAATTAGTCCAAATCCGTATATTCTTAGATTTGGGTTTGGGTTGATTTAAGGATCGTTAATCTCGTTTGAGATTAAGATCAACTCAAATGTTTGTTGAGGATATGTTAGTCTAATTTTAGGCTAAGATCTACTCAACAGGATTTTGGGATCATTCAGACCCAACAAAAGAGCATTTGGACTCCATTGTGTTAGTTTAAGCACGTTGCGGTACGTTGCTAGTTTAAGGACGTTGCAGTCCGCAGTGGGATGTGCCGGTCAATTTGGGAGTGCACCAAAGAGTTGTTGGTTATCGGTACCCACTACCTCACTGAAGACGGTGAAGAATTACAACAACATGTATCAGAGGTGTGAGGAGATGTACCCTTGAACCAATGTCCGTTGGGAGATCTGTAGTCGTGTTTTAGACTAAGACCAATTTGGAAAATGGTGAGCACATGGGCTCGGTTGATTTGAATTGGGGATTTGGTCAACTTAGACTCAACCCACTCAGTCTTTGAATAAAGTGTTAAACACTTGCTTGGGCTCAGTCCCTTTTCTGTGCAAATAATGCTAAGCATTCATATGGGTTCTGATACTTATACTTTGCTTTACTTTCCCCTTTCTTTTTTTTGTTATTTTATTTTTATGGAGTGTTAAACACTCTTTATGACGCCCTCGTGTGGAGCACGTGAGGCGCTTGGCGTCGAGCGCCAACCACTGAGTGCTAGGCACTCCTTATTAAGCAGCGTCTACGTGAGGGACATGTGAGGCGCTTGGCGCTGAGCGTCAACCATTGAGTGCTAAGCACTCTTTATTGAGCAGCGTCCACGTAAGGGACACGTGAGATGCTTGGCGCTGAGCGCCAACCATTGAGTGCTAAGCACTCTTTATTTAGCAGCGCCCATGTGAGGCTCTTGGCGCTAGGTTTTCTTTGTGTGTTCTATTCTGAAGAGTTCAATTCTCTGTTCTTTTCTGGATCTTTGATCCCCAAGAATAAATTCATCCCCATGAGAATTAAATTCTCATTTGTGGGAGACTTAACTCATGGATCTCAGATCTAGGAAAAGAACTATGTTCTTTTATGAGGGTTAAACCCTTAGATATGCAGATGAGATGCTCTGATCTCTATTATTATTTTTTTATTTACCTCGAATAAAGGTATTCTTCTTTCTTTCTTCTTAAAGCTTTCTTCTTGCTTGCTCTAAAGCTTATGGGGGTTTCTCTCTACAAGACTTGAAGTCTTGGGTCATTTTTATAGTAGAGGCACATCTGTTGATTTAGTTAAAGAAATCTCTCGTTGAGAGATCTTGATTGATTTGAGGGTTTTATCCACCGTTGGATCTTTGATCCAAGAACTTCTGTTTTACAGAATATATTTTTCTTGTTTTTAACAAGATTAGGGAAATATTTTCCCATACAGAATCTATTCTGCAGATAGGTGATTTTTAATCACCATTGGATTTTTAATACAACGGTGTTCTATTTTACAGAGCGTAATCTTTCTTGTTTAGAAAGATTTGAGGAATATTTTCTCAACAGAATTTAATTCTGTATTTTGATGATTTATCATCTCCTTTGGATCTTTGATCCAATGGCTCTGTTTAACAAAAGATTTTAGTTCTAGCGCTGGCGCCCTCATGTGAGGCACGTGAGGTGCTACCTCAGAGTTTTTAACTCTTGGCGCTGGCGCCCTCGTGCAAGGCACGCGAGACGCTGGCGTTCTCGTGCAAGGCCCGCGAGGCGCTGCCTCAGAGTTTTTAACTCTTGGCGCTGCCTTTTAAATTTTGAACAGAGCTTTGCTCTTTTATTGGGGAAACAAATCAGAGTTTTTAACTCTTTGGCGTTGGAGCCCTCGTGCAAGGCACATGAGGCGCTGCCTCTTTACTGAAGGTGTCTTTTCGCCTTCTTTCTTTGCTTTTCGTGAGTTAAACTTTTCTTTTCCAATGCATGGAAATAGTTCCATAATGCACAACATTTTCTGTGCCTAGACTTAAATGTCTCCCTTCATTATTTGAAGCAATACTTCTCTTCTCTTTCATTTTCAGAGATTTATTTTAACAGAGAAGTGCTATGGCTTGTAATCGTCCACATGCTCGCCGGCAGCCATGGGAGGTGCCTATTGAGAAAATTGTTTCTCGTTTTACTGTCGGCTTGGTGAACCCTACTCTTACGGATGACCAAAGCGATGCGGTGCTGATCAGTCGAAAATATTGTATTTTTAACACGGCAATTTCCCCATCTTTTGCATACATTTAGAAGTGTTCGGTACTCATATTTCACATATTAGCAAATCGGTCGTAAAATACCGAATTACCTGTGTTGTACTCTAAAACCGGCATTTTTAGGGAAATTGACTGTTTATCATGGCATCGCATCATTCTTGTAGCGCAACACTTGTTTCGAAGTCTGTGCAGGAAATTCCAGAAACCGAGCCAAATTGTCAAAAGTGCTGATCAAAATTACACCAAGTCTAAGTCTGGTGATCTGGCAGTAAAATTCCAGAAATTTATTCAAGCCCAATGGGCGCTTCCCGCCGCGGATCCGTGGCATGATGACGTCAGCAGAGAAGCAGATTTTCCCCATGTGCTTATTTCTAACGGCAAAGCTTCCAGAACTCTCCAGAAACTCCACGTGGCTTCATCTAGAAGGCTCGGCCTAACAACCTAGTTCTAGAAGCCTCCCTCCAACTAACTTCTTCTAGAAGCCTCCTTATAACAACCTTTTTCTAGAAGCCTCCTTGCAACAACCTTTTTCTAGAAGCCTCCTTGTAACAACCTCATTCTAGAATATTCCTTCCAACAAACTTTTTCTAGAAGATTCTTTCTAACAACCTCATTTTGGAGGGAAAATTCAAATTCAAATGAGGTAGTTCATTTTGGAGGGAAAAGTTGTTCATTTTGGAGGGAAAATTCAAATTCAAATGAGGTAGTTCATTTTGGAGGGAAAAGTTGTTCCTTTTGGAGGGAAATTCAAATTTCATCTAACAAACTTTTGGAGGGAAATTTGAATTTCATCCAACAAACTTTTGGAGGGAAATTTGAATTTCCTCAACAAACTTTTGGAGGGAAATTTGAATTTCACTCAACTAACTTTTGGAGGGAAATTTGAATTTCATTTAACAAACTTTTGGAGGGAAATTCAAATTTCATCTAACAAACTTTTGGAGGGAAATTTGAATTTCATCCAACAAACTTTTGGAGGGAAATTCAAATTTCCTCAACTAACTTTTGGAGGGAAATTTGAATTTCATTTAACAAACTTTTGGAGGGAAACTAAAAATTCAAATCCTAGATCTAGGGTTTTGATGGCTATAAATAGGAACCTAGATCTAAGGGATGAGGTTGTTCATTCTACACCATTTTTCTTCCACAAGTCTCGTGACAAGGCTTGTGCGAAACCCTAACCCTAATTCCACTCCAACTTCAAGATCTTGAGTACCAAATCAAGCGAGAAGCCTTCAACCTTTTAGGAGCCGAGCCGATCTTCAATCGGGCAAGTGATCCAAGCCGATCCGCGATCCACGGAGACGAGCGAAGCCAAGTCGACGATCGAATTCTTCCTCTTGTAGTTCTTGAGCGAATGTAATGAAATTGTTGATATAAATAAAAGGTGAAATTCTTTAATCTTGCTTTCTTTTAATTCTTGCATCATGATTAGATCTCAATTTGTAATTGTTGTTCTTATTGTGATGTTTGAGTAAAACTCCGCTCGTAAAGGAGTCGAGACGATTGTAGAATGATGATGTAACAAATCTTAATACGATTTTTAAGTCCTACGAGTTTTGTAAACCCTAGCAAGTTCAAGAATCGATGACCTAGTTTCGTAGCGATGCTTTCTTGATTGTGATCGCTCGAAATTAGGGATCTACGATCGTTTCTTGAATTTGATAGAGGCTAGAATGTGAATGATATCGACGAAAGAACAAGGGATGAGATGAAACCCTAGTTTCACAAGAAATCCCTAATTCTTGTCGATCATCATCGATCTAGTATCAATTCATCGAAGGATAAGAATACGTAATTGTAAGATTACATCACATCTATAGATCCGATCGATTCCTACGAGCCTCATTTCGATTCTTGATATTTGGTTTGGAAAAATCATCAAACGATCAATTCTTGATTCTATCTTTTAATGCTTTCTTAGATCTAGTTTTTTCTCATTCTTGAACTTTAATTTCAAATCATGAATTGTTTTGTTTTCTTTTCTTTAAAGTTTCGACTCACCTAATTCAAAAGACGAACGATTACACTTTCCCTGTGGACGATCCGCACTCACTTACAATCTACAATCCGACACCGTAGTTGATTGCGGTCAAATAATTTTTGATTGTGATTTCTTTACAATTTTATACTACACATCAAGAATTTCTTTTCAATCAAATGGCGCCGTTGCCGGGGATAGTGCGCTAATAGTTCGTATTTTGAAATTTGAGTTGAAAATTTTATTCCATCTAAATTTTGTGATCAAAATTCGTGCAAACACTAATACGCGTTTTGTGGTTTGATTGCGAGGAAATCTGGAATCATTGGAGCTGTGGAAAAATTTTCTGAAACATCCAGAGAGCTGTGTAGGTGAACAGAAGCTTGTGCACAAATTTTTGTGCACTGATCTCAACATACAGCGGCGGAAGCGCGGCATATACCCCTTAACTGCGGCGGATCCGCGGCCCCCTTGACTGTTCACTGCACAAATTTTCCCCAGTGAGTCTCTATCTTTCTTATCTCCTTCTCTGTCTGCTCCAATTGACAATTTGCTGCAGGATTCTTTGCAAATAAATAGCAGCACCGCAAAAGCAAAATAAAATTTGTGCGTGTTTTTGATTCTTGTGGTTGTTGCATATTAATACGGAATTTAAGGGGCACGACCAAATCCAAATTAGGTGGGGATTTCATTACCCTTCCTAGGCCCCGAAAATCGCAAAACTTGCATCCTCATTTACCCTCATTAATTAAAAGAAATCTAGAGATGACTCTAAGGACCGTCGCGCTCAATTAGGACAAGAGAAGGCCGTGGGTAATTCATTGCTTATCCAAGTTTTCTTGTGGTGCCTAAGGCGAGTGTGTCTAAGGCTAGTGGTTTTTAATTAGGCCCACTGTAGTGGTGGTTCCTTCCCACTTACCTGGCATTTATCCGGCCACAGGGAGACAAAGAGGCAGTGGAGGATTTATCCTGCGACTTGTCTTTTGGCAGTTAGGAGCGGTCTAGAGTTTGACCTAGGTGACCAATAGAACTAGGGTTTGTGTGTTGCATTTGTTTTGTTGCATCATATTTTTCAAAAATCCGTATCTTTTCAAAACAAACACCGCATACATCATTTCCTCTAATTATACCAACGCTGCCACTTGTGCTACAACCATTTAGCACAATGTTAGGCTGGACACGGGATTCCATTTCCCGTCTTGTCCGCGTTTCTTTTATCGACCCCAGAGTCGGTAATTCTTCATCTTCTCCCCCACCACCCACCACACCCGCGATGGACCCAAATCCATCAAACTTTAACACTACTCTGCCACCGCCCGCAGGTGTGCAGAATCTTCCACGCATTTCTCTCCAAGAGAGATGCTATCCTATACGTGTTACCCTTCCCACCTGTCTTTCTATACCACCTGCCAACGGGGAGAATTTTGAAATCAACCCCCAATTCATCAAACTGTTACCCAAATTTCATGGTCTTGATTCTGAAAACACATACATGTTTATTTCCAAATTCGAAAACGTATGTGCTTTGATGGGAAATTCACAACTGTCTTTGGATGCTCTGCGTTTACGTCTTATCCCATTCACTTTGTGCGATTTAGCCGAGAAGTGGCTTTACATCACACCCGCACATTCTATTTCAACATGGGATGAATTCGTTGCAGCATTCCTTAAGAAATTTTATCCCAATCACAAGACCGCCCGTGTTCGGAGCGAAATCTCTAAATTTACCCAACTTCCCAATGAACCATTTTGGAAATGCTTTGAACGTTTCAAGGATCTTCTTATTCAATGCCCTCATCACGGAATCCCCAGATGGGATTTGTGTCGAATTATCTATGAGGGTATTGATCTCACTACTAGACAGATGCTTGAAACCATGTGTCATTGCCAATTCCTATCTAAAAATGATGGTGAAGCTTGGAAATACTTAGAAGATTTAGCTCAAAACACATCACAATGGGAAAGTGTTAGACCACCACCACCTAGGGAAGATGTCAATCAGCTCGATGTTTCCGTCACCTTGAAAGCCGAAATGGCCGCAATACAAAGGAAACTCGACGCTATAGAAAATAAAATCTCCTCAGCCTCCCTAAACCAATCCACACTTCCCAAAACCGTGTGTGGCTGCTGTTCAAACCCTTCACATTTGACAGAAGAATGTCCTTTGAATGTACCGTTTCAAGGTCACACTAATGCTTCACTTCAGCAAGGACCTGGAAACTATCCCTCTTCTTCCTCATATAATCAAGATTGGAGGAATCACCTGAACTTTTCTTGGAACCAATCACAATCTCAAAACACGGTTCCAATCCTAAACAATTTTCAAAGGGTCCCTCCACCACAACAGCAACCACCACTTCAATTGAGTCAGCACCCCTTCCAACCACAAAATTTTCAAAATCCTGCCAACACTTTTACACTACATGAAAACTCTTTGCAATTGGCCGGTACTGATAATATCTCTGCACTGGTGAAAACCTTGGTTACTTTCATGAAACAATCCATCCAAGAGTCGGCAAGTTTTCAATCTTCCATCGATAATATGATAAAGACCATTCTCACTCAAAATGAGAATATCAAATCAATGGAAGCACAAATTGAACGAATAACAGCCGAAATAAGTGCTAGAGAAGAAGGGAATCTTCCATCTCAACCCGTACCTGATGCTAGACCTTCACATTACACTAATGTGGACGCTTTTACAACGTTGAGATCTGGAAGAGTGCTAGACAATCATTCGGGTGAACAAATTGATAATGATGAATTGATCATTAACACCCCGGCTTCCACTTCCACTTCCACTCACACTTCTACTTCTTACCCTATTTCGTCTAACTTACCTTCTTCTTCCGAGCCTATTCTCCGTGTTCCCAAAGGCTCGAACCCTCCACCCACCTCATCTTTTCCACCCCCACAAACTTCTCCACAAATGTAGACCCAACACTTATTGATAGAGCTCCATTTCCAAATAGGTTGAGGCCCAAGAAACATGATGTCCAAATGGAGAAGATTGTGGACATGTTTAAGGAAGTTAACATCAACATCCCTCTCCTAGATGCTATTCAACAAGTTCCGTCCTATGCAAAAACTCTTAAGAACTTGTGCACTAGGAAGAGGAAGACTCAAGTGCCTAAAAAAATCTTCATGTCGAGTACTGTAGACACGGCTTTTCCCCAACAATTACCACGGAAACGTAAGGACCCTGGCTGTCCTACTATTTCCATTTTTATTAGGGAGAAACACATCAACCGTGCGTTACTTGACCTTGGCGCTAGTGTTAACTTGCTTCCTTACTCGGTTTATGAGCAACTAGGTATCGGAGTGTTAAAGCCCTCGAGCATAACTCTCCAGATGGCTGACCGATCAATCACTAAACCTAGGGGTAAACTGGAGGATGTGTTAATAAAAATCGGAGAATTTATATTCCCGGTAGATTTTATTGTAATTGATACACAACCTGTAGCGAACCCACGGAATCAAATTCCGGTGATTTTAGGTCGCCCCTTTTTGGCCACTTCCAATGCTATTATCAACTGTCGTAACGGTTCTATGACCTTATCTTTTGGGAATAGGTCAATAGAGCTGAACATTTACAAGTTGGGAAGTGTACCCTCCGAACCTACTGCTCAGGTCTGTTCTGTCGACTTAATGGATGTCGACAGCAGCGAACTTGATGATCCTCCTGATATTGATCTAGACTCTTTTCATACGTTATTGTTTGACCCAACTATGTATCATACACATACGGACTCTTCCACCGAGATGTCCGGGTCAACAATTAACACTGATTATGAACTGCTTTTAGAGTCTGAAGATCACCCCGCACATTTTGATGACATTATTCACCGGGGTATTGATGGAACTTTTGAGGAAATCTTCGCTGATGAACTCGCATTTTTAAATGACACGGGTGTTGAGATGAATCATCTCCCAATCAATGAAATTGAACCTCCACCCCTTCTTCTGAATTGTAAAAAGAATGCGAGTAATCCATCACATTCACTGCATCGTCTCTCCAAAATGAGACGCACACACACTCTCTTCCACCACTTAATCTTTCCCCACTTCTTCTTCCACCAACCAGAGCACTGCATTGATAAAATTTTTGAATGGTTGGTGTTGATATTCGGTCTTTGCAAAGCTTGGCATCGACCAATGATTTTTGACCCCCTCATATGATTTTGAAAGATTAACATTGCATAAGTTTGGGGGGGTATATGATCGGGCTCCTGAAAAGAAAATTTTACAAAATTTTGAGCCAAAAATAAGTTTGGGGGAGATTCTTCACTTATATATTTTGCCCCCACTAATAAATTCCTCCCAAGCTTACAGGTTTTTGAGCTTTAGCAGATAGCAACAGTGAGGACACTGTTGAAAACAAGTTTGGGGGAGGTTTGTGCTTATTTTCGCATCATTTGCATATCATCTGCATAAGCACAAAACATTTCTTTTAAAAAATCTATAAAAATTAAAAATTTGAAAACCTATAAAAATTTAAAAAATTTCAAAAAGATAAAAATATTTTTGTACATAAATAAGATAATAAAAGATTAGATAGTGAACAATTACATCTATGAGATTAGAAAAATTTAAGAAAACTAAGAAAATTAGAAGTTTTCTTATACGAACTAGTAATAAGTAGTTATGAGCCGTTGTCCCAAAGGTTAGTAAGATGAAAGACGTCACTAATCTGAGGATAAAAATAAGTCTGAAAAATAGTTTCTAATCTGGAAGCCAAACATTTTGAACGTTGATACCCTGCTATTCGCACTTACACACGTCTTAAAGCCTGGGATAGTAGAGGATATCTTGAAATGCTCTTGTCTTAAAGCCAAAAGTATGAAGGAAATAAAAAAAATGAAGAAAATATAAAGTGGTGAGAAAAATGGACACTGGTTTTGTTATTACCAAGGGCAATAAAAAATATATAGCGAGGGTGCTTCTTCACCTAGTGCCCTAAGGCCAACTGGTCTGGGAGTCACTGCTATGCCTGAGGTAGTGCAAGACGAGGAAAATACACCAAATAAGCAAGCACATGAGTAATCGGTCGGTTAGTACCTCAAGAAGTATTAACGGTCGCATGAAAGTGTGTGAGCAATCTCATCTAAATATTCATTAATTAAAAAGTACTGAGGCTGATGGGCAAGAGTATGATAGCTTGAATTGAATTCTCCGGGTGTAGGGATGTCTTTACACACACGCAGGGTTATATGATCGATGTTTGGAATAAAGATAGGAATGAACAATAAGACGATATTTTATTGAGGGAGGACGTGATTTCTAACATCTTTTCATGGCCATTAAGATAGGGCTCATGACAACCGAAAAGCTAGCTTAGTTGGAAACCCTAATTTTCAAAGTTTTTCTTTTACAATTCTTGTCTTTAAATGTAATATTCATGATCTTCCTTTTATTATTGGATTTTGTGGGTGCAATCCGCTGAAAATCCTCACGAGACAACACTCCTCCTACTAGGGACACCTAGAGGTTTAAAGGCTTGTTGCACGTGCTCAGTGCAATCGTGTTGCCTACGAAAGTGTGCTAGTTAGTTTTTCTCTTTCTTTATTTTCTCCTTCTCTTTTTAATAAAACATTCGCTCGAGACGATCGAAATTAAGTTTGGGGGTATTTGATCAGTCGAAAATATTGTATTTTTAACACGGCAATTTCCCCATCTTTTGCATACATTTAGAAGTGTTCGGTACTCATATTTCACATATTAGCAAATCGGTCGTAAAATACCGAATTACCTGTGTTGTACTCTAAAACCGGCATTTTTAGGGAAATTGATTGTTTATCATGGCATCGCATCATTCTTGTAGCGCAACACTTGTTTCGAAGTCTGTGCAGGAAATTCCAGAAACCGAGCCAAATTGTCAAAAGTGCTGATCAAAATTACACCAAGTCTAAGTCTGGTGATCTGGCAGTAAAATTCCAGAAATTTATTCAAGCCCAATGGGCGCTTCCCGCCGCGGATCCGTGGCATGATGACGTCAGCAGAGAAGCAGATTTTCCCCATGTGCTTATTTCTAACGGCAAAGCTTCCAGAACTCTCCAGAAACTCCACGTGGCTTCATCTAGAAGGCTCGGCCTAACAACCTAGTTCTAGAAGCCTCCCTCCAACTAACTTCTTCTAGAAGCCTCCTTATAACAACCTTTTTCTAGAAGCCTCCTTGCAACAACCTTTTTCTAGAAGCCTCCTTGTAACAACCTCATTCTAGAATATTCCTTCCAACAAACTTTTTCTAGAAGATTCTTTCTAACAACCTCATTTTGGAGGGAAAATTCAAATTCAAATGAGGTAGTTCATTTTGGAGGGAAAAGTTGTTCATTTTGGAGGGAAAATTCAAATTCAAATGAGGTAGTTCATTTTGGAGGGAAAAGTTGTTCCTTTTGGAGGGAAATTCAAATTTCATCTAACAAACTTTTGGAGGGAAATTTGAATTTCATCCAACAAACTTTTGGAGGGAAATTTGAATTTCCTCAACAAACTTTTGGAGGGAAATTTGAATTTCACTCAACTAACTTTTGGAGGGAAATTTGAATTTCATTTAACAAACTTTTGGAGGGAAATTCAAATTTCATCTAACAAACTTTTGGAGGGAAATTTGAATTTCATCCAACAAACTTTTGGAGGGAAATTCAAATTTCCTCAACTAACTTTTGGAGGGAAATTTGAATTTCATTTAACAAACTTTTGGAGGGAAACTAAAAATTCAAATCCTAGATCTAGGGTTTTGATGGCTATAAATAGGAACCTAGATCTAAGGGATGAGGTTGTTCATTCTACACCATTTTTCTTCCACAAGTCTCGTGACAAGGCTTGTGCGAAACCCTAACCCTAATTCCACTCCAACTTCAAGATCTTGAGTACCAAATCAAGCGAGAAGCCTTCAACCTTTTAGGAGCCGAGCCGATCTTCAATCGGGCAAGTGATCCAAGCCGATCCGCGATCCACGGAGACGAGCGAAGCCAAGTCGACGATCGAATTCTTCCTCTTGTAGTTCTTGAGCGAATGTAATAAAATTGTTGATATAAATAAAAGGTGAAATTCTTTAATCTTGCTTTCTTTTAATTCTTGCATCATGATTAGATCTCAATTTGTAATTGTTGTTCTTATTGTGATGTTTGAGTAAAACTCCGCTCGTAAAGGAGTCGAGACGATTGTAGAATGATGATGTAACAAATCTTAATACGATTTTTAAGTCCTACGAGTTTTGTAAACCCTAGCAAGTTCAAGAATCGATGACCTAGTTTCGTAGCGATACTTTCTTGATTGTGATCGCTCGAAATTAGGGATCTACGATCGTTTCTTGAATTTGATAGAGGCTAGAATGTGAATGATATCGACGAAAGAACAAGGGATGAGATGAAACCCTAGTTTCACAAGAAATCCCTAATTCTTGTCGATCATCATCGATCTAGTATCAATTCATCGAAGGATAAGAATACGTAATTGTAAGATTACATCACATCTATAGATCCGATCGATTCCTACGAGCCTCATTTCGATTCTTGATATTTGGTTTGGAAAAATCATCAAACGATCAATTCTTGATTCTATCTTTTAATGCTTTCTTAGATCTAGTTTTTTCTCATTCTTGAACTTTAATTTCAAATCATGAATTGTTTTGTTTTCTTTTCTTTAAAGTTTCGACTCACCTAATTCAAAAGACGAACGATTACACTTTCCCTGTGGACGATCCGCACTCACTTACAATCTACAATCCGACACCGTAGTTGATTGCGGTCAAATAATTTTTGATTGTGATTTCTTTACAATTTTATACTACACATCAAGAATTCGTTTCAATCAGGTGCTGCACGAGCTCTTGACTCGTAGAGGATCTCCTCTCCCCATCGACTCCATTTAGCTCTGGATGGTCTTCTTTTCCATGCTCGATGATATTCCCCCTCATCCAGCGGAGATGACTCCGGCGATACTCGACGCAGCGGAGGACAAGATCGAGTGCTTTCATGTGGCACTTTTGATTACCACGGCTCTGAGGGATCGCTCTGTTCAGCAGCTAAGCCAAATACGGGCTCAACGGGCCATCATGTCTGCCTTTGCGGATGGATACAGCGCTGACCGATGGGGAGCGACTCCTCGTGAAGATCGCTGCTTTGACATGGTGGAGAAGGCAGAGAGGGAATTAGAGAATTTTATCCATAGTTTCGTGAACCCCTGTACTTTCGATCCCATGTTTGATGATCTATTTTCTATAGAATAGAATGTTCAATTAAATGCTTTCTTTTTTCGTTGACCTCCAAGTGCTCCCTTTCTAACACATGTTCTTCTTTTGATGTGTGCATGTGCGTATATGAATGAGCCCAATTTCATACATATCTGTAAACGAAACTTAAACCGGTGTAAACAGGAACAAATAGCTCTTGGCTGAAGATTTTGGCGGGAACAACCGCCTCTATGTGGCTCGGGACTGTACCCAACCAAAACCCGTTTGCACGACTCAGTAGATCCATGGTAGGGTAGTGATCAAAGCACATGTCACGACCCGAATATGTGGAACGTGATTGGCACTTAAATCACGCAACGTCTAGAGGCGTAGCGTAATCCAAGTAAGCCAAAGCCCAGAAATCTAAACTATTTAAAAAAATAGAGTGAAGGAAAACTAGTTTAAAAGTTATGTTAACATAAAAGAGTTACTTTGAAAAATCCTTGCAAGAAGCTTCGGTTTTATAAAAATTTCGGCAGAGTTACCTTTGTAAAAACTGGCCCCAAACGGGTACAAAACATGAATATGTATAAACAATGGAATAAAGGCATCCCAAGCGGGAGCTAGCTCTTCTCCGAATGGCGGAACACAACCACATACAATATACATCATAATAGTGTGAAATAAGCATATAAAAGCAAGAAATAAGAAAGCACCACGCCGACTTGCATGAGCTCGACTCCATAGAACAAAATTTACAATTCTTGCTGCCCAGTCTCTAGGTCACATATACATATGGTCGATGGAGTGTACTAGATACAAAATAAATTTACATGGTGGGAACAAAAGAATATCCTCCCAAAAACCCACCTATGCGCAAAATCCTCGAGGCGAAGCAAAAGGTAACAGAAGAAGAAGTATGCCCGCCGCTACTATACTGACGGGTCGGTCCTGTAAGATACCGTGGCACAACGGGGGTGAGTTGACAACTCGTAAGTAGTAAGTAACATCTAATAAGCCTATCATAAGAATGCACGCAAATGCGTCACAACCTACATATACAATCATGATGCGATGCACTAGTATGAATGCAACATGAATGAATAATCAAACGCGAAATTTGGATATATCTGGTATGAGAAAATCGGTATCCTTATCTTAGTAAAACTTTTGTATAATAAAACTGGAGTAGCATCAGTGAAATCGACAGAAAATCCATGTCAAGCATCGACACAATATATGTATCTCAATATCTCAATAGTCGTCTCTCAGATCGGCTCTCAAATCTGTCATATCTTACGACTGCGGTCGGTATCCTCCGGATAACCGCCGAGCCAATAATAACAGGTAGGTAGTGCTCCCTGCCAGGCTCATCGTCTACAACTCGAGTTTATTGCCCTGGGGTACCTTACCAGGTCCACCATACATCCGAGACGGTTCATCCTACTCCTCGAATCGGTTCTTGAAAACCAAACTCAAATCAGGAAAACTCATGGTGGACACCATACACGTCATATCATGAGAAAACCGCAACTTGTATTTTTAAAATGATAATAGGTTTATAAAATTCTTGCGGCCTTCCCAAAAATCCAGAAATCTCATAAATACTGAAACCTCCAAGAAGAATCACAATATATGAACATGTCGGTAATGATGGATGTCTATGATATCAATAATATGCAATGTGATGTGTGACTAAAAAATATGTATGAATGATGATGCAATGAGGTATATATGACTAGCAATCCTTCGTATCCATCCTGATGAAAAGAATATAAAACTACAAGTTTACATATCATATACGATGCAAATGCTCAGATACTGATTTAAGTAAATTCTATAGTGTTGGTGACATAGCAATTACTAATGGTGTGTGTGTTCGCATAAGTAGTGCACGTACGGCATGAACCAATGGTAATGGTGCAAGTTTCCTAGGTAATAACATCATATGTAAGAAAATGCAATGCCATGATATGAATGATTGGGAGACTACGCATATAACTATAAGAACTACTGATAATCCTAACTATCGGGCGCCTTACGCCATCCAGATAATCCCCCTATAGATGTGTACATCTACTCACCGGAATACCTCAGCTAGTAAAATCCAATCACTGCCTTTCCTTTTCTTGCCACGTCCGATCCTATAATCGCACAAATAATATATATGAGGCTAAACAATTAATTAGACGCAAACACATAATGATACGAAGTAACCAACGCGCACCAGCTATACGCGCATGCACTTGGTGCACAAAACGCGCATGCGAAATCGCCACATCCCACCACTAGGGGTTGCTATGCGATGCGAACACCAAACCTAGAGTCTGAACGCTCGAATCACACAAATAATACAACGCTAACAATAGGGAAAAGGTTGTAGATCATCACAACCTCAAACTTAACTAAAACCGATTTCTTTTTAAAATCTAGTAAGCAACATTAAGCTATTTTAGTGCAAAACTAGATGGATTAGTAAGCCTGTTAGTCATAAATTACACTTAATATCCTAATCAAGCCACACAAATATTAACTAAAATTTAATCTCATATTTACACACTAAACATGCAATTAAGTTGCATAAACACTTAATTAGGACAATTTAAAAGTAAAGATTAGCAAGTTAACAACTAGATTATATTTGTAAAGCCATTAGATATTAAACTACACTTAACTACCCTAATTAAGTGATAAACCTTAACTTAACCCAAACCCTTCTCTTTAATATGCTAAACTTGAATTAAAACTACATTAACTCCTAATAAAAATTAGATTAAGGCAATAATTAACAAAGTAACAATTAGATTAGGTTTTATACCACAAGATAGTTTGGAAAGAGATCCAAACATGCTAGTCCAAAAGAAGTCCTGAACCAACAGCCATGGTTAGATTTGGAAAAAGGAATTTTTGTGAGGATTTTGTAGAAATTTGTGTTGATTTTTGGAGATAGAAGTGAGATAGTGAGGATTTTTCATGGAAAAAAAAAGAAAAAAGAAGGAAGGGGTGGCTGCGTTTCCAGGGAGAGAGGGGAGAGAGAGTGTATGTGAGTGATAACCCATACCACTACACACACACACCGTGCTCCAATTAAATATGTACCATACCTCCTTATCTTATATTATATTATATTATTTTTATCTTTATCTTTTACTATAAGAATTACAAACTAGAACCCTCTTCTTTTTTTGAAAACAATATGTTAGAAATTGTGTTTAATTGTGTCATGGTGCACTAAACTTGTATTAAGCTATACTAATTTGTAATTAATACTAATTTAGTGTGTAAGTGCATGATTAAAATAAATAAATAAATAAGAAAAATAATTAAGTAAACTAGCAATTTAAATAAGTAACTTGTTAAACACTCCTACATAAGAAATTACATAATTAAAATAGGTATAATTATGTCTATGAGGAAAAATAATTATAACAAGGTTTTACGGAAAACACGAGCTATACTACTAATTATCATATAACCTAAACGATTTCTAAAGCATTACAATTTTCCCTCTTAAAGAAATTCGGTCCCCGAATTTAAAATCTAACTACGCGTAACTTCAAAGAGATGGGAATACTTCTTCCGCATCTCGCCTTCGGTTTCCCAGGTGACCTCTTCGCTGATCGGGCCACGCAAAAGAACCTTTATGGACAGTATGACCTTGGACCCCAGTTTCTTCACCTGCCGATCTAGAATGACTACCGGATACTCTGTGAAAGAAAGATCGCGCTCCAGCTGGATTGTCTGATACTAAATTGCGTGTGAGGGGTCATGAAGGTATTTGCGGAGTATTGATACATGAAACATGGGGTGAACATCTGAGAAGCTGGGTGGAAGAACCAAACGATAAGAAACTGTGCCGACACGCTCGAGAATCTCGAAAGGACCCACATATCTGGGACTAAGCTTCCCTTTCTTTCCGAATCTCATCATGCCCTTCATTGGAGAAACCTGCAAGAAAACATGATCACCTACAGCAAATTCCAGTCTGCGGCGACGTCTATCTGCATAAGATTTGTGCCTGCTCTGGGTCGCTCTCATTCTATCCCGAATCAAATGGATCTTCTCAGTCGTTTTCTGCACAAGCTGCGGTCCCAAAACACTGCTCTTACTGAACTCTGTCCAACAAACTAGTGATCGACCTCTCCTCCTATATAGAGCCTCGAAGGGTGCCATCTGAATCGTCTCCTGGAAGCTATTATTGTAGGAGAACTCTATCATAGGTAAGTGACGATCCCAACTGTCACCAAAATCTAAAACGCAAGCTCGAAGCATATCCTCAAGAATCTGTATGGTTTGCTCGACTGACAGTCAGTCTACAGATGGAAAGCTGTACTGAAACTCAATCGGGTGCCCAAAGCCTCCTGAAGTTTCTGCCAAAGGGGACTGGTGAACTGAGTGCCTCTGTCGGACATGATACAAGTAGGAACGTCATGTAGTCGTACAATCTCATCGATATATATCTGAGCGTATTGAGAAAATCCGAAAGTGGTCTTTACTGGCAGAAAGTGAGCTTCTTTCGTCCATCGATCTACGATCACCCAAATAGAGTCATACCCTCGACTGTTCCTAGGTAGACCCATGATAAAATCCACAGAGATCTGCTTCCATTTCTACTCCGGAATGGGCAAAGGCTGTAATTTTCCTGTTGGCCTCTGATGCTCAGCCTTGACTTGCTGGCAAGTCAGGCATCTCAAAACAAAATTTATGACATCTCTTTTCATTCCTTTCCACCAGTAGATATCTCTCAATTCATGGTACATCTTGGTGGAATCCAGATGAACACTATATGCTGACTGATGTGCCTTCTCTAAAATCTCGTGTCTCAGCCCCTCGGAATCTGGCACACACAGTCGAGTCCCAAATCGTAGCAATCCCTGATCATCGATCACGAACTTTGAATCTTTGCCCTGTCGAACCTGCTCCATGATCTCTGACAAATGGGCATCGCCAGACTGTACCTCATGGATATAGTCAAGTAACTGTGGACATGCACGGACATGGGAAAGCTTTCCCTCGGTCGAAGTAAACTCGAACTGTGCTCGGCTGTCACATAGAATCTGCCAATCTGCCGTCGACTGTTTCTGAACTGCGCTCAAACAAGACAAGCTACCTTCGGGCCTCCGACTCAAAGCATCTGCCATAACATTCGCCTTTCCCGGATGATAAAGAATCTTGCAGTCATGGTCCTTCACTTGCTCCATCCAACGGCGCTGTCTCAAATTTAGATCTCGCTGCTGAAAGATATACTTTAAGCTCTTGTGGTCCGTAAATATCTGGCATGACTCGCCGTATAAGTAGTGTCTCCAGATCTTGAGTGCAAAAACCACCGCAGCCATCTCTAAGTCATGAGTGAGATAGTTTTGCTCATGCTTCTTCAACTGCCGAGAAGCATAAGTGACGACCCTGCCGTGCTGCATCAACACACAGCCTAGCCCCACTCGAGAAGCATCGCAATAAACAACAAAACCGCCCAATCCTGAAGGCAAAGATAATACTGGTGCAGTCGTCAAATGAGCCTTCAACTGCTTAAAGCTCTGCTCGCATGCCTCGGTCTAAAGAAAAGGAACTCCCTTTCGGGTCAACCCGGTAAGCGGTGCAGCTATACGAGAAAAATCATAAACAAAGCGTCAGTAGTATCAAGCCAAACCCAAAAAGCTGCGAATCTTTCTAACTGATACAGGTCTGGGCCAATACTGCACAGCCTCGTTCTTCTTCGGGTCCACACGTATACCTTCTCTCATAAGCACGTGACCCAAGAAAATCGACGTTGTCAAGCCAAAAAGGCGCATTTGGAGAATTTAGCGAACAACTGGTGCTCCCTCAAAGTCTGCAATGTGATCCTCAAATGCTGCTCATGCTTCTCTCGACTCCGGGAGTAAACTAGAATATCATCAATGAACACGATACTGAACCGATCAAGAACGGCCTGAATATGCGGTTCATCAAATCCATAAACACTGCTGGGGCATTGGTGAGCCCGAACGATATCACTAAGAACTCATAATGCCTGTAACACGTGCGAAAAACAGTCTTCAGAATGTCATCCTTCCGAACCTACAACTAGTGATAGCCCGACCGCAAGTCAATCTTCGAGAAATGTCCCGCACCCAGAAACTAATCAACAAATCATCAATGCGAGATAGGGGGTATCTATTCCGCACAATAACCCGATTCAACTGACAATAATCGATGCAGAATCTCATACTGTCATCCTTTTTCTTGACGAATAAGACAGGAGCTCCCCAAGGCGACACGCTCGGTCGAATAAGCCCTTTATCAAGCAAACCTTGCAACTGATCCTTTAGCTCTTTAAGCTCCGCCGGGGCCATCCGATAAGGAAGTATATAAATAGGTCTCGTGCTGGGGATCAAGTCAATGCAGAACTTGATATCGCGCTCTGGTGGCAAACCAGTCAGCTCATCAGGAAAGACATCGGGAAACTCCCTCACAATCGGAACCTGGTCCAACAAGACCTTTGTGGCTCCAATATCTCGAACATACGCCAAGAATCCCTGACATCCTTTCCTCAAGAGTTGACTAGCACAAAAAGAAGAAATCAAACTGGAAAGGGTGGCATTACAGTCTCCCTGAATAACAAGAACTGGCTTACCCGGAAAACTAAATCTGACTGCCATCTCACGGCAGCTCACGGAAGCATAACAAGTGGCTAATCAGTCCATGCCAAGAAGAACGTAGAAGTCTAACATATCGAGGAGAATCAAATTAACCGAAAAATCCCTATTCCCAATACAAACAGAACATAATCGAAATACATGTCGAACGACAAAAGACTCGCCTAAGGGGGTAATAACTACAAGTGACTGATCTAGCAAAGACGACTCTCGGCTCAATCTCGGTATGAAGTGTGTGGATACTGTTTCGAACAACAAAAGAAAAACGCGGAAAGAAAACATCGAAAGAATACCTATCACGACTACGTTCGATGCCTGCGCGTCCCGAGGAGTCAACACAAAAGCTAGGGCCTGCCCTCTACCAGCGACCAGCTGTCGTCCGCCTCTACCACCTCGTCCTCTCGGAATACAACCGCCATGACCATGGCCTCTCTGGGCATCGATCTGGCGTGGAGCAAAATAAGCATAGGAGGTAATGCGCTCGAAGGAGGGAGTGAAGGTGGTAAAGTCATATGTGGGACTGTCGCCTCACCCTGGCGCCTCACTGTACAATTTGTGACAAAGTGATACAGACTCCCACACCGATAACATCCTGGCAATGGCTACTGGCTGTTCATATCAGAGAACTTTATTCTAATACCGCTCATTCATTATCTATTTATTGTATTTATCGATACTATTAACCAGTGTCTGCTCAGTAATACAGATTACAGGTATCCGTGACAAAATACTGAAAATACATTCAAAAGCACGGATATATCATTTGAGAGCTGACACTGCAACCAGAACCGCAAACCGACCGATACTTCATGAGTTTCTTTTTGCAACAAGTTTGTGTACACACTTTTTATCTAAATGGTCCAACACAAACAAGTGTGTACACAAGACTTTTAGGCACATGTGGATATGAAGTAATGTGCATTCAATGCTAAAGATTGTGTGATTCAAATTTCCTTCCAAAACTGAGTGCAAATCAAATTCAAATCAGCATGGACCATAATGGGGGCATCCATGAATCAAGGCACAAATGGACATGAAGTAATATGCATTCAATGCTAAAGATTGTGTGTTGATTTAAAGATTCAAATTTCCTTCCAAAACTGAGTGCAAATCAAATTCAAATAGACAAATCAGCATGGACCATGAATTTAGGCACATGTGGATATAAAGTAATGTGCATTTAATGCTAAAGATTATGTGTTGATTTAAAGATTCAAATTTCCCTCCAAGCACTGGGTTTTTTTTTTGCCTATAAAAGCAGATCATGGCAGCAAGGGAGATGGGTCATTCTTTGGTCCAATTTTTCCACTCTTTTGTCTTAGATTGTCTAAGTTTTCTTTTCTCTTTTCTTGTAAATAGCTTAGTCCCCTTGAGTTCTTAACCTTCTCTTGATCTTTCAACCTCTTCATTGAGCTTGAAAGTGTAAGGGTTGGTTATTGATCTCAAGAGTTGTATCGTTCTTGAAGATTAATAAAGTTCTCTTTTTGTGCCTCATTTTCCCTTGGGTTCTTTATCTTCACTTGATCTTGCAACCTCTTAATTGAGTTTGCAAGTTTAAGTTTAGGTATTTGAATCCATGGCTTGCGTTTTGATCTTAGGTTCTTAGTATTTTCATTCTTGCTCTTTCCATTACTTGCTTTTTATTATTTGCTTTACTTTCATGCAAATTATTATCATGTTATTTACTTACTTGTAATGATCTTTTCTTTTCTTTGTTTCTCTTTTCTTTGCCCTTTTTGGTTTGTTCTTGAATGATTTGTGAATATGTGTTGTTAGGAAATAGATTGATATTGTAAGTTAACGTTCCGTTTCTCATTTCCTTTTCCCGTATTTTTCATTGAACTCCGTCCAAACGTTACGCAAGCGCTCCGTTAGGCATCCTACCCTACTAAGATAACAGTGATTCCTAACCGTGACCGGTTGCATTCGGTTTGGCCGGAGGCGAAAGTAAGAGACAAGAACGGGCGGATAAGGGTAAATAAGCCGGATTTCTAATACCGTGCTTAAATCCCCTAATCCACGTTGTTGCCGATTGTTCTAGCTTCAATCGTTAAGTTCGGCTCAAAGGACTTGAATACGAATTTCCTTAACTTACACTATTGTATCTTTTCCTAACAAACGGTTACTTTGCATATAATACATAGGTTAGATAAGAAAAATTCTTCCCACGCGTATTAACTCGTAAGAACAAGAACGTAAAATGCTCCGTCTCCCTGTGGATCGACCCATGCTCATCGCGGCTATAGCTGCAAAGCGACACCATCCTGATCGCGGTTAAACTTTAGAACTTAAAATATCCGACACGCCAAAAGCGTGCGACCACTGGACATGTAGGTAAAATCAATATGACTGGCCTATAAAGAATCCGCCATGGCCTCTGCGAACACGCCTAGGAGATGATATATCAGTACGAATCCGCTTTAGTCCCAGAACAACCGTAGGTAGAGCAATATCCGATCTCTGTGCTCGACTGATCTCAACTAGGGATCCAACCATCTGGCGCAAATCCCGAACACTGGCCTCTAGACTTGCGATACGGTCTGCAGAAGGTGAATCAACCTGCTCCTGAAGAATGGGCATACCGTCCTAGTCAGTCCTCGTCTCAGACGAGCCTGTCCCGGCCCCATCTCTGGCGACAGCCCACTGGGCCCTTGTAGTCCTTGGCAGCATGATGGCTGGAACAAGAAGCGGGTTTTGATGAGAATATTGAAATCGAATCAAGGATATATGGAATCAAGGAAGGAAGTACAAGAAATTATATATCCTAAGGTCACTTAGGCGGAGTACCGTATCGTAGGTATGCCGCGGAACATACTTAAGTCACCTACTCCATCATACCAAGGGCCATCCTACACTCAGAAGGGTAAAACATATTTCTCTGATACCAACTTTGACACGACCCGAATTTGTGGAACGTGACTGGCACTTAAATCATGCAACGTTTAGAGGCGTAGCGTTATCCAAGTAAGCAAAAGCCCAGAAATTTAAACTGTTTAAAGAAATAGAGTGAAGGAAAACTTGTTTAAAAGTTAAGTTAACATAAAAGAATTACTTTGAAAAATCCTTGTAAGAAGTTTCGGTTTTATAAAAATTTCGGCAGAGTTACCTTTGTAAAAACTGGCCCCAAACGGGTACAAAGCATGAATATATATAAAAAATGGAATAAAGGCATCCCCAAGCGAGAGCTAGCTCTTTGCCGAATGGAAAAACACAACCACATACAATATATAACATAATCGTGTGAAATTAGAATATAAAAGCAAAAAATAAGAAAGCACCACGTCGGCTCGCATAAGCTCGACTCCAGAGAACAAAATATAGAAATCTCGATGTCCAGTCTCTAGGTCATATATACATAAGATCGATAGAGTGTACTAGATACAAAATAAATATACATGATGGGAACAAAAGAATATCCTCCCAAAAACCCACCTATGCGCAAAATCCTCGAGGCGAAGCAAAAGGTAACAAAAGAAGAAGTATGCCCGCCGCTACTATACTAACGGGTCGGTCCTGCAAGATACTGTGGCACAACAGGGGTGAGTTGCCAACTCGTGAGAAGTAAGTAATATCTAATAAGGCTATCGTAAGCATGCACGGAAATGCGTCACAACCTACATATACAATCATGATGCGATGCACTAGTATGAATGCAACATGAATGAATAATCAAACGTGAAATCTGGATATATCTGGTATGAGAAAATATGTATCCTTATCTTACTAAAACTTTTGTATAATAAAACTGGAGTATCATCAGTGAAATCGAAAGAAAATCCGTGTCAAGAATCGACACAATATATGTATCTCAATATCTCAATAGCCATCTCTCATATCGGCTCTCAAATCTGTCGCATCCTACTGTTCACCGCTGAAAACCGGGAAGATAAACGTCTTGCCTAAATTTGGGGGCAGATGCTATTTGGTTTTATCTTTCCACCTCTCCGAAGATGCCATGTTGATTTATGGCACCGTATATCGGAGGTTTAGACAGATGCGGCCGTTGTAGCAGACTTCGTCAGATTCCCCCTCGTGTACGAAGGGTTTTTAATTGTGGGGACGCTCTTCCATGTAGGCGCAAGCCCCTGCAGTTAATTACGCTACCGCATAGCAGTAACCACTTTCTCCTTCTCCAGATGGTCACTTCGTGTGATATGTGTTTGTTTTATTTTTCGTTGCCCGTGGATTGTATACGGAAACTAATTTATGTTGTCGCCTGTAGGGCGTAGATTAGTCCAAATCCATATTTTCTTTGATTTGGGTCTGGGTTGGTTTAAGAATCGTTAATCTTGTTTTAGATTAAGATCAACTTAAATGCTTGTTAAGGATACGTTAGTCTAATTTTAAACTAAGATCTACTTAACAAGACTTTGGAATCATTTAGATCCAACGAAAGAGTATTTGAACTCTATCGTTTTAGTTTATGGACGTTGCGGTCCATAAGTTTAAGGACGTCATAGTCCATAAGTTTAAGGACGTCATAGTCCGTAGGATTTAGTTTAGGGATGTTACGGTCCGTAAGTTTAAGGACATCATAGTCCATGAGTTTAAAGACATCATAGTCTGTAAGGTTTTTTCAGTTTAAGGATATCATAGTCCATGAAGTTTAGTTTAAGGACGTCATGGTCCATTGTTAGTTTAAGGACGTTACGGTCCAGAGTTAGTTTAAAGACATTACAGTCCATCATTAGTTTAAGGACGTTGTGGTCCATTGTTTGGATGTAATCACGGGTTTGGAAATGCACCAGATAATTATTGGTCATCGGGACCCACCACCTCTCTGAAGACATTGAAAAATTACAACGACATGTATCAGAGGTGTGAAGAGATGTACCCTTGAACCAAATTCCAAACTGAGAAGCAATGGGATAAAAATTATTGTAAATGCCATCTGAGATGATTAATTTTGGAAGACCTGAGCATAATTAGGGCTCGGTTAAAAACAAGGTTTTAGCTTTGAGATACTTAGCTAACTTGGGCTAAGGTTGGCCTATCATAGTGTTAAACACTAGCATATGTTCAGCGCTCACGTGCTCCCACGTGAGGTCTTAAAGTATTGTTTAATCACTGAAGATTTAAAGCGTTCACGTGGGGTCACGTAAGGCGCTTGAAGTAGTGTTAAACACTGAAAATTTGAAGCGCTCATGTGGGGTCACGTGAGGTGCTTGAAATAGTGTTAAACACTGAAAATCTGAGGCGCTCACGTGGGTTCACGTGAGGCGCCTGAGATTTGGCACAGCTTCTTTGGATTTGTTCCCTTTTTCTTTTCTGAGTGCTGAGCACTATTGGGTCACATGGGATCATGTGAGGCGTCCCTAAAGACTGAAAGCTGCCTTTGTTTTATTCTCTTTAGAAAAGTGATAAGCACTATTAAGGGGTCACGTGGGGTCACATGAGGCGCCCTAAGAATGAAATTTGTCCTAAGCTTATTTCTCTTTTACAAAGGTTTGTTCAGGAGGGGTCACGTGGGAGCACGTGATCTGCAATTATCATGTTTGGATGCTAATCTCCTTTTACGTGCATGGGGATCTTAAGTTTTCAAGCCCCTTGTTTAATAAGAATTAAATTCTGTTATAGGGTTAAACCCTAGTTTTATTTAGAGGAATTAAATTCCTATATGTTCTGTTGTAAGAATTAAATTCTTTGGACTCAATTCTTCCCTAAGTTTTAAATCTTCATAACAGATCTTCCCGATGAGAATTAAATTCTCAACTTGTAGAGAGATCTGCTTCTGCAGATCTTCAACCAGAGAAAAAACTAAGTTTTTTTATAAGAGTTAAACTCTTGTGAAGGTGAAGAAGAGGTAAAAGGTTCTGTGTTTGGTTCATTTTCTTACCTAGGGTTTCTTTTTTGGAGATTTTCTTCTCTCTGGAGAATTAAATTCTCTTTTCTTTTGGCTTATGCAGGGTTTACTTTTTCTCTCTCTCTCTCTGTCCCCTTTTCTCCTTTGCTTCTATGCTCTTATTTATAGGAGAAAAGGGAATCAATTTGTTTAGAAAATCTCTCTTTGAAAGATTTTGATTGATTTTATAATCAACCAAAATGATCTTTTAAATCAATCGGTGAATTTTATTCACCGTTGGATTTTTAATCCAAGGACTTCTGTTTTACAGAAGATATCTCTTTTGTTGTTCTTAACAAGATTAGGAAGATATTTCCCCGTACAGAAATCTTTCTGTAGATTGGTGATTTTTAATTACCATTGGATTTTTAATCCAACGGCGTCCTGTTTTACAGAGCGTAATCTTTCTTATTTGGAAAGATTTAAATAAACATTTTCCAACTAGGGGTTTTGATTCCTCTTATTTAGAATTTAATTCTATCGGTTCAGAAGGTATAAAAGCCCATCACGTGTAGCACGTGACCCCACCAAATTAAGCCTACGAAAGAGCGTCATATGCTATCACGTGAGTGTTTGCTCTAGCCAATTGTTTGCTTTATTCAGACGCCTATATACATTGTATATAGAGGTCACGTGTCTGCAGGCCCAGTTTCAGCTTAGTTTTGTCAAGTGTAGCGCCTATCATGTGTGGGAACGTGATGCTCCATTTGGGGAGTTTTTCCTGTTGCTTTTATTTATTATTCATTTTTTATAAGGGAACAAATGCCCCTACAGCATTGTTCTCGCATGGTTTGCACGTGAATGCAACGCTGTCACCTTTACAGCCGTTGGATTGTCTAGGGGAACGAGGAGATGAACCGACCTTGTCACGTCTTATAAATGTGACGGTTTAGTTTCTTATGTAGCCACTGCATGTTTCCTTCATCTTCTTCCTCTTTCGTTTTCTTTGAGAATTTAATTCTCCTCCTCAGGGCTTAGTTCTCTGCCATTGCAATCCCAGAGTTAAACTCTGTCAAAAAGAAACCATTTTTAGGTAAAGATCTTGCACATCATAAAAACTTTTCTTTTTGGAAAAAAATTCTCTGGATTTTGAATCCATCACGAGAGCTTTGCTCTCCTCTGAAACCCATCCACTTAGGGATCCAAAGATGTGATTTTTGAGTAGTAAACCTCCATATCTCGAACATTCACCTCCGTTTTTTGAGGATTCATGGAATTTTATTTCTCATATATGTTTTTTGTGAGTTTTTGGAATTTAATTCCATCATATAAAAAGAATTTAATTTCTCAGGCGAAGAGCTTAGCTCTGAAAGATCAAAAGGATCCTTTAGGAATTTTATTCCCTGGTGCTCTTGAAAATCTTTGCATAGGGTTTTACCCTTATTCGCGCAAATTTTAAATTTGTTGTGTGCCTTAGCAGAGGTTGTTTTCCCAATAGTTGTTTGGAATTCCAATGTATGTTTAATGAGAATCTTTTTGATTCTCATAATGATTGTCCTGTCTCATCATTGGTGCGCTGCCATATTGATTTTGTGGGGTCCATATGTTTTATAGGCAGTGGTCCCGCAAAACAGACATCCTGTTATATATATGTGTGTGTGTATGTGTGTGTGTGTGTATGTATGTATGTTCTTGGGTTTCACTAATGTTTCCTCTTTTTCTTATTTCAGGAAAAATGGCCTCTCTCCCCTATTTCCCTTATACTCGCTCGGACACTGCTTTTCCATAATTGCCGTCGGATGAGGAGGCAATGACGATGATCAGAGCTCATGATAAAGACCGTACAAGTCTGTTCTTATGGGGCGTTTAGTACGGCCACATCATCCAGGGGCGCCGAAGTTTTATTTGCGAAGAGCCAGCGGAGCCTCTTCGCCCTATATTGCTGATGGAGCACCCACAGGTAGCTTACGCAGTGGAGATGACCAATTGGAGTCCTTCGGGCCGGCTTGAGCCCTCTACATCTGGGATACCCAACCAGCCCTTGTCGGCTATAGACATCTTCGGGCGTCGGATTTGCCAAGGTGAAGCTCGACCTTGGGGACAAGTTTATAAAGTAGGTGTCATCCCCCGGCATCCAGTGGGCTATCTTATTTGGGCTCACTACATTCTTTCTGCCCACCGCACAAGGTTGCAGAAGGTTAGGCTGTATCAGGCGGTATATGCATCGCTATTCCATTATCAAGCTCCTCACGTCTGGTGGATCAAAGCCTTCTTAAACCAATGGAACCTGCCTACTAACACCTTTCTGCTAGGGGATCGAGAGGTGTCTATTTCATTGGATGAATTCCGTGAGATTTCAGGATTGCCCATCAGGAGGGAGCATTACGAGGAGTTGCTGCCTCCCGATGAATATATTTTCTCCACTGTGCTAGCTACACTTGATGGCTTGACGGCCGAAACTGCCGTCCGTCACAAATACCCAAACCTAATCAAGGCTCTATGTATTTTCGACAGATTTTTTGCGAAGTCAGAGAGGCAGGGCGTCACTTTCGAGAGCTTCATTGCCTGCTTTATCTAGGAGGACGTTCTATCCAAGGATGCCCCGAAGTTTGCGAGCATCGACGACCCTTTTGGGTTTGGGTTGGACAAACTGCCAGCCGAAGAAGAAGATTTGCCGCAGTTTTATATTCCAACCACGTTGGCCATGTCTTTTCATGCAATTGCGGCTCCTGGCATAGACGAAGAGACCTCCTTCGTCGGCTTTATTTGTTAGTTATATGTATGCCCTAGAGGCCATTACTGTACATTGGATGTCTATTGTAGTGGATGCTGGGACATATATAGGGAGGACTTTCTTGCTCGACATGATAGTATGCTATCTGGTTGATCTTTACCTTAACGTGTACACTGATTGTCCCTCTGTTACATGTTGGTAAAGCCCTTAGGATGTGTACTTGACTACCTGGACTATGATGCGGATCATACTAGTGGGGACATGGTAATCCATAAGTACATCCTTCAAAGTCCCTAGTCGTAGGTGTATCGAGACGGGGCATCGATATACCAGAGTAGACTAGCGTATACCTTCTCGACCCATACAGATGGGCGATGGATGATCCCACATCCATTGGTGTTTGACATCAGAGATGATATACGGGTGCTCAGTGGAGACTGGGTACACTGGACGGACTCGCCGAGAACTCCCAGATGGTATTATACCTTACGTCAGATGGCAGTTCTCTGGTAACACTGGTACAGAGTAGTCTGTTGACCCGAGATCGTCATAGAGTCTTGTGTGGTTCCCACTGTGCTTTGATTTCCATCTTACCATGTCCAAGAGGGCGTGCAAAACGGTGGTTTTTGGGTACAGTCCCGAATCACATCGAAGCAATGAACGATAGGAGGGGATTCGTCTCTCCCGGTATAGGGAGTTGATGTTGCGCTGTGTTCGATTGGCTATAACCGGAAATCCCTGGCCAGGGTTGCTGAGATTTACTGGTAAGTGTTACCTGTAGTTTCTCGAACTATTATAGACCTCATATCAACACGACTTATCGAGCTATTGGGGTCTGACGTTTACCACCCCTAGGCAAGATATGCGACATATCAGACGACGAGACCGGACTGTACGGTAAGTGTTACTGGTTGGATTCACAGGAGTGTGAGCGGGCTTGCTCGTCGATCTTCTGATCGCTCAATACCCGGGTGGCCGTTACGTTTAGCAGACCGCTTGCGGCTTGTGGGTGTTTGATATGATCATCACCTGCTGCCGGCGTATTAACGAGTCTTTAGAGTCCTACACAGAGGTTTCCTGGCTCAAGCGAAACGAAATAGGAGCACATATGAGATATGTGCGGGACCGAGAATAATGCGTGTATGTGATACCGTATTTCATTCTCGCGATGAATGTGTCGAATGGTTATATGCGATATAACCTAGTTATCGAATCAAGGATTGATTCGATAAAACGATACATTGTATACTAGTCGGTTGTGTGCGACATGACCGGATCATTGAATCAAGTGTTGATTTAATGATTTAATGCATAATTATATATTTGATATATTACTTTGCATTAACTAGTATTGGTTCACTTTAAATGGATTTTCTCACTTGATTTGTGCACATTGTATATGTGATATACTTTTGTACACAAGTTTGTATCATGTTTGATGATACATGCATACTTGAGTATGTGTAAAGTTTAAACCATGGTTGTGTAATGGTTAGGGTTTTCCTTTTATATATTTATTCATTTATTTATTTAATTCTTTATGGAAAAGATAATGAAAGAAAATGGTGGCTTATTTTGTTTGATTTTGAAGCTTCATGAAGCTTTGACTAAGTCACCATTTTGTCTCATGCTTAACCCTAACCATTCCACTTAACCATGATTCATTCTCTACACTTAACCATGGTTTGAATATGATAAGTATTCATTTTTCTTTTGGATTTAATTAACTTATCATATTCTTTTCTTTCTTCTTCTTCTTCATGAGCAAGAAAGAAAAGCTTTCTACTTCAATGGCAACTTGATGAAAAGAGTGAGAAATCCAATTCTAAAGTGAACCCACTTCCTATTTCTTCATCCTCTACCTCTTGCCAAGTAGTAGAGTGTGTTTTCTTCACAAGTTTCATGACTTGGTGAAGTGGGAGCTTGATCTTGTGATGCTTCGACGTAGATCATCTTCGGCACGAAGCCGACGACCTTGCCCGCCCATTTCTCCGATGAAGCCGACGCTAGAGCCCGGGATTTCATTTGGACAGCGGAGAGGACTTCATCACGGAGCCGTGGAGGTGGAGGACCGGATCTACAAAGGTTGTATTTCCGTACTCTTAGTTAAAGTAGTTAACTAGTTGCTTTGTCGCCTAAACTTCTAGCCAACGATCCGTATTAGGGTTTCTCGGCACCTCTAATTTTTGAAATTGGCATGGTTGATGCCTTGTGAGACCTCATTAGAGTGCCTAGGAACCCTACAGTGGTATCAGAGCCTAGCTAGAGCCTTAGGCGAAGCGTAGACGCAGTTTGAAGTCCGATCGATCGAAATCCCTAACTCCAAATTGCTCTCTGTCCTTCTTTGAAAATTGTGGATTTTTGAGAATTAAAAATATGCAGAAAACTCAGCAGGAATTTCGAAGAGTTACTGTAAAATTCGAGTGTCCAACTCCACTATAGTGCGGCGGAACCGCGGCAATAGCATGGCTATTGCGGCGGTTCCGCGGCCAAAATGGCTCATTGTTCAAAAAGTTTTACACAGTAATTCTTACATAACAGTGCTGGTTTTTCTGGGAATTTTTAATATTTATTCAAGAGTTGAATTTTCTGGGGTTGCTTTGGGAATCGATTATTCGATCGGATTGTCAGATTTTGTCTATGTGGCTTTCCGGATAAATTTTAGAATATGTTAAAAAGTTCGACCGGATATAAATACCCAATTTTTCCCCTGTCGGGAAATTTCCAAGTGTTGGATCTTTCCGTAGTTTAACGACGTTCTAAGTAGTGCAAGTAACGCGATGGTCCCTCTAGAAGACAACAAACCTTAACTCGATTATGTGACCGTCTTGAACTACCCTTTGAACCTTCGGGTTTGGGGCAGTACGGCGTGCTACATGTGAGGCGTTGGCTTGACCCTTCTACGGCTGGACCGTTGGTACTGAGGCACGAACTGAATGTTGTTAGACTTATTTCATGTGTTGAGCTGTATCGGGAAAACTTGGGTGTTCGATTGTTCGATCGGAAAGTTTAACATTTTCTATCTTATTCGGAATGTGATACAATAATTGGAATTCACAAGTAGTTATGAGATAACTGAATGAATGTTGTAAACATAGCAGTTTAGTCTCACTTGATCGGTTGCCACGGAATTTTGATGTGATCAAAAGTCCGTCGCAATCACGTAGTGTACGCGGATACTCGCCGGGTAAACTTAATAGACAGCCTCGCTCCATAGCCCCGACCAAGTGACTGTAGGAGAACCCCGTTGCCGAAGGCATCCGTTCGGGTGCTCGCGGCAGCGGTGTTCCACCTTGGTGCACTTCGTCGACGGCGTTGGGGGTGCGGCCGTCTACTGAAGTTTTGCGACGAGCATTCGATCAGAATGTCGGGAATCCTGTTGAATTGCCCGACTTGATATTGAAAAGAGTTTTCGATGATGAGACTAAAATGCGGGGTTTATAATTGTTAGGCATGCGATGTCTAAGTAATTCATTTGGTCAGGCATGCGATGTCTGAGGTGGTTGCGGATTCCAACTGTTGTAGTTTTACACTTTCTTTTCTGTGACCGTAAGTGTAATATGTGATATCGCCGGTTTCGTTGCTATATGTCAACGACAATTGGGATGTGCATATTTACTTACGTTGATGACATGTGATGTTATGTGCTGCTGGATATGTTATATTGGATCGTCGTGTTTGAATAGCCGGGGGGTTTTTATGTGAGATGAGTGTTTTTTCATTTTCATTCATGTAAAAACTTGTATGTAATATTCTTTTATTGGGGCACTTCCAGGTTGCGGATGTTGTCACCATTTGTATATTATTTACTTTTCTGCACTAGGATAGACCCAAGGAGGAGGGCACAAGTAACCGGGTTCTGGAGTCCAGTGGGAGACCAACTCGAGGAGTCGAGTCCGGGTCTCCTAACTCCAGAATTGGTAGGGTTGCTTGCCGCTCTCGTAGGGGTCTAGGGGTGTGGGTTTGGCTATTCATCACGACCGTGGAATCCGTGTTTTATACTGGCTCGTATTGAAAACACGGACGTCCTAGTATATCCAATATTTCATATGATTCTTCTGCTGCGATATCTGTGATGTGATCATGTGATGTTCTGTGATAGATACAGTATATAGTATATATGATATATTATATAGACGTTACTTATGTTTTACACCCGCGCTAGCCCTGCCCCGCTCTGTCGTTAGTTACCTAACCTAACGGTGCACGAGGGGACATCGAGGCGAATGCGGATGGCATAAGTGTACGTCGTATTTATCTGTGATGTTTAGGTACTTAAATGATGGGACTTCATTAATAAGATTAATGAAATAAAAGAAACCTAAGATGTTGTAGAATCCAATTTCAAAATAAAACAGGTAGCTACAGTTCTTGCTTTGCACAGCGGTATATGTGATATATCCTGCACCTTATTCGATGAGGAAAGGACCGAGATCCCTTCACCGGGAGTGACTCCTTTAGCAATAACTGGCAGATGCTACACATTCGGTTTGTCTTTTGATTGCTTTTAAATTTTTTGCTTTGCACAGTGATATATATGATATATCCCGCACCTCATTCGACGAGGAAAGGACCGACGATCCCTTCACCGGGAGTGACTCCTTTAGCAAAACTAGAAAAGCCTCAAAGACACTCCATTTCAAAATTCATTCGATCCTACAACAATATCAAGTTCATTACGCAATAGGTTTTCAGAAAAACCTGTCGTAGCCTTCCGTCATTTCAGATAAGTAGTAGTTAGTATTCGTGCTACGTTTGTTGGCCTGCGTCAAGACGTAGTGTGCGGTAGCTAACTGGTATTTATCTGCTTATGCATATGATGCAGATTGGATTAGGGTAGTCGTGCGACTTTGTTGGCCTGCGTCAAGGGTCGTGCGGGTGGGTTTAATTCAATCAGGAAATGACGGGTTGAACTTGACTAGCGCACTATGGTTTGTTGGCCTGCGTCAAGGCATAGGACGCTAGGGGCAAAATTATCGGGAATTTCAAGTGTTGAAATTTGCAATGAGATTGCATACCTTCTATGAGATAGTTGGATCCCGATACCCGCTACGAGTAATTGTTACTCCTGGGAGAGTTTTACACATTACAATTAGCCGATCAAGTAGGTGTCTAGAAAGGTGTCAACGGGGTTGCACCTCTGGGAAAACGAGGTTTACATTAATTAGGTTCGTGCGAAAGCACGGGGGACCTCCCTCAAAGTACCGACACTGGCCTGGCTGAAAGATTGGCAAACTTGTAGTGTGTAATTAATCCCGGCTAGTCTTTCCTTTTAGGGTTTGAAGGAAGATTTGATAAAAAGCAGTGGGAGCCATCCTGATTAGATAAAATAATAACCAATCTATTCTTGCAAGAGCGCACGCTGAGTGTTTTCTTCTCTCTCTCTCCAGGTAGCGACCATATCACGCCTTAATCAAGATAATAATACGGATTGTTGACCGAACCCGCTTGTTATACTGAGCTGGGGAACGTTGATCCCGCTCCAACTTATAATTGTTATAAGACAGAGCAGGAAATAGGGGATTACCAGAATTCCTGTGCCGCCCAAACGAAGAGAGTGCATGCTGATGCATCATCTTCGGGTGTGTTCATTATATAGAACTGTTTCTCAGAGTCCTTTACGTCCTGGGTATATGATACCGAATCAGGATCCCGCATATATAATTTGTTACATGGGCTACAGATAGGTAAAGAACTGAGAACGGGTGATAAGTTTCATGAGGCAGAAAACGGGGCAAGAGTTGCAGCCAAGTCTGTTGGTCACTGTCACCCTGTATTACCAATACATTGATTCTGAACGAATGTTATTAGATACCGAACCTGATATACAAAATCATATCAGTCTCTTTATCAGCAAAGAAATGATAAAATTTTGTATTGTTGGATAATGTTTTGAACATTTCCTATATCAAAAGTTGATCGGTTCAGGCACGTTATCTAAAAGCATTGATGTTCTAAATCAAACTACAGTTCTTAGTATACAGAACACACACAAGAGGAAGAGTTCAGAAATGAACGAATCCTTCTTGAGGCATTGTAGACTAGGTCATATCAATGTGACCCGACTAGCTGAAGTTACATGTAGATGCACATTTAAATCAGTTTGAATCTACATCTTGTGAAACTTGCCAGTCATGTCACAAAGATATAATGACACCAGCTCTGTTTATTGAAAACAGAGAAAGAGTTAGTAAACTCTTGGGATGATACATGTTGATGTATGTAAGTTCCCCTGTTTACATATGCCAGGACTGGTTCTTTGTACTTCATTACATTCTCTGATGATCTCTCAAGATTCAGTCATATGTTCCTGTTGAAACATGAGTCCGAACCTTTTGAGATATTCACAGAATATAAGTTAGAAGTAGAGAACCAAAATACGGGTATAAGTATTATGTCCTTTGATGAGATCGAGGAGGAGAATACTTGAGCACGGAAATCCTGGATTATTCTAAAGGAGAATGAGATTCTCTCTCAGCATTACTCCTCCGTATACACCATAGCACGATGGTATATCGGGGTGGAGAAATCACACCCTATATGATAAGGTGTGCTCTATAATGAGTACTACTGAGTTACCTATTTCCTTTTTGGGAGTTGTGCACTTGAGAAGCTGCATACCTATTGAATAGGGTTCAAATCAAATCAGTTGCCTACCACTTCATATTTGATATGATAAGGGAAGAGCCCATATCTTAAGTTGGTTAAGATTTGGAGTTGTCCAGGCTATGTCTAATAGCATAATCCGGACAACCTCGAAGCAAGGTCTGTTATGTAGAACTGAAAATGTTCCAGCTATACAAATTGCAGCTGATGATTTGAAAGAACCGAAGGATTCAATAGTTACCTACGAACCTCAGCCTCTCCGCCGATCTAGTAGGGTTCCTCACCCACCTGAAAGATACTTCGGTTTCTCGATGACAGTGGGAGCGAGGATTGAATCATGAGATGATGACCCAACTAGTTTCGAGCTGGCCATCGAGAGTGGAACTCTATAAGAATGGCTGGATGCTTAGTGATCTGAGATGGAATCCTTATACACCAACAAAGTATGGACTTTGGTTGCTACATCTGAAGGGTTAAATCCCCATCAGGAGCAAGTAAATCTTGAGAAGATTACTTGGTGTAGATGGAAAAGTTGAGACTTTCAAAGCTAGACTTATTAAAGCTTTTCGTCATCGACCAGGCGTGGATAATGATGAAACCTTTTCAAGAGGCTATGCTTAAGTCCATCCAGATCCTACTTACCACGGCTACATACCATGACTACGATATCTGGCGGTTGGGTGCCATGACTGCTTTTCTAAATGATGTTTTAGAAGAGGACGTCTATAAGTACACAGCCAGAGGGCTTCGTAGACAGTGGGAGCAGCTGGAAACGTGTACAAGATGCTTTATAGGATAAAGCAGGTATCGCGGAGTTGGAACGTCTGTTTTGATGTAGTTGTCAAAAAGTTTGACTTCATCAAAATAGTAGATGAACCTTGTATAAACGAAAAGGTAGTAGGGAGTATAGTGACGATCCTCGTAGAGTACGTGGATGACATACTCTTGATAGGGAAGGAGTTTCCTATGCTACGCTCGGTCAATCTCCGTTTATCACAAGGATTCTCCATATAGGATCAAAGTGATACCTCCTAAATCCTGACTTATCATCTATGAGATAGATGTAATTGGATGCTAGGAATCTCACTAGTAGTAATAAGATGGTATCAATCGATCCTGAGGAGAATCACTGGAAGGGTTCCAGGGTGATAAAGACGACTGAATGTCAGTCACAGGCATTGTCTTTACCCTCAGTGAAGGGACGGTATGTTGGAAGAGTTCCAAGCTAGATACTGTGGCATACTAGACGATTAAGGCTGGATACATCGCTACTTAAGATGCTACCAAAGAGGCTGTTTGGGTGTATATTGGTTCATGAGATGAACTACGTTCCAACCATTGTGTGACAATGGAGTTGTGGCTTATGCCAAGGAACGCCGGTCCCATCAGTGATCCAGACATATTCTGAGGCAGTATCACCTGATCATGGAGATGGTTGATCTCCAGGGTGATCGAGGTTAGGAGAGTAGACTAAGAGGATAACACGGCGGATCCACTCACGAAGGCCTATTCCCAGAGAGAGACTATTATAGGATGGTTGAGTATGAGATACTACAACCACTGCTACAGATGTCCCTAGTGCAAGTGGGAGATTGTTAGTTATATGTATGCCCTAGAGGCCATTACTGTACATTGGATGTATATTGTAGTGGATGCTGGGACATATATAGGGAGGACTTTCTTGCTCGAAATGATAGTATGCTATCTGGTTGATCTTTACCTTAACGTGTACACTGATTGTCCCTCTGTTACATGTTGGTAAAGCCCTTAGGATGTGTACTTGACTACCTGGACTATGATGCGGATCATACTAGTGGGGACATGGTAGTCCATAAGTACATCCTTCAAAGTCCCTAGTCGTAGGTGTATCGAGACGGGGCATCGATATACCAGAGTAGACTAGCGTATACCTTCTCGACCCATACAGATGGGCGATGGATGATCCCACATCCATTGGTGTTTGACATCAGAGATGATATACGGGTGCTCAGTGGAGACTGGGTACACTGGACGGACTCGCCGAGAACTCCCAGATGGTATTATACCTTACGTCAGATGGCAGTTCTCTGGTGACACTGGTACAGAGTAGTCTGTTGACCCGAGATCGTCATAGAGTCTTGTGTGGTTCCTACTGTGCTTTGATTTCCATCTTACCACGTCCAAGAGGGCGTGCAAAACGGTGGTTTTTGGGTACAGTCCCGAATCACATGGAGGCAATGAGCGATAGGAGGGGATTCGTCTCTCCCGGTATAGGGAGTTGATGTTGCGCTGTGTTCGATTGGCTATAACCGGAAATCCCTGGCCAGGGTTGCTGAGATTTACTGGTAAATGTTACCTGTAGTTTCTCGAACTGTTATAGACCTCATATCAACACGACTTATCGAGCTATTGGGGTCTGACGTTTACCACCCTTAGGCAAGATATACGACATATCAGACGACGAGACCGGACTGTACGGTAAGTGTTACTGGTTGGATTCACAGGAGTGTGAGCGGGCTTGCTCGTCGATCTTCTGATCGCTCAATACCCGGGTGGCCGTTACGTTTAGCAGACCGCTTGCGGCTTGTGGGTGTTTGATATGATCATCACCTGCTGCCGGCGTATTGACGAGTCTTTAGAGTCCTACACAGAGGTTTCCTGGCTCAAGCGAAACGAAATAGGAGCACATATGAGATATGTGCGGGACCGAGAATAATGCGTGTATGTGATACCGTATTTCATTCTCGCGATGAATGTGTCGAATGGTTATATGCGATATAACCTAGTTATCGAATCAAGGATTGATTCGATAAAACGATACATTGTATACTAGTCGGTTGTGTGCGACATGACCGGATCATTGAATCAAGTGTTGATTTAATGATTTAATGCATAATTATATATTTGATATATTACTTTGCATTAACTAGTATTGGTTCACTTTAAATGGATTTTCTCACTTGATTTGTGCACATTGTATATGTGATATACTTTTGTACACAAGTTTGTATCATGTTTAATGATACATGCATACTTGAGTATGTGTAAAGTTTAAACCATGGTTGTGTAATGGTTAGGGTTTTCCTTTTATATATTTATTCATTTATTTATTTAATTCTTTATGGAAAAGATAATGAAAGAAAATGGTGGCTTATTTTGTTTGATTTTGAAGCTTCATGAAGCTTTGACTAAGTCACCATTTTGTCTCATGCTTAACCCTAACCATTCCACTTAACCATGATTCATTCTCTACACTTAACCATGGTTTGAATATGATAAGTATTCATTTTTCTTTTGGATTTAATTAACTTATCATATTCTTTTCTTTCTTCTTCTTCTTCATGAGCAAGAAAGAAAAGCTTTCTACTTCAATGGCAACTTGATGAAAAGAGTGAGAAATCCAATTCTAAAGTGAACCCACTTCCTATTTCTTCATCCTCTACCTCTTGCCAAGTAGTAGAGTGTGTTTTCTTCACAAGTTTCATGACTTGGTGAAGTGGGAGCTTGATCTTGTGATGCTTCGACGTAGATCATCTTCGGCACGAAGCCGACGACCTTGCCCGCCCATTTCTCCGATGAAGCCGACGCTAGAGCCCGGGATTTCATTTGGACAGCGGAGAGGACTTCATCACGGAGCCGTGGAGGTGGAGGATCGGATCTACAAAGGTTGTATTTCCGTACTCTTAGTTAAAGTAGTTAACTAGTTGCTTTGTCGCCTAAACTTCTAGCCAACGATCCGTATTAGGGTTTCTCGGCACCTCTAATTTTTGAAATTGGCATGGTTGATGCCTTGTGAGACCTCATTAGAGTGCCTAGGAACCCTACATTATTAGCCTCTAGCTTATTTGGTTTGCGATACCATCGCACCGAAGCTTCATAAGAGCTTCCGCCTTCTACCCCGCCCATTGTGCAGCTGAAGGGGCAAAATTGGTTGTTGGCATCGCGGGACTGTCGTACCTTTATCATAGGTTAAGTGTTGCGGCCAACACTTCGACTCCAGGTGTAGATGTTGTGAATCTCCCCCTCTATTACTTCATATCTTGGATCGAAATGCATGTGCTGGGGGCATTCGCAGCATATCGACGGCCGAATTTCTATGACTCCTACACCTTCCCGCGAGTTATGAGATTGGTGGATTCCTCCGCTTCCGATCAGACTCAGCTAGGGACCCTCTGTGTTCTGCTCAATACATATGCTACTGAGGGTGGGATGGTGTTTACTGATCGCGTTCTTTCTGCTCCGACGGGGCCCATCCAACAGCTATTCGACTTGTCGAAAGGGGGAGCATCATCCTTAAAGCCTAAGGAGATCATGCATTTGTATTCAATTAGGCCGGGCTACTTGGTTTTCCACCGAAATGATACGTCCCTCCTTATGCGGTATAATCCGCACCGCTTCGCTCGGCAATTGGATTACAATCAGGGCGTCCCCTTCAAAGCGTTCTTGGTTGAGCCTACCTCGTCTTTGGGAGTTATTTGCGACGTCATTCATCATTTCATGCGGCTGAACACTGGCTCTCTGTTTATGATCCTGGAGCCAGACTATCTCCCAAGGTCTGTGGGGTCCTTTATGGGTTGGTATCACCACCGGGTTGGTCCTGTCATTGCTGAGGAGAGGCGAGTACTCTTCGAGTATAGGACTCCCGCTCCAACCCAAGATGCCAATGCTCCGTTGCGACCGCGGTCAGTTGTTCGCCCTCTCTTGAGGGATGGCAGCGTGGTCCTTATCCCGCAAGTCGCAGAAACAGAATCGATTCCTCCCGTTGCAGGGATGCCAATGCGCACTAGGGCTCAAGCAAAGGCTTCCGCCGAAGCGCCATCGGCCGTGCCATTAGTGGCGACGCTATCGGTAGTGAAGTCGCCAAAAAGGGATAGTGGAGGTGAAGTGGGCCAACGTCACGCCAAAGTGCCGAAGGGAAGGAAGCGATCTTCTTCCAGCGTTAGTTCCGGATCGAAGAGAATAAAGAAGACGGTCACCGGTCTACTTGACCTTTTGCTGGAATCCAAGCCTATTGTTCAAGACGAGCCAATATCCATGCGAGAGCCGGATGATGGTCTTCTCTTTCCGGGTTCATCTGCCGAGAAAGCCGCACAATTGGCTGAGGCTATAAGGCGTTCACAGGATGAGACCGAGAATGTGCGCATCCCGGAGAAGCCTTACCCCTGGTTATCTTTTACGAAGATCTCCCCTCACTATGGAGGGTACATATGAGTCCCCTACAACCGGAAGACGAGATAGCCCTCAAGCAGCCCATCTCAGCCGCCTCCGAAGATGAGCTAGCAGCGAAGACCGGTGGGCGACGCCCGGCGAGCACATTTTTTAAGGAAGGAGCGACGGCTTGAAAGAGCTATACTAGAGGCACCCTGGCATATTGCTATACATTTTTTTCCTGTATTTTCCTTTGGAAAGTAATTTGTTTTGCTTTTTTATGTCTTCTTATCTTCGTGAAAAACTTTGCAGAGACTTCGGCGATGACAGAGGATTTGAGTCCAAGTCGTGCTCCGCCTGTGCATTTTACAAATGTCTCCGATGAGGCACCGGCAGGTGCGGAGGAGATTGTTATAGCTGCTATTCCTGCTACGGAGCTTCCGATGATAGCCTCTATTCCTTCAGTGTCAATTCCTTCAGCGGAGGTAGCCTCATTGGCCACGAATCCTATGGATGTCTCTGATAACGCACCGAAAGGTGTAAAAGAGATTGTCGAAGAGGTCGGTTCTATCTTGGAGCTCCTGGTGATGACCTCCACTTCTTCATTGCCTACACCTTCCACAGAGGCGACCTTGTCGGTCATAGACTTGAACTTTCTGGTGGCGCCTCAAAGATTGTAAAAAGCACCGCCATAGCCACTGTTCCTTCCTTGGATCCTGAAATGGCAGATGTCGTTTCACGACTGGAAGCTGCTACGCCAGCCCACGTCCCCGGTGATGTGCCTGAGGTTACGGAGGAGGCTGCCGAAGCTGCTATCCCTCCAGTTCAAAGCGGGAGGAGCATCGAAGGTAGTATTCTATATTTTGTTCTAATGATCTCTCCATTTTCTGAATCTTTCTGTTTTTTCAGAATTACGAGGGTTGGCAGCGTCCATCGTGGATCTATCCCCCAGAAAGTCTTTTCAACGTCTGCTCGAAATGGCCCCCCCCACAGGAAATATCCCCGCAAAGCATCGTCCTCTCTTCTGGGCATGGTTGGTGTTATTTGACCCCTTCATTGTATTATCATTATTTCGTATAACGATGCTAATATGTCTTCTGTAGTTCTGGAAGCTGACGACGAAGTTGAGATCCTCAACGGGCCTGGGGATCTTTTAAACCCTCCTTGCATGACTGTGGGTAAGTAAGGTTTTGACGTTGTTCCATCTATTCTTTGTTTGCAAATCTCGCGGATTGTTCATAAATCTTGATAGCTTTGTCCGCTCTTACCCCGCTGGAGTCTTACATCATTATGCCACCAGGCCCTTATGCCCGGTGTGTGTCTGAACGGATGGAGAAACAAAGCATCCACTCTTTGTGGGCACTTATCGAAGATCTTTGTGCTGGTAATTCGATCACAGCCGAAGACTTTGCTGCCAAAGCCAACATCTCTTTGCCCTTTTCTCGCCACTTACCACGATGAAACCTTGGTGCATGTCTGGGTTGGGTATTGTTGCCGAGTGGAGGCTTGCTTACATGGTCTTGAGTGCGTACGCCTTCCCTCAGAGGTCGTTGCTGCAAAGACGAACTTGTGGGGGCTGATTGAACGGTGCGCCGCGAATCTTCAGTCCTGCGAGAAGAGGCTCAATCGGAAGTTTTCGGAGAGGGAGTTAGCTTCGAATGCTTTGGGGGAACTTCAAGCCCAATTCACTACTAAGACCACTCGTGCGTATAAACTTTGGCGGGTGCTTCAAGAAGTTATCACGGAGGTGGTAGCTCTTGATAAAACCATTATTTTTACCTGCGAGATGGTTGAAACTCATAAAGTAGCTGAAAAAAAGGTTGAGAGTCTGCTCGCCTCGTACCAGGCTCAACAGTCTCAGGAGGAGACTCGTCTCGTGGCGATAACAAAACATGAAGCCGAGGCCCAGGGGAAGAAGGATGAACTGACGATCTTATTACACTGTCCGCCAGCTTAAAGATTTTTTTTGTATATTTTCCTTTTCTTGTATTCACTCCTGAATGAGAGAATATCCATTTTGATTCTTTTTATGAAATGTATCTTGTATTCATTTTGAATTCATGAATAAAAGACATATACTTTATTTCATATTGGTGTGTCCCTTTTAGCAAATGTGTTCCGTAAATAGTCTATCTTGATCTCCTTGCAGGACAGCGACGGCTTAGGAAACAGGTTCAGGTCTACTAACTAAGACTTTTCAACTTTATGAGCCATGAGGGTCTCATAAAGACTTCTCCCTACAAGTCGAGAGGAACTCGTCGGTGTATTTTCTCCTTAGGAATCGTGAGGATTCCCAAGTGCATTTTTTCTTGATAGTCGTAAGGATCTCACAAGAGAATTTTCTCTCTTACAAGTCGAGAGGACTCATAAGTGGTTTGGTGGGTTGACTGTTTCTGAGTCGAAGCATTGCTCCGACGGGGAGGTCGTTGGTTGACTTATTTCTGAAACGGGGTCATTGGATGACGTATTTATGAGACGGGGTCATTGGATGACGTATTTCCGCGACGGGGTCATTTGCTGACGTATTTCCGAGACGGGGTCATTGGATGACGTATTTCCAAGATGGGGTCATTGGATGACGTATTTCCGCAACGGGGTCACGTATTTCCGTGACGGGGTCATTGGATGACGTATTTCCGCGACGGGGTCATTTGATGACGTATTTCCGAAATGGGGTCATTGGATGACGTATTTCCACAACAGGGTCATTTGCTGAAGTGTTTCCGCAACGGCGTCATTGGATGACGTATTTCCGCGATGGGGTCATTGGATGACGTATTTCCATGACAGGATCATTGGATGACGTACTTCCAAGACGGGGTCATTTGCTGACGTATTTCCGCGACGGGGTCATTGGATGACGTATTTCCGCGACGGGGTTATTGGATGACGTATTTCTGAGATGGAGGTCATTGGCTGATGTGTTTCCGCGACGGGGTCATTGGATGACATATTTCCGCGACGGGGTCATTTGATGATGTGTTTCCGCGACGGGGTCTTTGGATGACGTGTTTCATAGACGGGGTCATTGGATGACGTATTTCCGCGGCGGGGTCATTTACTGACGTGTTTCCGAGACAGGGTCATTAGATGATGTTTTCCGCAACGGGGGCATTTGCTGGCGTGTTTCCGCGACGGGGTCATTGGATGACGTGTTTTCGAGATGGGGTCATTGGATGACGTATTTCCGCAACGGGGTCATTTGCTGACGTGTTTCCGAGACGGGGTCATTGGATGACGTGTTTCCGCGACGGGGTCATTGGATGACGTATTTCCGAGACGGGGTCATTGGATGACGTATTTCCGCGACGGGGTCATTGGATGACGTATTTCCGAAACGGGGTTATTGGATGACATATTTCCGCAATGGGGTCATTTGCTGACGTATTTCCGCGACGGGGTCATTGGATGACATATTTCCGCGTCGGGGTCATTTGATGACGTATTTCCGAAATGGGGTCATTAGATGATGTATTTCCGCAACGGGGTCATTTACTGACGTGTTTCCGAGACGGGGTCATTGGATGACGTATTTCCGCGACGGGGTCATTGGATGATGTATTTCCGCGACGGGGTCATTGGATAACGTATTTCCGCGACGGGGTCATTTGCTGATGTATTTCCACGACGGGATCGTTGGATGACATATTTCCGAGATGGGGTCATTGGATGACGTATTTCCGCGACGGGGTCATTGGATGATGTACTTCCACGACGGGGTCATTTGCTGACGTATTTCCAAGAAGGGGTCATTTGCTGACGTATTCCGAGACGGGGTCATTTGCTGACGTATTCCGAGAAGGGGTCATTGGATGACGTATTTCCGCGACGGGGTCATTGGATGACATATTTCCGAGACGGGGGCCAATTGCTGACATGGTTGGATGACGTATTTCCGAGACGGAGGTCATTGGCTGACGTGTTTCCGTGACGGGGTCATTGGATGACGTATTTCCGCGACGGGGTCATTCGATGACGTGTTTCCGCGATGGGTTCATCGGATAACGTGTTTCCGAAACGGGGTCATTGGATGACGTGTTTCCGAAACGGGGTCATTTAATAACGTGTTTCCGAGACTGGGTCATTAGATGACATATTTCCGCGACGGGGTCATTTGCTGACGTGTTTCCGTGACGGGGTCATTAGATGACGTGTTTCCAAGACGGGGTCATTGGATAACGTATTTCCGCGATGGGGTCATTTGCTGACGTGTTTCCGAGACGGTGTCATTGGATGGCGTATTTCTGCGACGGGGTCATTGGATGACGTATTTCCACAACGGGGTCATTGGATGACGTATTTTCGAGATGGGGTCTTTGGATGACGTATCTCGTAGATGGGGTCATTGGCTGACGTATCTCCGAGACGGGGTCATTGGCTGACGTATTTCCGAGACGGGGTCATTGGATGATGTATTTCCGCGACAGGGTCATTTGATGACGTATTTCCGCGACAGGGTCATTTGCTGACGTATTTCTGAGATGGGGTCATTAGATGACGTATTTCCGTGACGGGGTCATTTGCTAACGTATTTCCGAGACGGGGTCATTGGCTGACGTATTTCCGAGACGGGTTCATTGGATGACGAATTTCCGCGACGGGGTCATTTGCTGACGTATTTCCGAGACGGAGTCATTGGATGACGTATTTCCGCGACGGGGTCATTTGCCGACGTATTTCCGAGACGGGGTCATTTGCTACATATTTCTGAGACGGGGTCATTGGATGACGTATTTCCGCGACGGGGTCATTTGCTGGTATTTCCATGATGGGGTCATTTGCTGACGTGTTTCCGCTTCCTGCGGTGTCGGGGCTGACTTTAGGTTGTCTGTAAACAGTAGAGTCTTAGAACTGGGGACTTTGCCGTGGCTCCGATTGATGGTGTCGCGTCCGTACCCTGCTGGCATGAGGAAGAATGTCGTTGTTGGTCTTCTGGGATGCAGATGTTGCTGTCGAGATCTGACTTTCCCTTTTGACAGCGTCTGGTGGGAGACATGTGGTTCCCTTTTCGTTTATGCCCATGGATTGTATACAGGGGTCAGTATGAACTCGCCTGTAGGGCAAAAGTTTCATCATTTTTTTTATGTCTTTCCGCGATGCTCTATCATTTCAGTTTTTTATATCGCGAAAGTCGGGATTGCCCAATCATTTCGGCTATTTTTCATGGTGCCCAATCATTTCAGCTATTTTTCTTTTTACTCGCTACTTTTTATTGCGAGTTGCCCAATCCATTCGGCTATTTTTCTTTTTACTCGCTGCATTTTATTGTTAGTTGCCCAATCCTTTCAGCTATTTTTGTATGCATATATTTTACTTGCTGATTTTGTTGCAGATTGCCCTATCATTTCGGCTATCTCATATGCATTTATAGCTCGCTGACTTTTCGCCGCGAGTATGGAACCTGGGATCTGATACTGATCTTAGCATCAGCATCGCTGCGACTAGAATATTGCCAGGAGAGAATCATCATTTATCATGAAAGGACTTGGAATTTGTTACCGATCTAGGCATCAGCATTGCTACTACTAGAACATTGCCAGGAGCGAATCATCATTTGCCTCTGTCGATTTGAACAAAGGTGGCTTAGCAAACAGGGTTAGGATCCTATTGACTAAGGCTTTTGACTTCATGCGCCTTAAGGGTCTCATAAAAGTGTTTCTCCCTACGAGTCGTAATGATCTCATAGGTGCGATTTCTCCTTAGGAATCGTGAGGATTCTTAAGTGTATTTTCTCTTGTAAGTCGTAAGGATCTTGCAAGAGTATTTTCTCCTTGTAAATCGAGAGGACCTACAAGTGCTTGTTCATCAAATAAGGGCTGTTCATATCAGATTTTTGCATTTTTATACCGCCCATTTTTTATCACATTGCTTATCGGTAGGTACTCTTGAGCCGTGTTTGCTAGTTAATTGCAGGATACAGGTTCTCAGCTCTAAACAGTGAAATTCACGGAAAATCACGACAAATTCTGGATTACTGCCAACCACAGATAAAATACGGGTCTCCGCTCTCTATCCGTATGTTGCCGCACACCAGTTTAAGAGACAAAATGGCAAATCGATGGTCATTTTCATGCACAAAGCATAATGTCAACACAAGATCCAACATATCTACGCGGAGCTCAAGGAAATCATGGCAAAAGATCCACATCAAATCACCTTTTGATCTGCTGAAAATCAGGAAGAAATTTAAAGAGCTTCTGAGAAACCACATATACCACACTGAAGAGTACAGAAAACCAGGGAAAATCACCAAAATTAAAGGGCCAACTCCTCTTTATGGCCGCGGATCCGCAGCCTAATGAACTCGGCAGATGGAACTTTTTCAGGGGCAGTTTAGTACATTCATGTTGGTTCTGAATGTTGCCCTAGGTTCTCTGTTTCCTGCCTATAAATAGCCCAGAACATGCCAAGCCAAAGGGTGCTTAATTCTTGTTAGATTTTAGGATATACTTTGTTGTTCTTCTTCCTCTTTTCATATTTTCTCCATTAAAACCTTGTATTGAGCTTTTATGAGTGAAAATGATGAATAAAAGAGTTCTTGTCTTTATGATGCTTGTCTTGTTATTTTGTTAATTATTATTGTTTGTAATTTTTATTTGCTAATCTAGTTGTTGTTATTTGTTATTATTTGTTGTTTCTTTCTTCTTCCATTTTACTTTATCCTTAATAACAATGATGCTTAAGCTTGATCCTTGCCAAAGTGAGGTCTCAAATAGCTAGTTGTAAACTTCTAACCTCTTTCTTTCTATCTTTCTCCTTTTGTTGTATTTTCTTTTTCTTTGTAATGGGTGAATAGTTTCTCACTTGTTAGGGTAGGATAAGAAAAGTTTGAAAGAAGGAAATCTCTCTCACTCTTTTCTCGCCCAACATCTTAATTCGGACTCCCGTTAATTGAACCACAATCCGCTCCCTACGGCACCCTATCCTACATGATAGCGGTGATTCCTTAGTGAGACCGGTTGTGGTTGAATTAACCGGAGGTTAAGGATAAGAGCCACGAACGGACGGACAAGCACCAAAAGGAAGAACTTAAGCGTTGGAAAGCCTAGCTTATACTCGCAAGTTCCTTCCTAGTCGTGCTAATCCCCGTTGTTGTCGATTACCGTAATACCGATATTAAGAGTGGCAACGAAAGAAGTGAGCGACTCCTAACTCAAACTAATCTAATCCTAACCCTAACAAGCTCTCTTTATATAACATTTTAGCATATAGTTAATCTCAAACAAACCTGGACATTTGGACTTAACTCGTTAAAGCACATAGAAAAAGATTCCCATCTCCCTGCGGACGACCCGTACTCAACCGGCTAGCTACAAGCGAAACCGTCTTGATTGCGGTAATTAACTAAGCACGCAAAAACTCCAACAATCAAATGGCGCCGTTGCCGGGGAGACGGTAGTCTATTTCTTTGTGTAATTTCGGGTTAATTTGTGAATATAAATATAACCGAAAAACAAAACAAAAAAATACATTGTAAAAATCAGCTTGTTATTTTTGATTAGTTTTTGTGCAAGTGTGCAGGATAAAAAGAAGGGTCGAGTTCAGTGCCAAAAACGTGGGAAGTTAGACTCATATCTCGCGGCTATACCGCGTTTGATCAAAACGGAACCAACGGTCTACTGTAAAATTCTGGAGCAAACCCAGTAAGCAAATCAAGATTCAGGAGCTCCAGACAAGAAGAGAACACCCAACCCAGCATAGCACAGGAATTACAAGGCCCAACTCCACTTTATTTCCGCGGAACCGCGGCCACTTGCTGCCGTCAGCATCTCAAAATTTCTGTGAGTATTTCTTCCTCCTTCCCCACTCCTCTGAACTCCACTGAACTGTGTTTTCTGCAGCATTCTTTACGCAAACTCTTTTCCCCTTCCAATAAATTGTTTTTGTGCAGGATTCTTTGCGCCGCGCTAAAAAATAAAAAATTGATTGTAGTTGATTGTTACTGCTTTGCATATTTTAATCGGACTTTAAGGGGCTTGAAACCAATTCAGATTGGGTAGGAATTTCATCACCCTTCCCAGGACCCTAGAAATCACAAAAAGCATATGCATTGACCATTGTTTAATTAAAAAATACTAGACTCGGCCCTAAGGACGTCGCGCTCAATAGTACAGAGGACTGGTTGTAGGCATCGGTCGTTTATCCTATCCTGACTTTGCGGTGTCTAGGCAAGTGTGTCTAAGGCAAGTGGTTCCTTAATTAGAACCACTACTTACGTAGTGGGGAGCCTCCCACTTACCTGGCACTTACCTGGCCGCAATTGGTGGAGAAGAAACGGTTTGAGGTCCTATTTCTAGCCCTTTGGAACAGTTAGGAGCTGTCTAGCTGACCTAGGTGAGCCTAGATCAAGGTGTGATTGTGCATATTTTGTCTGTGATTGTTTGAAGCCGTAAGTCCGTACATATTTCTGTAAAGCTCTTTCTAAAAAGAAAAAAAACACAAAACAAAAACTTTTATAAAAACTTGCCCTTTGTCGCCAGAATCCATTTTTTTCACCCACCTCCCATCGTATTTCTCCATTGACGTTTTCTTACCCTCACCTTCTCCGCTTTGACTACACTAAACTCGTTTAGTGTATGTCCGGTTGGACTCAGGACACTAGCGCCCGTCTAGTCCGCGTTACGTTAGTCGCTACCGACTACGCGATCGACTCAGACGTCGAAACTCCTTCCACGCCTCTTTCACCCTTACCTTTGCCAGCCAACTCCGACGTTGACCGGAATTCTGTTCATACATCCTCGCCTTCACCCTCACCAACCTCTTCTTCTACGATGTCAGGATTTAATCCATACATCCCTTTGACTCCCCCGGGACTGATTCCACCTCCTATGGATGCGAATAACCCACAACTACCACCTGTTGTAGCGCCACAGCGAATCGCGCTCCAGGATCGTTTCTATCCCACCCGCTCTGCACTTCCCACCTGTCTTTCCCTTCCACCGGCCAATAGGGATAATTTCGAAATTAAGCCCCACTTCATTAACATGCTTCCGAAATTTCATGGGCTTGAATCTGAAGATGCCTATATCTTCATCAACAAGTTCCAAAATGTTTGTACCATGATGAAAACGACCCAGCTGTCTGACGATGCTATATGGCTACGGGTCATTCCGTTCACTTTGTGCGATCTTACTGAAAAGTGGCTGTATAGCACTGCTTCCCACTCCATAACCAGTTGGGACGAGTTTGTGAAACCGTTTCTCAAGAAATTCTATCCGAATCATAAAACGGCGAGGATCCGTAACGAAATCAACCAATTCTCCCAGCTTCCTACTGAACCCTTTTGGAAGTGTTTTGACCGGTATAAAGACCTTCTTGTTCAGTGCCCTCACCACAGTATTGAGAAATGGCAACTTTGCTAAACCTTATATGAGGGCCTGAACCCAGCAACCAAGCAGTTGTTGGAAACCATTTGTCAGGGCCACTTCCTATCGAAATCTGACGAGGAAGCGTGGCAATTCTTCGACGACCTTGCGGAACAAACGCTTCAATGGGAGAGCACCAGACCAAGTACTTCTTCTTCTTCCTCTACTTCTACTGGTCAGTCTAGGGTAGGCATTCACTAACTCGATGTCTCTATTGCAATGAAAGCTGAAATGGCTGCAATAACGAGAAAACTTGAAGCGATAGAGAGCAAATTTTCGTCTCCTGCTCCTGCCCCTGTTCTTCCCCTTCGTACCATTTGCGCTTATTGTTCCAATCCTTCTCACTTAACCGAAGAGTGTCCTTACAATCCACCATCTCAAGGACAGGATCAAGTTAATGCTGCATTTCAGCAAAGACCAAGAAACGATCCATACTCTTCCACCTACAATCCCGGTTGGAGGAACCACCCCAACTTCGCCTGGAATCAGAACCAGCATCAATTCCAAGGCAACAATTTCCAGAGGCCCCCTCCTCCGCAACAACAAGCTCAATAACAAACTCAACATCAATTTCAGCAGCCCTTCCAACCCCAACCTTTTCAAAATCAGATGAACAACTTTGCACCCAAAAATTCTTTTCCCCAAAACAACTTTGTTCCGTCAAACAACGATAAGGTTTCCTCGCTCGAACAAAGTCTGGAGGCGTTTGTAAAGCAATCAACTCAGTCCACCGCCAACATCCAGTCTTCCATTCAGTCCTTGGTGCAACACACTGCCGCTCACGGGCAAAGCATCAAAACCATCGAAGCCCAGATAGCACAACTGAATGCGGCCTTAAGCGAGCGAGAGAAGGGGAAGCTTCCATCCCAGCCACTCCCAAATCCCGGTCACCCACATAATATACATGTTGCTCTTGAACAATAGAACCATAATGTGAGTGCCGTGAATACATTGAGATCTGGAAGGATGCTGCAAAACAACATTGGCACACGGATCGACGATAACACCCCGGCCTCTTCTTCTTCTTCTTCGTCTTCTGAGCCTATTCTCCATTCTTCAAAAAGCTCTTCCTCTTCTTCTGCTCTAAACGGACTCATTTCTCACTCCACGAAAACACCAGCTCTGGGATCCGTTCTAACTCCACAATCTCCTCCACAAGCATTGGACTCAACCAATTTTAAAAACGTTCCATTTCCAAACCGGTTGAGGACCAATAAACAAAATCCACAAATGGAGAAGATTCTGGAGTTGTTTAAGAAGGTTAACATCAACATTCCCCTTTTAGATGTTGTCCAACAAGTCCCTTCCTACGCGAAAATCTTAAAGGACTTGTGCACGAAAAAGAGGAAATCTCAGGTACCCAAAAAAGTTTTCTTGGCTAGTACTGTGAGTGATACTCTTACCCAATCTTTACCTCAAAAACGGAAGGACCCTGGCTGTCCTACGATTTCTATTACCATTGGGGATAAGAACATCAACCGCGTGCTTTTAGATCTTGGTGCCAGTGTTAACCTGCTTCCGTACTCAGTATATGAGCAACTAGGTATAGGAGAGCTGAAACTCACACACTGTACTCTCCAAATGGCTGACCGATCAATCACCCATCCTAGGGGTGAGCTAGAGGATGTGTTAATCAAGGTTGGGGACTTCATATTCCCCGTTGACTTCATTGTTTTAGACACACAGCCTGTACCTAACCCCCGGAATCAAATTACGGTGATACTCGGTCGCCCATTCCTTGCAACCTCAAATGCTGTGATCAATTGTCGAAATGGTTCGATGAACCTATCTTTTGGAAACATGACAATTGAACTCAACATTTTTAGGTTGGGGAATCAGCCCTCCGAACCTAATGCTCATATACTAGACGTTTGCTCAATCCAGGAGATCACCCCGGAGGAGTGTGAATTCGAGGAGTTTTTGTTCGATCACGACAACCTTAACGCCACTAGTGCGTTCCTTTTCGAACCTGCTGCTGCTTCTACGCCCGACAATGACTACGAGTGTTTCACTTTCTCGACCGATCTTAGCCAGTCACCACCCAAGTTGGAATCCTTTGAATTTCCGGATGAGTTACCGGAACCATCCAACTCGGTCGCTTATACTCATTTTGAACCTTTGCTGGAATCTTTTGAGTTCGAGACCTTTTCACCAATCTTGCCTTCCATCGTTTCACCTCCAACGCTCGAACTCAAGCCTTTGCCGTCTCACCTTAAGTACGCTTAGTTGGGTGAGAACGAGACCCTCCCTGTTATCATCTCGGCTTCTCTAGCTCCAAAGCAAGAGAAAGCCCTTCTTACGGTCTTGCACAGCAATAGGAAAGCTTTTGGCTGGTCAATGGCGGACATCAAGGGGATTAGTCCCCTGATCGTTGAACATCATATTCATCTGATGGATGATGCCAAACCAGCCAGGGATCCACAAAGACGACTCAACCCAGTCATGAAGGAGGCTGTAAAAAAGGAGATCGTAAAGTGTCTGGATAGTAGTATCATTTACCCTATCTCTGATAGCCAGTGGGTTAGCCCCATTCATGTTGTCCCCAAGAAATCAGGCATAACGGTCATAACCAACAAGGCGAACGAGTTAATCCCTACTCGCACCCAAACTGGGTGGCGAGTATGCATCGATTACAGAAAACTCAACGCCGCAACGCGGAAGGACCACTTTCCGCTACATTTCATTGACCAGATGCTTGAACGATTGGCCGGACATGAGTACTACTGCTTTCTTGATGGCTACTCCGGCTATAATCAGATTCCCATCGCCGAAAAAGACCAGGACAAGACCACATTTACTTTTCCTTTCGGCACGTTTGCATATCGTCGCATGCCCTTTGGGTTGTGCAATGCGCCCGCTACCTTCCAGCGGTGTATGATGGAAATCTTCTCAGACATGGTGGAAAATTCTTGGAGATCTTCATGGACGATTTCTCCATTTTCGGGGATTCCTTTGATGAGTGTTTGCTGCATCTCGACGCATGTAAGGACAAGAATCTGACTTTGAACTGGGAGAAGTGCCACTTCATGGTGCGCGAAGGTATTGTCTTAGGACATATCATCTCGCAAAAAGGCATTGAGGTAGATAAAGCAAAGATTGAAGTCATTTCCAATCTCCCTCCTCCCAGATGCTTCAGAGATATCCGAGCCTTCCTTGGCCATGCCGGTTTCTATAGACGGTTCATCAAGGACTTCAGCAAGATTGCTAGGCCCTTGACTCTTTTGCTGGCCAAGGACACGACATTCGACTTCAACTCGAGCTGTGTGACTGCGTTCGAGTCATTAAAAAGCTCACTCACTTCTGCTCCCGTTCTTTCTTCTCCTGACTGGACGCACCCATTTGAGATTATGTGCGATGCATCAGACTTTGCCATCGGTGCTGTCCTTGGACAACACATCAACAAGATGCCGCACGTAATCTATTATGCTAGCCGAACCCTGAACGACGCCCAACTGAATTATACAACAACTGAGAAGGAATTCTTGGCTGTTGTATTTGCTTTAGAAAAGTTCAGGCCCTACCTCATCGGCTCTCCGGTCATCGTCTATACGGACCATTCTGCTCTGCACCATCTTTTTGCGAAGAAAGATGCAAAATCTCGGCTGATACGTTGGATCCTCTTGCTTCAAGAGTTTGACCTTGTCATCAAGGACAAAAGAGGATGTGAAAACGTAGTCGCCGACCATCTCTCACGACTTCCTTCTTCGCCATCGCTTCAAATTCCGATCAACGACGTTTTTCCGGATGAACAGCTCTTGACAATATCTTGCGAACCCTGGTTCGCAGATATTGTGAACTATTTGGCCATAGGATTACTACCGACTGAATGGTCAAGTCAGGACAGACTTCGATTCTTATCCCAAGTAAAACACTTTTACCGGGACGAACCCTATCTGTTCAAGTACTGTCCCGACCAGATTATTCATCGGTGTGTCCCTGACGATGAATTCAAGAGTGTGCTGTCGTTTTGCCACGATCAAGTATGTGGCGGGCATTTTGGCCCCAGAAAGACAGCAGAGAAGATCTTGCAGTGTGGTTTCTACTGGCCACAACTCTTCAAAGACGCTCATGACTACTGCAATACTTGCTCCCGGTGCCAACACTTAGGCCGGATATCCAGGAGAAACGAGATGCCGCTCCAACCAATCTTGGTTGTGGAGATTTTCGATGTTTGGGGGATTGATTTCGTGGGGCCATTTCCCAGCTCTTTTGGGAACTTGTACATCCTTCTCGCTGTTAATTATGTCTCTAAGTGGGTCGAGGCTGTGCCCAGCCGGACTAACGACAACAAGGTTTTCGATAGATTTCTTAAGGAAAACATTTTCTCCCGGTTTAGGCACCCCCGAGCGATCATTAGCGACAATGGAACTCATTTTTGTAATAAGACTTTCGAGGCCTTGATGCGGAAATATTCCATTAATCATAAGCTATCTACGCCCTACCACCCCCAAACCTGTGGGCAAACCGAAGTTTCAAATCGGCAAATCAAGAAGATACTGGAGAAGGCGGTTTCCAAGAACCGTAGGGATTGGTCGTTAAAACTCACTGATGCCCTTTGGGCATTTCGAACTGCTTATAAGACCGATCTTAGTATGTCTCCCTATCGGCTTGTTTACGGAAAGGCTTGCCACCTTCCTGTGGAAATAGAGCATCGCGTATTTTGGGCGATAAAGGAGCTGAATCTGTCTCTCGAAGATGCGGGCAGCCATCGGAAGCTGGAGTTGAACGAATTGAGCGAGCTTCGGGATGAGGCTTACGAAAACGCGGTTGTCATTAAGAACCGAACGAAAGTGTTTCACGATAAACACCTTTTGTGCAAAACATTCGCACCTGGTCAACAGGTACTGCTTTACGACACCCGGCTACATTTCCATCCAGGTAAGCTCAGATCTCGCTGGAAAGGGCCATATTTTGTGCGGAATGTGTATCCGCATGACGCTGTGGATTTGGAGAATCCAAAGGACGGTTCATTTTTCAAAGTAAACGGATACAGACTAAAACCGTACCTTAGCGCCGAACCAACAGAGGAGCTCCTGGTCTTACAGGAGCCGGTTTACCCTGCATAATCTTTCTCTGCCTACCACCAAACTTCGGTTATCCAGCCAAAACAGTGGACACTATTTCAAATAAGTTTGGGGGTATGTATATACCATTTTGTATATATATGTGGATATTCTTGTCCGGTACATATCCATTTTTAATATTTTCTTTTCTGTAAAAACAAAAAAAAACAAAAAAAAATGTGTATATCTAACCGACAATTTTGACCCTTCAATGATTTCTACATTCAATGACAGTGAGGACACTGTCCAGTTTAAGTTTGGGGGTACGCTCGGTACGCATTTCTAACCTTCGCATTCATATGTATATTTTGCATCTGCATAATAAAATCCATAAAAATCAAAAAAATTCTAAAAACATAAAAACTTTTTTGTCAAGTTAGCTGGTGGGAGAACTCAGATTCAACATTTCAACGGTTTTTGTTTGATAAGATAAGAATAACTAAATCTTATTTTTAGATTTTGAAAACCTAAAAGATAACTCTCCTTTGAAGTTAACTATAGCTGATATATGTCTTTACATCACACTACACATGTCGTGAGTTTTGGAAATTAGATGACAAGTCTATTATGTCTAAAAACTCTTAAATGGATAAATGATTTTCTGAGGATCAAATAGGTTTGTTCTGAAATAAGTAATATCAAGAATAGTTTATGAAATGAAGCGAATATGAAGGGATGTTAATGATGCCTTAATTGGAACTAATTCTGAAAAATAACCCATCTGGAACTTGATTGGAATGATTACACACCGAACCCACTAAACACGTCTTTTATCCAAAAAAATAATTGAACTGCCGGTTATATCTCCGTTCGCATTAAATCATCATGATTTTCACGCTAAATTATCTTTTGTTTTTGGGCCTAGGTAACTTGAGTAATTAAGTCCGCTGGGGTGTCTCTACACCTAATGCCCTAAAACCAACCGGTTCGGGTGCATTGGCCCAAAGCTCGTTAAGAAGCCTAAAAAGTCCAGATTAAAACAAAGTCAAGCAAGTGTTCTCTCCGAGTTAAAATTCCTAAAGGTTCTTTGTGTGAGAATAATCTTGACAAAAGACAGGTTTTTATAAAAAAAGTATTTTTAGCGGAGATATGAAGGTTTTTATTCTATGATAAAGACAATTGCACGTTCACAGTGGTGTGTATGAAATGAAAACAAGAAAAAGGTGGAGTGAAAAATAAGACCTAATTTCCTGTTAAGGAAGATAGAAATTCTGAAATTGAAACCTTACTGGAAAACGAAACTTGAAAAATACTTAACTCTTTACAAAACTTATGTGATCCTTTTAAAAATTTTATCTGGGCTTTATTTTGTGACATGATGACTTTAATCGATTCTTCTGGAACTTAACGACACTCTTTGCACTACACGTAAAGACATATAAAATCTTAAGTTAAATAAGAAGCGAGGTGTAACAAATAAAGGTTCGATAGTCTAGACTTAGGATAATAGAATTGTTATTTTTAAAACAAAACCTTAGGGTTTGAATCATAGTTATTTTGCCAAACTAGCTTGACAGGATTTTGTGGGTAGTATCCGCAGAAAACCCTCAGAAGACAACACTCCTCCAACTAGGGACACCTAGAGGTTTAACGGCTTGTTGCACATGCTCAGTGCAATCGCGTTCCCTGCGAAAGTGAGGTTAGGAATTTTTGTGAATAAATTGGCTTTGCTCGGGACGAGCAAATGATAAGTTTGGGGGTATTTGTTCATATCAGATTTTTGCATTTTTATACCGCCCATTTTTTATCATATTGCTTATCGGTAGGTACTCTTGAGCTGTATTTGCTAGTTAATTGCAGGATACAGGTTCTCAGCTCTAAACAGTGAAATTCACGGAAAAGCACGACAAATTCTGGATTACTGCCAACCACAGATAAAATACGGGTCTCCGCTCTCTATCCGTATGTTGCCGTACACCAATTTAAGGGACAAAATGGCAAATCAATGGTCATTTTCATGCACAAAGCACAATGTCAACACAAGATCCAACATATCTACGCGGAGCTCAAGGAAATCATGGCAAAAGATCCACATCAAATCACCTTTTGATCTGCTGAAAATCTGGAAGAAATTTGAAGAGCTTTTGAGAAACCACATATACCACACTGAAGAGTACAGAAAACCAGGGAAAATCACCAAAATTGAAGGGCCAACTCCTCTTTATGGCCGCGGATTCGCGGCCAACATGGCGCTCTGGCCACGGATCCGCGGCCTAATTAAGATGTTGGTACATTCATGTTGGTTCTGAATATTGCCCTAGGTTCTCTGTTTCCTGCCTATAAATAGCCCAGAACATGCCAAGCCAAAGGGTGCTTAATTCTTGTTAGATTTTAGGATATACTTTGTTGTTCTTTTTCTTCTTTTCATCTTTTCTCCATTAAAAGCTTGTAGTGAGCTTTTATGAGTGAAAATGATGAATAAAAAAGTTCTTGTCTTTATGATGCTTGTCTTGTTATTTTGTTAATTATCATTGCTTGTAATTTTTATTTGCTAATCTAGTTGTTGTTATTTGTTGTTTCTTTCTTCTTCCATTTTACTTTATCCTTAACAACAATGATGCTTAAGCTTGATCCTTGCCAAAGTGAGGTCTCAAATAGCTAGTTGTAAACTTCTAACCTCTTTCTTTCTATCTTCCTCCTTTTGTTGTATTTTCTTTTTCTTTGTAATGGGTGAGTAGTTTCTCACTTGTTAGGGTAGGATAAGGAAAGTTTGAGAGAAGGAAATCTCTTTCACTCTTTTCTCGCCCAAAATCTTAATTCGGACTCCCGTTAATTGAACCACAATCTGCTCCCTACGGCATCCTATCCTACATGATAGCGGTGATTCCTTAGTGAGACCGGTTGTGGTTGAATTAACCGGAGGTTAAGAATAAGAGCCAAGAACGGACGGACAAGCACCAAAAGGAAGAACTTAAGCGTTGGAAAGCCTAGCTTATACTCGCAAGTTCCTTCCTAGTCGTGCTAATCCCCGTTGTTGCCGATTACCGTAACACCGATATTAAGAGTGGCAACGAAAGAAGTGAGCGACTCCTAATTCAAACTAACCTAATCCTAACCCTAACAAGCTCTCTTTATATAACATTTTAGCACATAGTTAATCTCAAACAAATCTGGACATTTGGACTTAACTCGTTAAAGCACATAGAAAAAGATTCCCATCTCCCTGCGGACGACCTGTACTCAACCGGCTAGCTACAAGCGAAACCGTCTTGATTGCGGTAATTAACTAAGCACGCAAAAACTCCAACAATCAAGGGCATTCCTCATCGTTGGTGGGACTCGGCAAGGAAATGATTATTTATGCCCATGGATTGTATACAAGGGTAAGTATTGAACCGCTTGTAGGGCAGTCTGGGAAAAGTGATGGCTTAAGAATATGTTCAGATCCCTATAACTTAAGGCTTTTGAATCTTATGAGCTGTGAGGGCCTCATAAGAGGGTTCTCCTTACGAGTCGTGAGGATCTCGTAAGTGTAATTTCCCCTCAGGAATCGTGAGGATCCCTAAGTGTGTTACTCTCTTATGAGTCGTAAGGATCACACGCAGGTATTTTCTTCTTACAGGGTCGAGAGGACCTTGCAAGTGTGCATGAATTTTAACGAGTCTGCGCCCTTTCGGATTTTCATAAACTCGCCGGTAGCCCTGCTATTTTTACTCACGGAGCCCTTTCGGGTTTTCATCCGTGCCCATTTTGCTTATGGACGTGCCGTTTTTTTTACGAGTCTGCGCCCTTTCGGGTTTTCACAAACTCGACGGTAACCCTGCTGTTTTTACCCACGGAGCCCTTTCAGGTTTTCATCCGTGCCCATTTTGCTTATGGACGTTTTTTTTTTGCGTCATCCTAAGGATGCTGCGATTTTTAGTAGTTTTAGACACGTTTCGGTCCGTCGCTAGTTTTAGGACATTGCGGTCCATAGCTAGTTTTAGGACATTACGGTCCATTGTTAGTTTAGGGATGTTTCGGTCCATTGTTGCCATATTGGAGACAACGGTTTCGCTGGATACTACTTATAGTGTTTGGGCTTGGGAAGATAGCGAGCGGACATAGGCGTCGTCATCTGTCGTTGACCTGGGCCATGACTCGTCAGGCATAGTATTTTTTTAGGAACCGGCCATTTACTGGCCTGAAGGGTCTTTCTCCATGCATATCCATGAGAAAGTAAGCCCCATCTTGGTAGACTTTGTCTATGATATACGGGCCCTCATAGTTCACCTCGAATTTCCCTCGTTTGGCACAATTGGGGATCATAGGTCTCTTGACCACTGGCACGAGTTCGCCTTGGCGAAATGTTCTCGGCCTGGTCAGTCTTTCGTATGAGCGCGCCATCCTTGCTTTGTAAGCTTCTAGGGTTTGCTGCGCCATGAGACGAGTTTCATCGAGGGCATTGAGCTCCTCAAGCCGAAGATGAGCATTCTCTTCGTCTGTTAACTCGTAATGAACCGCCACTCATAAAGAGGGCAGCTCTATCTCCAAGGGGAGTACTGCTTCAGCGCCGAATACCAATACGCACGGCATTGTATTAGTGGCTGTTTTGAATGTAGTCCGATAAGCCCAGAGAGCTTCATACAGTCTCTCATGCCAGTCCTTTTTATTTTTGGACACCATCTTCTTTATGATCTTCGTCAAGGTCTTGTTGAAAGCCTCAGCTAGACCGTTAGCTCGGGGATTATAGATCGAAAAGTATCTCCAGTCTATATTAAACTGCTGTGCAAAGCGGCTGATTTTGTGACTTCTGTAGGCCGGCCCGATATCAGAAATAATCCGTCGCGGAGTCCCGAACCGATAAATAACGTGTTTCTTAAAGAAATGGAGAATGTTCTCCGTCTTAACTTCCCTTAGCGGTATCGCTTCTGCCCACTTGGAGAAGTAATCGGTTGTCGCCAATATAAACCGATGTCATCTCGATGACGCTGGTTCGATGGGCCCAATTATATCAGTTCCCCACATTTCGAACGGCCAGCTAGCCACTGTTGAGTGTAGCGGGTTTGGATGCTGGTGGATGAAGTCTCCGTGAATTTGGCACGAGTGTCACTGCTTCGTATATTCAAGGCAATCCTGAATCATTTTGGGCCAATAGTAGCCCATCCTTTTGATCTTCATCTTCATCTTTGGCCCGGCTTGATGAGAACCGCAGAATCCGTCGTGAGTTTCTTGGATGACTCTCCTTGCTTCTTCCGGTCCCATGCATCTCAGCCACAGAGAGTCGAACGATCTCTTATACAGAGTATCATTGACGAAGGCGAAAGACAGAGCTCATTTCATGAGCTGATGTCTTGAGGATATATCTTCAGGTGTTCGACGGGATTTGAAGTAGTATATGAAGACTTCTCTCCAATCCTTAACCTTTTCTTGTTCTTCTATTCGTAGGGCCATTTGCTTGGTCACTTCCTTTTCTTCAGATGACTCCGGAGATATTTCCGCTGGTGTAAGAACCCGACGGCTTTGTACAACAATCCTTACGTCATCGAGATTTTCGTCAGCCAGTTCTTTGGCGAGTTTGGCTAATGCATCCGCCTTACTATTTTCTGTACGCGGTATGCTTTTTAGGACGTAAGAAGGGATTTAAGTCAACAATTGTTGTACTCTCTCATCGTACTTCACCAACTCTGGTTTGCATGTTTGATAGTCGTCGTTTACTTGACTAACGACCAACTGGGAGTCTCCGTATATGAGGAGGTCTTCGATTCCCATATCGACAGCGATCTTAAGACCTGCTGTTAAAGCCTCATATTCTACTTCATTATTTGTTCTTGGCTCTTTTAAGGAAAAGGAAAAGCGCATTATCCCTCCTTGTGGAGTCATGAAGATGAGGCCTACCCCAGATTTGATTATGGGGAAGGTGTGCTTTCGCTTCTTCATAGAAGATTCCCTATCGAAGTAGAGTTCCCACCGGGTATCACTCCCTCCTCTCTCCCTATCGATCGTGTCAAACGCATGCTCGTCTGGCAATTTACAATTTAGGGGTGAATCGGCAGGTATCGGATGCTCAGCGAGAAAGTCGGTGATGGCCTGGCCTTACACTGCCTTGAGAGGTCGGTATGTTATCGAGAATTCCATTAAGAGTAGGGCCCATTTAGCGAGCCGTCCCGTTAGTATGTCTCTTGACACCAAATATTTGAGAGGATCCACTTTTGATATGAGATAGACCTCATGCGCCAAAGCATAATGCCGAAGCTTTGTTATAGCGAAGATTAATGCCAGGCAGTGTTTTTCGATAGGGGTAGCAGTTTTCTGCCCCCAGTAGAACTCGACTCAAATAGTAGAGAGAGCTCTCTTTCCCTTAGTCATTCTCCTGTGCCCATAACACGCCTAACGATCCTTCAAGGATGGTTGTGTACAGGATGAAGAGCTTTCCCTTGACCGGAGCGATCAGTACTGGCGGATTTTGCAGGTATTGCTTGATCTCGTCCAGTGCACTTTGGTATTTGCGATCCCAAACAAACGGGGTCCCCTTCTTCATTAGATGCCTATAGGGACGGTACTTGCCGGAGAGGTTGACTTGGAGTTTGACACCTGTTTAAGCATCTGTATCGCTCCAACTGGGATATCGCCAGGAGCGACTCATTATTTGCCTTGAGAAGACTCGGAATTTGATACCGATTTAAGCATTAGCATCGCTACAACTGGAATAGTTTCAGGAGAGAATCATCATTTGCCCCTGTCGATTCGGACAAAAGTGGCTTAGTAGACAGGGTTAGGGCTCTGTCGACTGAGACTTTTGACTTTATGAGCCGTAAAGGTCTCATAAAGGGTTTTCTCCCTACGAGTCGTAAGGATCTCTTAGGCGTATTTTCTCCTTAAGAATCGTGGGGATTCCTAAGTGATGTATTCTCTTGTAAATCATAAGGATCTTCCAAGAGTGTTTCTCCTTATAAGTCGAGAGGACCTACAAGTGTTATTCACCGTATGGGAACATTTCTTGCCATTTGTAGAACTTGGCAAAAAAATATTTATTCGTGCCCATAAATTGTATACAAGGGTCAATATGGACCACCTGTAGGGCAATTTGAGAGATATGACGGCTTAAGAACATGTCTAGATCCCTGTAACTTAAGGTTTTTGAATCCTATGAGCCGTGAAGGTCTCACGGGGGGATTCTTCTCACGAGTCTTGAGGATCTCGTAAGTGTATTTATTTTAACGAGATTGCGCCCTTCCGGGTTTTCACAAGCTCGCCGGCAGTCCTGCTGTTTTTACTCACGGCGCCCTTTCGGGTTTTCATCCGTGCTTATCTTGCTTGCAGACGCACCATTTTTTTTATTTTTTTTCTTTTTTTTAAACGAGATTGCGCCCTTCTGGGTTTTCACAAGCTCGCCAGCAGTCCCACTGTTTTTACTCACGGCGTCCGTTCGGGTTTTCAGCCGTACCTATTTTGCTTCTGGACGTACCGTCTTTTTCTTAGCGGGGTATTCCACTAGATTGTAGGACCTGTTTGTAGGACCCTTAATATCCTTCCTGTCCTTTGAGAAGAAAGGACCATTATACATAGAGATTCTTCCGCCGGTAAGAAATATGCCCTATGTGTATATCTCGAGGCGAACGAGTACCCACGCCGTCTCTATTTTGGCGACAGGTTGCTTCAGAGCCGCTTATTTTTGTTGAGTGTAGGCAACAAACGCCATCCTACCTCCGCTTTTCACTCGTCATCATCGGATGAGAAAGAGTCTTGTCCCATTTGATCCAATCGAGCCATTTTATCCATGAGTTCTTGGAAGGTCGTCGGCTAGAAGAGGGCCATATACGAGAACGCCTTTAAATTTGGGTCAAGGGAGGCTATGAGCATTCCAATGGCTGCAACTTCATCGATGGGTTGCTTGTATTTGACCAGAGATTTCGCCATCGGGTAACATATTGAACCCAAGTATCATTCGGTCTAATCCATTCGTTGACCAGCGCCGTCACAGTAGTATGTTCGTTCTTATTAGCGAATCCCTGACAGAAGAGCGTATCCATTTTGTTAAAGCTCTTCACGAAATCATTTGGGAGTTTCACATACCAAACGAAGGCGATGCCCACCAGACCGCTGACGAACTGTCGGAGGAGTAGTATATCATTCTCTCTAGTGTTACCGCACATGGATTTAAATCGCGTGATGTGCTGGTAAGGATTTCTGGTTCCTTTGTATATGTGGAGTCGGAAGTATGTATTCTGGCGGGTACTGTATTTGACCGGAGCACGCCGGATACAGTCGACCAGTCTTGATTGGCCTATTTGATGCTTCACTGGCATAGTGAGTTTTGATTCGTTGAGCGATATATGTGGCCAGCTTTTCTTTTAGGAATCATTTCCTCCTCAGTCGTTGATGAGATTTGCAGAGGATTTGAAATGGCATCCTTATCTTTAAGACTGACTACCGGCGATTCATTTGTCAGTGGTTCCAATTGAACCATCATTCCAGCCATATCTTGAATAAGAAGGGCCATCTGGTTCATTTTAGTGGACATTTCCGCCGCTTCTGTATCTTCCTTGTTCAGAGCGCGCTTTAGGAAATCAATATCCGACTCCTTCTCTATTCTTTCTTCGGGTGCGTCCTCGGGAATTTCCTTAGGCGATGGATTACCATTTGCTGCCGCCTGAGCGAGCATCTCCTACAGCTTGTCACGTTGCAGTTGAACTTTTTTCAGGGACCGAGTTTGAGGTCAGTGACTAGTAGAAGCTCGAACTTCGTCCTTGGAATTCACCACATATACTATGTGAATTACCATGCCCCCAGGCTTGGGGTGTTTGGAGTTTTGCCCTTTGGAGTTTACTTCGGGAACTTGAGTTTTATTAGGCCTCTCTTTTTTGTGAAAAGCCGCTTTAGTTTTAGGAGGAACCACTGTATCAGGATCCATCTCGGGATGAGTTCCCATCACCTGCTTCCATACCTTATATATAGATGAAGAAACTTGTTTTAGGGAGCGAACTGGTTTCTGCTCTCGTAGGATCACCATGGGCTGCGGAGATTCCTTCAATATTGCGGTGGGAGAATTTTGTCAGACCCTTTGCAACAGTTTGAAGCCGTTCCCGGTTGGAACAACAATATTCACCATGGGGTTGAAACAGGACCATACGGAGAACTGCCCCCAGCTCATTCTGTATTATGCCAATATCGATGTTGACCGTTTCTTACGGCTGGGATTTGATTAGCCTTAAGATTTTGCTGAGCCTGCCCCTGTTTCCTTTGAGATTTTGAATATTCTACCCCCTGCATCGACCTTGATCCTTAGCAGCTGTCGGTTGTTTGAGGACTGATTCCGTCGGCAAAGCTGCATCTTGGGGAGCCAGCCAGTGGAAGACAAACTTCTTCTAGGCTTCCTCCCTCGGCGTTGAGGCACCAAGGGTGGGAGGTGGGAGTATCGACCTAAATCGAAGCCCATTGATTTCTTGAAGAGCTAGATTGCAGAGATTTGAGGCTGGAAGTGACCCATACTTGACTCCACCAGATATGACAAAGCCTAAGTTGCTAGGGTAGAATCAAACGCCATTCTTCATAGAGACGAAACACCGGCTTCAGTATCCCGTCACCCAAGGGCAACCACAAACATATATACCGCGATTATTTAATCGCAGAAAAACACGACACACGAAGTGTGGAGTGGAAAGAGGAAAAGGTCCCACCAGGCATGCCAAAATCTGTTCGCCGTCGAAAACTAGGAAGACAAACGTCTTGCCTGAATTTAGGGGCAAATGCTATTTGGTTTTATCTGTCCACCTCTCCGAAGATACCAAGTTGATTTATGGTATCGTATATCGGAGGTTTAGACAGATGCGGCCGTTGTATCAGACTTCGTCAAATTCCCCTTCGTGTACGAAAGGTTTTTGATTATGGGGACGCTCTTCCCCGCAGGCGCAAGCCCCTGCAGTTAATTACGCTACCGCATAGCGGTAACCACTTTCTCTTTCTCCAGATGGTCACTTCGTGACATGTGTGTTTGTTTTATTTTTGCTTGCCCATGGATTGTATACGGAGACTAATTTATGTTGTCGCACGTAGGGCGTGGATTAGTCCAAATCCATATTTTCTTAGATTTGGGTTTTGGTTGGTTTAAGAATCGTTAATCTTGTTTTAAATTAAGATCAACTTAAATGCTTATTAAGGATACGTTAGTCTAATTTTAAACTAAGATCTACTTAACAAGACTTTGGGATCATTTAGATCCAACGAAAGAGTATTTGGACTCTATCGTTTTAGTTTAAGGACGTTGCGGTCCATAAGTTTAAGGACGTCATAGTCCGTGAGTGTAAGAACGTCATAGTCCGTAGGATTTAGTTTAGGGACATTGTGGTCCGTAAGTTTAAGGACATCATAGTCCATGAGTTTAAAGACATCATAGTCTGTAAGGTTTTTTCAGTTTAAGGACATCATAGTCCATGAAGTTTAGTTTAAGGACGTCACGGTCCATTGTTAGTTTAAGGACGTTACGGTCCAGAGTTAGTTTAAAGACATTACAGTCCATCATTAGTTTAAGGACGTTGCGGTCCATTGTTAGTTTAGGGACGTTTCGGTCCATTGTTAGTTTAGGGATGTTTCGTTCCATAGCTCATCCTGTATGCACGTGTATTTGTCACGTGACGGGATACATAACGATAAAGTGGGATACACCCATTTAGGGTGTGATTTGGTTTCGTTGGGGTGTTTTGTGATCCATCCCTACCGCAACTTCTTCAACTTAACGCCGCCGCCTGGCTTTTTCGAATATGGCCATTTCACGTTCTTGATCAGCTTTGCTCCTCTGACGGGCTTCGTTTAGCAGCATGTCAATCAGCTCATCGGACGGTTCCAAGGATTTTGGTGCCGATTCTGCCCCCAGCTCCTCTATGTTATCTTCTAACGTTGAGTGAGCTTCTTCATCATTCAGTGATGAATGAGAGATCATTTGAAAACTTGCCACGTAATCCTTGGGTTCTTCGGACGCGCCATCTCCCTCGTCATTGTTATTGCCTCTGTTCTCAAGGATATGGTTGAGAAACTCATGGAGTGTGACTGGGGTCCGCGCCTCCTGGTTGTATTCCTCCAGTGCGTCAATATGATTTTATAGGTCCGTGCGCTTATCATCAGGCTTTGCGGGCTTCTTGGTCTTCTTCTTCTTTTTCGAATACTTTGACGGCTGGACCTGGGTATTTCGCCCATTGTTACCAACTCTCGGTGTTAGACGCGGTTTCAGCATTCCCTCGATGATCTCGGGCTCTAGCAGGCTTTTCCACCTGATTGTGGGGCATGCTTGAAGATCCTTCAGCATTCTTTTCATTTTTGCCTAAAGAATTACTTCCCATGGAGCTTCCTCTATGAATGAGCATGATACCCCTGGCGTGTCTACCCTTTTAAGAGTGTGCTGTTGTGGCGGATTTACCTTCCAGATTTCGGACAGCGTGAACTTGCCCTGTTGGTATCGGTCCTCAATCCAGCCTTTAAAGACGAAGCAATCTTCGATTGGATGGCCTACTACTCGGTGGTAGGGGCAGTAATTGGGATTGTTGACATCACCGGGCTGCAATGGACGTCTCGGATCCGGCAGATTGATGAGCCTGTTGCGTATCGCCGGTTCGAACAGTCTCTTTGTTTTCTCTCGCGGAAACGAGTAAGGACGTCTTAACTTTTCATTGAAGAATTGCTGGTTATCGTTTTGGCGATCAGCTGGTTTTGGACCAGTCGGCTATGGCTGAGCATTAGCGACGAAGGTTGCTTTTCCTTTCCCCTTTTCATTCCGAGGCTCCGTCTTTGAAGAGGAAGGCCTATGGCCCATCTGGTCTATTTGGGCCAGCTTGTCAATCAAGGCCTGGAAGGTGGTCGGCTTGAAGAACATCATGAATTGGGATATGGTCGCCTGCGGATCGAGTGTTCCCACAAACGTGCCCACCGCAGGAGCCTCTTCTATGCGCCGTTCGCACTTCAACCATAGGTTGCGCCACCGAATTGCATACTGAACCCATGTCTCCCCTGGCTTCACTCGGGCATTGATCAACGTCGTGATTGGGGTGCGTTCGCTGGCGCTTGCGAAACGCTAAGTGAATAGCAACTCCATCTCTGTAAACGTTTTGACGGAGTCGTTCGGAAGCTCCGAATACCATTCGAAGGCCTTCTACGCTAGGCTACCGATGAATTGGCGAAGCAGTAGCTTATTGTCACCTCCAGTATTGCCGCACAGAGCCCTGAATTGAGCAACGTGTTGATGGGGATTGCATGTCCCCTTGTACACATGGAATTTAGGGATCGTATATCCCGGTGGGTACTCGATTTGATCATACCAGCTGGGATATGGTCGCCCCGTTCTGACGACTTGGCCAGCAGCTTCGTTCGCTTGATGAGCTCGTATCTGTTGAGCTATATATTCATCGAGCGCAGCTTTCGAGATTGTTTCCTCCTTTGCTGCTGAAAAGGCCAGAAGAGGGTTTAATGTCTTCCCTCTGTTGTCTTCAATGATCACCAGAGGCTCCTCCGCTGGAAGGTCCGGCTGGATCATCATGCCTACCATATCCTGGAAAAATAGCGCCATTTGTTTTATGTTGGCCGCTTGTTCCGCAGCTTCTTTATCTTTCTTCTCGAGCACTCTGCGGAGGAACTCGGCATCAGTTTCTTGCTCCTGGCGTTGGTCCGACGATGTCTCTGGGCTTTCTTTTGGCCCAGTGAGTGCGGCCATCTTTGTTAAAATTTCCTGGAGCTTCCATTGTTGCTCCTGGGCCTTTGTTATGGATCAGGTGAGTGGTCAGTGACCCCCGGAAGCGCGGCTCTCCTCTTTCCCGGAAACCATATAAACAGTATGCACCACCATGCCCCCAGACTTGGAGCGTCTGGGTTCAGTGCTCTTGAGATTCGTCGCAGGCATAGGGATATTCTCCACCCACCTCTTTTTATGGACGGTTGAAGTTGAGGGGGTTGTTGATGTAGGCACCCGTGCAGACGACACCTTTCGTGGCGTGGCGGAGGTATGGTCCTCCTCTTGCCGAACCCTCATCTTCTTTGGTTAGCGGAAGTAGTCGTTGTTGATTACAGAGTCTTGGACTCTTCGCCAGACCCTGTGGATTTTGGAGGACAGCCGCTGAGGGGGCTGCTCCGGCTTCGCCTTTGTGACATTTTCAGCGGATTGAGGAGACCTTTCCAACACGGCAGTTGGAGAGTTCTTGCGCACCCTCCTGAGCGGCTCAAAGCTGTTCCCAGTTAGAACAGCAGCGTCAATTTCCACCATCGGGGCTGGTGGAGTCAATCCAGAAGGATAACTGTCCCCAGCTTTCCTCACTCGGTGCCAGTGGCGACGTCGAACATGTCTTGCACACGGGACCGGCTCAGTTACGGGGGTGGCTTCGTCATGCCCCTGCTTTGAGAAAAGGCTGTTGTTGGTGCCAGCCTATCAAAGACTGACGTCCACTGAGAAGAAACGTCCAACCTGTCGAAGACTGACCTTTGGGCAGGGGAAGCAGCTTTGGTGACTTCGCCTGAAGCGGGAGTTAGAACGGCTAGTCTTGCGAGGACCGACCCCTTAGCAGGAGAAGCCCCTCTGATGACTTCGTTTACTAGAGCTGGAATAGCTATCCGCTTTGGGATAACTCCTTCGGGTACTGCAGGCTTCTTCACGGGCCCACTGGAGCTCAGGCTCAGTCTGTCAAAGACTGATGCAGTAGACTTGGAATTGGACGGCCCGTTGAGAGAGGCCGTGGTAGTTGTAAGCCGATCGAAGATTGACTTCTTCGGAGCTTCCTGTGACAGCATTGGGACGCTGAAGCTTGTCGGTGGGATCATGGTCTCAAAGAACAGTCCGGTGGTGGCCTGAGTCACCTATTCCACTGGCATGGCAAAGATGGAGGCCGCTTGGGGCCCATAGGTCATTCCTCCGGTGAGGACGGAGTGGGAATTGTTGTTGCAGCTGGTGCAGTTGGAAGCCATTTTCTCTGCACGGGAGCCAGACACCAAATCTTAGTACCTCGAATTCAGGGGCAACCATATCAAACCACGATTTGTTCACGAACACGACACACGAAGTGTGGAATGGAAAGAGGAAAACGTCCTACCGGCGTGCCAGAATCTGTTCGCCGCCGAAAATCGGGAAGACAAACGTCTTGCCTGAATTTGGGGGCAGATGCTATTTAGTTTTATCTGTCCACCTCTCCAAAGATGCCAAGTTGATTTATGGCACCATATATTGGAGGTTTAGACAGATGCGGCCGTTGTAGCAGACTTTGTCAGATTCCCCCTCATGTACGAGGGGTTTTTGATTGTGGGGACGCTCTTCCCTGCAGGCGCAAACCACTGCAGTTAATTACGCTACTGCATAGCGGTAACTACTTTCTCCTTCTCCAGATGGTCACTTCATATCATGTGTGTTTGTTTTATTTTCGGTTGCCCGTGGATTGTATATGGAGACTAATTTATGTTGTCGCCCGTAGGGCGTGGATTAGTCCAAATCCGTATTTTCTTAGATTTGGGTTTGGGTTGGTTTAAGGATCGTTAATCTTGTTTTATATTAAGATCAACTTAAATGTTTGTTAAGAATACGTTAGTCTAATTATAAACTAAGATCTACTTAACAAGACTTGGGATCATTTAGATCCAACGAAAGAGTATTTGGACTCTATCGTTTTTGTTTAAGGATGTTGCGGTCCATAAGTTTAAGGACGTCATAATCCATGAGTTTAAGGATGTCATAGTCCGTAGGATTTAGTTTAAGAACGTTGCGGTCCATAAGTTTAAGGACATCATAGTCCATGAGTTTAAAGATATCATAGTCTGTAAGGTTTTTTCAGTTTAAAGACATCATAGTCCATGAAGTTTAGTTTAAGGACGTCACGGTCCATTGTTGGTTTAAGAACGTTACGGTCCAGAGTTAGTTTAAAAACATTACAGTCCATCATTAGTTTAAGAACGTTGCGGTCCATTGTTTTGATGTAATCATGGGTTTGGAAATGCACCAGATAGTTATTGGTCGTCGGGACCCACCACCTCTCTGAAGACGTTGAAAAATTACAACGACATGTATCAGAGGTGTGAAGAGATGTACCCTTGAACCAAATGCCAGACTGAGAAGCAATGGAATAAACATTATTGTAAATGCCATCTGAGATGATTAATTTTGGAAGACCTAAGCATAATTAGGGCTCGGTTAAAAACAAGGTTTTGGTTTTGGGAGACTTAGCTAACTTGGGTTAAGGTTGGCCTATCATAGTGTTAAACACTAGCATATGTTCGGCGCTCACGTGCTCCCACGTGAGATCTTAAAGTATTGTTTAAGCACTGAAGATTTGAAGCGCTCATATGGGGTCGCGTGAGGCGCTTGAAGTAATGTTAAACACTGAAGATTTAAAGCGCTCACGTGGGGTCACGTGAAGCGCTTGAAGTAGTGTTAAACACTGAAAGTCTGAGACGCTCATATGGGGTCACGTGAGGCGCCTGAGATTTAGCACAGCTTCATTGGATTTGTTCCCTATTTCTTTTCTGAGTGCTGAGCACTATTGGGTCACGTGGGATCACGTGAGGCGTCCCCAAAGACTGAAAGCTGTCTTTGTTTTATTCTCTTTAGAAAAGTGCTAAGCACTATTAAGGGGTCACGTGAGGCACCCTAAGAATAGAATTTGTCTTAAGCTTATTCCCCTTTTACAAAGGTTTGTTCAAGGGTCACGTGGGAGCACGTGATCTGCAATTATCATGTTTGGATGCTAATTTCCTTTTACGTGCATGGGGATCTTAATTTTCAAGCCCCTTGTTTAATAAGAATTAAATTATGTTATAGGGTTAAACCCTACTTTTATTTAGAGGAATTAAATTCCTATATGTTCTGTTGTAAGAATTAAATTCTTTGGACTCAATTCTCCCCCTAAGTTTTGAATCTGCATAACAGATCTCCCCGATGAGAATTAAATTCTCAACTTGTGGGGAGATCTGCTTCTGCGGATCTTCAACCAGAAGAAAAACTAAGTTCTTTTTAGAAGAGTTAAACTCTTGTGAAGGTGAAGAAGAGGTAAAAGGTTCTATGTTTGGTTCCTTTCCTTACCTAGGGTTTCTTTTTTGGAGATCTTCTTCTCTCTGGAGAATTAAATTCTCTTTTCTTTTGGCTTACGAAGGGTTTTCTTTTTCTCTCTTTCTCTGTCCCCTTTTCTCTTTTGCTTCTTTGCTCTTATTTATAAGAGAAAAGGGAATCAATTTGTTTAGAAAATCTCTCTTTGAGAGATTTTGATTGATTTTATAATAAACCAAAATGATCTTTTAAATCAATCGGTGAATTTTATTCACCATTTAATCCAAGGACTTCTGTTTTACAGAAGATATCTCTTTTGTTGTTCTTAACAAGATTAGGAAAATATTTCCCCGTACAGAAATCTTTCTGTAGATTGGTTATTTTTAATCACCATTGAATTTTTAATCTAACGACGCCCTGTTTTACAGAGTGTAATCTTTCTTGTTTGGAAAGATTTAAGGAAACATTTTCCAACAAGGGGTTTTGATTCCTCTTAATTAGAATTTAATTCTATCGATTCAGAAGGCATAGGAGCCCATCACGTGTAGCACGTGACCCCACCAAATTAAGCCTACCAAAGAGCGTCACGTGCTATCACGTGAGTTTTTGCTCTGGCCAATTGTTTGTTTTATTCAGGCGCCTATATACTTTGTATATAGTGGTCACGTGTCTGCACGTAAAGCCCAGTTTCGGCTTAGTTTTGTCAAGCGTAGCGCCTATCACGTGTGGGCACGTGATACTCCATTTAGGGACTTTTTCCCGTTGCTTTTATTTATTATTCATTTTTTATAAGGGAACACCTACGACTCCGGTCGGTATCCTCCGGATAACCGTCGAGCCAATAATAACCGGTAGGCAGTGCTCTCCTGCCAGGCTCATCGTCTACAACTCGAGCTTATTGCCCCGGGGTATCTTACCGGGTCCACTATGTACCCGAGACGGTTCATCCTACTCCTCGAATCGGATTTCGAAAACCAAACTCAAATCAGGAAAACTCATGGTGGACATCATACACATCATATCACGAGAAAACCACAACTTGCATTTTTAAAATGATAATAGGTTTATAAAATTCTTGCGGCCTTCCCAAAAATTCAGAAATCTCATAAATACTGAAACCTCCAAGAAGAATCATAATATGTGAACATGTCGGTAATGATGGATGCCTATGATATCAATAATATGCAATGCGATGTATGACTAGAAAACTATGTATGAATGATGATGCAATGATGTATATATGACTAGCAATCTTACGTATCTATCTTGATGAAATGAATATACAACTACAAGTTTACATATCATATACGATGAAAATGCTCAGATACTAATTTAAGTAAATTCTATAGCGTTCGTGATATAGCAATTACCAATGGCGTGTGTGTTCGCATAAATAGTGCACGTGCAGTATGAACCAATGGTAATGGTGCAAGTGTCCTAGGTAATAACATATATGTAAGAAGATGCAATACCATGATATGAATGATTGTGAAACTACGCATATAACTACAAGAACTACTGATAATCCTAACTATCGGACATCTTGCGCCATCTAGACGATCCCCCTATAGATGTGTACATCTACTCACCGGAACGCCTCGGCTAGTCGAATCCGATCGCTGTCTTGCCTTTCCTTGCTGCGTCCGACGTCTCCGCAACCGATCGTATAATCGTACAAATAATACATATGAGGCTAAACAATTAATTAGACGCGGACACATAACGATACGAAGCAACCAACACGCACCAGCTAGATGCGCATGCACTTGGTGCACAAAACGCACGCGCGACATCGCCACATCCCACCACTAGGGGTTGTTATGCGATGCGAACACCAAACATAGAGTCTAAATGCTCGAATCGCATAAATAATACAACGCTAACAATAGGGAAAAGGTTGTAGATCATCACAACCTCAAACATAACTAAAACATATTTCTTTTTAAAATCTAGTAAGGAACATTAAGCTATTTTAGTGCAAAACTAGATGGATTAGCAAGCCTATTAGTCATAAATTACACTTAATTTCCTAATCAAGCTATACAAATATTAACTAAAATTTAATCTCATATTTACACACTAAACATGCAATTAAGTTGCATAAACACTTAATTAGGAAAATTTAAAAGTAAAGATTAGCATGTTAACAACTAAATTATATTTGTAAAGCCATTAGATATTAAACTACACTTATCTACCTTAATTAAGTAATAAAACCTTAACTTAACCCAAACCCTTCTCTTTAATATGCTAAACTTGAATTAAAACTACATTAACTCCTAATAAAAATTAGATTAAGGCAATAATTAACAAAGTAACAATTAGATTAGGTTTTATACCACAAGATGGTTTGGAAAGAGATCCAAGCATGCTAGCCCAAAAGAAGGCTTGAACCAAGAGCCATGATTAAATTTGGAAAAAGGAATTTTTGTAAGGATTTTGTAGAAATTTGTGTTGATTTTTGGAGATAAAAGTGAGATAGTGAGGATTTTTCATGAAAAAAAAAAAGAAAGAAGAGGGAGGGGGTGGCTGCGTTTCCAGGGAGAGAGGGGAGGGAGAGAGATAGAGAGTGATAACCCATACCACTACACACACACACCATGCTCCAATTAAACATGAACCATACCTCCTTATCTTATATTATATTATTGTATTTTTATCGTTATCTTTTACTATAAGAATTACAAATTAGAATCCTCTTTTTTTTTTGAAAACAACATGTTACAAATTGTGTTTAGTTGTATCATGGTGCATTAAACTTGTATTAATCTATACTAATTTGTAATTGACACTAATTTAGTGTGTAAGTGCATAATTAAAATAATAATTAAAAATAAATAAATAAGGAAAATAATTAAGTAAACTAGCAATTTAAATAAGTAACTAGTTAAATACTCTTACATAACAAATTACATAATTAAAATAGGTATAATTATATCTATGAGGAAAAATAATTATAACTAGGTTTTATGGAAAACACGAGTTACACTACTAATTATCATATAATTAACCTAAACGATTTCTAAAGCATTACAGCACAGTGGGAAATCACACGAGATAAGTGATGATCTTAGGTCTAAAGACTAATCTGTACTCATGTAACCTGAGAACCGCTATCTGACGATAGATATAATACCATCTAGAGGTTCTCGGTGAGTCCGTCCAGTGTACTCACCCCCAGTGAGCACATGTATACAATCTTAGGTGATTACATCAATGGTTGTGGGACCAACCACCGCCCCTCGTCGGGGCCTAGAGACGTATACATTAGTCCACTCTGGAATATCGATACCCGGTCTCGATATTCCTACGACTTGGGACCATTAAGGATGTGCTTATGGACTACCCAGCTCCCGCAAGTATGATCGCCATCATAACACTGGTAGTTAAGAAAAATCCTACGGGCTTTATCAACATGTATCTGCCATATATGATATCGAGTATAACATATGCACATGTTAAGATAAAAACAAACCAAAATAGTATACTACTGTATCGAGTCTTTATCAATATGTCTAAAAAATATAAAGCAGCAAGAGAAAGAAATACATATATTAAGACAAAGATGACTCAAATAATATACTGCATACAACTGAGCAAGATTGTCCTGTACATACATATCTCTAGAATCCTATACAATACAGGCCTCTAAGGCATACATATCCAACAGGAAGATCATAAATTTCCCTGGGTTTCCATCGGCATACGACACTCTATCCCGTATACTTCAAGCGCTTTGAGTATTATACTTGAAATGCTTGATGCGGAAAAATGAACGGATTGTCCTCACAGCAAAATCGACGAGTGTTTATACTAGTCAATCCATATTCATCTTTCTAAGTCTCAAGGTTGTCTTTCTACATATTCGTATTGGTTCGTGTATCATACTAAATACACTGAAATATATAAATCGGTTCTGATCGTCCTGGATATTAGATACTAAGTATGTAATCTAAGTACCTATAATAAACCACACTGCTCGATCCTACGGTCACAAACCTACTATTCTGGGTGATTCGAGATTTTTCTATGTCCTTAATTTCAAAATTTGTATCCAAGAATGCCGAATCCTTTGTAGTATGAAACCTCCATGCTAGCATACTGAGCTAGAAAGCTTGCGTCTCTCTCTAATGATCCAAACATGTTCGAATCTTGGATCTGACAAAACAAATTATGCGACAAGTACATAACAATATAAGTATAGATTAACATTATTCGTAATAACATAAGATTCAAACATCTTATATGATCTGCAAATCAGTCGCAAAAATTTTCCTGATGATATTTATCCAATCGATCATCAGTCCAATTAGGATGCTCCTTACGTACTTCATTGTTATGAATTCTGTTATCAACATTAAATTTTGATGTCAACATTATATTATTTCATATGTTTACATATATAAAGAACAATTAATGTAAAACAAACTTACTCTCTAATTTCATCAAGACGTTCGTTATTGAGGAAGACAAACCGATGTATCTTATTGATAAACATGGGTTCTACTCTCTTGTAATCAGCTTTACTGTATGTCTCGTCCTGAATTCTTCGAGGCATGTGAAGTTTCTTCTCAATATTTTCGTCCAGATAGCGGGAACAAAATGTGGTTACTTTCTCTAGGAGATAACCTTGCATGATAGAACTCTCTGGTCAATTTCTATTGCGTATATAATTTTTTAGAGTATAGAGGTACTTAAAATATATATATTAAATAAAAGAATAAAAGCATATATATAAGATAGAAAAAAATTATAAAATGCGTGAACCGAAAAATTCAAGGTGCCTTCGACGGGATACATTTATCTATATTGTACCGGTCCGGCAAGTTTGGCCTCGGGTGCAAGATAAACCGTCAGGTGTATTATGATATCGAAGAACGACGGTTGGAACATCCGCTCAAGCTTGCACAGTATCAAGGGGATCGTGGTTTCTAGCTTCTCAAGCGCCACAATATCGATATTTTTAGCACACAATTCCTTAAAGAAGCAGTAAAGATCGTTGAGTACTCGACCGACCGATTCAGGAAAGGAAGTCCTGTGGGCTAATAGGAGAAAATGCTCCATAATAACATGGTGACCATGAATTTTCAGCCCATCGATCTTACCTTTCACAGTCTTTATTTTCTTACTAAATGATCCTGAGAAATCTGTAGGAACTTTCAAATCATGTAACACCTGCAGAAATCTTTTCTTCATCGGTTGTGACATATGATATGTGGCATTGGGAAGTACAAAGTTTATTAGTTTACCCGCTATCGATTTAGAATGCAATTCACTTTTAATTTCCCAGTCCTGAAGATCCATCCGAGCACGGTGGTTGTCTTTCGATTTTCCATCTTTACAAAGAAGAAAGTTAAGTACATGCTCGAATACTCCTTTCTTGATATGCATGAAGTCCAGACAATGACACACTAAATCTGTTGACCAGTATGGTAGCTTGTAGAAAATGCTTAACGTGTTCCAGTCGGGTAGAGTGTCCTGTTTTGCCAGATCTATCCCGAAATTCACATTATCGTAACCATCCCATTGAGCAATCACTTCATCTCTGGACAATGGGGCTGGAGGCCTATAAAGCTCCTAATGACTATCAAAGCGAGTACTATCAAGCCTGTAGGGATGGTCTAGTGGTAGGAAATACCGATGACCGCAATAACAAATCTTTTTGCTATAAATCAACTGTCTCGATGTTATATCTTGGTGGCAATAAGAACATACTTTGTAACCATGTACAGACCAACATGATAGCATTCTATAGGCAGGAAAGTCATTAATTGTCCACATTAAAACCACACACAATGTGAAGGTAGTATCTGTGTTTGCATCATAAGTCTTCACACCATCAGTGAATAAGGATTTTAACTCATTAATCAGTGGTCGGAGGTAGACGTCGATATTATTTCCCAGTGATTTCGGTCTATCAATAAAAAGAGATATCATAAAGTAGGACTGATCCATAACCAACCACGGTGACAGATTATAAACCATCATTACAACGAGCCATATGCAGTAGTCTCCACCCATATAGTTGAAAGGGCAGAATCCTTCACTAGAGAGTCCGGGCCTAATATTACAAGGATCACTACTGAATGTTGGGTGCTTCCAACCAAAATCCTTCCATGCTGGCAAATTTCTTGGATGACTCATTCTTACGTCTTCGCTTGAAGCAGCATGATGATGCCAAATCATTACTTCTGCTGTCTTCTTACACTTGAATAGCTTTTGCAGTGTCTATGTTATGGAAAAATATCATGCTATCTTGACAGGTAAATCCGGTTTCTTATTAGATTCTTTCAGTTTATACATTTCCTCTTCGCACGTGGGATACTCTTTCAAATCTGAATTCTCGTTGTGGTAAGCACGCAATCATTGGGACATGGATGAATTTTCTCATAGTTCAGACCCAAATCAGAAATCATATTCTGGGTTTCGTACCAGTTTTCGGGTACGTTATTTCCCGGAGGTATAGAATCTTTCAGGAATTTGAGAAGTATCGTGAATGACTTATTACTCTATCTATTTAGGCACTTAATCTGGAAATGATGAGCGAATCATGATAATATTGAATACTTTGCATTCTCATAGATTGGTCTCCTGGCATCATTCATGTACTTCTCATACTTACCACACGAGAAACTTGACCGAAAGGAGGATTACTATCATCGAGAGCAGACTCTACCATATTCTCCATTTCCTCTTCTGAAAACAACTTATTTTCTTCTTCTTCCGCCGCATTATCATCATCATCATCTTCTTCTTCTTCTTCTTCCTCGCGATATACACAAGTCAAATAAAATCTGGTACCATATTTAACGATGTGAATTTCTACCATTTCTACATTCTGCCAATACTTATTCCCACACCTGTCGCACGGACAAAAGATCTTCCCCAAGATTTCCTGATGATGTTCGCGTGCAAATTTGATGAAGCAGCGACTCTGTCGACGAATGTAGGGTTCATGCTTTGATGCAAATCTATGCGCATCCAGTCCTTAACTCTGGTGTACTCATGGGCTATGTTAGACTATATGACATAAAAATTGTAAGTTAGGCAAGTTCGTTTTTTATGGTGACTAGAGAAATCTAAGAATGGAATGATTATTGACATAGAAGAGACTGGGAAGGGCAAGTTTGTCGTTGATTTCAATTTTTGATTTCTCTTAGGTGTAGGGTTGTTATTGTGTATGTCTTTGTGTATGTGTGTGCTGTGTATGCATGTTGTATGTGTGTGTTTCGGCTGTCGAGGGTAAGATTTCTATCCCATTAAGAATGTATAGAGCAGACACCTATTCGCTTGTGTTTTCATCCGTTTCGAGAAAATTTCGGCAGCACCTCCCCGCCGTTCTCCGAGTACATTGTAATAGAAAAGATGATCATTTCAATGATGTCAAAAAATATTGAAATGAACATCTAATCTATCGTTATACACGGAGAACCGGCGGAATGATACTGACAAAATATCTCGAAACAAATGAAAAACACAAGTGAATGAAGGTGTGCTTTATACATTCCTAATTTGTCCACACGAGACAAATCTATTAATTATCATACGATTGAATATTATCGTCACATAGACTACGCGACGGTTGTTAGAAACCGAAAGATACCTTCCGATATTTAATAATTTTCATGTAGTTTTATGTGTCAACAAATATCGAACGTATGTTAACCGATAGACGGGAACTAAACCGCGTTTTGATTTTCACATATGATTATCGATGATAATATAAAAAATTCATATTATTATTGAGTATCATTTATACACTTGGTGTAAAATTTAACTTGAATTGGTTTTACCGTTTTACCGTTTACATTTCAATTACATGGTTTTGAAGTTTTTAGTTTAGGGTAAATTTTTTAACATTTATGGCAAAGTTTTACGTTTACGTTATTATCGGGTATCATACACTTAGCTTTTGTTGTTTTTCACTAAACTACATTAAAAATTTTCATAAGCAATATATTTCTTTAATTGTACTAAATTACACCAGAATACTCTTAACTATTGTTGGTTTTTCATTAAACTCCCTAAACAAATTTAACTAATGATTCATACATTTAAATTAACTAAATAACTATAAATTACACTAAAATACCCTTAACTATTGTTGTTATTCACTAAACTATCATTAAAAAAATTTAGTGAAAAACCCATTGCTAAATTTTATTTTTTTACACTAAAACACCCTTAACAATTGTAGGCTTTTCACTAAAATACCCTAAACTATGGTTGCTTTTCACTAAACTATCTACAACAATTCACTAAAAAATTACCCTAATCCTAACACTTAAACCTAATTGATAATAAGTTTAGCCCTAAACCAAGTCATAACAATAACCCTAACCATTAACCCCTAATTAATCCTAATCATAACAATAACCCTAATTAACTTTACCCCCAACCCTAATCCTATACCTAATCCCAACCATAACCATAACCATAACACTAACCCTAATCCCCTAATTAACACTAATCCTAACCCTAATTAACCCCTAACCCAGCCTCTAACCGAACCCTAACCCTAACCCTAACCCTAAATTCAACAATATTAACAACAAAAACAACAAAATAATTAATTAATTCCTACAATTACATAAATCGAAATCAAAATTAATTAGAAAAATTAAAATTCAAAATGGAATAAATAACTAATCTGTTGAGGAATTGACAGCTGGTCAGGCGGCGAGGCGGTGGAGGAATCGACGACTCCTGCTCGATGGGGTTACGCCTGAAAGGAGGAGGAGGAGGGTTCGACGGCGCTGGAGGTGATGGAGACGATACAGGAGGTCGTAGCAGGTCGGAAGAGAGGACAAGGTTGGAAGAGGTGATGATGGCGTTGGAGGTTGGAGGAGACGATGAGGACGGGGAAATTTTTGGGAGAAATTAGGGTACTATAGGAACGCAAAGGGGAAAATTTCAATTTTCATCTTTTTTTTAAAAGCCCGACTTTGTCCCTACGGTGACAACCTGAGGTCTTCTCTTTCGGCACCGTAGAGGCAATTGCAAATGTTAAATTTTTATAATTATTTTATGTATATATGCCCCTATTTCTTTGTCTCTACGGTGAGAACCGCAGGGGCAACTTATAATTGCCCCTACGGATTTTCCCATCCGTAAGGGCAAGCCATTTTTATACTAGTAAATCTTGAATATGAACTAAATAAAACCAAAAATCCTTCAATTAAATAAAATACAACTATGGTTATCGTCAATATGGGTCATATAAATAGAGAAATCAACATCTTATCGAAAATATCGACATATATAATAGAACATATATAATAGATTGCATGCATACAATTATGAAACGATGACTATATTTTTTTCTTTTAAATGAGATAATACATTAATTATCTTCATATGTAACTCGTTTCGTTTCAAAAGCAAACAACTAGCTAGGCTTTAGGCTTTAGGATTATGACATGTATACTTGAAGAGATATTTGAGTCAATTAAGTTTTATGGAGTTTTGCGATCTATTGCTTATCTTATTTTGATGGAAATATATTAGTCCAAAATGATAATGATGATGGAGATATGCAAGATTTTTATATTAGTTTCTTTTAGTGATGGTTATTATCATAAGATGATCTGATCATGAGCTGAAAATGACTCTACAGGTCTAAAATATGCATGAGATAAATAAGCAGGCCTAATAAATAAATAGTGACGACATGAGGATAAATACATATGAAGTAGATATTTGTGAAAAGATAGATACATATATATGTGATAAAGCTCATAATTATACTATGCTAACATCCAGGTGCGAACCCAGGATTTTTGGTTGGAGAGACACAACGACAACGTCACATAATATTTATTAAACATAAAATTTATTAAGACGCTCAACTCGAACCACATCAAATATATTCTATATATTTTATGTGTATATAAAATAATATTTTATTTAAAAGTTTATATCTTTCCTCAAGTTTCTAAATGTAAGAGTAAGCTTTCCTTGTTAATGAAAAAAAAATAAAACCAAAAGGTAAAGCAAAATTAATAATAGGTTTGGCAGGATTTGAACTCATACCCTCTTATTTGGTAATGCAATGAACCCCATATGAGCTATACACTTAGCAATTATTTTAAAGGAAGCAAATATATATAACATATATTTCAAAATATCAGAATTGAATCACACTAAAACTAAACATTTTTTCCTCGAAGTTTCAAAGGGAGCATATGCCCCCTCTATCTAAGCTTTGGATCTACCCCTGCTAACAACTGATCAGCTATTCTCGATAATATGTTGGAATCCTTTAAAGATAAATTATCTGTTTTTGCTTGTGAAATAGAAGGAGCTGGAAAAGTTTTAATGATAAAGAACTATTCTTATGTTATGTGTTGTTAAATATTGAGTTCTTATTCAACTTTTGGGCAGCAAAAGCATTTTATAAGGCTTAAATAGAATTGAGAACCACGCAGAATTACTGCAGTGTTCTGGATGAGCTTTGGAACTGTTGATATTTCCTAATAATTTCTTTATCGTAATTTAACTTGACGACTTTGATGTAATTAAGCATTTTTCTATTATTAATATAGAGATGAGATACGGTTTCATTAAAAAAGAAAGATTCAAAATATCAATTTGCCATTTCCTAGTTCCCCCTCCCTCTTTCCTCTCCAGTAAGAAATTAATTACCATATAAGAAATTAATTACAATCATGTTACAAAAGTTCATGAAGCACCGCATAAGTGATATACTTCGTAATTTATTAGAATCAAATGTCTTTTATATACATGAAATTAATAAGGCTCAAAGGCAAGTATACCACAACTAGATTTAATATACGTGGAAAATGAAAACCATATCCGCCCAAAACTTTAAATTGGTCGATACAGGAAAATATTTTTAAAAATCAATGAATTACGTTAGGGATCCTAACACACTGAGTTTCTCGCCTCTCGTCTCTTAAATGATTTCGAAATGTCACTCAAATCCGATAGAATTTGAGGTGAAGTTTTTCTCTGTATTACGTTAGAGGCTATTCTGTCATCAATTTGGATATTTTGTGGCTCCTGAATTAAAAAAACAAACAAAAACCAGCTGATCCATAAAGTAATAATGTGAGGCGATGACGTAAGCAGGACGTACTGTTGCCGGCCATCCGTTGACGCTAGTACACGTCAGCATTTTTGGAATTTGTCGGGATCTTGAATCGTTTGGGGCTCATATGGTTTTGTCCTTTTCCTGAAGCACGAGACACGTGGGCTTAAATGACGGGCACAAGTGTAGGTGGTCCCCACATCCAGGGTGGCAAAAGAAACAGTGTCTTTTTGTCTTTTTGTGAGGAGGCTTTTGTTATTAGATGCGAAGAGATTAAAATGGTGATATATATAGCGGGTCGGCATTATGATTAACTTACTAAGTTGGATTTACTTAGTAAATTGCACGTGTGTGATGCATGTATCCAAGATTTAGATTAAAATTGAGTGAATTTCTATTGAAAAAATAACAATGCCAGCTCATATAAGACTTAAAAAGAATGATTATAAGAATCCTAACAATTCTGGGAAGGAAAATAATTTTCTTATCCATTTTGCCATCCCGCTCTCATGCTATCCAAGAGATAACACTACTATTTAGACAGTGTGGAGTCCAAGTAGGCTTCATGTTATTATCTCTCATTCTTTCTGGTATGATGGGAGTAGGATGCCAAGTTGGGCAGGAAAACATTTTTCCTTATGGGATTGTATTTCCCAAGGCATCTGTTTCTCAGGAGTCATATATTATCATGTTTGATGTACTTTATACGTTCTTGTGAATCTTAGATTACCATACTTGATATGTATGATAAACAGAAAACCATAAAGAGATATGGTATGAAAAGTGGGGGAGTGGTGGAGAAGAGGGGAGGGAGGGAGGGAGGGATAGATACTTGAGCAGAGGGGAGGCGGAGGGAGACAGAGGGACATGATCGCGAGAGGGCAACACAACTTTTTATTTTTACGGCGTAATATTTTGTGGTATGATATCATTTTTTTTCTTGATTTTTATGCTACAAGATTACTTCCAATCAGAATTGAGGAGGAGAAAATTATGGATGTAATCCTACCACATGCCATCTACAATAATTTCCAGAAGTAACTTCTGAGCCTAACTATGTAAACCAAACAACCAAAGCATCTTAATTTGTCTTGATTCTAGTACTTTTTTGGTAGTTTATGTCAAACTAGCTAGCAAGCACTAAGTTTTGTCATATTCCATTCAAATCAAACTATCCATAAATTTATTTTTTTTAAAGAACTTCGTGCACATGTCATTTGCAATTAATCTAGTCGGCATCAAATTTCTGATTCATACTAAATGAACGGTAAAAACTAATTGCTTTATTTTTTTTATAAAAAAAAGTAAAATCTAGAAAAAGATAATGTATTACGACATTCAATTATGTTAATAAATTGAAGGGTGAAATACAATACAAGTAGAAAATACAGCTTGATGATGCTTGGTACTGAGCACTCCTCAGATCATGACACGTGACAGATGACGTGTCCCATGACTTACGGGAAGAGAGCGAGAACGATACATCAGAAGTATGTCCCGGGCCTTCGGCCCGAGAATGTTCCCGACCTTCAGTGGCCTCCCAGACCATTCCTATACCCGCCTTACGAACAACCATTGGCTCGTCTTCGAGCCCTCCTGCACGATGGGCCTCTTCGGCCCTCCCGACTCGTCTCCGAGCTTCCCGCCGAGCTTAGCTTCCTCGGTCACATCGACCGATCCACAACACAGATCACAAACGTCTCCGCCACGGTTCCGCGAATCTCGCCAAATGCGAGATATTCGCCGCCCACGATCCCGCGTTCCGCGCCACCGCGTTACCCCCATTAACGAGCATATCTCGTCATTGATGGGAGATCCCGCCGTTCATGCAGACGTAACGCCAGGGGCGTAACGGCCGGCGTGAATCTCGCGCCCGCCAGCCCTTGGCTGCCACTATATAAGCCCATCTCTCAGATGACTCAGGTAAGGCAATTTGACCCCAATAGGCCGTTACTCTGCCTAAATACTTCGACTAACTTGATCGTCGGAAGGTACACGGTGGTACCTGTCATATCCCGCCTCCCAAAATACGGAATACGAGGGGTTAACAAGGCCAGCCATGCTCTTACGGTCGAGAAAATTTCCTGCCGTGGTCACACTTCGGATTCTAGCATTATGTGGTAATCAGTAATCAATGCACAGGTAATGAGAAATGCAGTCACTAAATCAAAACAGATATAAAACTAACAAGATGGAGTCAAAAGAAAGGTAGCGCTGACATCGCTGATCCAGATGTCCGCAATATTCTCAAGGTACGACAGGTGCTGATCCAAGCTAAGTCCACTTCTCACTCTGAGCATGCATACTCAGGTCATCAGAGCGACACAATAGGGATATATATAAATGCAAAAGTAAACACGTACAATGATGATGAACATGAAGCAGTAAATACAGAATGATAACACGCATGAATTAATCGGTACAGGTAAACAGCAAAGTAGGTATATCAAATCAGTAATCAATGCATGTCCATGTCACTAAACCTATCAGTCTCTAAGTCTCACTGTTCAGGTCGCTAAACCTATCGTCAGTCCAAGTGTGAGTGTCAACCACGCAGGAGTATCCCCAACCCAAGGTTAGGGCCCCAGAGGCAAGGGAACACGGCCCTGAATCACGCACGATAATAATCAGTAACACCATCAATACAACTCCCAAAATCACGGCATATGCCGGCAATGAGACTCCCGAGATTCCGTTGAACTCACACTCAAACTACCCCACACCCTGAGGTCTACATCAAACACCGACCATAAACTCAAATACTAATCGGTCCATGACAAGCCTACGTGAGAACTGAAGACAGGATCTCCATCAAGCATGTCTCGACTGGTACCTAAGATAAATGGACAGTGTTTGGTGTCTTACCTATGACACTAATATAAGTGCTCCATAACTGTCACATTTCAGTTATAGTTACACTTATATATGTCCCATAGACGTCGACAATGCAATAAATTAACTGGGTTCACTGATTGTGTACAAGTACGTGTCACTTCACTTATTCATTCACGCTTTAACACTAAAGTACTTGCCACAATCCAAACACTAATATCTATAACTGGGTAATTTACACGCTCACTATGTTATCAATGTATGTGACCACTATTCAAATGAGGATACAACTACACGATATGATGAGAATGCAACTAATTACGATAGGAATAAAATATCAGCAACCAGTGTCCTACAACTCGTAAAATTTACTATAAATCATACGTGCAGAATTAAGCAAAACAAAATAAAAGGGGAAAGCAGTATATTTAATTATCTATCCATCAAAATTGGTTTTGTGTCTATCGGGTTTCGGGTTCGCTAGTTATGGCCATTTCATTTTAAGTGTTTACTGCTGGAAATCCAATTTCTGAATTGGAAGCCCGTTTAGTAACACGTTTTAATCCCAGTTGGGATCGTAATTAGATGACGCTACAATTGGATAATATTTAGGTTTAACAGTTAGGTTTCCAACATATCAGACGGATCGATGATATCCTCTGTATACGGGGAGATATGTTCAGTTTAATATCAATATGTACAAACTGTCACTGCAGAAAACTGCAGGACACAACGGTATTCTAAAATACGAATTAAATATCAAACGATGGAGAAACGACACGGGACAAGATTCAGGTGTTATCTAGCTAAATTATCTATGCGACCATATGGGGCTCCGTGCATTTTCAGTTTAAAGAATGGGTATACGGGTGTTCCAAAATTAGGTATCCAAAACTAAACGCTGCCCCGAACTGCAGTTCAGGGCCGTGAATGGCCTCAGTATCCATTGATATAACTTATCAAAATGCAAAGATGAACTATGTGGTGCTGTAGGTTTAACCGTTGGCTTCGATACGAGCCATAGCACTCTGAGATCCGATATGTAGATAATTTATTATGATAACCGCTCAGCTTGTCCGAGGGAAAATCAGCTTTCACACGGGTTATTGGGTTGTCATTTTAGGAGAGGTAACCAACTTTATTTTACAGCCAAATTTATAGACGATGTTCGTTAACCTCGCAGGGTTTCATCGATCATGAGTTCCGCCATATTAGAGTAGGTTTTCGCTTAGGATTCGTATCGAACACCTAGGTTATTAATCTAGGTAACAATCGAAATGCCTATTTTAATTACTGATTAAACCAGATTAAAATCCTATAAATTTTATACAACATTGCTACGGAATGTTAGACACAAATTTGGGTCCGGTTCAGTACAATCAAATATGATACGCTATATATGTATAAATTTTTTTAGCATGATACGCAAGTTCCAAAACTTGCCTGGCGACGGTGCAACTACGGCGGCACGGTAGAGACGGCAACAACACAAGCACCAGCACGGGCAATGACGACGGCAGCGACACAGGCACCAGCACGGTAATAGCAAGGCGGCAAGCTCGGTTGGCTCGGAGTTCATGTCGAAGGTGAAGTTGAGGAGGAGGTGGTTGTGATGTCGGCGACGGGGGTGGTCGAGGCAGTGATGGGTGCTCGTCGGAGGAGGGTTGCAGCCGGTGACTTGGAGGAAGCGATGGCTGCAGGTTGCTGGGCGAGGCATCTGCGGTCGGAGGTGGCCCCGGAGTCGGGCGATGAAGCAAGTTGTGGTGGCTGGTGGTCCTGATGGCATGGGGACTTGGGCGCGGCTTGAGGGCAGGAGAGAGAGGAGGTGGGGGTGAGGCGTTCGTGGAGCTGGTGGTTGTAGTATTGAAGGCCGGCGGTGAGTTGGTTGTGTTGGCTATAGTGCCCTCAAGGCAATTATCATAGTCGCGGACTTGTGATTATGATGATTGAGTGAGGACCTATACCGATAAAACAGTCTTACTCAAGATGATAGTATGCTATCTGGTTTTCCTTTATCATCATGTACATGTTGATAGAGCCCATAGGATTCTTGCTTGACTGCCAGCATTATGATGGCGATCATATATGTGGGAGCTGGGGTCTATAAGCACATCCTTAAATGTCCCTAGTCATAAGAGTATCGAGACCGGGCATCGATACTCTAGTGTAGACTAGTGTATACCGATCGAGACCCCGACGAGAGGCGGTGGCCAGGTCTCACAAGCCATTGGTGTTAGTATGTTCACCTAAGATAGTATACAGGTGCTCATTGGGTTATGAGTATACTGGACGGACTCGCCGGGAACCTGCTAGTTGGTATTATACCTATTGTCAGATAGCAGTTCCCAGGTGACATGTGTACAGGTTAGTCTGTCGACCTGAGATCGACATTTGTCTCGTGCGAGTTCCCACTGTGCTTTTATTACTACCCTACCACGGCTCAAAGGAGTCGTGCAAACAGGTTTTAGTTGGGTACAGTCCCGAGCCATATGGAGGCAGTGATCGGATCGTCGGGGATTCGTTTCTCCCGGTATTGGGAGTTGATGTCGCGTTGTGTACGGATGGCCATCACCATAAATCCGTGGCCACGATGGACGAGAATTATCGATCCAGGATCGATAGTTGCTCAGGTGGTGATGGGTTTCATACCGACACTAAATATCGCGTTGTTGGGGTCTGACTTTATCCACCCCCTAGACTCGATATGCGATACTCTTAGACGAACAGACCGGACTGTACGGATATTGTCACTGACAGGCTCAGTAGGGGTTCAGGATGAGTTTGCTCATCGGCCTCCCTTTCACTCAATACCTGGATAGCCGTTACGTACAGCTAGTGCCGCTGACGTACTTGTGGTTAAACCCACTGTCAGCGTATTAACGAGTCTTTAGAGTCCCACACAGAGAGTTTTCACGGTTCAGGCGATATGGTGTACATGAGGTATGTTGGTACATACAGGTGTCCGATTAAATATGTGCACTTGCTGCGCAGACTTTAATCGGACGGTTGATAATACTAGCGGCTTAGGATTAAACCGGATTATTAAATCGGGTTTTGATTTAATAATTTACATATGTGTGTGTGTATATATATATGTGTGTATATATATATATGTATATATATATATATATATGTATTCTAGTATTATTGTTCGCTATTTATTTTCTCTCTTGGCTATTCGTATTTTTGTACGAATACGCGTATATGTATTTCGATACATATACCGGAAAGTATTCCGTATTTTATACGGAATAGCTTCTAGAAGTTTTGCCACCTTATTATTTGATTTTTCATTTATGAAAATTCGTTTTGTTTAATGATGAGGTGGAGGGTGACAAGGCAAAGGCATGAGCATGAGTCAAGCATAGTGCATGGTATGGTTGTGTATATTTTATTTGATTAATGGAAAATGATTTTTTTTAGGACATGAGAGAGGGGGGGCCGACCAATTCTTGAAGTAGAGTTCTTTTCATTTGGTTTTTTACATGACACAAAAAACTTGCTAACTCCCACTGTAGGGTTCCTAGGCACTCTAATGGAATCTCACAAGTGATCAAACATGCCAATTTCTAAAAATTACGGTGCCGAGAAACCCTAATACGGATCGTTAACTAGATAAATAGGCGAAGCAAGCATGTAAACGGAAATATAGCTAAAGGAAAGTGACTACAACCTTTGTAGATCCGGTCCACCACTTCCTAAGCTCCGCGATGATCTCTCTCCGCTGTCCAAATCGAACCCTTGACTCTAGCATTGGCATCATCGAAGAATGGGCGGGCTTGATCGTCGGTTCGATGCCGAAGATGATCTACGTCGAGGCATCACAAGAACAATCTCCAACTTCACCAAGCTTTGAAAACTTATGAAGTAAACACCCAATACAACTTGGCAAGAGGTAGAGGATGAAGAAATAGGAAGTGGGTAGACTTTAGAATTGGATTTCTCACTTGATTTCTCAAGTTGCCATTGGTGTAGAAAGCTTTTCTTCTTCTTGCTCATGAAGAAGAAGATGAAAAAGATATGATAAGTTTTTTTAGAATAGAAAATAAATATAATAATTATCATAATCTAACCTTAGTTAAGTGTAGAGAATGAATTAAGGTTAGTTTAAATGGTTAGGGTTAAGTATAAGACAAGAATGGAGACTAAGTCAAAACTTCAAGAATCTTCAACTAAAAACAAAACAAGCAACCATTCATTTATCTTTTTCATTTTCCAAAATGGATATAAATAAATAAGATAAATGAATAAGTAATTAAGTAAACAAAACCCTAATCATTAACTCAACCATAGTTTAATTCTTTACACTTAACCAAATAAGCATGTATCATCAAACATGATACAATCATGTACACAAAAGTATATCACATATACAACTTGTACAATTCAAGTGAGAAAATCCATTTAAAGTGAACCAATACTAGTTAATGCAAAGTAATATATCAAATATATATAATTATGCATTAAATCATTAAATCAACACTTGATTCAATGATCCGGTCATGTCGCATATAACCGACTAGTATTCAAGGTATCGGCTTCTCGAATCAATCCTTGATTCGATAACCAGGTTATATCGCATATAACCAATCGATACATTCGTCGCGAGAATGGAATACGGTATCACATACACGCATTATTCTCGGTCCCGCACATATCTCATATGCGCTCCTATTTCGTTTCGCTTGAGCCAGGAAACCTCTGTGTAGGACTCTAAAGACTCGTCAATACGTCGGCAGCAGATGATGATCATATCAAACACCCACAAGCCGCAAGCGGTCTGCTAAACGTAACGGCCACCCGGGTATTGAGCGATCAGAAGATCGACGAGCAAGCCCGCTCACACTCCTGTGAATCCAACCAGTAACACTTACCGTACAGTCCGGTCTGATCGTCTGATATGTCGCATATCTCGCCTAGGGGTGGTAAACGTCAGACCCCAATAGCTCGATAAGTCATGCCGACTTGAGGTCCATGACATTCGTGAAACTACTGATAACTCTTACCAGTATATCACTGCAACCCTGGCCAGGGATTTCCTGTTATGGCCAGTCGTGCATTGCGCAACATCAACCCCCAATACCGGGAGAGACGAATCCCCTCCTATCGCTCATTGCCTCCATGTGAATCGGGACTGTACCCAAAAACCACCTGTTTGCACGACTCAGTAGAGCCGTGGTAGGGTGGAAATCAAAGCACAGTGGGAGACACACAAGACTCTATGACGATCTCGGGTCAACAGACTAAGCTGTACCAGTGTCACCAGAGAACTGCCATCTGACGTGAGATATAATACCATCTGGGAGTTCTCGGCGAGTCCGTTCAGTGTACCCAGTCTCCACTGAGCACCCGCATACCATCTTCGATGTCAAACACCAATGGATATGGGATCATCCATCGCCCATCGCATGGGTCGAGAAGATATGCGCTAGTCTACTCTGGAATATCGATGCCCCGTCTCGATATTCCCACGACTAGGAACAATGAAGGATGTACTCATTGACTACCCAGGCCCCACTAGTATGATCTGCATCATAGTCCTGGAAGTCGAGTACACATCCTAAGGGCTTTATCAATATGTAATCAGAGAGACAGAAAGTATACATGTTAAGATAAAGAGCAACCAGATAGCGTACTATCATGTCGAGCAAGAAAGTCCTACCTATATATGTCCCAGCATCCACTACAATATACATCCAATGTACAGTAATGGCCTCTAGGGCATACATATAACTAACAATCTCCCACTTGCACTAGGGCCATCTGTAGCAGTGGTCGCAGTATCTAATACTCAACCATCCCATATGAGTCTCTCTCTGGGAAAAGGCCTTCGTGAGTGGATCCGCCGTGTTGTCCTCGGAGTCTACTCTCCTAATCTCGATCAACCTGGAGATCAACTATCTCCATGATCAGGTGATGCTGTCTCAGAATATGTCTGGGTCACTGATGGGACCAGGGTTCCAGGGCCAAAACCACACTTCCATTGTCATACAATGGCAGGAACCAAGTTCATCTTATGAACCAATATACACCCAAACTGTCTCTTTGGTAGTATCTTTAATAGCGATGTTACCAGCCTTTAACGTCTAGTTTGTCACGGTATCTAGCTTGGAACTCTTCCATCATACCGTCCCTTTACTGAGGGTAAAGACAACGCCTATGACTGACATTCAGTCGTCTTTATCACTCTGGAACCTTTCCAGTGATTCTCCCCAGGATCGATTGATACCATCTCACTACAACTAGTGAGTATCCTAACATCCAATTAGATCTATCTCATAGATCCAAAGCTTAGGATTTAGTATGTATCACTTTGATCCTATATGGAAAATCATTGTGATAAGTGGAGATTGATCGAGCGTAGCATAGGAAACTCCTTCCCTAACAAGAGTATGTCATCTACGTACTCTACGAGGATCGTCACCATACTCCCTACTACCTTTTTGTTTATACAAGGTTCATCTACCATTTTGATGATGTAAACTTCTTTGACTAATCCATCAAAACAGATGTTCCAACTCCGCGATGCCTGCTTCATTATGTAAAGCAACTTGCACACGTTTCCGCTGCTCCCACTGTTTACGAAGACCTCTGGCTGTGTTCTTATAGACGTTCTCTTCTAAATCAGTATTTAGAAAAGCAGTCGTGGCACCCAACCGCCAGATATCGTAGTCATGGTATGTAGCCGTGGTAAGTAGGATCTGGATAGACTTAAGCATAGCTACTGGAAAAAGGTTTCATCATTATCCACGCCTGGTCGATGACGAAAACCTTTAACAAGTCTAGCTTTGAAAGTCTCAACTTTTCCATCTACACCAAATAATCTTCTCAAGATATACTTGCTCCTGATGGGGATTTAACTCTTCAGATATCGCAACCAAAGTCCATACTTTGTTGGTGTATATGGATTCCATCTCAGATGGCTAAGCATCCAGCCATTCTTAAAGAGTCTCTACTCTTGATGGCCTGCTCGAATCTAGTTGGGTCATCATCTCATGATGCAATCCTCGCTCCCACTGTCATCGAGAAACCGAGGTATCTCTCAGGTGGGTGAGGAACCCTACTAGATCGGCGGAGAGGCTGAGGTTCGTCGGAAACTATTGAATCCTTTGGTTCTGTCAAATCATTAGCAGTTTTGTACAGCTGGAACCTTTCCAGTTCTACAGAACTGATCTTGCCTCGATCTTGTCCGGATTTTGCTTTTGACATAGGACGGACAATCCCAGATCTTAACTTACTTAAGAGATAGGATCTTCCCATACCATATCTCATATGGAATGGTAGGCAACTGATTTGATTGGAACCCTATTCAATAGGTATGCAGCTTCTCAAGCGCATAACTCCCAAAAAGGAAATAGGTAACTCAGTAGTACTCATCATAGAGCACACCTTATCATATAGGGTGTGATTGCTCCGCCCCGATATACCATCGTGCTATGGTTTATACGGAGGAGTAATGCTGAGAGAGAATCTCATTTTCTTTTAGAATAGTCCAGGAATGCTATGCACAAGTATTCTCCTCCCTGATCTCATCATAGGACATAATACTTATACCCGTATTTTGGTTCTCTACTTCCTACTTATATTCTGTGAATACCTCAAAAGGTTCGGACTTATATTTCAACAGGAATATATGACTGAATCTTGAGAGATTATCAAAGAATATAATGAAGTATAAAGAACCAGTCCTGGCATGTGCAGACAGGAGACCTTACATACATCATTATGTATGAGTCCCAAGAGTTCACTAACTCTTCCTCTGTTTCCAATGAACAGAGCTATGGTCATCTTATCCTTTTGTGACATGACTGGCAAGTTTCACAAGATGTAAATTCAAACTGATTTAAATATGCATCTAAATGTAACTTCAGCTAGTCGGGTCGTACTGATATGACCTAGTCTACAATGCCTCAAGAACGAATCGTTCATTTCTGAACTCTTCCTCTTGTGTGTGTTCAGTATACAAGGAACTGTAGTTTGATTTAGAACGTCAATGCTTTTAGATAACGTGCCTGAACCGATCAACTTTTGATATAGGAAATGTTCAAAACATTATCCAACAATACAAAATTATATCATTTCTTTACTAATAAAGAGACTGATATGATTTTGTATATCAGGTTCGGTATCTAATAGCATTTGTTCAGAATCAATGTATTCGTAATACAGGGTGACAGTGACCAACAGACTTGGCTGCAACACTTGCCCCGTTTTCTGTCTCATGAAACTTATCACCCGTTCTCAGTTTTTCTACCCTTTTGTAGCCCTATGTAACAGATTACATATCTGGGATCCTGATCCGGTATCATATACCCAGGATGCAGAGGATACTGAGAAACAGTTCTTTGTAATGAACACACCCGAAGGAGATGCATCATATGCACTTTCTTCGTTTGGGCGGCATAGGAATTCTGGTATTCCCCAATTTCCTGCTTTGTCTTATAACAATTATAAGTTGGAGCGGGACCAACGTTCCCCAGCTCAGTATAACAAGCGGGTTCGGTCAAAATCCCGTATTATTATCTTGATTAAGGCGTGATATGGTCGCTACCAGAAGAGAGAGAGAAGAAAACACTCTGCGTGCGCTCTTGCAAGATTAGATTGGTTATGTATTTTATCTAATCAGGATGGCTCCCACTATTTTTATCAAATCTTCCTTCAAACCCTAAAAGGAAAGACTAGCCGGGATTAATTACACTCTACAAGTTCGCCAATCTTTCAGCCAGGCCAGTGTCGGTACTTTGAGGGAGGTTCCCCGTGCTTTCGCACGGACCTAATTACAGTAAACCTCGTTTTCCCAGAGGCGTAACCCCGTTGACACCTTTCTAGACACCTACTTGATCGGCTAATTGCAAAGTGCAAAACTCTCCCAGGAGTAACAATTACTCGCAGTGGGTATCGGGATCCAACTATCATATAGAAGGTATGTAATCTCATTGCAAATTTCAACACTTGAAACTCCCGATAAAGGTTTTTACCCCTAGCACCTATGACCTTAACTATGGTCAACAAATCATAAGTACTAGTCAAGTTCTACCCGTCATTTCGTGATTAATTAGACCCACCCACATGACCCTTAACTAAGGTCAACAAAGTCACGCGACTGTCCTAACTAATCGCATCATATGCGGTGTAGGAAGACATCACTTAGCTACCGTACACTGTGCCTTGACTATGGTCAACAAACACAGCACGAATACTAAGTACTCTACTTCCTAAAATGATGGAGGGTTGCGGCTGGTTTTTGTGAAAACCTTTAACGCTTTGAACTTGATCTCGTTGCGGAATCAAATGGTTTTTAAATGGAATGTTTTCGAGGCTTTTCTAGTTTTGCTAAAGGGGTCACTCCCGGTGAAGGGATCGTCGGCCCTTTCCTCGTCGAATGAGGTGCGGGATATATCATATATATCACTGTGCAAAGCAGAAACTATAGAAGCGATCAAAAGACAAACCGAGGGTTGTAGCATCTGCCAGTTATTGCTAAAGGAATCACTCCTGGTGAAGGGATCTCGGTCCTTTCCTCATCGAATAAGGTGCAGGATGTTCTATAATGAACACCGCGATGCAAAACAAGAACTGTAGCTACCTGTTTTTATTTTGAAATTCGATTCCACAACATCAATTAGGTTTATTTTCTTTCATTAATCACATTAATGAATATCCCATCATCTAAGTCCACCTAAACATCACAGATAAATATAACGTACGCTTATGCCATCCGCATTCGCCTCGATGTCCTGTCTGCACCGTTAGGTTAGGTAACTAACGGCAGAGCGGGGCAGGGCTAGCGCGGGTGTAAAACATAAGCAACGTCTATATAATATATCATATATACTATATATAATATCTGTCACAGAACATCACATGATCACAGATAAATCACAGCAGAAGAAACATATGAAATATTGGATATACTAGGACGTCCGTGTTTTCAATACGAGCCAGTATAAAACACAGATTCCACGGTCGTGATGAATCGCCAATCCCACACCCCTAGACCCCTACGAGAGTGGCAAGCAACCCTACCAATTCTAGGGTTAGGAGACCCGGACTCGACTCCTCGAGATGGTCTCCCACTGGACCCCAGAACCCAGTTACTTGTGCTCCCCTCCTTGGGTCTATCCTAATGCGGAAAAGTAAATAATATACATCAACGGTGACAACTTCCGCAATCTGGAAGTGCCCCAATAAAAGAATATTACATATAAGTTTTTACATGAATGAAAATGAAAAAACACTCATCTCACATAAAAAACCCCGGCTATTCAAACACGACGATCCAATATAACATATCCAGCAACACATAACATCACATGTCATCAACGTAAGTAAATATGCGCATCCCAATTGTCGTTGACATATAGCAACGAAACCGGCGATATCACATATTACACTTACGGTCACAGAAAAGAAAGTGTAAAACTACAACAGTTGGAATCCGCAACCTCCTCAGACATCGCATGCCTGACCAAATGAATTACTTAGACATCGCATGCCTAACAATTATAAACCCCGCATTTTAGTCTCAAAATCGAAAACACTTTTCAATATCAAGTCGGGAAATTCAACAGGATTCCCGACATTCTGATCGAATACTCGTCGCAAACTTTAGTAGACGGCCGCACCCCCGACGCCGTCGACAAAGTGCACCAAGGCGGAACACCGCTGCCGCGAGCACCCGAACGGATGCTTTCGGCGACGGGGTTCTCCTACAGTCACTTAGTCGGGGCTATGGAGTGAGGCTGTCTATTAAGTTTACCCGGCGAGTATCCGCGTACGCTACGTGATTGCGACGGACTTTTGATCACATCAAAATTCCGTGGCAACCAATCAAGTGAGACTAAACTGCTATGTTTATAACATTCATTCAGTTATCACATAACTTTTGTGAATTCCAATTATTGTATCACATTCCGGATAAACAGAAAATGTTAAACTTTCCGATCGAACATTCGAACACCCAAGTTTTCCCGAAACAGCTCAACCCATGAAATAAGTCTAACAGCATTCAGTTCGTGCCTCAGTGCGAACGGTCCAGCCGTAGAAGGGTCAAGCCAACGCCTCACATGTGGCACGCCGTACTGCCCCAAACCCGAAGGTTCAAAGGGCAGTTCAAGACGGTCACATAATCGAGTTAAGGTTTGTTGTCTTCTAGAGGGACCATCGCGTTACTTGCACTACTTAGAACGTCGTTAAACTACGGAAAAATCCAACAATTGGAAATTTCCCGGCAGGGGAAAAAGTGGGTATTTATATCCGGTCGAACTTTTTAACATATTCTAAAAATACCCGGAAAAGCACACCGACAAAATTAGACAGTCCGATCGAATACACCGAGTCCCCAATACAACTCAGAAAATACAACTCTGGAATAAATATTAAAAATTCCCAGGAAAACCAGAACAGAAAACTGAGAATTACTGTGAAAAATTAAATACACAGAACGACAAAATGGCCGCGGAACCGCCGCACGAGCCACGCTCGTGCCGCGGATCCGCGGCTCATTGATGGAATTAGTCCATCGAAATTCACAGTAACTCTTAGATTATCCTGCTGATTTTTCTGAATATTTTTAATCTACAAAAAACCACGTTTTTCAAAAAAGTCCAGAGAGCATTTTTCAAGTCGGGTTTTGGGTCAATCGGACTTCTGATTCCGTCGGGACTTCGCCTAAGGCTCTAGTTAGGCTCTGATACCACTGTAGGGTTCCTAGGCACTCTAATGGAGTCTCACAAGTGATCAAACATGCCAATTTCTAAAATTAACGGTGCCGAGAAACCCTAATACGGATCGTTAACTAGATAAATAGGCGAAGCAAGCATGTAAACGGAAATATAGCTAAAGGAAAGTGACTACAACCTTTGTAGATCCGGTCCACCACTTCCTAAGCTTCGCGATGATCTCCCTCTGCTGTCCAAATCGAACCCTTGACTCTAGCATTGGCATCATCGAAGAATGGGCGGGCTTGATCGTCGGTTCGATGCCGAAGATGATCTACGTCGAGGCATCACAAGAACAAGCTCCAACTTCACCAAGCTTTGAAAAATTGTGAAGTAAACACCCTATACAACTTGGCAAGAGGTAGAGGATGAAGAAATAGGAAGTGGGTAGACTTTAGAATTGGATTTCTCACTTGATTTCTCAAGTTGCCATTGGTGTAAAAAGCTTTTCTTCTTCTTGCTCATGAAGAAGAAGATGAAAAAGATATGATAAGTTTTTTTAGAATAGAAAATAAATATAATACTTATCATAATCTAACCTTAGTTAAGTGTAGAGAATGAATTAGGGTTAGTTTAAATGGTTAAGGTTAAGTATAAGACAAGAATGGAGACTAAGTCAAAACTTCAAGAATCTTCAACTAAAAACAAAACAAGCAACCATTCATTTATCTTTTTCATTTTTCAAAATGAATATAAATAAATAAGATAAATGAATAAGTAATTAAGTAAACAAAACCCTAATCATTAACTCAACCATAGTTTAATTCTTTACACTTAACCAAATAAGCATGTATCATCAAACATGATACAATCATGTGCACAAAAGTATATCACATATACAACTTGCACAATTCAAGTGAGAAAATCCATTTAAAGTGAACCAATACTAGTTAATGCAAAGTAATATATCAAATATATATAATTATGCATTAAATCATTAAATCAACACTTGATTCAATGATCCGGTCATGTCGCATATAACCGACTAGTATTCAATGTATCGGCTTCTCGAATCAATCCTTGATTCGATAACCAGGTTATATCGCATATAACCAATCGATACATTCGTCGCGAGAATGGAATACGGTATCACATACACGCATTATTCTCGGTCCCGCACATATCTCATATGCGCTCCTATTTCGTTTCGCTTGAGCCAGGAAACCTCTGTGTAGGACTCTAAAGACTCGTCAATACGCCGGCAGCAGATGATGATCATATCAAACACCCACAAGCCGCAAGCGGTCTGCTAAACGTAACGGCCACCCGGGTATTGAGCGATCAGAAGATCGACGAGCAAGCCTGCTCACACTCCTGTGAATCCAACCAGTAACACTTACCGTACAGTCCGGTCTGATCGTCTGATATGTCGCATATCTCGCCTAGGGGTGGTAAACGTCAGACCCCAATAGCTCGATAAGTCATGCCGACTTGAGGTCCATGACATTCGTGAAACTACTGATAACTCTTACCAGTATATCACTGCAACCCTGGCCAGGGATTTCCTGTTATGGCCAGTCGTGCATTGCGCAACATCAACCCCCAATACCGGGAGAGACGAATCCCCTCCTATCGCTCATTGCCTCCATGTGAATCGGGACTGTACCCAAAAACCACCTATTTCCACGACTCAGTAGAGCCGTGGTAGGGTGGAAATCAAAGCACAGTGGGAGACACACAAGACTCTATGACGATCTCGGGTCAACAGACTAAGCTGTACCAGTGTCACCAGAGAACTGCCATCTGACGTGAGGTATAATACCATCTGGGAGTTCTCGGCGAGTCCGTTCAGTGTACCCAGTCTCCACTGAGCACCCGCATACCATCTTCGATGTCAAACACCAATGGATATCGGATCATCCATCGCCCATCGCATGGGTCGAGAAGATATGCGCTAGTCTACTCTGGAATATCGATGCCCCGTCTCGATATTCCCACGACTAGGAACAATGAAGGATGTACTCATTGATTACCCAGGCCCCACTAGTATGATCTGCATCATAGTCCTGGAAGTCGAGTACACATCCTAAGGGCTTTATCAACATGTAATCAGAGAGACAGAAAGTATACATGTTAAGATAAAGAGCAACCAGATAGCGTACTATCATGTCGAGCAAGAAAGTCCTACCTATATATGTCCCAGCATCCACTACAATATACATCCAATGTACAGTAATGGCCTCTAGGGCATACATATAACTAACACCCACTCTCTCATTCAAGAAAAACACTTAGCATTATTCTTGCTCATGCAAAAGCTTTCACCTCCATCATCTTCTTCTTGAGTTGCTCCATGGAGCACATGGATGAGAAAAAAATTGTAGTGACATTTTCATACACCCCCACTCTCCATCGCTAGCGACTTTGGAGCGTCGGTTACCTCGTTTGTCGAGGTTGGAGCTTGCGCCGTTTCTCTCGGGTGGATCATCAAAGATGGAGGAAGACCGGCAATCAAACTTCGTCAAAGAACCGCTAGGAGCTTGGAATGATGACCGAAGGACACGGATCAACTCGGTATAACAATTCTAACTCTTAGTTAGTTTGCTAGTTTTGGTTTAAGGTAGATCCGGGATTCGGGTAGCGGTAGCGCCGGTTTGAAAAATTTTTGTTCCGCATTTTGGCTGCGTTTCGATGGCTGGGGCACTGTCGGGACCCAACAGGTTGGCCGGAGCAGACGAAGGCAATGAGGCTCTCGTCTATAGGTGGCAGTGGTGACGGCCGGCGATGGAGCAGGAGCTCGACGACGGTGGAGATTGTGGGTTTGCACGGTGCAGGGATTCGTTGTCGGGGATGAGAGGCGAAGTGAGGAGGCCGACGACGTGGGTTAGGCGGTGGGGTAGCGACGACAACGAGGAAGCAAGGCGATGGGTGCAGAGTTCTTGGGGTCAGGGATGCTGGAGGTAGCTTGCTCGGGTAGCTCGTCGTGAGGTGGGAGCGAAGACGTGGCCGTCGGTGGAGGGTTGTTAGTGGCTGGGAGTTCGTTGGTGTGGTGGGAGGTGGTCGCTAGTGAGCGAGAGGAGTTTGTGGTTTGAGTCGGAGGAGGTGAAGTTGGAGGTGGTGTTGAGTTGTGAGGGGAAGAGGGAGCGAGCAGGCTAGGGGAGCGAGTCTCGCGGGAATGGGGAGGTGGGCGCAGCCGATGGAGCGTGGGTGCGGGTCTCGTGGAGCATGAGGGGCAAAGGACGTTGAGGAGATGGAGGAGTTGGGCGAGAGAAGCACCCGGGGTAGTTGATGAAAGAGGAGCGGGGACGTGGTCGCTGGGGTGGAGCGGGTCTCGGGGGTGTGGGGTGAGGGAACGGTCGTGGGCGCGAGGAGGGGCGAAGCGAGGGAAAACGGGCGGGAAAAGCAGTGAAGAGAGGAAGAAGAAGGGGGTGGGGAAATGGGTCGAGTTGGCAGGGTTCAGGTAGGATTGGATTAGGGAATGGGCCGGGCTGGGTAGATTAGGAAAAATATAGAATAAAATAAAAGGGTTTAAGGTTTGGTTTTAAAGAAGAAGGATTTAGAAAAAATTTAATAACTAAATTAAAGGTTAGGGTTTTTGAATAAGATATGGAAATATTTAAATTTAGAAAATTTGGGGAACATAATTTACAACTACGGAAAAATATTCATAAGGGGATCTGGGTATTGATCAGTCGAAAATATTGCATATTTTAACCGGCAATTTCCTTATCATTTGCATCCATATAGAAGTGTACGGTATTCATAATTCACATATTAGCAAATCGGTCGCAAAATATCAAATTACATGTATTCGACCTTAAAACCGGCATTTCTAGGGAAATTGACTGCATTATATTACATGGCATATTTTCTATATATCGCAACCCGTGTTTCGAAGTCTGTGCAGGAAAAGAGAAGCTTGCTCGATCATTAGCTTGCTCGACCATTACATCGCTCGTAAACTCACTAGCTCAGATCTGGTATCAATACAGAAAGGAAAATACAAATCAAAGCATCAGAGAAAAGCCCAAACTCCAGTACAAGACCACACCAGAAGCTGCAAGGCCCAAGCCTCCTAAATAGCCGCGGATCCGCGGCATGGGCTTGGTAATGCCGTGGATCCGCAGTGGGCCCAAGGGTTCAGATCCTCATTTTTGGTGCAAAATTCCTGTATCAGCTCCTACAGTTCAGAAATGTACTCCAACTTCCAGAAGACTCCAGAGAGTTCTACCAGATCAGCAAACACCTTGAGCTTCACTAAACTAGCCTAATCATTCTAGAACTTTCCCTAAACCCTAGCTTAAACCCTAGCTTAAACCCTAAGCTAAAGTCTAACAAACTCCTTCTAGAAACTCCTCAACAAACTTTTGGAGGGAAAGGGAAATTCAAACTTAAACCTAGGGTTTGGGAGTTCTATAAATAAGACCCTAAGCTCATAATCCAATAAGGATTCAACCTTGGAAATTATTCATCCAATTAGTGAATCTATCCCTTTCTTCATCTCCCTCTTCCTCAAGTTTAGTGAGAGAGCTTGTAGGAAACCCTAACCCTAATTCCAATTGAAATCAAGAATTCCGAGTACCCATTAAGCAAGAAGCCCTACAACTTTTAGGAGCGGAGCCGATCTTCAACAGAGCAAGCGATCCGAGCCGATCCACGACTCATGAAGCCGAGCGACGCCCGATCAACAATCTAGATTCTTCTTCTTGTAGTTCTTGAAGCGAATGTAATCAAAATTGTTGAGATAAATAAAGGTGATATTCTTTTATCTTGTTTTCTTTAAATTCCGCATCATGATATCTTTACAATTTGTGAATCTTTTCTGTGTGGTGATGTGTGAATAAAACTCCGCTCGTCGAGGAGTCGAGACGGTTAATAGAATGATGATGTAACATAGCTTTAATCGATTCTTGATTCCTACGATGGTTTGTAAACCCTAGCAAGTTCAAGAACCGACAACCCATTTCGTTACGATACTTTCTTGAATGATATCGCTCGAAATTGGGGAGTTAGGATCGTTTCTTGAAATTGTTAGAGGCTAGAATGTGAATGATATCGACAACAGAACAAGGGATAAGATGAAACCCTAGTTTCACGAGAAAACCCTAACTCTTGTCGATCATCATCGATCTAGTATCAATCCTTCGAAGGACAAGAATACGAAATCTTTAGATTACATCACCCGATCGATTCCTACGAGCCTCTTTAGATTCTTGACTGTTGATTGGAAATATTATCAAAACACCGATTCTTGATTGTTTATAGTTTCTTGATTCTTGAATAAAGAATAGTGACACTCGAATACAAATCATTCTTGAATCATGTTTTCTTTTATTGTTGCTTAACTTTTCATTTCAAACGTATCAAAATACAAGTGAATCGTGCAATCCCTGTGGACGATCCGTACTCACTACAAACTACATCCGACACTGTAGTTTGATTGCGGTCAATATAATTTTTGGTTGTGATTTCTTTACCATTTCATTCTACACAACAAGAATTCTTTACAATCAAAATAGCGCCGTTGCCGGGGATCGCGCTAATTCATTTGCATTTTTAGTTTGAAGTGAAAGAATTATTACATTTTACTTTTTGAAATCAAAATTCGTACAAACTCTTATACGTGTGTTGTGAATTGATTGCAAGGTGATCTGGAGCATTCTGTGCTGTGGAAAAATTATTTGGAAAATACCAGAAAACAGAGGGAAGTAACAGAAAGCAACTGTTGAAATTCTGTACAGTGATCTCACTGTTGGAGCGCGTTTCCGCGGCCTGAACCCAGTACATGCGGCGGATCCGCGGCTAGGTTGGGGGTTCTCTGCAAAATTTTGCCTGCAGGTACTTTCTTGCTCTCTCCCCTCTTCTCTTTTAGCTCCAACTAACACTTTGCTGCAGGATTCTTTGCAAATAAATCGCAGCGCGCAAAAGCAAAATTAAAATTGTGTGTGATTTTGATTTCTTGGTTGTTTGCATTCTAATACGGAAATTTAAGGGGCACGGCCAAATCCAAATTAGGTGGGGATTTCATTACCCTTCCTAGGCCCCGAAAATCGCAAAACTTGCATCCGCATTACCCTCATTAATTAAAAGAAATCTAGAGAAGACTCTAAGGACTGTCGCGCTCAATTAGGACAAGAGAAGGCCGTGGGTAATTCATTGCTTATCCGCGTTTTCTTGTGGTGCCTAAGGCGAGTGTGTCTAAGGCTAGTGGTTTTTAATTAGGCCCAGTACTTACGTAGTGGAGTACCTTCCCACTTACCTGGCACTTATCCGGCCACAGGGGGACAAAGAGGCAGTGGAGGATTCTATCCTGTGACTTGTCTTTTGGCAGTTAGGAGCGGTCTAGAGCCGGACCTAGGTGACCACTAGATTCTAGGGTTGTGTGCTGCATTTGTTGTGTTGCATCATTTTTTCAAAAATCCGTCCCTTTTTCAAAAGCAAACACCGCATTTATTCATTTACCCCTAATTATAAATTCACGCTGCCACTTGTACTAACCCTTTTTAGTGCAAGATAGGCTGGACACGGGATTCTAGTGCCCGTTTAGTCCGCGTACCCTTTATCGACTTCGAAGTCGATATTTCTCCATTTACCTTTCCTTTACCCACTACCACACCCACACCGATGGATCCGAATCCATCGAACTTCCTTAACCCTAATCTGCCGCCGTCCGTTGGTGCGCAGAATCCACCCCACATTTCTCTCCAGGAAAGATGCTATCCACTTAGAGGTCCTCTTTCGACCTGCTTATCCACACCACCAGCCAATGGGGATAACTTTGAGATTAAGCCCCAGTATATCAATCTTTTATCCAAATTCCACGGACTCGAGACTGAGGACGCTTACGTTTTCATTACAAAATTTGAAAACGTATGCGCAATGATGGGTACGTCACAACTTTCACTGGATGCTATGCGTCTACGACTTCTCCCATTTACCTTGTGCGATATAGCCGAGAAGTGGCTATATAACACTACCGCACATTCTATTACGAATTGGGGAGAATTCGTCGCGGCATTCCTTAAGAAATTTTACCCAATACAAAAGACAGCTCGAATCCGTAGCGAACTAAATCAATTTGCCCAGCTCCCCGCTGAACCATTTTCTAAATGCTTTGAACGTTTCAAGGATCTATTGGTTCAATGTCCTCATCACGGCATCCCAAGATGGGAATTGTGCTGAATCATATATGAGGGCAGTAACCCTAACACTAAACAGAGCCTTGAAAACATGTGTCAAGGTACCTTCATGTCTAAGGATGATGGGGAAGCTTGGCGATATTTAGAAGAGTTCGCTGAAAAGTCTTTACAGTGGGAAAGTCCATCATTTAGGAGTGGCAACAACCAATCAGATGTTTCCATAGGAGTTAGAGCTGACATTTCAGCTATACAAAAGAAACTCGAGATTATGGAAAACAAATTTTTAGCCGCCTCCCTTAATCAAATGTCACTTTCCAAAACTGTATGTAGCTGCTGTTCTGATCCGTCTCACTTAACGGAAGAATGTCCGTTTCAAGGTCGTGAGCATACCAATGCCACATTTCAAAGACCGAGAAACGATCCTTTTTCTTCCACATATAATCAGGGATGGAGGAATCACCCCAATTTTTCTTGGAACCAATCACAATCACAAAACACGGTTCCAAACCAAAACAATTTTCAAAGGGTCCCTCCACCACAACAGCAGCCACAACTTCAATTAAGTCAGCACCCCTTTCAAGCACATAATCTTCAAAATCAGGTCAACACACCTGCACTGCCTAGTCCTTTACAGTTGACCGGGACTGATGAATTGTCTTCTTTTGCACAATACATGAATTTGGTCTTGACAAATATCATGCAAGTTTCGGCTGAAATGAAATCTTCCGTCGATGACATGAAGAGAAACTCTGCGTCCCAAAGCGAGAGTATTAAATCGATGGAAGAAGAAATTGCACGATTAAAATCCGAAATTAGTGCAAGAGAGAAAGGGAAACTTCCAGCTCAACCCTTACCCAATCCTGGCTATTCACATCACGTGAATGCAATCACCACGTTGAGATCTGGAAGAGTGCTTGACAATCATGTTGGGGAAGAAGTTGATGATACTGAAAATCATGTCAACACCCCGGCTGAGACCTTTCCACACACACACACTTCTGACCCTACTTCTTCTACCCCACCACCCTCTTCCGAGCCTATTCTCCATTTCCCAAAAGGCTCGCCACTACAGCCCACCTCTTTTACCCCTCCACGGACGATCCCCACTTTTATACTGGGATCGGTTCCACACACACTTCCTTCTCCTATGATGGACCCAGCGCTTATTGCTAAAGCACCTTACCCTAATCGGTTAAGGGCTAACACACCAAGTCCACATATGGAGAAGATCACTGAGATGTTTAAACAGGTTAACATCAATATCCCTCTTCTAGATGCAATTCAACAAGTCCCTGCATATGCGAAAGTTCTTAAAGATTTTTGCACTAGAAAGAGGAGGAAACAAATGCCCAAGAAGATATTCATGGCTAAGACAGTAGACACAGCTTTCCCCCAACAATTACCGAGGAAACGTAAGGATCCTGGATATCCTACGATTTCCATCTCTATTGGGGAGAAACACATTAACCGTGCTCTACTAGATCTTGGGGCAAGTGTTAACCTGCTTCCTTTCTCAGTTTATGAGCAGTTAGGAATCGGAGAGTTGAAACCATCTCCATGCACTCTCCAGATGGCTGACTGATCAATCACCAGACCTAGGGGTGAACTAGAGGATGTGTTAATAAAAATCGGGGAATTTATTTTCCCTGTGGACTTTATTGTAATTGATACACAACCTGTAGCGAACTCACGGAATCAAATTCCGGTGATTTTAGGTCGCCCCTTTTTGGCCACTTCCAATGCTATCATCAATTGTCGTAACGGTTCCATGACCCTATCCTTCGGAAACAGGACAATTGAGATGAACATTTATAAGTTAGGAAGTGTACCCTCCGAACCTACTGTTCAGGTCTGTTCTGTTGACTTAATGGATATCGACAGCAGCGAATTAGATAATCCTCCTGATACTGATCTAGACTCTTTTCATACGTTGTTGTTTGACCCAACTATGTATCATACACATACGGACTCTTCCACCGAGATGTCCGGGTCAACAATTAACACGGATTATGAACTGATTTTAGAGTCTGAAGATCACCCCGCACTTTGTGATGACATTATTCTTCGGGGTATAGATGAAACTTTTGAGGAGATCTTCGCTGATGAACTCGCATTTCTGAATAACACGGGTGTTGAGATGAATCAGGTTCCACTCACTGAAATTGAACCTCCACCCCTTCTTCTGAAATGTAAGAAGAATGTGAGTAATCCATCACATACACTGCATCGTCTCTCTAAAATGAGATGCACACACATTCTATTCCACCCCTTACCTTTTCCCCACTTCTTCCACCAACCCGAGCACTGCATTGATAAAATTTTTGAATGGTTGGTGTTAACCTTCGGTCTTTGCAAAGCTTGGCATCGACCAATGATTTTTGACCCCCACTTGTGATTTTCAAAGTTTAACATTGCATAATTCAAGTTTGGGGGGGTATAATTTTTTCTGGCTCCTGAAAAGAAAATTTTTACAAAATTTTGAGCCAAAAATAAGTTTGGGGGAGGATCTTCACTTAAATATTTTGCCCCCACTAATAAATTCCTCCCAAGCTTACAGGTTTTTGTAGGTATAGCATTCGGCAACAGTGAGGACACTGTTGAAAACAAGTTTGGGGGAGGTTTGTGCTTATTTTCGCATCATTTGCATCATTCTCTGCATAAGCACAAAACATTTTTTCGAAAACCTATAAAAATTTAAAAATTTTCAAAACTATAAAAATATTTTTGTACATAAATAAGATAATAAAAGTTTAGATAGTGAAAAATTACATCCATGAGATTAGAAAAATTTAAGAAAACCAAGAAAATTAGAAGTTTTCTTATACGAACTAGTAATAAGTAGTTATGAGCCGTTGTCCCAAGGGTTAGTAAGATGAAGGACGTCACTAATCTAAGGATAAAAATAAGTCTGAAAAATAGTTTCTATTCTGGAAGCCAAACATTTTGAACGTTGCTACCCTGCTATTCGCACTTACACACATCTTAAAGCCTGGGATAGTAGAGGATACCTTAAAATGCTCTTGTCTTAAAGCCGATGTATGAAGGAAATAAAAAGAAAAAAAAATGAATAAAGAAAATATAAAGTGGTGAGAAAAATGAACACTGGTTTTGTTATCACCGAAGGCAAGAAAAATGTATAGCGAGGGTGCTTCTTCACCTAGTGCCCTAAGGCCAACTGGTCTGGGAGTCACTGCTATGTCTGAGGTGGTGCAAGACGAGGAAAATACACCAAATAAGCAAACACATGAGTAATCGGTCGGTTAGTACCTCAAGAAGTATTAACGGTCGCATGAAAGTGTGTGAGCAATTTCGTCTAAATATTCATTGATTAAAAAGTACTAAGGCTGAAGGGCAAGAGTATGATAGCTTGAATTGAATTCTCCGGGTGTAGGGATGTCCTTTACACACACGCAGGGTTATATGATCGATGTTTGGAAAACAGATAGGAATGAAGAATAAGACGATGTTTTATTGAGGGAGGACGTGATTTCTAACATCTTTTCATGACCATTAAGATAGGGCTCATGACAACCGAAAAGCTAGCTTAGTTGGAAACCCTAATTTTCAAAGCTTTTCTTTTACGATTCTCTTCTTTAAATGTAATATTCATGATCTTGCTTTTATTATTGGATTTTGTGGGTGCAATCCGCTGAAAACCCTCAGGAGACAACACTCCTCCTACTAGGGACACCTAGAGGTTTAAAGGCTTGTTGCACGTGCTCAGTGCAATCGTGTTGCCTACGAAAGTGTGCTAGTTAGTTTCTCTCTTTCTTTATTTTCTCCTTCTCTTTTTTTTTAATAAAACATTCGCTCGAGACGATCGAAATTAAGTTTGGGGGTATTTGATCAGTCGAAAATATTGCATATTTTAACCGGCAATTTCCTTATCATTTGCATCCATATAGAAGTGTACGGTATTCATAATTCACATATTAGCAAATCGGTCGCAAAATATCAAATTACATGTATTCGACCTTAAAACCGGCATTTCTAGGGAAATTGACTGCATTATATTACATGGCATATTTTCTATATATCGCAACCCGTGTTTCGAAGTCTGTGCAGGAAAAGAGAAGCTTGCTCGATCATTAGCTTGCTCGACCATTACATCGCTCGTAAACTCACTAGCTCAGATCTGGTATCAATACAGAAAGGAAAATACAAATCAAAGCATCAGAGAAAAGCCCAAACTCCAGTACAAGACCACACCAGAAGCTGCAAGGCCCAAGCCTCCTAAATAGCCGCGGATCCGCGGCATGGGCTTGGTAATGCCGCGGATCCACGGTGGGCCCAAGGGTTCAGATCCTCATTTTTGGTGCAAAATTCCTGTATCAGCTCCTACAGTTCAGAAATGTACTCCAACTTCCAGAAGACTCCAGAGAGTTCTACCAGATCAGCAAACACCTTGAGCTTCACTAAACTAGCCTAATCATTCTAGAACTTTCCCTAAACCCTAGCTTAAACCCTAAGCTAAAGTCTAACAAACTCCTTCTAGAAACTCCTCAACAAACTTTTGGAGGGAAAGGGAAATTCAAACTTAAACCTAGGGTTTGGGAGTTCTATAAATAAGACCCTAGGCTCATAATCCAATAAGGATTCAACCTTGGGAATTATTCATCCAATTAGTGAATCTATCCCTTTCTTCATCTCCCTCTTCCTCAAGTTTAGTGAGAGAGCTTGTAGGAAACCCTAACCCTAATTCCAATTGAAATCAAGAATTCCGAGTACCCATTAAGCAAGAAGCCCTACAACCTTTAGGAGCGGGGCCGATCTTCAACAGAGCAAGCGATCCGAGCCGATCCACGACTCATGAAGCCGAGCGACGCCCGATCAACAATCTAGATTCTTCTTCTTGTAGTTCTTGAAGCGAATGTAATCAAAATTGTTGAGATAAATAAAGGTGGTATTCTTTTATCTTGTTTTCTTTAAATTCCGCATCATGATATCTTTACAATTTGTGAATCTTTTCTGTGTGGTGATGTGTGAATAAAACTCCGCTCGTCGAGGAGTCGAGACGGTTAATAGAATGATGATGTAACATAGCTTTAATCGATTCTTGATTCCTACGATGGTTTGTAAACCCTAGCAAGTTCAAGAACCGACAACCCATTTCGTTACGATACTTTCTTGAATGATATCGCTCGAAATTGGGGAGTTAGGATCGTTTCTTGAAATTGTTAGAGGCTAGAATGTGAATGATATCGACAACAGAACAAGGGATAAGATGAAACCCTAGTTTCACGAGAAAACCCTAACTCTTGTCGATCATCATCGATCTAGTATCAATCCTTCGAAGGACAAGAATACGAAATCTTTAGATTACATCACCCGATCGATTCCTACGAGCCTCTTTAGATTCTTGACTGTTGATTGGAAATATTATCAAAACACCGATTCTTGATTGTTTATAGTTTCTTGATTCTTGAATAAAGAATAGTGACACTCGAATACAAATCATTCTTGAATCATGTTTTCTTTTATTGTTGCTTAACTTTTCATTTCAAACGTATCAAAATACAAGTGAATCGTGCAATCCCTGTGGACGATCCGCACTCACTACAAACTACATCCGACACCGTAGTTTGATTGCGGTCAATATAATTTTTGGTTGTGATTTCTTTACCATTCTTTACAAACACAACGGAAAATCTATCAATCAGGTATTACATCATACCCCCACTTATATAAAATTTCGTCCTCGAAATTAAAATAAACGATAGGCTATAAAATGTAATGCGAAAAGCAACAAAATCAAATACTATTATATAGCGATTTACGCAAAAGCAACTAGATGAAAGTCAAAGGTCTATATATGTATAAGAAATAGCGCAGCTAAAAGAATAGGCATAAGTAAGCACAAGGCATAACCATTTATAATGATAAACTATATACACAATACAAGGAAAAATAGAATAACAATAATAAACAATAGTGAAGGATTTGCCGATAGGCCCAAAAATATTTTAGTAAAAATACTGATCAAGCAATTTAAAATAACTTGAGAAAACCCATATGGCGAAACAAGAGAAAATAAAACAAAATAGTATGTGCGACATATATTTGCACTATTGAAAATGTGAAGAATAGTAAAGTATTCAGAATAAGTAAAACGGAAGTAGTTAATAACACGCAATTTTTTTTTGATAAACATAAAATAACGAAAACTAAATTTCGAATAGTAATGTCACTGAATGTAATTATTGTAATAAGAGATAGCACTAATAATGTATAGGGGGCTTGCCAGAATATGGATTACAGTGGAGTATGGCCCATTCAAAAAGGTCGGAATGCGGTACTTTAATTTTATTGTTGAAGAGATAGGGGTCAGGTCACTACAAGGTGCAAGGATGGAGAGTAATGAATCTCAAGAGGGATAGAAACTTATTGGGGAGGGACACCCCACCAAGAACCGCAAACAGCTCCGAGACTATATCGAGGAGTTGATCCGCTCGGGGCACCTAGTAAGATACTTGCGGGACAAGCGACAAGCCGACCGAGAACAAGAGCATCCCCCTCCCGGCGAATTGACGATCGGCCAAATCATAGTCGTATCAGCAGGGGGTGCGCTTGGGGCCGTCGAGACACGGTGCCCTTTGCCAACCGAAGAGACCCCCTTCAGCCTCTGCTACGGTACCAAAGCGATGGTCCCAGCAGAGATCGGGCTGCCCAGTTACAGAGTCGAGCACTTCGACAACGAAGCAAATATTTCGGCCCTCCGGACTAATTTGGACGTCTTGTTGGAAAAGCGGAACCGAGCACAGATTAGAGCCGCCACTTACCAACGGCAAACTGCCCGCTACTACAATGCGCGGGTCGAACATCGTGCCTTAAAGACCGGAGACTTGGTCCTAAGGCGAAACGAGTTCGCTGATCAGGGCAAGCCGCACAAGTTTTCTCAGAAACGGGACGGCCCATTCCTCGTCACCAAGGTCCTGCCCAGCGGGGCTTATCGCTTGCAAGACGCGACAGGTCGCAAATTTCCACGGCCTTATAACGCCGAGAAGCTCAAATTGTACCTTTGAAAGGGATACCTATGAACGTATATTTCTTCTTTGAAAAAAGCGATGTAAACTTTTCTAAGTTCCTTTTTTTATAATAAGAAGGGACTTCCCCTATATGTTTCACTCTTCCTCGGTTCGAAGCTCATGGATTCTGTTTCGCTGACATACTCAAATGAACCCAAAAGACAAAAGGAAACAATAGAACTTCGCAAAAAGAAGAACTTTCTTCGTTCATCAAGGGGTATTATGGGCTCCTCAGCCTTACATAAGAAGAAAAATTACAACAGGAGGGAGCAGGGTCGAGGAAGTAGTCCTGGTGATATTCCGAGGAGATCTCCGCCAGTCAAGCCCTGGTCTCCGCAACTGCTGCCGCTGATGCTGCACGTGAATCCGGGATGCTACGAAGGCACCTGGCGCTCCACCTGCCGAGCCCTGGCTCACGATATGTCTCTTTTGGAAGCACTCCAAATGAGGGCCAAGGATCGGTCATTCCTGGTCTCCGAGATGAGACCGATCAAGAAGATCGTGCACACCTTGTCGAACGCCTCGTCCAACAGTTCTTCGGCAAGAGGGTTGTACAACCCCGGGGACCTCCTCCAAATTGCGTACATCAGCAAGTGGAGGAGGGGAGATCGGCGAGGAAGGAGACAACCGATGTGGTCTTCGATGCGCCAGACCACTCCCCGGTACCTCTCCTTGGAAACGGACTGGTCGTATATATAGATGTCGTCGGGAGTAATGATCTCCTCGATCGCATAAATACGCCCAGCCATCTCAAAAAGCAATGCTGAAAAGTTGGCTCCTCCTTTTCTATTTATAGTCTCCACAGAATCCTCGAGGGTCCAAATTTGCGCGCGCATGGGCGCGAATCCTATTCTTCCAATACCACACGGCCACGGAGCGAGTATCCCGTGTTTCTCGGCGAATCGAAGTCGGAACGACACGGATCCTGTAACGCCTCGCCTCACCTATGCGCCCCTGCCACGTACCGCTCGCGACAGTCACTCTTCCTAATATTTACACATCTCGGAAGGTCGGGTAGCGCCTCGCAACACCGAGCAGCTACCCTGCTCGGTCTATCCTTAGCGGGTAACTTCTTACCCATCTATACTAAGGATGAAAGACATCGCCAAGAGGCAACCGAGAAGCTACCCTGCTCGGTTTATCCTTAGCGGGTAACTTTTTATCCATCTACGCTAAGGATCAAAGCCCTCACCAAGAGGCAACCGAGCAGCTACCCTGCTCGGTCCATCCATGGCTGGTAGTTCACTACCCGTCGACGCCAAGGATCAAAGCCCTCGCCAAGAAGCAACCGGATAGCTACCCTGCTCGGTTTATCCTTAGCGGGTAACTTCTTTTCCATTTACGCTAAGGATCAAAGCTCTCACCAAGAGGCAACCGAGCAGCTACCCTGCTCGGTCCATCCATGGCTGGTGGTTCACTACCTACCGACGCCAAGGATCAAAGCCCTCGCCAAGAGGCAATCGGGCAGCTACCCAGCTCGGTCTATCCTTAGCGGGTAACTTCTTATCCATCTACGTTAAGGATCAAAGCTCTCACCAAGAAGCAACCGAGCAGCTACCCTGCTCGGTCCATCCATGGCTGGTAGTTCACTACCCACCGACGCCAAGGATCAAAGCCCTCACCAAGAGGCAACCGAGAAGTTACCATGCTCGGTCCATTCATGGCTGGTAGTTCACTACCCACCAACGTCAAGGATCAAAGCCCTCGCCAAGAGATAACTGGGCAGCTACCCTGCTCGGTCTATCCTTAGCGGGTAACTTCTTACCCATTTATGCTAAGGATCAAAGCTCTCACCAAGAGACAGCCGAGCAGCTATCCTGCTCGGTCCATCCATGGCTGGTAGTTCACTACCCACCGACGCCAAGGATCAAATCCCCTACAAAGAGACAACCGAGCAGCTACCCTGCTCAGTCCATCCATGGCTGGTAGTTCACTACCCACCGACGCCAAGGATCAAAGCCCTCACCAAGAGGTAACCGAGCAGCTACCCAGCTCGGTCCATCCATGGCTGGTAGTTCAGTACCTACCGACGCCAAGGATCAAAGCCCTCACCAAGAGGCAACCGGGCAGCTATCCTGTTCGGTCTATCCTTAGTGGGTAACTTCTTACCCATATACGCTAAGGATCAAAGCCCTCGCCAAGAGGCAACCGAGCAGCCACCCTGCTCGGCCTATCCATGGCTGGTAGTTCACTACCCACCGATGCCAAGGATCAAAGCCCTCATCAAGAGGCAACAGAGCAGCTACGCTGCTTGGTCCATCCATAGCTGGTAGTTCACTACCTTCCGACGCCAAGGATCGAAGCTTTCGCCAAGAGGAAACCGAGCAGCTACCCTGCTCGGTCTACCTTAGCGGGTAACTTCTTACCCATCTACGCTAAGGATCAAAGCTCTCGCCAAGAGGCAACCGAGCAGCTACCCTTCTCGGTCCATCCATGGCTGGCAGTTCACTACCTACCGACGCCAAGGATCGAAGCCCTCGTTTAGAGGCCACCGAGCATTTTCCCTGCTCGGTCCATCTTTGGGGGGAAACTCCTTGCCCGTCTATGCTACGGGTCAGACCTCAACCTCGGCAACACCGACCAATTTTAAAAGTGGTGGTCGCCAGTCCAACTCGACGCGTCTTCAACGAGCGATCGCCACCTCGACTTCGGGGCCATAAAGACGCCGACCTTATACCGGTCTTTGCACACTTGACAAATGATTGGATTTAACTCGACGCGCGATCGCATACTAAAGGACTGGCTGCTGACCTGACATTCATCAAGTGAGCAAAATGAGACATTACCACAAACTGGAACATTTTTACGAACAAAAATTTCGGCAAAAGGCTTTATTCACAGCTCAGGAGTCTTTACAAAGGTATTCTGGGCTCCTCAGCCTTACCAAATCGCCCGAAGGCCTACAAAATCCCAAAACGAAAACAAAAATATATAAAAAAGAAAAAGGCAGGAAGACTTAGGGGCTTCAGGGCCGGGAAGGACCTCGACCTGATCCGCGACCACCTCGGGAGCCGGGGCGACTGCTTGAGGGTCGGCACCCACTGCAGGGACTTCGGCATTGGGGGCCAGAGTAACCACCTTCTCCCCGGCGCCCCCACCGGGGGCCTTCCTCCCGGCGACGCTTCCGGTGGCATCCCCTGCCCCTTACCCTCGAGGAGGTACTCAAGCCGGAGTTTAGCTTCGGGAAACTCCGGCATTAGCACCTTGACAGCGTCGAGGGCATCATGCCAGACGAGGGCCGAGGCTTCGTAAGGTCGACATAGAACGGATTCAACATTCTGTAGGTTTCCACCACCTTTGTGGCCCGGAGGTCGGCGTGCCTTATCGCTTCCTTCATCACCTCGTTATCCCTCTTGAGGGTGTCTCGCGTCTTCTTAAGGATGGCGGCGAGCACCCTAGCATCTTCTAACTTGGCCTCATGTCATGACCCAAAATTGGGCACATGATCGGCACTTAAACTACGTAACGTCAATAGGCGTAACGCAATTAAGTAAGCCGAAAAACCCAGCAATCTAAACCATTACAAGAAAGAAAGATAGAACACTTTTAAAAGTCTCGATGTAAAACTTTAAACTTAAGTTTGTTTTTTTTATAAAAATTTCGGCAGCACCTCCTTTGTAAAAGCTAGCCCCGAAACGGGTACAAACGTAAGATAAAAGTAAAACATCCTCAAACGGGAGCAAATCTCGCCCAACGGCGGCAACAACCACCACAACAGATATACGACGCCGTAGCGAAGAAATGAGATAAACCACATATAAAAAGGGCGGCTCACACAAGCACGACAACCAGAGTCATAAGAATAAACAACATCGATCCTCATAACTCGTCTCTAAGTCAATACATGAAGGTGGTAGATAGAGAGTACTGGATACAAGAAATATACAATGTACATCATCGGATAACCGCAACCCACCTATAGCAAACGGCTTCACAGCCAACCGTAGCGGTATCCGCAATAGTAGAGATAATAAGGCACTCTGCCGTGACCACTCTGATGATCAGACCTGAAAAACCCTGCGGCACAATGGGGGTAAGTTGCCAACTTGTGAATAGTAAATAACATCATACTGTAATCGCAAGTATGTACTAACAGCGATAATCTATCACATGTAATCTGATGGCATAAGTATGACAATATGTATATGCAACAGTCATGAAAGGTACTCTATCGGGTACTACTAATATATGAAGCAAATGCATATCAAATAAATGCGGAGTATGGGATAAAACATGTCATCCTCACGGAATCCTCATCGTGGCGGACGAGTGTCCATCAAAATAATCTAAATCCTAAATTCCCTCAAATTGGCCCCTATATTGGCCCTCATATCGGGCACATCGACCCTTCACATCGGCACATCAGGCCCTCACATCGGCATATCAGCCCTTCACATCGGGCACATCGGCCCTTCACATCGGCACATCAGGCCCTCACATCGGCATATCAGCCCTTCACATCGGGCACATCAGCCCCTCATATCGGGCACATCAGCCCCTCATATCGCAATGCATAAGAATACATGCACAGATCATTATGATGATATATATTATATAGGTGTACATACATATAACAGCGTCCCATACCACGGATATATATATATATATGTATATATATCAGCGTCCCATACCACTGATATATATACCCAGGAGCAAAACATCCAGGAAACATCATATGAAATCCATATATCAATGCGAAATCCATGAAATATAATATATGCAACATGAAATAGTAATATGAGCATATAAAGGAAAAACCGCTATTTAACTGCAACAAGTTATTAAATATATCATGCGGTTCCTAATTTCTCTGAAACCAAACGCAACATCATATAAAGGTGAATATGTAGCTATAGCCAGGTATGCATACCCATGTCGGTATAGCAAGATGTGTGTATCTACCTATCAATAATGATGTAATACCCTCCAGGTATGTGTGTAGCTATATCAAGCTAGGTATATGTGTATACATGTCAATAATGATACAATACCCTCCAGGTATATGTGTAGCTAACAAGTAGGCATGGCAAGGCATATATGTAAGCATGCAGATATACAGGTATGCTATATGTCATATGCACAATGGAATATGAATCAATGTTTCAATGTCCCTAACCATACAATATCACGTATGTATATGTGTCAACTATATCTCGTATGTATATGAGTTGTGCGTGTCATGGAAATTATCGACGGTGCGTGTGGCATACAATCTGTGCTCATGCAATATGAGCCGTCAATAATGGTGCAGTGCCCAATGGGTACAAGTCCAAGCACAACAAGTAATAATATGCAATGAAGTTTATGCGCAACCTCTATATGTGCAATATAAAACATGCGGCTAATATCATATCATATCTAGCCCTGACGCATAACGCCATGCGGGCGAATTTCAGCGTAGATGTTAAATCTACTCACCGACAGTCGCGGGCCAGGTAAATCCAATCACCTGCTTTCCCTTCGTCGCAGCGTCCGAAGTCCCTGCCTGCGATCCTATTAACACGAAACATAGCCAGTGCAAAAATCTCAGAAATCGATCAATATCACGTACACACTACGTTTGACCAACGCACCAACTCCAATCCAACCCATAAGTGTTCGTCTAACGGCTAACGTGTGTGGTGATACACCAAAACCAGCCCAAGCGCAACAGCTACACAAGATCACGAACCGTATCGGATAACGTAATACGCGTACCCAAAACACTATAATATAGTAAAGTAGTCCCAGATTTTTATACACAAACAATTGGTGAAAGTTGCAAGTGCCACGAGATTACATACAACCCCAGAGACCCCACGACAAAGATTCAACACCCCAGCTCCCACTCTGGCCGCAATTTGCAGCCAGAACTAATAAATCTGCGGCCCAAACTTTAAGGTGTGGTTTCAGGTTTTTATGATGGGTTCTAGGTCACAACACTAGGTCACTGTGATGGGAACTTTTCCAGAAAACACCTGGTTCTACAGCAGATCACAGAGACTCAAAGTTGACACTAAAAATACGATATTTGCACAAAATGCTACCTTTAGTGTTCTAAACCATAACTTCAAGGCAACACAACAATCTAACTCCTAAACATCAGTTTAGAGATCATTACCTAGCCACTCTTGCTCAAAAATCCTAGCTTTCCAAGCTCCAAGGCAACCTAGTGGCAAATTAAGACATTTGAAGTGTTTCCATGGATTTTTGTGAACTTTAGCAAGGATTTTGTGAAGAGGGAGGTGATGGTTCAGTTTGGGAGTTGAGAGAATGAAGAACAATGAAATGAGAGAAGAATGAGAGAGTGAGAGATCAATATGGTGAGAGGTGAGTGTAGGGTGAGTCAAAGGCTTACACTTACTCTCTCCCTCACCTCATTAAATGCACACACTAATGCTTCATGACTCATTAGCCATCTCTCTCTCTCTCTCTCTCAATCCAAACAAGATATTTCTTTCACACAAAATATCTTGGGCAAGGCTAATGTAAGGTTAATTAGGACATGAATTAATTAAGGTGTCTTGGTCACTTAACAAGATTGACACTAACCAACCCTCACATTAACATGCACATGTGTGTGCAAGCCATATCAAATAATAATAAAATATTAATTAATTGATATAAAATGTGAGAAACCCGATTTGGTAAACTTTTTCTTATAAACCCGCATTAATGCTTAATTAACAGTAATCGCATTCTAAGGCGTTACAATCTCCCCCCTTAAAGAAAATTCATCACCGAATTAAAATTTCATACAAGCGTACCTTCAAAGAGATGAGGAAATTTCTTCCGCATCTTGCTCTCGGCCTCCCAAGTGATCTTCTCACTAGTAGGGTTACGCCAAAGAACCTTCACAGATGGCAAGACCTTTGACTGAAATTTCTTCACCTGCCGATCCAATATAACTACCGGCTTCTCGGTGAATGAAAGATCGCGCTCAAGATGAACAGTCTCGTGCTGAATCATGTGAGAAGGGTCATGAAGGTATCTACGAAGTATCGACACATGGAACACGGGGTGAACATCCGGACCGGGCGGGAGTGCCAAACGGTAAGCAACGGTACCAACTCGCTCAAGGATCTCGAAGGGACCTACAAATCTGGGACTGAGCTTCCCCTTCCTCCCAAATCTCATAACGCCCTTCATTGGAGAAATCCGCAGGAATACATGATCTTCCACTGCGAACTCAAGTCTGCGACGATGATGGTCGGTATAAGACTTCTGTCTGCACTGGGCTGCTCTCATCCTGTCCTGAATCAGCTGGATCATCTCCGTAGTCTCCTGAACTAGCTGAGGTCTCAAAACCCTATTCTCACAGAGTTCGGTCCAACAGACCGGCGATCGACACTTCCTACCATACAAGGCCTCGAAAGGTGCCATCTGAATAGTCTCCTGAAAGCTGTTGTTGTTGGAGAACTCAATCAACGGCAAGTGACGATCCCAACTGCCACTAAAATCAAGCACGCACGCTCGAAGCATATCCTCTAGAGTTTGTATCGTCCGCTCTGACTGACCATCGGTCTGCGGATGGAAAGCGGTGCTAAAACTCAACCGGGTACCCAAAACTTCCTGAAGTTTCTGCCAAAGACGGCTAGTAAACTGGGTGCCTCTGTCGGATACAATGCATGTGGGAACACCGTGCAAACGCACAATCTCATCTATATACAATTGAGCATACTGAGCATAACCGAAAGTAGTCTTCACTGGAAGAAAGTGAGCCGCTTTCGTCAACCGGTCAACAATCACCCAAATGGAGTCATACCCCCGACTGGTCCTGGGTAGACCCACAACAAAGTCCATGGAAATCTGCTCCCATTTTCACTCAGGAATGGGTAAAGGCTGCAACTCTCTAGCCGGTCTCTGATGCTCGGCCTTGACTTTCTGATAAGTCAGGCACCTCGAAACGAAGTCCGAAACATCACGCTTCATCCCTTCCCACCAGTAAAAGGCTCTCAAGTCACGGTATATCTTGGTGGAGCCTGGATGAACGCTAAAGGCTGACTGATATGCCTACTCTAGGATCTCGCGTCTCAACCCATCAATATCGGGTACACACTAGTGAGTCCTGCAACGTAGCACACCCTGGTCATCAATCATGAACTCCGAAACTGTACCTTGTCGAGCAAGCTAAAAAATCTCAACCAAACGGGCATCACTGGGCTGCGCCTCACAGATACGATCCAGAAGAAGCGGACGGGCGCGGACATGAGCAAGCTGTCCCTCAGTGGAAGTGAATTCAAACTGTACTCTACCATCGCACAAGGTCTGCCAATCCGCAGAAGACTGTCTCTGAACTGCGCTCAACCGGGACAAGCTACCCCCGTGCCTATGACTCAAAGCGTCAGCTACCATATTCGCCTTGCCCGGATGATAGAGGATCTCACAATCATAATCCTTCACAAGTTCCATCCACCGGCGCTGTCTCAGATTTAGATCCCGCTGCTGGAAGATGTACTTCAAGCTCTTGTGGTCCGTGAAAATCTGACACGACTTCCCATACAAGTAGTGTCTCCAAATCTTCAACGCAAAGACCACCGCAGCCATCTCAAGATCGTGAGTGGGGTAATTCTGCTCATGCTTCTTCAGTTGCCTAGAAGTATAAGCAATCACTCTATCATGCTGCATCAGCACACACCCGAGCCCTACTCGAGACACATCACAGTAAACTACAAACCCACCTGCTCCAGAAGGCAAAGATAGAACGGGTGCAGTCGTCAACCGGGTCTTCAACTGCTGAAAACTCTGCTCGCAAGCATCAGTCCAAAGAAAAGGAACCCCCTTCCGGGTCAGTCCGGTCAGCGGTGCAGCGATACTCGAAAAATCCTGCACGAAACGGTGGTAATAACTAGCTAAGCCTGAAAAGCTGCAGACCTCTGTCACGGATACAGGTCTGGGCCAAAGCTGCACAGCCTCGATCTTCCTCGGGTCTATAAGAATACCGTCTCCTGTCACCACATGACCCAGGAAGTCAACTCTATCAAGCCAAAATGCGCACTTTGAGAATTCAGCATATAGCTGGTGCTCTCTCAATGTCTGCAAGGAAATCCTCAAGTACCGTTCGTGCTCCTCTCGACTCCTAGAGTAGACCAGAATGTCATCAATAAACACAATAATGAACTGGTCGAGGAACGGCGTGAAAATTCAGTTCATCAGATCCATGAACGCTGCTGGGGCATTGGTGAGTCCGAACGACATCACTAGAAACTCATAATGCCTGTAGCGTATACGAAAAGCATTTTTCGGAATGTCATCATTCCGAAACCGCAACTGATGATAACCCGAACGCAAATCAATTTTAGAAAAATGTTTCGCACCTTGGAGCTGATCAAACAGATCGTCAATGCGAGGTAAAGGATACCTGTTCCACACCGTAACTCGGTTCAATTGACGATAATCAATACACAATCTCAAACTGCCGTCATTCTTCTTGACGAACAGAACAGGAGCTCCCCACGGCGAAACACTCGGACGCACAAGTCCCTTATCAAGCTACTCTTGCAATTGATCTTTAAGCTCTCTAAGCTCCGCCGGAGCCATCCGGTAAGGCAGTATAGAAATAGGCGCCGTGCCAGGAATCAGATCAATGCAAAACTCAATATCGTGCTCTGGCGGTAAACCAGGTAACTCATTGGGAAAAACGTCGGGAAACTCTGGCACGATAGGAACCCGGTCCAACGACCCTACTGTGGCCCCAGTATCATAAATGAAACCTAAGAATCCCCGACATCCCCTCCTCAAAAGTCGACTAGCGCAAAGGGCAGAAATCAAACACTGTGGCCCCAGTATCATAAATGAAACCTAAGAATCCCCGACATCCCCTCCTCAAAAGCCGACTAGCGCAAAGGGCAGAAATCAAACTGTGAGGGGCGGCACCACGGTCCCCCTGCACAACCCGAACAGACTCTCCCGGAAAACTGAAATTGTCCGTCTTCTTAAGGCAGTCCACCGACGCATAACAAGCTGCCAACCAGTCCATGCCAAGGAGAACGTTGAAGTCCAACATATCTAGAAGGATCAAATCGACGGACGACTCTCTATCTCCAATCTGAACGGCACACGACCGAGACACATAACGCGCGACAAATGAATCGCCAACAGGTGTAATCACAACAAGCGACTGATCTAGCAAACATGACTCTTGGCCCAAACTCGGCACAAAGTGCGTAGAAACATACGAATGAGTAGACCCCGGATCAAACAAAACATGAGCCTCAAAAGAACATACAGAAAGAGTACCTGAAACCACTGCATTGGACGCCTGCGCATCCTGATGAGTCAAGGCAAACACCCGAGCCTGTCCTCTACCGGCGACTGGCTGACCTCTGCCTCTACCACCCCGCCCTCTCGGCACAAAACCACCGCGTTTTCGACCTCTCTGCACAAGAGTCTGACGTGGAGTAATAACAGGCATAAGGGGCAATGCCCTCTGCGTGGAGAAGATGGTAAGGTAACCTGCGGTATAGCTGCCTCGCGCTCACGTGGCTAAGTAAAATCTTGAATCCGATGACCCAAACTCCCGCACCGGTAACATCCAGATGAAAACTACTGACTCCCTTGAGAATAGGAGCTAAAAAGTTGTCCTCATCACGGACTTCCACTACCCCCAGTATCTGAACGGGAACTGTCACGATGTCTAAATGCCTGTCTCTGTGCTGAAACACCAGTATGAACCCTCTTCGGTTCCGGAGCAACCGACGTCTCAGAAAGATGCTCCTCAATCAACAGGGCTGCGTCCACCGCTGCTGTATAGGTGTCGCAATGCCGAACGCTGATAGCGAGGAACAAATGGGTAAGCAAGCCTCGAACAAACCTCTTAACCCGCATCGCCTCCGTAGCTATCAAATACGGAGAATACACAGACAGCTCGGTAAACAGTACATCATACTCGGCTACCGTCATACCCTGAGTCTGGCGTAACGACTCGAATCTGCGCGCTCGAGCATCCCTGACGCTCAGCGGAAGAAAATGCGCAAGAAACACCATCACGAACTCAGCCCAGGTCATAGGAGAAAGACCTGTGGCCCTGCCCTTCTTTAAGGACTCACACCACTTCTGAGCCAAACCCTCCAGACGAAAGCTCGCGAACTCCACCCATCTCGCGTCGGAGTATCTAAGCGAACGACATATCATGTCCATCCGGTCAATAAACGACTACAGATTCTCGGCTGCATCGGTACCAGTGAAAACCGGAGGCCTTAGCCTCATGAACACCGATAACGATACGGTGATCACCTCCGTAGCTGCAGGTACAACCGCCTGAACAGTAGGCACCAACACGGTCCCAGTAACGGGTGGAACAACCGCCTGCCCCTGCACTCGAATGGCCTGAACTAACGCCCCCATCATCTGGCGCAAATCCTGCATACCAGCCCCTAGCATAGCCAAATGGTCTGTCGAAGGTGGAACAATCTACTCCTGCACAACGGGCATACCGCCCTGGTCAGTCCTCGTCTCAGACGAGTCAACTCTGATCTCGGCCCTCACGGCCGCTCTCTGCGCCCTTGTAGTCTTCGGCGGCATAAAGGCTAGAAATGGAAACAGGATTCGATAAGAACACAGAAATCGGATCACAAGGATATATACATCACGGAAAGAATTTCAAGCAATAAGTCTTAAGGTCACTTAGGCGGAGCACCGTGTCGTAAGTATGCCGTGGAAAATACACACGCTACGTTACTCTGCTTAAGCTACCTACTCCATCATACCAAGGTCATGCTACACTCCGAAAGGTAAAACCTAGCGCTCTGATACCAGCTTTGTCATGACCCAAAATTGGGCACATGACCGACACTTAAACTACGTAACGTCAACATGCATAACGTAATTAAGTAAGTCGAAGATTACATACAATTGGTGAAAGTTGCAAGTGCTACGAGATTACATACAACCCCAGAGACCCCACGACAAAGATTCAACACCCCATCCCCCACTCTGGCCGCAATTTGCGGCCAGAACTAATAATTCTGCGGCCCAAACTTTAAGGGGTGGTCTCAGGTTTTTATGGTGGGTTCTAGGTCACAACACTAGGTCACTGTGATGGGAAAATTTCCATAAAACACCTGGTTCTACAGCAGATCACAGAGACTCAAAGTTGACACTAAAAATACGATATTTGCACAAAATGCTACCTTTAGTGTTCTAAACCATAACTTCAAGGCAACGTAACAATATAACTCCTAAACATCAGTTTAGAGATCATTACCTAGCCACTCTTGCTCAAAAATCCTAGCTTTCCAAGCTCCAAGGCAACCTAGTGGCAAATCAAGACATTTGATGTGTTTTCCATGGATTTTTATGAACTTTAGCAAGGATTTTGTGAAGAGGAAGGTGATAATTCAGTTTGGGAGTTGAGAGAATGAAGAACAATGAAATGAGAGAAGAATGAGAGAGTGAGAGATCAATATGGTGAGAGGTGAGTCTAGGGTGAGTCAAAGGCTTACACTCACTCTCTCCCTCACCTCATTAAATGCACACATTAATACTTCATGACTCATTAGCCACCTCTTTCTCTCTCAATCCAAACAAGATATTTCTTTCACACAAAATATCTTGGGCAAGGCTAATGCAAGGTTAATTAGGACATGGATTAATTAAGGTGTCTTTGTCACTTAACAAGATTAACACTAACCAACCCTCACATTAACATGCACGTGTGTGTGCAAGCCATATCAAATAATAATAAAATATTAATTAATTGATATAAAATGTGAGGAACCCGATTTGGTAAACTTTTCCTTAAAAACCCGCATTAACGCTTAATTAACACTAATCGCATTCTAAGGCGTTACACCTCAACAGTCTGGTTGGACTCCATCATAACCCGGATATTCTCCCGACAGTTGGAGTTCACCCGATCCTCGGCTGCCACCCGGTCTTCGAGGGCGGCGATTCTCTCCTTCGCCTCGCGCAGCTCGCGGCTTAAGCCCTCCTCCCACGAGATATACTCACCGGCGATCTGAATCGCCGGGGTAATTTTCTCGTCCTCCATGCTGACAACGAGGGCGCAGTGCTGGAGGACCTGAAGAAAACAAAAAGAGGGGTTAAAAAGAAAAGGGGGCACCGAATCTTGAGAACAAAAAGTACTTAATAAAAACCCGAGCGGGAGGCGAACACTGACTTGTACGGCCTCCTGGGCTATGGCCACTATTTGGGCCCTGAGGGTCCCCCGGAGGATTTTTCCCCCGGCCGACCTTTCCATTTTCGAGAGCAGGCTGTCGGCGACGAAAAGCCCCGATGGCACCTCGAAGCAAAGATCGCCTTCATCCACGAAGATCGGGGAAGCCGGAGAACGAGGCACCGTCCTATGGTGCCTCTTGAGGAGGGGCGCGGGAACATCTTCCTCGTCTCCTACCTCCAGGATCCGGGGTTCATGCCCCTGAGTGCGTTTGCGGCTCTGCCCATGGCCGGCCTTCGAGTCCCGGGGCGTGCTGGAGCACCTGGACGGAGCGGCCGCCGACGGGCCCGTGCTCACCGTAGGGCGTGATGGGCCGGCGCCTTCGGCCTTCCTCCGTTTCTTCTCGGCCAGCGCATCCCGGAATTTAGATCGGTCAATCGGCTCTGCAAAAAGAAGCGAAAATACAAAGAAAGAATTAGCAATGCCAGAAAAAGTGGAAGAATACACAAGTCTAAACAGGTCACCTAAAACTCCTAACTTACCTGCAAACTGAGCGGGGCTGAGCCCGGCCCAACTAAGGGCCTGCTCAGACAGCAACATATCAACCCGGGGGACGGGCTCCCACTCCGACACCGCTACCGTATCGGGATCGTTCGCCCGCCTCACCCATGGGCAGTTGGCCCTGTGCCACTGGACAAGCACAGGCTAATCCTCGCCCTCGGGAGGCCGAACATGTTAGTTGTATGTATGCCCTAGAGGCCAGTATTGTACAGATGATGTATATTATATTGGATGCTTGGACATATATAGAAATGACTTTCTTGCTCGATATGATAGTATGCTATCTGGTTACTCTTTATCTTAACATGTACACTTGTCTCTTTATACTGTCTTATAGTTACATGTTGGTAAAGCCCTTAGGATGTGTACTTGACTACCTGGACTATGATGCAGATCATACTAGTGGGGACATGGTAGTCCATAGGTACATCCTTCAAGGTCCCTAGTCATGGGTATATCGAGACGGGGCATCGATATACCAGTGTAGACTAGCGTATACGCTTCTCGACCCATGAGATGGGCGATGGATGATCCCATATCCATTGGTGTTTGACATCAGAGATGGTGTACGGGTGCTCAGTGGAGACTGGGTACACTGGACGGACTCGCCGAGAACTCCCAGATGGTATTATACCTCACGTCAGATGGCAGTTCTCAGGTGACATTTGTACAGGTTAGTCTGTAGACCCGATATCGTCATAGAGTCTTGTGTGATTCCCACTGTGCTTTGATCTCCACCTTACCACGTCCATGAGGGCATGCAAAACGGTGGTCTTTGGGTACAGTCCCGAGTCACATGGAGGCAATGAGCGATAGGAGGGGTTTCGTCTCTCCCGGTATTGGGGGTTGATGTTGCGCAGTGCTCGATTGGCCGTAACAGGGAAGTCCCTGGCCAGGGCTGATCAGAGATTTGCTGGTAAGTGTTACCAGTAGTTTCTCGACCCGTTATGAGCCTCACATCGGCACGACTTATCGGTTATTGGGGTCTGACGTTTACCACCCCTAGACTTGATATGCGACATATCAGACGAACAGACCGGACTGTACGGTAAGTGTTACTGGTTGGATTCACAGGAGTGTGAGAGGGCTAGCTCGTCGATCTTCTGATCGATCAATACCCGGATGGCCGTTACGTTTAGCAGACCGCTTGCGGCTTGTGGGTGCTTGATATGATCATCATCTGCTACCGGCGTATTGACGAGTCTTTAGAGTCCTACACAGAGGTTTCCTGGCTCAAGCGAAACGAAATAGGAGCGCATATGAGATATGTGCAGGACCGAGAATAATGCGTGTATGTGATACCGTATTTCATTCTCGCGATGGATGTATCGATTGGTTATATTCGATATAACCTAGATATCGAATCAAGGATTGATTCGATAAGCCGATACATGGGATACTAGTCGGTTATATGCGATATGACCGGATCGTTAAATCAAGTGTTGATTTAATGATTTAATGTATAATTATATATTTGACGTATTACTTTGCATTAGCTAGTATTAGTTCACTTTAAATGGATTTTCTCACTTAATGTGCAAGTTGTATATGTGATATACTTTTGTGCACATGTTTGTATCATGTTTGATGATGCTTGCTCATTTGGTTAAGTGTATAGAATTAAACCATGGTTAAGTTGATGATTAGGGTTTTTCTTTTTCATTTATTTATTTGTTTGTTTATTTATTTATTTGGAAAAGATAAAGATGAGAATGGTGGCTTTCTTTGTTTCTTATTGAAGCTTCATGAAGCTTTGACTTAGTCACCATTCTTGTCTCATGCTTAACCCTAACCATTTGAACTAACCCTAGTTCATTCTCTACACTTAATTATGGTTAAGATTATGATAAGTTTTTATTTTCTTTTTCTTTTTAGAATACTTATCATATTCTTTTTTCTTCTTCATCATCTTCTTCTTCAAGAAAAGCTTAAGTCCATCAATGGCAACTTGAGCAAAAGTGAGAGAAATCCAAATCAAAAGTGAACCCACCTCCTATTTCTTCACCCTCTACCTCTTGCCAAGTAGTATAGGGTGTTTTCTTCACAAGTTTCACAACTTGGTGAAGTCGGAGCTTGATCTTGTGAAGCCTCGACATAGATCATCTTCGGCACGAAGCCGACGACCTTGCCTGCCCATTTCTCCGATGAAGCCGATGTTTGAGTTCGGGATTCGAGACGGACAGCGAGAGGACGTCTACGTGGAGCTAAGGAAGTGGATAACCGGATCTACAAAGGTTGTAGCCTCTCTCCTTTAGTTAATTTGTTAACTAGTTTTGTGTTTCGCCTAGAGTTCTAGTCGACGATCCGTATTAGGGTTTCTCGGCACCCATAAAATTTGAAATTGGCATGGTTGATGCCTTGTGAGACCTCTTGAGAGTGCCTAGGAACCCTACAGAACAAACAGGAACTTCCTCTTCCATTCATGAATAGAGGAAGGTATTACTACGACCCCCGACCCGGCCGCCCCTCCTCTATGTTTTCTAAAAGAAATGTAAACCCAGCTTGGCTCGTTCCTGCGAGTACCAGGGTGATTTTTGTAGCAAAGGGAAGAAAGGAGAACGTTCAGGTCGAGAGGGATCTCCTGCAATCTCAACCGGACCAGGAACCCAAGGAGAATCCTCCACGAGTTCGGCACTAGCTGGCCCAGGGCTAATTGAAAGCAACGCAACACCGTACTCACCTCAGGGGAGAAGAGCAGACGCATTCTGGCCCAAAAGGCCTCCAAGTACAAGGCAATCTCTTTGCCCTGTACCTGGTCTGCCCTCTCCCCATCCCCGGCCAAGCGAAGCGAGTAGCTGGGGGGAATGTGGAAGCGAGCCCCGGATTGTGGTGAGCTCCTCCACATGCCTCAGGAGGGAAGGCACGTCGTGGACACTCCTGACACTCGGTTTGGGGACCGTCCTCGCCCCCGCCCCACGACCCCGAGAAGCGTGACTAACCCTAACTTTCCGGGAAGATTCCGACCCGGACGAAGAAGAGGAAGCTGCAGAAGACTCCCTAGATTCTACCCGAACTATTTCTACGGACTCCTCAGAGGAAGATATCTAACCTGATCAAAAGAAGGGATCTTCCGAGAAAAAGAACGCAAGAAATCCGACCTAGAGGGAAGAGCGCCGAGCTAACACACGAAGGGAAGAGGAAATTATAGAGAAGTGTGGACCCTAGGGGGTGATCCCACCTCTATTTATAGCAGCCGGCCAACACATCCAGCGGCGCCGATCGTCTCCCGCCAAAATGACACTTCGCATTCAACGGCCATCAACGCTCCACCTGTCGCATGCGCATTGGGCACGTCCTGTCGAGCGCGAAAAACAACGGCGGACCGTCACGTCAGCCAACCAGCGTCGGACACGTGGTCTGGCGCTCCGATGAGCGTACGCCCGAATCGACGCTTCCTCTTTAATGCAAGATCTTTTCGTTGATCTGCTGACGTCATCAAGAAAATACGACTAATTGCCCGGGAATCCGCGCCGACGATATCTTCAAATAAGAACTTGGCCCGGGTGACCGATCAGACCGATCATACCACTCTCGACCCAACCCATGAATTGGTCGGTCCGACAGCGGGGGGCTAATGATGATGCTCGGTACTGAGCACTCCCCAGATCATGACACGTGGCAGATGACGTGTCCCATGGCTTACAGGAAGGGAGCGAGAACGATACATCGGAAGCATGCCCCAGGCCTTTGGCCCGAGGATGTTCCCGACCTTCAGTAGCCTCCCAGACCATTCCTATTCCCGCCTTATGAAAAACCATTGGTTCGCCTCCGAGCCTTCCTGCACGATGGGCCTCTTCGACCCTCCCGGCTCGCCTCCGAACCTCCTGCCGAGCTTAGCTTCCTCGGTCTCATCGACCGACCCACAGCACAGATCGCAGGCGTCTCCACCACGGCTCCGTGAATCTCTCCAGACGCGAGATATTCGCTGCCCACGATCCCGCGTTCCGCGCTACTGCGTTCCCCCCATTAACGAGCATATCTCGTCATTAATGGGAGATCCCGCCTTTCACACAGGCGTAATGCCAGGGGCGTAACGGCCGGCGTGAATCTCGCGCCTGCCAGGCCATGGCTGCCACTATATAAGCCCCTCTCTCAGACGACTCAGATAAGGCAATTTGACCCCAATAGCCCGTTACTTTGCCTAAATAATTCGACTAACTTTATCGTCGGAGGGTCCACGGTGGTACCAACCCCCGGGACTTCTTTGCAGATAGTTCAGCTTCATCCTCAAATCAAACCCATTGTGATCCATACGCATCAAGAGGCAACTCTTAGATCCAATCTCAGCCATTCATCACCACTCGCTGCGGATCAACCGAAGACAACAACTGAAGGAGATCCAGAGCTCCACCATAGCTAAACCAACATTTTTATTTTGTTTGGGTAAGACATATTAACAAATATTATAATCGTGAGCTTGTAAATTTCAATTTTTGCAAATTCAGCTAACTTTGTGTCAAGTTTAAATTAGAAGAAGGCTAACATTTGGGCTTTTACCAAAAGGTTTGGGCTTGGGGTTATAAAGCGGTTATGTGACAACTCTAATATATTCAATTGGGCCCAGATGCCCTCCGTATCTTTCCATCGCAAAACTTGTACATTTCATTTTCACAATAACAGCCTTTCAAATTAAACAAAGAGAAGGATGGAAAGCCTAGTATCAATTAAAAGAATTAGGCAAATTGCAAGAGGTTCCCCTTGCTTTTTGCGCAAATAGCAACAAACCACTGTTAGATTGGGAAAACATGTGCGTTGCCTCCTTGCTATAACCATGGTTAACCTTTCCTGTTTCTGGTAATTCCAAATATGCCGCCCATTTAAACATATTATTTATGATTAAGTAATCGAACAAGGACAAAAAATGAAAGAAAGTTAAAGGCCATTTTATCAAAATAATTCACAGAAAAATAATTTCTCTCAGGTTAGGGGAACAGAGACAGATTTTTTTATAATCAAAATGGTTTTCTGCTACTCAGCCATAAGTATGGGGATTAGTGCCATTTAAGCCCTAAAATAATTTGAACATTTCACAGAAACAGATAAGAAAAAATAATTTTATGCATAACAAACAAATAACCTAAATATCCTAAGGTGGTGTTTGATTGCAAGGATTTGAGACGGATTTGGAGGACATAACACCTGAGCAAATACAAAGTCCTCTCCGAATTTGAAATCCGGTGAGTTATGGATTTATACAAAATATGGATTTCAAAATTAAAAGTTAAAAGGATTGAATTTAAAGGAATTTGGTGCCATGTAATTTTTTCATCTAACTAAAGAATACATTTTTATTTCTATGTTTCTCTCCAATTTCTATGTTAAATCCATATCTTAACTAAATACAAACCAAACAAAAGATTGAGTATGAAGGTTTAAATTCATATGTACTTCTTGCATTTAAACAAACAATTTTATCTTTTTGGATTATAAAAAAGTTGGGTTTACTTCAAATTCCAAATCCAAATATTATTTTAGTTGCAACCAAACAGCACCTAAATAGACCACACAAAATATGAAAATGTAATAGATGAGACGAAACTCTCAGTAGTTAATTTTTTTTTGATTAAAACTAAAGCCAGAAAGGCCTCCACCTTTTATTAAAGAAAATTTAACGAACAACGTAGTCCAAAAGAAAAAGGCCAAAGAAAAGGAAAAGTACAGCTACATGATCACATCAGAGACAAATACAAGCCAAAAAAATATCAAGTCCTGCTTGAGGATCACATACAGTAGTCAACCGACGAACTAAATATCATTCCGCGGCTTCTGTGAGCCACCTTAAATGCGCAACCAGCCCACAAGCACAGTAACCAAGCATCTCTCTGGCTCTGTCTTTGTCAGAGGTACCACTCTTGCCCTCTTACGAGTCCTAGCCGCTGCTGCACCTGTCCATAGTATAATAGTCATCTCAGTATAACAAATCATACCGGCTAGAGATCTAAAAGCTGCATTGAAAATTTTATTATTTCTTTCATTCCAAACATTCCAGCAAATCACACTAACTATAATATTCTAAACGGGTCTGTCATTTCGCGTAAAGTTCCTAAACCTCTAATGTCACGACCCGGAAACGACACGTGAACGGCACTTGAATCACGTGAAATCTATAGGAGCTCAACGTAACCCAAGTAAGTTGAAAATCAGGAATTTAAACCTTTTTAATAAAATAGTGAAAGTGCAGTTTTGGAAAAGGAAGTTTTGGAAAAGAGACATAAATGAAAGCAAGTTCTCTTTTTAAAGCGGAAGTAAAGTTTATTTGAAAAGCACAAGTGGGTTTTAGACTAAGATTTGAAAACATTTTCGTCATTTAAAATTTTGACAGCACCTCCTTGTAAATTTTGATAAAACCGATACATACAAATAAATATAATATCAGCGTCCCCAATCGGAAATTATCTCATCGCCCAATTGGCGGATATACAACCACACGGTAATATACGACGTCCAAAGTGAAGATCAACACATGAAAAGTAAAAGAAATTCTAAAAGCCTCATCAATCACTATATCCAAACTCGATATATAAAAGAATAACATCCAAGTCTTGTCTCTAAGTCCATAAAAATATACAAGTTTGGTCGATAGAGTTTTTAACTAGATCACAAGAGCTTATACATATACAAGCGACGGTTACGATCTGGAATGTAACTCACCTACCAAAACAATCACCCGAAGAAGAAGTAGCATGCAAGCAAGCCACTACTGATCCGAACGATCGGTCCTGCAAGAAACTATGGCACAACGGGTGTGAGTTGCTAACTCGTGAGTAGAAAATATTATCAGGTAGAAATCGAATGCATAACGATCTATCTAGGTCATACTGTATAATACTATCATACTATATGATAACGAATGTGAACGGTATATACATAAATGTCTCGTCAGTATCGGTAAGTACGTCATATCATATCGCACATAACACACATAATCCCCATGATTAAACAATATGAGGAATTATGTCATCCATAACATGTGTGTCTATATATATATATATATATATATATATATATATATCATCTAACGAGTGCCCATCATCAACACTCGAAAACTCATAAAAAACAACCGAGTGTCTAGCATAGACACTCGAAATCTTCATAAATCCCGTGTCCAGTATCGACATTCGAAATCCTCATATATCAGGCGTCGTCTCTCGGATCGACCCTCATATCCATCTGAACATATAACTCCGGTTGGTATTACTCCGAATATCCGCCGAGTTTCCATACTATCACCGGTTGGGCTCATTCTCACTAGGCTCACCCGTCTTTCTATATGGGCTTCTTGCCCCTGAGTACCGCACCGGGTCCACCATATATCCGCAATCGATTCCTCCCCCTACCTCGATTTAAATAATACTCATATCATCAAATACAGAAAACTCATGGTGGACGCCAAATTATCATATCAAGAGAAAACCGCAATTTTGAAAATAAATCCAGGTTTTATAAAACATGTCACGCGGTTTCTCAGATCTCATAGAAAACAAAAATCTCATGAAATAAGCGTCGTATAATAAAAGAAATGACAATGATGGAAACAGCATATAAGAATACAGAACAGTAATATAGTGCATGCTGATATGAAATGAGCAGTAATCTAAGGTAGTAGTAGGAATATGGTATGATGCAAATATCATAGCAAGTTTTAAGGGGGTGTGACAATTTCTATATGTGTACGTGGCATGGCAATTACCGATGATGTGTGTGTGAATATCGAGTATGTGTACGTGCAACATGTAAGTTATCGGTAATGGTGCGAGTGTTCTAGCAATGAAGTTAAGTAAAGCTAAATATATAAACGTAGCATATATCATAAGTAATCGAAGCGCGAATTTATATAGAAATAAGAAAATCGTAATGTGGGTAAGCGTTTAAAATATCTAACTACGTATGAGTCATACAGTTATAGTTTAAAATAACACGAAACGTTGTTTTGGAAATAAGGGACTACGATATTTTTAGAATAGATATCATTTGAAAATCCGTAGCGTACTCTTGACGTTATCATTTAAAAGTATGTAACGAATCGTTAGTTTTCAAAATAAGTATGGCTCTAAATATCTCATAAATTCCTGATTTAGGATTTAGCAAGACTCCCCGAATAAAGTGAATATCGGCCGTATTCGACAGTCTATCCTCATATACAGAATTCCCTTCGTACGATATCATCCAAAGAAAACAGTACGGATCTATGGTCGTATACACCAACTCATATCATGTCATATAAAGTACGGACATCTAGTCGTGTACAACACGTAACAGTAAACATATTTATACTTATATACCTATGTGTGTGTGTGTGTGTGTGTGTGTGTGTGTGTAGCCTAATGGTTAGGAAATAGTGGTTAAGTATATAAATATCTACTAAATATATGAATATACGCATCTAGTGTTCTAGCAAACCCTATAAGCTAGGTATACGTTTCTAATATATATAGTATTCTAATTATTACGCTTGCTGGGGTGCTATGCGTCATCCACCCGATTTCCCCCGTAGATATATATATCTATTCACCGATACACGACTCGCTCTAGTCGAAGCCGACGAACGCCTTGTCCTTCTTCGTCGTCTCAGAAGTCCCATCGATAGTACCTACAATCGAAATCGTAACAAAATCGCATAACAACCCATATCAAAACCAAAACGAAGAGCGAAGCGCATATATGTTAGAACCTATGGTCAACGCGTGCTAAAATGACAAAATGCCTCTGGCGTCGACGTACGAACGTCGAACGACCAAGTCATAATATAGAAATACAAAAACCAAGTTTAAAAACCGTAAGACATCGTCTAAACGTTAAGTAAAACAACTCCAGATTTTTACTCAGGGAATTTAGGACAATTTAGCATATAAAATAGGCTTGTATATCAAAACATAATGAAGTATACCAAAACCCAAACCCTAATTCAAAAGTCTAGCCACCAAAAAAATCATTTAAACTGCAATTTGCAGCCAGGTTTTGGGCGTTGGGGCTCGTGCACTTGGCGGGGTCTCCTGGTGGTCTAAATAGATCTAACAGATATGCAAAATATTTTACAGAGATCCCAAACTATCCCAAACTACTCCAGATTTCATTTGAACACAAAAATTCAATGTAAAACATGTTTTGCAACTTAAAAACTTTTTAAACCAACAAAACTTGCATTAAAATACCCTCATCTATCCCTAATATGGTTGTGATCACCAAGTAAACAACTACTATACCCAACACATCTCACATCTCTAACAAGATCCCACATCTACTATGAAAACTACACTTGTGAAAGCTGAAGACATAAAAACATAAACTTTAGCAAAAATAAGCAGTTTGCTTGGCAAGTGTACTTGAAATATGGTTAAAGAGAGCATTTTTACCTCATGATCGAAATTAGGAGAAACAGTAAGCTTAGGAAATGGCCTCAAGATGAAGCCTTGGTCACTATTCAAGTATATGGATGTCAAATGAATATTTGGTGGAGGCATCATGGTGAAGGGATATGCTTCTTTTTTTTTTTTTTGTGATTTGGAGAGAGGAAGTTTGAGGAGAAGAAGAGGAAGATGAAGAAGAAAATTAATGGTTGGGCCAACCATTATCCTCTTTCACTCTCTCTCTCTCTTTCCTTCCCCCCATTATTTAAATACCATACCCAACCATGCCCCCATGTCTCCCTCTCCCTCTTTTTCAAAAATAAAACAATCATAGAAACAAAAATGAAATGTTAACCCCCCCTCATTAACATGTCATGGCACTATAAACATGGTTTAACAAAGTAAAACTTGATTTAGTGTACTAATTATGAAAACACAATTTAGTTTAACATTATAATCATTATATGCTAATTTAAGAAAAGCCCACTTAAATAAATGCTTTCATAATTATGAATTCATTTTAAATTCTAATTACTTTCCAAAATAGAGTTATATAATTATACTAATTTATGAAAACTCAAATCCATACTCGGTATTATATCCGTAAAACCCAAAATATTATTATTTAAATTTCAAAATAATATTTACTATTTTTCTGAAATGTTACATCTAAGAACCCCAAAGTTCTTGGACAGTACGTGAAAACCCCCATCCATAGTACGTGTGGAAAACCTATTCCAGATCTGTAAAGTGAACCCACAGTTAAGGAATAGGTGATCAAACGTTTCAACACCATTTCCAAAAATACCATATTCCAAAGGACCGGTTCATTTGGCTCAGTTGTCTCTAATAAGGATAGAGTTTTCAACAACAAGCAGTTGAAAATTTTGATTTTATGCTGCACATCTAATTTCCGCAGCCTCAGCAGCAATCGATCACGGATTCCTTCGTAGTGGAGAATCTCCTACATCGAACTTATAGAAAAAGTATTGTTAGCAGCCCATCTCCAACACGGGGAATTCCTATGCTCGTCTGATAGAGGCTTCCACTACTGAAGGTACTCTATTAAATTTCTTCGATCAACCCTCTCGAAACGAGTTAATGGCCTATTGAAGGATGACCACTCTTTATTCCTCTTCCATTGATTGTGCACAGAAGTATCCCTATTCTTGGCCAAGCAGAATAAGACAGGGAATCTTTCTGCAAGGTTTAGGTTTCCGCACCAATAATCGTTCAAGAAACTAATATTTTTGCTGCATCCTAAAGTGAAAGTGACTTCTTGAAGAAGACATCTCTAACAGACTCCCTTCCAGAAACCAGAAGCCGAGTTCATGTTTTTCCCTTTGGCGTTGACGATATTTGTTCGATTTCTGTATGCCGCATTAATAGTATGAACCAACCTCACCTTCTTTGCCTCAATAAATCTCCATCACCATTTTTCCAGAAGAGCCTTGTGTTGTGAAGGTTGTCTTGTATATCACGAGACTACATACGGTTCCAGAAGAGAGTCAGATGTCTGAGGCACCGTGCTTCAGACGTCTGATGATAAAGTTCCAGATTTCTAGAGAGAGCGCAGACGTCTCAGTTATTGAGCTTTAGACATATGGAAACGCTCTGGCCAGACACGCTAAGGGTGCACAGACGTCTGATCTATACAAGGTTAGACGTTTGGTGACGCTCTGCATTGAAAATAGAGGGGACACAAACATCTACCCCATGCAGGTCAGATGTTTGTCAAACGGATAAGCACAAATTTTAGATTCGAGTTTTATCTCGAAAATTTAGTTTCTGGTGGCAGTTTCGTAATTATGTTGATCCTATTTTATTTCATATTTGTAATAGGTTATAAATATAATGCTAGGGTTAAAGTTTAATGTTGGAAGAGCTTGATCATAAGGTTTAAGGGAGGCATAAAAGACGGCTCTATAAGGGATCAAGCAGGCCATTAAAGAGAATTTCAAGAAAGAAGTAGGTAGATCTCGTTGGATATCTTGAAGGAAAAGGTTTGTAATAATCTTCTGTAAAGTTTTCTCTAAAGTTCTAATAAAGTATTCTCCCCTTTCCCCGTGGTTTTTCCCATTTGGGTTTTCTACGTTAAATGTCTTATATTGCTATTTGATTTTGCTTTGTTCTAGTTGTTATTCCTTTTAAGTGATCTTATGATCGATCAGGTTTCTGCAAACGCGCACCAATAATTGGTATCAGAGCTATGTTCTTTAGTTTTACGATCTAAGTCTATGGTGTGTGATGACACTTGTGTCTGCTCCCCATCTTCTTAGATTGTGATTCTATTGAATTGGTTCATAAGAATCCGAGGGAAAGTTGTTTGCTTCGAAATTAAAGATGACGAATAACAAGGTCAATAGCATCAAGTTCGAGCTGGAGCAATTCAATGGCAAAGGGAACTTCTTGATGTGGTAGAGAAGGGTTAAGGCACTTCTTGTGAAATATGGTCTGTTTAAAGTATTTGGCGGTAATAAACCTACCGACATGATAGATGATACATGGAAAGGTATGGATCAGAGGTCACAATGCATAATAGAGCTTGGTCTGGCAAAAAACGTGATGTACAACGTCATGTCAGAAACTTTTGTGACAAGCTTATGGTTGAAGTTAGAGAACTTGTATATGACAAAGTCTTTGTCTAAAAAGCTGTATTTAAAGAAGCAACTCTACGGTTTACACATGAAAGTAGATACTCTAATTCACGACCACTTGAATAGCTTTAATAAGATGGTTAGTGAACTTCTATACCTTGAGGTAAAGTTAGAGGAGGAGGACCAAGCGCTTATGCTCCTATCTTCGCTTCCAAATTCTTATGAACACTTGGTGACCATAATTCTCTATAGGAAGGAGACTCTCGAGATGGAGAAGGTTACCGCGACGCTGCTTAACAATGAGATTATGAAGAAATCAAATCTGTCAGAGGAGTCATCAAGGTTGTTTGCCAATGAAAATGGAAGGTCGAAGACTAGAGACGGAGGTAAAAGTAAAAAAGGGAAATCCAAATCATCAGGGCAAGAGGGCGAGCCATGATTTTTTTGCAAACATCCAGGGCGTAGGAAGAAGTAATGCCAAAAGTACAAATAATGGTTGGAGAAAAGGGGTAAAAGTGCCAGTATTAGTAGTTCGGATCAAGCCTGTGTTGCGACAGAAGCAGACGAAGAAGATCCGTGAGGTGTACTCACAGTACATACCGGGAAGGATGAAAATTTTGATGTTTGGATACTTGACTCCAGATGTTCATATCATATGTGTCTCAAAAAGGAGTTGTCCACACCGATAAAGAGTTCAATGGTAGCAGTGTTCTCATGGCAAACAATGTGGCGTGCAAGGCCATTGGCATAGAGAACATCAAAGTCCACATGTTTGATGGTGTGATGCGAACACTTTTGAACGTACGACATGTTCCGGAATTAAAGAAAAATCTGATTTCTCAAGGAGCATTGGATACGGCAGGATGCAAGTTCATAGGTTAAGATAGAGTGCTAAAGGTTTTCAGGGGTGCTCTAGTGCTCATGAAGGGACAAGACTGAATAACTTGTATAATTTGGACAGCACTATAACGACTGGTGGTGCAGTCATGGCTACAGAGAAACTGGTGGAGGATACCGCAAAACTGTGGCATATGTGTCTTGGCCACATGAGTGAGAGGGGTCCTCGTGAGTTGCACAGAAGGGAACTGCTTAAAGGGATTACCACATGAAAGCTGGAATTCTACAAATATTACACGATGGGGAAGCAACATAAGGTCGGCTTCAAGAAAGATGTGCACAAGACCGAAGGAATTCTCAACTACATACACTCAGACGTTTGGGGACATCACCGGTTCCATCGAAGAGATGTGCCATATACTATGTCATTTTCATTGACAACTTCTCACAGAAGGTATTGGTCTACTTCCTTAAACACAAGTCAGAGTAGTTTGCAAGATTTAAGGAATGGAAAACGACCGTAGAGAAGAAAAAGGGGCGATTGGTGAATACTTGCGGACAGATAATGGAGGTGAATACAGCTTAAAGGAGTTTACAAATTACTATAAAGAATAAGGTATACAGAGGCAATGGACAGTTCGAGGACATCCAGAGCAAAATGGGCTAGCGGAGTGCATAAACATGACATTACTAGAGTGAGCCAGAAGTATGCAGTTGAAATCAAGCCTTTCTGATGACTTCTGGGTAGAGACGGTAAGTCATGCATGCTATTTGGTTAATAGATCTCCATCTACAACTATAAATCTTCAGATCTCCGAAGAACTATGGAGATGAGAGCTACTTATGATTCGTTACGAGTGTTAAGGTGCCCTGCTTAATCATTTGTGAATCAGAAAGATAGGACCAAGCTGGAATCAAAGTAAAAAAGGTGTGTTTTTTTGGGATTCAAATTTGGAGTAAAAGGCTACAAGTTATGGGATTCGGAAAAAATAATGGCGTTCACTAGCCGAGATAGGATCTTCGACGAAAAATCCATGTTTAAATATGTGGTTGAAGAAAATAAGGTGGCGGGTGGAGCATCAGGTGATGATGATCCGGTAGAGGTGGAATTTTCTAGCACTTATAAACATACGGACACTGAAGCCCAATTTCAGCCCATTGGTGCAGAGGTGGACAGGCAGAATACGAAGACAGACGGTGAGAACCTATTGGATATGTATTCCATAAAGGCCTGTATTGTATAGGATGCTAGGGATATATATGTACATGACAATCTTGCTCAGTTGTATATTATACTATTTGAGTTGTCTTTATCAGAACATATGTATTTGTTTTTCTTACTGCTTTGTATTGCTATTACATGTTGATAAAGACTCGTTATAGTAGTATACTATTTTGGTTTGTCTTTATCTTAACATGTGCATATGTTATACTCGATATCATATATGGCCGGTACATATTGATAAAATCCGTAGGATTTTACTTGACTACTAGCGTTATGATGGCGATCATAATTGTGGGAGCTGGGTAGTCCATAAGCACATCCTTAAAGGTCCGAAGTTGCAGGAGTATCGAGACCAGGCATAGATATTCCAGAGTAGATTTGTGTATACATTTTTAGACCCCGACAAGGGGCGGTGGTTGGTCCTACAGCCATTGGTGTGATCACCTAAGATCGTATATAAGTGCTCGCTGGGGGTGAGTACACTGGACGGACTTACCGAGAACCTTTAGATGGTATTATACCCATCGTCAGATAGCGATTCTCAGGTGACATGAGTACATATTAGTTTTTAGACCTGAGATCATCATTTGTCTCGTGTGAGTTCCCACTGTGCTTTGATCACCACCCTACTACGGCTCTACTGAGTTGTGCAAATAGGTTTTGGTAGGTACAGTCCCGAGCCACATAAAGAAAGTGAGTAATTGTCAGGGATTCATCTCTCCCAGTATTGGGAGTCAATATCGCATTGTGTCTGGTTGGCCAGAACCATAAGACCTTGACCAAGACGGTTGAGATTTACTCATGTTAGATCAGTAGTTTCTCAGATTGGTCCTGAACCATATTGACACGACTTATCGGGTCAGTAGGGGTCTGACATTTACCATCCCCTAGATCCGGTATGCGATACTCTTAGACGAAGAGACCGGACTGTACGGAGATTGTCACGGATAGGCTCAGTAGGGGTCTGGATGAGCTTGCTCGTCGGCCTTTCTTTTCGACAGGTATCTGGATAGCCGTTAAGTACAGCTAGCGCCACTGACGTGCTTGTGGTTAAACCCATTACCGGCATACTGTCGAGTCTTTAGAGTCCTATACAGAGGGTTTTCCTGGTTCTTGTGAAATGATGTAGTAACCGTATTTCGATACGTGCAGGATTCTGATCGAATGATAATACTCGCTGGCTTAGGATTAAGCCAGATTATCAAATCAGGTATTGATTTAATAATTTACATATACATATTTCGATATGTATATTCTAGTGTTATTCGGGCTTTCGATCGGACGGTTGATAATATTAGACGGCTTGGGATTAAGCCGGATTATTAAATCAGGTATTGATTTAATAATTTACATATGCACATTTCTATATATATATTCTTGTATTATGTTCTAAGTATTATTCTATCTCTTTGGTATTCGTATTTTGATACGAATACATGTATGTATATACGGTAGAGTGTATTCCGTATTTATACTGAAAACATTCTAGAATGTAAACACCTCATTTTAGTTTATCCATTTATTAATTTAAATAGAAAATAAGGTGTGAAGGTAGTGAGGTGAGAATGGTGAGAACCATACTTGAATAGCTTTGACAAATGAATTGCATATTCATTTGAACAAACTATTCAAGTATGTTTGATGTATTTTTATTGCAAAAATGTATTATACAAAACTATGTTTGCATTATTGTTTTGAAAGTTGGGATTTTCATTCTCACCATTTTGCTTCTCTCTTCTCGCTAGCCTTTCTTGAGCTCCTCCTTACCCTCTCATGAGTTGAGAAATAAGAGAGGAAGAGAGATAGAAAATTATTAGAACCACACACTACATCACTAGACACTCTAGATTAGCAACCTAGAGCTTTTAGTTGTTCCACTAGATTTTTGAGTGGAGCTAGATCCATGAACCACATCCTTTGGGTGGATCATCTTCGAGGAGGAGGACCGGAGATCAAGCTCGATCACGGAGTCCCCAAGGAGCTAAGGAAGAGGGTAGAAGACCGAAGGACACGGATCTTTCGGTATAACTCTCTATCACAGTAGACAGATTTCCTTTAGCTTGCTAGTTTTAATATTTGGTTATATTCTAGGATGTCGTTTCTAATGCCAAGTTTTTAAAAAGTCAAAGTTTTTTATTTCACAACGGCCGCGGTTGGTGTCCAGGGCGCGAGGAACCCCAACAGAACCAACCCCAGCAAAACCTATAGATAATGGCGTTACGGAATTCAGCACGTTCATATAAGGCACCAGTCAGGTACGGTTTTGAAGATATTGTTGAATTCGCTTTAGTCCCTAAAAGAGGAGATCCCAATAATTATCAGGAGGTGATTGAGCAAGATGATAGGGATCGATAGGTTTTTGTGATAACAGAAGAGATGGTGTCACTTTGAAAGAATGACACGTAGAAGCCGATTGAGCTACCGAATGAAAAAAGGCTATTGACTGTAAGTGGGCATTTAAGAAAAAGAATTTTGAGCAATACAAAATAAGGTTTGTAGCAAAGGGTTATACTCAAAAGGAGGGGGTTGACTACAACTAGATTTTCTCTCCTGTAGACAAGTATACATCTATTCAAGTTTTGTTGGTAAAGGTAGCATTTCAGAATTTAGAGTTGGAGCAAATGGACGTGAAAACGGTTTTTCTGCATGGTGAGTTGGAAGAGACTATCTTTATGAGGCAACCTGAAGGATTTATGGATCCAGGCAAGGAGGATCACATAAGTGAACTCAAGAGATCTCTATATGGGTTGAAATAGTCTCCTAGGCAGTGGTACTGTTCATTACAATTAATTATATTTTAATACCACTCATTCTGTATCATTTTGTGGATAAACGTGTGCTATTAATCCGTGTCTACTTATTAAGTACAGGTTGCAGGTAAACAGGGTAATTTCACCGAAAACATGCACGGTTACGATAGATTCAAGCCAAAACTGCAACGGGACGAAATTTCTATCAAAATTCAAGTTTTGCAACAAAAACAAATGTTGTGTAACATAAAAAACCAAGTGTGAACACATTTGTGAGCTCTTGGGACAGCCATGATCATGTGAACACAAGTGGAAAATGTAAATGGGCATAGCAAGTGGGCAAGAGTCATGAGTATTTGATAAAGAGATGATGTGATATATACTTTTAGAAGGAATTATCATACTCATAAACACTTAAAACTCCAGATTATAACCCAGTGTGATTTAGAGAAAAAGGATTATGCCAAAATTCAAATGATGATGCTAGAGAAGCACTGGGGAGAGGTGGGCCCTACCAGTCGTAGTATGGATTCCATTTAGCCGAGAATTTCAGTCCCACCTCACCAAAATCACATCGAGCTCCTGTTGTGCACTTCACTCTGTCATGTCAGCTCACTTGCATCTCTTTTTTCCTGAAGTGAACCCTATAAATACAAGATCAGATTGCAAGCTTGGGAGTATACTTTTTGCACATTTTAGTTCATTTCTTGCCAAATTCATGTTACGTAGCAATAGCTTGTAGTTTACATTGAGTTCTTTACTTTTTTTTTATCTTGCAACCTCTTAAGTGAGCTTGTAAATTTAGATTTTAGTATTTGAATTCATAGCTTATACTTGGACTTGAAGATCAATAAAGAGCTCTTTTGTTCATATTGGTTCTTTGTGTTTTCTTTTCTCTTTACTTTCTTGCAATTTCCTTATGTGCTTGTTTATTTTGCTATCTTGACTTTTAAAATGATATGTGAGTAGTTCCCCCTTTATAAGGTGAAGGGGAGGGTTCATGAATTAACCACTAAAGCTACACTAACCCTCTCTTGATCACATGGTTTAATTGAACTTTAGATGTGATTTTGTTAAGTTTTAATAACTTTTTGATAGAGTATTTTGCTCTTGATGGTTACATTGTAGCCTTAGCATATACCCTATTCTTTGTTTTACTAATCACTTGCAAAACCACTTCTAATTATCTTTTTAATATAATGCTTAACTTGAAGTTACATATCTTGGGATCATTAAGTGTTTTGTTTAATGTTTGATAGGGCATATAGTTTAATTTGGTCACATGATAAGTCCTAAACATATACTCTATGCTTACTAACAACACTTAATTAATCACAATATATCTTGCTATTTATTTGGAAAAATTTGTGATTATTTCTACTCTTAGATTCGAAATCATAAGACTAAAATTGATATCATTTATAGTTTCATCATAGCATGCTTGATATACTCTCTAAACCATGTATTTACAAGCTTAAGAATGTTGTGATCAAGTTGAGGCGTGAACTATAGTTTTAAGTTGTTTTTCATGAACCCAACCCTACAACTAAGCAAGTCCCGTAAATATCATATTTTCCCGAAACATCGCATCTTTTAAAACGTGAAAAAATCCAATTCTACCCATTTTTTCTGAATTCAAAATGAACATCGTGATATCCATTCCCTATGGATCGATCTGTACTTACCGGATTACTACTACGCACCGTGCAATTGCGGTATTTTAAAACTTGAGATTCGAATCGTGCTATCTTTTCATAAAAAACCAACATTGACATGATATCTTGAATTTCACGCATGCATGCATTAGGATTTCTTGAACAAGTTTTTGGCACCGTTGTTGGGGATTAGCAACATCATGAAGTTTCTTTTGAGTAACTTCTATACAAATTTTCTGAAAATCAAAACAAAAATTGAAAAATTTCAAAAACGAAACAAAAATCTAACTTTTTGATGAATTGTTCTCTGTTTATTTTGATCTGCCGTTACTGTGAGTTTTATTGAAAAATTTAGTGTATAAAATTGGGGCAAATATAGAACAAGGAGCACGCAGTAGAAAGTTGGAACCAAATTCCACAGTCTGGCCGCCGTTTGGCCGCAAATCTTGGCCTTATTAGCTTTATGTTCCTTAATTCTTTAGTGTTTGCTCTAATGTTCTGTTATTGATCCATTTTAATACCTTAAATTTAAAATTATTTGTTTATAGCAGATTGGCTATCAATATCACATTTTGCACTAAATATTGTATTTTCCGACATTTTCAGATTTCAACGAAATTGCGAGCAGAGATCGTGCGGGGCAAAGTACAATTTCAAGACTAAGGCGATGGTGATTTATAGTGCCAAAGATCTGGGTAGTTTAACACGCGCAAGTGAACACTCGAGCAATCATGGATTGACTCAATGGGGGTTTCTTAACCCAAAACTTTTTAACCCGCGCAACTGACGCTCCAATATCTCGATTTTATGCATGATTTCTTTGCAAAATTCACCACACAAGAGCCACAAGGAACTAACCGTATTTCTTGCAGCGCGCCGCTTAAAATTAAAAAGCGATTGATTGATAATTTGAACAACTTTTTATTGTTTGCGCATTGCATGAACTAAATATGGACTTAAGGGAAATGAACTCCAACAAGATATGGTAAGAGATTTAATCACCCTTTCTCTGTAGCCCACAAACCGCAAGGAATGGGTATTTTTCATACCCCAAGTAATTTAAAAGAAACTAGACTTTCAGGCTTTAAGGACTTTACGCTCATTAGGAAAAGTTGATTGTGTTTCGAACATCGCCTATTGTTACATTGTTCAAGACGTGTCTAGAAAAGCGTGAAAGACGCAACCGCCGAAAAAGAGAAGGTTATTCTAATCAAGAACTTCACGAAAGCGTTGAAAAACCTCCTTTCTTCTCTGCACTCACCTGGATTCATGATCAGTCTATCTTGGGCCCATTTTGGAATACATTTTACTTCACAAATTAAGTTCTTGAGCAGGTCTAGTTAACTTAGGTGAACCCTACATTATTTAGGTGTGTGAAGTGTGTTGTGAGTGTGCTTTTGATTTACCTTTTGTGTGAATAGTTAGTATTTTCATTTTTGTGAATATTTGACAACAAAAAGAAAAACAAAACAAAAATTAGGGTTTGTAAACAACATTTCGTTCCATTCTCTTAGTCTTTTCTACCTCGTTCGGATAGTGCATGTCAGCTTGGACTAGAGATTCATAATTTTGATTAGTCCGGTTCCAGACTGTATCATCCAACTTTTCATTACCTTCTAACTTCTCGGAACCATCCGAGACATTATCACTTTCTGCTTTATTGGAGCCGTCCGATTCTATTCTTCATTCTTCACTTTCTTCTTCTCCCACATCACCGACAATGACAGAACAGACGATCATGGAGCAGCAAGAAGCCGTGTTGCAGGACAGATTCTATCCTCACCGTTCATCTTTACCCTCATGCATAGTATTTCCCACCATTGCGACAAATAACTATGAAATCAAATTGCATCCCAAAATTCCACGGACTCGAGTTCGAAGATGCCTACCTTTTAATCAGTGAATTTGAGGGAGTGTGGGTGATTGAATCTCAAAAAAGAAGAATATAGGTTTGTAGTTTAGTAACCGCAATCAATAACGGTGTCGCGTATAGCGAACGTTAGTGAGCACGGTTCGTCCTCTGGGATTCGAGAAATTCGTAAATTCTTGTTTTAGTTGAGTCGAAAGAACTAGTAAAGAAATTCAAGAAATTGTTCAAGATTTACTTGAGTTAATAGTTTCAAGAAATTCAAGAAATCGTTTTCAAGAAAGAAAATTCAAGAAAATGTTCAAGATTTAGTTATCAAGAAGATTGTAGAAGGCTTGTAGGATTCGAACGGAATTGGTAGCCATGATGACTATTAAAAATGGTTCATCTTATCTATTGATAGAATTAACACTAGATTGATGGCTAAGAATGAGAATTAGGGATCCCTTGAAGAAACTAGGGTTTCTCCTTCATTGCCCCTTGTCCTTTCATTGATTGCCATTCTTATCTAGCCTTTAACAAGAAGGATCATCAATCTAATCCCTAAATTGTGACGAAATTCATAATGAATTGATCTCGCTCACAATTTAGATATTGATGATTCTCTTTTCTAAACTTTATAATCTCCATAAGACTTAAGATGAATATAGGATTCTCTCACCATTTGATCTACCAAATTCCTTTGAATCTTAGCAAGCGAAGAATTACTCACACATAATAAAAATAGAAGAGTCAACAATTAAAGATTTCATGATGCGGAGATTTAAAGAAAGCGAGATTAAAAGTATGATCACCTTTATTATTCAACTTCAAATTACAACTTTTTCAATCCGAGATTACAAGAAGAATAACTCTCGATCACTCCCTTGAAGAGCTAATTTCTCCGTCGATCTTCGCTTCGCTCAATCACCGTGAGTCTTGGATCTATCGAGGATCACGTGCTCGTTGATTACGATCGGCTTCGCATAAAGGAATCTTGAATGATGTCGCTCGATGAATTTCTCAATGATTCTTGATCTTGGATCTTGATTTGGTTTTTGGATCAAAAGTTTCGAACCAAATTTTTGGAACCCTTTTCAATATAGCTTTAGGTCCTTTTTATAGCCCCTAATCAAGCTTTCCCCATGAGCTAGGTTGTTACAAAGAGACTTCTAGAATAAGTTAGGTAGTTATCAAGCTTCATCAACAAGCTAGGTTATTATAGAGAAGTTTTCGGAACAAGATTGTTACAACGAAGCGTTCTCAACAACCTACGACGTTTTCGGAACAAGGTTCTTTTGTCTTCTGGTGTTGATCTCTGGGTATTTATATGATATCTGGAATCTTCTTATCTCTTCTGAATTTCTGCCAGTATTTGATTGTATTTTAATCGGTGAATTTCCGATTCCGATATCTGACCTGAGCTAATTTTTGCACAAGATCTCAATGAAGAATGTTAGAGATATACAAAATTATGCGTGAAATATTAAACACACAATTTCCTTCATAATGTTGATTATAATGTATAACACATAGTAAATGATATTTTGTAGACGAACTTCTAATATGTGTTATATTTATATCAAATACCTTTAGATGATTAAGAAAAATAAGGAAATTGTCATGTTAAAAGTGCACTATTTTCGACTGAACAAATTCCCCCAAACTTGACTTTGATCGTCTTGAGCAAATTTTATTTATTCAAGAGAAGGAGAAAATAGAAAGAAAAAGAAAAAAATAACCAGCACACTTTCGTAGGCAACACGATTGCACTGAGCACGTGCAACAAGCCTTTAAATCTCTAGGTGTCCTTAGTAGGAGGAGTGTTATCTTCTGAGGGTTTTCAGCGGATTGCACCAACAAAATCCTATAATAAAAGAAAGACTGTGAAAGTTACATATAAAGATAAAAATTATAAAATAAAGAACTTGAAAATCAGAGTTTTCAACTACACTAGCTTTTCGGTTGTCATGAGCCCTATCTTAATAGTCATGAAAAGATATTAGAAATCATATCACCCCTCAATAAAACATCGCCTTTATTCTTCATCCCTACCTTTCCTCCAAACACCGATCATATACCCCTACGTGTGTGTAAAAGACATCCCTACACTCGGAGAATTCAATTCAAGCTATCATACTCTTGTCCATCTATCTCAGTACTTTTTAGTCAGTGAGTATTTTGGATGGAATTACTCACACATTCTTCATGCGACTGTTAATACTTCTAGAGGTACTAACCGACCGATTACTAAATATGCTCACATTTTAGGCGTAATTAGCAATTTCCTCATCTTGCAACACCTAAAGCTTAGCAGTGACTCCCAAACCAGTTGGTCTAAGGCACTAGGTGATGAAGCACCCTCAGTATATTTTTTTTATGCTGCCTTGGTGATTACAAAACCGGTGTTCATTTTTCTTCACCATTTTATACTTTTATGCTTCAATTATTTATCTTTTTCGTACTTTGGCTTTTAGACAAGAGCATTTCAAGGTATCCTCTACTATGTTGGAGATAGTGCCCTCAGAGTCAATTATTGGATCACAGGCACGTGATTGCAATGATTGAGGGAGGACCTATCCCTGTACGACAGTCTTACTCGAGATGATAGTTTGCTATCTGGTTTACCTTTATCATCGTGTACTGCTTTAGATGACCTGACATGTCACTATTGCACGTTGATAGAGCCCCTAGGATTCTTGCTTGACTGCCGGCAGTATGAGGGCGATCATATAAGTGAGAGCTGGAGTCTATAAGCACATCCTTAAAAGGTCCCTAGTCGTGGGAGTTTCGAGACAGGGCATCGATTCTCCAGAGTAGACTAGTGTATACAGTCGAGACCCCGACGAGGGGCGGTGGCCGGTCTCACAAGCCACTGGTGTCAGTTGGTTCACCTAAGATGTATACAGGTGCTCATTGGGTTATGAGTACACCGGACAGGACTCGCCGGGAACATGCTAGTTGGTCTTATACCTCATGTCAGATAGCAGTTCCCAGGTGACATGTGTACAGGTTAGTTCATCGACCTGGGGATCGTCATTTGTCTCGTGTGAGTTCCCACTGTACTTTGATTACTACCCTACCACGGCTCAAAGGAGTCGTGCAAACAGGTTTTAGTTGGGTACAGTCCCGAGCCACATGGAGGCAGTGAGCGGATCTTCGGGGGTTCGTCTCTCCCGGTATTGGGGGTGAGGTCGCGCTGTGTCTAGGAGAGCCATTACACGAAGTCCTTGGCCAAGGCAGGAGATTTACTGGTAGGTATTCCAGTAGTATCTCAGGGTGTTCTGGGCTACACTCCGACACGACTTGTACCGCTTTTGGGGGTCTGACTTTTACTCACCCCCTAGGCCCGACATGCGATGCTCATAGACGAACGGACCGGACTGTACGGATATTGTCATTGACAGGCTCAGTAGGATGGCAGGATGAGTTCGCTCATCGACGTCCCTTTTGGTCAATAGCTGGTGGCCCGTTACGTATTGGCTTATACCTCTGACGTGCTAGTGGTTAAATCCACAGCCATAGTATTGACGAGTCTTTAGAGTCCACCACACTTTCAGTTACTCAAGCTTTCGGGCGAAACGCTGTAGAGGCCGTATGGAGATATGGCAGGGTCCGATCAGATACGTGCGGTATTGCACGGATCAGGATCGGACGGTTTGTACTAGTGGCCGTATGGATATATGGCAAGGTTCGATCAGATACGTGCGGTATTGCACGGATCAGGATCGGACAGATATTACTAGCCGGCTTTGTTTTAAGCCGGATCCTAGTTTATACAGTGTAGATTTTGTCTCTTTGCATTTGTATCCGGTCGGAATACAGATGCGGGTGTGTATGCACAGTATCGGGGTTTTCCTGTGATTTATTACGGGACCAGTTTTCTGGAGTTGCCAGTTTGCATTCCGTTCCGGCCGGTTTTCCTTTGTTCTTTCCCGGCCGGACTTTTCCGATGGAGGGTGTTATTTGCAAGTTTGCAAATAACACATTGTGGAGGTTTTTCTTGCATATATATTCATTATGAAAGCATCTTTTGATACCATTCTTTTCTATCATCATCACTTGCTTTTTGGTGATTTGAGGTGATTAGAGGTTGATGTGAATTTGTTATGATGATGTTTTGGATGTGGTCACCACTTGTGCTCCTACCATCACCTCCCTTCATGCTTCATATTCTTTCCTCCACTATTTTCTAAAAGAATAAGTTTTTCATACTTGAGAGAAGAAGAAGAGAGGATCATTTTCAAGAGGGAAAATTTGTTCATCTCTTTTCATGCTAGAAAAATGCAAGCACCATTTTTCTTATCTTGATTCCTCCATCATCTACAAAGGAAACAAACCCCAAATGAGACATAAGCTCTACACTACACTTTCTACAGCAAATCTTGGACGCGTCGACTCGCCAGCTTCGCGTCCGAGTTGCCTCGGTATTGAGGTGGGAGCCCGTAAAAGATGCAGGCGATGTGGTGCCCTTCCGGCGAAGAGGCGACAACAAGGAGATGACGGACGAAGCATCCACGGGAGATCGGAGTGGAGACGAAGACCGAAGGACTCGGATCATTCGGTATATCTCTTCCTTATCTTGTTAGTTAGCTAGGACAAGTTTAATGGCCCAATCCGGGGTTTAGTGCGCGGTGGTGCCGGTTTGCAAAGTTCGCAAAATTAAAGTTTATCACCGTTTCCGCATTTGGCCGTCGGTTTGACGGCCGGAGCGCCGCCGTGCACTTACAGTGGTATAAGAGCCTCGCCATTAACTTCGTCTAGTTTCGTTTGATGTGTTTTGCAGTTCCGATCGACCAAAATTCCAAAAATCCAATTTTAGTTCACATCAGTTTTCTGTTAGAATTTTTTGGTGTCCAAAAATTTTTCAGGTTGTAAAAAACTAATATACTGGAAATTCTAAGAACAGTGCAAAAATTCGACAACACGATCCCTAAGTTAGAGCGCGGATCCGCGGCCATTGACCTTTATTGGGCCGCGGATCCGCCGCAGTAATGTTGGATCATGTGATCGTTTTTTTGCAGTGGGCTTGTGGGCTAAAAATAGGGGTTTTGGAATATTAAAATTGGGCCCAGAATTTCTGTGAGTGCTACAGTATTGCTTGGGGGCCCACTTGTTAATTTTTGATTGATCGGATATTTTAAACACATTTTTCACAGTATTTACATTATATCTGCGACCGTGAATGTCACTCGATCGGTAAATCCAGTCTAACTGCTATAGCCCAGTTAGACGGATTTGCGAACGTGACTTTCACGTTGATGTTTTGTGTTTTTGCTGTGATGTTGCGGATCGGTCGTGGGGGATAGCCTGGATGCAATGCTAGTACAGTGTTGTTGTATTATGTACATTTGATGTTGCGGGGCGAGCGTCCGACATGTGGACTGCCGTCACTGCCTGTTTGTATTATTATTTTGGGGCACGACCTGGTTGCGGTCGATGTACCCATTGTATGTATATTTTACTTTCTGTACTAGGGTTACCCCGCGGAGGGGTGCACGGATAGCCGGGTTCTAGAGGGCAACGGGCCCGCATCTCAGGGCATTGAGACGGAGGGGGATTCAGTCTGGAATTGGCAGGCTATTCGCCGCACTCGTAGGGGGTACAGGTTGACCCAGGAGGGGTGCCCAAGTTACCAGATTCCGTGAAGTGCTGGGTGGTCCATTCACGGCGCTGAAGGGGGCTGCCTCGCTTCAGGTTTTGGCGGGTGACTTGCTGCGCCCGTAGGGGTCTAGGATTTCATTGCACAGGCTATCCACACGACCAGGGGAACGTCGGGTTTCAGTAGTGGCTCTGTGAAACCCGGGGATCCCAGATATCTGTATTGTTCTGTGATGCTGTACATTTCTGTGATGTTGCATTTTATTCACGCCTTGAGCGAAATACTATATATTGGTATATATATTAGTAGATGTTGTATATGTTTTTCATCCGCGCTAGTCCAGTCCCCGCTCTGCCGTTAGTTAGCTAACCTAACGGGTGATGACGGGACCCAGTGGCGAATGCGGATCGCATGTACGTACGTCAGTATATTTTCGTTCTTTGTGGTGTGATCAATTGATGGGACTGCGTTGATTCGGATCAATGCAAGTTAAACAAACCTATTCTGATGTTGTTGGAACACTTTTCAAAAAGCTGTTATTGCAAGGACGTTCACTTTTGTTTTGCATCGTGGTATTCATTTGGAATATCCTGCTCCTCAGTCGACGAGGCAAGGGCCGAGATCCCTTCACCGGGAGTGACCCCTTGGACAGAAGTTTGCGTCAGGGCATTAACTTCACTATAGCCGATTACTTTTGCTTTGCATCGTGGTATTCATTTGGAATATCCTGCACCCCATTCTACGGGGAAAGAGCCGAGATCCCTTCACCGGGAGTGACCTCTTTAGTAAAGGTTTTCGTCACTATGTTTTCTAAAAAGCTATCCATTCCTTCAACGATATCAAGTTCATTACGTTAAAGGTTTTCGCCAGAAACCATTCGTAGCCCTCCGTCGTTTCATATGGGTAGTCAATAGTATTCAAGCTGTGTTTGTTGGCCAAAGTCAAGGCACAGTGTTTGGTAGCTGTTGGTTATTCATATGCAGCATAGATAGATGCGTTGGTTTGGGGCAGTCGTATAGCCTTGTTGGCCAAAGTCAAGGGCTTGTACGGGTGGGCTCAAATTAACTTGGAGAATGACGGGCAGAACTTGACATGTGACTTATGATTTGTTGGCCAAAGTCAAGGTCATAAGAGTATGGGGTAAAAATCTCATCGGGAGTTTCAAAAGAACTGAAACTTGCCAGATATGCGCATACCTTCTGGAGTGTGATGACGTGAGCGGATTACGTCACGTTATCATGCGATGAGAGTTGGATCCCGATTCCCACTGATGAGTTGGTTTACTCCTCGGGTGACCCCGACTAATTCTTCTTTCAGGTTTGGAGGAGAATTTGAGGTACAGTGGGAGGTTTCCAGATTAGATAAATTGGTAACCATTCTGATCTAGGTTAGAGTGCACGCTGAGTGTTTCTTTTCTCTCTCTCTTTGGCAGCGAACATTGACCCGACCCTAGACTATGACTCAGTGACCAAGTTGACCGAACCTTCTTAACACTGGCTTTTGGATTGTCAGAGTTGCAGACCTAATTGCCACTCCTACTTTTACCCTTTTCTCCAGGACACCCCGTATTACTACGAACGTCCACTTCCATTAGACAAAACCATCGTATGGTTATATACGAACTCGAAGGAATTTATTCGAGGATGGTTTTCGGTTTTGGAGAAAACGGATAGAATTATTCAGTTGTCTTTTCCCTTTTACCTTCTCTCAAGTTGTGAGTACTCCTTGGTTTAGGAGATAGTACACCTATTATGCAAATTGGATAGTCTTCTTCCAAACTTTAGGCTGGTGCCGAACAGTGGGGAATGAAGAAAACCAATTAGCATAACGATGGTGTGCAGAAGGTATTAAGATTAAGACAAAGCAAGGGATTAGTAGGAGGGCAAAGTAAATTGCGACTAATATTCACGACCAAACCAAATATTTCTTCGCCAATCCTAAATCACCTTTGTATTTCTCCAGGACACTCCGTATCACTATGAAAATCCACAGTTTATTGGATACTCCATCGTATGGTTATATACGAACTCGAAAGGAACTTGTTCCAGCTCGGGGATGGATTCTGGTTCAGGAGAAATAGGAATAAGGTTTATTCGGTTGTCTTTATCCTCACCCTCTCTCGCATTGCGAGTGTTCCTAGGATTGGGACAGTACACCCATTATCCTTATTGGATAGTCTTCTTCCAAACCATAGGCTGGTGCCGAACGGTAGGGAAGGAAGAAAACCATTTGGGATAAAGGGGTGTACAGAAGGTTACGACTAAAGACATATAAAGGGATTTGGAGAGGTGGCAAAGAAACACATGGTTACAGTTGTGAATCTGGATAATGGAAGAGGCATTACTAGGAATACCAGGATACCCCATCGAAACATTTCAATGTTTCAGTTTCACTGTGTACTGTTAAAAGAAAACTGATTTCCCGATTTGACACTTACTCCAGGGTATGTATTTACCAGGTATGATTCTCACATCTGTATGGTTTTACAGATGATGAGTGGGAGTAAGTTATTGGGAATTGGGTGATCATCCTCATTATATCGGGATTCGTTGTAATCGGTGATACTTGAGGAGATCACCTGGGCTGTTTGCCGGTCGGCAAATATTTGGTTTTGAATATCCGCTGTTGTGCACCAATTTCAAATTGATATATCTGTACGTCTATTTTCATAGAGTGAGATATACCTTTTGATATTATGTCGATGACATTTACCTATATCAGTGGATGGTTAGGTAAGGAGTATTAAACAGCGGTGTAATTCTTCTTAACCATAAGTACAGTTTTCAACCTACGACACACAGTGAAAGAGTTCTTAGACTCGGCGGACTTATACAGAGTATTGTATGTTGTCCAGTGTCCATTAGGACAGAGGGGTTGGTCCTCATACTATATTCTGTTTACTTTTAACTTCTCTAGTTCTTAGACGTGTGTTTCGTAGAAACACAGGGTCTAAATTTTGAGGAGTTATAGGTATTTGAATAGAGTAGAGAACCAGGTGTAGCAAGTATCGGGATTCTTCAAGGTGATAGAAGATGTAGATACTTGTGTATGGTATTCAGTTGATAGTAATGATAAAGAGAAATTGCTTATCTTTCAGGTTACTCATAATTGGAAGCATTCCTAAGTTGAGTAATGCTGATCGGCCTCTCTCCATTTAGTTGACATGCACTGGAGATAGCTGCATGATTTGAATCTGGTTCAATTAAATCAGTGCCTCTGGTTCTATATTGGATATAGAACAGTTCATATCTTAACGATGTTAAGGTACGGGGAGTTGTCCGGCTTATGATTAAAACCAGATACTGGACAACTCAAGGCACGTTTCTGTAATGGCTGTTTGTGGGTTGACCCAGGCTATGACGAGGGTTAACTTTCTACCATAAGAAAGATCAATAGTGATATTGTTCTTGACTCGCCACAGTTTTAATAGAAATGGATTTTTCAGAAAACAGTAGTGGGAGTATGGTAGAACTGGAAGTGATTCCAGAACCGCAAACGATTACTGAAGATTTGATAAGGAACCTAAAGATTCAATCTGATTTGACATTCCATTGGCCACTCCGCAGATAAGGTGGGTAACTTCAGGCACCCGAGAGGTACTTCGGTAGCCTCAAGGACGGTGATAGGGAAGTTCTTGTTTACCCACACTTGCCATTGCTGTTGTTCCAGGCCGCGAGACCCGGCAGGAGGATGAGTATAGCGTCGTTCTAAACTAGCTTTAGAAGTGCACGTCTATATGACTCTGCCAGAGGGTTGTCGTAGTCAGTGGGAGCAGCGGAAGCATTGGTGGACATCAGGCTTATGTCTATTTATAGACTAAAGCAGATATAGCGGAGTTAGATCATCTATTTCTGATGTGACAGTCATAGGTTTGACGTCATCAGAATAGGGGATGGATCTGTTGAGAAGGTAGTAGGGTGTGATATCCGGGTTTTGGATGACATACACATAGTAGGAAGTGATATTCCTATACTACGATCGGTTATACTTTGGTCGTCACACGGTGGTTTCTCCACATGGGATTTGGACATTATATCAGACATACTGGTTACTAGATCTATGGTTTTAGATCTGGATTTGGGTGGTTTCCCAATCAGGGTACTTTGACAGCATTCTAAGAGTATTTAGAATGGACGACTCCTGGCACGGTAGTGTACCTGCAGGTGATGGAGTCACCCTCTCTAAAGGTGTCTTATAGACTAAAGTAGAGAGGGATGTGCATGATTGGCAGATCACTTGCTTAGGCAATTGAGTCAATCATGAGATGTCAAGTACCACACCAGATGTTGTTCTTGCACTAGATGTAATAAGTTGATATTGATCCAATCCTGGAGGAACAGTCGGAAGCAGTTTTAGAACATAAGTGAATGTTCTAGGGATATGATAACGGCTGCCTCCTTTAGGAGACGGTTATCACTCCAGGCTTCCAAGGTGACATGGACGACAAGGAGGTTGTTAGAGTTATAGTTTTTCCTTCTGACGAGGGGCAGTATTTTGGACAGGTGGTCCAAGGAAATACTGAGGGTGGCATGGCGCAGGATACTGATTAAGTTCAGTTGACAATACAGTCTAAGAAGTTTGGATTTGGAGTTCATTTATGAGCTCGGTCCCATCAGACATCCAGACACTCTAAGACAGGTATTGCTCATTTCGGGAGATGGCTTTCTCCGCGAACTTGAGATTAGAGAGACATAGAAAGAAACATCAGAGCGGATCCACTCGCTGAGGCTATTCCTCGAACGCAATAGTCTCGCAAACGAGCTTTGTGAGACTGACTAGTAGAGGAGTTGGGTGTTCGGTATCACACGGGCTGTGAGTATGCGACATCGCAATAATTAGCCTTGAGTGCAAGTGGGAGATTATTGGAGATAGTGCCCTCAGAGTCAATTATTGGATCACAGGCACGTGATTGCAATGATTGAGGGAGGACCTATCCCGGTACGACAGTCTTACTCGAGATGATAGTTGCTATCTGGTTTACTTTTATCATCGTGTACTGCTTTAGGTGACCTGACATGTCACTATTGCACGTTGATAGAGCCCCTAGGATTCTTGCTTGACTGCCGGCAGTATGAGGGCGATCATATAAGTGAGAGCTGGAGTCTATAAGCACATCCTTAAAAGGTCCCTAGTCGTGGGAGTTTCGAGACAGGGCATCGATTCTCCAGAGTAGACTAGTGTATACAGTCGAGACCCCGACGAGGGGCGGTGGCCGGTCTCACAAGCCAATGGTGTCAGTTGGTTCACCTAAGATGTATACAGGTGCTCATTGGGTTATGAGTATACCGGACAGGACTCGCCGGGAACATGCTAGTTGGTCTTATACCTCATGTCAGATAGCAGTTCCCAGGTGACATGTGTACAGGTTAGTTCATCGACCTGGGGATCGTCATTTGTCTCGTGTGAGTTCCCACTGTACTTTGATTACTACCCTACCACGGCTCAAAGGAGTCGTGCAAACAGGTTTTAGTTGGGTACAGTCCCGAGCCACATGGAGGCAGTGAGCGGATCTTCGGGGGTTCGTCTCTCCCGGTATTGGGGGTGAGGTCGCGCTGTGTCTAGGAGAGCCATTACACGAAGTCCTTGGCCAAGGCAGGAGATTTACTGGTAGGTATTCCAGTAGTATCTCAGGGTGTTCTGGGCTACACTCCGACACGACTTGTACCGCTTTTGGGGGTCTGACTTTTACCCACCCCCTAGGCCCGACATGCGATGCTCATAGACGAACGGACCGGACTGTACGGATATTGTCACTGACAGGCTCAGTAGGGTGGCAGGATGAGTTCGCTCATCGACGTCCCTTTTGGTCAATAGCTGGTGGCCCATTACATATTGGCTTATACCTCTGACGTGCTAGTGGTTAAATCCACAGCCATAGTATTGACGAGTCTTTAGAGTCCACCACACTTTCAGTTACTCAAGCTTTCGGGCGAAACGCTGTAGAGGCCGTATGGAGATATGGCAGGGTCCGATCAGATACGTGCGGTATTGCACGGATCAGGATCGGACGGTTTGTACTAGTGGCCGTATGGATATATGGCAAGGTTCGATCAGACACGTGCGGTATTGCACGGATCAGGATTGGACAGATATTACTAGCCGGCTTTGTTTTAAACCGGATCCTAGTTTAGTACAGTGTAGATTTTGTCTCTTTGCATTTGTATCCGGTCGGAATACAGATGCGGGTGTGTATGCACAGTATCGGGGTTTTCCTGTGATTTATTACAGGACCAGTTTTCTGGAGTTGCCAGTTTGCATTCCGTTCCGGCCGGTTTTCCTTTGTTCTTTCCCGGCCGGACTTTTCCGATGGAGGGTGTTATTTGCAAGTTTGCAAATAACACATTGTGGAGGTTTTTCTTGCATATATATTCATTATGAAAGCATCTTTTGATACCATTCTTTTCTATCATCATCACTTGCTTTTTGGTGATTTGAGGTGATTAGAGGTTGATGTGAATTTGTTATGATGATGTTTTGGATGTGGTCACCACTTGTGCTCCTACCATCACCTCCCTTCATGCTTCATATTCTTTCCTCCACCATTTTCTAAAAGAATAAGTTTTTCATACTTGAGAGAAGAAGAAGAGAGGATCATTTTCAAGAGGGAAAATTTGTTCATCTCTTTTCATGCTAGAAAAATGCAAGCACCATTTTTCTTATCTTGATTCCTCCATCATCTACAAAGGCAACAAACCCCAAATGAGACATAAGCTCTACACTACACTTTCTACAGCAAATCTTGGACGCGTCGACTCGCCAGCTTCGCGCCCGAGTTGCCTTGGTATTGAGGTGGGAGCCCGTAAAAGATGCAGGCGATGTGGTGCCCTTCCGGCGAAGAGGCGACAACGAGGAGATGACGGACGAAGCATCCACGGGAGATCAGAGTGGAGACGAAGACCGAAGGACTCAGATCATTCGGTATATCTCTTCCTTATCTTGTTAGTTAGCTAGGACAAGTTTAATGGCCCAATCCGGGGTTTAGTGCGCGGTGGTGCCGGTTTGCAAAGTTCGCAAAATTAAAGTTTATCACCGTTTCCGCATTTGGCCGTCGGTTTGACGGCCGGGGCGCCACCGTGCACTTACATACTATCCTGAGTTTCAAGACGTGTGTAAGTGCGTATAGTATGGTATCAATGTTCAAATGTTTGGCCTCAAAAATAGGGACTATTTTTCAGACTTATTTTTATCCTCAGATTAGTGATTTCCTTCATCTTACTAACTCTTGGGACAACGGCTCATAACTACTTATTACTAGTTTCGTTTAAGAAAACATCAAACTTTCTTGGTTTTCTTAAACTTTTCCAATCTTTTAAGTGTAATTTTTCACTTTCTAATCTTTTATTATAAAAGAGAATTATTTGAAAATTATTTTGTGCTTATGCAAAGTGTAATGCAAAGTAATGCGTAAATAAGCACAAACCTTCCCTAAACCTGTTTACAGCAGTGTCCTCACTGTTGTCATCTTTTAAATCTCAAAAACCTATAGACTTGGGAGGAAAAGTTATTAACGGGGACAAGAATGAATGAACGTGAAAATCTCTCCCAAACTTATTTGTAATCATATGGATATTCTGTTAAGTCCTTTTAAACTCACCTCCATTTTTATGATGAGACAATATTTATCGAGACATAGAGGTGAGCGGAGGAAATTTAGTTATGATAAATCGGCTCCTGTAAAAACAGGAGCTCCTCCGTGGGGTCAGTGGAAAAATATGGTTTTAATCTATGCCCATTCATTTTGAAAATATAACCGTTTTTACTATTTTCAACTTCAATGGCCCCATGCGGGTATACATACCGCACCACAAATGGTCTTTTCCAACGAGATCTTAGCTTACCCGCATGAAGATGGAGACGGGAATTGTAAAAAAGGACTTGTTGTCCTGGGATGAAAGTTTTTCTCAAAATATTTTTGTCGTAAAATACCTTAGTCCGGTTTATTACTATAACCGCATTATCGTAAGTTTCATCGTGGAGTTCGTTTAGCTCATTTAATTGCAGCTTCCGAAAGTTACAGGCTTGATTTAAATCGAAATTAAGTTCTTTATTGGCCCACATTGATTTATTTTCGATCTCGACAAGAAGGTGGCAAACCTTTCTAAACACTAGTCGGTAAGGAGACATACCAAGATCAGTCTTATAAGCGGTAAGAAATGCCCAAAGAGTAACCGTCAATTTGGTTGACCAATCTTTGCGGCTTTTAGAAACTTTCTTCTCCAAAATTTGTTTGATTTGCCTATTGGAAATCTCAGGTTGCCCGCTCGTTTGGGGATGATAGGGAATAGAAAGTTTATGGTTGATTGAATATTTCCGCAATAAAGTCTCGAAAGACCGATTACAGAAATGCGTCTCATTGTCGCTAATTATAGCATGAGGGTGTCTAAATCGCGAAAAGATATTTTCTTTAAGGAACTTAATAACAACCTTGTTGTCATTAATGCGACATGGTATTGCTTCCACCCATTTTGAGACGTAATCAACCGCTACCAAGATATACAAATTCCCAAAAGAGTTGGGAAAAAGACCCATAAAATCAATACCCCAAACGTCAAAAATTTCCACAACCAAGATAGGTTGGAGTGGCATCTCATTTTTTTCGAGAAATCCGACCCATGTGTTGACACCGTGGACAAGTTTTGCAATGATCAAATGCATCTTTGAATAATGCAGGCCAGTTAAAACCACTTTGCAAAACTTTCTCCGCCGTCTTACGTGGACCAAAGTGACCACCACATGCCTGATCATGACAGAAAAACAAAATAACCTTGAATTCATCATTGGGAACACATCTGCGGATGATTTGGTCAGGACAATACTTAAACAAATAAGGTTCATCCCAGTAAAAATGCTTTACTCGGGATAGAAATCGATGATTGTCTTGTTTAGACCATTCGCTGGAAATAAGTCCCGTTGCTAGATAATTCACAATATCCATGAACCAAGGTTCACAGGATACGGTCGAGAGCTGTTCGTTAGGGAAAGATTCGTTTATTGGCAAGGTCACAGAAGGTGAAGAAGAGATGCGTGAAAAATGGTCGGCTACTACGTTTTCATATCCTTTCTTATCTTGTATGACAAGATCAAATTCTTGTAATAACAGGATCCAACGTATTAACCTGGCCTTAGCATCTTTCTTAGATAAAAGATGTTTTAGGGCCGAGTGATTGGTGTAAACTACAATCGGTGAGCCAATCAAGTAAGGCCTGAACTTTTCTAATGCAAATACAACTGCCAAAAGTTCTTTCTCGGTGGTTGTATAATTAATTTGGGCATCATTCAAGGTCTTACTTGCATAATAAATCGCATGTGGCATCTTATCAATGTGCTGTCCTAAGACTACACCAACAGCAAAATCTGATGCATCATATATAAGCTCAAACGAGTGGTTTCAATCAGGAGATGATAGAATAGGGGCTGTAGTGAGAGATCTTTTAAGCGAGTCAAAAGCAGTCTCACACTCCGAATCGAAGTGAAATGTGGTATCCTTAGCCAAGAGAAGAGTTAAAGGTCTAGCAATTTTTCTAAAATCCCTAATGAATCTCCTATAAAATCCTGCATGACTAAGAAAAGATCGTATATCTTTGACGCATTTGGGATGAGGAAGGTTATGGATGACATCTATTTTAGCTCTGTCTACCTCAATGCCTTTTCGTGAAATGACATGTCCAAGTACGATACCTTCTTGGACCATGAAATGGCATTTTTCCCAATTCAAAGTTAAGTTCTTATCCTTACAACGGGTAAGAACTGCGTCAAGATGACATAGGCAATCCTTAAATGAGTCCCTAAATATAGAGAAATCGTCCATGAAAATCTTCAGAAAATTCTCGACCATGTCTGAGAATATCCCTATCATACACCGCTGAAATGTAGCGGGAGTATTGCATAACCCAAAAAGCATGCGTCTATAAGCAAATGTACCGAAAGGACAAGTAAATGTTGTTTTATTTTGATCCTTTTCGGCAATAGGGATCTGGTTATAGCCAGAGTATCCGTCCATGAAACAATAATATTCATGTCCAGTTAATCGTTCCAACATCTGGTCAATGAAAGATAGAAGGAAGTGATCTTTTCTCGTTGCGGTATTGAGTTTTCTATAATCAATACATACATGCCACCCAGTTTAGGTGCGTGTTTGGATCAACTTATTAACCTCATTAGTTATGACAGTGATGCCAGACTTTTTAGGGACCACATGAATAGGACTTACCTATTGGCTATCAGAGACTGGGTAAATTATACCACTATCAAGCTACTTGACAATTTCTTTCTTTACCGCCTCCTTCATGACGGGATTCAACCGTCTTTGTGGGTCTCTGGTTGGTTTGTCTTTATCTATCAAATGTATATGATGTTCCATAATCAAGAGACTAATCCCTTTGATGTCTGCCATTGTCCAACCAAAGGCTTGCCGATTTGATCTCAAGACCGTCAAAAGAGCATCATCTTACTCTAAAACTAGAGAAGCGGATATGATCACAGAAAAAGACTCATTCTCACCTAAATATGCATATTTAAGATGAGAAGATAATAGTTTGAGATCAAATGTCGGCGGAGATATAATAGAAGGTGGGGTAAGGGAATGATATTCGGATTCTCGAAAAAGTTCATAACCTGCATAGGATATTGACTCGGAAAGTGCTACTGATTTTTGTGATGAGTCAAAAGGTTCAAACTCGAGGGTGGACTCATCAAAAGTGTCCTCACTATGATACTGTGCAAGATCAAATAATGATGTACTAATGTCGTCGAGATCATCAAAGCAAAGTTCCTCAACCTTGCAGTTTTCGGGAACTATCTCGTGGACAGAACATACATCAAGCAAATAGGCAGAAGGTTCAGATGGTTGACTTCCTAGCTTGTAAATTTTAAGCTCAATTGTTATTTTCCAAAGGATAAGTTCATAGAACCGTTACGACAATTAATGACAGCATTGGAAGTGGCTAAGAAGGGTCGACCGAGAATCACCGGAATTTGGTTCCGTGGGTTCGCTATAGGTTTTGTATCTAAAACAATAAAGTCCACCGGGAATTGTTCATATCAGAATTTTGCATTATTATATTCCTCATTCTTAATCATATTGCAAATAAATAGGTGCTTTTGATCCATGTCTGCCGAATAGTTGCAGGTTACAGGTTCTCGGAACAATACAGTGAAAATGATGAAAAAACGCTACAAAAGTGAGACTACGACCAACAAATAGAAAAATCTTTATGATGCCGCCTACAGTTTAAGGAACAAGTGAAGATCAATGAACAGTTCAATTGCACAAGGTACGATGGCAGCACAAGATTCAAGACTTCAACATGAAGCGAACGGTAAAAGTCCACAACATTCTGCACTGTGGAAATCTGGAAGAAACTAGAAAAGATTCTGAAGAACCAAGTAAAGAAAATAAAAGGAAAAAGCAACAGAAAGTAACCCTGGAAAATTGAGACAGAGAGCCCCCAAGATGGCCGCGGATCTGCGGCCAACAAGGCATATGGCCGCGGATCTGCGGCCGTGCTGTGCACATGTCAGCGTGTATCAGTGCGTGTCAGTGGAGTCGGTGCATTGACCCGGTTTTCTTAGGGTATTTTTGCAATTCTAGATATGGATCAGATGTAAACCCTATGGTTTCTATTATCTATAAATAGGAAGCCTACAGCTCTTTTTGGAGCATGCCTCTTTTTACTTTCCTAGATTAAAATTTTCATTCCTTGTAGTTGTCAAAGAGTGCATCAATAAAAAGTAAGTTTTTTTATCTTGAATTTGTTATTTGCAATTTCTATTTCTTTGCAATTTTTTTTATCTGCTGTAGTTATTTTCCGCACTTTAATTAGATTATTAAAAATCATAAAAATGAATTCCTTTGTTAATTCCCTAATGAGTGAGTAGCTCCTCACTTGTTAGGGTTAGGTTTGGGGAGATTTGAAAGATGAAAATCTCTCACCCCTTTCTTGCCCGTTCAATATTTTAAAGTAGGACTCTATGCAAACAATCACACACCGCTCACTACGGCACCCTATCCCACGAGATAGCGGTGATTCCCTAGTTAGAGACCGGTTGTGTTTGATTTCCATAGAGATTAGGGCTAAGAGTCAAGAAAGGACGGATAAGGACCAAAGGGAAGAAACCTAGTTTCTTTCCGGTCGTGTTAATCCCCTTTGTTAACTATTACCTTAACACCTAACGTTCTTAATTAGGGCAAAGAAAGCGGTGAGAATAATCGACTTTCCAAACTAACCTAATCTTAACCCTAGCAAGGTTTTAATCCAAATAAATTTCAATCTCAGTTTTTATAGAAAATCAAAACCTACCACAAATAGGAATTGACTCGTTAGAACAACTAGAAAATACACGTTTTCCTTGTGGACCGACCCGTACTCAACCGGCTAGCTACCAAACGACACCGTTCTTGATTGCGGTATTCTATTCTTAATTTTTGATCTATCTTTTAAAACGCTCACGCACACGAAAACAGCTATCAATCAAATGGTGCCGTTGCCGGAGATGGCGTAGTTATTTTCTTTTTGTAATTTTGGGTCAATTAAAAATTAAAAAATCATAAAAACTGAAAAATATAAAAACAAAAAAAACAATTTTTTTTATCTTCTTGTTATTTTTTGAAGGGTTTTCGTGCAAACTGTGCAGGATCGGAATGACGAACAGATCCAAATCTGGAAAAATCCAGTGAACAAAACAGCAAACAGCAGATCTGAACAAACAGAGGAGAACCACAGCAGATAACAGAAAGAAATTGGAGGCCTGATCCAACAGACTGACTGTGGAACCGTCGCGCTTGCAAGCTTTTGGCCGTGGATCCGCCGCTCCTTGCTGACGTTAGCAGGTGGAAACTTCTCTGTAAGCATTCTTTTCCTCTCTGTAACCCCCTAAACTCCTCTGAAAAATTTTCCTGCAGGGTTCTTTGCGCAAAACTTCTCCCCCTTCTCCAATAACTTGATTTTGTGCAGGATTCTTTGCGCCGCAAATAAAAAAAAAATTGGCAAGTGTTTTGGATTTTTGTGTGTTTATTGCTTTGCATTTTTAAAAACGCACTTTTAAGGGACTATAACACCAATTCAGATTGGGTGGGGATTTCATTACCTTTCGTAGGACCCCAAAAATCACAAAAAGCATTTTGCATCAACCTTCGAGTTAATTAAAAAATATTAGACTCAGCCAATAAGGACTGCCGTGCTCATTAGGACAAAGGAAGGGTTGTAGGCATCAGTCGTTTATCTAAACCTGGCTTTGTGGTGCCTAGGCTAGACAAGTGGGAACGATAATTTTAAAAGGCCCGTCTCACGGTGATTCGTGAGCGGATCCCTCATTTCTTTACTTGTGCTTACCTAGCCATAATTGGCGGTGAAGAGGCGATTTGAGGATCTCACAACTTGCCCTTTGGAACAGTTAGGAGCAGTCTAGTTGACTTAGGAGACCCTAGCTCTAGGCTTGATTGTGCATATTGTGATTGCTTGAAAGTGTGTCTAAGCTCCTCATAAAAAATCTTTTTGCAAAACTCCTTATAAAAAAAAACCACAAAACAAAAACTTTTACAAAAACTTGCCATTTTGTCGCTAGAAATCCACTTGCACCCCACTTTCTTTCATTGACGTTTTCCTACCCCCACCTTCTGTTTTTACCTTTTGATTACACTACACCTCGTTAGTGTATGTCCAGTTGGATTGGGGACACTAGCGCCCGTTTAGTCCGTGTCTCGTTACTGCCTACTGACGACGCTTTCGACTCCGAAGTCGAAATTCCATCCACTTCTTTACCTTCATCTTCAAATTCATCATCTTCTAAGGAGATGTCGGGATTCAATCCTAACAACCCCTTACCTATGGGACTGATTCCACCTCAACTGGGTGAGAATAACCACCACACCCTCCTGTCGAAGCGCCCCAACGAATCACGCTCCAGGATCTTTTCTATCCCATCCGCACCGCACTTCCCACTTGTTTTTCACTTCCTCCGGCTAATAGGGATAACTTTGAAATTAAACCCCACTTCATCAATATGTTGCCCAAATTTCACGGGCTGGAATCCGAAGATGCCTACATCTTCATTAACAAATTCCAGAATGTTTGCGTAATGATGAAGACCACGCAACTTTCTGATGATGCTATAAGGTTACGAGTCATTCCATTCACCTTATATAACCTAGCTGAAAAATGGTTATATAGCACAGCATCCCACTCCATAAAAAATTGGGAAGAGTTTGTTAAGGCTTTTCTAAAAAAGTTTTACCAACACCACAAGACCGCGAGAATTCACAACGAAATTATTCAATTTTCCCAGCTTCCTTCCGAACCTTTTTGGATGTGTTTTGAAAGATTTAAGGACCTACTTGTTCAGTGCCCTCACCACGGTATCGAGAATTGGCAACTTTGCCAAAATTTATACGAAGGACTGAACCCAGCAACTAAGCAGTTGTTGGAAACCATTTGTCAAGGTCACTTTCTTACAAAATCAAGCAAGGAAGCTTGGCAATTTCTCGAGGATCTTGATGAACAAACACTTCAGTGGGAAAGCACTAAGACTACTTCATCTACTTCATCAGGTCAGTCTAGGGCCGGCATACATCAACCAGATATGTCGATTGTAATGAAGGCCGAAATGGCTGCACTCACGTAAAAACTAGAAGCAATTGAGAGCAAATTCTCATCGCCTTCTCCTGCCCCAGCTTTACCCCCACGTACTGTTTGCGCTTATTGTTCGGATCCATCCCATCTAATCGAAGATTGTCCTTATAACCCACCTGTTCAAGGACAAGATCAAGTCAATGCTGCCTTTCAGCAAAGACAAAGAAATGATCCATACTCTTCAACTTACAATCCTGGTTGGAGGAGCCACCCCAATTTTGCTTGGAATCAAAATCAACAATAATTCCAAGGCAATAACAATTTTCAAAGGCCTCCTCCACAATAACAAGCCCCTCAACAAACTCAATATCAGCAACCTTTCCAACCCAACCTTACCAAAACCAAATGAACAATTTTGCACCAAACAACTCTTACCCTCAAAACAATTTTGTTCATCTAAATAACGATAAGGTTTCCTCGCTAGAACGAAGTTTGGATGCGTTTTTAAAACAATCTACGCAATCCTCAGCCAGCATCCAATCGTCCATTCTGTCTTTGGTGCAACATACTGCTTCACATGATCAGAGCATCAAAACAATTGAAGCCCAAATTGCATAACTGAATGCCGCGTTAAGTGAGAGAGAAAAGGGTAAAGTTCCATCTCAACCACTGCCAAATCTCGGTCACACACAAAATACATATGTTGCTCATGAACAACAAAATCATAATGTGAGTGCCGTGACTACATTGAGATCTGGAAAGATATTGCACAATAACGTTGGTAATAATGATGACACCCTGGCCGCCGCTTCTTCTTCATCTTCTTCGTCTTCTTCAGAGCCTGTTCTTCATTCTTCACAGGGCTCTACTTCTTCTAATTCGAACGGATCCACATCTCACTCCACGAAAACACCAACACTGAGATCCGTTCCAACTCCGCAATCTACTGCACAAATATTGGACCCAACAAATTTTCAAAATGTTCCGTTTCCAAACAGGTTGAGATCCAATAAACCTACTCCACAAATGGAGAAAATTGTGGAGTTATTCAAACAGGTTAGCATTAACATACCTCTCTTGGATTCAATCCAACAAGTCCCTTCTTACGCGAAAATCTTAAATGACTTATGCACGAAGAAGAGGAAATCGCAGGTACCTAAGAAAGTTTTCTTGGCTAGTGAGGTAAGTGATGCTCTTACCCAACCTTTACCCCAAAAACACAAGGATCCTGGCTGTCCTACAATTTTAATAATAATTGGGGATAAGAACATCAATCGCGCACTGTTAGATCTTGGTGCCAGAGTTAATTTGCTTCCCTATTCAGTATATGAACAATTAGGCGTTGGAGAGCTGAAACCCACACATTGTACTCTCCAAATGGCCGACCAATCCATCACCCATCCTAGGGGTGAGTTAGAGGATGTGTTGATCAAAGTAGGGGACTTCATTTTCCCCGTTGATTTCATTGTTATGGACACACAGCCTGTAGCTAACCCCAGGAGTCAAATTCCGGTGATACTCGGTTGACCATTCCTTGCGACTTCTAATGCGGTGATCAATTGCCGAAATGGTTCGATGAACCTATCTTTTGGAAATATGACAATTGAACTCAATATTTTTAAGTTGGGGAATCAGCCCTCCGAGCCTAATGCTAATATACTTGATATTTGCTCAATCCAAGAGATCATGCAGGAGGACTGTGAGCTCAAAAAATTTCTGTTCGATCACAGCAGTTTTGACGCCACTAGTGCGTTCTTCCTTGAATCTGACACAGGTTTTACACCCGATAACGGTTACGAGTGTTTCACTTTTTTGGACGATTTTGAAGACTCACCATCCGAGTTTGAGTCCTTTGAATTTTCGGATGAGTTAGCTCAACTATCCGACTCGGTTGCTTACACTCGCTTCGAACCATTGTTGGAATCCTTCGAGTTCGAGACAGTTTCACCAATTTTACCTTCAATTGTTTCACCTCCAAAACTCGGACTCAAGCTGTTGCCATCTCACCTTAAATATGCTTACTTAGATGAGAATGAGACCCTTCCTGTTATCATTTCGGCATCTCTAGCTCTCGAGCAAGAGAAAGCGCTTTTAATGGTCTTACAAAATAACCGGCAAGCTTTTGGCTGGACTATGGAGGACATCAAGGGGATTAGTCCCTTCATAGTTGAACATCATATACATATGATGGATGATGCCAAGCCAGTAAGGGATCCACAGAGACGCCTCAACCCCATAATGAAGGAGGCTATTAAAAAGGAGATTGTAAAATATCTAGATAATGGTATCATTTACCCTATCTCTAATAGTCAGTGGGTTAGCCCCATTCACGTTGTCCTAAAGAAATCGAGCATAACGGTCATAACTAATGAGGCGAATGAGTTAATACCTACTCGCACCCAAACTGGGTGGCGAGTTTGCATCGATTATCGAAAACTCAACGCCGCGACACAGAAAGACCACTTTCCGTTACCTTTTATTGACCAAATGCTAGAACGATTGGTTGGGCATGAATTTTACTGCTTTTTGGATGGCTACTCCGGCTATAATCAAGTTCCCATCGTCGAAAAGGATCAAGACAAGACCACATTTACTTGTCCTTTCGGTACATTCGCCTACCGTCGCAAGCCCTTTGGGTTATGCAATGCACCCGCTACTTTCCAGCGGTGTATGATGGGGATCTTTTCAGACATGGTGGAAAAATTCTTGGAGATTTTTATGGATGATTTCTCCATTTTCGGCGACTCCTTTGATAAGTGTTTGCTACATTTGGACGCTGTTCTTACCCGCTGTAGGGATAAGAACCTCACTTCAAATTGGGAGAAATGCCACTTTATGGTACGAGAGGGTATTGTTTTTGTTAGTTATATGTATGCCCTAGAGGCCATTACTGTACATAGGATGTATATTGTAGTGGATGCTGGGACATATATAGGGAGGACTTTCTTGCTCGACATGATAGTATGCTATCTGGTTACTCTTTACCTTAACGTGTATACTGATTGTCTCTCTGTTACATGTTGGTAAAGCCCTTAGGATGTGTACTTGACTACCTGGACTATGATGCGGATCATACTAGTGGGGACATGGTAGTCCATAAGTACATCCTTCAAGGTCCCTAGTCGTGGGTGTATCGAGACGGGACATCGATATACCAGAGTAGACTAGCGTATACCTTCTCGACCCATACAGATGGGCGATGGATGATCCCATATCCATTGGTGTTTGACATCGGAGATGATATACGGGTGCTCAGTGAAGACTGGGTACACTGGACGGACTCGCCGAGAACTCTCAGATGGTATTATACCTTACGTCAGATGGCAGTTCTCTGGTGACAATGGTACAGAGTAGTCTGTTGACCCGAGATCGTCATAGAGTCTTGTGTGGTTCCCACTGTGCTTTGATTTCCACCTTTCCACGTCTAAGAGGGCGTGCAAAACGGTGGTTTTTAGGTACAGTCCCGAATCACATGGAGGCAATGAGCGATAGGAGGGGATTCGTCTCTCCCGGTATAGGGAGTCGATGTTGCGCTGTGTTCGATTGGCTATAACCGGAAATCCCTGGCCAGGGTTGCTGAGATTTACTGGTAAGTGTTACCAGTAGTTTCTCGAACAGTTATAGACCTCATATCGACACGACTTATCAAGCTATTGGGGTCTGACGTTTACCACCCCTAGGCGAGATATGCGACATATCAGACGACGAGACCGGACTGTACGGTAAGTGTTACCAGTTGGATTCAAGGGAGTATGAGCGGGCTTGCTCGTCGATCTTCTGATCGCTCAATACCCGGGTGGCCGTTACGTTTAGCAGACCGCTTGCGGCTTGTGGGTGTTTGATATGATCATCACCTGCTGCCGGTGTATTGACGAGTCTTTAGAGTCCTACACAGAGGTTTCCTGGCTCAAGCGAAACGAAATAGGAGCGCATATGAGATATGTGCGGGACCGAGAATGATACCAGTATGTGATACTGTATTCGATTCTCGTGATTTGCGACATTGATCGGTTATATGCGATATAGCCGGGTTATCGGATCAAGTGTTGATTCGATAAGTTGTTACTGTTGATATTAGTCGGTTATATGCGATATAACCGGATCATTAAATCAAGTGTTGATTTAATGATTTAATGCATAATTATATATTTGATATATTACTTTGCATTAACTAGTATCGGTTCACTTAAGATGGATTTTATCACTCGCATGTGCACATGGTATATATGATATAGTTTTATGCACTTGATTGTATCATGTTTGATGATACATACTCACTTGGATTTGTGTAAAGAGTTAAACCATGTTTAGTGAATGATTAGAGTTTCATTTCACTTAATTATTTATCTTTTCATTTTTGGTTAAAAGTGAAAAGAAAAACAAAATGGTTGCTTTCAAACTTGAAGCTTGTTGAAGCTTCATGAAGGTTTGACCAAGTGACCACTTTGTCTTCTTCTACAAACCCTAACCATTCATCTAAACTCTAGTTAACTCTCTACACTTGACCAAGGTTAGGATATGATAAGTATTCATTTTATTATTCTTTTTGGATAATACTTATGATATTCTATCATCTTCTTCAAGAAGAAAACCTTGCTTTCATCAATGGTGATTTGATAAAAAGAGTGAGAAATCCAATTCTAAAGTGAACCCACTTCCTATTTCTTCATACTCTACCTCTTGCCAAGTAGTATAGGGTGTTTTCTTCACAAGTTTCATGACTTGGTGAAGTAGGAGCTTGATCTTGTGATGCCTCGACGTAGATCATCTTCGGCATCGTAGTCGATGACCTAGCCCGCCTATTTCTCCGATGAAGCCGACACTAGAGTCCAAGATCCGATTTGTACAGCGGAGGGACGTCTACACGGAGCTATGGAGGTGGAGGACCGGATCTACAAAGGTTGTATTTCCGTTCACTTAGTTAAGTTGTTAACTAGTTGCATGTTTCGCCTAAAATCTAGTTAACGATCCGTATTAGGGTTTCTCGGCACTTGTAAAATTTGAATTTGGTATGGTTGATGCCTTGAGAGACCTCTAGTGTGTGCCTAGGAACTCTACAGTGGTATCAGAGCCTAGCTAGAGCCTTAGGCGAAGTGTAGACGACGTTTGAAATCCGAACGAACATCGAAACCCTAATCCAAAATGCTCTCTGGACTTTTTTCAAAAACTGGGTTTTTTCCACATTAAAAATATGCAGAAAATTCAGCAGGGAATTGTAAGAAAAACTGTGCAGCACGTGCCCGTGATTCAACTAAAGCGCGGCGGAACCGCGGCACGAGCATGGCTCGTGCGGCGGTTCCGCGGCCATATTATCAAATTGGGTTTTTAAAATTGCACAGTAATTCCTATATTCAGGTGCTGTATTTTCTGGGAATTTTTTAATATTTATTCAAGAGTTGAATATTCTGGGTTGTTTTGGGGATTCGATTATTTGATCGGATTATCAAATTTTGTCTAGGTGTTTTCCGGATAATTTTTGAATATGTTAAAAAAGTTCGGCCGGATATAAATACCCAATTTTTCCCTGTCGGGAAATTTCCAAGTGTTGGATTTTTCCGTGGTTTAAAGACGTTCTAAGTAGTGCAAGTAACACGATGGACCCTCTAGAAGACAACAAACCTTAACTCGATTATGTGACCGTCTTGAACTGCCCTTTGAACCTTAGGGTTTGGGGTAGTACGGCGTGCCACATGTGAGGCGTTGGCTTGACCCTTCTACGGCTGGACCGTTGGTACTGAGGCACGAAGTGAATGTTTTTAAACTTGTTTCATGTGTTGATCTGTTTCGGGAAAACTTGGGTGTTTAAATGTTCGATCGGAAAGTTTAACATTTTCTATTTATCTGGAATGTGATACAATAATTGGAATTCACAAGTTGTTATGAGATAACTGAATGAATGTTATAAATCTAGCGGTTTAGTCTCACTTGATCGGTTGCCACGGAATTTTGATGTGATCAAAAGTCCGTCGCAATCACGTAGTGTACGCGGATACTCGCCGGGTAAACTTAATAGACAACCTCACTCCATAGCCCCGACCAAGTGACTGTAGGAGAACCCCGTCGCCGAAAGCATCCGTTCGGGTGCTCGCGGCAGCGGTGTTCCGCCTTGGTGCACTTCGTCGACGGTATCGGGGGTGCGGCCGCCTACTAAAGTTTGCGACGAGCATTCGATCAAAATGTCGGGAATCTTGTTGAATTGCCCGACTTGATATTGAAAAGAGTTTTCGATTTTGAGACTAAAATACGGGGTTTATAATTGTTAGGCATGCGATGTCTAAGTAATTCATTTGATTAGGCATGTGATGTCTAAGGAGGTTGCGGATTCCAACTGTTGTAGTTTTACACTTTCTTTTATGTGACCGTAAGTGTAATATGTGATATCGCCGGTTTCGTTGCTATATGTCAACGACAATTGGGATACGCATGTTTACTTACGTTGATGGCATGTGATATTATGTGTTGCTGGATATGTTATATTGGATCATCGTGTTTGAATAGCCGGGGGTTTTTATGTGAGATGAGTGTTTTTCATTTTCATTCATGTAAAAACTTGTAGGTAATATTCTTATATTGGAGTACTTCCAGGTTGCGGAAGATATCACCCTTTGTATATTATTTACTTTTCCGCACTAGAATAGACCCAAGGAGGGGAGCACAAGTAACCGGGTTCTGGAGTCCAGTGGGAGACCAACTCGAGGAGTCGAGTCTGGGTCTCCTAACTCTATAATTGGTAGGGTTTCTTGCCACTCTCGTAGGGGTCTAGGGGTGTAGGTTTGGCTATTCATCACGACCGTGGAATCCGTGTTTTATACTGGCTCGTACTGAAAACACGGACGTCCTAGTATATCTAATATTTCATATGATTCTTCTGCTGCGATATCTGTGATGTGATCATGTGATATGTTCTGTGATGGATACTTTATATAGTATAAATGATATATTATATATACGTTACTTATGTTTTACACCCGCGCTAGCCCTGTCCCGCTCTGCCGTTAGTCACCTAACCTAACGGTGCACGAGGGGACATCGAGGCGAATGCGGATGGCATAAGTGAACATCGTATTTATCTGTGATGTTTAGGTACTTAAATGATGGGACTTCATTAATGTGATTAATGAAAGTAAAAGAAACCTAAAGATGTTGTAGAATCGAATTTCAAAATAAAAGGGGTAGCTACAGTTCTTGCTTTGCACAGAGGTATATGTGATATATCCTGCACCTTATTCGGTGAGGAAAGGACCGAGATCCCTTCACCGGGAGTGACTCCTTTAGCAATAACTGGCAGATGCTACACACTCGGTTTGTCTTTTGATTGCTTTTAAGAGTTTTTTCTTTGCACAGTAATATATATGATATATTCCGCACCTCATTCGACGAGGAAAGGGCCGACGATCCCTTCACCGGGAGTGACCCCTTTAGCAAAACTAGAAAAGCATAAAAAACACTCCATTTCAAAATCATTTGATTCTACAACGATATCAAGTTCATTACGCAATAGGTTTTCAGAAAAACCTGTCGTAGCTCTCCGTCATTTCAGATAAGTCCTACTTAGTATTCGTGCTACGTTTGTTGACCTCCGTCAAGGCGTAGTGCGCGGTAGCTAACTAGTATTTATCTGCTTATGCATATGATGCAGATTGGATTAGGGTAGTCGTGCGGCCTTGTTGACCTCCGTCAAGGGTCGTGCGGGTGGGTTTAATTCGATCAAGAAATGATGGGTTGAACTTGACTAGTAGCCTATGGTTTGTTGACCTCCGTCAAGGTCATAGGACGCTAGGGGCAAAATATTATCGGGAATTTCAAGTGTTGAAATTTGCAATGAGATTGCATACCTTCTATGAGATAGTTGGATCCCGATACCCGCTGCGAGTAATTGTTACTCCTGGGAGAGTTTTACACATTACAATTAGCCGATCAAGTAGGTGTCTAGAAAGGTGTCAACGGGGTTACGCCTCTGGGAAAACGAGGTTTACATTAATTAGGTTCGTGCGAAAGCACGGGGGACCTCCCTCAAAGTACCGACACTAGCCAGGCTGAAAGATTGGCGAACTTGTAGTGTGTAATTAATCCCGGCTAGTCTTTCCTTTTAGGGTTTGAAGGAAGATTTGATAAAAACAGTGGGAGCCATCCTGATTAGATAAAATGATAACCAATCTATTCTTGCAAGAGCGCACGCTGAGTGTTTTCTTCTCTCTCTTTCCAGGTAGCGACCATATCACGCCTTAATCAAGATAATATTACGGATATTTGACCGAACCCGCTTGTTATACTGAGCTGGGGAACGTTGGTCCCGCTCCAACTTATAATTGTTATAAGACAGAGCAGAAAATTGGGGAATACCAGATTTCCCGTGCCGCCCAAACGAAGAAAGTGCATGTTGATGCATTATCTTCGGGTGTGTTCATTATACAGAACTGTTTCTCAGTATTCTTTACGTCCTGGATATGAGATACCGGATCAGGATCCCGCATATGTAATATGTTACATGGGCTACAGATAGGTAAAGAACTGAGAACGGGTGATATGTTTCATGAGGCAGAAAACGGGGCAAGAGTTGCAGCCAAGTCTGTTGGTCACTGTCATCCTGTATTACCAATACATTGATTCTGAACGAATGTTATCAGATACCGAACCTGATATGAAAAATCATATCTGTCTCTTTATTAGTAAAGAAACGATAAAATTTTGTATTGTTGGGTAATGTTTTGAACATTTCATATATCAAAAGTTGATCGGTTCAGGCACGTTATCTAAAAGCGTTGATGTTCTAAATCAAACTACAGTTCTTAGTATACAGAACACATACAAGAGGATGAGTTCAGAAATGAACGAATTTTTCTTGAGGTATTGTAGACTAGGTCATATCAATGCCACCTGACTAGCTGAAGTTCCATTTAGATGCATATTTAAATCTGTTTGAATTTACATTTTATGAAACTTGCCAGTCATGTCACAAAGATGACCATAGCTCTGTTTACTGGAAACAGAGAAAGAGTTAGTGAACTCTTGGAATGATACATGTTGATGTATGTAGGTCCCCTGTCTACATATGCCAAGACTGGTTCTTTGTATTTCATTACATTCTCTGATAATCTCTCAAGATTCAGACATATGTTCCTGTTGAAACACATGTCTGAACCTTTTGAGATATTCACCGAATATAAGTTAGATATAGAGAACCAAAACGGGTATAAGTATTATGTCCTTTGATGTGATCAAGGAGGAGAATACTTGAGTACGGAATTCTTGGACTTTTCTGAAGGAGAATGAGATTCTCTCTCAGCATTACTCCTCCGTATACACCATAGCACGATGGTATATCGGAGCGGAGCAATCGCACCCTATGAGATAAGGTGTGCTCTATGATGAGTACTACTGTGTTTCCTATTTCTTTTTGGGAGTTATGCACTTGAGAAGCTGCATACCAATTGAATTGGGTTCCAATCAAATCAGTTGCCTACCGCTTCATATGTGATATGGAAAGGGAAGAGCCCATATCTTAAGTTGGTTTAGATTTGGGGTTGTCCGGGCTATGTCTAAAAGCAAAATCCGGACAAGCTCGAGGCAAGGTCTGTAATGTAGAACTGGAAAGGTTCCAGCTATACAAACTGCAGCTGATGATTTGAAAGAACCAAAGGATTCAATAGTTACCAACGAACCTCAGCCTCTCCGTCGATCTAGTAAGGTTCCTCACCCGCCTGAGAGATACTTCGGTTTCTCTATGACAGTGGGAGCGAGGATTGCATCATGAGATGATGACCCAACTAGTTTCGAGCTGGCCATCAGGAGTAAGACTCTGTAAGAATGGCTGGATGCTTAGTGATCTGAGATGAAATTCATGTACACCAACAAAGTATGGACTTTGGTTGCTATATCTGAAGGGTTAAATTCCCATCAGGAGCAAGTATATCTTGAGAAGATTACTTGGTGTAGATGGAAAGGTTGAGACTTTCAAAGCTAGACTTGTTAAAGCTTTTCGTCATCGACCAGGCGTGGATAATGATGAAACCTTTTCAAGTGGCTATGCTTAAGTCCATCTAGATCCTACTTGCCACAGCTACATACCATGACTACGATATCTGGCGGTTGGGTGCCATGACTGCTTTTCTAAATGCTCTTTTAGAAGAGAACGTCTATAAGTACACAGCCAGAGGGCTTCGTAGACAGTGGGAGCAGCGGAAACGTGTACAAGATGCTTTATAGGATAAAGCAGGTATCACGGAGTTGGAACATCTGTTTTGATGTGTTGGTCAAAGAGTTTGACATCATCAAAGTGGTAGATGAACCTTGTATAAACAAAAGGGTAGTAGGGAGTATAGTGACGATCCTCGTAGAGTACGTGGATGACATGCTCTTGATAGGGAAGGAGTTTCCTATGCTACGCTCGGTCAATCTCCGCTTATCACAATGATTCTCCATATAGGATCAAAGTGATACCTCCTAAATCCTGGGTTTTGGATCTATGAGATAGATCTAATTGGATGTTAGGATTCTCACAACTTGTAGTGAGATGGTATCAACCGATCCTGGGGAGAATCACTGGAAGGGTTCCAGGGTGATAAGGACGACTGAAAATCAGTCGCAGGCATTGTCTTTACCCTCAGTAAAGGGACGGTATGTTGGAAGAGTTCCAAGCTAGATACCGTGGCATACTAGAAGATAAAGGCTCGATACATTGCTACTTAAGATGCTACCAAAGAGGCAGTCTGGATGTATATTAGTTCATGAGATGAACTTAGTTCCTTCCATTGTGTGACAATGGAGTTATGGCTTATGCCAAGGAACGTCCGTCCCATCAGTGATCCAGATATATTCTAAGGCAATGTCACATGATCGTGGAGATGGTTGATCTCTAGGGGATCGAGGTTAGGAGAGTAGACTCAGAGGACAACACGGCGGATCCACTCACGAAAGGCCTTTTCCCAGAGAGAGACTTTTATGGGATGGTTGCGTATGAGATACTACAACCACTGCTATCAGATGGCCCTAGTGCAAGTGGGAGATTGTTAGTTATATGTATGCCCTAGAGGCCATTACTGTACATAGGATGTATATTGTAGTGGATGCTGGGACATATATAGGGAGGACTTTCTTGCTCGACATGATAGTATGCTATCTGGTTACTCTTTACCTTAACGTGTATACTGATTGTCTCTCTGTTACATGTTGGTAAAGCCCTTAGGATGTGTACTTGACTACCTGGACAATGATGCGGATCATACTAGTGGGGACATGGTAGTCCATAAGTACATCCTTCAAGGTCCCTAGTCGTGGGTGTATCGAGACGGGGCATCGATATACCAGAGTAGACTAGCGTATACCTTCTCGACCCATACAGATGGACGATGGATGATCCCATATCCATTGGTGTTTGACATCGGAGATGATATATGGGTGCTCAATGAAGACTGGGTATACTGGACGGACTCGCCGAGAACTCCTAGATCGTATTATACCTTACGTCAGATGGCAGTTCTCTGGTGACACTGGTACAGAGTAGTCTGTTGACCCGAGATCGTCATAGAGTCTTGTGTGGTTCCCACTGTGCTTTGATTTCCACCTTACCACGTCCAAGAGGGCGTGCAAAACGGTGGTTTTTGGGTACAGTCCCGAATCACATGGAGGCAATGAGCGATAGGAGGGGATTCGTCTCTCCCGGTATAGGGAGTCGATGTTGCGCTGTGTTCGATTGGCTATAACCAGAAATCCCTGGCCAGGGTTGCTGAGATTTACTGGTAAGTGTTACCAGTAGTTTCTCGAACAGTTATAGACCTCATATCGACACGACTTATCAAGCTATTGGGGTCTGACGTTTACCACCCCTAGGCGAGATATGCGACATATCAGACGACGAGACCGGACTGTACGGTAAGTGTTACTGGTTGGATTCACAGGAGTATGAGCGGGCTTGCTCGTCGATCTTCTGATCGCTCAATACCCGGGTGGCCATTACGTTTAGCAGACAGCTTGCGGCTTGTGGGTGTTTGATATGATCATCACCTGCTGCCGGCGTATTGACGAGTCTTTAGAGTCCTACACAGAGGTTTCCTGGCTCAAGCGAAACGAAATAGGAGCGCATATGAGATATGTGCGGGACCGAGAATGATACCAGTATGTGATACTGTATTCGATTCTCGCAATTTGTGACATTGATCGGTTATATGCGATATAGCCGGGTTATCGGATCAAGTGTTGATTCGATAAGTTGTTACTGTTGATATTAGTCGGTTATATGCGATATAACCGGATCATTAAATCAAGTGTTGATTTAATGATTTAATGCATAATTATATATTTGATATATTACTTTGCATTAACTAGTATCGGTTCACTTAAGATGGATTTTATCATTCACATGTGCACATGGTATATATGATATAGTTTTGTGCACTTGATTGTATCATGTTTGATGATACATACTCACTTGGATTTGTGTAAAGACTTAAACCATGTTTAGTGAATGATTAGGGTTTCATTTCACTTAATTATTTATCTTTTCATTTTTGGTTAAAAGTGAAAAGAAAAACAAAATGGTTGCTTTCAAACTTGAAGCTTGTTGAAGCTTCATGAAACTTTGACCAAGTGACCACTTTGTCTTCTTCTACAAACCCTAACCATTCATCTAAACTCTAGTTAACTCTCTACACTTGACCAAGGTTAGGATATGATAAGTATTCATTTTATTATTCTTTTTGGATAATACTTATGATATTCTATCATCTTCTTCTTCTTCTTCTTCAAGAAGAAAACCTTGCTTTCATCAATGGTGATTTGATGAAAAGAGTGAGAAATCCAATTCTAAAGTGAACCCACTTCCTATTTCTTCATCCTCTACCTCTTGCCAAGTAGTATAGGGTGTTTTCTTCACAAGTTTCATGACTTGGTGAAGTATGAGCTTGATCTTGTGATGCCTCGACGTAGATCATCTTCGGCATCGTAGTCGATGATCTAGCCCGCCTATTTCTCCGATGAAGCCGACACTAGAGTCCAAGATCCGATTTGTACAGCGGAGGGACGTCTACACGGAGCTATGGAGGTGGAGGACCGGATCTACAAAGGTTGTATTTCCGTTCACTTAGTTAAGTTGTTAACTAGTTGCATGTTTCGCCTAAAATCTAGTTAACGATCCGTATTAGGGTTTCTCGGCACTTGTAAAATTTGAATTTGGCATGGTTGATGCCTTGTGAGACCTCTAGTGTGTGCCTAGGAACCCTACAGTTTTAGGACATATCATCTCGCAAAATGGCATTGAGGTTGATAAAGCTAAGATTGAAGTCATTTCCAATCTTCCTCCTCCCAAGTGTGTCAAAGACATCCGAGCCTTCCTTGGCCATGCCGGTTTCTATAGACGGTTCATCAAGGATTTTAGCAAGATAGCTAGACCCTTGACTCTTTAGTTGCCCAAGGACACAACTTTTGATTTTGACTTAAGCTGTATGAAGGCATTCGAGTCATTGAAACACTCACTTATTTCCGCGCCCATTCTTTCATCTCCCGACTGGACGCATCCATTTGAAATTATATGCGATGCATCAGATTTCGCCATTGGTGCTGTTCTTTGACAGCACATAAATAAGATGCCGCACGTAATTTATTACGCTAGCCGAACATTAAACGAGGCCCAATTGAATTACACAACAACTGAAAAAGAATTCTTAACCGTTGTATTTGCACTAGAAAAATTCAAGTCTTATTTAATCGGCTCTCCGGTCATTGTTTACACGGACCACTCAACTCTTCGCCATCTTTTCGCAAAGAAAGATGCTAAATCTCGGCTAATACGTTGGATTCTCTTGCTACTGTAGGGTTCCTGGGCACTCTCAAGATGTCTCATAAGGCATCAACCATGCCAATTTTAAATTTTATGAGTGCCGAGAAACCCTAATACGGATCGTCGACTAGAATTTTAGGCGAAACAATAAACTAGTTAACATCTTAACTAAAAGAAGAAAGCTACAACCTTTGTAGATCTGGTTATCCACTTCCTTAGCTCCATGTAGTCTTTCCCTCGCTGTCCATCTCGAATCCCGAACTCTCTCATCGGCTTCATCGGAGAAATGAGCGGACTAGTCGTCGGCTTCGATGCCGAAGATGATCTACGTCGAGGCTACACTGGATCAAGCTCCGACTTCACCTAGTTGTGAAACTTGTGAAGAAAACACCCAAAACCACTTGGCAAGAGGTAGAGGATGAAGAAATAGGAGGTGGGTTCACTTTAGAATTGGATTTCTCACTTTAGAACTCAAGATGCCATTAATGGAGTCTAGTTTTCTTTCTTGAAGAAGAAGGAGAAGATGAAGATAGAATATGATAAAAGTCTTTTCATAATAGAAAAGAAATCAATACTTATCATATACTAACTAAGGTCAAGTGTAGAGAATAGACCATGGTAAGTGGGAATGGTTAGGGTTAAGCATGAAGACAAAATGGACTCTTTAGTCAAAGCTTCATGAATCTTCAACAAGCTTCATGATAAAAAGAAACCATTTTGTTTTCTTTTATCTATTTAAATAAATAAAGAATGGATAAATAAATGAGTGAATAAATCAAAACCCTAACCATTATCATAACCATGGTACAATTCTTTACACAAAGCCAATATTCATGCATCATCAAACATGATACAATCAAGTGCACAAAAGTATATCACATATACAACTTGTGAACTTCAAGTGAGAAAATCCATTTAAAGTGAACCAATACTAGTTAATGCAAAGTAATATAACAAATATATAATTATACATTAAATCATTAAATCAACATTTGATTCAATGATCCGGTCATGTCGCACATAACCGACTAGTATCCAATGTATCGATTTATCGAATCAATGATTCGATAACTAGGTCATATCGCATACAACCAATCGAAATATTCATCACGAGAATGAAATGCGGTATCACATACACGCATTATTCTCGGTCCCGCACATATCTCATATGCGCTCCTATTTCGTTTCGCTTGAGCCAGGAAACCTCTGTGTAGGACTCTAAAGACTCGTCAATACGCCGGTAGCAGATGATGATCATATCAAGCACCCACAAGCCGCAAGCGGTCTGCTAAACGTAACGGCCACCCGGGTATTAAGCGATCAGAAGATCGACGAGCTAGCCCGCTCACACTCCTGTGAATCCAACCAGTAACACTTACCGTACAGTCCGGTCTGTTCGTCTGATATGTCGCATATCAAGTCTAGGGGTGGTAAACGTCAGACCCCAATAACCGATAAGTCGTGCCGATGTGAGGCTCATAACGGGTCGAGAAACTACTGGTAACACTTACCAGCAAATCTCTGATCAGCCCTGGCCAGGGACTTCCCTGTTACGGCCAATCGAGCACAGCGCAACATCAACCCCCAATACCGGGAGAGACGAAACCCCTCCTATCGCTCATTGTCTCCATGTGACTCGGGACTGTACCCAAAGACCACCGTTTTGCACACCCTCATGGACGTGGTAAGGTGGAGATCAAAGCACAGTGGGAATCACACAAGACTCTATGATGATCTCGGGTCTACAGACTAACCTGTACAAGTGTCACCTGAGAACTGCCATCTGACGTGAGGTATAATACCATCTGGGAGTTCTCGGCGAGTCCGTCCAGTGTACCCAGTCTCCACTGAGCACCCGTACACCATCTCTGATGTCAAACACCAATAGATATGGGATCATCCATCGCCCATCTCATGGGTCGAGAAGCGTATACGCTAGTCTACACTGGTATATCGATGCCCTGTCTCGATACACCCACGACTAGGGACCTTGAAGGATGTACTTATGGACTACCATGTCCCCACTAGTATGATCTGCATCATAGTCCAGGTAGTCAAGTACACATCCTAAGGGCTTTATCAACATGTAACTATAAGACAGTTTAAAGAGACTAGTAAACATGTTAAGATAAAGAGCAACCAGATAGCATACTATCATATCGAGCAAGAAAGTCATCTCTATATATGTCCAAGCATCCAATATAATATACATCATCTGTACAATACTGGCCTCTAGGGCATACATACAACTAACAGCTACAAGAGTTTGACCTTGTCATAAGAGACAAGAGAGAATGTGAAAATGTAGTCACCGACCATCTTTCACGACTCCCTTCTTTGCCTACACTTGAAATTCCTATTAAAGATGTTTTTCCCGATGAGCAGCTCTTCACCGTGTCAAGCGAACCTTGTTTCGCTGATATCGTAAATTATTTGGCCACCGGACTGATACCAAACGATTGGTCGAATCAGGACAGACTCCGATTCCTATCCCAAGTAAAACATTTTTACTGGGATGAACCGTATCTCTTCAAATACTGTTCTGACCAAATCATTCGTCGGTGTGTCCCCGACAATGAGTTTAAGAGCGTGCTGTCATTCTGCCACGATCAAGAGTGTGGCGGGCATTTTGGCCCCAAAAAGACAGCAGAAAAGATCTTGCAGTGTGGCTTCTACTGGCTACGACTTTTTAAAGATGCATACGAATACTGCAAGACATGCTCCCGGTGCCAACACTTGGGCCGGATATCTCAGAGAAATGAAATGCCGCTCCAACCAATTTTGGTTGTTGAAATTTTTGACGTTTGGGGGATAGACTTTATGGGACCATTTCCCAATTCTTTTGGGAACATATACATTCTACTTGCTGTTGACTATATTTCAAAATGGGTCGAGGCTGTGCCCAGCCGGACGAATGACAACAAGGTTGTCGTTAGATTTCTTAAAGAAAACATTTTTTATCGGTTTGGGCATCCTCGCGCGATTATCAGTGATAATGGATCTTACTTTTGTAATAGGACTTTCGAGTCCTTAATGTGTAAATACTCCATTACTCACAAACTGTCAATGCCATATCATCCCCAAACTCGTGGGCAAGCCGAGGTTTCGAATCGGCAGATTAAACAGATATTGGAGAAAACGGTTTCCAAAAACCGTAAAGATTGGTCATCAAAACTGATTGATGCCTTTTGGGCATTCCGTACTGCCTATAAGACCGATCTTGGCATGTCTCCATACAGGCTTGTTTATAGAAAGGCTTGCCACCTTCCAGTTGAAATAGAGCACAAGGCATTTTAGGCAATTAAAGAGTTGAACCTATCTTTGGGAGATACGGGCAGCAATAGAAAGCTGCATATGAACGAATTAGACGAGCCGCGGGATGAAGCCTGTGAGAACGCAGTAGTTGTTAAAAACCGAACGAAGGTGTTCTACAACAAACACCTTATGCGTAAGACTTTCAAATCTGGTCAACAGGTTTTGCTTTACGATACTCGGTTACATTTCCACCCGGAGGACGATACACTGTTTAAAGTATACGGACATCGACTTAAACCGTTCCTCACTGCGGACCCTTCGGAGGAGCTCCTGTTTTTGCAGGAGCCGATCTACACTGACCAATCCTCCTCCATCTACCCCTAAATTTCGATTATCTAGCCAGAACACTGTTTCAAACAAGTTTGGGGGTATGTATCATTTGTAATTATATAAAAACAAAATAACATAAAAAATAAAAAAAATTGAAATTATTTTTTTGGGTATTTTTGTAAATTTCCAGATTTAATAAAAATAAAATTTTTACTTGCAAAAAAAAAAATTCCTCTTTTTAAGAGAGCTTTTTTACAAATATCCAACACACTTCTCACCTATAATTTTCACCTCTCTGGAAAACCCTAGCCGCCGCCTCAATTTCTGCAGCAAGATCTCCCCACCGTGCCGCCCAACCGCCGCAGAAACCCACTAACGGCCGTGCTTCCGCCGCAATCTTGTGCCTTCTCCCTCTGAAAACTTCAGAGGTGGTTCGATCTCTAAACTTATCTCTGTTAAATTTTTTTTAGATCTGTAGATTTTCTGTGATGCCACCAAATATGCAGTTAGAGTGTGATTTCTCACAAATTTTTTCACACACGATATATGGGGGTTATTTTGCTGACGAAATCGTACGAAGGGGCAGGAACTTTTTAATCTATAATCACCCAAATGCTTATGCCCTTCCAGATCTAGTCACTCGTTTTTACGAGTGCATGGAAGAAGGGTGCCTTGCACAATATGGCTTTATCAAGTTATTGTGGGCTGATAGGGAGATAATTATTGATAGAGACTTCATTCATGAAGTCACTTTAATCCCTGGGTTACCTGTTCACGATCAACCCCTTCAGTTTGAAGATTACATGTCCTTAATGAGTAATGATTGCTCGAGGGAACTGAGGAAAGGAATACAAGCGAGAACCCTTTTCGCTAATGTTTTAACTATGTGCCGGTGGGCACAAAACAATATTTTTGGGAGTTCCCATAACATCACATTTTTCACCCCGTCACTTCATATTGTGCGCACACTAATGACTAGAAACCCTAGATTCGACATGTGCACGGTTCTGCTTAACTCAATTGGTGCGGGCAAAAGGGCCGCGAACTACCCATGCCCCATGTTAGTGACACAACTGTGTCGCTATTTCCTCCCTGTGGAGGAATTTGAATTCTATATGCATGGAGGTATTCCCACCAGGCATCTCATTGAGGGCGTATTTACGTTCTATACACGCTCGACAGATGTTTGGTCACGAACAGAACCGGTGGAACACATGCCCGCCAGAACACCTAGCTCCAGCTCGACCGCGAGCGAAGAGGAGCTCACCCCCTTAGAACATGCACGTTTAATGAGAAGAGTCATTAGGGGGATTGATGAATTGAGGATGATGATGAGGGAACATGATCGGCGTCTGATAGAAGTGGAGCAGGGGGTCGGAACCCTGCTAGCTAGGGAGGAGCGTTCCCGTTCACGCTCAAGGGGACGGTGTGTGGCCGAGCAGTGAGGGCACTGCTTTTGGTAAGTTGGGGGAGGAGGTGGTTGTAAATAGTTATCATTGCATTGCATATTTTTTTAAAAATTTTTGTATATATTCTTTTTCTTTTTTTTTGCATATTTAATTCTGCATTGCATCTTTATAAAAAATCATAAAAATTGAAAAAATGAAAAAAAAATATATAAAAAATCAAATAAAAAATTGATTTTTAAAAAAAAAATTATAAAAATTGAAAAAGAAAAAATTTCAATTTTGACAAGACGGTTAACTAGCTAGGAAAAACTAGATCCTAAACTTAGTAAATTAAAAACCCTAAAAATAACCTTTCTTAAAGTTTAACCGTAGAAAATATATGTTCTTATAGTTTACTTAGAAACAAGCAAATTTTGAGTTCACTTTATGGGCTAAGTCAAAATAAGAGAAGAGTATTGAAATTTTTATTGAAGTGTAAGTCTGAAAAATAATTCTGAGCCTTTAGTCTAAATTCTGAAAATATATACCCTACAACTTGCACAAATACGCACCTTGAAACTTGGAATAGTAGAGAATACCTTGAAATGCTCTTGTGTAAAATCCTTAGTATGGAGGAAAATAAAATTATAAGTGTGAATAAAGAGATATAAAAAAAACGAACACTGGTTTTGTAATTACTTAAGGCCGCGTAAAATAAATAAAAAAATAGCGAGGGTGCTTTATCACCTAGTGCCTCAGACCAACTGGTTTGGGAGTCACTGCTAAAGCCTTAGGTATTACAAGACTAGGAATATCACCTTAATGCACAAACACATTTTGTAATCTGTCGTTGGTATCTCAAGAAGTATTAACGGTCGCATGAAGGATGTGTGAGCTATTTCATCTAAAAATTCACCAACTAAAAATACTTTGGACGATGGACAAGAGTATAATAGCTTGATTTGAATTTCTAAGTGCAGGGGTGATACATACACACGCGTAGGGGTATATGATTGGAGTTTGGATGAGAGATAGGAATGAAAAACAGGACTTATATCTTTAGTAGAAATGATAAAAATTCCTAAGTTGAGATGGAACCTTAGAAGGAAAATTCAAAAGATACTAAAAGCTAAGTAAATTTACAGAACATATACAATCTTAAGTTAAATGATAAGGAAGCATGAAAAATATGGGTTGATAATTTTTGAGTTGAAGATAATAGAATTTCTTACTAGAACACTGAATTGAAGAATGAAAGTCAATAGGCCAAATTGATCGGATTTTGTGGGTAGTATCCGCTGAAAACCCTCAGGAGACAACACTCCTCCTACTAGGGACACCTAGAGATTTAACGGCTTATTGCACGAGCTCAGTGCAATCGCGTTTCCCTGCGAAAGTGAGGTTAGGCTTTTTCGAGAATAAAACTAGTTTTGCTCGGGACGAGCAAAAGATAAGTTTGGGGGTATTTTGTTCATATCAGAATTTTGCATTATTATATTCCCCATTCTTAATCATATTGCAAATAAATAGGTGCTTTTGATCCATGTCTACTGAATAGTTGCAGGTTACATGTTCTCGGAACAATACAGTGAAAATGATGAAAAAACACTACAAAAGTGAGACTACGACCAACAAATAGAAAAAACTTTATGATGCCACCTACAGTTTAAGGAACAAGTGAAGATCAATGAACAATTCAATTGCACAAGGTACGAAGGCAGCATAAGATTCAAGACTTCAACACGAAACGAACGGTAAAAGTCCACAACATTCTGCACTGTGGAAATCTGGAAGAAACTAGAAAAGATTCTGAAGAACCAAGTAAAGAAAATAAAAGGAAAAAGCAACAGAAAGCAACCCTGGAAAATTGAGACAGAAAGCCCCCAAGATGGCCGTGGATCCGCGGCCAAACAAGGCATATGGCCGCGGATCCGCGGCCGTGTTGTGCACGTGTCAGCGCGTGTCGGTGCGTGGGAGTCGGTGCATTGACCCGGTTTTCTTAGGGTATTTTTGTAATTCTAGATATGGATCAGATGTAAACCCTATGGTTTCTATTATCTATAAATAGGAAGCCTACAGCTCTTTTTGGAGCATGCCTCTTTTTACTTTCCTAGATTAAAATTTTCATTCCTTGTAATTGTCAAAGAGTGCATCAATAAAAAGTAAGTTTTTTTTTATCTTGAATTTGTTATTTGCAATTTCTATTTCTCTGCAATTTTTTTATCTGCCGTAGTTATTTTTCGCACTTTAATTAGATTATTAAAAATCATAAAAATGAATTCCTTCGTTAATTCCATAATGAGTGAGTAGTTCCTCACTTGTTAGGGTTAGGTTTGGGGAGGTTTGAGAGATGAAAATCTCTCACCCCTTTCTTGCCCGTTCAATATTTTAAAGTAGTACTCTATGCAAACAATCACACACCGCTCACTACGGCACCCTATCCCACGAGGTAGCGGTGATTCCCTAGTTATAGACCGGTTGTGTTTGATTTCCATAGAGATTAGGGCTAAAAGTTAAGAAAGGACAGACAAGGACCAAAGGGAAGAAACCTAGTTTCTTCCCGGTCGTGCTAATCCCCCTTGTTAACTATTACCTTAACACCTAACGTTCTTAATTAGGGCAAAGAAAGCGGTGAGAATAATTGAATTTCCAAACTAACCTAATCCTAACCCTAGCAAGGTTTTAATCCAAATCAATTTCAACCTCAGTTTTTATAGAAAATCAAAACCTACCACAAATAGGAATTGACTCGTTAGAACAACTAGAAAATACACGTTTTCCCTGTGGACCGACCCGTACTCAACCGGCTAGCTACCAAGCGACACCGTTCTTGATTGCGGCATTCTATTCTTAATTTTTGATCTATCTTTTAAAACGCTCACGCACGCCAAAACAGCTATCAATCAGGAATATAAATTCCCTGACTTTTATCAACACATCCTTAAGTTCACCCCTAGGTTTGGTGATAGATCGATCTGCCATCTGAAGAGTGCAGTAGGAAGGATTCAACTCTCCAATGCCTAACTTCTCGTAGACAGAGTAAGGAAGCGGGTTAACACTGGCGCCAAGTCGAGTAGAGCACGATTAATATTTTTACCCCCAATAGAAATAGAGGTTGTAGGACAGCCAAGGTCCTTACGTTTCTTTGGTAATTACTGGGTAAAAGCTGTGCTAACATTACTCGTTATGAACACTTTTTCGGCACTTGAGTTCTTCTCTTCCTAACGCATAAGTCCTTAAGTATTTTCGCATAAGCCGGAACTTGTTGGATAGCATCTAGGAGAGGGATATTTATGTTAACATGTTTAAACATTTTCATAATCTTCTCCATTTGTGCATTAGGTTTGTTGTCCCTCAACCTATTTGGATAAGGAGCTTTATCAATAATAGTTGGGTCCAACATTTGTGGAGAAGTTCATGTGGATAGAACGGATCCCAGAATTGGAGTGGGGATCTTTTCAGGTTGACTCAATGAGGTGGGCGGAGGGTTCGAGCCTAGGAGAAAATAGAGAATAGGCTCGGAAGAAGATGAACTAGGGTCAGAAGTGGAAGTGGAGGTAGAAGCCAGGGTGTCATTGATTGATTCATCATTATCAACCTGTTCACCAACTTGGTTATTCAACACTCTTCCAGATCTCAACGTGGTGATGACATTCACATTATGATATTGTGAGTGCCCAGGATTAGGTAAAGGTTGAGATGGAAGTTTCCCTTTCTCTCTAGCACTCATTGCGGCATTTAATTGTGCAATTTGTGTTTCTATCGATTTGATACTCTCACCGTATGAGGCGGAGTCCTTCTTTATGGTATCGATAGAAGACCTTATATCAGTTGACATTTGCATGGAATGTTCCATAAACAAATCCAAGGTTCGTTCGAGTGAAGAGAAGTTTTTGGTACCAACCGTTTGGAAATAATTATTATAAGGTGTAGAATTGTTGGCTAGATTTTGAAAAGTTTGTGGTTGAAATGGGTGCTGATTTTATGGTGAATGCTGTTGCTGTGGAGGAACCCTTTGAAAGTTATTTTGGTTTGGAACCGTATTTTGAGTTTGGTGTTGGTTTCAAGAAAAATTAGGGTGATTCCTCCAACCTTGATTATATATGGAAGAATAAGGATCGTTTCTAAGTCATTGCTGAAAAGTAACATTAGTGTGTTCTTGACCTTGCAACGGAGAATTCAAAGGATATTTTTCCGTCAGATGTGATGGATCTGAACAGCATCCACATGGTTTTAGGGAACGTCACCTGGTTTAGGGAGGCTAATAAAAATTTGTTTTCCATAGTTTCGAGTTTCTTTTGCATTGCTGTTATTTCGGCTTTTACGGCAATGGAAACATCAAGTTGATGGATACCAACCTTAGATGATGAATCAACGCTTTACCATTGCAAAGTGTTTTCAGCAAAATCTTCCAAAAATTTCCAAGCTTCACTATTGTCTTTAGACATGAAATTACCTTGACACATGGTTTCAAGCATCTGCTTTGTCATTGGATTAATGCCCTCATATATAATTCGGCACAGATCCCATCTATGGATTCCATGATGAGAATATTGGACAAGCAGGTCCTTGAACCGTTCAAAGCATTTCCAAAATGGTGCATTGGGAAGCTGGGAAAACTGGTTGATTTCACTTCTAACACGGGCGGTCTTATGATTAGGATAAAATTTCTTAAGAAATGCTATAACGAATTCATCCTAATTGGAAATAGAGTGTGTGGGTGTGTTATAAAGCCACTTTTCGGCTAAATCGCACAAAGTAAACGGGAGAAGACATAAACGCATAACATTCACAGAAAGTTATGAAGTGCCCATCATAGCATATACGTTTTCGAATTTGGTGATAAAAACGTATGTGTCTTCAGACTCTAAATCGTGAAATTTAGGTAAAAGATTGATATAGTGTGGTTTGATTTCGAAATTATCCCCATTGGCTGGTGGAATAGAAAGACAAGTAGAAAGAGGACTATGCATAGGGTAGCATCTCTCTTGGAGAGATATACATGGTAGATTCTGCGCACCTACGGGTGGTGGCAGAGTGGTGTTATTGAAATTCGATGGAGAACCGTCCATCTCGGTGGATGTTGTGGATGTTGAAGAAAAAAAGATGAAAAAATACCGACTTCGGAGTCGATAGAAGAAACGTGGACAAGACGGGCACTAGAATCCCGTATCCAGCCGAGCATGCACTAAGCGGGTTTAGCGCAAGTGGCAACGTATGTGTAAATTAAAAGAAAGGTTTGTTTTGAACAAGACGGATTTAGACAAATCATAAAAAATGCACAATCAACCCTAGATCTAAGGTCACCTAGGTCAAGTCACTAGACCGCTCCTAGGCTTCTAGAAGACAAATCGTGGGATAAATCCTTTACTGCCTCTTTATCCCTCTTGTGGCCAGGTAAGTGCCAGGTAAGTGGGAGGTATCCGCTATGTAAATAGCGGGCCTAATTAAGTAACCACTTGCCTTAGACACACTTGCCTAGACACCACAAAAGAAATGCGGATAAGCAGTAGATTACCCATGACCTTCCTCTGTCCTAATTGAGCGCGACGGTCCTTAGAGTCTCGGTCTAGATATTTTTTAATTAATGAAGGGTGATGCGGATGCTAGTTTTGTGATTTGTGGGGCTTAGGAAGGGTAATGAAATCCCCATCTAATCTGAATTTGGTCTTTGCCCCTTAATTTCCGTATTAAAATATGCAAAAACAATCAATATCAAAACACGCAACAAGAATTTTTTTAAGCGCGGCGAATTTTTGCAAAGAATCCTACAAAGAAATTGTTATTAGACTTTTCAGAGAAGAGAGAAGATAGAAATTATACCACAGAGAGCTGAAACCCTAATTCGTCCAAGGTGTCGCGGTTCCGCCGCCAATTCCTGCTTCTTGCAGCGGTTCCGCGGTCAACTAGACTGTTCTTTGAACAATTTTTGGTTCTGATGCTCCCCTTGCTCCTCTGGTCTTGATGAAATGACCTGAATCTTTATCTCCCTGCTACAGTGATTCCAGATTTCCTTGCAAAATTCACACACTAATCGTTAAGCACACGATGCGTTCTTGATTTAAATTTTGATGGAATAATAATATTTCAACTCAAATAGCAAGAATGAATAAATTACGCACGCATCCCCAGCAACGACGCCATTTGATTGAATCTCAAAAAAGAAGAATATAGGTTTGTAGTTTAGTAACCGCAATCAATAACGGTGTCGCGTTTAGCGAGCGTTAGTGAGCACGGGCCGTCCTCTGGGATTCGAGAAAATCGTAAATTCTTGCTTTAGTTGAGTCGAAAGAACTAGTAAAGAAATTCAAGAAATAGTTCAAGATTTAGTTGAGTTTAATAGTTTCATGAAATTTAAGAAATCATTTTCAAGAAAGAAAATTCAAGAAAATGTTCAAGATTTAGTTATCAAGAAAATTGTAGAAGGCTTGTAGGATTCGAACGGAATTGGTTGCCATGATGACTATTAAAAATGATTCATCTTATCTATTGGTGGAATTAACACTGGATTGATGGCTAAAAATGAGAATTAGGGATTCCTTGAAGAAACTAGGGTTTCTCCTTCATTGCCCCTTGTTCTTTCATTGATTGTCACTCTTATCTAGCCTATAACAAGAAGGATCATCAATCTAATCCCCAAATTGTGACGAAATTCATAATGAATTGATCTCTCTCACAATTGGACATCGATGATTCTCTTTGCTAAAGTCTATAATCTCCATAAGACTTAAGATGAATATAGGATTCTCTCACCATTTGATCTACCAAATTCTTTTGAATCCTAGCAAGCGGAGATTTACTCACATATAATGAAAATAGAAGAATCAAGAATTAAAGATTTCATGATGCGGAGATTTAAAGAAAGTGAGATTAAAAGTATGATCACCTTTATTATTCAATTTCAAATTACAACTTCATCAATCCGAGATTATAAGAAGAATAGCTCTCGATCACTCCCTTGAAGAGATAATTTCTCTGTCGATCTTCGCTTCGCTCAATCACCGTGAGTCTTGGATCTATCGAGGATCACGTGCTTATTGATGACGATCGGTTTCGCATAAAGGAATCTTGAATGATGTCGCTCGATGAATTTCTCAACGATTCTTGATCTTGGATCTTGATTTGGTTTTTGGATCAAAAGTTTCGAACCAATTTTTTGGAACCCTTTTCAATGTAGCCTTAGGTCTTTTTATAGCCCCTAATCAAGCATCCCCCATAAGCTAGGTTGTTACAAAGAGACTTCTAGAATAAGTTAGGTAGTTATCAAGCTTTCTCAACAAGCTAGGTTATTATAGAGAAGTTTCCAGAACAAGTTTGTTACAACGAAGCGTCCTCAACAAGTTAGGACGTTGTAATGAAGCTTCCGGAGAATTCTCGATCGCCGACTCCCTGAATCGGCCGCGGATCCGCGGCGACTTGGCCTGACTCGGCCGCGGTTCTGAGGCCAATTGGTGAGATTGTTGCTTCAAAATTCTTTTATCTTCTGGTGTTGATCTCTGGGTATTTATGTGATATCTGGAATCTTCTTATCTCTTCTGAATTTCTGACAGTATTTGATTCTTCGATTTCCTGTATTTTAATCGGCGAATTTCCGATTCCGATATTTGACCTGAGCTAATTTTTGCACAAGATCTCAATGAAGAATGTTAGAGATATACAAAATTATGCGTGAAATATTAAACACACAATTTTCTTCATAATGTTGATTATAATGTATAACACATGGTAAATGATATTTTGCAGACGAACTTCTAATACGTGTTATATTTATATCAAATACCTTTAGATAATTAAGAAAAGTAAGAAAATTGTCATGTTAAAAGTGCACTATTTTCGACTAAACAGTGGGCTATGATGAAGATCCAAGGAGTGGGTAAGGAATTTGTTAAGCTTAAGTTCATTCCCTTTGCACTTAAGGACAACACAAAGAGTTGGTTAAACAGTTTACCTGTTAGATCGATTACTATGTGGGATGAGTTTGTGAAAATATTTCTTAAAATTTTTTACTTGATTCATGAACTGTTCGAATTCAAAACGAAATTCACAATTTCAAACAAAAATAGGGTGAAATCTTTTAGAAATGCTTCAAAAGATTCAAGAATATCCTAATCAAATTTCCCCACTATGGTCTAGAACAATGGCGACTGTGTCGGATAGTCTATGAAGGTTTAGACTCCAGCTCCCGCATAATGCTAGAATCCATGTGTCGATGCAAATTCTTGAGCTATGGTGCTAGAGACGCATGGAAATTTTTAGAAGAGCTGGCTAAGAAGACTATTGTTGGGTTACGATAGCGCCCTAGCCATCAACCATGGCTGGTGTGGAACAAAAATGACGTTTTAAAAATTTGGCGCTAACGAATCCTTCTAGATCGAACCATAAACCCTTACTAGCAATCTACAAAGAGCAAAACTATAGTGGTAGAAGTGGTTATACCGAACGAGCCATGTTGTTTGGTCTTCTACCATCTTCATAAGCTCCTTGAGGCGTCCTGGATCGAGCTTGGCCTCCGGTATTCCTCCGTCGAAGATGATCCACACGAGGGAGACGATGCAGGCTCCAGCTTCGCCTAGCAAAACAACTGACGCTCCAAGGTTGCTAGCAATGGAGAGTGGGTGTATAGGAATATCTCACTATCTTTTCTCTCAAGTCTTATGCTCTAATGAGCAATCAAAGAAGAAGAAGGAGATGATGAGGAAAGCCATGGGCATAAGCAACTCAAGAAATGGCTAAGTCTCTAAAGAGTGAATGAATCAATGAATGTGACAGCAGTGAGTCATGTAGAAAGAATGTCTAAGTCTCTTTTTAACCATGCAAAGAAAATATCTCATCCATTTGCAATAAACAATGAAGAGCCATACCTTTCTACATACCTCAACATGCTCATGCCACCTCACATCTCCACCTCATTTCCTAATGATTTTCTAAAAAGGAAAATCATATAATGAGGTGTCCATCTTATAGAGGATATTCCGTATAAATATGGAATACAGCCCGGTATACAAATCAAAATACATATACGCGTACTCGTATAAAAATACGAATAGCCAAGAGAGAAAATGAACAGTGAACAATAATACTAGAATACATACATACATACATACATACATATATATATATATATATATATAAATTATTAAATCAAAACTTGATTTAATAATTCAGCTCAATCCTAAGCCGCTAGTATTATCAACCGTCCGATAAAAGTCTGTGTAGCATGTACACATATTTTAATCGGACACCTGTACTAACATACGTCATCTACATCATATCGCCTGAACCGTGAAAACTCTCTGTGTGGGACTCTAAAGACTCGTCAATATGCTGGCAGTGGGTTTAACCACAAGCACGTCAGCGACACTAGCTGTACGTAACGGCTACCCAGGTATTCAGCGAGAGGAAGGCCGACGAGAACTTATCCGAACCCCTACTAAGACTGTCAGTGACAATCTCCGTACAGTCCGGTTTATTCGTCTAAGAGTATCACATATCAAGTCTAGGGGGTGGATAAAGTCAGACCCCTAATAGCGCGATATTTTGTGTCGGTATGAAGTCTATCACCCACTGAGAAACTACTGATCCAAATCAGTAATTCACGTCTACCTTGGCCAAGAATTTCTGGTGATGGCCATTCGTGCACTTGGCGACATCAACCCTCAATACCGAAAGAGACGAATCTCTGACGATCCGCTCACTGCCTCCATGTGGCTCGGGATTGTACCCAACTAAAACCTGTTTGTACGACTCCTTTGAGCCATGGTAGGATAGTAATCAAAACACAGTGGGAACTCACACAAGACAAATGACGATCTCAGGTCGACAGACTAACCTGTACACATGTAACCTGAGAACTGCTATATGACAATAGGTATAATACCAACTAGCATATCCCCTGCGAGTTTGTCCAGTGTACTTATAACCCAATGAGCACCTGTATACTATCTTAGGTGACTGACTGACACCAATGGCTTATGAGACCGGCCACCATCCCTCGTTGGGGTCTCGATAAGTATACATTAGTCTACTCCGGAGTATCGATGCCCAATCTCGACATTCCCTCGACTAGTGACATTTAAGGATGTGCTTATAAACCACCCAGCTCCCATGTATATAATCGCCATCATAATGCTGATAGTCAAGCAAGAATCCTATGGGCTCTATCAATATGTAATAGTGATCTAGAATACCATATAATGCATGTACATGATGATAAAGGCAAACCAGATAGCATAGTATCATGTTGAGTAAGACCGTTCTACCCGTATAGGCCCTCCCTCAATCATCACAATCGCATGCCTGCGATTACAATAATTGACTTGAGAGTACTATACCCAACAACTATTCGGTAGGAAAGCGTGAGTTAGAAACCATCCACGTTGACTAGGGGTGGTGCAAATGTAGTTGACATCTCTATAGTGGCTGAAGCAAAAATCGCCGCTCTTGTATGGCGAATGGAAGTTTAGAAGGCAAAAATTCACCGTCACTAGTTAACTTTGTCTCTCAACCTGTGTGTGCTAATTGTCAGAACCCTAGCTACATAGTGGATGAATGTCCTTTTCTTGTCGGGTCTCAGGGACACGAAAACTTTAATGCGCTGTATTAAAACTAGCATCCAAGGAACGATCCTTGCTCGCAGACGTACAATCCCGGTTGGAAGAACTATCCCAATTTCGCATGGAATCAGGCGCCTTTTCGAAACAACAATTCAAACTCGCTGTTCCAACAATTTCAAAACTCAAATTTCAAAATCAAAAATTGGGATATTCCAACAACTAACCACAATAGTCGAATTAGCCCAACCAAATCTTTGCACCCCCTGGGTTCGTCCAAGACAACAAGAGGGTGTCTTCTATTGGAAAAGTGTTAGAAACTTTGATCAGAACTTCTGCGTAGGCCACATCTAGTCTGGATACATTCATGCAAAATTCTGGTCAGTTGCATAGCACTAATAAACAAGCCATAGACAGACTAGAAATTCAAATCAGTCAGCTCACCGCTACAGTGAGTGAACAAAAGAAGGGAACATTTCCTTCTCAACCGGTGACGAACCCGAGAGAACAGAGGAACCATAACGTTCATATTGTTCAGTAGAACAACGTTGAGAATGTGAATGCCATCACCGTCCTAAGATCCGGACGTACGATTGACAACAGGGTTGTCAAATCTAACAATACATCTAAATGTGCGGTTGTCGATTCACCGGCACATGTTTCGTCACCTGTTTCATCTTTTGGCCTGTCTACTTCTTCATCTTCATTACCGTCTTCACCATCTTCACCTACTTTTTCGTTGTTAGCTACAATTCCTTAAAAGCAACAAGATTCAACGCCACAATTTCGTCCAGCAGTACCAACATGAACGATCACACCTTCTGCACCACTCCATCTGCATCTTTTTCGAACCAAGTGTTTGAGCCCAAAGCTCCCTACCCCAATAGGTTAAGGTCAAAGAAGCCCTCTACAAGTATAGAGAAGGTTTTAGAAGTATTTAAATGTTGTGAAGTAAACATCTCATTGTTGGATGTGGTCCAACAAGTCCCGGCGTATGCAAAATTCCTCAAGGATTTATGCATGCAGAAACGACGCATGAATGTGCCAAAAAAAGTCTTCTTGGCCACCAATTTAAACAATGTCTTGTCCAAGTCCATTCCGGTAAAGTATAAGGACCGTGGCTATCCTACTATTTCTTGCACTATGGAGGACAAGAAAATTAATTGAGTTTTGTTAGATTTAGGTGCAAACGTGAACCTGTTCCCTTACTCAGTTTATGAACTGCTGGGTTTGGGAGAATTGAAGCCGACCAAAGCGACTCTATAATTAGCAGACCGATCCATAAAGATACCGAGGGGAGAGATTGATGACGTTCTTATTAAGGTCGGGGAATTCATATTCCTTGTAGATTTCATCATTTTGGAGACCGAACCTATTGCCAATCCCAGCGGTCAGATTCTAGTCATCCTGGAGTGTCCTTTCCTAACCATGTCCAATGCGTTGATCAATTGTCATAATGGATCTATGAAACTATCATTTGGAAATATGACAATTGACCTCAAAATCTTCGGTCTAGAAAACCAAGCGAGCGATCGACACAATGAAATGTATAAAGTCAATGCTGTACACGATATGTCTGAGGAGGAGACATTTGACTCCAACGATGAGTGTCTTGACAAAACCTTTAAAGAACTATTCTGTGAGGAGCTTCTCTTGCTTGAGAAACTAAGCCCTGAGAAGGTTTCTTACACACATTGGGGGTCCCAATTCGAACCACTTTGTAATGAATCCCTCGAAGTGCGACCATTTGTAGAGGAGCCGTCTAAGCTTGACCTCAAGATTCTTTCCGACCACTTCAAGTATACATACTTGGGCGGCAACAATACGCTTCTAGTTATAATCACAACCAACCTTGTGCTTGGGCAGGAATCGGCACTCATAAATGTTCTGAGAAAGAACATGGAAGCGATAAGTTGGTCGATGGCTGATATCAAGAGAATTAGCCCCGCTATCTGTCAGCACAGAATTCATATGAATCATGATTCCAAACCTTTCAAAGATTCTCAACACCGGCTAAACCTGGTAATGAAAGAAGCGGTACGGAAGGAAATGCTGAAGTATCTTGACAAATGGGTCCATTTATCCCATATTCGATAGAAAATGGGTAAGCCTCATTCATGTCGTACCGAAGAAATCGGGCATCACTGTGATTACGAATGAAGCGAATGAGCTAGTCTCAACCTACACACAAACAGATTGGAGGTTCTATATTGATTACAGAAAGCTCAATTCAGCTACTCATAAAGATCATTTTCCACTGCCCTTCATTGATCAGATGCTTGAACACCTAGCCGGCTATACTTACTATTGTTTCCTTGATGGATACTCCGGCTACAATCAGATCTCGATTGATCCAAAGGATCAGGACAGGACGACTTTTACTTGTCCTTTCGGTACATTCACCTACCGTCGCATGTCGTTTGGGCTATGCAATGTACCCGCCACATTTCAGCGGTGCATGATGAGTATATTCTTTGATATGGTAGAGCGATTTCCGAAAGTATTTATGAATAATTTCTCCATCTTTGGAGATTCATTCTCTGAGTGTTTGAGGCATCTTGAGCTGGTGTTGATACGATGCAAAGAAAATCACCACACTCAATTGGGAGAAGTGCCACTTCATGGTCAAGCATGGTATTGTGTTAGACCACATTATTTTTTAGAATGGAATTGAAGTCGACAAAGCAAAAAATGGCGTCATATCATGTCTCCCACCTCTACGGACCGTCCGTGACATCAAGTCATTCTTAGGACACACCGGTTTTACAGGTGTTTCATCAAGGATTTTAGAAAACTGGTTAGACCCTTGGCATTCCTGCTGGCCATGGACGTTCCTTTCGAGTTCAATTCCGAGTGCCTTACTGATTTCAAACTAGTGAAATCGGAGCCCACTTCCGCTCCGATCTTAAGTGCACCAAACTGGAATGAACTACTCTAGCTGATGTGCAATGCTTCTAACTTCACATTTGGCGCTGTCTTAGGATATCGATTTGAAAAGAAACCGTACGTAATACACTACACGAGCAGGACATTGAATGACACATAGCTAAATTATACCACCACGGAAAAAGAATTCTTAGCTGCCGTCTATGCATTTGAAAAGTTCCTTCCATACTTGATCGGTACCCACATCACAATTTATACTGATCATTCTGTATTTAGGCATCTCTTTGCAAAGAAGGATACCAAAGCCAGATTGATACGTTGGATTCTCCTTCTTCAAGAATTTGACTTGACCATCAAAGAAAAGAAGGGAACCGACAATGTTGTTGCTGATCATCCGTCTTGCCTGACTAATGCACCAGTTGAAGACATTCCAATCAATGAACAACTTCTCTCCATGTCAGTCAAACCCTTTTTCACTGATATTGTGAACTACCTTGTCACTGGAGAAACACTGTACTTTTGGTTGAAGCAGGACATGTCGAAATTTCTCTTCCAAGTCAAATTGTTCTATTAGGATGAGCCTTACCTATTCAAGTACTGTCCTGACCAGATCATTAGGATATGTGTTCCCAGCTCTAAAACGATAAATGTGTTATCATTCTATCATGACCAAGCTTGTGGAGGCCATTTTGTACCCAGAAAAACCACTGAGAAAGTTTTTCAATGCGGATTCTATTAGCTGACACTTTTCAAGGATGCTTTTGACTATTGCAAAACTTGCAGCCAATGTCAGCATATGAGAAAGATTGGAAAATGAAATCAGATGCCCCTAAATTCCTTTTTGATTGTCGAGATTTTTGATGTCTGGAGAATCGATTTCATGGGACCGTTCCCAAACTCTTTCGGGAATGTGTACATCTTGTTGGATGTGGACTACATGTCCAAATAGGTGGAGGCAGTGCCTTGCAGAACCAACGACAACAAGATTGTCATAAAATTCTTGAAAGAAAACATTTTTTCTCGGTTCGGCACATCTCGCACCATCATCAACAATAACGAGACACGTTTTTGCAATCGATCGTTTGAATCGATGATGAAGAAGTATTCCATAAGCCACAGATTGTTTACACCCTATCATCTTCAAACTTGCTGTCAGATTGAAGTATCCAATCGCCAAATAAAACAAATCTTGGAGAAAACTGTCAACCACAACTGTAAGGACTGGTTGTTGAAGTTAAATGTTGCTATTTGGGCTTTTCGCTAGGTTTTAAAACGAATTTGGGTATGTCATCATACCGACTCATTTTTGGAAAATCTTATCATTTGCCTATAGAATTGGAACATCGAGCATTCTGGGCAATCAAACAACTCAATTTTGACCTTGAAAAGGCCGGTAAGGAGAGAAAACTTCAACTAAACGAGCTCGATGAGATATACAATGATGCATATGAAAATGTCAAACTCTAAAACAAAAGGCGAATGTCTTTCATGATAGGGCGATTCTCAGAAAAACTTTCACAGTAGGATTCTGCTGTACGATTCACGAGTTCATCTTTTTATAAGAAAATTGAAATCTCGTTGAACAGGTTCATTCCTTATGCACCCATTTTTCTACATGGTGCATTCAATATCGAAGAGCGGCACTATAGCAATGCGTTTAAAGTCAATGGCCAGCGTCTGAAGTCGTTTCTAGAAATGTCGGCGGAACCGGGGGAGCTCATGTTCTTACATGAGCCGTGTTACAACGTTGATCACAAACCCACCTCTTGTAAATAGATTTTTGTCTCATTTAAAGTCTTTTAGGGGCTTTTTTGTAAAAATCTTGTGTAAATACCTTTTACCAAAACACTTTTTATGGGTGGTTATTTAAAAATTGCCTTAAAAACTACCCCCAGATCTGAACCCGAGCCTCATCACCAAAAAAGAACCCCTAATTTCTTTCCTCTCTTCAGCTCCAAGCTCCCCCAAAAACCTAAGCCCCAAATTCATCACGACGGCCGTGGTTTAGGCAGCTCAGGTTTCTCTCCCGTGACTCCATCTTCACCCTCTGTAAGAACTTCATCTCCTACTTCATATTTTGCACTTTGATTTCTCCAGTTATTATTGTGAGCACTACAAATGGAAGATCTTGTTGTTGAGAAAAATATTGAGCAAATTTTTTTCACATGCTACATGCAGGGTTCCTCAGCACCGCTACTGGGTTTCGGGAGCAGCGACCATGCCATTTTCAAAAAATTGGCGTGCTAAATAACCCTAACCTAGAATCTTAACTAGAGAATTAGACGAAACTAGCATGTAAACATCTTTACATCTAAGTGAATAAGAAATACAACCTTTGTAGACCGGTCCTTCACTTCAATAGCTCCGTGTAGTAGTCCCTTCGCTCCAAGTAGTGAACACCGGGACTCTAGAAAGGCTCCACAAGATGAAAGGAACAAACTTGCTTGAAGACTTCGAGGTCGAAAATGATCTATGTCGAGGAGACACTAACTCAAGCTACCTCTTCATTAATTATGAAGAAAACAACCTAAACTAAATGGCTAATCTAGTGTAGATTGATGAAGTAGGAATTTTGCTCATTTTATAAATATTTTTCTCACTAATTTCTTCACCTCCCAAATTGCTAGAGAGCTAGAGGAAGGAGATGAAGAAAAGCAACCATGGAAAAAGTCAAGTGTAGAATGGCAACCATGGGTGAGTTAATATCATATACTAACCCTTGTAGAGACTAAACCATGGTTAATCATAATGGTTGGTTTATAAATATCTTAAGTAAAACAAAATTGGTGGACTTAGTCAATGATTCTACAAGCTTCCACTGAGCATCAACCATGACTAATTTCTATCCAATTTTGAATTACTTTAAATAATAAAACCCTTTATTATGTTAAGCATTGTGTGAGTCTTATACACCCGCGTAGCATATAGCAACAAGCATGACACAATAATATATATCACATATATATTAAGTGTACACACACAAGTGAGAAAAAGAAATGCTTAGGTGAGAAAATATTAGTTAATGTAAATTAATATATCACATATATAATTATACATCAAATTATAAAATCAACACTTGATTTAATAATCCGGCTATATCACATATAATTGACTAATATCATATGTATCAACTTATCGAATCAACACTTGATCCGATAACCCTGCTATATCACATATAACCGATCGATATCACATATCGCGACAATAGAATGTGGTATCACATATGCGTATTAATCTCGGTCCCGCACATATCACATATGTGCTCCTACTTCGTTTCGCTTGAGCCAGGAAACGACTGTGTAGGACTCTAAAGACTTGTCAATACGCCGGCAGTAGGTGATGATCAAATCAGTCATCCATAAGCCGCCAGCGGTACTAGCTAGACGTAACGGCTACCCGAGTATTGAGCGATCAGAAGATCAACAAGCAAGCCTACTCATACTCCTGGGAATCCAATAAGTAACACTATCGTTCAGTCCGGTCTCTTCGTCAGATATGTTGCATATCTAAGCCTGGGGGTGGTAAACGTCAGATCCAAATAACCTGATAAGTCATGCCGATGTGAGGCCCATAACGGTTCGAGAAACTTCTGATAACACTTACCGGTAGATCTCAGCAACCCTGGCCAGGGATTTTCTGTTATGGCCAATCGAGCATAGTGCAACATCAACCCCTAATACCGAGAGAGACGAAATCCCCTCCTATCGCTCATTGCCTCCATGTGACTCGGGACAGTACCCAAAAACCACCGTTTTGCACGATCTCTTGAATGTGGTAAGGTGGAAATCAAAGCATAGTGGGAATCACACAAGACTCTATAACGATCTCGGGTCGACAGACTTACCTGTATCAGTGTCACAAGAGAACTGCTATCTGACGTGAGGTATACTACCATCTAGGAGTTCTCGGTGAGTCCGTCCAGTGTACCCAGTCTCCACTGAGCACCCGTATACCATCTCTGATGTCAAACACCAATGTATATGGGATCATCCATCGCCCATCATATGGGTCGAGAAGCGTATACGCTAGTCTACTATGGAATATCGATGCCCCGTCTCGGTACTCCCACGACTAGGAACATTTGAAGGATGTACTTACCGACTACCTCTGCCCTACTAGTATGATCAACATCATAATCCTGGTAGTCAAGTACTCATCCTAGGGGCTTTATCAACATATAACAGAGAGACAATCAGTATACATGTTAAGATAAAAAGTAACCAGATAGTATACTATCATGTCGAGCAAAAAAGTCCTCCCTATATATGTCTAAGAATCCACTATAATATACATCACATGTATAATAATGGCCTCTAGGGCATACATATAACTAACAATCTCCCATTTGCACTAAGACAATTTGTTGTAGTATCTCATACTCAACGTCCTATAAAAGTCTCTCTAAAGAAAGGCCTCTGTGAGTGTATCCGCCGTGTTATCATTCGCATCAACTCTCCTTACCTCGATCCCTTGGAGATCAAACATCTCCCTGATCAGATGATACTGTCCTCAGAATATGTCTGGATCGCTGATGGGACCGGCGTTCCTAGGCGAAAGCCACAACTCCATTATTGTCACAATAACAGTTATTGGACGCTCAATGGTAGGAACTATGTTCATCTCATGAATAAGAATTATCCAGACATCCACTTTGGTAGTATCGTTGGTAGCGATGTATTCAGCCTTATCGTCTAGTTTGCCACGGTACATACCTTGGAACTCTTCCAACATACCGTCCCTCATATGAGGGTAAAGACAAAGCCTGAGACTGACTTTCAGTCGACCTTATCACTCTGGAAGCTTGAATTGGTAAAGGACTCCCACTGGAGTTCACCGTTACCAAACACCAAGAACCTTTCTTTAGTGTTTCTCAAGTACTTAAGAATGTCCTACACAACTGTCCAGTGATTCTCCCAAGATCCGATTGATTCCTGATCACTACACCTAGTGAGTCAGCTACATTTGGTCTGGTACATAACACCGCATACATGATAGAGCCTACTGCCAAAACATAGGGTATCTCTTGCATGCGAGCTCTCTCCAAATCAGTTTTGGGAGACATCTTTTTGGAGAGAGTGATTCATGAGTAAATGGGCGTACCACCACTCTTAGAATCCTCCATACTAAACCCCTTTAATATGGTGTTAATGTACCTGGATTTGGGACACTCCCAACATCCACTTAGATCTATCACCATCGATCATAATCCATAAGATGTAGTAGGTATCATCCAGATCTTTCGTGGAGAATCCTCGTGATAAGTGGAGCTTGACCGAGTATAGCATAGGAAACCATTTCCTATCAAGAGTATGTCATCTACGTACAATACGTGGAAGACAACCTTACTCTCTACAACCTTTTTGTATATACAAGGTTCATCTACTTTTTTGATGAAGTCAAACTCTTTGACTGCCATATCAAAACAGATGTTCCAACTCCGCGATGTATGCTTTAATCCTGACGGACTTAAGCATAGCTTTGAAAGTCTCAACTTTTCCATTAACACCAAGAATCTTCTCAAGATCCATTTACTCCCGATGGGATTTACTCCTTCAGATGCAATGTTCAAATTCATACTTTGTTGGTGTACATGGATTCCATCTTTGATCGCATAGCATCCAGCCATTTCAAAGAGTCCCTACTCATGATGGCCTGCCTGAACCTGGTTGGGTCATCATCTACCATGATGTAATCCTCGCTCCCACCGTCACCGAGGAAACCGTAGTATCTCTCAGGTGGATGATGAACCCTACCAGATTCGCGGAAAGGCTGAGGTTCGTTGGAGACTATTGAATCCTTTGGTTTCACCAAATTATCAGCTGTTAGTTTATCTAGCTAGAACTCCTTCCAGTTCTATCTCATGACCACAAATTTCTTTCACAAGAAATTCCTTTTCTAAAAAGGTGGCATGCTGAGAAAAAAAACACCTTTTGCTCCTCAGTGTGGTAGAAGATATACCCTCGCGAATGTTCGGGATCTCCAACAAACCTACAGAACTAACCTAGCCTCGAGTTTGTCCGGATTTTGCTTTTCAACATAGGCTGGACAACCCCATATCTTAACTCGTTTAAGACATGGTTTCTTCCCATTCCATATCTCATATGGAGTGGTAGGCACAGATTTGGATGGAACCCCATTCAATAGGTATGCAGCTTCTCAAGTGCATAACTCCAAAAAGAAACAGGCAACTCAGCAGTACTCATCATAGAGCACACCGTATCTCATAGGGTGCGATACCTCACCGTTGTGCTGTGGTGTATACGGAGGAGTAAGCTGAGAGAGAATCCTATTCTCTTTTAAATAATCCAGGAACTCCATGCTTAAGTATTCTCCTCCTCGATCTCATCGAGGGACTTAATACTTCTACCCGTCTGGTTCTCAACTTCAAGCTTATATTCCTTGAATTTCTCAAAAGTTTCAGACTCATGTTTCAACAGGAACACATGTCCGAATCTTGAGAGATTGTCGATGAATGTAATGAAGTACAAAGAACCAACCCTGGCATTTGTAGACATAGGATCGTATACATCACCATGTATCAGTCCCAAGAGTTCAGCAACTCTTTCTCCATTTCCAGTAAATGGAGTATTGTCATTTTACCTTTGAGACAATACTGGCAAGTATCATAAGATGAAAATTCGAACGGATTCAAATATTCATCCTTATGTAACTTAGCTAGTTGTGTCGCATTGATATGACCTAGTCTACAATACCACAAGATGAATTCGTTCATTTATGAACTACTCCTCTTGTGTGTGTTCTATATACTTTGTACTGTGGTTTGATTTAGAATGTATATGCCATTACATAACATCCAATCAACTCTTGATTCAGTAAAATGTTCACAACATTAACCTGCAATACAAAATTATATCCTTCTTTAACTTGATAAAGAAACTGATGTAATGTTGTATATCAAGTTCGGTATGTAATAACATTTGTTCAGAATCAATGTATTTACCATTTGGTAATACAAGGTGATATTTGCCAACTAATTTGGCTACAACAATTGCACCATTCTCTACACTAGAGAACGATCACCTATTCTCAGTTCTCTACCTTTCTATAGCCCATGTAACAGATTATATTTGTGGGATCCTAATTCGATATCTCATACCTAGGACATAGAGGATACTGAGAAACAGTTCTTGGTAATCGAACACACCCTAAGAATATGCATCAACATGCTCATTCCTCGATTGGGTCGCGTAGGAATCCAGATATTCCCCTATTTCCTACTCAGACTTATAACAATTATAAGATATAGCGGAACCAATGTTCCCCAGCTCAGTATAATAAGCAGGTTCGATCAATACATCCATATTATTATCTTGATTAAGGCGTGACATGGTCGCTACCAGGAGAGAGAGAGAAGAAAACACTCTGCGTATGCTCTTGCAAGATCAGATTGGTTATTATTTTATCTAATAAGGATGGCTCCCACTGTTTTTATCAAATCTTTCTTCAAATCCTAAAAGGTAAGACTAGTTGGGACTAATTACACTCTATAAGTTTGCCAATCTTTCGGCCAGGCCAGTGTCGGTACTTTGAGGGAGGTTCCCCGTGCTTTCGCACGGGCCTAATTAAAATAAATCTTATTTTCCCAGGGGTGTAACCCCGTTAACACCTTTCTAGACACTTACTTGATCGGCTAATTGTAATGTGCAAAACTCCCCCAAGAGTAACTCTTACTTGCAGTGGGTATCGGGATCCAACTATCTCATAGAAGGTATGCAATCTCATTGCAAATTTCAACACTTGAAATTCCCGATAATATTTTACCCCTGGCGTCCTATGACTTTGACGGAGGACAACAAACCATAGGCTGCTAGTCAAGTTCAACCTGTACATTTCATAATTGAATTAAACATACCCGCACGACCCTTGACGGAGGCCAACAAAGTCGCACAACTACCCTAATCCAATCTCATCTTTTGTTACAGATAAGCACTAGTTAGCTACCGCAAACTACGCCTTGATGGAGACCAACAAACGTAGCACGAATATTAAGTAGTGCTTATCTGAAATGACAGAGGGCTACAACAGATTTTTAAGAAAACCTTTTGCGTAATGAACTTGATATCGTTGTAGAATCGAGTGATTTTGAAAAGGAGTGTTTTTTAGGTTTTTACTAGTTTTGCTAAAGAGGTCACTCTCGGTGAACAGATCTCGGCTCTTTCCTCATCGAATGAGGTTCTGGATATTTCACAAATACCTCTATGCAAAGCATGAACTAAAAAAGTAATCAAAAGACAAAACCGAGTGGTTTGTAGCATCTGCCAGTTTCACTAAAGAGGTCACTTCGGGTGAAGGGATCTCGTCTCTTTCCTCATCGAATGAGGTGCTGGATATTCTACAAGGAATACCGCTATGCAAAGCAAGAACTAGAGCTACCAGTTTTTAAAACAAGATTCTACAACACCATTAGGTTTCTTTTATTTCATTAATCTCATTAATGAAGTCCCATCAATTATGCTTCCTAAGCATCACAGAAGAAATGAAAATATAACGTACGCTTATGCCATCTGCATTCGCCATAGTATCCCGTTATGAACCGTTAGGTTACTTAACTAACGGCATAGCGGGACGGGACTAGCGCGGGTGTAAAACATAAAAAACTTTTATTATATATCATATATATAATAACAACATTCGTCTTATCATATAAAGTGATCACATCACATAATATCAGCAGCAGAAGTCCACATATGAAATATTGGATATACGAGGAATTCCGTGTTTTAATTAAGCCAGTAAAAACACGGATTCCACATTCGCGATGAATAGCCAAACCCACATCCCTAGATCCCTACGAGAGTGGCAAGCAACCCTACCAATTCTAGAGTTAGGAGAACTGGTCTCGACTCCTCGAGATGGTCTCCCCCTGGACCCTAGAACCCGGTTACTTGCACTCCCATCCTTGGGTCTATCCTAATGCAGAAAAGTAAACAATATACATCAATGGTGACATCATCCTCGACCCGGAAGTGCCCCAATAAAAGAATATTATATACAAGTTTTTACATGAATGAAAGTGAAAAAACTCTCATCTCACATAAGACCCCCCGGCTATTCAAACATGACGATCCAATACAATATATCTTAGCAACACATAACATCACATGTCATCAACGTAAGTAAATATGCGTATCCTAATTGTCGTTGACATATAGCAACGAAATCGGCAATACACCATATATTACACTTACGGTCGCAGAAAAGAAAGTGAAAACTACAACAATTGGAATCCATAACCACCTTAGATATCATAAACCCAATGTATCACATACTTTGGATTTCATGCCTAACCAAATGAATTCTTTAGTCATCACATGCCTAATAATTATAAACCCCACATTTTAGTCTCAATATTGAAAACACTTTTTAATAACCAGTCGGGTAATTCAACAAGATTCCCGACAACCTGATCGAATGCTCGTCGGAAACTTTAATAGACGGCCGCACCCCCGATGCCATCGATGAAGTGCACTTAGGCGGAACACCGCGGCCACGACACCCGAATGGATGCTTATGGCGACGGGGTTCTCCTACAGTCACTTGGTCGGGGCTATGGGGCATGGCTATCTAATAAGGTTACCCGGCAAGTATCCGCGTATGCTATGTGATTGCGACGGACTTTTGATCCATATCAAAATCCCGTGGCAACCAATCAAATGAGACTGAATTGCTAGATTTATAAAATTCAAATTAGTTTTCATAAAACTAAAAATTGCGGATTCCAAATATTGTATCACAATCACAGATAATTAGACGATGTTAAACTTTTCGATCGAATCAACAAACACCCACAATTCCCAGAGAGTTCAACACTTAAGCGGAGTTTAAAAATCACCCAGAATATACCACAACACCTATGGACCAACCGTAGAAGGGCCAACCCTTGCCTCACCTATGGCGCCGCGGAACTACCGCAAACCCTAGGGTTTGGTGGCGATTCCGGCAGTCATAGAATCAAGTTAGAGTTTCATTCTTCTAGAGGGTCCATAGAAAACACCTGCATGATTTTTTGAAGATTTTAAACTAGGAAAAATCCAACTCTTGGGTAATTTCCAGCGATTGAGTATTTGATATTCGTTCGAACTTTTTAACGTTATTAAGATTACCCGAAACGATGTTAGAATTAAGACTACGAAATATTCCGAATTTTTTTTACAGAAAGATTATATCACATGCAATCCTAGTAAAAACAAGCAACACCTGAAACACCAAAACCCAGAGACCGGAACACCATAAAAAATTGAAGCCCAAAACCCCTCAAAAAACCGGTGATGCCGGTCATATTGCTTCATCTCGCCGGGCAAAATCCGGCGAAGGGGGTTTAATTTTCTGTGGTGTTCATGTTACATCTCATGCAATATTCTGCAACTGCTTAAAAAAAATTTAGACACTTTGAAAATTTCGACAGAAACTAGGTTATTTGTTTCGATGTTTCGGAGTTGTTTCGGTTTCGTAATCCTATAAACATCGTCTAATTCTCTAGCATGGCTCTGATACCACTGCAGGGTTCCTCAGCACCGCCACTGGGTTTCGGGAGGCATCGACCATGCCATTTTCAAAAAATTGGCGCGCTAAAGAACCCTAATCTAGAATCTTAACGAGAGAATTAGACGATACTAGCATGTAAATATCTTTACATCTAAGTGAATAAGAAATACAAGTTTTGTAGACGGTCCTTCACTTCAATAGCTCCGTGTAGTAGTCCCTTCGCTCCAAGTAATAAACTCCCGGACTTTAGAAAGGCTTCACAAAATGAAAGGAACAAGCTTGCTTGAAGTCTTCAAGATCGATTATGATCTACGTCGAGAAGACACTAACTCAAGCTACCTCTTCACTAATTGTGAAGCAAACAACCTAAACTAAATGGCTAATCTAGTGTAGGTTGATGAAGTCAGAATTTTGCTCACTTTAGAAATATTTTTCTCACTAATTTTCTTCACCTCCCAAATTTCTAGAGAGCTAGAGGAAGGAGATGAAGAAAAGAAACCATGGAAAAAGTCAAGTGTAGAATGGCAACCATGGGTAAGTTAATATCATATACTAACCCTTGTAGAGACCAAACCATGGCTAATCATAATGGTTGGGTTAATAAATATCTTAAGTAAAACAAAATTGGTGGACTTAGTCAATGATTCTACAAGCTTCCACTGAGCATCAACCATGACTAATTTCCACCCAATTTTGAATTACTTTAAATAATAAAACTCTTTATTATGTTAAGCATGGTGTGAGTCTTATACACCCATGTAGCATGTAGCAACAAGCATGGCACAATAATATATATCATATATATATATATTAAGTTTGCACACACAAGTGAGAAAAAGAAATGCTTAAGTGAGCAAATATTAGTTAATGCAAATTAATATATCACATATATAATTATACATCAAATTATTAAATCAACACTTGATTTAATAATCTGGCTATATCATATATAACCGACTAATATCATATGTATCAACTTATCGAATCAACACTTGATCCGATAACCCGGCTATATCACATATAACCGATCGATATCACATATCGTGAGAATATAATGAGATATCACATACGCGTATTAATCTCGGTCCCGCACATATCACATATGTGCTCCTACTTCATTTCGCTTAAGCCAGGAACGTATATGACTCTAAAGACTCGTCAATACGCCGACAGTAGGTAATGATCATATCAGTCACCCACAAGCCGTCAGTGGCACTAGATGGATATAACGGCTACCCGGGTATTGAACGATTAGAAGATTAACAAGCAAGCCTGCTCATACTTCTGCGAATCCAATAAGTAATACTACCGTACAGTCCAGTCTCTTCGTCAGATATGCCGCATATCTCAGCCTGGGGGTGGTAAACGTCAGACCCCAATAGCCTGATAAGTCATGCCGATGTGGGGCCCATAACGGATCGAGAAACTACTGATAACACTTATCAGTAGATTTTAGCAACCCTAGCCAGGGATTTCCTGTTAAAACCAATCGAGCATAGTGCAACATCAACCCCCAATACCGGGAGAGACGAAATCCCCTCCTATCGCTCATTGCCTCCATGTTACTCGGGACTGTACCCAAAAACCACCGTTTTGCACGATCACTTGAACGTGGTAAGGTTGAAATCAAAGCACAGTAGGAATCATGCAAGACTCTATGATGATCTCGGGTCGACAGACTAACATGTACCAGTGTCACCAGAGAACTGCTATCTGACGTGAGATATAATACCATCTAGGAGTTCTCGGCGAGTCCGTCTAGTGTACCCAGTCTCTACTGAGCACTCGTATACCATCTCTGATGTCAAACATCAATGGATATGGGATCATCCATCGCCCATCATATGGGTCGAGAAGCGTATACGCTAGTCTACTCTGGAATATCGATGCCCCATCTCTGTACTCCTACGACTAGGAACATTTGAAGGATGTACTTACTGACTAGCTCTGCCCTACTAATATGATCTACATCATAATCTCGGTAGTCAAGTACTCATCCTAAGGACTTTATTAACATGTAACAGAGAGACAATAAGTGTACATGTTAAGATAAAGAGTAACCAGATAGCATACTATCATGTCGAGCAAAAAAGTCCTCCCTATATATGTCCAAGCATCCACTATAATATACATCACATGTATAATAATGGCCTCTAGGACATACATATAACTAACAATCTCCCACTTGCACTAAGGCCATTTGTTGTAGTATCTCATACTCAATTCCCCCATAAAAGTCTCTCTAGGTAAAGGCCTCTATGAGTGCATCCGCCGTGTTATCCTTCGTATCAACTCTCCTTATCTCGATCCCTTAGAGATCAACCATCTTCCTGATCAGATGATACTGTCCTCAGAATATGTCTGGATCGCTGATGGGACCGGCGTTCCTAGGCGAAAGCCACAACTCCATTGTTGTCACAATAACAGTTATTGGACGCTCAATGGTAGGAACTATGTTCATCTCATGAACAAGAATTATCCAGACATCCACTTTGGTAGCATCGTTGGTAGCGATGTATTCAGCCTTTATCGTCTAGTTTGCCACGGTATATAGCTTGGAACTCTTCCAACATACCGTCCCTCCTATGAAGGTAAAGACAAAGCCTGAGACTGACTTTATCACTCTGGAAGCTTGAATTGGTAAAGGACTCCCACTGGAGTTCACCGTTACTAAACACCAAGAACCTTTCTTTAGTGCTTCTCAAGTACTTAAGAATGTACTACACAACTGTCCAGTGATTCTCCCAAGATCCGATTGATTCCTGATCACTACACCTAGTGAGTCAGTTACATAGTCACTAGGTGTTTAGGATCCCGGATTTGAAACATAGTTGTAGAATGAAAACTCAAGAAAAGCTTACGACTTTATAAACTCGCGAGATTCTTCTGAAAGTTTTTCCTGTTCTTTACTGAAGGCATAAATTTTTTTAATCAAAGTTATTAGAAACGAAATGACACTATTTCATGAGCATGCAAAGCGTAAAGGAACTTAAGTTAAATAATGAAGTGAGGTGTGAAAATACGGGTTGAATGCTTCTAACTTAGGGTGATAGAATTTCTAACTTAGATACTGAACCTAAGGATTAGAATCAACAGTGATTTCACAAAATTAGCTTAACTGATTTTGTGAGTGTAATCCGCTGAAAACCCTCAAGAGACAAAACTCCTTATACTAGGAACACCTAGAGATTGAACGGCTTGTTGCACGGGCTCAGTAAAATCGCGTTCCCTGCGAAAGTGAGATTAGAATTTTGTTTTGCTCGGGACGAGGAAGATAAGTTTGGGGATATTTGTTCATCATAATTAATTGCATTTTAATACCACTCATTATGTATCATTTTTTGAATAAACTTATGCTATTAATCCGTGTCTACTCATTAAGTACAGGTTACAGGTACACGGTAACCATGCACAAACATGCACGGTTACAACAGATTCAAGCCAAAATTGCAACGGGACGGAATTTCTATCAAAATACAAGTTTTGCAACAAAAACAAATGTTATAACATAAAAACCAAGTGTGAACACATTTGTGAGCTCTTTGGGCAGCTATGATCAAGTGAGCACAAGTGGGAAATACAAGTAGGCATAGCAAGTGGGCAAGAGTCATGAGTATTTGATAAAAAGATGATGTGATATATACTTTTAGAGGGAATTATCATACTCATAAACTTTTAAAACTCCAGATTAGAATCCAGTGTGATTTAGAGAAAAAGAAGTATGCTAAAATTCAAATGATGATGCTAGAGAAGCACTGAAGAGAGGTGGGCCCAATAAGCCGCAGTATGGTCGCTATTTAGCCGAGAATTTCGGCCCCAACTCACCTAAATTACATCGAGCTCTTGCAGTGCACTTCACTCTGTCATGGCAGCTCACTTGCATATCTCTTTTTTCTTGAAGTGAACCCTATAAATACCAGATTAGACTGCAAGCTTGGGAGCATACTTTTTGCACATTTTAGTTCATTTCTTGCCAAATTCATGTTACTTTGAAATAGCTTGCAGTTTATATTGAGTTCTTTGCTTTTCTCTGATCTTACAACCTATCAAGTGAGCTTGCAAGTTTAGATTTTAGTATTTGAATTCATAGCTTATACTTGGACTTGAAGATCAATAAAGAAACTCTTTTGTTCACATTGGTTCTTTGTGTTTTCCTTTTTCTTTACTTTCTTACAATTTCCTTATGTGTTTATTTATTTTGCTCTCTTGACTCTTAAAATGATATGTGAGTAGTTCCCCTTGCTAGGTGAAGTGGAGGGTTCATGAATTAACCACTAAAACTACACTAACCCTTTCTTGATCACATGGTTTAATTGAGATTTAGATGTGATTTTGTTAAGTTTTAATAACTCTTTGATAGGGTATTTTTCTCTTGATAGTTACATTGCAACCTTAGCATATACCCTATTTTTTATTTTACTAATCACTTGCAAAACCACTTCTAATTATCTTTTTAATATAAAGCTTAACTCGAAGTTACATAACTTGGGATCATTAAGTGTTTGGTTTAATATTTGATAGGGTATATAGTTTAATTTGGTCACATAATAAGTCCTAAACATATACTCTATGCTTACTAACAACACTTAATTAATCACAAGATATCTAGCTATTTATTTGGAAAAATTTATGATCATTTCTACTCGTAAGATTGGAAATCATGAGACTAAGATTGATATCATTTATAGTTTCGTGATAGCATACTTGATATACTCCCTAAACCATGTATTTACAAGCTTAAGAATGTTGTGATCAAGTTGAAGCATGAACTATAGTTTTAAGTTGTTTTTCATGAACCTACCCCTAAAACCTAAGCAATTCCCGTAAATATCTTCTTTTCCCAAAACATCGTATTCTTTTATAAAACGCAACAAAACCCAATTCTACCCATTATTTGAATTCAAATTGAACGTCATGATATCCATTCCCTGTGGATCGACCCGTACTTGCCGAATTGCTGCAACGCAACGTGCACTTGCGGTATTTTTAAAACTTGAGATTCGAATCATGCTACCTTTCCATAAAAACCGATATCGACATGATATCTTGAATTTCACGCACGCACGCATTAGGATTTCTCGAACATGTAAAAGTACTTCGACTTTTTTATGATGAAGACCAACAACTCTCGATGTGAGTATGGCAGCTGTGTGTACTTAAAGTGACTTAATGATGGCTCGTCGATATATCTACTCTTATATGACGATGACATGTTAATTGCTGTTATGAGCATGACAGAAATAAAAGCGCTCAAAGTTTCATTGAGCGCAGAATTTGACATGAAATATTTAGGTAAAACAAAGAAAATTCTTGGGATAGAGATTTTTCGAGACAGGAAGGCTGGAAAGCTATAGCTATCCGAAATAAAGTATATTGAGAAGGTGTCGAAAAGATTCAACATGAAGGACTCAAGACGGGTGAGTACCCCTATCGCCGGTCATTTCAAGTTATCCTCCAAGGAGCGTCCGAAATCAGGGGAGGAGAAGGAACATATGTCTCAAATACCGTATGCAAGCACGGTGGGATAACTTATGTACGCTATGGTATGCACACGTCCAGACATATCCTATGCGGTAAGTCTGGTTAGTCGGTACATGTCAAATCCCGTAAATCTTCATTGGGAAGCTATAGAGTGGATACTTCATTATCTGAAAGGAAGTAAAGATCTCGACTTACTCTTTCGCAAGTCAAAATATAAATTGAGCAAGTTGCAAGGATATGTAGATGCTGATTACGCTGGTGACTTGGACAAGAGAAGATCAACTACAAGTTATGTATATACAGTTGCAGAATCTCCAGTTAGTTGGAAGTCAACACTTCAGAATACTGTGGTGCTATCAACGACGGAGGCAAAATACATGGCAGTAGTGGAAGTATCAAAGGAAGTCTTGTGGTTAAAGAGTTTAGTTGGCGAGTTCGGATTCAATAAGGGGTCGGTTCCTTTGTTTTATGACAGTCAAAGCGCCATTCACCTGGCGCAAAATCAGGTATACCACAGTCAAACGAAACACATCAACGTGCGGTATCACGAGATAAAGGAGTGGGTCGAAAAGGAGATTGATTTGATCAAAATCGATACTAAGCTGAATCTGACGGACATACTAACGAAGGTAATTCTTACGGAGAACTTCAAGACAGCCTTGGCTTCTATTCAGGTACTCAAATGTGAGGAGGACACGTGGCCTCTGTAGGAAGGTGGTGTAAGTGTATATGTGCCCCTTGCCGTGTCAACTACGGCTATGCGGTATTTAAAACTTTAAAATCTTGAGGACAAAGCACTAAATCTCCAGGATACAAGCCCAAACACTATACTAAACAAACCCTAACTAGAGTTTTAACTACTCGGTTGAGAACACAACCTTTGTAGACGGTCCTTCAGGTCTTGAAAGGTGGACTTCACAAGCTCCTTGGGTTGATGAAATGAGCTCTCGAATCCGATTTTCCATGCCAAAGACGATCCACCCGAGGATTCAGATTTAAGCGATAGCTTTGTCCGAAACAATTAAAGATCAAGTCTTTCTAAGACAAGATATTTAGAGTGGTATAGTTTATAAACTAGATGCTCTCTTTTAATCCTCACAAATCAAGTGACGAAAAATGAGAAAGAAGATGAAGAGGTAGCAAATCAAGAATTTTCTTCAAGTGATGAAAATGATTAACCTCCCACAAAATATCTCTCACCCTCTAACTTATCCCTTCACACCCAAAACAAAAGAGTGGGTGGGCTTGGTGCCTCACTAGGGTGAGTCACAAGCCCACACACTTCCATGTTTATCTTGAAGGAAAAAGAAGAGACTGTAGCCATTTCATCAAGTATACATATACATACAAATATATAAATATAAATGTATGTATATAAACAAGTATACTCAAACCCGTATAAATACGTATACCGTATTTCTACCAAAATACGAATACCGTATTTGTACTAAAAATACAAAATACACATATTCATATTTAGAAAAAAATACATGTATTTGCATCAAAGCACAAATACCCGTATTTATATAAATACACGTATTTGTATAAATACCATATTCGTATTAAAATACAAATACCCAAAAGAGAGCAATCTAATACTAGCATCAAAAATGACCGTCTTTCAAACCTGCTAGTACTACTAAACCGCTCGATTAAAGCATGTGTATAAATACACGTGTTCAATCGAATACCCCTGCGTTAAACCATATGCAAACTACACCATATCGCCTGAACCGAGAAACCCTCTGTATGGGACTCTAAAGACTCGACAATACGCTGACAGCGGGTTTAACTACAAGCACGTCAGTGGCACTAGCTGTATGTAACGGCTATCCAGGTATCTGTCGAAGCAAAAACCGACACAATAACTCGTCCGAAAACCCTACTGAGCCTATAGGTGGCATTCTCTGTACAGTCCGGTCTGTTCATCTAAGAGTATCGCATATTGGGCCTAGGGGATGGTAAATGTCAGACCTCTAATAGCGCAATAAGTCATGTCAGTGTGGAACCCAATACACTCTGAGAAAGTACTGGTGTACCTACCAGTAAATCTCGCTTGCCTCGGCCAGGGACTTTGTGTATTGGTCAGCCGTACACAACGCGAAATCAACTCCCCATACCGGAAGAGACGAATCCCTTCTAACCCCTACTGACTCTAAGTGCTTCGGGACTGTACCTAACTACTACCTGGTTGCATGCCTTATTTGAGCCATGGTAGGGTAGTAATCTAAGTATAGTGGGAACACACTCGAGACGAATAGTGATGTCAAGTCAACGGACTAACCTGTACTCATGTCACCGGGGAACTGCTAACTGATGATAGGTATAATACTAACCAGCAGTTCCCAGCGAGTTCGTCCAGTGTAACTCATAACCCAATGAGCACATGTATACTATCTTTGGTACCGTATACCAATGGCTGCGAGATAGGCCACCTCCCCTGACGGGGATAAGAAATGTATATACTAGTTTACTCTGAAGTATCGATGCCCAGTCTCGATAATCCTATGACTAGGGACAAGTTTAAGGATGTGCTTATAGACTATCCATCCCCCACTAGTTTGACTGTCATCACAACGCTGGTAGTCAAGCAAAGATCCTAAGGGCTCTATCAACATGTATTAGCGATATGTTAAAAGAAACATATATACATGTTAAGATAGACTCAAATCAGATAGTATACTATCATGTTGAGCAAAACTGTTATTATATCTGTATATATCTGAAGCTTCGAAAATGTAATATATAATCCAGTACTATACAGTAATGGCTTCTAGGGCATATATCACTAACAATCTCCTACCTGTACTAAGGCCATGTTGTAAGTCGATGTACAACACCCCACGAGTTGCGGGAAGGCGGAAATATAAAAAACAATCTTGTTCTTTGGATTAACTTCGACTAACCGAAGAATCTTTGCTAAACTATAACTAACATATACATAGGATTTCTTAGCTATTATGAAAAGAGATTATACCTAGTGAACCTAGTCCTTCGTCTTTTCGTTATCCACCTCCTCCTCGGCCTCCTCTATGTAATAGACGATCCACCCGAGAGCATCTATTCCAAGCTTCACCTCTAATCTTGAGGTAACTAGGTTTCTTTAGTTGCTAATCAAAGGCACCTAGGTGATATAGAGTGTGGTTATGGATTAATTAGTATATCTAATCCTTGATCTCAACACATGAGGGGTAGGAATAGGGTTTGAAGATAGAGTGAGCTTGAGGAGAGAGAAGGTGAGCAAGAGAATGATAATGAGATAATGATCTCTCTTGAATATATGAAGCATAATGATTTATCAAAATAAATAAATAAAATGATTAATCATCATGCTTCATTTATTCATATGAGTGATTCATCTCATGAGTCATTAGTTCAATAAATGAAGCATTAACTCCAGGGATGAATCACACAAATGAGTTATTAAAACAATAAATGCAAATGCCACCTAAACCCCCAAGTCACTATCCTTCTAGAAGCTTCTCGCCAAATTACGAGAACGCCCCTCCTATCCATGAAAACACAGAAAAACTTTAGACTGTATAAATCCAATAATCCGATACTAGAATCCGGCTTAAACCAAAGCCGGCTAGTAAAAACTGTTCGAATATCGCACGTGCGTAAAAACACGTACGTGTCCGAACCCTTGTCGTAAAACCATACGACCTCTATATCGTTTCGCCTGGAGCAGGGAAACTCTCTGTGTGGGACTCTAAAGACTCGACTACTATGCTGGCAGTGGGTTTAACCACAGACCGCAAGCGGCACTAGCTGTACGTAACAGTCCCCAGGTAGATGTCGATAAGAAGGCCGATGACGAAACCCATCCGAACTCCTACTGAGCCTGATGTGATAATCTCCATACAGTCCGGTCTGTTCGTCTAGGACTATCGCATATCGGGCCTAGGGGGCGGCAAGCGTCAGTCCCCTAAAAGCGGTATAAGTCGTGTCCGAGTGTAGCCCATTACACCTTGAGAAACTACCGGAACCTACCAGTAAATCTCGCTTGCCCTGGCCAGGGACTTTGTGTAATGGCTCTCCAGACACAGCGCGATATCAACTCCCAATACCGTAAGAGACGAATCCTGTCTAACTACTACGGCCTCCAAGTGCTCGGGACTGCACCCAACTACTACCTGTTTGCACGACTCCTTTGAGCCGTGGTAGGGTAGCAATCTAAGAACAGTAGGACACACTCGAGGCGAAGTAGCAGTGCCAAGTCTGCGGACTGTGCTGTACTCATGTCACCTGGGAACTCTTAACTGACGACGGGTATAATACCAACCAACAGTTCCCTGCGAGTCTTGTCCGGTGTACCCGTAACCCAACGAGCACCTGTATACTATCTCCAGTACGACGTACTGATGGCTGTGGGACAAACCATCTTCCCAACTGGGATGAGAAGCGTACACACTAGTCTACTCCGGAGTATCGATGCCCTGTCTCGATAATCCTACGACTCGGGACCTGAAAAAGGATGTGCTTGTAGACTACCCAGCCCCCACTAGTGTGACTGCCATCACAACGCTGGTAGTCAAGCAAGATCCTAAGGGCTCTATCAATACATACAGACATATTAAGATAGATAAAACCAAGTAGCATACTACCATATTTAGCAAGACTGTTATATAACTGTGAATATCCCAAGCTTCCATTAAGTAATATACAAGATAGTATGATACAATAATAGCCCCTAAGGCATATACACTAACAATCTCCCACTTGCACTAGGGCCATGTACTGGCATATCGAAGACCGATGATCTCGAGTAGCCTCTCGAACTGAATCTGAGGTAACGCCTTTGTGAATGGATCAGCAATGTTCTCCTCTGTAGCAACTCTCCGGACCTCGATCTCCCGGCGATCTACGATCTCCCTGATCAGGTGATACCACCTTAAGATGTGTCTGGACTTCTGATGGGATCTGGGTTTCTTTGCTAAAGCTATAGCTCCGTTGTTGTCGCAATACAGAGGTATTGGATCAACAATGGTAGAAACCACCTGAAGTTCTGTTAGGAACTTCTTCATCCAGACCGCTTCTTTTGCGGCATCGCAAGCAGCAATATACTCCGCTTCCATCGTCGAGTCAGCAACGGTGTCCTGCTTGGAACTCTTCCAACACACCACCCCTCCATTGAGGGTAAAGACATAACCTGACATGGACTTGGAGTTATCCTTGTCACTCTGGAAGCCGGAATCAGCAAAGGCCTCGATCTTGAGGTCTTTTCCGCCGTAAACCAAGAACATCTTCTTAGTCCTTCTCAGGTACTTGAGAATGTTCTTCACTGCTATCCAGTGCTTCTCTCCTGGGTCTGACTGATACCGGCTTACCACACTCAGTACGTAAGCTACATCTGGTCTGGTGCACAACATCGCATACATTATAGAGCCTACCGCAGAAGCGTAGGGTATAATAGACATGTGTTCCCTTTCCAAATCAGTCTTGGGAGACATCTCTTTGGAGAGAGTGATTCCGTGACAAGCCGGTAGATTACCGCGTTTAGAATCTTCCATACTGAATCTTTTCAGTATAGTGTTGATATACATGGACTGCGAAAGTCCTAACATCCTCTTGGATCTATCACGATAGTTCTGGATCCCCAGAATGTAAGAGGCATCACCCAGGTCTTTCATGGAGAACCTGTGTGACAAGAATCCTTTGACAGATTGTAGCATAGGAATGTCATTTTCTATCAATAGAATGTCATCCACGTACAAGACGAGGAATACGACAGTCCATGCTACAATTTTACTATATATACATGGTTCATCTGGATTTTTGATAAAGTCATATTCTTTGACCGTTTCATCAAAACAGATGTTCCAACTCCGCGATGCCTGCTTTAGTCCATAAATGGACTTAAGCAGCTTGCATACTTTCCCGCTGCTCCCACTCTGATTGAAACCTTCCCGCTGATCCATATAGACGCACTCTTCTAAATTACTATTCAGAAAAGCCGTCTTTACGTCCATCTGCCAGATTTCATAATCATGGAAGGCAGCAATAGTAAGAAGGACCCGAATGGATTTGAGCATAGCCACAGGAGAAAAAGTTTCGTCATAGTCCAAGCTAGGTCTTTGACGAAAACCCTTTGCAACAAGTCTAGCCTTATAGGTTTCCACCTGTCCATCTACACTAATCTTTTTCTTGAAGATCCATTTGCATCCTATGGGTTTTACCCCATCTGGAGCAAAGTCCAAAGTCCATACTTTGTTGGTGTACATGGACTCCATTTCGGTCCGCATTGCATCTAGCAATCGTACCGAGTCGCCGCTCTGGATGGCCTGCTGGAAACTAGTAGGTTCATCATCATCAATGACGCAATCCTCTCTATCCCCATCTATGAGAAAACCGTAGTATCTCTCAGGCCGATGAGACGGCCTACTACTCCTACGGAGGGGTGCAGGAATTTCCTGTTCTTCTTGAACTACTGGTTCTACCAAACTTTCAGTAGTAGTTTGTGGTTCTGGAATTTATTCCAGTTCTATTTCGCTCCCTCTTGTTTCCTTTTCCAAAAACTGATGTTCTAGAAAATGGGCATTACGAGAAACAAAAACCTTTTGTTCCTCTGCGTAATAGAAATAATACCCCCTGGAGTTCTTTGGATATCCCACAAACTTATATTGTACTGATCGTGCCTCAAGTTTGTCCGGATGCTGCTTTTTAACAAAAGCTGGACATCCCCATATCTTTAGATACTGAAGATAGGGTTTTTTCCCACTCCACATCTGATATGGCGTGGTAGGCACAGTCTTGGTAGGAACTATGTTCAAAAGATATGCTGCTGATTCTAGCGCATAACCCCAGAAAGATCGCGGTAACTCAGCATTACTCATCATGGAACGTACCATATCCAATAGGGTTCGATTCCGTCTCTCCGATACACCGTTATGCTGTGGAGTGTATGGAGGAGTAAGCTGAGAGAGAATTCCTTTCTCTTTTAGGTAACCTAGGAACTCGGCACTTAAGTATTCACCACCTCGATCAGATCTTAGTGTCTTGATACTTTTGCCGATTTGGTTTTCTACTTCATTCTTATACTCTTGGAATTTCTCAAAAGCCTCGGATTAAGTTTCATCAAGAAAATGAATCCGTACCTAAAGTAATCATCCGTAAAAGTAATGAAATGGGAAAAACCACCTCTTGCATGTGTAGACATTGGACCACATACATCGCTGTGTATGAGTCCTAAGAGCTCGCTCGCTCTTACTCCATGTCCAGTGAATGGAGTCTTTGTCATCTTTCCTTTGATACATGATTGACAAGTGGCATAAGTTTGATATTCGAACGAGTCCTGTTAGTTATATGTATGCCCTAGAGGCCATTACTATACATAGGATGTATATTGTAGTGGATGCTTGGACATATATAGGGAGGACTTTCTTGCTCGACATGATAATATGCTATCTGGTTGCTCTTTACCTTAACGTGTACACTGATTGTCTCTCTGTTACATGTTGGTAAAGCCCTTAGGATGTGTACTTGACTACCTGGACTATGATGTGGATCATACTAGTGGGGACATGGTAGTCCATAAGTACATCCTTCAAGGTCCCTAGTCGTGGGTGTATCGAGACGGGGCATCGATATACCAGAGTAGACTAGCGTATACCTTCTCAACCCATACAGATGGACGATAGATGATCCCATATCCATTGGTGTTTGACATCAGAGATGATATACGGGTGCTCAGTGGAGACTGGGTACACTGGACGGACTCGCCGAGAACTCCCAGATGGTATTATACCTTACGTCAGATGGCAGTTCTCTGGTGACACTGGTACAGGTTAGTCTGTAGACCCGAGATCATCATAGAGTTTTGTGTGATTCCCACTGTGCTTTGATTTCCACCTTACCACGTCCAAGAGGGCGTGCAAAACGGTGGTTTTTGGGTACAGTCCCGAATCACATGGAGGCAATGAGCGATAGGAGGGGATTCGTCTCTCCCGGTATAGGGAGTTGATGTTGCGCTGTGTTCGATTGGCTATAACCGGAAATCCCTGGCCAGGGTTGCTGAGATTTACTGGTAAGTGTTACCAGTAGTTTCTCGAACTGTTATAGACCTCATATCAACACGACTTATCGAGCTACTGGGGTCTGACGTTTACCACCCCTAGGCGAGATATGCGACATATCAGACGATCAGACCGGACTGTACGGTAAGTGTTACTGGTTGGATTCACAGGAGTATGAGCGGGCTTGCTCATCGATCTTCTGATCGCTCAATACCCGGGTGGCCGTTACGTTTAGCAGACCGCTTGCGGCTTGTGGGTGCTTGATATGATCATCATCTGCTGCCGGCGTATTGACGAGTCTTTAGAGTCCTACACAGAGGTTTCCTGGCTCAAGCGAAACGAAATAGGAGCGCATATGAGATATGTGCGGGACCGAGAATAATGCGTGTATGTGATACCGTATTCTATTCTCGCGATGAATGTATCGATTGGTTGTATGCGATATAACTTAGTTATCGAATCAAGGATTGATTTGATGAGTCGATGCATTGGATATTAGTCGGTCATATGCGATATGACCGGATCGTTAAATCAAGTGTTGATTTAATGATTTAATGTATAATTATATATTTGATATATTACTTTTCATTAACTAGTATTGGTTCACTTAAAATGGATTTTCTCATTTGATATGCACATTATATATATGATATAGTTTTGTGCACTAGTTTGTATCATGTTTGATGATGCATGCAAGTTTGGGTGTATGTTTGAATTAAACCATGTTTAGTAAATGGTTAGGGTTTCATATCATTTGCTTTATTTACTTATTCATTTATTTATTTATTCTTTTTGGTGAGAAATAAAATGGTGACTTTATTTGGATTTCACTTGAAGCTTCATGAAGCTTTGAAAGTCAAAGCCTTTTTGTTTCTTTCCTAAACCCTAACCCTTTAACTAAACCCTAGTTCATTCTCTACACTTAACCATGGTTGCTAATATGATAAGAATCATTTTATTTTCTATTATTAATATTCTTATCATATTCTTTTTCTTCTTCTTCTTCTTCTTCAACAAGAAGAAAGCTTGCTACCATTAATGGCAACATGAGAAAAAGAGTGAGAAAGACAATTCTAGAGTGAACCCACTTCCTATTTCTTCATCCTTTACCACTTGCCAAGTAGTATAGGGTGTTTTCTTCACAAGTTTCATGACTTGGTGAAGTTGGAGCTTGATCTTGAGTTGCCTCGACGTAGATCATCTTCGGCATCGAAGTCGATGACCTAGCCTGATCATTTCTCCGACGAAACCATTGCCAGAGTCCGGATTCCGATAGGTACAGCGGAGGGATGTCATCACGGAGCCTAGGAAGTGGAGGGCCGGATCTACAAAGGTTGAAGCCCCTTTCACTTAGCACTAAAGTAGTTTAGTAGCTTGTTGTTTCGCCTAAACTCTAGTTAACGATCGCATTAGGGTTTCTCGGCACGGGAAAAATTTGAATTTGGCATGGTTGATGCCTTGTGAGACCTCTATAGTGTGCCTAGGAACCCTACAGTGGTATCAGAGCCTAACTAGAGCCTTAGGCGATGCGTAGACGATGTTAGAAGTCCGATCGAACCCGAAACCCTAGTTTAAAACCCTTCTCTGTACAATTTTTAAAAATTGGGATTTTTTTGAATTAAAAATATGCAGAAAAATCAGCAGGGAATTGTAAGAATTACTGTGCAGCACATGCTCATGATTCGATTAAAGCGCGGCGGAACCGCGGCACGATCATGGCTCGTGCGGCGGTTCCGCGGCCATGTAGTGACATTAGCTTTTCAATTTTGCACAGTAATTCCTATATTTTAGTGCTGTATTTTCTGGGAATTTTTAAATTCTACTCAAGAGTTGAGTTTTCTAAGTTGTATTGGGGACTCGGTGTTTTGATCGAGATGTTTAACTTCGTCTATGGGTTTTTCCGGATTATTTTGAATATGTTAAAAGGTTCGACCGGATATAAATACCCAATTTTTCTCCTGCCGGAAAATTTCCAAGTGTTGGATTTTTCCGTGGTTTAAAGAAGTTCTAAGTAGTGCAAGTAATGCGATGGTCCCTCTAGAAGACAACAAACCTTAACTCGATTATGTGACGGTCTTGAACTGCCCTTTGAACCTTAGGGATTGGGGTAGTACGGCATGCCACATGTGAGGCGTTGGCTTAACCCTTCTACGGCTGGACCGTTGGTACTGAGGCATGAACTGGATGCTTTTAAACTTGTTTCATGTGTTGAGCTGTTTTGGGAAAACTTGGGTATTTGAATGTTCGATCGGAAAGTTTAACATTTTCTATTTATCTGGAATGTGATACAATATTTAGAATCCACAAGTAGTTATGAGATAACTGATTTGGATGTTATAAACATAGCAGTTTAGTCTCACTTGATCGGTTGCCACGGAATTTTTATGTGATCAAAAGTCCGTCGCAATCTCGTAGCGTACGCGGATACTCGCCGGTAAAACTTAATAGATAGCCACACCCCATAGCCCCGACCAAGTGACTGTAGGAGAACCCCGTCGCCGAAAGCATCCGTTTGGGTGCTCGCGGCAGCGGTGTTCCGCCTTAGTGCACTTCGTCGACGGTATCGGGGGTGCGGCCGTCTACTAAAGTTTGCGACGAGCATTCAATCAGGATGTCGGGAATCTTGTTGAATTTCCCGACTTGATATTGAAAAGTATTTTCGATTCTGAGACTAAAATGCGGAGTTTATAATTGTTAGGCATGCGATGTCTAAGTAATTCATTTGATTAGGCATGCGATGTCTATGAAGGTTGCGGATTCCAACTATTGTAGTTTTACACTTTCTTTTCTGTGACCGTTAGTGTAATATGTGATATCGCCGGTTTCGTTGCTATATGTCAACGACAATTGGGATACGCATGTTTACTTACGTTGATGACATGTGATGTTATGTGTTGCTGGATATGTTATATTGGATCGTCGTGTTTGAATAGCCGGGGGTTTTATTTGAGATGGGTGTTTTTCATTTTCATTCATGTAAAAAACTTGTATGTAATATTCTTTTATTGGGGCACTTCCAGGTTGCGGAAGATGTCACCTTTTGTATATTATTTACTTTTCCGCACTAGGATAGACCCAAGGAGGAGGGCACAAGTAACCGGGCTCTAGAGTCCGGTGGGAGACCAACTCGAGGAGTCGAGTCCGGGTCTCCTAACTCTAGAATTGGTAGGGTTGCTTGCCGCTCTCGTAGGGGTCTAGGGGTGTGGGTTTGGCTATTCATCGCGACCGTGGAATCCGTGTTTTATACTGGCTCGTATTGAAAACACGGACGTCCTAGTATATCCAATGTTTCATATGATTTTTCTACTGCGTTATTTTTGATGTGATCATGTGATATGTTCTGTGATGGATACTGTATATAGTATATATGATATATTATATAGGTGTTACTTATGTTTTACACCCGTGCTAGCCCTTCCCCCCTCTGCCGTTAGTTACCTAACCTAACGGTGCACGAGGGGACATCGAGGCGAATGCGGATGGCATAAGTGTATGTCGTATTTATCTGTGATGTTTAGGTACTTAAATGATGGGACTTCATTAATATGATTAATGAAAGTAAAAGAAACCTAAAGATGTTGTAGAATCGAATTTCAAAAATAAAACAGGTAGTTACGGTTCTTGCTTTGCATCGCGGTGTTCCTTGTAGAACATCCTGCACCTTATTCGATAAGGAAAGGACCGAGATCCCTTCACCAGGAGTGACTCCTTTAGTAATAACTGGCAGATGCTACAACCCTCGGTTTGTCTTTTGATTGCTTCTATAGTTTCTGCTTTGCACAGTGATATATATGATATATCCCGCACCTCATTCGACGAGGAAAGGGCCGACGATCCCTTCACCGGGAGTGACCCCTTTAGCAAAACTAGAAAAGCTTAAAAAACGCTCCATTTTAAAATCATTTGATTCTACAACGATATCAAGTTCATTACGCAATAGGTTTTCAGAAAAACCTGTCGTAGCCCTCCGTCATTTCAGATAAGTAGTAGTTAGTATTCGTGCTGCGTTTGTTGGCCTTTGTCAAGGCGTAGTGTGCGGTAGCTAACTGGTGCTTATCTGCTTATGCATATGATGCAGATTGGGTTAGGGTAGTCATGCGACCTTGTTGGCCTTTGTCAAGGGTCGTGCGGGTGGGTTTAATTCAATCAGGAAATGACGGGTTGAACTTGACTAGCATCCTATGGTTTCTTGGCCTTTGTCAAGGTCATAGGAGGTTAGGGGCAAAATATTATCGGGAATTTCAAGTGTTGAAATTTGCAATGAGATTGCATACCTTCTATGAGATAGTTGGATCCCGATAGCCGCTGCGAGTAATTGTTACTCCTGGGAGAGTTTTACACATTACAATTAGCCGATCAAGTAGGTGTCTAGAAAGGTGTCAACGGGGTTACGCCTCTGGGAAAACGAGGTTTACATTAATTAGGTTCGTGCGAAAGCACGGGGGACCTCCCTCAAAGTACCGACACTGGCCTGGGTGAAAGATGTGATCTCTACTCTTTTGCCTAAAGGCGAATAGCTTTCTGTGTGGGACTCTAAAGACTCGACACTACGCTGGCAGTGGGTTTAACCACAGACCGTAAGCGGCACTAGCTGTGCGTAACGGTCCCCAGGTAGATGCCGACAAGAAGACTGACGAGGTGAAACCCATCTGAACTCCTACTGAGCCTGAATGTGACAGTCTCCGTACAGTCCAGTCTGTTCGTCTGATACATCGCATGGCTGGCCTAGGGGGCGGTAAATGTCAGTCCCCTAATAGCGGTACAAGTCGTGCCGGAGTGAAGCCGAAAACACCCTGAGATAACACTGGAAGCCTACCAGTATATCTCGCTTGCCCTGGCCAGGGACTACTCGTGTAATGGCTCTCCTAGACACAGCGCGATGTCAACCCCCAATACCGGGAGAGACGAATCCTGTCTAACCGTCACTGCCTCTAAGTGCTTCGGGACTGCACCCAACTACTACCTGTTTGCATGACTCCTTTGAGCCCTGGTAGGGTAGTAATCAAAGTACAGTAGGAACACACTCGAGGCGAAGTGACAGTGTCAAGTCAGCGGACTAAGCTGTACTCATGTCACCTGGGAACTGATAACTGATGATAGGTATAATACCAACCAATCAGTTCCCGACGAGTCCTGTCCAGTGTACTCGTAACCTAACGAGCACCCGCATACTATCTCAAGTACGACGTACTGACGGCTGTGGGACAGACCGTCTCCCCTGCTGGGATGAGAAGCGCATACGCTAGTCTACTCCGGAGTATCGATGCCCTGTCTCGATAGTCCTGCAACTAGGGACCTGTATAAGGATATGCTTATGGATTACCCAGCCCCCACGAGTGTGACTGCCATCACAACGCTGGTAATCAAGCAAAGATCCTAAGGGCTCCACTAATGCGTATAGGTGATATAATAAAATAAACACATGTACACATTGAAGTAGAAACAAACCAAGTAGCATACTACCATTTTGAGCAAGATTGTTTATACAAATGTGAATATCCCAAGCTTCCATTAAGTAATATACAAACTAGTATGATACAGTAATGGCCTCTAGGGCATATACACTAACAATCTCCCACTTGCACTAAGGCCATGTACTGGCGTATCGAAGACCTATCATCTCGATCAGCCGCTCGAACTGAGTCTGGGGCAAGGCCTTGGTGAATGGATCTGCAGTGTTATCTTTTGAAGCAACCCTCCGAACCTCGATCTCCTGGCGATCCACGATCTCCCTGATCAGGTGATACTGCCTCAAGATGTGTCTGGATTTCTGATGGGACCTGGGTTCCTTCGCTAAAGCTATAACCCCGTTGTTGTCGCAATACAAAGGTATTGGATCAAAAATGGACGGAACCACCTGAAGTTCTTTCAAGAACTTCCTCATCCAGACGGCTTCTTTTGCGGCATCAGATGCAGCGATGTATTCCGCTTTCATAGTCGAGTCAGCAACGGTTTCCTGTATGGAACTCTTCCAACACACCGCCCCTCTATAGAGGGTAAAGACAAAACCCGACATGGACTTGGAATCATCCTTGTCACTCTGGAAGCTGGAGTCAGCAAAGGCCTCGATCTGGAGGTCTTTTCCGCTATACACCAAGAACATCTCCTTAGTCCTTCTCAGGTACTTGAGAATGTTCTTTACCGCTATCCAGTGTTTCTCCCCAGGGTTTGACTGATACCGGCTTACCACACTCAGTGCATAAGCTACATCCGGTCTGGTACACAACATCGCATACATTATAGAGCCTACCGCAGAAGCGTAGGGTATAATAGACATGCGATCCCTCTCCAAATCAGTCTTGGGAGACATCTCTTTAGAGAGGGCGATCCCGTGACAAGCCGGTAGGTTACCGCGCTTGGAATCTTCCATACTGAATCTTTTCAGTATGGTGTCGATGTACCTGGAATGCGAAAGTCCTAATATCTTCTTGGATCTATCACGATGGATCCGGATCCCCAGGATGTATGAGGCATCACCCAGGTCTTTCAAGGAGAACCTGTGTGACAAGAACCGCTTGACAGATTGTAGCATAGGAATGTCATTTCCTATAAGAAGAATGTCATCCACGTATAAAACGAGGAATACGACAGTTCTTGCTACAAATCTACTATAGATGCATGGTTCATCTGGATTTTTTATAAAGCCAAAGTCTTTGACTGTCTCATCAAAACAGATGTTCCAACTCCACGATGCCTGCTTTAGTCTATAGATGGACTTAAGCAACTTGCACACCTTTCCGCTGCTCCCACTCTGAATGAAACCCTCTGGCTGGTCCATATAGACACACTCCTCTAAATTTCCATTTAGAAAAGCGGACTTTACGTCCATCTGCCAAATCTCATAATCGTGGAAGGCAGCAATGGCAAGAAGGATCCGAATGGATTTCAGCATAGCCACTGGAGAAAAGGTTTCGTCATAGTCCAAACCAGGTCTTTGACGAAAACCCTTTGCAACAAGTCTAGCTTTATAGGTCTCAACCTGTCCATCTACACCAATCTTCCTTTTGAAGATCCACTTGCATCCTACAGGTTTTACCCCTTCTGGAGCAATGTCCAACGTCCATACTTTGTTGGTGTACATGGACTCCATTTCGGTCCGCATTGCATCCAGCCATTTTACCGAGTCAACGCTCTGAACGACCTGCTGGAAGCTAGTAGGCTCATCATAATCTATGATGCAATCCTCTCTATCCCCGTCTATGAGAAAACCGTAGTATCTCTCGGGAGGATGAGACTGCCTACTACTCCTGCGGAGCGGCGTAGGAATGTCCTAATCTTTTGAACTCTCTGGTTCTACTAAGCTTTCAGTAATAGTCTGTGTTTCTGGAATTTCTTCCAGTTCTACTGCGCTCCCACTAATTTCCTTTTCTAAGAACTGGTGTTCTAGAAAGTGGGCATGACGAGAAACAAAAACCTTTTGTTCCTCTTCGCAGTAGAAGAAATATCCCTTGGAGTTCTTTGGATATCCCACAAACTTGCACTGTACTGAGCGTGCCTCGAGTTTGTCCACATGCTGCTTTTTGACAAAAGCTGTACTTCCCCATGTCTTAATGTGATTAAAATGGGGCCTCTTCCCACACCACATCTCATATGGTGTGGTAGGCACAGTCTTAGTGGGAACTCGGTTCAAAAGGTATGCAGCTGATTCTAGCGCATACCCCCAGAATGATCGCGGTAACTCAGCGTTACTCATCATGGACCGTACCATATCCAATAGGGTTCGGTTCCGTCTCTCCGATACACCGTTATGTTGCGGAGTGTATGGAGGAGTAAGCTGAGAGAGAATTCCATTCTCTTTTAAGTAATCCAGGAACTCGGCACTCAAGTATTCACCACCTCGATCAGATCTTAGTGTCTTGATACTTTTGCAGGTTTGTTTTTCTACTTCATTCTTATATTCCTGGAATTTTCCAAAGGCTTCGGATTTATTTTTCATTAAGAAGACATAACCGTACCTTAAAAAGTCATCCGTAAAAGTAATGAAGTAAGAATAACCGCTTCGTGCATGTGTAGACATTGGACCGCACACGTCGCTGTGTACGAGTCCCAAGAGCTCGCTCGCTCTTACTCCGTGTCCAGTGAACGGAGTCTTTGTCATCTTTCCTTTGAGACAGGATTGACAAGTGGCATACGATTGATATTCGAACGGATCCAAATATCCTTCTGTATGTAACTTAGTCAATCTTCTCTCATTGATGTGACCCAGTCTACAATGCCATAAGAAAGTCTGACTGATTTCTGGAGACTTTCTTTTGTGTGTATTCTGGACATTGAAAATCTGTGGTTGGCTTAATACGTATATACTATTGCTCAATGTACCAGACCCAATCAGAACTTGATTAAGGTGAATGTTTACAACATTGCTTACAAACGCAAATTCATAACCTTCTTTAGAAACCAAAGATACAGAAATGATATTACAAGTTGCGTTGGGTATAAAAAAGCAATTACGCAAAACCAAAACATGTCCATCTGACATTCCCAGGTGATAGTCCCCCACGGCCTTAGCATCCATGCTAGCTCCGTTTGCAACTTTGAGGGTCATGTCACCTGCCTTCAAAACCCTACGGTTTCTCAACGCCTGCAAAGAATTACAGATATGAGATCCTGATCTGGTATCCAATACCCAGGAAGTAGAGTTTATTGAAAGACAGTTTTCAATAACATACACACCTGAAGCTGAAGCCGCAACCTGCTTCAGATCCTGTGTTCTGGCCTTCCAAGCCCTGCAATCATTCTTCCAGTGTCCACTCTTATGACAATAGAAGCATTCTTCTTTATCCACAAGCTTCCCCACTTTCTTTGTTGCTTTTGCCTTTCCCTTCGTATCCACTTTACTAACACCGCCCCTTGGTTTGGCGGGGGCTTTCTTCTTCTTTCCCTTGGCTTTCGTCTTGGACCTAGAAGAAGAAGATCCTCCTACAAACAAAGTGGATGTTTCCCTACCTTTCTGTAGGGTGCCCTCTGCACTCCTCAGCATGTTGAGGAGTTCTGAAAGTTCAACTTCCTTTTCTTGTAAGTTGAAGCTCAGGATAAACTGGGCGTAAGTGGAAGGAAGGGACTGGAGAATCAAGTCCATATAGAGCTCATTCTCCAACGTGGTCCCAAGGTCTGCGAGCTCCTCAATGTAGCCAATCATCTTAAGCACGTGTTCCGCTACCGATGATCCGACGGCCAATCTTGCCGAAAATAACTTCTTCGACACTTCGTATCTTGCGATACGAGATTGCTCTCCATACAGTTCTTTTGTATGGAGAAATATGGATTTGAGGTCCATATTCTCGTGCCTCCTCTGATGTTCGTTGTCCATAGAGGCAAGCACGAGGCACTTGGCCTTCGCGCAGTCGATTTCCCAGGTCTTACGGATTTATTTATCCGCGATGCTGGTTTTGGGACCTGGGACAGGGGGAGCTTTGGTGGTAAGAAGATACCCCAGCTTGTCGTAAGTGATTGCCATCTTGACATTCCTGAACCAATCTTTATAGTTTGGCCCTGTCAGTATGTTTTTATCTAGTAATAACTTAAGTCCGGTCATGTCGATTGGTCGCTGCAATTAGGAGAGAGAGAAGAAATACTCAGCATGATGCTCTTGCAAGTTTAGAGTGGTTTTTAATTTGTCTAAACAGGATGGCTCCCACTGTCTCTCGAATCCCTCCTCAAACCATAAAGGAAGAATTAGTCAGGATCAATCTCACTGTATAATACTTGCTTAACCGTTTAGCCAGGCCAGTGTCGGTACTTCGAGGGAGGTTTTCCAACGCTTTCGCGAAGTTCCTTAATTTAAGAACCTCTTTTCCCTGGGGGCGTAGCCCCGCTAACACCTTTCTAGATGCCTACTAGGTTTATAGCATTGATTGTTTAGTGAGAAATTTCCCGAGGAGTAGCATATACTCACAGTAGGATCGGGATCCAAATATCATCGCGTGACGAAACTGAAGGAATCCTACCAGAATCATCACACTCCAAATGGTATGCAACTCTTGCAAGTTTCAGTACTTATGAAACTCCCGATGTGGATTTTTGCCCCATGCTCTTATGACCTTGACTTTTGCCAAAATATCATAAGTCACATGTCAAGTTCTACCCGTCATTATCCAGGTTAATTTGGACCCACCCGTACCTACCCTTGACTTTGGCCAAAATGGCAGTACGACTGTCCCAAACCAACGCATCTATCTATGCTGCACATGAATACCCAATAGCTACCAATCACTATGCCTTGACTTTGGCCAACATACATAGCTTGAATACTATTGACTATTCATGTGAAACGACGGAGGGCTACGAATGGTTTTGGCTAAACCGTGAACGTAGTGAACTTGATATAATTGATGGAACGAGATAGCTTTTAAAAGGAGTGGCTCAAGCTCCGCATTTAAAAGTTGGTTTTGAAAAGAACCGAGTGGTTTTTCGAAAGTATTCCAACGACTTTTACTTGGTTTATTTTCTTGCATTAGTTCTTTTAATGCGTCCCATCATTTAATCCTACCATTGCAGAAAACAACCAAAATATGACGTACGCTTATGCCATTCGCATTCGCCACTGGGCCCCGTCATTACCCGTTAGGTTACTTAACTAACGACAGAGCGGGGGCTGGGCTAGCGTGGTTGTAAAACAAAAGCAACACCTAAATAATATCATATATAGATATATATTGCAATGATAGCCATTTCAGATCACAGATGAATACATTGGATATACTAGGAATCCGCAATTCGTACGAGCCTGTAACGAAAAGAAGATTACACGGTCGCGGTGAATAGCCAATATCCCACCCAAGACCCCTACGGGTGCGGCAAACTACCCGAAGCGGAGCAACCTCCCTCAACACCGTGAGTAGGCCACTCGGCACTTCGAGATACCCGGTAGTTTGTGCACCCCCTCCATGGGTCTATCCTAGGAGCAAAAACAGTAAAAAGAAATTATACAATGACGGCTACAACCCCGACCCGGTTGTGCGGTCATACAAATAATTATTACATCAATTTACAAATTTACATGAATTGAAAGAAAAGAAAACACTCGTATCACAACCCCGGGCTATTCACCCACGACAATCCAATGAATTCATATACACATACCAGCAACATTACATATCACAGATTTGTATAACCCCCACTAATCGACATATAGCGATTAGCAGACGTTCAATACAAATATCACATCACAGAAAAATACCCGTCAGCTTAAGTCTTTAGAAACTCGATCAAAATACGGTTTTTAAAGCCCAAAAAACAAATTTTTCTTTCTGGAAAATCTGGGCTGAAAAAACATATACCAAAATTCCCAAAATACCCCACTGAGTATACCGTAGTAAAGAAGATCCAGAGAAGAGCTAAGTTAGCCGCGGAACCGCGGCAATAGCAAGCTATTGCCGCGTTTCCGCGGCGGTTTGATGGTTTCTCTGCACCGTTTTTCTACAGTATCTTATAAAAACCCTGAGTCGATTTTTAAAGCATGATTTATTATTTTTACAGAACTTAAAAATCAACAGCAAGTTTGATTTCCGGGTCTATTTCGGGACATTTTCTCCGATCGAATTTCTAGTTACTATGCTAACATGTTAGGTAGTGTTTAACTAGGCTCTGATACCACTGTAAGTCCATGCTACCTCTCCCGGTATTTACGGGCTTGCGGAATTTGGTGAAAACGATTTTCTAGAGGCGGCAACATGGACTCAAAACGGATCTTTGTTAAACTGTCTACCTAACAACCTAACTAGGAGTTGTTAACTACTCGGTTAGGGAGTTATACCTTTCTTTCTTGAACTCCTTCGTCTTCAACTCTCGATGGTGTACGGATCGGCTTCACCCCGTCGTCTCCTTGCGCCGAAGATCGATCCACCCGAAAGCTTCTACCTTTGGCTTCTTCTTCGAACTTTGAAGAAACTAGTTCACTCGGTTTACTAAACCTTGTGAAGTAGAGTGAGTAGAGAAGAGTGTGTTGGGATTTTTCTCTATGGTTCTTACTTCTCAACACATGAGACAAGTGAACCATAGACTAGAGAAAGAGAGAGAGCAAGAGGAAGAGGGTGAGAGCTCAAGCCAAGAGAGAGAAAGGAAATGAGAGAATGAGCAAGACTTTTCTCTCTTGGCTCTCATAATCCAAAGCTATCATAACCAATAATAGCAATCAAGTATTATGTGATGGTTTAAGTCAAAATAGCCATATCATTTCATGCACTCATTTTGCACAAGATAAACAAGCAAGCAAAAGTCTTTGCCATGAAATGATAGCTATTGTCATGATGATGGTCAACTAGTCCAACCTAGTCAACCGGTCAACAAAGTCAACAAGTCAACAAAGTCAACCCCTCAACAACCATGTCACCATAATACTTAATTAATATTATTGTTAATCATATATCATATTCTCATTAGGGTTTAGCAAAAAGTCAATGGTCAACAGTCAACAGTCAACAACCCTAATGAGAATTCTCTGCCTCTGTCTCTCCGTCAACTGTGCATACACACCCGCATCCGCGTTCCGAGGAACACGAATACATACGAGATAAAACCAATCCCAAAACGTACACTAGGATCTGGCTTAAACCAAAGCCCGCTAGTGTTAACTGTCCGGACACTAAACGTGCATAAGTGCATGGATATGACCGAACCCTGTCGCAAAACCATGCGACCTCTACTCTTTTGCCTAAAGACGAATAGCTTTCTGTGTGGGACTCTAAAGACTCGATACTACGCTGGCAGTGGGTTTAACCACAGACCGTAAGCGGCACTAGCTGTGCGTAACGGTCCCCAGGTAGATACCGACAAGAAGACTGACGAGGTGAAACCCATCTGAACTCCTACTGAGCCTGAATGTGACAGTCTCCGTACAGTCCGGTCTGTTCGTCTGATACATCGCATGGCGGGCCTAGAGGGGCGGTAAACGTCAGTCCTCTAATAGCGGTACAAGTCGTGCCGGAGTGAAGCCCAAAACACCCTTAGATAACACTGGAAGCCTTCCAGTATATCTCGCTTGCCCTGGCCAGGGACTACTCGTGTAATGGCTCTCCTAGACACAGCGCGATGTCAACCCCCAATACCGGGAGAGACGAATCCTGTCTAACCGTCACTGCCTCCAAGTGCTTCGGGACTGCACCCAACTACTACCTGTTTGCACGACTCCTTTGAGCCGTGGTAGGGTAGTAATCAAAGTACAGTGGGAACACACTCGAGACGAAGTGACAGTGTCAAGTCAGCGGACTAAGCTGTACTCATGTCACCTGGGAACTGATAACTGACGATAGGTATTATACCAACCAATAAGTTCCCGAAGAGTCCTGTCCAGTGTACTCGTAACCTAACGAGCACCCGCAAACTATCTCAAGTACGACGTACTGACGGCTGTGGGACAGACCGTCTCCCCTGCTGGGATGAGAAGCGCATACGCTAGTCTACTCCGGAGTATCGATGCCCTGTCTCGATAGTCCTGCGACTAGGGACCTGTATAAGGATGTGCTTAAGGATTACCCAGCCCCCACGAGTGTGACTGCCATCACAACGCTGGTAATCAAGCAAAGATCCTAAGGGCTCCACTAATGCGTATAGGTGATATAATAAAATAAACACATGTACACATTGAAGTAGAAACAAACCAAGTAGCATACTACCATTTTGAGCAAGATTGTTTATACAACTGTGAATATCCCAAGCTTCCATTAAGTAATATACAAACTAGTATGATACAGTAATGGCCTCTAGGGCATATACACTAATACATAGCACGATGGTAAATCGGGGCGGAGCAATAGCACCCAATGTGATATGGTGTGCTCTATGATGAGTATTACTGAGTTTCCTATTTCCTTTTTGGGAGTTATGCGCTTGAGAAGCTGCATACCTATTGAATAGGGTTCCAATCAAATCAGTTGCCTACCACTCCATATGAGATATGGTATGGAAAGAGCCCATGTCTTAAGCTAGTTAAGATTTGGGGTTGTCCGGCCGATGTCTAAAAGCAAAATCCGGACAAGCTCAAGGCAAGGTCTGTAATGTAGAACTGGAATGGTTCCAGCTATACAAACTACAGAAAATGATTTGATAAAACCAATGGATTCAATAGTTACCAACGAACCTCAGCCTCTCCGCCGATCTAGTAGGGTTTCTCACCCACCTGAGAGATACCTCTGTTTCTCTATGACAGTGGGAGCGAGGATTGCATCATGAGATGATGACCCAACTAGTTTCGAGCTGGCCATCAGGAGTAAGACTCTGTAAGAATGGCTGGATGCTTAGTAATTTGAGATGGAATCCTTATACACCAACAAAGTATGGACTTTGGTTGCTATATCTGAAGGGTTAAATCCCCATCAGGAGCAAATATATCTTGAGAAGATTACTTGGTGTAGATGGAAAAGTTGAGACTTTCAAAGCTAGACTTGTTAAAGGTGTTCGTCATCGACCAGGTATGGATTATGTTGAAACCTTTTCTAAGGATCTATGCTTAAGTCCATTCAGATCCTACTTGCCACGGCTACATACCATGACTACGATATCTGGTGGTTGGGTGTCATGACAGCTTTTCTAAATAATGTTTTAGAAGAGGGCGTCTATAAGTACACAGCCAGAGGGCTTCGTAGACAGTGGGAGCAGCGGTAACGTGCACAAGATGCTTTATAGGATAAAGCAGACATCGCGGAGTTGGAATGTCTATTTTGATGTAGTTGTCAAAAAGTTTGACTTCATCAAAATGGTAGATGAACCTTGTATATACAAAAAGGTAGTAGGGAGTATGGTGGTGATCCTCGTAGAGTACGTGGAGACATACTCTTGATAAGAAAGGAGTTTCCTATGCTACGCTCAGTCAATCTCCGCTTATCACAATGATTCTCCACATAGGATCAAAGTGATACCTGCTAAATCCTGGGTTTTGGATCTATGAGATAGATCTAATTGGATATTAGGATACTCACTAGTTGTAGTGAGACAGTATCAATTGATCCTGGGGAAAATCACTGGAAAGGTTCCAGGGTGATAGGGACGACTGAATGTCTGTCATAGGCATTGTCTTTACCCTTAGTAAAGGAACGGTATGTTGGAAGAGTTCCAAGCTAGATACCGTGGCATACTAGACGATAAAGGCTGGATACATCGCTACTTAAGATGCTACCAAAGAGGCAGTCTGGATGTATATTTGTTCATGAGATGAACTTAGTTCCTCCCATTGTGTGACAATGGAGTTGTGGCTTATGCCAAGGAATGTCCGTCCCATCAGTGATCCAGACATATTCTAAGGCAGTATCACCTGATCATGGAGATGGTTGATCTCTAAGAAGATCGAGGTTTGGAGAGTAGACTCAGAGGACAACACGGCGGATCCACTCACAAAGGCCTTTTCCCAGAGAGAGACTTTTATGGGATGGTTGAGTATGAGATACTACAACCACTGCTATCAGATGGCCCTAGTGCAAGTGGGAGATTGTTAGTTATATGTATGCCCTAGAGGCCATTACTATACATAGGATGTATATTGTAGTGGATGCTTGGACATATATAGGGAGGACTTTCTTGCTCGACATGATAGTATGCTATCTGGATGCTCTTTACCTTAACGTGTACACTGATTGTCTCTCTGTTACATGTTGGTAAAGCCCTTAGGATGTGTACTTGACTACCTGGACTATGATGCGGATCATACTAGTGGGGACATGGTAGTCTATAAGTACATCCTTCAAGGTCCCTAGTCGTGGGTGTATCGAGACGGGGCATCGATATACCAGAGTAGACTAGCGTATACCTTATCGACCCATACAGATGGGCGATGGATGATCCCATATCCATTGGTGTCTGACATCAGAGATGATATACGGGTGCTCAGTGGAGACTGGGTACACTGGACGGACTCGCCGAGAACTCCCAGATGGTATTATACCTTACGTCAGATGGCAGTTCTCTGGTGACACTGGTACAGGTTAGTCTGTAGACCCGAGATCGTCATAGAGTCTTGTATGATTCCCACCGTGCTTTGATTTCCACCTTACCACGTCCAAGAGGGCGTGCAAAAAGGTGGTTTTTGAGTACAGTCCCAAATCACATGGAGGCAATGAGCGATAGGAGGTGATTCGTCTCTCCCGGTATAGGGAGTTGATGTTGCGCTGTGTTCGATTGGCTATAACCGGAAATCTCTGGCCAGGGTTGCTGAGATTTACTGGTAAGTGTTACCAGTAGTTTCTCGAACTGCTATAGACCTCATATCGACACGACTTATCGAGCTACTGGGGTCTGACGTTTACCACCCCTAGGCGAGATATGCGACATATCAGACGATCAGACCGGACTGTACGGTAAGTGTTACTGGTTGGATTCACAGGAGTATGAGCGGGCTTGCTCGTCGATCTTCTGATCGCTAATTACCCGGGTGGCCGTTACGTTTAGCAGACCGCTTGCGGCTTGTGGGTGCTTGATATGATCATCATCTGCTGCCGGCGTATTGACGAGTCTTTAGAGTCCTACACAGAGGTTTCCTGGCTCAAGCGAAACGAAATAGGAGCGAATATGAGATATGTGCAGGACCGAGAATAATGCGTGTATGTGATACCGTATTCTATTCTCGCGATGAATGTGTCAATTGGTTGTATGCGATATAACCTAGTTATTGAATCAAGGATTGATTTGATGAGTCGATGCATTGGATATTAGTCGGTCATATGCGATATGACCGGATCGTTAAATCAAGTGTTGATTTAATGATTTAATGTATAATTATATATTTGATATATTACTTTACTTTAACTAGTATTGGTTCACTTAAAATGGATTTTCTCATTTGATATGCACATTATATATATGATATAGTTTTGTGCACTAGTTTGTATCATGTTTGATGATGCATGCAAGTTTGGGTGTATGTTTGAATTAAACCATGTTTAGTAAATGGTTAGGGTTTCATATCATTTGCTTTATTTACTTATTCATTTATTTATTTATTCTTTTTGGTGAGAAATAAAATGGTGACTTTATTTGGATTTCACTTGAAGCTTCATGAAGTTTTGAAAGTCAAAGCCATTTTGTTTCTTTCCTAAACCCTAACCCTTTAACTAAACCCTAGTTCATTCTCCACACTTAACCATGGTTGCTAATATGATAAGAATCATTTTATTTTCTATTATTGATATTCTTATCATATTCTTTTTCTTCTTCTTCTTCTTCTTCAACAAGAAGAAAGCTTGCTACCATTAATGGCAACATGAGAAAAAGAGTGAGAAATACAATTCTAAAGTGAACCCACTTCCTATTTCTTCATCCTCTACAACTTGCTAACTAGTATAGGGTGTTTTCTTCACAAGTTTCATGACTTGGTGAAGTTGGAGCTTGATCTTGAGTTGTCTCGACGTAGATCATCTTCGGCATCGAAGTCGACGACCTAGCCCGATCATTTCTCCGACGAAACCATCGCCAGAGTCCGGATTCCGATAGGTACAGCGGAGGGACGTCATCACGGAGCCTAGGAAGTGGAGGACCGGATCTACAAAGGTTGTAGTCCCTTTCACTTAGCACTAAAGTAGTTTAGTAGCTTGTTGTTTCGCCTAAACTCTAGTTAACGATCGCATTAGGGTTTCTCGGCACCGGAAAAATTTTAATTTAGCATGGTTGATGCCTTGTGAGACTTCTATAGTGTGCCTAGGAACACTACAAGTCTAAATATTCTTCTCTATGTAACTTAGTTAACCTTGTCTCATTGATGTGACCTAGTCTACAATGCCATAAGAAATCTTTATTTAAATCTGGAGACTTTCTTTTTAGTGTGTTCTGGACATTGAAAATCTGTAATTGGTTTAAGACATATATACCGCTATCCAGTGTACCAGACCCAATCAAACTATGATTAAGGTGGATGTTAACAACATCGCTTACAATCGTGAAATCATAACCTTTATTTGATAACAAGGAAACTGATATGATGTTACACGTTAAACTCGGTACACAAAAACAGTTATGCAAAACCAAAATATGTCCACTCATCAATCCCAGGTGATAATCCCCTACGGACACAACTCCCACGCTAGCTCCGTTAGCAACCATCAGGGTCATATCACCAACCTTCAGCACTCTACGGTTTCTCAGTGTCTGCAATGAATTGCATATATGAGATCCTGATCCGGTATCCAATACCCAGGAAGTAGAGTTAATTGAAAGAAAATTCTCAATTACTAACACACCTGAAGTCGAAGCCATAGCTTGCTTCGGTTCCTGGTTCTTGGCGTTCCATGCCTTGCAATCTTTCTTCCGGTGCCCTTTCCTATGACAATGGAAGCACTCATCCTTGGCCACTACTGGCACCGCAATCTTTTTCTTTCCCTTTGCTCCCACCTTACTAACACCACCTCTAGGTTTGGTGGCGGCCTTATTCTTCCTTCCTTTGGCCTTAGCCTTGGACCCGGAAGAAGAAGCACTGCGAACAAACATAGCGGGTGTTTCCCTTACTTTCTGCAAGGTGCCCTCTGCACTCCTCAACATGTTAAGGAGTTCTTGAAGATCAACTTCTTTTCCTTGAATGTTGAAATTCATAATAAACTGGGCGTAAGTGGAAGGAAGGGACTGAAGAACCAAGTCTGTATAGAGCTCGTTCTCCAAAGTTGTCCCGAGGTCTGCGAGCTCTTCAATATAGCCAATCATCTTTAGGTTATGTTCTCCTACTGATGATCCGACGGCCAACCTCGCCTGAAACAAGTTCTTTAAGCTCTCGTATCGTGCTATACGAGATTGCTCCCCATACAGATCCTTTGTATAGAGAAATATGGATTCAAGGTCCATATCCTCGTGCCTCCTCTGATGTTTATTATTCATCGAGGCAAGCACGATGCACTCGGCCTTCGCGCAATCTAACTCCCAGGTTTTGTGGATTTCCTTATCCGCAATACTGGAGTCTGGACCAGGGACAGCAAGTGCCTTAGCGGTGAGGACATACCCCAATTTGTCATAGGTCAAAGCCATTTTGACATTCCGCAGCCAATCTTTATAGTTTGGCCCTGTCGGTGTATTTTTTTCTAGTAGTAACTTAAGTCCTGTCATTTTCAGGGTCGCTGCATGTAGGGTTCCTAGGCACACTAGTGAGGTCTCACAAGCCATCAACCATGGCAATTTCAAAAAATCTAGGTGCCGAGAAGCCCGACTACGGATCGTTGGCTAGATATCTAGGTGAAAAACAATCTAGTTAACAACTTAACTAATGGGATATCGGAAATACAACCTTTGTAGATCCGGTGCTCCACCTCCATAGCTCCGCAACGAAGTCGTCTCCGCTGTCCAAAAGGAATCCGGGCTCTAGCGTCGACTTCATCGGAGAATAAGCGAGCTAGGTCGTCGATGTCCATGCCGAAGATGATCTACGTCGAGGCATCGCTAAATCAAGCTCCGACCTCACCAAGTCAAGAAACTTGTGAAGGAAACACACTCTACTACTTGGCAAGAGGTAGAGGATGAAGAAATAGGAAGTGGGTAGACTTTAGTTTTGGATTTCTCACTCTTTTTCATCACTTGCCATTGATGGTCAAGCTTTTCTTCACTTGAAGGAAGAAGAAGAAGAAGCTAAAAATTATGATAAGAATAATTAGAAAGAAAAGAATAATCCAATCTTTATCATAATGTGACCATGGTTATGTGTAGAGACTAAACCCAAGTTAAGTGAATGGTTAGGTTAGGAATGAAGACAAAAATGGTGACTAAGTCAAAGTATTCATGAAGCTTCATGAATGAACAAAAGAATGCCACCATTTTTCTTTTCTTTTCCTTAAATGAATAATGAATATAAATAAATGAATAAGTATATAAAACCCTAACCATTAATATAACCATGGTTTAATCTTTACACAAGCACAAGTCAACATATATCATCAAACATGATACAATGTATATGCACAAAAGTATATCACATATACAACTTGCACATCGAGTGAGAAAATCCATATAAAGTGAACCTATACTAGCTAATGCAAAGTAATATATCAAATATATAATTATGCATTAAATCATTAAATCAACACTTGATTTAATGATCCGGTCATATCGCATATAACCGACTAGTATCCAATGTATCGGCTTATCGAATCAACCCTCGATTCGATAACTAGGGTATATCTCATATAACCTAATCGATACATTCATCGCGAGAATGGAATACGGTATCACATACACGCATTATTCTCGGTCCTGCACATATCTCATATGCGCTCCTATTTCGTTTCGCTTGAGTCAGGAAACCTCTGTGTAGGACTCTAAAGACTCGTCAATACGCCGGCAGCAGATGATGATCATATCAAACACCCACAAGCCGCAAGCGGTCTGCTAAACGTAACGGCCACCCGGGTATTGAGCGATCTGAAGATCGACGAGCAAGCCCGCTCACACTCCAGTGAATCCGACCAGTAACACTACCGTACAGTCCGGTCTGATCGTCTGATATGTCGCATATCTCGCCTAGGGGTGGTAAACGTCAGACCCCAATAGCTCGATAAGTCGTGTCGATATGAGGTCTATAACACTTCGAGAAACTACTGGTAACACTTACCAGTAAATCTCAGCAACCCTGGCCAGGGATTTGCTGTTATAGCCAATCGAACACAGCACAACATCAACTCCCTATACCGGGAGAGACGAATCCCCTCCTATCGCTCATTGCCTCCATGTGACTCGGGACTGTACCCAAAAACCACCGTTTTGCACGCCCTCTTGGACGTGGTAAGATGGAAATCAAAGCATAGTGGGAACCACACAAGACTCTATGACGATCTCGGGTCAACAGACTACTCTGTACCAGTGTCACCAGAGAACTGCCATCTGACGTGAGGTATAATACCATCTGGGAGTTCTCGGCGAGTCCGTCCAGTGTACCCAGTCTCCACTGAGCACCCGTATATCATCTCTGATGTTAAACACCAATGGATATGGGATCATCCATCGCCCATCTGTATGGGTCGAGAAGGTACACGCTAGTCTACTCTGGTATATCGATGCCCCGTCTCGATATACCCACGACTAGGGACTTTGAAGGATGTACTTATGGACTACCTGTCCCCACTAGTATGATCCGCATCATAGTCCAGGTAGTCAAGTACACATCCTAAGGGCTTTACCAACATGTAACAGAGAGACAATCAGTATACACGTTAAGGTAAAGATCAACCAAATAGCATACTATCATGTCGAGCAAGAAAGTCCTCCCTATATACGTCCCAGCATCCACTACAATGCACATCCAATGTACAGTAATGGCCTCTAGGGCATACATATAACTAACAATCTCCCACTTGCACTAGGGCCATCTGATAGCAGTGGTTGTAGTATCTCATACTCAACCATCCCATAAAAGTGTCTCTCTCTGGGATCAGGCCTTTGTGAGTGGATCCGCTGTGTTGTCCTCTGAGTCTACTCTCTAAACCTCGATATCCCTGGAGATCAACTATCTCCATGATCAGGTGATACTGCCTTAGAATATGTCTGGATCACTGATGGGACCGGTGTTCCTTGGCACAAGCCACAACTCCATTGTCACACAATGGGAGGAACTTAGTTCATCTCATGAACCAATATACACCCAAACAGCCTCTTTGGTAGCATCTCAAATAGCGATGTATCCAGCCTTTATCGTCTAGTATGTCACGGTATCTAGCTTGGAACTCTTCCAACATACCGTCCCTCCACTGAGGGTAAAGACAATGCCTGTGACTGACACTCAGTCGTCATTATCACCCTGGAACCCTTCCAGTGATTCTCCCTAGGATCAACTGATACCATCTCACTACAGCTAGTGAGTATCCTAACATCCATTTAGATCTATCTCATAGATCCAAAACTCAGGATTTAGCAGGTATCATCATGATCCTATGTAGAGAATCATTGTGATATGCGGAGATTGATCGAGCGTAGCATAGGAAACTCCTTCCCTATCAGGAGTATGTCACCCACGTACTCTACGAGGATCATCACCATACTCCCTCTTACCTTTTTGTATATACAAGGTTCATCTACCATTTTGATGATGTCAAACTGTTTGACTAATCCATCAAAACAGATGTTCCAACTCCGCGATGCCTGCTTTATCCTATAAAGCATCTTGGACACGTTTCCGCTGCTCCCACTGTCTACGAAGCCCTCTGGCTGTGTACTTATAGACGCTCTCTTCCAAAATATCATTTAGAAAAGCTGTCATGACACCCAACCACCAGAGATCGTAGTCATGGTATGTAGCCGTGGCAAGTAGGATCTGGATGGACTTAAGCATAGCTTCTTAGAAAAAGGTTTCCTCATGATCCACACCTGGTCAATGATGCAAACCTTTTAATAAGTCTAGCTTTGAAAGTCTCAACCTTTCCATGTACACCAAGTAATCTTCTCAAGATATACTTGCTCCTGATGGGGATTTAACCCTTCAGATATAGCAACCAAAGTCCATACTTTGTTGGTGTATAAGGATTCCATCTCAGATTACTAAGCATCCAGCCATTCTTACAGAGTCTTACTCCTGATGGCCAGCTCGAAACTAGTTGGGTCATCATCTCATGATGCAATCCTCGCTCCCACTGTCATAGAGAAACAGAAGTATCTCTCAGGTGGGTGAGGAACCCTACTAGATCGGCGGAGAGGCTGAGGTTCGTTGGTAACTATTGAATCCTTTGGTTCTTTCAAATCATCTGCTGTAGTTTGTATAGCTGGAACATTTCCAGTTCTACATAACAGATCTTGCCTCGAGCTTGTCCGGATTTTGCTTTTAGACATAGACCGGACAACTCCAAATCTTAACTAGCTTAAGACATGGGCTCTTTCCCTTTCCATATCGCATATGAAGTGGTAGGCAACTGATTTGATTGGAACCCTTATTCAATAGGTATGCAGCTTCTCAAGTGCATAACCCCATGAGGAAAAAGGTAACTCAGTAGTACTCATCATAGAGCACACCATATCAAATAGGGTGTATCTGCTCCGCCCCGACATACCATCGTGCTATGGTGTATTCGGAGGAGTAATGCCGAGAGAGAATCTCATTCTCCTATAGAATAATCCAGGAATTCCGTGATCAAGTATTCTCCTCCTCGATCACATCAAAGGACATAATACTTATACCCGTATTTTGGTTCTCTACTTCTAACTTATATTCTGCGAATACCTCAAAAGGTTCGGACTTATGTTTCAACAGGAACATACGACTGAATCTTGAGAGATTATTAGAGAATATAATGAAGTATAAAGAACCAGTCCTGGCATGTGTAGACTGGGGACCTACATACATCAACATGTATCATCCCAAGAGTTTACTAACTCTTTCTCTGTTTCCAGTAAACGGAGCTATGGTCATCTTATCTTTGTGACATGACTGGCAAGTTTCATAAGATGTAAATTCAAACTGATTTAAATATGCATCTATGTGTAACTTCAGCTAGTCGGGTCGCATTGATATGACCTAGTCTACAATACCTCAAGAAGGAATTGTTCAATTCTGAACTCTTCCTCTTGTGTGTGTTCCGTATACTAAGAACTGTAGTTTGATTTAGAACATCAACGCTTTTAGATAACGTGCCTGAACCGATCAACTTTTGATATAGGAAATGTTCAAAACATTATCCAACAATACAAAATTTTACCGTTTCTTTACTAATAAAGAGACAGATATGATTTTGTATATCAGGTTCGGTATCTAATAGCATTTGTTCAGAATCAATGTACTGGTAATACAGGGTGACAGTGACCAACAGACTTGGCTGCAACATTTGCCCCGTTTTCTGCCTCATGAAACTTATCACCCGTTCTCAGTTCTCTACCTATCTGTAGCCCTATGTAACAGATTACATATCTGGGATCCTGATCTGGTATCATATACCCAGGACGTAAAGGATACTGAGAAACAGTTCTTTGTAATGAACATACCCGAAGATGATGCATCAGCATGCACTCTCTTCGTTTGGGCGGCACGGGAAATCTGGTATTCCCCAATTTCCTGCTCTGTCTTATAACAATTATAAGTTGGAGCGGGACCAACGTTCCCCAACTCAGTATAACAAGCGGGTTTGGTCAATATTCCGTATTATTATCTTGATTAAGGCGTGATATGGTCGCTACCAGGAGAGAGAGAGAAGAAAACACTCTGCGTGCGCTCTTGCAAGAATAGATTGGTTATTATTTTATCTAATCAGGATGTCTCCCACTGCTTTTTATCAAATCTTCCTTCAAACCCTAAAAGGAAAGATTAGCCGGGATTAATTACACACTACAAGTTCGCCAATCTTTCAGCCAGGCCAGTGTCGGTACTTTGAGGGAGGTCCCCCGTGCTTTCGCACGAACCTAATTAATGTAAACCTCGTTTTCTCAGAGGCGTAACCCCGTTGACACCTTTCTAGACACCTACTTGATCGGCTAATTGTAATGTATAAAACTCTCCCAGGAGTAACACTTACTCGCAGCGGGTATCGGGATCCAACTATCTCATAGAAGGTATGCAATCTCATTGCAAATTTCAACACTTGAAATTCCCGATAATATTTTGCCCCTAACGTGCTATGACCTTGACGAAAGCCAACAAACCATAGCCCGCTAATCAAGTTCAACCCGTACATTTCTTGATCGAATTAAACCCACCCGCACGACCCTTGACGAAAGCCAACAAAGCCGCACGACTACCCAAATCCAATCGCATCGTATGCTAGCAGATAAGCAGCATATAGCTACCGCACACTGCACCTTGACGAAAGCCAAAAAATGCAGCACGAATACTATATACTACTTATCTGAAATGACGGAGGGCTACGACAGGTTTTTCTGAAAACCTATTGCGTAATGAACTTGATATCGTTATAGGATCGAATGAATTTTGAAATGGAGTGCTTTTGAGGCTTTTCCAGTTTTGCTAAAGGAGTCACTCCCGGTGAAGGGATCGTCGGTCCTTTCCTCGTCGAATGAGGTGCGGGATATATCATATATATCACTGTGCAAAGCAAAAACTCTAAAAGCAATCAAAAGACAAACCGAGTGTGTAGCATCTGCCAGTTATTGCTAAAGGAGTCACTCCCGGTGAAGGGATCTCGGTCCTTTCCTCATCGAATAAGGTGCAGGATATATCACATATACCGCTGTGCAAAGCAAGAACTGTAGCTACCTGTTTTATTTTGAAATTCGATTCTACAACATCTTAGGTTTCTTTTATTTCATTAATCACATTAATGAAGTCCCATCATTTAAGTACCTAATCATCACAGATAAATACGACGTACACTTATGCCATCCGCATTCGCCTCGATGTCCCCTCGTGCACCGTTAGGTTAGGTAACTAACGGCAGAGCGGGGCAGGGCTAGCGCGGGTGTAAAGCATAAGTAACGTCTATATAATATATCATATATACTATATACTGTATCTATCACAGAACATCACATGATCACATCACAGATATCGCAGCAGAAGAATCATATAAAATATTGGATATACTAGGACGTCCGTGTTTTCAATACGAGCCAGTATAAAACACGGATTCCACGGTCGTGATGAATAGCCAAACCCACACCCCTAGACCCCTACAAGAGCGGCAAGCAACCCTACCAATTCTAGAGTTAGGAGACCCGGACTCGACTCCTCGAGTTGGTCTCCCACTGGACTCCAGAACCCGGTTACTTGTGCCCTCCTCCTTAGGTCTATCCTAGTGCGGAAAGGTAAATAATATACAACGGGTGACAACTTCCGCAACCTGGAAGCGCCCCAATAAAAGAATATTACATACAAGTTTTTACATGAATGAAAATGAAAAACACTCATCTCACATAAAAACCCCCGGCTATTCAAACACGACGATCCAATATAACATATCCAGCAACACATAACATCACATGTCATCAACGTAAGTAAATATGCGCATCCCAATTGTCGTTGACATATAGCAACGAAACCGGCGATATCACATATTACACTTACGGTCACAGAAAAGAAAGTGTAAAACTACAACAGTTGGAATCCGCAACCACCTCAGACATCACATGCCTGAACGAATGAATTCCTTAGACATCGCATGCCTAACAATTATAAACCCCGCATTTTAGTCTCATTATCGAAAACACTTTTCAATATCAAGTCGGGCAATTCAGTAAAGATTCCCGAAAAACTGATCGAATGCTCGTCGCAAACTTTAGTAGGCGGCCGCACCCCTGATACAGTCGACGAAGTGCACCAAGGCGGAACACCGCTACCGCGAGCACCCGAACGGATGCTTTCGGCGACGGGGTTCTCCTACAGTCACTTAGTCGGGGCTATGGAGTGAGGCTGTCTATTAAGTTTACCCGGCGAGTATCCGCGTACGCTACGTGATTGCGACGGACTTTTGATCTCATCAAAATTCCGTGGCAACCGATCAAGTGAGACTAAAGTGCTATGTTTATAACATTCATTCAGTTATCTCATAACTTCTTGTGAATTCCAATTATTGTATCCCATTCCGGATAAATAGAAAATGTCAAACTTTCCGATCGAACAATCGAACACCCAAGTTTTCCCGATACAGATCAACACATGAAATATTAGTCGAACAACATTCTGTTCGTGCCTCAGTACCAACGGTCCAGCCGTAGAAGGGTCAAGCCAACGCCTCACATGTGGCACGCCGTACTGCCCCAAACCCGAAGGTTCAAAGGGCAGTTCAAGACGGTCACATAATCGAGTTAAGGTTTGTTGTCTTCTAGAGGGTCCATCGCGTTACTTGCACTACTTAGAACGTCGTTAAACTTCGGAAAAATCCAACACTTGGAAATTTCCCGACAGGGAAAAAATTGGGTATTAATATCCGGTCGAACTTTTTAACATATTCAAAAAATTTATCCGGAAAGCCAAATAGACAAAATCTGATACTCCGATCGAATATACGAATCCCCAAAATAACCCCAGAAAATTCAACTCTTGATTTAATTTTAAAAATACCCAGAGAACTCAGCACCTGAAACAATAAATTACTGTGCAAACAGTTATGGGTGACGTCATGATTATGCCGCGGAACCGCCGCATAAGCTAGGCTTATGCCGCGGTTCCGCCGCCATTTACACTGTTCATCCAAAAATTTTTGCGCCGTAATTCTTATATTTCCCTGCTGGGTTTTCTGAATATTTTTAATTTGGAAAAATGCACGATTTTTGAAAAAGTACAGAGAGCATGGAAATTTTGGACTTTCGGGTTCGATCGGACTTCAAATGTCGTCTAGACTTCGCCTAAGGCTCTAGTTAGGCTCTGATACCACTGTAGGGTTCCTAGGCACACTAGTGAGGTCTCACAAGCCATCAACCATGGCAATTTCAAAAAATCTAGGTGCCGAGAAGCCCGACTACGGATCGTTAGCTAGATATCTAGGCAAAAAACAATCTAGTTAACAACTTAACTAATGGGATATCGGAAATACAACCTTTGTAGATCCGGTGCTCCACCTTCATAGCTCCGCAACGAAGTCGTCTCCGCTGTCCAAAAGGAATCCGGGCTCTAGCGTCGACTTCATCGGAGAATAAGCGAGCTAGGTCGTCGATGTCCATGCCGAAGATGATCTACGTCGAGGCATCGCTAAATCAAGCTCCGACCTCACCAAGTCAAGAAACTTGTGAAGGAAACACACTCTACTACTTGGCAAGAGGTAGAGGATGAAGAAATAGGAAGTGGGTAGACTTTAGTTTTGGATTTCTCACTCTTTTTCATCACTTGCCATTGATGGTCAAGCTTTTCTTCACTTGAAGGAAAAATAAGAAGAAGCTAAAAATTATGATAAGAATAATTAGAAAGAAAAGAATAATCCAATCTTTATCATAATGTGACCATGGTTATGTGTAGAGACTAAACCCAAGTTAAGTGAATGGTTAGGTTAGGAATGAAGACAAAAATGGTGACTAAGTCAAAGTATTCATGAAGCTTCATGAATGAACAAAAGAATGCCACCATTTTTCTTTTCTTTTCCTTAAATGAATAATGAATATAAATAAATGAATAAGTATATAAAACCCTAACCATTCATATAACCATGGTTTAATCTTTACACAAGCACAAGTCAACATGTAACATCAAACATGATACAATGTATATGCACAAAAGTATATCACATATACAACTTGCACATCGAGTGAGAAAATCCATATAAAGTGAACCTATACTAGCTAATGCAAAGTAATATATCAAATATATAATTATGCATTAAATCATTAAATCAACACTTGATTTAATGATCCGGTCATATCGCATATAACCGACTAGTATCCAATGTATCGGCTTATCGAATCAACCCTCGATTCGATAACTAGGGTATATCTCATATAACCTAATCGATACATTCATCGCGAGAATGGAATACGGTATCACATACACGCATTATTCTCGGTCCCGCACATATCTCATATGCGCTCCTATTTCGTTTCGCTTGAGTCAGGAAATCTCTGTGTAGGACTCTAAAGACTCGTCAATACGCCGGCAGCAGATGATGATCAAATCAAACACCCACAAGCTGCAAGCGGTCTGCTAAACGTAACGGCCACCCGGGTATTGAGCGATCTGAAGATCGACGAGCAAGCCCGCTCACACTCCAGTGAATCCGACCAGTAACACTACCGTACAGTCCGGTCTGATCGTCTGATATGTCGCATATCTCGCCTAGGGGTGGTAAACGTCAGACCCCAATAGCTCGATAAGTCGTGTCGATATGAGGTCTATAACACTTCGAGAAACTACTGGTAACACTTACCAGTAAATCTCAGCAACCCTGGCCAGGGATTTGCTGTTATAGCCAATCGAACACAGCACAACATCAACTCCCTATACCGGGAGAGACGAATCCCCTCCTATCGCTCATTGCCTCCATGTGACTCGGGACTGTACCCAAAAACCACCGTTTTGCACGCCCTCTTGGACGTGGTAAGATGGAAATCAAAGCACAGTGGGAACCACACAAGACTCTATGACGATCTCGGGTCAACAGACTACTTTGTACCAGTGTCACCAGAGAACTGCCATCTGACGTGAGGTATAATACCATCTGGGAGTTCTCGGCGAGTCCGTCCAGTATACCCAGTCTCCACTGAGCACCCGTATATCATCTCTGATGTCAAACACCAATGGATATGGGATCATCCATCGCCCATCTGTATGGGTCGAGAAGGTACACGCTAGTCTACTCTGGTATATCGATGCCCCGTCTCGATATACCCACGACTAGGGACTTTGAAGGATGTACTTATGGACTACCTGTCCCCACTAGTATGATCCGCATCATAGTCCAGGTAGTCAAGTACACATCCGAAGGGCTTTACCAACATGTAACAGAGAGACAATCAGTATACACGTTAAGGTAAAGATCAACCAAATAGCATACTATCATGTCGAGCAAGAAAGTCCTCCCTATATACGTCCCAGCATCCACTACAATGCATATCCAATGTACAGTAATGGCCTCTAGGGCATACATATAACTAACACTACAGTTAGGAGAGAGAGGGAACACTTTAGCATGATGATCTTGCAAGTTTAGATTGGTTTTTAGTTTATCTAAACTGGCTGGCTCCCACTGTTTCTCGAATCCCTCCTCAAACCAGAAAGGAAGAACTTGCCAGAACTATTCTCACCGTACAATACTTACTTAACCGTTCAGCCAAGCCAGTGTCGATACTTCGAGGGAGGTTTTTCAACGGTTTCGCGAAGTTCCTTAATTAAATAACCTCTTTTCTCTGGGGGCGTAGCCCCGCTGATACCTTTCTCGGCACTTGGTTTACAGCATTGATCGTTAAATGACGAATCTCCTGATGTGTAGCATATACTCACAGTAGGATCGGGATCCAAATATCATCGTATGATAATGCTAAAGGAATCCTACCAACATTCATCAAACTCCAGATGGTATGCATCTCTTTGCAAATTTCAGTTTCATTAGAAATTCCCGATATAAATTTCTGCCCCATGCTCTTATGACCTTGGCGTTAGGTCAAAATGTCATAAGTCACATGTCAAGTTCTACCCATCATTATCTTGTTAATTTGAACCCATCCGTACATATCCTTGACGTTCGGCCAAAATGATAATACGACTGTCCCAAACTAACTCATCTATCTATGCAACAAATGAATACCCAGCAGCTACCAAACACTTTGCCTTGGCGTTAGGTCAAAATACATGGCTTGAATACTACTGAATACCCAAATAAAATGACGGAGGGCTATGAATGGTTTTGGCGAAACCGTGAACGTAGTGAACTTGATATGACTGAAGGAACCTGATAGCTTTTTTAAAAGGAGTGGTTAAAGCTCCGCAATTAAAAATATCTTCTGTTTTAAAAATAACCGAGTGGTTTCTTTTAAACTATTCCAACGATTCAACTTTGGTTTATTTTCTTTGCATTAATATAACGTGTCTCATCATTAACCTATCACTGCAGAAAACAACGAAAATACAACGTCCTCTTATGCCATCCGCATTTGCCATGGGGTCCCGTCATCACCCGTTAGGTTACTTAACTAACGGCAGAGCGGGGGCTGGGCTAGCGTGGGTGTAAAACATAAATGACGTCTAAATAGCTATCATATATAAATATTGTACATTCGTCAGACGCAATAATAGGCATTCCAGATCACAGATGAATATTATTGGATATGCAAGCAATTCGCGTTTCTTTTGAGCCTGCAACGAAAGACGGATTACACAGTTGTAATGAATAGTCATTACCCCACCCTAGACCCCTACGGGTACGGCAAACTACCCGCTAAGTACCCGAAGTGAAACGGTCTCCCTCAACAATGTGAGTAGGCCACTAAACACTTTAAAGTACCCGGTAGTTTGTGCACCCCACCTTGGGTCTATCCTAGGAGCAAAAACAGTAAAAATGAAATAATACAACGGTGGCTACAACCGCAACCTGGATGTGCCCCGCAAAATAATATTACAACATATTACAATTACATCGAATGAATGAATATAATAACCCATCTCAAACCCCGGCTAATCATCACAACAATCCAATCAAGTTCATAATCACAAACAGTAAAATCATTACAGAAATGTGCAACCCCCTGCCAACCGACATACTAGCAGTTAGGGGAGGTTTACGAACACATTATACAGTTCACAGATATAATCTAATTAGCAAACATCGTATAATTTCGATCGAGCAAACACATTAGATTCTACTCCAAAACTTCTCTGTGCACCTGAGACTTGAGCAGAAAATAAACATTCCAGAAAAGACAAAAAACATCACAAAAGAGTTTTGGGAAAATTTAGGATGAATCGGCTTCAACTCGGCCGTGGATCCGCGGCGGATCGGTGCGATCGGCCGCGGTTCCGCGGCCGTTTGGCCGATTCATGCACCCAATTTTTTCCAGAGTTCTTGTATTTCCCTGCTTGTAATTCTAGAGGCCCCCAAAAAATTTTTAGACCTCAATTTAAATTCGATAGAAACTATGTGATTTCGATGTTTTTTCCGGTTCGTTTTGCGTTCGAAATTCTTATGACTTTGCTAATATGTTAATTATTGTTTAGCGAGGCTCTGATACCACTGTAAGTCGATGTACAACACCCCACGAGTTGCGGGGAGGCGGAAATATGAAAAACAATCTTGTTCTTTGGATTAACATCGACTAACCGAAGAATCTTTGCTAAACTATAACTAACATATACATAGGAGTTCTTAATTACTATGAAAAGAGATTATACCTAGTGAACCTAGTTCTTCGTCTTTTCATTATCCACCTCCTCCTCGGCCCCCTCTATGTAATAGACGATCCACCCGAGAGCTTATATTCCAAGCTTCACCTCTAATCTTGAGGTAACTAGGTTTCTTTAGTTGCTAATCAAAGGCACCTAGGTGATATAGAGTGTGGTTAGGGATTAATTAGTCTATCCAATCCTTGATCTCAACACATGAGGGGTAGGATTAGGGTTTGAAGAGAGAGTGAGCTTGAGGAGAGAGAAGGTGAGCAAGAGAATGATAATGAGATAATGATCTCTCTTGAATATATGAAGCATAATGATTTATCAAAATAAATAAATAAAATGATTAATCATCATGCTTCATTTATTCATATGAGTGATTCATCTCATGAGTCATTAGTTCAATAAATGAAGCATTAACTCTAAGGATGAATCACACAAATGAGTCATTAAAACAATAAATGCAAATGCCACCTAAACCCCCAAGTCACCATCCTTCTAGAAGCTTCTCGCCAAATTACAAGAACGCCCCTCTTATCCGTGAAAACACGGAAAAACTTTAGACTGTATAAATCCAATAATCCGATACTAGAATCCGGCTTAAACCAAAACCGGCTAGTAAAAACTGTCCGAATATCGCACGTGCGTAAAAACACGTACGTGTCCGAACCATTGTCGTAAAACCATACGACCTCTATATCGTTTCGCCTGGAGCAGGGAAACTCTCTGTGTGGGACTCTAAAGACTTGACTACTACGGTGGCAGTGGGTTTAACTACAGACCGCAAGCGGCACTAGCTGTACGTAACGGTCCCCAGGTAGATGTCGATAAGAAGGCCGATGAGGAAACCCATCTGAACTCCTACTGAGCCTGATGTGACAATCTCCATACAGTCCGGTCTGTTCGTCTAGGACTATCGCATATCGGGCCTAGGGGGGCGGCAAGCGTCAGTCCCCAAAAATCGGTATAAGTCATGTCGGAGTGTAGCCCATTACACCTTGAGAAATTACTGGAACCTACCAGTAAATCTCGCTTGCCCTGGCCAGGGACTTTGCGTAATGGCTCTCCAGACACAGCACGATATCAACTTCCAATACCGGAAGAGACGAATCCTGTCTAACCACTACTGCTTCCAAGTGCTCGGGGCTGCACCCAACTGCTACCTGTTTGCACGACTCCTTTGAGCCGTGGTAGGGTAGCAATCTAAGAACAGTGGGACACACTCAAGGCGAAGTAGCAGTGTCAAATCTGCAGATTATGCTGTACTCATGTCACCTGGGAACTGTTAACTGACGACGGGTATAATACTAACCAACAGTTCCCTGCGAGTCCTTTTCGGTGTACCCGTAACCCAACGAGCACCTGTATACTATCTCCAGTACGACGTACTGATGGCTGTGGGACAGACCATCTCCCCAACTGGGATGAGAAGCGTACACACTAGTCTACTCTGGAGTATCGATGTCGTGTCTCGATAATCCTACGACTAGGGACCTGAAAAAGGATGTGCTTGTAGACTACCCAGCCCCCATTAGTATGACTGCCATCACAACGCTGGTAGTCAAGCAAGATCCTAAGGGCTCTATCAATACATACACACATATTAAGATAGATAAAACCAAGTAGCATACTACCATGTTTAGCAAGACTGTTATATAACTGTGAATATCCCAAGCTTCCATTAAGTAATATACAAGCTAGTATGATACAATAGTAGCCCCTAGGGCATATACACTAACACATGTATTGGCATATCGTAGACCTAACATCTCAAATAGCCTCTCGAACTGCGTCTGAGGGATGGCCTTTGTGAGTATATCTACAGTGTAGTTCTCCGTGTCTACTCTCCGCACCTCGAACTTCCGGCGATCCATGATCTTCCTGATCAGGTGATACCGCCTCAAGATATGTCTGGACTTCTGATGGGATCTTGGTTCCTTCACTCAACCTATAGCCCCATTGTTGTCACAATACAAAGGTATTAGATCAACAATCACAATACAAAGGTATTAGATCAACAATGGACGGAACCACCTGAAGTTCTATTATGAACTTCTTCAACCAGACTGCTTCTTTCACGGCGTCACAAGCAGTGATATACTCTGCCTCTATCGTCGAGTCAGCAACGGTGTCCTGTTTGGAGCTCTTCCAACAGACCGCCCTTCCATTGAGGGTGAGTACATAACCTAACATGAATTTGGAGTCATCGTTGTCACTCTGGAAGCTGGAGACAGTGAATGCATCGATCTAGAAGTATTTACTGCCGTCCACCAAGAACATCTTCTTAGTCCTTCTCAGGTACTTGATAATGTTTTTTTACTGCTATCCAGTGCTTCTTCTCAGGGTTTGACTGAAATCTGCTTACTACGCTTAGTATGTAAGCAACATCTGGTCTGGTACACAATATCAGATCCTACAGAAGCGTAGGATATAATACTCATGCGATCCCTTTCCAAATTAGTCTTGGGAGACATCTCTTTAGAGAGGGTGATCCAGTGATAAGCCGGTAGATTACCGCGCTTGGAATTTTCCATACTAAATCTTTTCAGTATGGTGTCAATGTACCTGGACTATGAAAATCCCAACATTCTCTTAGAATCATCACAATATATCTGGATCCCCAGAATGTAAGATGCATCACCCAGGTCTTTCATGGAGAACTTCCGTGACAAGAATCTTTTAACTGATTATAGAATAGGAATGCCATTTCCTATCAGGAGAATGTCATCTACGTATAAGACGAGGAATACTACAGTTCTCGCTACAATCTTACTATAAATGCATGGTTCGTCTGTATTTTTTATAAAGTCAAATTTTTTGACTGTCTCATCAAAGAAAATGTTCTAACTCCACGATATTTGTTTTAATCAATAAATGGATTTAAGCAACTTGCACACTCTTCCGTTGCTCCCACTCTGTATTAAACCCTCTGGCTGATCCATATAAACACACTCTTCTAAATTTCCATTCAGAAAAGCGGTCTTTACATCCATCTGCCATATTTCATAATCATGGAAGGCAGCAATGGCAAGTAGGATCCGAATGGATTTAAGCATAGCCACGGGAGAAAAGGTTTTATCATAGTCCAAGACAGGTCTTTGACGAAAACCTTTTGCTACAAGTCTAGCCTTATAGGTTTCAACCTGTCCATCCACACCAATCTTCTTTTTGAAGATCCATTTGCAGCATACGGGTTTTATCCCCTGAGGTGCAATGTCCAAAGTGCAAACTATGTTGGTGTACATGGATTCCATTTCGGTCCGTATTGCCTCCAGCCATTTTACTGAGTCTTTGCTCGTAATATCCTGCTGGAAACTAGTCGGCTAATCATCATTGATGATGCAAGCATCTCTATCCCCATCTACAAGAAAACCGTAGTATCTCTCGGACGGATGAGACTGCCTACTAGATCTGCGGAGTGGCGCAGGGACATTCGGTTCTTTTGAAACTTCTGGTTCAACCAAGATTTCAGTAATAGATTGTGGTTCTGGAATTTCTTCCAGTTTTATTGCGCTCCTACTTATTTATTTTTCAAGAAATTGAGTCTCCAGAAAGTGGGCATGCCGAGAAACAAAAACCTTTTGTTCCTCTGCGTAATAAAAAATATACCCTCTGGAATTCTTTGGGTATCCCACAAACTTACACAGTACTGATTGTGCCTCGAGCTTGTTCGCATGCTGCTTTTTGATAACTGGACATCCCCATATCTTAAGAAACTTAAGATAGAATTTCTTCCCACTCCACATTTCATATGGTGTGATAGGCACTGACTTAGTTAAAACTTTGTTCAAAAGATGCAGCAGATTCTAGTGCATAACCCCAGAAGGATCGCGGTAATTCAGTATTACTCATCATGGAACACACCATATCCAATAAGATGTATTCCGCCTTTCCGATACACCGTTGTGTTAAGGTGTGTATAGAGGAGTAACCGGAGAGAGAATTCCATTTTCTTTTAAATAATCCAGAAACTTGGCACTTAAGTATTCACCACCTCGATCAGATCGAAGTATCTTAATACTTTTGCTTGTTTGTTTTTCTACTTCATTCTTGTATTCCTAGAATTTCTCAAAGGCCTCGGATTTATATTTCATCAAGAATACATGTCCGTACCTTTAGAAATCATCCGTAAAAGTAATGAAGTAGGAATAACCACTTCTTGCATCTGTAGATATTGGACCACACACGTCGCTGTGTATGAGTCCCAAGAGCTCATTGGCTCTTATTCCGTGTCCAGTGAACAGAGTCTTTGTCATCTTTCCTTTGAGACATGATTGACAAGTTGCATAAGACAGATATTCAAACGGATCTAAATATCCCTCTCTATGTAATTTCGTCAACTGTGTTTCATTGATATGACCTAGTCTACACTGTTATAAGAAAGCTTGATTCATTTTTGGAGACTTTCTTTTGAGTGTGTTCTAGACGTTGAAAACTGAATGTTGATTTAATACGTATATACCGTTGTCTAGTGTATCTGATCCAATCAAATCATGATTAAGGTGAATGTTTACAATATCACTTACAAATGTAAAATCATAACCTTCTTTAGATAATAAAGATATAGAGATGATATTACATGTCAAACTTAGTATACAAAAACAATTACGCAAAACCAAAATGTGTCCACTTGTCAACCTTAGGTGATATTCCCCTATGGAAACAGCATCTACGCTCGCTCCGTTAACAACCTTAAGGGTCATATCACCTGTCTTTATAACTCTACGGCTTCTCAATGCCTGCAATGAATTACAGATATGAGATTCTGAACTGGTATCCAATACCCAGGAAGTAGAGTTGATTGACAAACAGTTTTCAATAATAAACACACCTGAAGCCGACGTCACAACTTGCTTCGAATCCTGATTCTTGGCTTTCCAAGCCCTGCAGTCCTTCTCCCAATGGCCTTTCCTGAGACAATAGAAGCATTCCTATTTCCCTACTGTCGGCCCCCAACTTTTGTCTTGTCCTTTCCCTGTACCTTATTGACACCGCTGTTTACCCAATCAGAGCAAAGCTCTGTTTAAATTCCAAGGCGGAAGATGAAGCAACGCTTCATCTCCCCCCAATCAGAGCAAAGCTCTACTTTGAAAATTTAAACTTTAATAAATGAAGCAACGCTTCAGATGCTCTGTGCTGCGCGCAAGGCGCCAAGTGTCAAAATCAGGCACGCCAGCGCAGAGAGCGCAGCGCCCAAGGCAGTGCGCCCAATTAGAGCAAAGCTCTATTAAAAAACAAAATGAAGCAACGCTTCAGTTGCGCAAGCACGGCGCTGCGCGACACGTGTCAGCGCAGATGCGCTAGTGCAGTTGCGGTGCGCTTTGCGCTGCACGACACGTGTCAGCGCAGTTGCGCTGCGCGACACGTGTCAGCGCAGATGCGCTAGCGCAGTTGTGCCGCGCAGTGCGCCGCGCTGTGCGCCGCGCAGTGCGCCGCGCTGTGCGCCGCGCGACACGTGTCAGCGCAGTTGCGCTGCGCTGTGCGACACGTGTCACGCGCTGGGGCATTTGCGCCAAACAGAATTAAAATTTTAAAGAAATCTTTCTGTTCTTGTTAAAACTAGAAGATTTTCTTCTGTAAAACAGAAGCCCTTGGATCAAAGATCCAACGGTGGGAAAAATTCCCCAAATCACTCAGAAAGATCTTTTTAACAAATTTAACTAATTTATGGGCACTATAAAAAGGACTCTAGGCCTCAATTCAAAGGCATCAACATTTTCTTTGAGAAAAAAAAAGAGAACTCTGAAAAATTTCTCAAGAACAAAAAAGGTAAAAAATCTTCAGAAAAGAGAAAATTCTCTTAAAAACAGATCATTGATCTAAGAACAAGATCAATGATCTTCAATAAGAAAGAAAACTAACTAATAATAGTGCTTTGCACTTGCTTATGAACCATTGGTTCCTTGAAAACAAGAAAAACTTGTTTTTTTTTATTTAAAATCGATCAAAAGATAAAACAGTGCTTTGCACTTGCAAGAACTGCGCTGTTGCGCTCCTGTATTGGCGCAAGCCACGAGGAAGCGCCACGTGTCAGTAGCGCAGCGCACTGACACAGCACACTGCGCTGTTGCGCTTGCGCTCGCCAGAGCATGACACGTGTCACCACCATATGAGCTTGCGCTCATTACTTGGCGCAAAGCGCCTGACAAGCCACGTGGGGCACTGTCAGAGTACTTAATGCTTTGCATTATTAAAGAAAAGGGACAGAGCCCAATTAAAAGGCCTAACAGGCCTAATCAAAAATGCTATGCATTTTAAAAAGGGCAGAGCCCAAACAAAATAGATGCTCTGCATCATTTATAAAGGGCAGAGCCCAACCAAAACAAAGAAAAATAATGCAGTGAAGGGGCAAGACTCTAGCACAGGTCCAATAGGCCAAAGACAAAAGAATATTGAAACAGGACTTAGCCCAGTCGTGGCCATAAGTCCTCAAATTAAATTGACTGAGCACGGCTGCTCCCTAAATCAATTTACATCCGGTTCGAGGGTACATCTCCGAACTCCTCTGACACCTATCGTTGTAATTCCTCAACGACGTCAGAGAGGTGACGGGTCCCGACGACCACATATGAATATGGACTGCGGGGTCCTTAAACTCGTGGACCGAAACGTCCTTAAACTAATGATGGACCACCACGTCCCTAAACTGGAACATGGACCACCACGTCCCTAAACTGGCGATGGACCACCACGTCCCTAAACTGGAACATGGACCACCACGTCCCTAAACTGGCGATGGACCATCACGCCCCTAAACTGAAATAATAGAGCCTCTAAAAGCTCTTCTGTCGGATCTAAATGATCCCGCTTAAGTAGATCTTAGCCCCAGACAAGGCTAACGTATCCTTAAGCATTTTAACAGACTCCATATTCCCTAATCAACTTCGGTTCAAGGGTACATCACCGAACTCCTCTGACACCCATCGTTGTAATCCTTCAACGACGTCAGAGAGGCGACGAGTCCCGACGGCCATATATTAAATGGATCACCACGTTAAGTTGATCTTAGTCTCAAATCAGACTAACGTATCCTTAACGATCGTTTAAGTTGTGTTAGTTATATGTATGCCCTAGAGGCCATTACTGTATATAGGATGTATATTGTAGTGGATGCTGGGACATATATAGGGAGGCCTTTCTTGGTCGACATGATAGTATGCTATCTGGTTGATCTTTACCTTAACGTGTACACTGATTGTCTCTCTGTTACATGTTGGTAAAACCCTTAGGATGTGTACTTGACTACCTGGACTATGATGCGGATCATACTAGTGGGGACATGGTAGTCCATAAGTACATCCTTCAAGGTCCCTAGTCGTGGGTATATCGAGACGAGGCATCGATATACCAGAGTAGACTAGCGTATACCTTCTTGACCCGTACAGATGGGCGATGGATGATCCCATATCCATTGGTGTTTGACATTGGAGATGATATACGGGTGCTCAGTGGAGACTGGGTACACTGGACGGACTCGCCGAGAACTCCCAGATGGTATTATACCTTACGTCAGATGGCAGTTCTCTGGTGACACTGGTACAGCGTAGTCTGTTGACCCGAGATCGTCATAGAGTCTTGTATGGTTCCTACTGTGCTTTGATTTCCATCTTACAACGTCCAAGAGGGCGTGCAAAACGGTGGTTTTTGGGTACAGTCCCGAGTCACATGGAGGCAATGAGCGATAGGAGGGGATTCGTCTCTCCCGAAATAGGGAGTTGATGTTGCGCTGTGTTCGATTGGCTATAACCGGAAATCCCTGGCCAGGGTTGCTGAGATTTACTGGTAAGTGTTACCAGTAGTTTCTCGAATTGTTATAGACCTCATATCGACACGACTTATCAAGCTATTGGGGTCTGACGTTTACCACCCCTAGGCGAGATATGCGACATATCAGACGATCAGACCGGACTGTACGGTAAGTGTTACTGGTTGGATTCACAGGAGTGTGAGCGGGCTTGCTTGTCGATCTTCTGATCGCTCATTACCCGGGTGGCCGTTACGTTTAGCAGACCGCTTGCGGCTTGTGGGTGTTTGATATGATCATCATCTGCTGCCGGCGTATTGACGAGTCTTTAGAGTCCTACACAGAGGTTTCCTGGCTCAAGCGAAACGAAATAGGAGCGCATATGAGATATGTACGGGACCGAGAATAATACGTGTATGTGATACCGTATTCTATTCTCACGATGAATGTGTCAAATGGTTGTATGCGATATAACCTAGTTATCGAATCAAGGATTGATTCGATAAATCGATACATTGGATATTAGTCGGTTATATGCGATATGACTGGATCGTTAAATCAAGTGTTGATTTAATGATTTAATGCATAATTATATATTTGATATATTACTTTGCATTAACTAGTATTGGTTCACTTTAAATGGATTTTCTCACTTGGATTGTGCATATTGTATATGTGATATACTTTTGTACACAAGTTTGTATCATGTTTGATGATACATGCTCACTAGGGTTTGTGTAAAGATTAAACCATGGTTGTGGAATAGTTAGGGTTTTCCTTTTGTTTTCTTATTCATTTATTTATCTATTTATTCTTTTTGGAAAAATATTAAGCATAAAGAAAAATGGTGGCTTTCTTTGGAAGCATATTGAAGCTTCATGAAGCTTTGACTAAGTCACCATTTTGTCTCATGCTTAACCCTAACCATTCCTACTAACCATGATTTATTCTCTACACTTGACCATGGTTGAGACATGATAAGTATTCTTATTATTTTCTTTTAGAAAATAACTTATCATATTATTCTTTCTTCTTCTTCTTCATCTTCTTCAATGAAGAAAGCTTCACTTCATCAATGGTGATTGATGAAAAAGAGTGAGAAATCCAATTTTAAAGTGAACCCACTTCCTATTTCTTCCTCCTCTACCTCTTGCCAAGTAGTAGAGTGTGTTTTCTTCACAAGTTTCATGACTTGGTGAAGTTGGAGCTTGATCTAGCGATGCCTCGACGTAGATCATCTTCGGCATCGTCGTCGATGACCTAGCCCGCTTTTTCTCCGATGAAGCCGACGCTAGAGCCCAAGATTCGATTTGTACAGCGAGGAGACATCATCGCGGAGCCATGGAGGTGGAGAACCGGATCTACAAAGGTTATATTTCCGTTTACCATTTAGTTAAGTAGTTAACTAGTTTGTTTTGTCGCCTAAAATTCTAGCCAACGATCCGTATCTAGGTTTTCTCGGCACCGCAAAATTTAAAATTGGCATGGATGATGCCACGTGAGACCTCATTAGAGTGCCTAGGAACCCTACAGTGGTATCAGAGCCTAGCTAGAGCCTTAGGCGATGCGTAGACGAAGTTTGAAACCCGAACGAACCCGAAACCCTAAAATTTCACGCTCTCTGGACTTTTTTCAAAAACTGGGTTTTTTCCAAATTAAAAATGGTTAAAAAATTCAGCAGGAAATTCTAAGAATTACGGTGCAAAAATTACCTAATGATCTGTCTAAAGAGCGGCGGAACCGCGGCATTAGCCGCCTATTGCGGCGGTTCCGCGCTCATTTAGTCTCTTCAGTCAACCATTTTTGCACAGTAACTTCTTTATTTAAATGCTGAGTTTTATGGGAATTTTTAATATTTATTCAAGAGTTGAATTTTCTGGGGTTGTTTTGGGGATTCGATGATTCGATCGGATTATCAGATTTTGTCTATATGGATTCCGGATAATTTTTGAATATGTTAAAAAGTTCGACCGGATATAAATACCCAACTTTTCCCCTGCCGGAAAATTTCCAAGTGTTGGACTTTTCCGTAGTTTAACGACGTTCTAAGTAGTGCAAGTAACGCGATGGTCCCTCTAGAAGACAACAAACCTTAACTCGATTATGTGACCGTCTTGAACTGCCCTTTGAACCTTCGGGTTTGGGGCAGTACGGCGTGCCACATGTGAGGCGTTGGCTTGACCCTTTTACGGCTGGACCATTGGTACTGAGGCATGAAGTGAATGTCTTTGAACTTATTTCATGTGTTGAGCTGTTTCGGGAAAACTTGGGTGTTCGATTGTTCGATCGAAAAGTTTAACATTTTCTATTTATCCGGAATGTGATACAATAATTGGAATTCACAAGTAGTTATGAGATAACTGAATGAATGTTATAAACATAGCACTTTAGTCTCACATGATCGGTTGCCACGGAATTTTGATGTGATCAAAAGTCCGTCGCAATCACGTAGCGTACGCGGATACTCGCCGGATAAACTTAATAAACAGCCTCGCTCCATAGCTCCGACCAAGTGACTGTAGGAGAACCCCGTCGCCGAAAGCATCCGTTCGGGTGCTCGCGGCAGCGGTGTTCCGCCTTGGTGCACTTCATCGACGGCGTCGGGGGTGCGGCCGTCTACTAAAGTTTGCGACGAGCATTCGATCAGGATGTCGGAAATCTTGTTGAATTGCCCGACTTGATATTGAAAAGTGTTTTCGATAATGAGACTAAAATGCGGAGTTTATAATTGTTAGGCATGCGATGTCTAAGGAGTTCATTTGATTAGGCATGCGATGTCTATGCAGGTTGCGGATTCCAACTGTTGTAGTTTTACACTTTCTTTTCTGTGACCGTAAGTGTAATATGCGATATCGCCGGTTTCGTTGCTATATGTCAACGACAATTGGGATGCGCATATTTACTTACGTTGATGACATGTGATGTTATGTGTTGCTGGATATGTTATATTGGATCGTCGTGTTTGAATAGCCGGGGGTTTTTATGTGAGATGAGTGATTTTCATTTTCATTCATGTAAAAACTTATATGTAATATTCTTTTATTGGGGCACTTCCAGCTTGCGGAAGATGCCACCCTTTGTATATTATTTACTTTTCCGCACTAGGATAGACCCAAGAAGGGGAGCACAAGTAACCGGGTTCTAGAGTCCAGTGGGAGACCAACTCGAGGAGTCGAGTCCGGGTCTCCTAACTCCATAATTGGTAGGGTTGCTTGCCGCTCTCGTAGGTGTCTAGGGGTGTGGGTTTGGCTATTCATCGCGACCGTGGAATCCGTGTTTTATACTGGCTCGTATTGAAAACACGGGCGTCCTAGTATATCCAATATTTCATATGTTTCTTCTGCTGCGATATCTGTGATGTGATCATGTGATATGTTTTGTGATGGATACTTTATATATATTATATATGATATATTATATAGACGTTACTTATGTTTTACACCCGCGCTAGCCCTGCCCCGCTCTGCCGTTAGTTACCTAACCTAACGGTGCACGAGAGGACATCGAGGCGAATGCGGATGGCATAAGTGTACGTCGTATTTATCTGTGATGTTTAGGTACTTAAATGATGGGAGTTCATTAATGTGATTAATGAAATAAAAGAAACCTAAGATGTTGTAGAATCGAATTTCAAAATAAAACCGGTAGCTACAGTTCTTGCTTTGCACAGCGGTATATGTGATATATCCTGCACCTTATTCGATGAGGAAAGGACCGAGATCCCTTCAGCGGGAGTGACTCCTTTAGCAATAACTGGCAGATGCTACACACTCGGTTTGTCTTTTGATTACTTTTAAGAGTTTTTGCTTTGCACAGTGATATATATGATATATCCCGCACCTCATTCGACGAGGAAAGGACCGACGATCACTTCACCGGGAGTGACTCCTTTAGCAAAAATAGAAAAGCCTCAAAGACACTCCATTTCAAAAAATCATTTGATTCTACAACGATTTCAAGTTCATTACGCAATAGGTTTTCAGAAAAACCTGTCGTAGCCCTCCGTCATTTCAGATAAGTACTAGTTAGTATTCGTGCTGTGGTAGTTTGGCATTCATCAAGGCGTAGTGTGCGGTAGCTAACTAGTATTTATCTGCTTATGCATATGATGCAGATTGTATTAGGGTATTCGTACGGCGTTGTTTGGCATTCGTCAAGGGTCGTGCGGGTGGGTTTAATTCGATCAAGAAATGTACGGGTTGAACTTGACTAGTGGACTATGGGTTGTTTGGCATTCGTCAAGGTCATAGAACGCTAGGGGCAAAATATTATCGGGAATTTCAAGTGTTGAAATTTGCAATGAGATTGCATACCTTCAATGAGATAGTTGGATCCCGATACCCGCTGCGAGTAATTGTTACTCCTGGGAGAGTTTTACACATTACAATTAGCCAATCAAGTAGGTGTCTAGAAAGGTGTCAACGGGGTTACGCCTCTGGGAAAACGAGGTTTACATTAATTAGGTTCATGCGAAAGCACGGGGGACCTCCCTCAAAGTACCGACACTGGCCTGGCTGAAAGATTAGCGAACTTGTAGTGTGTAATTAATCCCGGCTAGTCTTTCCTTTTAAGGTTTGAAGGAAGATTTGATAAAAAGCAGTGGGAGCCATCCTGATTAGATAAAATAAAAACCAATCTATTCTTGCAAGAGCGCACGCTGAGTGTTTTCTTCTCTCTCTCTCCAGGTAGCGACCACATCACGCCTTAATCAAGATAATAATACGGAATATTGACCGAACCCGCTTGTTATACTGAGCTGGGGAACGTTGGTCCCGCTCCAACTTATAATTGTTATAAGACAGAGCAGGAAATTGGGGAATACCAGATTTCCCGTGCCGCCCAAACGAAGAAAGTGCATATGATGCATCTCCTTCGGGTGTGTTCGTTACAAAGAACTGTTTCTCTGTATCCTCTACGTCCTGGGTATGTGATACCAGATCAGGATCCCAGATATGTAATCTGTTACATAGGGCTACAGAAAGGCAGAGAACTGAGAACGGGTGATAAGTTTCATGAGGCAGAGACCGGGGCAAGTGTTGCAGCCAAGTCTGTTGGTCACTGTCACCCTGTATTACAAATACATTGATTCTGAACGAATGTTACTAGATACCGAACCTGATATACAAAATCATATCAGTCTCTTTATTAGTAAAGAAATGATAAAATTTTGTATTGTCGGATTATGTTTTGAACATTTCCTATATCAAAAGTTGATCGGATCAGGCACGTTATCTAAAAGCATTGATGTTCTAAATCAAACTACAGTTCTTAGTATACGGAACACACACAAGAGGAAGAGTTCAGAAATGAACGAATCCTTCTTGAGGCATTGTAGACTAGGTCATATCAATGCGACCCGACTGGCTGAAGTTACATTTAGATGCATATTTAAATTAGTTTGAATTTACATCTTATGAAACTTGCGAGTCATGTCACAAAGATAAAATGACCTCAGCTCTGTTTATTGGAAACAGAGAAAGAGTTAGTAAACTCTTGGGATGATACATGTTGATGTATGTAAGGTCTCCTGTCTACATATGCCAGGAATGGTTCTTTATACTTCATTACATTCTCTGATGATCTTTCGAGATTCAGACCAATGTTCCTGTTGAAACACAAGTCTGAACCTTTTGAGATATTCACAGAATATAAGTTAGAAGTAGAGAACCAATACGGGTATAAGTATTATGTCCTTTGATGAGATCAAGGAGGAGAATACTTGAGCACGGAAATCCTGGATTATTCCAAAGGAGAATGAAATTCTCTCTCAGAATTACTCCTCCGTATACACCATAGCACGATGGTATATCGGGGCGGAGCAATAGCACCCTATGTGATATGGTATGCTCTATGATGAGCACTACTAAGTTTCCTATTTCCTTTTGGGAGTTATGCACTTGAGAAGTTGCATACCTATTGAATAGGGTTCCAATCAAATCAGTTGCCTACCATTTCATATGTGATATGGAAAGGGAAGAGCCCATGTCTTAAGCTAGTTAAGATTTGGGGTTGACCGGCTTATGTCTGAAAGCAAAATCCGGACAAGCTCGAGGCAAAGTCTGTAATGTAGAACTGGAAAGGTTCCATCTATACAAACTGCAGCTGATGATTTGGTAGAACCGAAGGATTCAATAGAAACCAACGAACCTCAGCCTCTCCGCCGATCTAGTAGGGTTCCTCACCCACCTGAGAGATACTTCGGTTTCTCTATGACAGTGGGAGCCAGGATTGCATCATGAGATGATGACCCAATTAGCTTCGAGCTGGCTATCAGGAGTAAGACTCTGTAAGAATGGCTGGATGCTTAGTGATCTGAGATGGAATCCTTATACACCAACAAAGTATGGACTTTGGTTGCTATATCTGAAGGGTTAAATCCCCATCAGGAGAAAGTATATCTTGAGAAGATTACTAGGTGTAGATGGAAAAGTTGAGACTTTCAAAGCTAGACTTGTTAAAGGTTTGCATCATTGACCAGGTGTGGATCATGAGGAAACCTTTTTCTAAGGAGCTATACTTAAGTCCATCCAGATCCTACTTACCACGGCTACATACCATGACTACGATATCTGGTGGTTGGGTGTCATGGCTGCTTTTCTAAATGATGTTTTAGAAGAGAACGTCTATAAGTACACAGCCAGAGGGCTTCGTAGACAGTGGGAGCAGCGGAAACGTGTGCAAGATGCTATATAGGATAAAGCAGGCATCGCGGAGTTGGAACGTCTATTTTGATGTGTTAGTCAAAGAAGTTGACATCATCAAAATGGTAGATGAACCTTGTATAAACAAAAAGGTAGTAGGGAGTATAGTGACGATCCTCGTAGAGTGCGTGGATGACATACTCTTGATAGGGAAGGAGTTTCCTATGCTACGCTCGGTCAATCTCCGCTTATCACAATCATTCTTCAAATAGGATGAAAGTGATACCTCCTAAATCCTGGGTTTTGGATCTATGAGATAGATCTAATTGGATGTTAGGATTCTCACTAGTTGTAATGAGATGGTATCAATTGATCCTGGGGAGAATCACTGGAAGTCTTCCAGGGTGATAAAGACGACTGAATGTCAGTCACAGGCATTGTCTTTACCCTTAGTAAAGGGACGGTATGTTGGAAGAGTTCCAAGCTAGATACCGTGGCATACTAGACGATAAAGGCTGGATACATCGCTACTTAAGATGCTACCAAAGAGGCTGTTTGGGTGTATATTGGTTCATGAGATGAACTATGTTCCTCCCATTGTGTGACAATGGAGTTGTGGCTTATGCCAAGGAACGTAGGTCCCATCAGTGATCCAGACATATTCTAAGGCAGTATCACCTTATCATGGAGATGGTTGATCTCCAAGGTGATCGAGGTTAGGAGAGTAGACTCAGAGGACAACACGGCGGATCCACTCACGAAGGCCTTTTCCCAGAGAGAGACTTTTATGGGATGGTTGAGTATGAGATACTACAACCACTGCTACAGATGGCCCTAGTGCAAGTGGGAGATTGTTAGTTATATGTATGCCCTAGAGGCCATTACTGTATATAGGATGTATATTGTAGTGGATGCTGGGACATATATAGGGAGGACTTTCTTGGTCGACATGATAGTATGCTATCTGGTTGATCTTTACCTTAACGTGTACACTGATTGTCTCTCTCTTACATATTGGTAAAGCCCTTAGGATGTGTACTTGACTACCTGGGCTATGATGCGGATCATACTAGTGGGGACATGGTAGTCCATAAGTACATCCTTCAAGGTCCCTAGTCGTGGGTATATCGAGACGGGGGCATCGATATACCAGAGTAGACTAGCGTATACCTTCTCGACCCATACAGATGGGCGATAGATGATCCCATATCCATTGGTGTTTGACATCGGAGATGATATACGGGTGCTCAGTGGAGACTGGGAACACTGGACGGACTCGCCGAGAACTCCCAGATGGTATTATACCTTACGTCAGATGGCAGTTCTCTGGTGACACTGGTACAGAGTAGTCTGTTGACCCGAGATCGTCATAGAGTCTTGTGTGGTTCCCACTGTGCTTTGATTTCCATCTTACCACGTCCAAGAGGGCATGCAAAACGGTGGTTTTTGGGTACAGTCCCGAGTCACATGGAGGCAATGAGCGATAGGAGGGGATTCGTCTCTCCCGGTATAGGGAGTTGATGTTGCGCTGTGTTCGATTGGCTATAACCGGAAATCCCTGGCCAGGGTTGCTGAGATTTACTGGTAAGTGTTACCAGTAGTTTCTCGAATTGTTATAGACCTCATATCGACACGACTTATCAAGCTATTAGGGTCTGACGTTTACCACCCCTAGGTGAGATATGCGACATATCAGACGATCAGACCGGACTGTACGGTAAGTGTTACTGGTTGGATTCACAGGAGTGTGAGCGGGCTTGCTCGTCGATCTTTTGATCGCTCAATACTCGGGTGGCCGTTACGTCTAACAGACCGCTTGCGGCTTGTGGGTGTTTGATATGATCATCATCTGCTGCCGGCGTATTGACGAGTCTTTAGAGTCCTACACAGAGGTTTCCTGGCTCAAGCGAAACGAAATAGGAGCGCATATGAGATATGTGCGGGACCGAGAATAATACGTGTATGTGATACCGTATTCTATTCTCGCGATGAATGTGTCAAATGGTTGTATGCGATCTAACCTAGTTATCGAATCAAGGATTGATTCGATAAATCGATACATTGGATATTAGTCGGTTATATGCGATATGACCGGATCGTTAAATCAAGTGTTGATTTAATGATTTAATGCATAATTATATATTTGATATATTACTTTGCATTAACTAGTATTGGTTCACTTTAAATGGATTTTCTCACTTGGATTGTGCACATTGTATATGTGATATACTTTTGTACACAAGTTTGTATCATGTTTGATGATACATGCTCACTAGGGTTTGTGTAAAGATTAAACCATGGTTGTGGAATGGTTAGGGTTTTCCTTTTGTTTTCTTATTAATTTATTTATCTATTTATTCTTTTTGGAAAAATATTAAGCATAAAGAAAAATGGTGGCTTTCTTTGGAAGCATATTGAAGCTTCATGAAGCTTTGACTAAGTCACCATTTTGTCTCATGCTTAACCCTAACCATTCCCACTAACCATGATTTATTCTCTACACTTGACCATGGTTGAGACATGATAAGTATTCTTATTATTTTCTTTTTAGAAAATAACTTATCATATTATTCTTTTTTCTTCTTCTTCATCTTCTTCAATGAAGAAAGCTTCACTTCATCAATGGTGATTGATGAAAAAGAGTGAGAAATCCAATTCTAAAGTGAACCCACTTCCTATTTCTTCCTCCTCTACCTCTTGCCAAGTAGTAGAGTGTGTTTTCTTCACAAGTTTCATGACTTGGTGAAGTTGGAGCTTGATCTAGCGATGCCTCGACGTAGATCATCTTCGGCATCGTCGTCGATGACCTAGCCCGCTTTTTCTCCGATGAAGCCGACGCTAGAGCCCAAGATCCGATTTGTACAGCGAGGAGACATCATCGCGGAGCCATGGAGGTGGAGAACCGGATCTACAAAGGTTGTATTTCCGTTTACCATTTAGTTAAGTAGTTAACTAGTTTGTTTTGTCGCCTAAAATTCTAGCCAACGATCCGTATCTAGGGTTTCTCAGCACTGCAAAATTTGAAATTGGCATGGATGATGCCACGTGAGACCTCATTAGAGTGCCTAGGAACCCTACAAGTTGATCTTAGCCTCAATATGGCTAACGTATCTTTTAACTAAAAACACCAAATCCAAATCTAAGTAAATGCGGATTTGGACTAATCCACGTCCTACGGGCGACGGCATTATTCAGTCTCCGTATACAATCCACGGGCAACCACAAACAAAACAAACACACATGACACGAAGTGAAATTCTGGAGAAGGAGAAAGTTGTTACCGCGATGCGGTAGCGTAATTAATTGTAGGGGCTTGCGCCTGCAGGGAAGAGTGTCCCCACAATCAAAAACCCCTCAAGCGAGGGGGAATCTGACGAAGTCTGCTACATCGGCCGCATCCGTCTAAACCTCCGATACACGGTGCCATAAATCAACTTGGCACCTTCGGAGAGGTAGACGGATAAAACCATATAGCATCTGCCCCGAATTTCAGGCAAGACGTCCATGTCTTGGCCGCCGTTCGGAGGGGAACAGATTCTGGCACGCCCGGTGGGACCTTTTCCTCTTTCCACTCCACACTTCGTGTGTCGTCTTCGCGAACGAATCGCGGTTTGTTAATAGTTGCCTTTAGATTTCAAGTTACTAAGATTTGGTATTTTTCCTGGCGCAGAAATCAAGCATCCATGGCCTTTAACTGCACCAACTGCTCGAAGTGCCACTACAACGGACGCTCCACCTCACCTGGAGGTGTAGCATATGGGCCCCAAGCGGCCTCCTTCCTCGCTCTGCCGATAGAACAGGTGGCCCAGGCCACCACCGGCCTATTTTTCGGCACCATGATCCCGCCTTCAAACTTTTCTATGCCAATACCTGCACCGGAAGTGAACAAGAAGTCGGTCTTCGACCGGCTCACTGTTACAACAGCCCCTGTCAACGGGTCGTCCACTACAAAACCAACGGCCTCCGTCTTCGCCAGGCTGGATCAGAACTATGAGGGGCCCGCTAGGAAGCCCATGAACTCTAAAATGGCTATCCCAAAGAAGGCAATAACCGTTGCTCCAGAAGTCGTCAAGGCGGCTTCCCCTGTCGAAGAGTTAGTCTTTTCAAGACTGACTATTCCTGCCCCTGCTCGAGGATCTGTCTTCGACAGGTTGAATATCACCCCTCAAAGGACAACCTCAGTTTTAAGAGGTTAACACCAGGGGCGCCTCATTCAGACAGGGGGCAAAAAGAAGCTGTCTCTATCTCCGAGCCAGTCCTAACGGCTCGTCATGCTTGACATCGCCACTGGCGCGCGAGTGAGGAAGGCTGGGGGCAACTCCCCTTCTGGGATAACTCTGCCAGCTCCAACGGTGGGGATCGATGTTGCTGTTCCAACCGGGAATAGCTTTGAATTGCTGAACACAGTGCGCAGAAACTCTCCTGTTGCGGTGCTGAAGCGAGCTCCTTCACCTGTGGAGAACACTCCAGAGAAGAAGCTAGAACAGCCCCTTCACCGGCTGTCCTCTAAAATTTACAAAGTCTGGCGACAGGTCCAAGAGTCGGTGATTGATGAAAACTGTCTTCGCCGACAGAAAAAGACGAAGGTTCGGCAGGAGGAAGACTACTCTGTCAGAACGAAAGAAGCGACGGTTACTCGAGTGTCCACTACAACGACGCCCTCAACGTCAATCACTCAAAAGAAAAGAAGGCCGCAAAAAGCCCCTGTGAATAAGGCGAAAAGTAAAAGCGATGGACACAAACGCCCTAAGTCTGGGGGCATGGTGGTACACACTGTTTATATGGCTTCTGGAAAGGAGAAAAGCCGTGCTTCGACGGGTCACCGACCACTCACCCGATCCGTGACCAAAGCCCAGGAGCAGCAGCAAAAGCTTCAAGAGATGATGACTGCAATGGCCGCCCTTACCGAGCCAAAAGAAAGCTTAGAGGCATCATCGGAGCGACGTCATGAACAAGAAACTGACGCTGATTACCTACGCAGAGTCCTCAAAAAGAAGGACAAAGAAGCTGCAGAGCAAGCGGCTAATATAAAACAAATGGCGCTTCTCTTCCAAGATATGGTAGGGATGATGATTCAGCAGGACCCTCCTGCTGAAGATCCTCCGGTTGTCCTTGAAGACGACAGGGGAGAAATGTCAAATCCTCCACTGGCTTTGTCAACAGCCAAAAAGGAGGCAATCTCCAAAGCTGACCTGGACGAATATATAGCCCAGCAGATACGGGTTCATCATGCGACTGAGGCAGCCGGTCAGATCGTCAAAACAGGACGACCATATCTGGGCTGGTATGATCAGGTACAGTACCCGCTGGGCTATACAATACCTAAGTTCCACATATATAAAGGGACAGGAAATCCGCATCAGCATGTCTCCCAATTCAGGGCCTTATGCGGCAATACTGGAGGCGATGACAAATTAATGCTTCGCCAATTCGTCGGCAGCTTGTCAGAAACAGCGTTCGAATGGTATTCCGAACTCCCGAACGATTCTGTCAAGACGTTCGCTGAAATGGAATTGCTATTCACTCAGCGATTCGCGAGCGCCAGCGAACGGGCCCCGATAGCAGCATTGATTAATGCCAGGGTAAGGCCGGGCGAGACGTGGGTTCAGTACGCTATACGCTGGCGAAACTTGTGGTCAAAATGCGAACAACGCATTGAAGAAGCGCCCGCGGTGGGCATGTTCGTGGGTACCCTAGACCCTCATGCCACTATCTTACAGTTCATGATGTTCTTTAAGCCGACCACATTCCAAGCTTTGATCGACAAGCTGGCCCAGATGGATCAAATGGGTCACAGACCTTCTCCCCCGAAGCCAGAACCGCGGAACGACAAGGGTAAAGGGAAGGCGACCTTCATCGCGAATGCTCAACAGCAACCCAGCACCCCAAAGCTAGCGGATCAATCGGGAGAAAGACGGCGGTTCTATATTGAGAAAATGAGGCACCCCTACTCATTCCCGCGGGATAAGACGAAGAGGCTGTTCGAGCTGGCTATGCGCAACAGGCTTATCAACCTGCCGAATCCAAGGCAACCGCCACAACCCAACGAGGCGAATAACCCCAATTATTGCCCTTATCATTAAACGGCAAGCCATCCGATTGAGGATTGCTTCGTCTTCAAGGGATGGATTGAAGATCAATACCTACAAGGCAAGTTTGCCCTATCTGAAAAGTGAAAGGTAAATCCACCCCAGCCGCACATTCCGAAGAAGACGGACACGATGGGGGCAGCTTGCTCTTTTGTCAAGGACGAAAACGATGGGGAAAACTCATCAGACGAATCCGAAAACTACGTAGCGACTTGTCATGTGATCTCTCATTCACTGGCGGATGATGAAGAGGCTCCTTGCGCCGAGAAACCAAGGGCGAACCCTGAGCCGGAAGTTCTACGGCCGGCAGACGAGTTGATCAATATCTTCTTAAATGAAATTCGTCTGAAAGCAAAAGCCAATCAAGAGCGTGAGATGGCCATACTGGAAAGAGCCAAGACACTCCCGTCAAATCAAAAGCCATCCACTGCAGATAAAAACAAATTCAAGACGAGGAAAAGGTTTGCCAAAGCCCTATCAACGGGTATGAAGCTACCGCCCTCTGAAGAAAATACTTTCGGTGGAGTAGAGATGCATCCTAACTTCTGCTTATATTATCAGAAGATCATACATCCTACTGAAGACAGCGAATTCTTTAACTGTTGGTGGCAAGGGTATGTCACTCAAAAGCAACACTTCGACAGGACAAAATGTGAAGCTCGTAGACGTCGAAAAAGTGCGATAGATGAGCGCAAAAGAGCCGCCGCCGACTGTCATATAGCCGACTCCAAAGGATCGCAAATTATCACCTTTGGAAGCGAATCTGACGAAGAGGATGCCCTCAACCCTCTCCTCAAGGAATTCATTTCAAAGATGAAAGAATTGAGAAGTTGTGAGGATGTTCAGCCATGCAATCGCACGCTACTCGAAAAAAATCTTGGCTCCGCAAATAAAGGATCGAGTAAAAAGGATAAAGGAAAGGAATAAACAGCCCTCGTAGCCAATGCTCAACAGCAATCGAGTGGCCCTAAACCGGTTGTTTGCCGAAACAACAAGCAGCAACCCCTCCACGAAAAGTTGAAACGTCCTTACTCGTTTCCGCAAGATAAAACAAGGGGACTGTTCGAGCTGGCATTGCGCAACCGACTCATAAATCTACCGGAGCCAAAATGTCCGTCACAACCAAATGACGTCAATGAGCCCAACCACTGTCCCTATCACCGAGTACTGGGTCACCTGATCGAGAATTGCTACGTCTTCAAAAACTGCTTTGAAGATCAATACCAACAAGGCAAGTTCGTCATCCCCGAAAACTGGAAGGTAAGCCCGCCACAACCGCACGCATCGGGAAAGATGGAGACGCCGGGGGCATCATGCTCATTAATAGGGAAGGCCCCAGGGACCGAAAAGTCAATAAACTAGATGTTCGCCTCAAAAACGGCAACGGCGGACCGAAATGTCCTTAAACTAATGGCGGACCGAAACGTCCTTAAACTAATGATGGACCGCAATGTCCTAAAACTTGCAAGCGGACTGAAACGTCCTTAAAACTACTACCGCAGCATCCTCAGGCTGACGCGATAAAAAAAACGGTACGTCCATAAGCAAAATGGGCACGGATGAAAACCCGAAAGGGCTCCGTGAGTAAAAACAGCAGGACTACCGGCGAGTGTTTGTGAAAACCCGAAAGGGCGCAACCTCGTAAAAAAAAGAACTTATAGGGTCCTCTCGACCTTGTGAGGAGAAATCACCCGTGTGAGATCCTTACGACTCACAAGGGAGCAACACACTTAGGGATCCCCACGATTCCTAAGGAGAAAATATACTTGCGAGATCCTCATGACTCGTAAGGAGAACCCTCTTATGGGACCCTCACGGCTCATAAGATTTGAAAGTTTTAAGTTACAGAGACCTAAATCCGTGCTTAAGCAAACCCCGTACAACATCCGATATTGCCCTACAAGTGGCTCAATAATGACCCTTGTATACAATCCACGGGCGTGAATAAATATTCCCCTAACAAAATTTCATCCGTGATTGGGGATATGTACGCATGATGAACAACCCTTATAAGTCCTCTCGACTTACAAGGAGAAAACCCTCTTGTAGGATCCTTACGACTTACAGAGGAACATACACTTAGGCATCCTCACGATCCCTAAGGAGAAAATACACCTATAAGATCCTCACGACTTGTAGGGAGAAATACCTTTGTGAGACCCTTACGGCTCATGAAGTTAAAAGCCTTAGTCGACAGGACCCTAACCCTGTTCGCTAAGCCACCTTTGTTCGACATCGACAAAGGCAGATGATGATTCGCTCCTGGCAATATCCCAGTAGTAGCGGTGTTGATACAGAAATCGGTGTCTAATTTCAGATTTACGGCAAAAAAAAAACCAGCGAGCCGCACATGCATACGAAATGGCCGAAATGATGGGGCAACTTGCAATACAAATCAGCAAGTAAAAATGTATGCATAAAAAAAATAGTCGAAATGATTGGGCAACTCGCAATAAAAAGCAGCGAGTAAAAAAAATAAAAATAAAATAAAATAAAATAAATAGCCGAAATGATTGGGCACCACGAAAAATAGCCGAAATGATGGGGCAATCGCGACCTTCGCGGTATAAAAGCTGAAATGATAAAGCATCGCGGAAAAAGAAATAAAATTTATGCCCTACAGGTGATGTTACATCAAACCATGTATACAATCCAAGAGCGTAAACAAAGAAGGGATCATACTCCTCTCCCAGGTTTCATCATAAGAAGAAGCCAAATCTCGACGGGTCGCAAATGACCTAGAGGTCATATCAACGCTCGTCTCGTAATAATGGATACAACTTCAAGCGAAGCGGAACAGCGGAAACTCCCAGTTCCATGGCTCGGCGATATACAAATCACCCAGAGTCAAACCCTCATTCCATGAAATACGGATACAATAAAAAGAAAAAAGAAAAGATTCCTGGCTACGGGGAAAGCGGCTTACGTCAATCCTGACCCCGTGGAAAACGTCCAGAGCGGATCCTGGTCCTCGCAGAGCACGGCAGTGAACCCGTGCGAAGCATCCAGAGCGGAACCTAGTCCTCCCCGAACACGGCAGTGAACCCGTGGGAAACATCCAGAGCAAAATTCCTGGCTATGTGGAACGCGGCTTATGTCAATCCTGACCCCGTGTGAAACATCCAGAGCAAAAATTCCTGGTACGTAGAAAGCGGCTCATGTCAATCCTGACCCCGTGGAAAACGTCCAGAGCGGATCCTGGTCCTCGCAAAGCACGACAGTGAACCCGTGTGAAGCATCCAGAGCGGAACCTAGTCCTCGCCGAACACGGCAGCGAACCCATGGGAAGCATCTAGAGCAAAATTCCTGGCTACGTGGAACGCGGCTTATGTCAATCCTGACCCCGTATGAAACATCCAGAGCAAAAATTCCTGGTATGTGGAAAGCGGCTCATGCCAATCCTGACCCCGTGGAAAACGTCTAGAGCGGATCCTGGTCCTCGCAGAGTACGACAGTGAACCTGTGCGAAGCATCCAGAGCGAAACCTAGTCCTCGCCGAACACGGCAGTGAACCCGTGGGAAGCATCTAGAGCAAAATTCCTGGCTACGTGGAACGCGGCTTATGTCAATCGCGACCCCGTGTAAAACATCCAGAGCAAAAATTCCTGGTACGTGGAAAGCGGCTCATGTCAATCCTGACCCCGTGGAAAACGTCCAGAGCGGATCCTGGTCCTCGCAGAGCACGACGATGAACCCATGTGAAACATCCAGAGCGGAACCTAGTCCTCGCCGAACATGGCAGTGAACCCGTGGGAAGCATCTAGAGAAAAATTCCTGGCTACGTGGAAAGCGGTTTATGTCAATCCTGACCCCGTGTGAAACATCCAGAGCAAAGATTCCTGGCTACGGGGAAAGCGGCTTACGTCAATCCTGACCCCGTGGAAAACGCCCAGAGCGGATCTTGGTCCTCACAGAGCACGGCAGTGAACCCGTGCGAAGCATCCAGAGCGGAACCTAGTACTCGCCGAACACGGCAGTGAACCCGTGGGAAGCATCTAGAGCAAAATTCCAGGTTACGTGGAACGCGGCTTATGTCAATCCTGACCCCGTGTGAAACATCCAGAGCAAAAATTCCTGCTACCTGGAAAGTGGCTCATGTCAATCCTGCCCCATGGAAAACGTCCAGAGCGGATCCTGGTCCTCGCAGAGCACGACAGTGAACCTGTCCGAAGCATCCAGAGCGGAACCTAGTCCTCGCCGAACAGGGCAGTGAACCCGTGGGAAGCATCTAGAGCAAAATTCTTGGCTACGGGGAACGCGGCTTATGTCAATCCTGACCCCGTGTGAAACATCCAGAGCAAAAATTCCTGGTACGTGGAAAGCGGCTCATGTCAATCCTGACCCCGTGGAAAACGTCCAGAGCGGATCCTGGTCCTTACAGAGCACGACGGTGAACCCGTGCGAAGCATCCAGAGCAGAACCTAGTCCTCGCCGAACACGGCAGTGAACCCATGGGAAGCATCTAGAGCAAAATTCCTGGCTACGTGGAACGCGGCTTATGTCAATCCTGACCCCGTGTGAAACATCCAGAGCAAAAATTCCTGGTACGTGGAAAGCGGCTCATGTCAATCCTGACCCCGTGGAAAACGTCCAGAGCGGATCCTGGTCCTCGCAGAGCACAACAGTGAACCCGTGCGAAGCATCCAGAGCGGAACCTAGTCCTCGCCGAACACGGCAGTGAACACGTGGGAAGCATCTAGAGCAAAATTCCTGGCTACGTGGAACGCGGCTTATGTCAATCCTGACCCCGTGTGAAACATCCAGAGCAAAAATTCCTGGTACGTGGAAAGCGGCTCTTGTCAATCCTGACCCCGTAGAAAACGTCCAGTGCGGATCCTGGTCCTCGCAGAGCACAACAGTGAACCCGTGCGAAGCATCAAGAGTGGAACCAGGTCCTCGCCGAACACGGCAGTGAACCCGTGGGAAGCATCTAGAGCAAAATTCCTGGCTACGTGGAACGCGGCTTATGTCAATCCTGACCCCGTGTGATACATCCAGAGCAAAAATTCTTGGTACGTGGAAAGCGGCTCATGTCAATCCTGACCCCGTGGAAAACGACCAGAGCGGATCCTGGTCCTCGCATAGCACGACAGTGAACCTGTGCGAAGCATCCAGAGCGGAACCTAGTCCTCGCAGAACACGGCAGTGAACCCGTGGGAAGCATCTAGAGCAAAATTCTTGGCTACGTGGAACGCGGCTTATGTCGATCATGACCCCGTGTGAAACATCCAGAGCAAAAATTCTTGGTACGTGGAAAGCGGCTCATGTCAATCCTGACCCCGTGGAAAACGTCCAGAGCGGATCCTGGTCCTTACAGAGCACGATGGTGAACCCGTGCGAAGCATCCAGAGCTGAACCTAGTCCTCGCCGAACACGGCAGTGAACCCGTGGGAAGCATCTAGAGCAAAATTCCTGGCTATGTGGAACGCGGCTTATGTCAATCCTGCCCCGTGTGAAACATCCAGTGCAAAAGTTCCGGGTATGTGGAAAGCGGCTCATGTCAATCCTGACCCCGTGCAAAACATCCAGAGCGGATCCTGGTCCTCGCAGAGCACAACAGTGAACCCGTGCGAAGCATCCAGAGCGGAACCTAATCCTCGCCGAACACGGCAGTGAACCCGTGGGAAGTATCTAGAGCAAAATTCCTGGCTACGTGGAACGCGGCTTATGTCAATCCTGACCCCGTGTGAAACATCCAGAGCAAAAATTCCTGGTACGTGGAAAGCGGCTCATGTCAATCCTGACCCCGTAGAAAACGTCCAGAGTGGATCCTGGTCCTCGTAGAGCACGACAGTGAACCCGTGCGAAGCATCAAGAGTGGAACCTAGTCCTCGCTGAACACGGCAGTGAACCCGTGGGAAGCATCTAGAGCAAAATTCCTGGCTACGTGGAACGCGGCTTATGTCAATCCTGACCCCGTGTGAAACATCCAGAGCAAAAATTCCCGGTGCGTGGAATGCGGCTCATTCAATCCTGACCCCGCGGAAAACGTCCAGAGCGGATCCTGGTCCTCGCAGAGCACGGCAGTGAACCCGTGCGAAGCATCCATTGTGGAACCTAGTCCTCACCGAACATGGCAGTGAACTCGTGGGAAGCATCTAGAGCAAAATTCATGGCTACGTGGAACGCGGCTTTTGTCAATCCAGACCCCGTGTGAAACATCCAGAGCAAAAATTCCTGGTACGTGGAAAGCGGCTCATGTCAATCCAGACCCTGTAGAAAACGTCCAGAGCGGATCCTGGTCCTCGCAGAGCACAACAGTGAACCCGTGCGAAGCATCCAGAGTGGAACCTAGTCCTTGCCGAACACGGCAATGAACTCGTGGGAAGCATCTAGAGCAAAATTCCTGGCTACGTGGAACGCGGCTTATGTCAATCCTGACCCCGTGTCAAACATCCAGAGCAAAAATTCCTGGTGCGTGGAAAGCGGCTCATGTCAAACCTGACCCCGTAGAAAACGTCCAGAGCTGATCCTGGTCCTCGCAGAGCACGACAATGAACCCGTGCGAAGCATCCAGAGTGGAACCTAGTCCTCGCCGAACACGGCAGTGAACCCGTGGGAAGCATCTAGAACAAATTCCTGGCTACGTGGAACGCGGCTTATGTCAATCCTGACCCCGTGTGAAACATCCAGAGCAAAAATTCCTGGTACGTGGAAAGCGGCTCATGTCAATCCTAACCCCGTGGAAAACGTCCAGAGCGGATCCTGGTCCTCGCAGTGCACTACAGTGAACCCGTGCGAAGCATCCAGAGCGGAACCTAGTTCTCGCCGAACACGGCAGTGAACTCGTAGGAAGCATCTAGAGCAAAATTCTTGGCTACGTGGAACGCGGCTTATGTCAATCCTGACCCCGTGTGAAACATCCAGAGCAAAAATTCCTTGTACGTGGAAAGCGGCTCATGTCAATCCTGACCCCGTGGAAAACGTCCAGAGCGGATCCTGGTCCTTGCAGAGTACGACGGTGAAACCGTGCGAAGCATACAGAGCGGAACCTAGTCCTCGCCGAACACGGCAGTGAACCCGTGGGAAGCATCTAGAGCAAAATTCCGGGCTACGTGGAACGCGGCTTATGTCAATCCTGACCCCGTGTGAAACATCCAGAGCAAAGATTCCTGGCTATGGGGAAAGCGGCTTACGTCAATCCTAACCCCGTGGAAAATGTCCAGAGCGGATCCTGGTCCTCACAGAGCACGGCAGTGAACCCGTGCGAAGCATCCAGAGCGGAACCTAGTCCTCGCCGAACACGGCAGTGAACCCGTTGGAAGCATCTAGAGCAAAATTCCTGACTACGTGGAACGCGGCTTATGTCAATCCTGACCCTGTGTGAAACATCCAGAGCAAAAATTCCTGGTACGTGGAAAGCGGCTCATGTCAATCCTGACCCCGTGGAAAACGCCCAGAGCGGATCCTGGTCCTCGCAGAGCACGACAGTGAACCTGTGCGAAGCATCCCGAGCAGAACCTAGTCCTCGCCGAACACGGCAGTGAACCCGTGGGAAGCATCTAGAGCAAAAATCTTGGCTACGTGGAACGCGGCTTATGTCAATCCTGACCCCGTGTGAAACATCCAGAGCAAAAATTCCAGGTACGTGGAAAGCGGCTCATGTCAATCCTGACCCCGTGGAAAACGTCCAGAGCGGATCCTGGTCCTTGCAGAGTACGACGGTGAACCCGTGCGAAGCATCCAGTGCGGAACCTAGTCCTCGCCGAACACGGCAGTGAACCCGTGGGAAGCATCTAGAGCAAAATTCCTGATTACGTGGAACGCGGCTTATGTCAATCCTGACCCCGTGTGAAACATCCAGAGCAAAAATTCCTGGTACATGGAAAGCGGCTCATGTCAATCCTGACCCCGTGGAAAACGTCCAGAGCGGATTCTGGTCCTCGCAGAGCACAACAGTGAACCCGTGCGAAGCATCCAGAGCGGAACCTATTCCTCGCCGAACACGGCGGTGAACCCGTGGGAAGCATCTAGAGCAAAATTCCTGGCTACGTGGAACGCGGCTTATGTCAATCCTGACCCCGTGTGAAACATCCAGAGCAAAAATTCCTGGTATGTGGAAAGCGGCTCATGTCAATCCTGACCCCGTAGAAAACGTCCAGAGCGGATCCTGGTCCTCGCACAGCACGACAGTGAACCCGTGCGAAGCATCCAGAGTGGAACCTAGTCCTCGCCGAACACGGCAGTGAACTCGTGGGAAGCATCTAGAGCAAAATTCCTAGCTACGTGGAACGCGGCTTATGTCAATCCTGACCCCGTGTGAAACATCCAGAGAAAAAATTCCTGGTACGTGGATAGCGGCTCATGTCAATCCTGACCCCACGGAAAACGTCCAGAGCGGATCCTGGTCCTCGCAGAGCACGGCAGTGAACCCGTGCGAAGCATCCAGAGTGGAACCTAGACCTCACCGAACACGGCAGTGAACCCGTAGGAAGAATCTAGAGCAAAATTCCTGGCTACGTGGAACGCGGCTTTTGTCAATCCAGACCCCGTGTGAAACATCCAGAGCAAAAATTCCTGGTACGTGGAAAGCGGCTCATGTCAATCCTGACCCCGTAGAAAATGTCCAGAGCGGATCCTGGTCCTCGCAGAGCACGACAGTAAACCCGTGCGAAGCATCCAGAGTAGAACCTAGTCCTCGCCGAACACGGCAGTGAACCCGTGGGAAGCATCTAGAGCAAAATTCCTGGCTACGTGGAACGCGGCTTATGTCAATCATGACCCCGTGTGAAACATCCAGAGCAAAAATTCTTGGTACGTGGAAAGCGGCTCATGTCAATCCTGACCCCGTGGAAAACGTCCAGAGCGGATCCTGGTCCTTACAGAGCACGACGGTGAACCCGTGCGAAGCATCCAGAGCTGAACCTAGTCCTCGCCGAACACGGCAGTGAACCCGTGGGAAGCATCTAGAGCAAAATTCCTGGCTACGTGGAACGCGGCTTATGTCAATCCTGACCCCGTGTGAAACATCCAGTGCAAAAGTTCTTGGTAGATGGAAAGCGGCTCATGTCAATCCTGACCCCGTGGAAAACGTCCAGAGCGGATCCTGGTCCTTACAGAGCACGACGGTGAACCCGTGCGAAGCATACAGAGCTGAACCTAGTCCTCGCCGAACACGGCAGTGAACCCGTGGGAAGCATCTAGAGCAAAATTCCTGGCTACGTGGAACGCGGCTTATGTCAATCCTGACCCCGTGTGAAACATCCAGTACAAAAGTTCCGGGTACGTGGAAAGCGCTCATGTCAATCCTGACCCCGTGGAAAACATCCAGATCGGATCCTGGTCCTCGCAGAGCACAACAGTGAACCCGTGCGAAGCATCCAGAGCGGAATCTAATCCTCGCCGAACACGGCAGTGAACCCGTGGGAAGCATCTAGAGCAAAATTCCTGGCTACGTGGAACGCGGCTTATGTCAATCCTGACCCCGTGTGAAACATCCAGAGCAAAAATTCTTGGTACGTGGAAAGCGGCTCATGTCAATCCTGACCCCGTAGAAAACGTCCAGAGCGGATCCTGGTCCTCGCAGAGCACGACAGTGAACCCGTGCGAAGCATCAAGAGTGGAACCTAGTCCCCGCCGAACACGGCAGTGAACCCGTGGGAAGCATCTAGAGCAAAAATCCTGGCTACGTGGAACGCGGCTTATGTCAATCCTGACCCCGTGTGAAACATCCAGAGCAAAAATTCCCGATGCGTGGAATGCGGCTCATGTCAATCCTAACCCCGCGGAAAACGTCCAGAGTGGATCCTGGTCCTCGCAGAGCACGGCAGATAACCCGTGCGAAGCATCCAGAGTGGAACCTAGTCCTCACCGAACATGGCAGTGAACTCGTGGGAAGCATCTAGAGCAAAATTCATGGCTACGTGGAACGCGGCTTTTGTTAATCCAGACCCCGTGTGAAACATCCAGAGCAAAAATTCCTGGTACGTGGAAAGCGGCTCATGTCAATCCTGACCCTGTAGAAAACGTCCAGAGCGGATCCTGGTCCTCGCAGAGCACGACAGTGAACCCGTACGAAGCATCCAGAGTGGAACCTAGTCCTTGCCGAACACGGCAATGAACTCGTGGGAAGCATCTAGAGCAAAATTCCTGGCTACGTGGAACGCGGCTTATGTCAATCCTGACCCCGTGTCAAACATCCAGAGCAAAAATTCCTGGTGCGTGGAAAGCGGCTCATGTCAAACCTGACCCCGTAGAAAACGTCCAGAGCTGATCCTGGTCCTCGCAGAGCACGACAATGAACCCGTGCGAAGCATCCAGAGTGAAACCTAGTCCTCGCCGAACACGGCAGTGAACCCGTGGGAAGCATCTAGAACAAATTCCTGGCTACGTGGAACGCGGCTTTTGTCAATCCTGACCCCGTGTGAAACATCCAGAGCAAAAATTCCTGGTACGTGGAAAGCGGCTCATGTCAATCCTGACCCCGTGGAAAACGTCCAGAGCGGATCCTGGTCCTCGCAGTGCACTACAGTGAACCCATGCGAAGCATCCAGAGCGGAACCTAGTCCTCGCCGGACACGGCAGTGAACTCGTAGGAAGCATCTAGGGCAAAATTCTTGGCTACGTGGAACGCGGCTTATGTCAATCCTGACCCCGTGTGAAACATCCAGAGCAAAAATTCCTTGTACGTGGAAAGCGGCTCATGTCAATCCTGACCCCGTGGAAAACGTCCAGAGCGGATCCTGGTCCTTGCAGAGTACGACGGTGAACCCGTGCGAAGCATCCAGAGCGGAACCTAGTCCTCGCCGAACACGGCAGTGAACCCGTGGGAAGAATCTAGAGCAAAATTCCTGGCTACGTGGAACGCGGCTTATGTCAATCCTGACCCCGTGTGAAACATCCAGAGCAAAGATTCCTGGCTACGGGGAAAGCGGCTTACGTCAATCCTAACCCCGTAGAAAACGTCCAGAGCGGATCCTGGTCCTCACAGAGCACGGCAGTGAACCTGTGCGAAGCATCCAGAGCGGAACCTAGTCCTCGCCGAACACGGCAGTGAACCCGTTGGAAGCATCTAGAGCAAAATTCCTGGCTACGTGGAACGCGGCTTATGTCAATCCTGACCCCGTGTGAAACATCCAGAGCAAAAATTCCTGGTACGTGGAAAGCGGCTCATGTCAATCCTGACCCCGTGGAAAACGCCCAGAGCGGATCCTGGTCCTCGCAGAGCACGACAGTGAACCTGTGCGAAGCATCCAGAGCAGAACCTAATCCTCGCCGAACACGGCAGTGAACCCGTGGGAAGCATCTAAAGCAAAAATCTTGGCTACGTGGAACGCGGCTTATGTCAATCCTGACCCCGTGTGAAACATCCAGAGCAAAAATTCCTGGTACGTGGAAAGCGGCTCATGTCAATCCTGACCCCGTGGAAAACGTCCAGAGCGGATCCTGGTCCTTGCAGAGTACGACGGTGAACCCGTGCGAAGCATCCAGTGCGGAACCTAGTCCTCGCCGAACACGGCAGTGAACCCGTGGGAAGCATCTAGAGCAAAATTCCTGGCTACGTTGAACGCGGCTTATGTCAATCCTGACCCCGTGTGAAACATCCAGAGCAAAAATTCCTGGTACGTGGAAAGCGGCTCATGTCAATCCTGACCCCGTGGAAAACGCCCAGAGCGGATCCTGCTCCTCGCAGAGCACAACAGTGAACCCGTGCGATGCATCCAGAGCGGAACCTAGTCCTCGCCGAACACGGCAGTGAACCCGTGGGAAGCATCTAGAGCAAAATTCCTGGCTACGTGGAACGCGGCTTATGTCAATCCTGACCCCGTGTGAAACATCCAGAGCAAAAATTCCTGGTATGTGGAAAGCGGCTCATGTCAATCCTGACCCCGTAGAAAACGTCCAGAGCGGATCCTGGTCCTCGCAGAGCACGACAGTGAACCCATGCGAAGCATCCAGAGTGGAACCTAGTCCTCGCCGAACACGGCAGTGAACCCGTGGGAAGCATCTAGAGCAAAATTCCTGGCTACGTGGAACGCGGCTTATGTCAATCCTGACCCCGTGTGAAACATCCAGAGAAAAAATTCCTGGTACGTGGATAGCGGCTCATGTCAATCCTGACCCCGCGGAAAACGTCCAGAGCGGATCCTGGCCCTCGCAGAGCACGGCAGTGAACCCGTGCGAAGCATCCAGAGTGGAACCTAGTCCTCACCGAACACGGCAGTGAACCCGTAGGAAGCATCTAGAGTAAAATTCCTGGCTACGTGGAACGCGGCTTTTGTCAATCCAGACCCCGTGTGAAACATCCAGAGAAAAAATTCCTGGTACGTGGAAAGCAGCTCATATCAATCCTGACCCCGTACAAAACGGCCAGAGCGGATCCTGGTCCTCGCAGAGCACGACAGTGAACCCGTGCGAAGCATCCAGAGTAGAACCTAGTCCTCGCCGAACCCGGCAGTGAACCCGTGGGAAGCATCTAGAGCAAAATTCCTGGCTACGTGGAACGCGGCTTATGTCAATCCTGATCCCGTGTGATACATCTAGAGCAAAAATTCCTGGTGCGTGGAAAGCGGCTCATGTCAATCCTGACCCCGTAGAAAACGTCCAGAGCGGATCCTGGTCCTCGCAGAGTACGGCAGTGAACCCGTGCGAAGCATCCAGAGTGGAACCTAGTCCTCACCGAACATGGCAGTGAACTCGTGGGAAGCATCTAGAGCAAAATTCATGGCTACGTGGAAAGCTGCTTTTGTCAATCCAGACCCCGTGTGAAACATCCAGAGCAAAAATTCCTGGTACGTGGAAAGCGGCTCATGTCAATCCTGACCCTGTAGAAAACGTCCAGAGCGGATCCTGGTCCTCGCAGAGCACGACAGTGAACCCATGCGAAGCATCCAGAGTGGAACCAAGTCCTCGCCGAACACGGCAATGAACTCGTGGGAAGCATCTAGAGCAAAATTCCTGGCTACGTGGAACGCGGCTTATGTCAATCCTGACCCCGTGTGAAACATCCAGAGCAAAAATTCCTGGTGCGTGGAAAGCGGCTCATGTCAAACCTGACCCCGTAGAAAACGTCCAGAGCGGATCCTGGTCCTCGCAGAGCACGACAATGAACCTGTGCGAAGCATCCAGAGCGGAACCTAGTCCTCGCCGAACACGGCAGTGAACCCGTGGGAAGCATCTAGAGCAAATTCCTGGCTACGTGGAACGTGGCTTATGTCAATCCTGACCCCGTGTGAAACATCCAGAGCAAAAATTCCTGGTACGTGGAAAGCGGCTCATGTCAATCCTGACCCCGTGGAAAACGTCCAAAGCGGATCCTGGTCCTCGCAGTGCACTACAGTGAACCCGTGCGAAGCATCCAGAGCGGAACCTAGTCCTCGCCGAACACGGCAGTGAACTCGTAGGAAGCATCTAGAGCAAAATTCTTGGCTACGTGGAACGCGGCTTATGTCAATCCTGACCCCGTGTGAAATATCCAGAGCATAAGTTCCTTGTACGTGGAAAGCGGCTCATGTCAATCCTGACCCCGTGGAAAACGTCCAGAGCGGATCCTGGTCCTTGCAGAGTACGACGGTGAACCCGTGCGAAGCATCCAGAGCGGAACCTAGTCCTCGCCGAACACGGCAGTGAACCCGTGGGAAGCATCTAGAGCAAAATTCCTGGCTATGTGGAACGCGGCTTATGTCAATCCTGACCCCGTGTGAAACATCCAGAGCAAAGATTCCTGGCTACGGGGAAAGCGGCTTACGTCAATCCTGACCCCATGGAAAACGTCCAGAGCGGATCCTGGTCCTCATAGAGCACGGCAGTGAACCCGTGCGAAGCATCCAGAGCGGAACCTAGTCCTCGCCGAACACGGCAGTGAACCCGTTGGAAGCATCTAAAGCAAAATTCCTGGCTACGTAGAACGCGGCTTATGTCAATCCTGACCCCGTGTGAAACATCCAGAGCAAAAATTCCTGGTACGTAGAAAGCGGCTCATGTCAATCCTGACCCTGTGGAAAACGCCCAGAGCGGATCCTGGTCCTCGCAGAGCACGACAGTGAACCTGTGCGAAGCATCCAGAGTGGAACCTAGTCCTCGCCGAACACGGCAGTGAACCCGTTGGAAGCATCTAAAGCAAAATTCCTGGCTACGTAGAACGCGGCTTATGTCAATCCTGACCCCGTGTGAAACATCCAGAGCAAAAATTCCTGGTACGTGGAAAGCGGCTCATGTCAATCCTGACCCTGTGGAAAACGCCCAGAGCGGATCCTGGTCCTCGCAGAGCACGACAGTGAACCTGTGCGAAGCATCCAGAGTGGAACCTAGTCCTCGCCGAACACGGCAGTGAACCCGTGGGAAGCATCTAGAGCAAAATTCTTGGCTACGTGGAATGCGGCTTATGTCAATCCTGACCCCGTGTGAAACATCCAGAGCAAAAATTCCTGGTACGTGGAAAGCGGCTCATGTCAATCCTGACCCCGTGGAAAACGTCCAGAGCGGATCCTGGTCCTTGCAGTGTACGACGGTGAACCCGTGCGAAGCATCCAGAGCGGAACCTAGTCCTCGCCGAACACGGCAGTGAACCCGTGGGAAGCATCTAGAGCAAAATTCATGGCTACGTGGAACGCGGCTTATGTCAATCCTGACCCCGTGTGAAACATCCAGAGAAAAAATTCCTGGTACGTGGAAAGCGGCTCATGTCAATCCTGACCCCGTAGAAAACGTCTAGAGCGGATCGTGGTCCTCGCAGAGCACGACAGTGAACCCGTGCGAAGCATCCAGAGTGGAACCTAGTCCTCGCCGAACACGGCAGTGAACCCGTGGGAAGCATCTAGAGCAAAATTCCTGGCTACGTGGAACGCGGCTTATGTCAATCTTGACCCCGTGTGAAACATCCAGAGAAAAAATTCCTGGTACGTAGATAGCGGCTCATGTCAATCCTGACCCCGTGGAAAACGTCCAGAGCGGATCCTGGTCCTCGCAGAGCACGGCAGTGAACCCATGCGAAGCATCCAGAGTGGAACCTAGTCCTCACCGAACACGGCAGTGAACCCGTAGGAAGCATCTAGAGCAAAATTCCTGGCTACGTGGAACGCGGCTTTTGTCAATCCAGACCCCGTGTGAAACATCCAGAGCAAAAATTCCTGGTACGTGGAAAGCGGCTCATGTCAATCCTGACCCCGTAGAAAACGTCCAGAGCGGATCCTGGTCCTCGCAGAGCACGACAGTGAACCCGTGCGAAGCATCCAGAGTAGAACCTAGTCCTCGCCGAACACGGCAGTGAACCCGTGGGAAGCATCTAGAGCAAAATTCCTGGCTACGTGGAACGCGGCTTATGTCAATCCTGATCCCGTGTGATACATCCAGAGCAAAAATTCCTGGTGCGTGGAAAGCGGCTCATGTCAATCCTGACCCCGTAGAAAACGTCCAGAGCGGATCCTGGTCCTCGCAGAGCACGGCAGTGAACCCGTGCGAAGCATCCAGAGTGGAACCTAGTCCTCGCCGAACACGGCAGTGAACCCGTGGGAAGCATCTAGAGCAAAATTCATGGCTACGTGGAACGCGGCTTATGTCAATCCTGACCCCGTGTGAAACATCCAGAGCAAAAATTCCTGGTACGTGGAAAGCGGCTTATGTCAATCCTGACCCCGTGGAAAACGTCCACAGCGGATCCTGGTCCTCGCAGAGCACGACGGTGAACCCGTGCGAAGCATCCAGAGCGGAACCTAGTCCTCGCCGAACACGGCAGTGAACCCGTGGGAAGCATCTAGAGAAAAATTCCTGGCTACATGGAACGCGGCTTATGTCAATCCTGACCCCGTGTGAAACATCCAGAGCAAAAATTCCTGGTACGTGGAAAGCGGCTCATGTCAATCCTGACCCCGTGGAAAACGTCCAGAGCGGATCCTGGTCCTCGCAGAGCACAACAGTGAACCCGTGCGAAGCATCCAGAGCGGAACCTAGTCCTCGCCGAACACGGCAGTGAACCCGTGGGAAGCATCTAGAGCAAAATTCCTGGCTACGTGGAACGCGGCTTATGTCAATCCTGACCCCGTGTGAAACATCCAGAGCAAAAATTCCTGGTACGTGGAAAGCGGCTCATGTCAATCCTGACCCCGTGGAAAACGTCCAGAGCGGATCCCGGTCCTCGTAGAGCACGGCAGTGAACCCGTGCGAAGCATCCAGAGCGTATCCTGGTCCTCGCCGAACACGGCAATGAACCCTTGGGAAGCATCCAGAGCAACTCCTGCCTCCGTGAAATGCGGATAAGGACAACTTCACCCATCACTTGCAGGTCCTCACGACTCGCAAGGGAATAAATTCTCTTGTAAGATCCTTACGACTTTCAAGAGAACACGCTCAGGAATCCTCACGATTCCTAAGGAGAAAATACACCTACGAGATCCTCTCGATCCGTAGGGAGAAAAGTCTCTATGAGACCCTCACGGCTCATAGAGTGGAAAAGTCTTAGGCGGCAGATCTGAACCTGCGGCCTACATCATCACTATCTCTTGGGAGAACTAAGTTATCTGTCAATTGTGTTTGTTAAGACAGCATACTGAGAATAAGAGAAAGAAGAAAGCGACAAAAGGAGCATCCGATTTACATTCGATCAAGCGTTCAAGACACACTCATCCTTGCATATACAAAAGATTCAGAATGAGGAATAAGACAAGCTGAGATGGAAATTTTCTATTCATATCATAAAAAGGGATTATTACAATCACGGAGAAATGGATAATAACATTGTTAAAATGTTTACAAAGGTATAACCTCGAACCTAGGACATGGATTGAGGAACTCGAAAGCGACCCTATCTATGACTTTCCAAGCCTCGTGGACCATCCTGGTATGCTTTCTTTCGCGAGCACAAGCGTCAGGATCCCCCCTGATGTCTTCCACCCTCCGATAAGCAGCGAGGATGGCAGACTGTTGAAAGACCTCGTGCAAGAGATCGACGAGACTGTCTCGCCGTCTCTTCGAGATAAAGTTCATCAGATACACCGAGTGCACCTTATCCTCGGCGGCATCCAACGCCCCAAGCGGCACACCGGAACAGAATAGGGGAAGCGCTTCCCAGATGGCTCCCACGATAAGCTTAAGAAGAGAGGAACGTCGGGGAAGCAGCGGACCGTTGTATGCATCGAAGCGGCTCATGATTTCAGCACACTCCGCGTTAACTCTCGATTTTGAGAACGGCCAAGTCGGCTAATGTCATCGTAAGAGATAATCTCATTAAGAGCATACATATGGGCGTCCATTATTTCTGTGAAAGAAAATCAACAAAATGATCAAAAAGACTGATTAAGCAAAACGATATAATGCACTGAGGAATAAAATGCCATCTTTAAACTCCAAGATCAATGAAAAACTCCTAAGAGTTCTGTTGTATGATTTGGAAGGAGCAAAGCTCCATTAATGAATTAAGAAAATCCAAGGAAAGTTTTTCAGAGAGCAGAGCTCTATGAAACCCTAATAGGGTCCCCTTTAGTTCTCTTTAGATCCCTTTAAGACCTGTAGAGCAAAGCTTTGCTAAGTGAAACCCTAAATGGGTTTCCTTTAGATCAGGGATCTATTGAGAGCGAGGCTCTATCAATGAAAATTAATTTAATTTAATTTAATCCAAATTAAAATTTTCACCTAAAAGTTTTAAGAGTTTAACTCTTGAAGATTCTTCAAAATAAAGAGCAGGGCTCTGAGTCCTGATAGTAAAATTTTAGAGATGAAAATCATCTAAGGGACTAAAGGTCCTATTTATAGGCATCAAATACCCTTTTAGCTTCCAAGGGATGGCGCGACGGCTGGGAGTTTGCCACCGCTGCGCTCACGTTTGGAGGCCATGTAAGCGCAACGGTGGGGGGGCATTTGTTTACCCCAATCAGAGCAAAGCTCTGTTCAAATTCCAAGGCGGAAGATGAAGCAACGCTTCATCTTCCCCCAATCAGAGTAAAGCTCTACTTTGAAAATTTAAACTCTAATAAATGAAGCAACGCTTCAGATCCTCTGCGCTGCGCGCAAGGCGCCACGTGTCAAAATCAGGCACGCCAGCGCAGAGAGCGCAGCGCCAAAGGCAGCGCGCCCAATTAGAGCAAACCTCTATTAAAAAACAAAAGGAAGCAACGCTTCAGTTGCGCAAGCACGGCGCTGCGCGACACGTGTCAGCGCAGATGCGCTAGCGCAGATGCGCTAGCGCAGATGCGCTAGCGCAGTTGCGCTGCGCTTTGCGCTGCACAACACGTGTCAGCGCAGTTGCGCTGCGCTTTACGCTGTGCGACACGTGTCAGCGCAGATGCGCTAGCGCAGTTGCGCTGTGCGACACGTGTCAGCGCAGATGCGCTAGCGCAGATGCGCTAGCGCAGTTGCGCTGCGCTGTGCGACACGTGTCACGTGCTGGGGCATTTGCGTCAAGAAGAATTAAAATTTTAATGAAATCTTTCTGTTCTTGTTAAAACAAGAAGATTTTCTTCTGTAAAACAGAAGCCCTTGGATCAAAGATCCAACGGTGAGGAAAATTTCCCAAATCACTCAGAAATTTTTTTTAACAAATTTAACTAATTTATGGGCACTATAAAAAGGACCCTAGGCCTCAATTCAAAGGCATCAACATTTTCTTTGAGAAAAAAAAAGAGAACTCTGAAGAATTCCTCAAGAACAAAAAAGGTAAAAAACCTTCAGAAAAAGAGAAAATTCTCTTAAAAACAGATCATTGATCTAAGAACAAGATCAATGATCTTCAATAAGAAAGAAAACTAACTAATAATAGTGCTTTGCACTTTCTTATGAACCATTGGTTCCTTGAAAACAAGAAAAACTTGTTTTGTTTGATTTAAAATCGATCAAAAGATAAAACAGTGCTCTGCACTTCCAAGAACTGCGCTGTTGCGCTCCTGTATTAGCGCAAGCCACCAAGAAGCGCCACGTGTCAGTAGCGCAGCAGCGCAGCGCACTGCGCTGTTGCGCTTGCGCTCGCCAGAGCGTGACACGTGTCACCACCATATGAGCTTGCGCTCATTACTTGGTGCAAAGCGCCTGACAAGCCACGTGGGGCACTGTCAGAGTACTTAATGCTCTGCATTATTAAAGAAAAGGGACAGAGCCCAATTAAAAGGCCTAACAGGCCTAATCAAAAATGCTATGCATTTTAAAAAGGGCAGAGCCCAACCAAAATAAAGAAAAATAATGCAGTGAAGGGGCAAGGCCCTAGCACAGGTCCAATAGGCCAAAGACAAAATAATATTGAAACTGGACTTAGCCCAGTCGTGGCCATAAGTCCTCAAATTAAATTGACTGAGCACGGCTGCTCCCTAAATCAATTTACATCCGGTTCGAGAGTATATCTCCGAACTCCTCTGACACCTATCGTTGTAATTCCTCAACGACATCAGAGAGGTGACGGGTCCCGACGACCACATATGAATATGGACTGCGGGGTCCTTAAACTCGTGGACCGAAACGTCCTTAAACTAATGATGGACCACCACGTCCCTAAACTGGTGATGGACCACCACGTCCCTAAACTGGAACATGGACCACCACGTCCCTAAACTGGCGATGGACTACCACATCCCTAAACTGAAATAATAAAGCCTCTAAAAGCTCTTCTGTCAGATCTAAATGATCCCGCTTAAGTAGATCTTAGCCCCAGACAAGGCTAACGTATCCTTAAGCATTTTAACAGACTCCATATTCCCTAATCAACTTCGGTTCAAGGGTACATCTCCGAACTCCTCTGACACCCATTGTTGTAATCCTTCAACGACGTCAGAGAGGCGATGAGTCCCGACGACCATATATTAAATGGATCACCACGTTAAGTTGATCTTAGTCTCAAATCAGACTAACGTATCCTTAACGAACATTTAAGTTGATCTTAGCCTCAATACGGCTAAGTTTCTTTAAACTAAAAACACCAAACCCAAATCTAAGTAAATGCGGATTTGGACTAATCCACGTCCTACGGGCGACGGCATTATTCAGTCTCCGTATACAATCCACGGGCAACCACAAACAAAACAAACACACATGACACGAAGTGAAATTCTGGAGAAGGAGAAAGTTGTTACCGCGATGCGGTAGCGTATGTAACTGTAGGGGGTTGCGTCTGCAGGGAAGAGCGTCCCCACAATCAAAAACCCCTCAAGCAAGGGGGAATCTGACGAAGTCTGCTACATCGGCCGCATCCGTCTAAACCTCCGATACACGGTGCCATAAATCAACTTGGCACCTTCGGAGAGGTAGACGGATAAAACCATATAGCATCTGCCCCGAATTTCAGGCAAGACGTCCATGTCTTGGCCGCCGTTCGGAGGGGAACAACCGCCTTTCGATTTGGTGGGGCTTTCTTCTTCTTCCCCTTGGCTTTCGCCTTAGATCTAGAAGAATAAAGTTCCCCAACAAGTACAGTGGGTGTCTCCCTAGATTTCTTCAGGGTGCCCTCTGCACTCCTTAACATATTAAGGATCTCTGGAAGTGTAACATCCTTATTCTGTATATTGAAATTCAATATAAACTAGGCATAGGTAGAGGGGAGGGACTGTAAAATCAATTCTGTATACAACTTGTTCTCCAACGTGGTCCTAAGGTCCGCGAGCTCTTCAATATAGCTGATCGTCTTAAGGACGTGGTCCCCTACAGATGACCCGATAGCTTATATAGCCTGAAATAATTTCTTCAAAATCTCTTATCTTGCGATACGAGATGCTCTCCATATAAATCTTTGGTATGGAGGAATATGAAAGCAAGGTCTACATTCTTGTGCTGTCTCTAGTGTTCATTATCCATAGAGGCTAACACAAGGTACTTGGCTTTCGCATTGTCTAATTCCTATGTCTTATGGATTTCAATATCCGCGATGGTGGAATCTAGACCTAGTACGGCGGGGGCAACCCAGCTTGTCATAGGTAATAGCCATTTGAATATTTCTTAGCCAATTTTTATAGTTTGATCCCGTCAATATATTTTTATCTAGTAGTAAGTTAAGCCCGGTCATCTTGGTCACTGCAATTAGGAGAGAGAGAAGAAACACTCAGCATGATGCTCTTGCAAGTTTAGATTGGATTTTAGTTTATCTAAACAGGATGGTGATTGGTATGTCAAAAACTATCTATAACCGCAATCAAGAACGGCGTCGCATGAAGCTAGCCGGTGAGTACGGGTCGGTCCACAGGGATGTTGTGAATCTCCTAATCGCGCTAACGAGTTAATTCCGAAGGGTGTTCGGATTGATTATTAAATCTAAAAACCTAATTAATCTATATCTAAGTCTTGCTAGGGTTAGGTCTAGGTTAAGTTTGGAAAATCTATAAATCTCACCGCTTTCTATACCCATATGAAGATCTAATTAGGTGTTATGGTAAATATTAATAAAAGGGATTAGGATGATTGGGAAGATTGTTCTTCCTCTAGATCCTTGTCCTTCCTTTCTTAATCTTTACCCTAACCTCCATGGAAAACCTTAAAATCCGGGCCTTTAGACTGCGGTATCACCGCTACCTCATGGGTAGAGTGCCGTAGGGAGCGGAATAAGAAGGTATGCATGGAGTTCTATGAAAATATATGATGGGCAAGAAAGGGGATGAGAGATCTTCGCCTCTCAAACCTTCCCCAGATCTAACCCTAACAAACGAGGAGACTACTCACTCATTAGGGAATTAAAATACATTTATCTAGGGCAGAGAATAAAAGATTAACTAGGGCAAGAAATTAAATTTATCTAAGGCAAGAATAGAAAATTAACCTAGGGCAGAAAATAAAGAACTTACAAAAAATGATACACTCCAAAAGAATGCTGAAATTTATTAATGAAGGGAGGCATAGCCTTTACAATGATTTAGAGTTCCTATTTATAGAGGATAGGAAACCCTAGGTTACAATTGATTCGCACGTCTGCATTTACCAAAATATCCTTAGGAAGACCTAGTCAAAGTAGACTTCAAGCTTTGGTAAAATTTTATGTCTGGAAATTTTGGAACTGATTCTGGGCTTCTTGGGCTTTTTATTTCTTTGGATCTTTATTCAATTTGGCTTCTCTATTTCTTCCAGATCTCCAGTGAACAATTGCGGTGGACTTTTAACCGTTCGCTTTGTAATCTTGGACCTTGCATTGCCTTGTACTTTGTGAATTTTATCTTTGATGTAGGCTTGATCAAGAGTCTTCTGTTTGTTGGTCAAAGTCCACTTTTGCATCGTCTTTTCATCGTTTTCACTGTTTTCTGTCCAAGAAGCTGTAACCTGTAATATGTAGCAGACATGCGTCAAAAGTACCTGTTTATTTATAAAAAGAATAAGAATGGGGAATATAATAATACAATATTATGGTGTGAACAAATACCCCCAAACTTATCTTTTGCTCGTCCTCGAGCAAACTTATTTTTATGCACTAAAATCCTAACCACACTTTCGCAGGGAAACGCGATTGCACTGAGCACGTGCAACAAGCCGTTAAATCTCTAGGTGTCCCTAGTAGGAGGAGTATTGTCTTCTGAGGGTTTTCAGCGGATACTACCCACAAAATCCTATCAATTCGGCTTTTCGACTTTTGTTCTCCAATTAGGTTTTCTAACAAGGAATTCTATTATCGTCGACTTGTAAATTATCCACCCATATTCTTCACACTTCCTCATTATTTAACTTAAGATTATATATGTTCTGCAGACCTACTTAGCTTTCGGCATTTCTTAAGTTTTCCTTCTAGGGTTTCATCTCCACTCAGGAATTTTTATCAACTCTACTAAAGATACAAGTTTTATTTTTCATCCCTTTCTCTCATCTAAATCCCAATCACATACCCCCACGTGTGTGTATAAATCACCCCTACACTTGGAAATTCAAATCAAGCAATCATACCCTTGTCCGTTGTCAAAAGCACTTCTTAATTGGTGAATTTTTTAAATGAATTTTGCTTACACATCCTTCATGCGACCGTTAATACTTCTTGAGGTACCAACAACCGATTACAAGATGTGTTTGCATATTAAAGCGTAATTCCTAGTCTTGCAACCACCAAGGCTTTAGCAGTGACTCCCAAACCAGTTGGTCTAAGGCACTAGGTGATGAAGCACCCCTGCTAAATATTTTTTTATTTTTACAGCCTTAAGTAATCACAAAAACCAGTGTCCATTTTTTTTCTTTATTCACTTTTTTTTTCTTTTATTTTCATTGTACTAAGTACTTTAGACAAGAGCATTTCAAGGTCTCTTCTACTATTCCAAGTTTCAAGGTGCGTGATTGTGCATTTTGTAGGGTATACATTTTCAGAATCTAGACTTAAGCTAGGAATTATTTTTCAAACTTATACTCTAATAAGAACATCAATACTTTCCTTCGTTTCGACTTAGCCCAAAAAGTGAACTCAAAATTTGCCTATTTCTAAATAAACTACAAAGACATATACTTTCTACCGTTAAACTTTAAGGAAGGTTATTTTTAGGGTTTTTAATTTACTAAGTCTAAAATATAGTTTTTCCTAGCCGGTTAACCTATTTGTCAAACTCAAGTCAAATATGGCCAAAATTGAATACTATAATTTTTATAATTTTTGAAATTTTTCAATTTTTATGGGTTTTTAAATAAGTATGCAAATGCAAAAATATGTACAAATGAATGCGAAGGAAGAAAACGTAACGAGCATACCCCCAAACTTAAACTTGACAGTGTCCTCACTGTCATGCTACAGCAAGAGGGTCAAAATTGTCGGCACTCCCCTGTTTATTTATTTATAATTTTTTTTCTTTTTTTTCATTTTTAAATTTTTTTTATTTTTATTGTTAAAAGAAAAACAAAAATATATATACAACAAGGTTCCCCCCAAACTTAAGCTTGGCCTTACACAAGCCAAAGATTAGCACCAACCAATCAAAAATCTTATCGTGGTAATGGCCGAGTTGGTGAAATAATGGGGTAGAAAGAAAAGAGATGAGAAACACAGTACGGTCTCGGTGGAGGAGAATGGCGGGGGGGAAAAAGAAATGATAGTGGTTCTACTTCTTCAAGTGGAGGTTGATTAATCACAAAATCCGTGTCGTTTAAGAATGCGAGTTCGCCGGAGAAAATATCTTCGAAACTTTCATCGAAGGTCCAATTGAAAATTATTGAACTCAAAGTATCGGATTGTGGTTCATCAACACTCGGTATCATGAAATGCAGAGTAGAAGAACCAATGAAAGTGGGAATACGAATTTGAGGGTAGGGATGGAGCGTATAAATTAGCACAATTTGTAATGACCGATGTGTAAAAACCGATTGTGCTAATCTATCAACCCACGGAAAAATATGATTAAGTCCCTCAAAATTCGTGAGCAAACATGGGTACGTCGAACTTGGTATTGGAGATGAAAGCGTAACGGTCTCTTGCACAGTCGGAACGATAGGAAGGACGGAAGGAAGTGAGTGAGGAAGGGTATCAGTTAGAGATTCAGGAGGGTGTATTGGAAAATTCGACACACATCAAACGAAAATGGTTCAACCTCAATATTATCCTCAATACTATCCTCATAATTCTCCTCAATATTTTCCTCAAAAGTTTGCTTATCCATGCCAATATCATCAAAATCAAGACGCATATGAAGTTCAGGAGCAACATTTAATGACTCGGGATGATGAATTGGACATAAAATTTCAATCAAATCTACTGGTTCATCATCCAAAATATTCCCGGCGTCTAAATCCTCAATCAAGTGAAAATCAATTTTTTCTGACACCTCATCAAAAGCATGGATATTTATCAATTCAGGTTCTAGATTTGAGGTGTAAAGATTGAAAGGGTTAAGTGTGGTTTCACTCGAAAGGGGTTCTTCACAATCTGGGAAATCAAAAACTACAAATTCACACAACTCGTTTTTATTTTCAACTGGTGAACTATTTTGTACAATCGCTGGAAGACCGGAGTTGTGGGCTGGAATTGGGTATGGGTAGGTTTGATTTGGAAATGTGTAGAACTCACTCGCTCCTCTCAAATTCTCACTCTGTCCAACCGCCTTCTCATACATTGGAAAATTTGGAGCTAGTTGGAAACTAGCTGCCGGTTCACAAGGTTGTCTAAGGGCGGTAATGGATGCTTCCACATTCCTAACCATTTTGTTTGTTGCTAAGATATAAGCCTCCAATGACTCTTCCAAACTAGACTTGGGTGGTAAGGGGGTTTCGGTAAAAGATTCGAAATTGTGTGGAGACGTGAAACTCCCAAAAGGCTGTGTAGAAACAGTGTCTAGTGACGGTAGGAAAGTCGGGTAGGGCTGGTAGGAAGTGGATGGTTGGACAGGGGTAGGGTCAACATGTGGATAAAAAGGTGAATGGTCTTGTGGATCCCTAGAACTAGATGAGGGGAGAGGGGTGAAAGATCCGCTACGAGATTGAGCAATATGCTCAGCAATGGACATTGGTTTAGGAGTTACAGTAGGACTTGAAAAAGTGGTATCAACATATGAAGGTGGTAAAGGTTTACTTGGTCGACACAAAGTGGGTTGCAAAGTCGAACTGTTTCTCCTAGACGCTTCTATTTGATCTTTCAAAGAAATTTTTGGCACGGAGGGGTCGTCTTTAAATTGACCGAACACATTAACGTACGACGCAAAATTAGGTTCGGGATACCAAAGTTCGGCAAGAGATTTATGATGTGGGGTACCCATGATAGAAGAAAGAGAAGATGAAGAAGGTAGGTGGTGCAAGGATTTCTCAGCGACAAAAGTTGCAAAAAAATAAATTCCTCTTATTATTCTTTTTTATTTGTTTTGCAAAAATTTTCGATAAAGGGCTAAGACACAAATGCAAATAACCAGAAATGCACAATCAGTCCAAGATCTAGGGTCACCTAGGTCAGCTAGACAGCTCCTAACTGTTCCAAAGAGCTAGAAATAGGACCTCAAACCGCCTCTTCACTGCCAATTACGGCCAGGTAAGTGCTAGGTAAGTGGGAGGCTCCCCGCTACAAGTAGCGGTCCTAATTAAGTAACCACTTGCCTTAAACACACTTACCTAGACACCGCAAAGTCAGGTTAGGATAAACGGTCGATGCCTATAACTAGTGCTCTGTCCTATTGAGCTCGAAGTCCTTAGGGTTGAGTCTAGTATTTTTTAATTAATGATTGGTCAATGCAAATGCTTTATGTGATTTCTGGGGTCCTGGGAAGGGTGATGAAATCCCCACCCAATCTGAATTGGTCAAAATCCCCTTAAAATCCGATTAAAGATATGCAAAACAGTAAATCACTTGCAATCAAATCTTTTTTGTGAATTTCAAGGTGTGCAAGTTTTCTAATTAAAATTTTCCTTTTTCCGCTTGCTCTTTATTTGGAAAGATATTTTTAGCAAAAAGATTAAGGATATGCAAATCAGAAAAGATCACTTGCAATCAATTATTATTTTAAGCGCGCGCAAAGAATCCTGCACAAGATTTGTTATTTGGAAAGGGGAAGGATTTTTAAGCGCAAAGAAATCCTGCAGGAGATTTTTCAAAAGAGATATCAGAGATTTGCAGAAGAGAAGATCAGAATACTTACAGTTTTTTTTTTAACTGCGCTTCTGCCTTTTTTTTTTTTTGCTCCGGACCGACCAGGGAGCGGCGGTTCCGCGGCTGGAAGGTGGATCGCGCGGCGGTTCCGCGGCCAGAAAGGGGTCGCGGTTTTTTTTTTTTTTTTTGATCTCCTATTCTTCAAATCTCCCTCTGTTCTGATTTGTTATTTTCTGTTTCGCTTTCTGTAGATTTCCAGATCCGTCTTTCGATTATAGATCCTGCAAAATTCAAACAACAAAGTACCCTTTCCAAAAAAAACAGATGATATATTTTTTATATTTTTTGGATTTTTCAGATTTTTATGATTTTTTAAATTTTGATTAACCCGAAATTGCAAAAAGGAAATTACTACGCCATCCCCGGCAACGGTGCCATTTGATTGGTATGTCAAAAACTATCTATAACCGCAATCAAGAACGGCGTCGCATGAAGCTAGCCGGTGAGTACGGGTCAGTCTACAGGGATGTTGTGAATCTCCTAATCGCGCTAACGAGTTAATTCCGAAGGGTGTTCGGATTGATTATTAAATCTAAAAACCTAATTAATCTATATCTAAGTCTTGCTAGGGTTAGGTCTAGGTTAAGTTTAGAAAGTCTATAAATCTCACCGCTTTCTATACCCATATGAAGATCTAATTAGGTGTTATGGTAAATATTAATAAAAGGGATTAGGATGATTGGGAAGATTGTTCTTCCTCAAGATCCTTGTCCTTCCTTTCTTAATCTTTACCCTAACCTCCATGGAAAACCTTAAAATCCGGGCCTTTAGACTATGGTATCACCGCTACCTCGTGGGTAGAGTGCCGTAGGGAGCGGAATAAGAAGGTATGCATGGAGTTCTATGAAAATATATGATGGGCAAGAAAGGGGATGAGAGATTTTCGTCTCTCAAACCTTCCCCAGATCTAACCCTAACAAACGAGGAGACTACTCACTCATTAGGGAATTAAAATACATTTATCTAGGGCAGAGAATAAAAGATTAACTAGGGCAAGAAATTAAATTTATCTAAGGCAAGAATAGAAAATTAACCTAGGGCAGAAAATAAAGAACTTACAAAAAATGATGCTCTCCAAAAGAATGCTGAAATTTATTAATGAAGGGAGGCATAGCCTTTACAATGATTTAGAGTTCCTATTTATAGAGAATAGGAAACCCTAGGTTACAATTGATTCGCACGTCTGCATTTACCAAAATATCCTTAGGAAGACCAAGTCAAAGTTGACTTCAAGCTTTGGTAAAATTTTATGTCTGGAAATTTTGGAACTGATTCTGGGCTTCTTGGGCTTTTTATTTCTTTGGATCTTTATTCAATTTGGCTTCTCTATTTCTTCCAGATCTCCAGTGAACAATTGCGGTGAACTTTTAACCGTTCGCTTTGTAATCTTGGACCTTTCATTGCCTTGTACTTTGTGAATTTTATCTTTGATGTAGGCTTGATCAAGAGTCTTTTGTTTGTTGGTCAAAGTCCACTTTTGCATCGTCTTTTCATCGTTTTCACTGTTTTCTGTCCAAGAACCTGTAACCTGTAATATGTAGCAGACATGCGTCAAAAGTAACTGTTTATTTATAAAAAGAATAAGAATGGGGAATATAATAATACAATATTATGGTGTGAACAGATGGCTCCTACTGTTTCCTCAAATCCTCCTTCAAACCATAAAATAAGAATTAGTTGGGATTAATTGCATCCTATAATTCTTGCTTAACCTTTCGGCTAGGCTAGTGGCGGTACTTCGAGAGAGATTTTACAGCACTTTCGTGAAGTTTCTTAATTAAATAACCACTTTTTCCTGAAGACATAGCCCAGCTAACACCGTTCTAGATACCTACTTGGTTTATAGTATTGATTGTAAAGTGAAAAACTCTCCCGAGGAGTAATAAAACTCACGGTGGGATCGGGATCCAAATATCATTGTGTAACAACTTTGAAGGAATCCTACCAAAATCATCACACTCTGGATGGTATGCAAAACTAGCAAGTTTCCTTTTCCTTTGAAACTCCCGATGAGGATTTGTGCCACAGGCGCATATGACCTTGAGAAGGCCAAAATATCATAAGACGCAAGTCAAGTTCTAACCGTCGTTGTCCAGGTTAATATGAACCCATTCATACAAACCCTTAATGAAGGCCAAAATAGCTGTATGCCTGTCCTAAATTAACGCATCTTTCTATGCTACAGATGAATACCTAGTAGCTACCAATCACTATGCCTTGGTGAAGGTCAAAATACATAGCTTGAATATTGCTGAATACCCATCTGAATGACAGAGGGCTACGGCTGGTTTTGGCAAAAACCGTAAACGTAATGAACTTGATATAGTTGAAATTATGTCTTAGCATCTCTACAAGGTTTATACAAGCATCAAGTATGCAATTTTACAAAATCTAGAGTGTTAAGTTATACTAAACAAGAATCAATAGAGAATTAGGGTTTGGTAGCAAGAAAAAAAAGTTGTACACTAAGTGAAGAGGGTTTATAACCTTTGTAAACCGGTCCTTCACTTCTAAATCTCCAAGTAGTAGTCCCTAGAACTCTTTCTTGACTCTACTTGAAGAAAGGAACGAGCTTTGCTTGTTGTCTTCGAGGCCGAAGATGATCCACCTTGAAGTCTCTCTTCCTCAAGCTCACTCTTCACTAATCAAGGTATTAGTGAAGCAAACAACCTATACTAAAAAGCTAGAATAGTGTAGGTTGATGAAGTAGGAATTTTGCTCACTTATTTTTCTTCTTTTTCTTTTCTTTTCTCACCTCAAGAAAATTCTAGAGAGGAGGAAGAAGGAGATGATGATGAACTTGGATGAGATAGAATGAACCATGAGATGAGTGATCAGATGAGTGGGAAAAAATATCTATGAATAAAACAAAGAAAATGTGATGAGTCATGGCTTCTTAAGGCTTCCACAAGCATCTTAAGAAAATGACTCATTTTCCATTTTCTTTAATTCATAAATAAAACCATTTATCTACTCATCACAATCCTCATGTGTGGTTCTCATACATCCCAGTTCTATGTATCATTAACAATGATACAATATATATATATATATATATATCACATATATATAAATATATATAAAGAGAAGAAAATCTTTAGTGAGCTTGATATTAGTTAATATATATATATATCAAATTATCAAATCAACATTTGATTCAATAATCCGGCAATATCATATATAACCAACTAATATCATATATATATATATATATATATATATATATGTATGTATGTATGTATGTATGTATATATATCAAATTATTAAATCAACACTTGATTCAATAATCCGGTCATATCACATACAACCGGCAAATATTCAATATTAGATATTAAATCAACACTTGATTCAATAATCCGGTCATATCATATATAACCGGCCAATATCAAATATATATACAAAAATCAAATCATTGAATTAACACTTGATTCAATAATCTGATTATATCATATATAACCTGACTGATATCAAATATCGCTAGATTAGAATACGGTATCACATACTTGTATTCAATCAAGCTCCCGCACATATCTCCATATGTGCCCTACTTCGTTACGCTTGAGCTAAGAAACCTCTGTGTGGAACTTTAAAAACTTATCAATACGCCAGCAGTAGGTAATGATCATATCAGATACCTATAACCTGTCAGCGGTATTAGCTGGACGTAACGGCTACTCAGGTATTAAACGAATAGAAGATCAACAAGAAAACTTCTCTAAACTCCCGTAGAGCCCATAAGCAACACTTACCGTATAGTCCGGTCTCTTCATCTGATATGTCGCATATCGAGTCTGGGATTGGAATCACCAGACCCCAATAACTTGATAAGTCATGCCGATATGTGGCCTATAACATTTCGAGAAACTATTGATAATACTTACCATTAAATCTCATCAACCCTGGTCAGGGACGTGCTGTTATAGCCAATCGAGCATAGCGCAACATCAATTCCCAATACCAGGAGAGACGAAACCCCTCCTATCTCTCACTGCCTCCATGTGACTCGGGACTGTACCCAAAATCCACCTGTTTGCATGACTCCTTTGAGCCGTGGTAGGGAGGAAATCAAAGCACAGTGGGAACCACACAAGATACTATAACGATCTCGGGTCTACAGACTAACCTGTACAAGTGTCACCAGAGAACTGCCATTTGACGATAGGTATGGTACCATCTAGGAGTTCTCGGCGATTCCTGTTCGGTGTACCCATTCTCTAATGAGCACCTGTGTACAATCTTTGATGTCAAACACCAATGGTTGTGGGATCAACCATCGCCCCATACTAGGTCAAGGAACGTACACACTAGTCTACTCTAGAATATCGATGCCCTGTCTCGATACTCGCTCGACTAGGAACTGTTAAAGGATGTGCTTACGGACTACACAAGCCCTACTAGTATGATCTGCATCATAGTCCTGGTAGTCAAGATAACATCCTAAGGGCTTTATCAACATATATCGGAGAGACAGTATACTAAAACAAATGTACATGTTAAGATAAAGAGCAACCAGATAGCATACCATCATGTCGAGCAAGAAAGTCCCTTATATATATGTCCAAGCATCCACTATATCATACAATAATAGCCTCTAGGGCATGCATATTCCTAACAATAGTCGAAGGAACCATGATAGTTTTTAAAAGGAGTAGTTTTGGCTCCGCATTTAAAAGTTATTTTTAAAGAAAACCGAGTGGTTTTGAAATTGTTCCAACGATTTCACTTTGGTTTGTTTTCTTTTCATTAAACAATATTAATGTTGTCCCATCATTTAACCCTATCATTGCAGAAAGAAACGAAAATAGAACGTACGTTTATACCATCCGCATTCGTCACAGGGCCCCATCATGCACCGTTAGGTTACTTAACTAACGACAGAGCGGGGCAGGGCTAACGCGGGTGCAAAACATAAGCAACGTTTATTATATATAATCTATATATACATCCATTCGTCTCACGCAATAATAGCCATTCCAGATCATAAAATACAGCACAAGTAACACAGATGAATATATTTGATATACAAGGATTTCTGTATTTTGTTTTAACCTAGAACGAAAAACGTATTCCACGGTCGTGAAGAATATCCAAACCCTCACCCTAGACCCCTACGGGTGCTGCAAACTACCCGCCAAATCTCTGAAATGAAGCAACCTCTGTCAATGAAATGAGTAGGCCACTCGGCACTTCAAAAACCTGGTAGTTTGTGCACCCCATCTTGGGTCTATTCTAGGTGCAAGAAAAAGTAAATGAAATAATATAACGGTGGTTACAATCTCAACCCGGATGTGCCCCGCAAACGAATTTTACATCACCTTACAAATTACATGAATGAAAGAAAAGAACACTCTTCTCACAACCCTCGGCTATTCAATCATAACGATCCAATATTTCATATCCACAAACCATAAGAAGATACTAGATATGTGCAACCCCTATTAATCGACGTATAGCAATTAATCGACATTTAGAAACTATGAACTTAAAGTGAATAAACAAAGTTAAAATTTCGACTTAGAAACACTCAGTATTGCCCAAGCACAAACATAACAATAGATGAAATCTGGGGAAAATCAAACAATACCATAAATCCTAAATCCAAGAGTACAAAACACTACAAGACACACGAGACACAATTCCCTAGAAAAACCGCCCATAGCGGGAAAATCCCTATTTCTGGCTGTTTTAGTTTGGAATTTGTGCCTTGTTTTTCTCAGGTGTTCTAGTTTCAACACAAGGGGCATTTTGCGCTTGTTTAAAAAAAATTTAGAAGATCCGAAAAAATCGACAGAAACTTGGATCTAGAATTTAACGTTTCAGAGTTATTTCGGTTTCGAAACTCTAAAGTTTGTCTATTCTGTTAGTTAAGTATTTGGGTAAGCTCTGATACCAATGTAAGCGTATATGTGCTCCTTTCCTTGTCAACTACGACTATGCGGAATCTAAAACTTTAAAATCTTGAGCACAAAATACTAAATCCTCAGGATACAAGATCAAACACTACACTAAACAAACCCTAACTAGACTTTCAACTACTCCGTTGAGAAAACAACCTTTGTAGATGGTCCTTCGGGTCTTGAAAGGTGGACTCCACAAGCTCCTTGGGTTGATGGAATGAGCTCTCGAATCCGATCTTCAGTGTCAAAGACGATCCACCTGAGGATTCCGATTTAAGCGATAGTTTCGTCCGAAACAACTAGACATCAAGTCTTGCTAAGACAAGATGCTTAGAGTGGTGTAGTTTATAAACTAGATGCTCTCTTTTAATCCTCCCAAATCAAGTGAAGAAAAATGAGGAAGAAGATGAAGAGGTAGCAACTCAAGAATTTTCTTTAAGGGATGAAAATGATCAACCTCCCACAAAATATCTCTCACTTATTCCTTCACACCTAAAACAAAAGAGTGGGCGGGCTTGGTGACTCACTAGGGTGATTTATAAGCCTACACACTTCCATGTTTATCTTGAAGGAAAAAAGAAGAGAGTTTAGCCACCTCATCAAGTATACATATACATACAAATATATAAATATAAATGCATGTATATAAACAAGTATACTCAAAACCGTATAAATATGTATACCGCATTTCTACCAAAATACGAATACCGTATTTGTACCGAAAATAAAAAAATACGCGTATTCATATTTAGAAAGAAATACATGTATTCGTATCAAAGCACAAATACCCGTATTATACAAATACACGTATTCATATAAATACCGTATTTGTGTCAAAATACAAATACCCAAAAGAGAGCAATATAATACTAGCATAAAAATGGCTGTCTTTCAAACCTTAAACCGTCCGATTAAAGCACGTGTATAAATACACGTGTTCAATCGAACACCCCTGCATAAAACCATACGCAAACTACACCGTTTCGCCTGAACCGGGAAACCCTCTATGTGGGACTCGAAAGAATCAATAATACGCTGGCTGTGGGTTTAACCATAAGAACGTCGGTGGCACTAGCTGTACATAACGGCTACCCAGGTATATGTCGAAGGGAAGATCGACATGATAACTTGTCCGAAAACCTTACTGACCCTATAGGTGACATTCTCCGTACAGTCCGGTCTGTTCGTCTAAGAGTATCGCATATCAGGCCTAGGGATGGTAAACGTCAGACCCTTAATAGTGCAATAAGTCATGTCGGTGTGGAACCCAATATATTATGAGAAACTACTGGTGTACTTACAAGTAAATCTGAGTTGCCCTGGTCAGAGACTTTGTGTATTGGTTAGCCGTACACGGCGCGATATCAACTCCCTATACCGGGAGAGACGAATCCCTTCTAACCCCTACTGCCTCCAAGTGCTTCGGGACTGCACCTAAGTACTACCTGTTTACATGACTCATTTGAGCCATTGTAGGGTAGTAATCTAAGTACATTGGGAACACACTCAACACGAATAGTGATGTCAAGTCAACGGACTAACCTGTACTCATGTCACCGGGGAACTGCTAACTGACGATAGGTATAATACCAACTAGCAATTCCCAGCGAGTCCGTCCATTGTAACTCATAACCCAATGAGCACATGTAAACTATCTTTGGTACCGTATACCAATGGCTGCGGGACAGACCACCTCCCCTGACGGGGATAAGAAGCGTATACACTAGTCTACTCTGGAGTATCGATGCCCAGTCTCGATAATCCTATGACTAGGGACAAGTTTAAGGATGTGCTTATAGACTACCCAGCTCCCACTAGTGTGACTGCTATCACAACGCTAGTTGTCAAGCAAAGATCCTAAAGGCTCTATTAACATGTATTAGTGATATGTTAAAAGAAACATATACTCATGTTCAGATAGACTCAAACCAGATAGCATACTATCATGTTTAGAAAGACTGTTATTATATCTATATATATCCGAAGCTTCCAAAATGTAATATATAATCCAGTACTATACAATAATGGCCTCTAGGGCATATATCACCAAAAGATCACAACAGTTTCGTAGTTCTGGAGAAAACTGTAATAGTTTGCAGTTTCAAGATTTGGTGCTGTACCAGAGGGGAAAAGGGGAAAACTAAGGCAATCCTAAAAGATACAAGACAAAGGAAATAAATTTTCAAGGTGTCTATAAGGATATACAAGCTAAGGTGGAGATTGTTTTGAAGGTTGTCTTGTATATCACGAGACTGCATAGGGTTCTAGAAAAGCGTCAGACATATGAGAAAATGTGCTTAAGACGTTTGATGATAAAGTTCCAGAGTTTCAAAGAGAGCGCAGACATCTGAGCTATTGAGCTCCAGACGTATGGCAACGCTTTGGCGAGACGCGCTAAGGGTGCGCAGATGTCTGACCCATACAAGGTCAGACATCTAGCGATGCTCTGTATTGAAAGTTGAGGGGGCGCAGACATCTGCTCCATACAGGGTCAGACGTCTATCGAACAGATAAGCGCAAATTTTAGATTCGAGTTTTATCACGAAAATTCAGTTTCTGGTGGCAGTTTCGTAATTAAGACGATCCTATTTTATATCAGATTTGTAATACTCTATAAATAGGATGCTAGGGTTAAAGTTTAATGTTGAAAGTGCTTGATCATAAGATTTAAGGGAGGTGTAAAAGATGGCTCTATAAAGGATCAAGTAGACCATTAAGGAGAAATTTAAGAGTGAAGAAGGTAGATCTCGTTGGAGATCTTGAAGGAGAGGATTTGTAATAATCTTCTGTAAAGTTTTCTCTAAAGTTCTAATAAAGTATTCTCTCCTTTCCCCATGGTTTTTCCCGTTTGGGTTTTCTACGTTAAATCTCTTGTGTTGCTATTTGATTTTGCTTTGTTCTAATTGTTATTCGTTTTAAAGGATCTTAGGATCGATCGGATTTCTGCAACGCGCATAAACACCTTGTTCATCTCATGAAGGTTTTTGATGCCAAGACCTCCCTCCTCCTTAAGTCGGCAAACGCTTATCCATTTATCAAGATTGTATCCTTTCCTGACTGCTGAATCTCCTTTTCAAAGGAAGGTTCTCTTGATCTTTTCAAATCTACTGATAACCCAAGCAAGTGGTCGAAGGACATAAAGAATGTTGCTAAAGCAGTAACCGCAGAATTAAAAAAAAGTTAGTTTTCTTCCTAGTGATATACAACTAGCTTTCCATCCTTCTAGTCGTTTCTGAAAACATTCAATCAAAGGAAGAAAGTCTATCCTTTTCAGTGTACCTGGTCTAATCGGTAAACCTAAATATTTAATTAGTAAGTTCTATATCTTGCAATTGAGCAGCTAGAAATTAGGTCGTTGTTATCATTTTGTCCATTACAAAAAGTAATAACACTCTTATCGAAGTTGATTTTCTAGCCACATAAGAGTTCAAAGGAATATAAAATCCATTTGATTCCAACGACCTAAGTCTGTTCTAAAAACTATAGCATCTTCCGCATACTGCAGGTTGATAATAAAGAACTTGTCTTCACCGGGCCCCAAACTAAGTATGTACTCCTTATCTTTACAACGCTGAATCATATTGGTTAGGCCATCTGCAACCAGATCAAAGATAATCGAGGAGAAGGGATCCCTTTGCCGCAATCCTCTTTTGCAATAGAACTCATTGATTCAGTGCCATTAACCACAACTAATGCCAATGCGTAGGATAGTCAAGTACTAATCCATCCGATTCATTTTTTCCCAAATCCTTTCAGCTCTAGGATTTCTAGAACACATTTCTAATCAACCATATCGCATGCCTTAGTAAAATCAAGTTTTAAGAGATAACCATCTTTCAATCGCCTTTTGGCGTCCTACAATACTTCTTGCACCGTTGCAATGCCATCCATAATGTTACGTACAACAATGAACCTTGTTTGGAAAAGCCCAATCACCTTATCTGCCACATTCTTCATTCTGTTAGCCAAGACCTTGGTTAAGATCTTAGTGGTACAATTAACCAAACCGATCAGCCTAAAATCCTTCATAGCTACAACATTTTCCTTTTTTTGGTAAGAGGACAATATTAGCTATTTTGAATCTTTTCCAATTTAATTCACCTTTGAAGAGGACACTGAAGACCCTTAATATATCTTCTTTGACATTATCTAAAAAGGATTGGTAAAATATCATCGGAAACCTATCAGGTCCTGGTGCTTTGTCGGATCCCATCTGAAATGTCGTCGCTTTGATTTCTTCTTCTTCTGAAAATTCTCTCTTCAAGTCATTACCCTTTTCTTCCGTGAGCATGTCCTCATTATTCCAAAAGGGCCTTTAATCTTTCTTGACCCTCTACTCCCATTAAGTTTTTAAAGTAGATGCATGCAACCTCTTTTATCTGCATAGCATTAGTTATCATTCGCCCTTTGTGAAACAAGTCTAGGATATGATTATGCTTACCCTCTTTATATCTTCTAACGATTAAACATTAAGAGAAAGGCAGAGTATAAACAGAACAAGTTTAATAGTTTATAAGTTTGACCAGAAGGTCCTGAGGTTCAAGACTTCCAATAAACTCAAGCACTTATCGTTAATTATACCTTATTTTCTTAAGAATTAATCTAGATATGATACCTTATTAGACTGCTTTAAATCACATCACATCAGAGAAAAAATCACATCATGTATGTACATACTTGCAAAGGTAGAAACATAGAGCAAAATAGATTTCATTGATATCATTTATATTACAAATTTGAATACAAATACATTCTTTTGACTTTTTGTACAATTTTTTTGTATCAGGTTCATAAACAAAGAGATTTTCCCAAGTGAACAATATGCAGAAGCATCGATTTCAACGATCAGAAGGGGAGCCGAGTATTCGACTGGCCACTTGAACGATTGAATGGGACTCGACCACTCGGGTGGGAGAGCCGACCATCGGCTGCCTCCATCATCAGATGGACAGTTGAGATCAGAGATGTATATTTAGTGTTAGTATCATGCTATTTATATGTACTTTGTATTGGATATGAATTTTAACATATAGTTTCATATTAAAATCAATATTTGATAGAAACAATATTGTAAATCATTTTTAAATGTTGGGTTTTATTTGAAATCAATATAAAAGTAGTATTGCTACTATTTCAAGAATTTGATTTCTGAAAATAGAATTTAGAGTCTATTTCCTATTGATGAATCCATAGGATGTTAACCGATGATTCATTCCTGAAGGATAATGAATTTTTTTTTCATTTTCTTATATTTGGTGGGAGCATGGATTTATCATCCATATTCCTTAAATATTAAAGAAGCATGGGGTTAGTCGTATTCTTGATTATTTAGTGTCCTTTATAAGTTGAATGAAAATAAGAGTCGTGAATGTAATCATCTCTTTTAGTGTTTTCATTTAAAGGAAATTTGCATAAATTGCAAACGGAGAAAGATAGGATTGCTTTCTTGTTCTCGACCAAATTCATTAAATAAGGGGGAATAAGAAGGAAATTTAGAGAAGCAAGAGAGTCAAAATCTCTTATTTCTACATTCTTTCTCTCTTCCTTTTCACTTGTTTTTATTCTTCTTCTACTATGAATTCTTCTTTTTCTCACTGTTATTCTAATCATCGCCCCCTTTCTTATTGGCCTAAGGGTATATATACCCTTTCTAGGAATGGGATGGATTTTTAACCACTCTTCATCATGTAGGGTTAGTGGGGAGTAAAATAACTCCCCACTAACTGGTTCGGGTGTCCTTTAAAGGGCATCTGAACCCGACAAGAATGGGCCTTCAGGTGCCTCTCAGAGGGGCACCCGAAAGGGCAACCGAGGGATTGGATGGACACCCAATAGCGCATTCGACCCTCCCATTTTGCTTCATTCACTTCATTTTATTCTTCATATATTTAAATATCTCTTTAGTAGTATTTTTCTACCTTCAACAAATGCCTCCATCAATGAGTGTATATAACTTATTTAAGTTGTATGCACGAGATTGATATGTTCTTCTTTATCAATTTACCGGAAGAATCTCTCTTAGATAGAGTTTTAGTTTATAGTCAATTTCGGACACAAATTTTTTTAAGTTGTGAAGAGGAGTTTCCATTGTGATGTTTGGTTTGATATTTTCCATCATGCAAAAGCCTATCACAAAGGGGTTCTCGTTATGTTGAAGACTTTCATAACAAATTGAGTTTGGTATATTTTTATTGTGGAGAGAATTTTCATGAAGGGATTATCGTTACGAAGAGGGTTTTCATAACAAATTTGAAAAGATTTTTTTTGTTGTGTAGAGGGCTTTCACAACAAAATTGGGTTTGATATATTTTATCGTAGAGAGGGCTTTCACGAAGGGATTATCGTTATATAGAGAACTTTCATAACGAAATTTGATTTGGTATATTTTCATCGTGGAGAGGCCTTTCACGAATGGATTATCGTTACAAAGAGGCTTTTGTAACAAAATTCGAAAAGAAGTATTTTTAGTTGTGTAGAAGACTTTCATAACAAAATTGGGTTTGGTATATTTTATCGTGGAAAGGACTTTCACGAAGAGATTATCGTTACGAAGAAGGCTTTTATAACGATATTTAAAAAAAAGTTTTTCGTTGTATAGAGCATTTTCACAACAAAAATGGGTTTGGTATATTTTTATCATAGATAGAACTTTCACGAAGGGATTATCGTTATGAAGAGGGACTTCATAAAAATATTTAAAAAGAAGTTTTTCGTTATGTAGAGGACATTCACAACTGGGGTTGTCGTTATGGAAAGGACTTTAATAACGAAATTAGGTTTGGTTTATTTTTATCGTGGAGAGAATTTTCATGAAGGGATTGTCGTTATGGAGATAACTTTCATAACGAAATTTGTTTTGATATATTTTCTGTTATGAAGAGAACTTTCACAAAGGGATAGGAAAGAAATTTTATTGTTGTAAGGAGGATTCTTACAAAGTATTGCCGCCAGGGTTTCACAGCAGCTGTATCAAAGGTAAAAGGCTTTTTGTTGAATTGATTAGGCCAATATTAAGGGTGCAAGGGAGATGCTTTAATTTATTGAAAGCCCCTTACCCTTCTTGATCCTAGACGAGCAACACATCCTTATTAACCAATTCAGAAGAGGGCTTAATTCTCTATTTTTTATTCATCAGGTAGGGTGAGCTTGCCTTCTCGATACTATTTTTGAACCCAGTCATTAAAAATATAGCATTCTTCGATTAGGTGATTGATAAATCAATGGTACATGTTCATCACATAAAACTGCATTTTAAATACCGCTCATTCTTTATGATTTTTGTGAATATCGGTTCTATTAATCTGTGTCTGCTCAATAAGTACATGATACATGTATTCATGACAAAACACTGGAAACATACTCAAAATTCTTGGATACAACATATGTGACCCGATACTGCAACCGGAACGGAAAACCGATCAATATTCAATCGTTTTTGAAATAAACAAGTGTGCACAACAAAAAGAAATGAATTGGTCCAACATGATACATGTTGGGCTACAAGTGTGAACACTTATTTTGGATGCATGAACCAAGTTGGACAACCATGGCATGGTGTAAACTCATTTTGATCAAGTGAGCAAGTTGGGTACAAGTGGACATGGGTTTGATGACTTTAAAAAGCCGTGATGTGATGTTTTTAAGTGATCATTCCCACAAAAATCCCCCAGATGATAGAGAGATGATATTGAAGACAAAAAACTACACTGAGATGATGGGACCCAGAAGTCCCAACTTGGCCGCAATTTTAATCCCTAAAGACGCAGGCTAGACTTCTCCAAATTGCCTCGTATTTCCTCTATGGCCCCACACTGTCTTATCATTCCATTTCTACACTTTATTTTTGGACTTGCATTGCCTAAAAATAGCATATCAGAAGATAAAGTAAGGGTCCAAGTTTTAGACCGCTTTGTTAGATATTAACTTGTAATTTTCATTTGGTAATCTTGAGTTGCCTTTTCTCTTGACCTTATAACTTACAAGCTTAATATTTCGGTTCTTAAATTCAATAGTTTGTATCTCCTTCTTGCCATTTTAATAATAGTTTCAATTCAAGTTTCAAAGTTGTATGGTTTGTGACATTTAGAATTTAGATATTGAATTTCTTGCTTCTCTCTCATCTTGCAACCTCTTAATTAAGCTTGCAAATTTAGATTGAGATTATTGGATTCATTTGATTGAACATAACAACAAGGATTCACTTGGCTACATAGTTTGCACATTGGTTCTTAGTATATTCCTAACTCTTTTCTCTCTTGCTATGGTTTCTATGCTCTCTCTTCTCTTTTGTGTTTTCTTTGTTTTTGTAACTATGTGAGAGCAGTGGGTAGAAGAGGGTTAGTCTGATATGGAGAGTGATTTTCCCTTTCCTTTAAACCAATAACTTGTAGTTAAACTCCGACCAAACGACTTGCAATCCTCATCGTTAGGCACCCTATCCTATCACGATAGTGGTGATTCCTAACTGTGACCGGTTGCGTTTGGTTTGACCGGAGACGAGAATTAAGAGATAAGAACGGAAGGACAAAGGTCGGTAAGTATGAATTTAGCGCACAATCGCAAATACCATACTTAAGTACCCTAATCCGCGTTGCTGCCGTTTAACTTAACATCAATATCGAGTGATGTTTATAAGGAATGGGTAAACATTATCCTGACTCAAACTAGTCTACACCTATCCCTAACAAGTTTTTCTTTTGAATATGTTTCACAACACTTAGTATAAACAAACAAACTCAAACTTTTTGGACTTAACTCGTTAATACAAGCCTGAAAACATACCTTCTTCCTGCGGATGACCCATACTCATCTCGGCTAGCAATGTTCGAAACCGTCTTGATTGCTGTATTTTAAAAATAATATAACACAACAAAAAACTTTACCAATCGGTATACGCAGTTCCTTGGATGGTTTGTTTTGTTGACCTCTTCTGGCATTTTAGAGGAGGCCAGTTGTAACCCATTCTCTAGAGCGTCTTCAAAAATATTTTTGGAGTATTCTTATTTAAAAGAATATCTACAACCCATTCTGTCATTTGAGGATATTTTGGGTCAATCCGTCTGATATACCGATGTCTTTTGTTGATGAGCCGAGGGTTGAGTCGACCGGCAGATGCATCATTTTCGCAGGAATAGCCTAGCAATTTAGGCTTAGCTTCTTCTAAAATTATTTGATCAATTAAAAAAACAAATTATTTGTGCATGGCAGATAGCAGGTGAGGCTTAATATGTCCCGTGATTTTAGATATCAGGAACTGGGCAGCATGTTCTTTGGGGATCTGGTACTCACACCAGATGTTGGCAATTTTACACCTTTAGACGAAATGTCTCATTGTTTTGAGGCTTCATTGATGCTAGCTATATCAAAGTTACTTTATCCGAGATAGCACATCCAAACCTTTGCTTGAATTTTTTTTAAGTGTGTCTTAGCATCTCTATAAGTGTTTAAACTACAATATATGATGTATTTTCAAAAATCAAGAGAGCTAAAGCACACAAGCCACGAATCGAACTAGAGATTAGGGTTAGTATCATATACAAAATTGTCTAACACTAAGAGAAAAAGAACTACAACCTTTGTAGACCACTCCTTCTTTTCTCTAGCTCCGTGTAGTAGTCCTTGGGCTCCATTCAAAGCTTGGAACAAGTCCGCTTAAAGCCTTCCGTGTCCACGATGATCCACCAGGAGTTCCTTACACTCAAGCTCTTGCTTCACTAGAACTAAGTAGAAGTAAGGCAAATAACCTATACAAGTGTGCTAGACTAATATAGATCGATAAAGTGGGATTTTTCTCACTATTAAACCTTTCTTTTTCAAGTGTGCTAGACTAATATAGATCGATAAAGTGGAATTTTTCTCACTATTAAACCTTTCTTTTTCTTTCTTTTTTACTCTCTTGAAAAAGGGTAGAGCGTCAGGAGGAAGAGGATGAACTAATGGCTAAACTTGAGATTAGAGAGAGAGAGTCACACTCACAATAATATATATTGAGCCATGGAAAATATCTTAGGTATTTTATGAGAGTGAGTTAGTGGAGGATTAAATAATGAACCATGGTTAGTGGGATATTTTAAGAAGAGTGTAGAACCATGACTTCATTATTCAATTTTAATTTACTCAAAATCAATAAACATCTAATATCTTTACATGTGAGTCTAGCATAGCCATGTCCAATGTATCATCCCCCATGACACACGCACACATGTATATATGTATATAAATCCATATAAATATACATACATACATACATGCACACATAAAGAAAGGAATTACTAATGAGCAATTAGTCATTAAATCAACACTTGATTTAATAATCCGGTCATATCACATATAACCCGACTAATAGAAAACGCCAGATTAAAATACGGTATCATATACTCGTATTAATCAAGCTTCTGCACATATATCCATATGTGCCCCACTTCGTTTCGCCTGAGCTCGGAAACCCCTTTGCGGGACTCTAAGACTTATCAATACGCTAGTAGTAGGCAGTGATCATATTAGATACCCACAAACCGTCAGCAGTACTAGCTGCACGTAACAGCTACCTAGATATTGAGCGAACAGAAGAACAACAAGCGAACTTGTCCAAACTCCCGTAGAGCCAACCAGCAACACTTACCATACTGTCCGATCTCTTCGTCTGATATATTATATATTGAGTCTAGGGATGGTATCGTCGACCCTAATTACTCAATAAGTCTTGCCGATGTATAGCCTATAACAGGTTGAGAAACTACTGATAACACTTATCGGTAAATCTTATCAGCCCTGATCAGGGACTTCCAGTTATATCCAATTGCGCATAGTACAATATCAACTCCCAATACCGGGAGAGACGAAACCCCTCCTATCGCTCATTACCTCCATGTGACTCGGTACTGTACCCAAAAGCCACCTATTTTCACGCCTCAGTAGAGCCGTGGTAGGGTGGAAATCAAAGCACAGTGGGAGAACACACAAGACTCTATGACGATCTTGGGTCTACAGACTAACCTGTACAAATGTCACCTGATTTCGTTGATGGGACCTGGACTTTTTGGCCAATGCCATAGCCCAATTATTTTCACAATACAATGGTATTGGATCAATAATAGTGGGAACTGCTCCTAGTTCCGAGATGAACTTTCTCATCCAGACAGCTTCCTTGGCAGCAATGTACTCAGCTTCCTTCGTTGAATCTGCAACGGTATCCTGTTTGGAACTCTTCCAACAAACCGTCCCTCCATTGAGGGTAAATACAAACCCCGAGATATATTTGCTGTCATCCTTATCATTCTGGAAGCTTGAATCGGTAAAGGACTCCATCTGGAGATCCCCATTACCATACACCAAGAACATTTCTTTAGTCCTTTGCAAGTACTTAAGATTACTCTTCACAGCTGTCCAGTATTTATCCCCTGGATTGGATTGATACCTTCTTACTATACCTAGTGCATAAGCTACATCAGGACGAGTACATAACATCGCATACATTATAGATCCTACGGCAGAAGCGTAGGGTATAATACTCATACGAGCTCTCTCTTCATCAGACTTTGGACAAAAGTCCTTGGAGAGAGTGATTCTGTGACATGCGGGTAAAGTACCTCGCTTGGAATATTCCATAATAAACCTCTTTAGGAAGGTATTAATGTCCCTTGATTGGAACAATCCCAACAATCTCTTAGATCTATCTCTATAGATCTTAATGCCCAAAATGTACGAGGCATCACCTAGGTCTTTCATGGAGAACCTTTGTGATAAGAATAGTTTGACCGATTGTAGCATAGGAATGTTGTTTCCTATCAAGAGAATGTCATCCATGTACAATACGAGAAATGTGACAGTACTCCCTACAATCATCTTATAAATACAAGGTTCATCTGCATTTTTGATAAAATCAAACTCTTTGATTGCATCATCAAAGCAGATGTTCCAACTCCATAAATGGATTTAAGCAACCTACATGCTTTCTCGCTGCTCCCACTATCAACGAAGCCTTCCGGCTGATCCATAAAAACGCAGTCTTCTAAATCACTATTTAGAAATACAGTTTTAACGTCCATCTACCAGATTTCATAGTGGTAGTGAGCAGCAATAGCAAGTAGGATCCGTATGGATTTAAGCATTGCCACTGGAGAGAAAGTCTCATCATAGTCCGGTCCTGGTCTTTGACAAAATTCTTTCACTACAAGCCTTGCTTTATAGGTCTCTACCTGTCCATCTACACCGATCTTTCTCTTAAAGATCCATTTGCACCCTACGGGTTTCACCCCAGAAGGTGCAACTTCCAAAGTCCATACTTTGTTGGTGTACATAGACTCCATTTCGGATCTCATGGTATCCAGCCACTTCACCGAGTCACCACTCGTGATAGCTTGCTGAAAACTAGTAGGGTCATCATCATCCATGATGCAATCTTCTCTATCACTATCAATGAGGAAACCATAGTATCTCTCCGGTGGGCGAGAAGTCCTACTAGATCTACGGAGTGACTGAGGTTACTAAGGTTCTATTGCAATATCAGGTTCAACCAAATAGTCATTAGTAATTTGTGTCTTTAGAATTTCTTCTAGTTCTACAGCATTGCCATCAGTATTATTTGTAAAAAATTCATTTTCTAAAAATGTGGCACACTGAGAAACAAACACTCTTTGTTCCTCCTTATGGTAGAAAAGATATCCATATGAATGTTTTGGATATCCCACAAATGTACACAGAATCGATCATGTCTCGAGTTTGTTTGGATTCTGCTTTTTAATGAAAGCCGGACAACCCCATATCCTAACTCGTTTAAGAGATGGTCTCTTCCCATACCATATCTAATATGGAGTGGTAGGCACGGTTTTGGTTGGAATTCTGTTCAATAGATATGCTGCATTCTCCAATGCATGCCCCCAAAAGAAAAGTGGTAACTCAGCATCACTCATCATGAAACATACCATATCTAATAGGGTACGATTCCTCCGTTCTGACACACCGTTGTGCTGTGGTGTGTAAGGGGAGTGAGCTGAGAGAGAATCCCATTCTTTTTTAGGAAGTATGAAAACTCTGTACTTAAATACTCTCCTCCTCGATCCGATCGAAGTTTCTTGATGCTCAAACTAGTTTGTTTTTCTACTTCAAGTTTATACTTCTTGAATTTCTCAAAAGCTCCAGACTTAAGCTTCAACAAGAACACGTGTTCGAATCTTGAGAAATCATCAGTAAAAATTATGAAGTAAGAATAACCGCCTCTAGCATGTGTAGACATTAGTCCGCATACATCACTATGTATGAGGCCTAAGAGTTCAGTAGCTCTCTCTCCGTGTCCACTAAACGGAGTTTTAGTCATTTTACCCTTGATGCAAAACTGACAAGTCGTATATGATTTATATTCAAAAGGATTTAAATATCCATCTTTATGTAGCTTGTTTAGTCTTGTTTCGTTAATATGACAAAGTCTACAATGCCATAGAAAAGCTTCATTTATATCTGAATTTTTTTTTGTTTGTGTGTTGTATGTTGAAAACCGTGTGTTGATTTAGGACCTAAATACCGTTATTTAATGTACCATACCCAATCAATTGTTGACTCAGCTTAATGTTCATAACATTATTTTGCAATACAAAATTATATCATTCATTGTCTAACAAAGAAATGGATATTATATTACATAGCATGTTTGGTACAAAATAAAAAGGGTTCAAAACCAATATACATCCCGAAGGCAACCCATGTGATATTCTCCTACTGATACAGCATGTATATTGGAACTATTTCCAACCCGGAGAAAGTGATCACCTGTCTTCAAAACTTTGCTATTTCTCAGTCCATGCACACAATTGCAGATGTGATAACCCAAACCGGTATCTAATACTCAGGAAGTAGAGTTTATAGAAAAACAGTTTTCAATCACGAAAATACCTGAAGCGGAAGCATCATCATGCTTCTTTTTCTTGAGATCAGTGAGGTAGTCAATACAATTTTGCTTCCAGTGTCTCGACTTGTGGCAGTAGAAACATTCTCCCTTTCCCGATCCCTCAGCCCCGGATTTGTCTTTCCCTTTTGCCTTTTTAACTCCACCTCTCGGATTGGTAGGTTTCTTCTTCTTCTTTCCCTTAGCCTTAGCTTTTGAGATGGAAGAGGAAGATGGTCCAACAATCAGAAAGGGAGTTTTCTCTATTTTAAGCATGCTCTCTGCACTTCTCAATATATTAAGAAGTTCAGAAAGTGACTTCTCCATGTTGTGCATATTGAAGTTTACTATAAACTGAGCAAAGGCAGGGGGAGAGACTGCAGAACTATATCAATATATTGTTCGTTCTCCATGGTCCATCCCAGATCCTCAAGTTCTTCAATAAGAGCTATCATCTTCAAGACATGATCACCTACCGATGTACCAGCAGCCATTCTCATCTGAAACAACTTTCTAAAAGTCTCGTAACGAAGAGTACGAGATTGCTCCCCATACAATTCCTTTGTATGAAAAAAGATGGATTGAACATCCATCTTCTCATGTTTCTTTTGATGTACACTGTCCATCGAAGCTAATGTGAGGCATTTGGCTGTGGCACAATCAATATCCCATGTCTTGCGGATCTCCTTATCCGCAATAGAGGAATCAGAGCTTGGGATGGGAGGGGCTGGGACAGTGAGGACATATCCAACCTTATCATATGTAAGGGCAATGTTTATATTCCTCAGCCATTCTTTATAATTGGGTCCCGTCGGTTTATTTTTCTCTAATAGAAGCTTAAGTCCAGTCATTGGTATCTGCCAATAAGAGAGAGAAAAGAATACACTCAGTGAAAGCTCTTACAAAGATTAGATTGGTTATTTATCATATCTAATCGATGTCTCCCACTGCTTTTATCAAATTTTCCTTCAAATCTTAAAAATAAAATTAGCCGGGATTAATTACATTCTACAAGTTCGCTAATCGGTTAGCCGGGCCAGTGTCGGTACTTTGAGGGAGGTTCCCCGTGCTTTCGCACGGACCTAATTAAAATAAACCTCGTTTCCTTAGAGGCATAACCCCGTTGACACCTTTCTAGACACCTACCGGATTAGCTAATTGTAAAGTGCAAAACTCTCCTGAGAGTAACTCTTACTCATAGTGGGATCGGGATCCAACTATCAACATAGAAGGTATGCAATCTCATTGCAAATTTCAACTCTTGAAATTCCCGATATGGTTTTTACCCCTAGCAGCTTATGACCTTAACTATGGTCAACAAATCATAAGCACTAGTCAAGTTCTACCCATCAATTCGTGATTAATTAGACCCACTCATATGACCCTTAAATATCGTCAACAAAGTCATATCAATGTCCTAATTAATCGCATCATATGCTGTGTAGGAAGATATCACTTAGCTACTATACACTACGTCTTAACTATGGTCAACAAACGTAGCACGAATACTAAGTACTCTAATTCCTAAAATGACGGGGGGTTACGAATGTTTTTTATGAAAACTTTTAACGTTTTGAACTTGATATCATTGTAGAACCAAATAATTTTAAAGGAGTGGCTTAAGCTCTGCATTTTGAAACTTGCTTTTTCATAAAAAGGCCGAGTGGGTTTCAAATTTGATTCTACAACATCTTTAGGCTTCATTTCTTTACATTAATCTCATTAATGTAGTCCCATCATTCAAGTTCCTAAGCATCACAGAAAAAACGAAAATAGAACGTACGCTTATACCATCCGCATTCACCACGGGGTCCCGTCATGCACCGTTAGGTTACTTAACAAACGGCAAAGCGCGGACAGGACTAGCGTGGATGTAAAACATAAGCAACGTTTATTATATATCATATATATAAATGACATTCGCCTCAAGCAGTTTATATGATCACATCACATAATCACAGCAGAAGCAGATATATGAAAATATAGGATATACTAGGAGGTCTGTATTTTATATTAAGCCAATGATAAAAAAAATACGGATTCCACGGTCGTGATGAATAGCCAAGCCCACACCCCTAAACCCCTACGAGAGCGGCAAGCAACCCTGCCAATTCTAAAGTTAGGAGACCCGGTCTCGACTCCTCGAGATGGCCTCCCACTGGACTCTAGAACTCGGCCACTTATACTCCCCACCTTGGGTTTATCCTAATGCGGAAAAGTAAATAATATACATCAATGGTGACATCATCCTCAACCCGGAAGTGTCCTAATAAAAGAATATTACATACATTGAATTTTATATGAATGAAAAAGAAAATCTCTCATCTCACATAAAACCCCCGACTATTCAATTATGACGATCCTATACATCATATCAGAACAGCAACAGAATAATCATTACAGATCATTAACGCAAGTAAATATGCGTATTTCTAATGTCGTCGACATATAGAAACGGCATTAGGGATACACATATTACACTTACGGATACATAAAAGAAATGTAAAACTACAACAGTTGGAATCCGCACTTATCCTTAGACATCATAAACCCAGAATATCTCATATTCCGGATTTTATACCTAACCTCATAAATCTTACATATAAGTCTTGAAATGAAAACACCTTTTCATAAAGAAGATGGGTAATTCAACAAGATTCTCGATCATCAATGAGATTGAAATGTTAGATTTACAAACAACCAATTAATTTTCTCAAAACTAATTAGTGTAGATTCCAAATATTGTATCACACATAGTAACTATCTAGATGATATTAAACATTTCGATCGACATCAAAAATTTCTTCAAACCACAGAGACCTCAACACCTTGAACCTTTACAAAAATATTCAGAAAGTTACAAATATAAAAATGGAGCAGCATCGAAAAAATGAAACCCTAAATCCCCCAATGTGCGGAGAAACCGCGGCTAAACCTAGGGTTATGCCGCAGTTCCACGGCCATTATTAGGAATTGGGTCTTTGAATTTCATGGGGTTCCATAGATTTTCCTGCACGATTTTTTGAATATTTTTATTCTGTAAAATACCAACATTTAGAAAAATGTACAAAAACCATGAAAAAGCCGTATTTTGATTTCGATCGAACACTTTTAACGTCGTCTAAACTACCCTAAAGCTCTAGCTTGGCTCTGATACCATGTAAGTGTGTCTTAGTATCTCTATAAGTGTTTAAACTACAATATATGATGTATTTTCAAAAATCAAGAGAGCTAAAGCACACAAGCCGCGAATCGAACTAGAGATTAGGATTAGTATCATATACAAAAGTGTCTAACACTAAGAGAAAAAGAACTACAACCTTTGCAGACTACTCCTTCTTTTCCATAGCTCTATGTAGTAGTCCTTGGGCTCCTTGGCTCCACTCGAAGCTTGGAACAAGTCCGCTTGAAGCCTTCCGTATCCACGATGATCAACCCGGAGTTCCTTACACTCAAGCTCTTGCTTCACTTGAACTAAGTAGAACTGAGGCAAACAACATATACAAGTGTGCTAGACTAATATAGATTGATAAAATGGGATTTTTCTCACTATTAAACCTTTCTTTTTCTTTTTCGTTTACTCTCTTGAAAAAGGGTAGAGAGATAGGAGGAAGAAGATGTACTAATGGCTAAGCTTGAGATTAGAGAGAGAGAGTCACACTCACAATAATATATATTGAGCCATGGAAAATATCTTAGATATTTTATGAGAGTGAGTTAGTGGAGGATTAAATAATGAACCATGGTTAGTGGGATATTTTAAGAAGAGCGTAGAACCATGACTTCATTATTCAATTTCCATTTACTCAAAATTAATAAACATCTAATATCTTTCCATGTGAGTATAGAATAGCCATGTCCAATGTATCATCCACTATGATACATGCACACATGTATATATGTATATAAATCTATATAAATATACATACATACATACATGCACACATAAAGAAAGGAATTACTAATGAGCAATTAGTCATTAAATCAACACTTGATTTAATAATCCGGTCATATCACATATAACCCAACTAATAGAAAATGCCAGATTAAAATATGGTATCATATACACGTATTAATCAGGCTCCCGCACATATCTCTATATGTGCCCCACTTCGTTTCGCCTGAGCTCGGAAACCCCTATGTAGGACTCTAAGACTCATCAATACGCTAGTAGTAGGTAGTGATCATATCAGATACCCACAAACTGTTAACGGTACTAGTTGAACGTAACGGCTACCAAGGTATTGAGTGAACAGAAGAACAACAAGCGAACTTGTCCAAACTCCCGTAAATCCAACCAGCAATACTTACCGTACAGTCCAGTCACTTCGTCTGATATGTTGCATATTGAGTCTAGGGATGGTATCGTCGACCCCAATAACTCAATAAGTCATGCTGATGTATAGCCTATAACAGGTCGAGAAACTACCGATAACACTTATCAGTAAATCTCATCAGCCTTGGCCAGAGACTTCCAGTTATAGCTGATCTTGCATAGTACAACATCAACTCCCAATACCGGGAGAGTCGAAACCCCTCCTATCGCTCATTGCCTCCATGTGTCTCTGGACTGTACCCAAAAGTCACCTGTTTGCACGACTCAGTAGAGCTGTGGTAGGGTGGAAATCAAAGTACAGTGGGAGAACACATAAGACTCTATGACGATCTAGGGTCTACAGACTAACCTGTACAAGTATCATCTGAGAACTGCTATTCGATGATAGATATAATACCATATAGGAGTTCTTGGCGAGTCCGTTCAGTGTACTCAGTCTCCAATGAGCACCCGTATACAATCTTTGGTGTTAAACACCAATGGATATGGGATCATCCATCGCCCCTCAACTGGGTCAAGAAACGTATATGCTAGTCTACTCTGGAATATCGATGCCCCGTCTCGATACACCCATGACTAGGAATATTTAAGGATATGCTTATAGACTACACATGCCCCACTAGTATGATATGCATCATAATCATGGTAGTCAAGCTGATATCCTAAGGGCTTTATCAACTTGTATCAAATGAACAGTATACACAATCAAGTGAACATGTTAAGATAAAGAGCAGCCAGATAGCATATTATCATGTCGAGCAAGAAAGTCCTCTATATATATACATGTCCAAGCATCCACTATACAAATAATGGCCTCTAGGGCATATATATATCCAACATTTTTCAAAGAGTTAGTTAAAGTAGTTATAGATCCCAGTTCTAACCCAACAAACCAATTGAAAACAGTGCCGATTAGACTTCCAGAGAACTGGCGAAGAAAGAGTTGATCATCTGTCGTCGAATCTCCACAAGTTACTTGAAATGAGCTAAATGTTGCTCAGGGTTTCCTATCCCGTCAAACATGTTAAACGATCGAACAATGTAATCTATAGGGTACGGGACATCGTTGTATTCGTTCAGGTAAGGATGATTAGCCACCGGCGTTATCGGGTCTGCATTCATCTGCTTTATTTGTTCCGCGACAAGTTTTTGCAAAGTTGTCACATCTATGTTGGCTATTGTTGGTGTTGGTGTTAGTGTTGTTGCTATTGGCGATATTGCTACTGTAACCGTTGCTGAAGAGCCGGGTATCAGGAGTGGATGCTCTGTTCTATTTAGGGTTGAGGCATCGCTTTACTTGAATTTGCCCCTGTTTTGGGGCCCAGTTGTCTTGAGGCTTCATTGATGCTAGCTATATCAAAGTTACTTTATCCGAGATACCACATTCAAACCTTTGCTTGAATTTTTCAAAGAGTTGGTTAAAAGTAGTTATAGATCCCGGTTGTAACCCAACAAAGCAATTGAAAACAGTGCCGATTAGACTTCTAGAGAACTAGCGAAGAAAGAGTTGATCATCTGTCATCGAATCTCCACAAGTTACTTGAAATGAGCTAGATGTTGCTCAGGGTTTCCTATCCCGTCAAACATGTTAAACGATGGAACAATGTAATCTATATGTTAGTTATATGTATGCCCTAGTGGCCATTACTGTACATATGATGTATATTGTAGTGGATGCTAGGACGTATATAGGGAGGACTTTCTTGCTCGACATGATAGTATGCTATCTGGTTACACTTTACCTTAACGTGTACACTGACTGTCTCTCTGTTACATGTTGGTAAAGCCCTTAGGATGTGTACTTAACTACCGGGACTATGATGCAGATCATACTAGTGGGGACAGATAGTCTATAAGTACATCCTTCAAAGTCCCTAGTCGTGGGTGTATCGAGACGGGGCATCGATATACCAGAGTAGACTAGCGTATACCTTCTCGACCCATACAGATGGGCGACGGATGATCCCATATCCATTGGTGTTTGACATCAGAGATGATATACGGGTGCTCAGTAGAGACTGGGTACACTGGACGGACTCACCGAGAACTCCCAGATGGTATTATACCTCACGTCAGATGGCAGTTCTCTGGTGACACTAGTACAGAGTAGTCTGTTGATCCGAGATCGTCATAGAGTCTTGTGTGGTTCCCACTGTGCTTTGATTTCCATCTTACCACGTCCAAGAGGGCATGCAAAACGGTGGTTTTTGGGTACAGTCCCGAGTCACATGGAGGCAATGAGCGATAGGAGGGGATTCGTCTCTCCCGGTATAGGGAGTTGATGTTGCGCTGTGTTCGATTGGCTATAACAGGAAATCCCTGGCCAGGGTTGCTGAGATTTACTGGTAAGTGTTACCAGTAGTTTCTCGAATTGTTATAGACCTCATATCGACACGACTTATCAAGCTATTGGAGTCTGACGTTTACCACCCCTAGGCAAGATATGCGACATATCAGACGATCAGACCGGACTGTACGGTAGTGTTACTGGTTGGATTCACTGGAGTCTGAGCGGGCTTGCTCGTCGATCTTCAGATCGCTCAATACCCGGGTGGCCGTTACGTTTAGCAGACCGCTTGCGGCTTGCGGGTGTTTGATATGATCATCACCTGCTGCCGGCGTATTGACGAGTCTTTAGAGTCCTACACAGAGGTTTCCTGGCTCAAGCGAAACGAAATAGGAGCGCATATGAGATATGTGCGGGACCGAGAATAATACCAGTATCTGATACTGTATTCGATTCTCGCGATGTGACATTGATCGGTTATATGCGATATAGCCGGGTTATCGGATCAAGTGTTGATTCGATAAGTTGTTACAAATGATACCTGTCGGTTTTGTGCGACATGACCGGATCATTGAATCAAGTGTTGATTTAATGATTTAATGCATAATTATATATTTGATATATTACTTTGCATTAACTAGTATCGGTTCACTTTAAGATGGATTTTCTCACTCGGATGTGTGCATTACATATGCGATATGATTTTGTGCACTAGATTGTATCATGTTTGATGATACATGCATTTTGGTTAAGTGTAAAGAATTAAACCATGGTTAAGTGGATAATTAGGGTTTTGTTTTTCTTATTAATTTATATATACATTTATTCTTTTTGGAAAAGAAAAAGAGCATGAGAAAATGGTGGCTTTCTTTAAATGCTTCATGAAGCTTCATGAAGTCTTTAACCTTGTAACCATTTTTGTCTCATGCTTAACCTAACCATTCCACTAAACCATGATTGATTCTCTACACCTAACTATGGTTCAATTATGATAAGAATGAATTTCTTTTCTCATTTTTATTTTATTATTCTTATCATAATAACATTCTTCTTCTTCTTCTTCTTCAAGAAGAGAAACTAAGCTCCATCAATGGTGATTGTTGGAAATGAGTGAGAAATCCAATTCTAAAGTCTACCCACTTCCTATTTCTTCATCCTCTACCTCTTGCCAAGTAGTAGAGTGTGTTTTCTTCACAAGTTTCTTGACTTGGTGAAGTTGGAGCTTGATCTAGAGATGCCTCGACGTAGATCATCTTCGGCACGAAGCCGACGACCTTGCCCGCTCTTTCTCCGATGAAGCCGACGCAAGAGCCTGGATTTCGATTTGGACAGCGAGGATACTTCGTTGCAGAGCTATGGAGGTGGAGAACCGGATCTACAAAGGTTGTATTTCCGTATTCCCTTAGTTAAGTGTTAACTAGTTTTCCGTTTCGCCTAGTTTTCTAGCCAACGATCCGTAGTCGGGTTTCTCGGCACCGTTAAAATTAGAAATTGGCATGGTTGATTCCTTGTGAGACCTCATTAGGGTGCCTAGGAACCCTACAGTGGTATCAGAGCCTAGCTAGAGCCTTAGACGAAGTCCAGACGGAATTTGAAGTCCGAACGACCCGAAAACCCAAACCCAAATTCGCTCTCTGTCCTTTTTTCAAAACCTGGGTTTTTTCCAAATTAAAAATTACTAAAAAATTCAGCAGGGAAAAATAAGAATTACGGTGCAAAATATTTTTGGTGAACAGTAAATAGTGCGGCGGAACCGCGGCATAATCCTGGCTTCTGCGGCGGTTCCGCGGCATTAATGTGACGTCAGCCCTAAATAGATGCACAGTAATTCCTGATAAATTGTGCTGAGTTTTCTGGAAAATTTTTAAAATTTATTCAAGAGTTGAATTTTCTGGGGTTGCTTTGGGGATTCGGTGTTTCGATCGGGGTGTTAAATTTCGTCTTTGTGTATTTCCGGATAATTTTTAGAATATGTTAAAAAGTTCGACCGGATATAAATACCCAACTTTTCCCCTGTCGGGAAATTTCCAAGTGTTGGATTTTTCCGTAGTTTAACGACGTTCTAAGTAGTGCAAGTAACGCGATGGACCCTCTAGAAGACAACAAACCTTAACTCGATTATGTGACCGTCTTGAACTGCCCTTTGAACCTTCGGGTTTGGGGCAGTACACCGTGCCACATGTGAGGCGTTGGCTTGACCCTTCTACGGCTGGACCATTGGTACTGAGGCACGAACTGAATGTTGTTAGACTTATTTCATGTGTTGAGCTGTATCGGGAAAAATTGGGTGTTTGACTGTTCGATCGAAAAGTTTAACATTTTCTGTTTATCTGGAATGGGATACAATAATTGGAATTCACAAGAAGTTATGAGATAACTGAATGAATGTTGTAAATCTAGCAATTTAGTCTCACTTGATCGGTTGCCACGGAATTTTGATGTGATCAAAAGTCCGTCGCAATCACGTAGCGTACGCGGATACTCGCCAGGTAAACTTAATAGACAGCCTCGCTCCATAGCCCCGACCAAGTGACTGTAGGAGAACCCCGTCGCCGAAAGCATCCGTCCGGGTGCTCGCGGTAGCGGTGTTCCGCCTTGGTGCACTTCGTCGACGGTATCGGGGGTGCTGCCGTCTACTGAAGTTTGCGACGAGCATTCGATCAGGATGTCGCGAATCTTGTTGAATTACCCGACTTGGTATTGAAAAGTGTTTTCGATAATGAGACTAAAATGCGGGGTTTATAATTGTTAGGCATGCGATGTCTAAAGAATTCATTTGGTCATGCATGCGATGTCTGAGGTGGTTGCGGATTCCAACTGTTGTAGTTTTACACTTTCTTTTCTGTGACCGTAAGTGTAATATGTGATATCGCCGGTTTCGTTGCTATATGTCAACGACAATTGGGATGGACATATTTACTTACGTTGATGACATGTGATGTTATGTGTTGCTGGATATGTTATATTGGATCGTCGTGTTTGAATAGCCGGGGGTTTTTATGTGAGATGAGTGTTTTTCATTTTCATTCATGTAAAAACTTGTATGTAATATTCTTTTATTGGGGCACTTCCAGGTTGCGGAAGATGTCACCGTTTGTATATTATTTACTTTTCCGCACTAGGATAGACCCAAGGAGGGGAGCACAAGTAACCGGGTTTTGGAGTCCAGTAGGAGACCAACTCGAGGAGTCGAGTCCGGGTCTCCTAACTCTAGAATTGGTAGGGTTGCTTGCCGCTCTCGTAGGGGTCTAGGGGTGTGGGATTGGCTATTCATCACGACCGTGGAATCCGTGTTTTATACTGGCTCGTATTGAAAACACGGACGTCCTAGTATATCCAATGTTTCATATGTTTCTTCTGCTGCGATATCTGTGATGTGATCATGAGATGTTCTGTGATGGATATAGTATATAGTATATATGATATATTATATAGACGTTACTTATGTTTTACACCCGCGCTAGCCCTGCCCTGCTCTGTCGTTAGTTACCTAACCTAACGGTGCACGAGGGGACATCGAGGCGAATGCGGATGGCATAAGTGTACGTCATATCTATCTGTGATGTTTAGGTATTTAAATGATGGGACTTCATTAATGTGATTAATGAAAGAAAAGAAACCTAAGATGTTGTGGAATCAGATTTTAAACAAAACAGGTAGCTACAGTTCTTGCTTTGCATAGCGGTATATATGATATACCCTGCACCTTATTCAATGAGGAAAGGACCGAGATCCCTTCACCGGGAGTGACTCCTTTAGCAATAACTGGCAGATGCTACACACTCGGTTTGGTTTTGATTGCTTTTAAGAGTTTTTGCTTTGCACAGTGATATATATGATATATCCCGCACCTCATTCGACGAGGAAAGGGCCGACGATCCCTTCACCGGGAGTGACCCCTTTAGCAAAACTAGAAAAGCCTCAAAATCATTCCATTTTAAAACTTCATTTGATTCTACAACGATATCAAGTTCATTACGCAATAGGTTTTTCAGAAAACCTGTCGTAGCCCTCCGTCATTTCAGATAAATTACATATAGTATTCGTGCTGCATTTGTTGGCTTTCGTCAAGGTGCAGTGTGCGGTAGCTATATGCTGCTTATCTGCTAGCATACGAAGCGATTGGATTAGGGTAGTCGTGCGGCTTTGTTGGCTTTCGTCAAGGGTCGTGCGGGTGGGTTTAATTCAATCAAGAAATGTACGGGCTGAACTTGACTAGCGGGCTATGGTTTATTGGCTTTCGTCAAGGTCATAGCACGTTAGGGGCAAAATATTATCGGGAATTTCAAGTGTTGAAATTTGCAATGAGATTGCATACCTTCTATGAGATAGTTGGATCCCGATACCCGCTGTGAGTAATTGTTACTCCTGGGAGAGTTTTATACATTACAATTAGCCGATCAAGTAGGTGTCTAGAAAGGTGTCAACGGGGTTACGCCTCTGGGAAAACAAGGTTTACATTAATTAGGTTCGTGCGAAAGCACGGGGGACCTCCCTCAAAGTACCGACACTGGCCTGGCTGAAAGATTGGCGAACTTGTAGTGTGTAATTAATCCCGGCTAGTCTTTCCTTTTAGGGTTTGAAGGAAGATCTGATAAAAAGCAGTGGGAGCCATCCTGATTAGATAAAATAAAAACCAATCTATTCTTGCAAGAGCGCACACTGAGTGTTTTCTTCTCTCTCTCTCCAGGTAGCGACCATATCACGCCTTAATCAAGATAATAATACGGATTTTTGACCGAACCCGCTTGTTATACTGAGCTGGGGAACGTTGGTCCCGCTCCAACTTATAATTGTTATAAGACAGAGCAGGAAATTGGGGAATACCAGATTTCCCGTGCCGCCCAAACGAGGAGAGTGCATGATGATGCATCATCTTCGGGTGTGTTCATTATGTAGAACTGTTTCTCAGTGTCCTTTACGTCCTGGGTATGTGATACCAGATCAGGATCCCAGATATGTAATCTGTTACATAGGGCTACAGAAAGGTAGAGAACTGAGAACGGGTGATAAGTTTCATGAGGCAGAAAATGGGGCAAGTGTTGCAGCCAAGTCTGTTGGTCACTGTCACCCTGTATTACCAATACATTGATTCTGAACGAATGTTATTAGATACCGAACCTGATATACAAAATCATATCAGTCTCTTTATTAGTAAAGAAAGGATATAATTTTGTATTGTTGGATAATGTTTTGAACATTTCCTATATCAAAAGTTGATCGGTTCAGGCACGTTATCTAAAAGCGTTGATGTTCTAAATCAAACTACAGTTCTTAGTATATGGAACACACATAAGAGGAAGAGTTCAGAAATGAACGGACCCTTCTTAAGGTATTGTAGACTAGGTCAGATCAATGTGACCCGACTAGCTGAAGTTACATGTAGATGCATATTTAAATCAGTTTGAATCTACATCTTGTGAAACTTGCCAGTCATGTCACAAAGATATAATGACACTAGCCCTGTTTATTGAAAACAGAGAAAGAGTTAATGAACTCTTGGGACTGATACATGATGATGTATGTAATGTCCTCTGTCTATACATGCCAGGACTGGTTCTTTATACTTCATTACATTCTCTGATGATCTTTCGAGATTCAGACCTATGTTCCCGTTGAAACACAAGTCCGAACCTTTTGAGATATTCACAGAATATAAGTTAGAAGTAGAGAACCAAAATGCGGGTATAAGTATTATGTCCTTTGATATGATCAAGGAGGAGAATACTTGAACATGGAATTCCTGGACTATTCTAAAAGAGAATGAGATTCTCTCTCAGCATTACTCCTCCGTATACACCATAGCACGATGGTATATCGGGGCGGAGCAAATACACCCTATTTGATATGGTGTGCTCTATGATGAGTACTGCTGAGTTACCTATTTCCTTTTTGGGAGTTATGCACTTGAGAAGCTGCATACCTATTGAAAAGGGTTCAAATCAAATCAGTTGCCTACCACTTCATATATGATATGGAAAGGGAAGAGCCCATGTCTTAAGTTAGTTAAGATTTGGGGTTGTCCGGCTTATGTCTAAAAGCAAAATCTGGACAAGCTCGAGGCAAAGTCAGTTATGTAGAACTGGAAGTGTTTCAGCTATACAAACTACAGAAGATGATTTGATAGAACCAAAGGATTCAGTAGATTCCAACGAACCTCACCCTCTCCGCCGATCTAGTAGGGTTCCTCACCCACCTGAGAGATACTTCGGTTTCTCTATGACAGTGGGAGCGAGGATTGCATCATGAGATGATGACCCAACTAGTTTCGAGCTGGCCATCAGGAGTAAGACTCTGTAAGAATGGCTGGATGCTTAGTGATCTGAGATGGAATCCATGTACACCAACAAAGTATAGACTTTGGTTGCTATATCTGAAGGGTTAAATCCCCATCAGGAGCAAGTATATCTTGAGAAGATTACTTGGTGTAGATGGAAAAGTTGAGACTTTCAAAGCTAGACTTGTTAAAGGTTTTCGTCATCGACCAGGCGTGGATAATGATGAAACCTTTTCCAGTACCTATGCTTAAGTCCATCCAGATACTACTTGCCACGGCTACATACCATGACTACGATATCTGGTGGTTGGGTGTCATGACTGCTTTTCTAAATGATGTTTTAGAAGAGTGCGTCTATAAGTACACAGCCAGAGGGCTTCGTAGACAGTGGGAGTAGCGGAAACGTGTGCAAGATGCTTTATAGGCCTAAAGCAGGCATCGCGGAGTTGGAACATCTGTTTTGATGGATTAGTCAAAGAAGTTGACATCAACAAAATGGTAGATGAACCTTGTATAAACAAAAGGGTAGTAGGGAGTATGGTAACGATCCTCGTAGAGTACGTGGATGACATACTCTTGATAGGGAAGGAGTTTCCTATGCTCCGCTCGATCAATCTCCGCTTATCACAATGATTCTCCATATAGGATCAAAGTGATACCTCCTAAATCCTGGGTTTTTGGATCTATAAGATAGATCTAATTGGATGTTAGGACTCTCACTAATTGTAGTGAGACGGTATCAACCGATCCTGGGGAGAATCACTGGAAGGGTTCCAGGGTGATAAAGACGACTGAATGTCAGTCACAGGCATTGTCTTTACCCTCAGTGGAGGGACGGTATGTTGGAAGAGTTCCAAGCTAGATACCGTGGCATACTAGAAGATAAAGGCAGGATACATCGCTACTTAAGATACTACCAAGGAGGATGTTTGGGTGTATATTGGTTCATGAGATGAACTTTGTTCCTCCCATTGTATGACAATGGAGTTGTGGCTTATGCCAAGGAACGCCGGTCCCATCAGTAATCCAGACATATTCTATGGCAGTATCACTTGATCATGGAGATGGTTGATCTCCAGGGAGATCGAGGTTAGGAGAGTAGACTCAGAGGACAACACAGCGGATCCACTCACAAAGGCCTGTTCCCAGAGAGAGACTTTTATGGGATGGTTGAGTATGAGATACTATAACCACTGCTACAGATGGCCCTAGTGCAAGTGGGAGATTGTTAGTTATATGTATGCCCTAGAGGCCATTACTGTACATATGATGTATATTGTAGTGGATGCTAGGACGTATATAGGGAGGACTTTCTTGCTCGACATGATAGTATGCTATCTGGTTACACTTTACCTTAACGTGTACACTGACTGTCTCTCTGTTACATGTTGGTAAAGCCCTTAGGATGTGTACTTAACTACCGGGACTATGATGCAGATCATACTAGTGGGGACAGATAGTCTATAAGTACATCCTTCAAAGTCCCTAGTCGTGGGTGTATCGAGACGGGGCATCGATATACCAGAGTAGACTAGCGTATACCTTCTCGACCCATATAGATGGGCGATGGATGATCCCATATCCATTGGTGTTTGACATCAGAGATGATATACGGGTGCTCAGTAGAGACTGGGTACACTGGACGGACTCGCCGAGAACTCCCAGATGGTATTATACCTCACGTCAGATGGCAGTTCTCTGGTGACACTGGTACAGAGTAGTCTGTTGACCCGAGATCGTCATAGAGTCTTGTGTGGTTCCCACTGTGCTTTGATTTCCATCTTACCACGTCCAAGAGGGCGTGCAAAACGGTGGTTTTTGGGTACAGTCCCGAGTCACATGGAGGCAATGAGCGATAGGAGGGGATTCGTCTCTCCCGGTATAGGGAGTTGATGTTGCGCTGTGTTCGATTGGCTATAACAGGAAATCCCTGGCCAGGATTGCTGAGATTTACTGGTAAGTGTTACCAGTAGTTTCTCGAATTGTTATAGACCTCATATCGACACGACTTATCAAGCTATTGGGGTCTGACGTTTACCACCCCTAGGCAAGATATGCGACATATCAGACGATCAGACCGGACTGTACGGTAGTGTTACTGGTTGGATTCACTGGAGTGTGAGCGGGCTTGCTCGTCGATCTTCAGATCGCTCAATACCCGGGTGGCCGTTACGTTTAGCAGACCGCTTGCGGCTTGCGGGTGTTTGATATGATCATCACCTGCTGCCGGCGTATTGACGAGTCTTTAGAGTCCTACACAGAGGTTTCCTGGCTCAAGCGAAACGAAATAGGAGCGCATATGAGATATGTGCGGGACCGAGAATAATACCAGTATCTGATATTGTATTCGATTCTCGCGATGTGACATTGATCGGTTATATGCGATATAGCCGGGTTATCGGATCAAGTGTTGATTCGATAAGTTGTTACAAATGATACCTATCGGTTTTGTGCGACATGACCGGATCATTGAATCAAGTGTTGATTTAATGATTTAATGCATAATTATATATTTGATATATTACTTTGCATTAACTAGTATCGGTTCACATTAAGATGGATTTTCTCACTCGGATGTGTGCATTACATATGCGATATGATTTTGTGCACTAGATTGTATCATGTTTGATGTTACATGCATTTTGGTTAAGTGTAAAGAATTAAACCATGGTTAAGTGGATAATTAGGGTTTTGTTTTTCTTATTAATTTATATATACATTTATTCTTTTTGGAAAAGAAAAAGAGCATGAGAAAATGGTGGCTTTCTTTAAATGCTTCATGAAGCTTCATGAAGTCTTTAACCTTGTAACCATTTTTGTCTCATGCTTAACCTAACCATTCCACTAAACCATGATTGATTCTCTACACCTAACTATGGTTCAATTATGATAAGAATGAATTTCTTTTCTCATTTTTATTTTATTATTCTTATCATAATAACATTCTTCTTCTTCTTCTTCTTCAAGAAGAGAAACTAAGCTCCATCAATGGTGATTGTTGGAAATGAGTGAGAAATCCAATTCTAAAGTCTACCCACTTACTATTTCTTCATCCTCTACCTCTTGCCAAGTAGTAGAGTGTGTTTTCTTCACAAGTTTCTTGACTTTGTGAAGTTGGAGCTTGATCTAGAGATGCCTCGACGTAGATCATCTTCGGCACGAAGCCGACGACCTTGCCCGCTCTTTCTCCGATGAAGCCGACGCAAGAGCCCGGATTTCGATTTAGACAGCGAGGATACTTCGTTGCGGAGCTATGGAGGTGGAGAACCGGATCTACAAAGGTTGTATTTCCGTATTCCCTTAGTTAAGTGTTAACTAGTTTTCCGTTTCGCCTAGTTTTCTAACCAACGATTCGTAGTCGGGTTTCTCGGCACCGTTAAAATTAGAAATTGGCAATGGTTGATGCCTTGTGAGACCTCATTAGGGTGCCTAGGAACCCTACACTATAAGGTACGGGACATCATTTTATTCATTCGAGTAAGTATGATTAGCCACCGGCGTTATCGGGTCTGCATTCATCAGCTTTATTTGTTCCGCGACAAGTTTTTGCAATGTTGTCATATCTATGTTGGCTATTGTTGGTGTTGGTTGCTACCGTAACCGTTGCTGAAGACCCGGGTGTCAGGAGCGGTTGCAGCCCAGCGGGCAATGTTCCCCCGAAGGCTAGACGGCGGGCACAGACCCTTTCCGCCGGAAGGCCGTGTTCATTCGGACTCTCTGTTCTATTTAGAGCCGAGGCATCGCTTTACTTGAATTTGCCCCTGTTTAGGGGCCCAGTAAAAGCTGCTTCATCCAAAGTGCGTCTAGCGCTGAATTGGGTGGCTGCATTAGTTATTCTGTGTTGTCTGTTTGCGTAACTAACTTAGACATTTCTTCCAGACTATGTATTTGAGCGGCTATATGCTGAAGAGTTGCGGTTAAACTGGCAATCTAGGCATACACTTCTTTGACTTGACGATCCTTGTCTCTAGCATGTTGTTTTACTTGCGTTAGAGAAATTCCATCGTCGATGTCCTTATTTTCCGCTTCATAAGTGGGGTTACCATTAACACACGGAGGTGGATCATTTGCCTCATTATTGAAGGTGTTTCCCTCCGTATCTTGTAAGATGATCGGGCCATCTTCTGGCGGGCCCTCAATATTTAATTTGGATAATTGCCTTTAAGGAGCTACCTCAAGACCATCGCTTACATTTGTTTGCGGATTGTTTATTTCTTCATCTGTATGTCTTATCATCCGACACGTGTGAATTATTAGAGAATGTGAGGACGACATTGGCTTCGGTTGTGTGAGCTTCCTGTGGAATGGAGAGTCCTTGGAGACTATCGACCGCGGCTGAATTTATTCCGACAGACTTTTCAGAATCTGCTGGTTCTTGCAATAGAAGGTCGCAGAAGAAACCGTCTTTTGCAAGGTCTTGGCTTTCCTATAGGTCATATAGACTTTATGATTAGCACTCGTCTTCTTTGAATGTTGCCAACTAGATGGCTTGCGACATTTGGATCATTGTTTGTGAACTGCATTTGATATTGTTGGTGTACACGAGTTTCTTAGCGGGATCAGGGAAGCTTGACGATGATTTTGATGCAGGATCTCTCGGGATTGTTTGGTTGCTCTCCACTTCGCATTTCAAGATCCTTTTTTCATTTGGGTAGAGGGAAATAAAGAAACTAAGTAGTCCTCAGCGAAAAAGATGCCATCATTATTTTGCGAAACGTGCTTGTTGCCCCTGTCCTGAGAAAATCTTTCAAAGACATACTGTCGTTTCCTTGTATTAGGAGCTGGCACCGTAATGAGTTGTCACTTGTATACAGTGGTAATGTCGATAATAACAAACATCCTATCTTGGATGCGACGAGTGTTTTTCTTTGATGTGGAAGGAGCTTTTGTCATAGACTTGACTATGACCGGTGCAGCCTTGCGATTGTTTTGGCTTGGTGAGAGTGTCTGTCCGACATTAAAGTTTGGCTTCTTGATGACATATGTCTTTGGCTGAGCGGCTTACAGCACCGGGAATTCTTTGATATGCTGAAAGGGCACTCTTCAGGGTCGTAGCCAACAAGTCCAGTTGTTGGCAGAACGAATTGGGTTTTAGCCCCAGTGATCAGAAATATCGATCGAGCAATCTTGGCTGCTATAGCCAGATTAGCAGGTGAAGCATTGTTGTTGTTATTGCTTGTGAATGTCATTGATGATGGTCAAGAAATTCTGTAAAGGAAACCATCATGACATTAGAAATCATGAGTCATAAAGCGGGCTTGAAACAAAACACGTCAAGCATTCTTGCTTTAAGAATAATTTTGACTCGAAAGGTTTCATATTGTCATAATAGTGGCATAAGAAGAAACATAACCCTGCAAAATCATTTATTAGACTTAGCGGACCTTATTAGTACATAGCCCCGCAACATTATTATGAAATTTAGCGAACTTTTGTTAATGCAAGTACATTTGATTTTTTAAAAAAATTCTGTCAACTAAAGATCTGGGAAAGAATAAAATTTCGATGTGATTTAAAAAAACCTAACGAGAAGTCAGTCTCCAGCGGAATCACCATTTTTGTTTACCCTCTTTATATTTTCTAACGATTAAACGTTAAGAAAAAGGCAAAAGTATAAATAAAAACAAGTTTATGAGTTTGACCAGAAGGTCTTGGGGTTCGAGATTTCCAATAAGCACAAGCACTTATCGTTAATTATACATTATGGTCTTAAGAATTAATCTAGACAGGATACCTTATTAAACTTCTTTTAATCGCATCACATCAGAAAAAAATCACGTCATGTATGAATACACTTGCAAAAGTGGAAACATAGAGCAAAATTGATTTCATTTATATTACAAATTTGGATACAAATATATTCTTTTGACTTTTTATACAATTTTGTTTTGTATCAGGTACAAAAACAAAGAGATTTTCCCAAGTGAACATTATGAAGAAGCATCAGTTTCAAAGATCAGGAAGGGGAGTCGAGTATTCGAACCACCTGAACGATTGAAAGGGACCCGACCATTCGGGTGGGGGAGCCGACTATCGGCTGCCTCCATCATCAGATGGGCAACCGAGATCAGAGATGTATTTTTAGTGTTTGCATCATTCTATTTATACGTCATCTGTATTGAATATGAATTTTAACACAGAGTTTCATATTAAATTCAATATTTGATAGAAACAATATTGTAAATCATTTCTATGTGTTGAGTTTTGTTTGAAATCAATATGAAAATAGAATTACTACTATTTCAAGAATTTGATTTCTGGAAAATAGAATTTAGAATCTATTTCCAATTGATGAAGCCATAGAATGTCAACCTATGATTCATTTGTGAAGGATAATGAAATTTTCTTTAATTTCCTTGTATTTGGTTAGAGCATGTATTTATCATCCATATTCCTAAGATATTAAAGAAGCACGGGGTTAGCCGTATTCTTGATAATTTAGTGTCCTTTATAAGTTGAATGAAAACAAGAGTCATGAATTTAATCATACTCTTTTAGTGTTTTCATTTAAAGAAAATAACCATAAATTGCGAAGGGAGAAAGAATAGGGTTTCTTTCTTGTTCTCGAACAAATTCATTAAATAAGAAGGAATACGAAGAAAATTTAGAGAAGCGAGAGAATCAAAATCTCTTATTCCTTCATTCTTTTCTCTCTTCTTTTTTACTTGTTCTTCTTCTTCTTCTATGAATTCTTCTTCTCTATGTTATTCTAATTACCTCCCCCTTCTTTTTAGACTAAGGAAGGGGTATATACCCCTTCTAAGCATAGGGTTAGTGGGGAGTAAAATGACTCCCTACTAACTGGTTCGAGTGCCTTTAAAAGGGCACTCGAACACGTCTAGGACGGGCCATCGGGTGAGGCACCCGATAGGGGCAACCGGGGGTCGGATAGGCACCCGATAGCGCATTCAACCTTCCCCCTTTGCTTCATTCTCTTCATCTTATTCTTCATATATTTAAATATCTTTTTGGGAGTATTTTTCTACCTTCAATTGATTCATTCTTCTTTAAACGTTAGCAATTCTATAAAAATACGTCGTGGTTTCATCTCTTTCAAAAAGCCATTGTTCTATACCCAAATTATTTCCTCTGTTTCATAAATTCGATGTAGTTCAGCACGCCGCCCTTTTATATCATCGTATTCTTCTATTGAAAAGTCCCCTAACTCTTTTTTCTTTTCCGCAGCTTCGATGTAACCAATTAGTTCTCCTTTCCTAGCCATTCCAAGCTCCCATCTCCGTTTGTCCACTTTTTTAGAACCCTTCTCAAACGGCATAGCTTTTTCGTTAAATTACTGGCCACATCTAATTTATTCTTTGGACATTGCCAACTCTCATAAATAAGGGCGCTAAATTCATCGTTGTTCAACTAGATTTTCTCCCATTTGAATTTACGTGTTTTTCTTGCTTGCATCATGTATCCCCATGACAAGACTTAATGAGATAATGATCGGAAGTTAGCTTCGGCACACACTAGCAAATGAAAATTTGTGTTCCCAGTCAAGCGATACTAACACTCGGACCAGCTTAGCCAGTTTTTCCCTAAAACTATGACTAGATCAAATAAATTTCCTGCTAATGATTCTCTATAATGCTTTTCTTGTTAGGTATATATGCCCTAGAGGCCATTATTGTATAGTACATGATTGTATATTATATTTTGGAAGCTTGCGATATATACATGTATTTGACAGTCTTTCTTGATATGATAGTATACTATCTGGTTTGTATATATCGTAACATGTGTATATGTTCTTTTTTACGTATCGCTAATATATGTTGATAGAGCCCGTAGGATCTTTGCTTGACTACCAGCGTTGTGATGAAAATCATACTCGTAGGGGCTGGGTAGTTTAAAAGCACATCCTTAAAATTTTCCCCAGTCATAGGATTATCGAGACTGGACATCGATACTCCAGAGTAGACCAGTGTATACGTTTCTTATTCCCGTTAGGGGAGATGGCCGGTCCCATAGCCATTGATGTACGACACCAAAGATGGTATACATGTGCTCATTAGGTTATGAGTTACACTGGAAGGACCCACCTAGAGTTGCTGGATGGTACTATACCTAATGTCAGATAGCAGCTCTCAGGTGACATGAGTACAAGTTAGTCGGTTGACCTGAGATCATTATTTGTCTAGTATGAGTTTCTACTGTGCTTTGATTACTACCCTATCATTACTTAAAGGAGTTGTGAAAACAGCTTTTAGTTGGGTACAGTCCCAAGCCACATGAAGGCAGTGAGCGATTGTCAGGGATTCATCTCTCCCGGTATAGGGAGTCGATGTCGCGATGTGTACGGTTGGCCAAAACCATAAGACCCTGGCCAGAGCAGTTGAGAATTACTGATACTTTGATCAGTAGTTTATCAGATGTTCTTGATCCACATCGACACGACTTATCAGGTTATTAGGGGTCTAACGTTTTCCACCCCTTAGACTTGATATGCAATACTCTCAGACGAACAGACTGAACTGTATGTAGATTGTCACTGTTAGGCTCAGTAAGGATACAGACGAGTTTGCTTGTCAGTCTTCCTTTTGACAGATACCTGGATAGCCGTTACATATATCTAGTGCCACTGACGTACTTATGGTTAAATCTACTGCCAGCGTATTGTCGAGTGTTTAGAGTCCAACAGAGAGAGTTTCCCTGTTCAGGCGAAGCGATGTAGTATGCATATTTTGATACGCTCGGGTGTTCAATAAAATACGTGTATTTTATACACGTGCTTTAATCGGACATTTTGGTAATGCTAGTAGGTTTGAAAGATAGTCAGATTTGGAACTAGTATTATATTGCTCTCTTTTAGGTATTTGTATTTTAACATAAATACAGTATTTATACGAATACGTGTATTTGTATGAATACGGGTACTTGTGTCTTGATACAAATATATGTATTTCTTTCTTAATATGAATACGCGTATTTTATATTTTCGATACAAATACGGTATTCGTATTTTGGTAGAATACGGGTATACGTATTTATTATAAATATGGGGTATTTTGGTATACTTGATTACATACATACATACATATGTGTGTGTACACATGAGATGGCTTCTTTCTTGTTCTCATCTCTTCTAATAGTGTGTGGGCTTATGACTCACACTAGTGAGTCACAAACCCACCCACTTTAGATTATTTTATTCGGATGAAGAGATAAGATTGGAGAGGGTATGAGATAATTAAGATATTATCTCTTTTGCTAGTGATTTTCTTGAGTTGCCATCCTCTTGTTCATCTTCTTCCTTATTTGCCCTAAAACTATGACTAGACCAAATAAATTTCCTGCTAATGATTCTCTGGAATGCTTTTCTTGTTAGGTATATATGCGCTTCTTTACACTAATACTACACCTCTAAGCATCAAGGCTTAGCAAACCTTGATCTTTAGTTGCTTCTTTACTTGTTACTAGAAGCTAAACCTTGAACTAGCATCCTCGGGTGGATCATCTTTGACATAGAAAGACTACCTTACAAGCTCGATCCTACAACCCTATAAGCTTAAGAAGAGGACCACAAAAGACTTGAAGGATACGTCTTCAAAGGTTGTAGTCCTCATCCTTATAGATAACTTCTTATACTTTAGTTAGTTTAGTGTTTTGATCTGATTTCTAGGGTTATAGTTTATAGTGCTTAATTAAAATTTAAAGTTTTTGTGTATCCAGACGATGCAGTGAACGTCCCTTGCTCGCGTGATCACCCTCTTGCCTTGCCTAGACCTATCCCGCGTGTCGTGTGTGCGTTGCGACGATTTACCGACGTTGGACGTGCCGTACGTATCCGTATTTGTGATCCATCGAGGCAAGTTAATCTTGCTACATGCTATACTACAATATATTGCATACATGTGAATAATAACATTACTTATTGTTTAATTATGCATCACATATTACCATTTTACTATTTTATTGTCTTCGGACATCCGTGGGCATCCATATCACTATTTACATATCTAATCGCATGCTAATTCATCTTGCTACATGCTAGGTATATTATTATGCATCCATATGAGTAAAATGTTACCCGTTTATCACATTATACATCCATATTAAAGTTTTACTGTTTTCGGATACCCGTATGCATCCATATCATTTAATATACATGTAGCTGCATTTACAGATCACATTATTACATATTATTGTCATATTAACATCCTATGTTTAATAATGTGCATCCAACTTAGTCTTGAAGCTGTAAATGTAACCCCAATCGATATTTATGGATCCATACCATTAATTACAAATCTAGTTGAATACCATAACACGTTATTCCATATTACTGCTACATTAACACCCCATGCTAGATAATGTGCATCCTACATAGTCATGAAGCTATAGTTGTAACCCCTGATAGTTATTTATGCATCCATGTTTATTTGTGTATCCATACCATTAATTCTGCATAACTAGTTGCACCCCATATTACATTAACTCATATTATTAATACATTAGTACCCCATGCTTGATATTGTGCATCCTACTTAGTCATGATGTAACCCCTGATCGATATTTGTGCATCCATGCTTTTAATGTGCATCCGTACTTTCACCTTGATTCAATACTTGCTACAGTTTGATTATGAGCACCCGCTTGATACATGTGCACTACTTGACATGACCTGATACACCACTACTTGACATGACTTGATACATGTACACTATCTGACATGACCTGATATATCACTACTTGACATGTTACCTGATCCTGTTTCTAATGCCGACAATCCTGACATGTTGTCCTGATGGACGTTATTGTTTTCTGCATAGGCAAAACCTGTACCAGCTTGATCCTGTGTTGGCATTAGATATCAATTGGCAATACCTGACTTGAACACATAACTTGGTGGTATGGGGAAATCAAGAATGTAACCGAATGTAACTCAAATGGCTATCATATTGTTTGTCGTTTTTCCGAGCGTTACGGAATACATATTGTTTGTCGTTTTTCCGGACGTTACGGAATACATATTGTTTGTCGTTTTTCCGGACGTTACGGAATAATCACCGATAGGTTACGATGAGGATTACATTAATTGATTTCGAAGACTTTAGAATAGATAACCCAGTAGCACAGTTTAGATTACTCACTGCACATCACATGTGCTTATACCCTTCACTGTTCCTTATTCGTGATACCGTTATACTCTTATTACTGTTCATACTCATGCCTGCATGTCTTGTTACCGCCTGATTGTATTATTGTTGATATTATGACACACTGACATCTGGGTTTTGCATGGCCCAGATCTTCTCTCCCTGTCGCAGGCCGTTCAGAAGTATTTCAGTCAGCAGGGCGAGCAGTGAGGACCTGTTAGTATTTTAGTTTAGTTTTCTTTCAGCATTTTTATTTCCTGTTTTGAGCCCGTATTTGGGACGTACTTTCCAGATTGTTATTGTTACTTGGACCTATTGCTTCCGCATATTATTTCTTGACTCGTTTATTCTGGCTCATGGACATGTACTAGATAGTTTATTTTATTTCTAATGTTCTTGATATATCTAGACAGCCGTAATGTGACTGTGGAGGGATGTTTCCTATCCATACGTAGCATGGTTGGCTCTGTCACATACCTATCTTAGCGCACTCTGGGAAGCGGGGCGTGACAGTCGTGATGGAATTGCCAGGGGTTTTTACATGTGAGAGAGTGTTTTAATTTTCATTCCAGTATTATTCAAAATGTTGTAATATTCTTTTGCAGGGCACATCCGGGTTGAGGTTGTAGCCACTGCTGGATTATTTATATTTCTGTACCTAAGATAGACCCAAGGTGGGGTGCACAAGTAACCGGGTTCTAGAGTCCAAAAGGTGACCATCTCGGGCAGTGAGAACAGAACTTTAGGATTGATAGGTTTGCTTGCCGCACTCATAGGGGTTTAAGGGATTGGTTTTTTTGGCTATTCATCATGATTGTAGAATCCGTATTTTCGTATGTGGCTTAAACGAAAACACGGAAATTCTAGTATATCCTCTATTTTCATTTGTGTTGCTTCTGTTGTAATCTATGATGGATATTATTGCGTGAGATGAATGAGATATATATTATATATATAAATAAATGTTTCATATATTTTGCATCCACGCTAGTCCTTTCCCCGCCCTGCCGTAAGTTAAGTAACCTTACAGTGAAGGCCCGGGATCCTGTAGTGAATGCGGATGACATAAGCGTATGTTCTATTTTTGTTTCTTCTGTAATGATAAGGTTAATTGATGAGACCACATTAATTCTAATTAATGCAAAGAAACAAACCTATATTTGACATTGTTGGAACAATTATAAAAACAACTCGGTTTTCTTTAAAAAAAACAACTTTTAAATGCGGAGCTTAAACTATTCCTTTTAAAAGCTATTTGGTTCCTTCAATAATATCAAGTTCATTATGTTCACGATTTTCGCCAAAAACAGCCATAGCCCTCTGTTATTTCAGATAGGTATTTACTAGTATTCATGCTATATATTTTGACCTTCGCCAAGGCATAGTGTTTGGTAGCTAGTGGGTACTTATCTGTAGTATAGATAGATACATTAATTTAGGACAAACGTACAACCATTTTGACCTTCGCCAAGAGCTTGTACGAATGGATCTAGATTAATCAGGACAATGACGGGTTGAACTTGACTTGCGTCTTATGATATTTTAACCTTCGTCAAGGTCATAAGTGCTCGAGGTAAAACCACATCGAGAGTTTCAAACATATAGAAAACTTGGTATTTTTGCATACCTTCTGAATTCTGGTAGTTTGGATTGGCTTCCTTCAAAATTATCACACGATGATAGTTGGGTCTGAATCCTACTGTGAGTATCAGCTACTCTTCGAGAAAGTTTTTCACTTTACAATTAGCTTATCAAGTAGGTGTCTAGAAGATTTTTGCGGGGCTATGTCTCCGGGAAAACAGGGTTATTTAATTGGGTCCATGTGAAAGCACGGGGGACCTCTCTCCGAAGCACAAATACTGGTCTGGCTGAAAAATAAGCGAACTTGTAGGGTGCGATTAATCCCGACTAATTCTTCTTTTAGGGTTTGAAGGAGAATTCGAGGAAACAATAGGAGCCATCCTGTTTGGATAAATTAATAACCAATCTAAATTTGCAAGAACATATGTTGAGTGTTTCTTCTCTCTCCCTCTTCTAATTGCAGCGACCATCATGACTGGACTTAAGTTGCTATCAGATAAAAACATACTGCTAGGGATGAATTATAAAGATTAGCTACAAAATGTCCAAATGACCCTTATTTATGATAATGTGGGATATGTCCTTATGGCTAAAGCCCCTGCTGTCCCAGGTCCTGATTCCACAGTCGCGAACATTGAGGTTTGGAAGACTTGGGATCTTTATTGCGCAAAATCCAAGTGCCTCGTGTTAGCCTCCATGGATAATGAACATCAGAGACGATATAAGAAGATGAAACTAGCTTCCATCTTTCTCCATACCAAGGATTTATATGGAGAGCAATCTCGTATCGCAAGATACAAGATCTCGAGGAAATTATTTCAAGAAAGGTTGGCTATCAGTTCATTTGTTGGGGACAACATCCTGAAGACGATCAGTCTCATTGAGGAGCTCGCAGACCTTGGGATCACGTTGAAGAACGAGTTATATACTGACTTGATTCTACAGTCCTTACCCTCCACCTATGCCCAGTTCATATTGAATTTCAATATGCAACGAAAAGAAGTTACACTTCCAGAACTCATCAACATGTTGAGGACTGCAGAGGGCACCCTGAAGAAATCCAGAGAGACATCCTCTCTACTTGTTGGGGAACCTTCTTCCTCTAAATTTAAGGCTAAGGCCAAGGAGAAGAAGAAGAAGGCACCCACCAAATCGAAAGGTGGTGTCAATAAGGTGCGGGGGAAGGGAAAAGATAGGACTGGGGGGAAACAACAACAAAGGATGAGTAGTTCTACTGTCACAGGAAAGGACACTGGAAAAAAGACTGTCGGGCTTTAAAAGCCAAGAATTAGGACACGAAGCAAGTTGTGGTTTCGGCTTCAGGCGTGTTCATGATTGAAAATTGTTTCTCTATTAACTCTACTTTCTTAGTATTGGATACCGGGTCAGGATCTCACATTTTTAATTCTTTGCAGGCGCTGAGAAGCCATAGAGTTTTGGGGAAAGGTGATATGACCCTATGTGTTGGCAACGGCACAAGTGTGGATGCTTTTGCAGTGGGAGAATATTACTTCGGGATGATGAGTGGACATATTTTTGTTTTGCGTAACTGCTTTTGTGTATCCAGCATGATATGCAATATTATATCTGTATCTTTGTTATCTAATGAAGGATATACTTTTGCACTTGAAAGCAATGTCATAAACATTCACCTAAATCATGAAATGATTGGGTCGGGTACACTAGATATTGGAATATACATACTCAATCAATATCAAGTTTTCAACGTCCAAAACACACTAAAAAGAAAGACTGCAGAATCAAATCAAGCTTTCTTATGGTATTGTAGATTAGGTCATATCAATGAAATACAATTAACTAAGTTACATAAAAATGGATATTTAGATTCATTTGAATATCTATCCTATGAAACTTATCAATTATATATCAGAGGAAAGATGACCAAAACTCTGTTCATTAGACATGGAGAAGAGCCACTAAGCTCCTGGGACTCATACACAGCGATGTGTGTGGTCCGATGTCTACACATGTAAAAAGTGGTTATTCATACTTCATTCCTTTTACCGATAATTTCTCAAGATATGGACATGTATTCTTGATGAAATATAAATCTGAGGCGTTTGAGAAATTCAAGTAGTATAAGAATGAAGTGGAAAAACAAACGGGAAAAAGTATCAAGATATTTCGATCTGATCGAGGTGGAGAATACTTAAGTACCGAGTTCCTGAAATATTTAAAAGAGAATGGAATTCTCTCTCAGTTTACTCTTCCATACACACCACAACATAATGGTGTATCAGAAAGACGAAATCACACATTGCTTGATATAGTGCGTTCCATGATGAGCAATGTTGAGTTGCCGCTATCATTCTGGGGTTTTGCACTAGAATTTTCTGCATACCTATTGAACAAATTCCAACTAAGTCTGTGCCTACCACTCTATGGGAAGAAACCCTGTCTTAAGTATCTTAAGATATGGGGGTGTCCAGCTTTTGTCAAAAAGCATCATCCGGACAAGTTTGAGGTACGCTCAGTATTGTGTAAGTTTGTGGGATACCCAGAGAATTCTAAGGGGTATTGTTTCTATTACGCTGAGAAATAAAAGGTTTTTGTTTCTCAATATGTCCACTTTATGGAAAATCTTTTTCTTGAAAAAGAAATTGGTGGGAGCGCAATAGAACTAGAAGAAATTCCAGAACCACAAACTATTACTGAAAACTTAGTGTAACCCGAGACTTCAATAGAACCGGACGTACCTACGCCACTCCGCAAATCTAGTAGGCAGTTTCATTCGCCCAAGAGATACTACGGTTTTCTCGTAGACGAGGATTGAGATGATTGCATCATCGATAATTATAAGCCTAATAGTTTTCAGCAGGCCATCACGAGCCGAGACTCGGTGAAGTGGCCGGATGCTATGAGATCCAAGATGGAATTCATGTACACCAACAAAGTTTGGACTTTGGACGTTGCACTTCCAGGGGTAAAATCCATAGGCTGCAAATGAATCTTCAAAAGGAAGTTTGGTGCAGATGGAAAGGTTGAAACCTATAAAGCTAGCTTTGTAGTAAAAGGTTTTCGTCAAAGACTAGGTTTGGACTATGACGAAACCTTTTCTCTAGTGGCTATACTTAAATCCATTCGGATCTTACTTGCCATTGCTGCCTTACATGACTATGAGATCTGGAAAATGGACATAAAGACCGATTTTCTGAATGGAAGTTTGGAAGAGTATGTTTATATGGACCAGCCGGAGGGCTTCATAGAGAGTGGGAGCAACAGAAGAGTGTGCAAGTTGCTTAAATTCATTTATAGATGAAAGCAGGTATCGCGGAGTTGGAACATCTGCTTTGATGAGACAGTCAAGAAATTTGAGTTTATAAAAAATGTAGATGAACCATGTATTTATAAGAAAAATATAGCGAAAACTATGGTATTCTTCGTTTTGTACGTGAATGACATTCTCTTGATAGGAAATGATATTCCTATACTACAATCGGTCAAAAACTTCTTGTCGCAAAAGTTCTCCATGAAAGACCTGGGTGATACCTCGTACATTCCGGGGTTTAAGATCTATCGTGATAGATCTAAGAGAATATTAGGACTTTCACAGTCAAGGTACATTGACACCGTATTAAAGAGATTTAGTATAGAAGATTCCAAGCGTGGTAATTTACCCGCTTGTCACGGGATCACCCTCTCCAAAGAGATGTCTCCCAAGACTGATGAGGAGATAGCTCTCATGGGCATTATACCCTACGCTTCAGCGGTATGATCTATAATGTATACGATGTTATGTCTTACGTACTCAGCGTTGTAAGCCGGTATCGGTCAAACCCAGGGGAGAAGAACTGGATAACCGTAAAGAACATTCTTCAGTACCTAAAATGGACTAAAGAATTGTTCTTAGTATACAACAATGGAGATCTCCAGGTCGAGGCCTTCATAGACTTTAGCTTCCAGAGTGACAGGGATGACTCTAAATCCATGTCAAGTTATGTATTTACCCTCTATTGAGGGGCGGTCTGTTGGAAGAGTTCCAAACAGGACACCGTAGCAGATTCGGCGATGGTGGCTGAGTACATCATTACTAATGATTTCTCAAAAGAGACAGTCTGGATGAAGAAGTTTATTTTTGAACTTTAGGTGGTTTCATTCATTATTGGTCCGATACTTTTGTATCATGACAACAACGAAGCTATTGCTTTAGCGAAGAAACCACGATCCCATCAGAAATCCAATCATATCTTAAGGAGGTATTGATCAAGGAGATCGTGGATCGTCAGGAGATCGAGGTGCGGGAAATAGATACGTATAATAACATTGCAGATCCACTCACAAAAGCCATCTCTCAGACACAGTTCGAGAGATTGTTCGAGATGATAGGTCTACGATACACCAATACATGGCCTTAGTGCAAGTGGGAGATTGTTAGGTATATATGCCCTAGAGGCCATTATTGTATAATACATGATTGTATATTACATTTTGGAAGCTTGGAATATATACATGTATTCGACAGTCTTGCTCGATATGACAATATGCTATCTAATTTGTATCTATCTTAATATGTGTATATGTTTCATTTTACATATCGCTAATAAATGTTTTAGATAGAGCTCGTATGATCTTTGCTTGACTACCAGCGTTGTGATGGCAATCATACTCATAGGGCTGGGTAGTCTATAAGCATATCCTTAAAATTGTCCTTAGTCGTAGGATTATCGAGACTGGGCATTGATACTCTAAAGTAGACTAGTGTATACATTTCTTATTCCCGTCCGGGGAGATGGTCGATCCTACAGCCATTGGTGTACGGCACCAAAGATAGTATACATGTGCTCATTAGGTTATGAGTTACACTGGACGGACTCATCGGGAGTTGCTAGATGGTACTATACCTAATGTCAGATAGCAACTCTCAGGTGACATGAGTACATGTTAGTCTGTTGACCTGAGATCTTCATTTTTCTTTTATGAGTTCCCTTTGTGCTTTGATTACTACCCTACCACGGCTCAAAGAAGTCATGCAAACAGGTCTTAGTTGGGTATAGTCCCAAACCACATGGAGGCAGTGAGCGATTGTCAGGGATTCGTCACTCCTGGTATAAGGAGTCGATGTCGCGATGTGTACGATTGGACGAAATTATAAGACCCTGGCCAAGACAGTTGAGATTAACTGATAGTTTGATCAGTAGTTTCTCAGATGGTCTTGAGCCATATCGACATGACTTATCAGGTTATTAGGGGTCTGACGTTGTCCACCCCCTAGACTTGATATATAATACTCTCAGACGAACAGACCAGACTGTATGGAGATTGTCACTGTTAGGCTCAGTAGAGATACAGTCGAGTTTTCTTATCAGCCTTCCTTTCGACAGATACCTTAGTAGTCATTACGTACAGCTAGTACTACTGATGTTCTTGTGGTTAAATCCACTAACAACGTATTGTCGAGTCTTTAGAGTCCCACAGAGAGGGTTTCCCGGTTCAGGCGGAATAGTGTATTATGCGTATTTTGATATGCTCGGGTGTTCGATAAAACATGTGTATTTTATACACGTGCTTTAATCGGACATTTTAGTAATACTAGTAGGTTTGAAAGATAGCCAGATTTGAAACTAGTACTATATTGCTCTCTTTTAGGTATTTGTATTTTAACACAAATACGGTATTTATACGAATACGTGTATTTGTATGAATACGGGTACTTGTGTCTTGATACAAATACATGTATTTCTTTCTTAATATGAATACATGTATTTTGTATTTTTGATACAAATACGGTATTCTTATTTTGGTAGAAATAGGGGTATACATATTTATTATAAATACGGGGTATTTTGGTATACTTGATTATGTGCATGTGTGTGTACACATGAGGTGGCTTCTTTCTAGCTCTCATCTCTTCTGGCAGTACATGGGCTTGTGACTCACACTGGTGAGTCACAAACCCACCCACCTTGGATTATTTTATTTGGATGAAGAGATAAGATTGGAGAGGGTCTGAGATAATTATGATATTATCTCTTTTGCTAGTGATTTTCTTGAGTTGTCATCCTCTTGTTCATTTTCTAACTCATTTGCTCTCTAGAGTTTGTAAGAAAAAAGAAAGAGAGCTTCTTTACACTAATACTACACCTCTAAGCATCAAGGCTTAGTAAACCTTGATTTTTTGTAACGTTTTGAAAATCGTTTCGGTGAAATTTCGGAAAAATCGGTAAAATAAGGGGGTTTTCTGTAAAAAGTCAAAATACAAATATCTTTATTATAAAATTAAATATTCATATTCTAGCTATGTAATTGCTAGTATTTAGTGTTTATTGAGCCACTGGTAAAATTTCTAATTTTCTGAAAAATTTTCCGAAATTAATTATTTTAATATTATTTTAAGCCGTCACTAATACATTTAATTAGGGAAAATTACAAATTGGAATGGGTTGAAACAAATTTTGTGCATCATAACAAATTAAACAAAATTTTAACATGTTGTTTTTGAAATGAAATGAAGCTGCCAAACGGTTTTAGAAAATATCGAAGAAAAAGGCTTAAATAGTGAAATTAGTGTAAATAGATATTGGGGTATAACATTTATCATTTTTCCCTCACTCACACTCACCTACACCCTCTCTCCTTTCCCTAAATCAGCAGCAGCCCCATGTTGGCCCTCATTTCCCCACTCGAAGTTGCTAAGAGAAAACAAAAGAAAAGAAAGGAAATGAAAGAAAATAGTTAATTAAGTATGGGCTTTGACTTTTGGGGTTGACCTACTACTTTCCTCACCTCATTCTCTCTCCCCACTCCCTCCCCATGCCGTGGCCGACCCTCCCTCTCCCTCAACAGTAGCCCCTCTCTTTTCTCCCCTCATTTCTCTTGAAAAAAATTTCATCAAAAATTGCCTCAAAATCCATCAAAAAAATCCCAAAATCCAAATCCAACTCTTACCCATTTTAGTTTAGCCTGTAATGCATGGATTGTGGGGAAAAGAGAGCATTTTAGATGGCTAGATTTCAAGTGAGATCTACAAAATTGTGGAGGTATAATTTTAACCTTGTAGTTAAATTGTTGATTAATGCTTATGTTAGCTTAATTAAGTGTTAATTAGATTTTTTATGGGTTCAAATTGCATGATTGAAAATTCAAGAGAAGGGGTTGTGATCAAATTAGAGTTTTGGGTATTTGGATCATGATTTGTGTGTTGTAATTTGAGATCTTAAGTCATGTAAGGAAAAGCTAGTTACTAGTTGCTATTTATTAGTTTAAAATTTTGCTAATTGTGTTAAGTTTGTTAACTAGGTTTTGGGAATTTAATTAATCAATTGAGATAAAAATCTAATTAGGGTATTCATGGTATTATTAACATTTTAAATTGTATTTTAATATTTTAGATCATGCAAATCCAAACTAAATTGTTGTTTATGCTTTTTTGCTAAAATGATTGAAATTTGGGTAAAATTACAAACTAGTTTTTTTGAACGTATATGGTTTGGTGAAATTAAATCGTGGAAATGGTTTGTATGGCTTATTTAAGTTATTTAATATGTATTATGGCCATTAGAATTGTTAAAATATCAAGTTTTGTACTAAAACGGTAAATTTTTGCTTGCTAGATTTTCGGAAAAATGGCTTTTAAAGTGAGTTTGGAGTTTTTGTGAATTTTAACCTATTTTATATTATAATTAGTGTTCGTGAATGCGCAAATGAGTGTGTTTGGGTTTTTCTCGATGGTTTGGCGTTTGTACGCCGACGTCGAGGGTTTTTGGGTTGATTTGTGAAAGCAACCATAGGTTTAAACCTATGTGGGATTCCTGTGTCGTTTTGGTCATGAGTCAGATTTTAATGCGATACGGTGCGTTATGATATGTAGGTACCCCATGTGGACTTCGAGACGATAAGAAAGCACGTGGCGACGTCGGCACCGGCGAGCGAGGACCAGGTGAGTAGATTTATATCTATGGGGAGAAGTCGGGTGGATGGCGTATAGCACCCCCGCAGTTCGCAGTGATGTATACGAGTACGTATACACTTATATATATATATATATATTATGTTGATATGAGACTTTGATGATAAAGGTAGATTCTAGGTGTTCATGGATTAGTTTAGTGTTAGTTGCGAAACCCTAGAGTAGTTGTTACACCCACACACGTACGCACACACACATGCATACATCTATGTTATTACCTGTGCGTATATGGGGATATGTGTTTATGTGTTCACCTGGATATGGGACTAGGTGTTCACATACTGGATTTGCGGATGATACTTGGGATTGAGATGAGTCGATGAGATTTGAGTTGAGACCGCGAGAATGGTTATATGGAAGGATTCGTACTTGAGATACGTCCTGATATTATAGCGGATCTTGGGACGACGTTATATGTGAATAGTGTTATACATTGAATGGTTGACATGTGATCGTGATATGAGATAAGATATATTAAGATATTCATAATAGGTCGCAAGTGGCGATGTATACCTCTTTATGACGATATATGATGATGATATCGGTTTGTATGATGCTGTAGATCAGCAGTCAGATCATGACTATATTGATGATATGTAGTATCGTACTAGACGTAGATCAGTACCCAGATTATGATCTTGGATAAAGAGGATACCAGATGAATAATGTGATATTGACCCGTACCCAGATTTGGGATACCGTACGACGGATTTACGTACGAGCTATATATTGATGTTTGATCCGCACTCTTGACTTGGGAAGAACTGATTATAGAGATATGGTATCGGATGTGATATTATCGAGGCGGGATCACCGAGTAATATATATATATATATATATATATATATATATATATATATATATATATATATATATATATATATATCGACTCAGATGTTAGGCGGCTTCCTTACCTTTAGTTTAGTTGTTAGATCGGCCGTATAGTTTAGTGTAGCTGTATGACTCATATTACCTTAAATGCAGTTTAGTTATCATTGTGTCTAGCATTTAGCTCCCGCTCATTATGGTTGCTCGCTCCGCATCGCATACTTACATTGTTATTTCATATTGCATTGTTGATATTATACTGTTAGGACACCAGCACCATTACCGATGATGCGTATGTACCACGTACACTTACTTGCCGGCTCACACACATCTTCATCGGTAATTGCCATGTCACGTACACCTTAGAAAATATTATTGCTTAACTTAGCTTGTTAGCTAGTAGTTTGACATGATATTAGTGTACTTGCCTTATATACCAGCTTAGATATTGTAGTTATTACTTGTCACTTCATGCATACTGTTATTCATTGTTATGCCGCATTCATGGATTCTCATGCCTATATTCATGGTTTTACATGCTATTGATGATTTGGATTCGGATTTCCATGAGATTTTCTGGATTTGGGGGAAAACCACAAAACTTGTAGAAGCTTCTTTCCTCTCTTTTAAATAAAAAAGTGCGGTTTTCCCATGATGTATGAGTCGTCCACCATGAGTTTGCTGATGGATTTCGAGACCCGATTCGAGGAGATGGATGAATCGTTTCGGGTACATGGTGGGCCCGGTGCGGTACCCCGGGGAAAGAGGATCGCAGATAATGGCGTTGAGCCTGGCAGGGGAGCACTACCGACCGGTGATTTTACCCGACGCGTCAGATATCCGGAGGATACCGTCGTGGTCTTGAGATGGATGGTATGGGTCAGTCTGGACTGACGGCGCCCTAGATATTGAGATTGAGACATTGGGATTTCGAGATATTGAGGTACTGAGATTTGATGATACAGGCCAGTCCGGATAGCCGGAGCCTGAGAGTTTGAGACACTGAGATTTATGTTTTGTGTCGATACTAGACACTGTTTATGCTGATTTCATTTATGATACATCTTTTAAAAATACAGAAATCTCACTAAATTATGAAAGCAGTTTCTTCAGTACATGCATTCTGTTTTCATGCATTCATACATCATCCATATGATATATTGCTACCTGAGGCACTGACACGGGCACTTGGGATTACACCCGGGTTAGATTTTTACCCTAGCCTTTGTTATAGGTTGCATGTTATATATTTGAGGATATATTATGATCTTATGACCTAGGATTGCGTTGTTCATGCGATTTCTTTTCGTAGATATTTTTTTACTCACGAGTTGGCAACTCACCCCCTTTGTGCCACAGTTCTTGCAGGTTTTGCCGTACAGGTTTCATTACGGTTTTGCTGGCACTACTTCCATTTCCGGGTGATTTACTAGGAGGTGGGTTTATTGGTATCGTACCCATCATATTACTTTGTATAATATTATTCAGTTGTATCTAGTAAATTCCATCAACCAAACATATATTTATTTTTGAGATAGAGACCAGTGATGTTATTCTTTCGACCTTAGAGTCGCGCGTTATATTTCTGTGGATTTCTTGTTGTTTTGAGTTTTCTTTTGAGTTTTGATTCTCGCCCTTGGCGTTGTATATTATATTGCTTGTGTGGTTGTGACCGTCGATTGACGAAGAGCTAGCTCCCGCTTGGGGATGCCTTTTATTGATTTCGTATACTATTCATGTTGTATCCCGTTTGGGAGCCAGTATTTACAAAGGAGACTCTGCCGAAATTTTCAAGAAATATTTGATGTTTTTAAAAACGCATAATTCGGCTTATGCTATTAAAACTACTTGATTTAAATAGGTTTTCCTTCACTCTACTACTTTTCTTGGTTTGGATTTCTGGGTTTTCGGTTTACTTAGATTACGTACGCCTCGAGACGTTTCGTAGTTTAAGTGCCGGTCATGTTCTGTACTTTCGGGGCGTGACATTTTTAGTTTCTTCTTTGCTTGTTATTACAAACTAAAGTTTGAACCGGCATTCTCGGGTGTATCGTCTTTGACGTAGAGAGACTACCTTGCAAGCTCGATCCTCAACCCTAGGAGCTTAAGAAGAGGACCATAAAAGACCCGAAAAACACGTCTTCAAAGGCTGTAGTCTTCATCCTTGTATATAACTTCTTATAGTTTAGTTAGTTTAGTGTTTGGATTCGATTTCTAATGTTATAATTTGTAGTGCTCAAGTAAAATTTAAAGTTTTTGATTCCGCAACCGCCGTGGTTGACACGGCATGAGCACTATCAGCATACACTCCTTTCCTTCAGGAATTTCCTTGCATAGGAGATCAAAAATCATGTCAAAGTGCTCGTTAGCCATCCCACTAATCATCTTCAAATGAAAGATCCTTATTACAAATGACTGCCTACTAAATTCCGTAAAGCCTTCATACCGATCTTGGTCGTTTTTCTTCAGAATTTTCTTCAATTCCACTACTTCACTATGCCTTCAGACGTTCAACATCATTCATTTTCTCACTAGCAAATAAATCTTTCAATATCTCATGCGTGTTATCTATCCTGTCACCCACCGGCAATTCAACTTGCGAAGCTGCGGTTTCATTTTCCATCCTCACTTCCTCGTTATGCATTCCCTCACCACGGTAATTTCAATGTATGTCGTTTGGTTCAAAACTCTATACAACACATGTTATTCTACCACTTCACGTCAAAAACAACCTCTATTCTTACATTTCTTAAAAGAACAGAACAAGAGTTTGTCTCGTCTACTTTTTGGGTTCATCACTGCGTAATCTAAAAAGACTTTAAGTCTATGTTTAAATCGGGTGTCTCTCAAACTATACATATCTTTTTCCCCCATGTGCATAAACGATTTATCTGGAAGAATTCTCATCTGTTATCACACAGATAATAATATGAGTTTAACATATCCTATGAGTTTATTACAAAACCATCATTAAATAAATTTTTAAGTCTTAAATTAGATTTCATGATATGGACGCATCAAAGTATCTGAAGTCATTTAAGATTGGCGTAAATCAGGGCAAAAGGTCAGAACGGATAATTAATGTCAAGGCTAAAGGTCCTAATTCCTATTACGAATGCAACACTCATATCTTACATCCTCATATGTTTTCGTCCATTTCGAGAAAATTTCGGTAGTACTTCCCCTATGTTCCCCGTATTCGTACATAAATCTATACACGCGGTACAAGTGGAAAGCACCGTCGAAATCTGTTGAAATGGACGAAAATATTGGAGAAAGTGAGATATAAATCTTATTGCATTCGTAACTTGTCCAAACTGGACAAATCCAACATTCACTGTATGCCGAATCCCCTTGTCGAATACTATACATACATTTGAAAAAATTGAACAGGAAGCTCAACTCTCATAAACATTTTTTTATCCTAATCGACGGGAAAAAGATTTGACATACACTAATTGTCAGACGGAAAACTATAGGTCGAGCCTAAACAAGTTTAAGACCTTTCAATTTTAAACTTACTAATTAAATGAAAAAATAAAACACTACTTAAGTTTTTAATTAAAATTTTAGGGTTTTCCTTAACTTTCTATTTGATTGTTTTTTAATTAGGGTCTCGGTTCACTAATATCTAGTCTTAATTAAGGTTTCTTAATTACTATAGTTAATGTTATATCTTAATTAGTGTTAAATTTTCTTAATGGGTTTGATTTTTTTTTCATTTACGCATCTAGTATAGTTTAACTTGTATTAAAGGATTTGTGTTTCATTTTGACTTGGTTTATAGATTATGCTACAATTTAAAAAGTTAAGTAATATATTGATTGGTGTGAAAAAGTGTGTTTGTAGTTAAAGTAACCGCAATCAGAACGGTGTCGCGTGTAGCTAGACCGAGATGAGTACGGGTCGTCCTCTGGGAAACGTGGAACCTTTTACTTTTACTTTAGATATGTTGAGAAAGAGAGAAGGGATAAAGAATTTTATAGAATGGTTTCTAGATCTACGTTAAACAAGAATGTAAAATATAGATCTAGATTATTTTAAAGATGTAGTAAATATAATAAGAAGGCTTGTAGGGTTCGTTAGGATTTAGTAGTTATGGACGATTAATTAAAAGTTACCTTTTTTATCCATTAATAGATTTAGAACTAGAACGACGGTAATGCGTGTAGATTAGGGTTTCTGGAGGGAAAAGGAATCCCACTCTTAACCCTTATCTCGACACGAAACTCCGTTCATATCTAGCCTTTACCAAAATAATCATTAATCTAATCTCTAATCATGGTCGGAACTAGCAAAGAATTGCTAGCGCGCCCGATTAGGAAGTTAATGATTCTTTTGATAAAGTTCCTAAACTTTATAGGACTTAAAAAGGGTTTAGTTATTTTCATCGTCCATTAGCCTACCCTAATCCTACGAACCCTAACAAGCGGAGAATTACTCGCGCATGTTGGGAGAAGAAGATGAAAAGAGAAAGAGGGAAATCATAATGTAAAAAACAATTAAATAAAATAACTACCTTTATTAATCGACTTGAACAAACTACACTTTAATCCGTAGAAAATGATTACAAACTAGTTGCTTCTCGATCTTTCCTAAGGAGGTAGTCGAACAGTCGATGATCAGCCTGGATGCGTGAGCGTCGGGAGTTTCGTGATCTCTTCGGCTTGATAACTTTTCCAAGAGGCTCTCGGTGCTCTTTTATAGTGCAAAGCCAGAATCTTCTTGTTGAAAACTTGGTAAAATTCATCAGAGATTCATGCCCTAAATTTTCAGCAATTGATCTCTCTAGAATGCCGCGGATCCGCGGCCAACAGGGGGGTTTGGCCGCGGTTCCGCGGCCAATGGTGGAGATCATTTCATCATTTTTCTGGGGCTCTATCTTTGGGACGTGTGGCAATCCTAGGCACCTTCAGAATTCAGAAATTTTCTCTCGGTTGCTTCCAGACTTGGTCTCCAAGTTTTGCTTCTTAATTAGGCAAGTCTTCTTCAACAGCTTGATTTCTTTGATATATTCTGCATAACAACTTGGAAAATTCTGCACAATAATCTCAAATAATATTTAGTAGGCTTATTTCTACTAGGATTTGGTCAATGAATTTATTTACATACATTTTTCTACCAAATACTAATTAAAATATATTAACACATGGAAAATAGTGTTTTTACACATAAACCCTCATATGTATAATATATTATAATAAAGTCCTTTTTTTAATATGAAAATGGTAGGAAAAATGTAATACAAATGTGCAGTTTTATGAACTGAACAAATACCCCCAAACTTATCTTTGATCGTCCCGAGCAAACTAGTTTATTCAAGAGGAGAAAAAGAAAGGAGAAAACTAAGCACATTTTCGTAGGCAGACACGATTGCACTGAGCACGTGCAACAAGCCGTTAAACCTCTAGGTGTCCCTAGTAGGAGGAGTGTTGTCTCCTGAGAGTTTTCAGCGGATTACACCCACAAAATCCTATAACAAAAGAGAGATGGTGAAATTTACATATAAAGATAAGAACCATAAAAGAAAGACTTTGAAAATAAGAGTTTCCAACTATACTAGCTTTTCAGTTATCATAAGCCCTATCTTAATAGTCATGAAAAAATGTTAGAAATCACATCATCCCTGAATAAAACATCGTCTTTATTCTTCATTTCTACCTTTCATCCAAACATTGATCATATAACCCCACGTGTGTGAAATGGACATCCCTACACTCGGAGAATTCAATTCAAGCTATCATACTCTTGTCCATCTACCTTAGTACTTTTTAATTTAATGAATATTAAGATTTGCTCACACATTTTCATGCGACCGTTAATACTTCTTAAGGTACTAACAGACCGATTACTCGTGTGCTTGCTGATTAGGTGATAATATTTTCCTCGTCTTGCACCACCTAAGGCTTAGCAGTGACTTCCAGACCAGTTGGCCTTAGGGCACTAGGTGAAGAGGCACCTACGCTATATTTTTTTATTGCTGCCTTGGCGATAACAAAACCAGTGTTCATTTTTTTCTTTCACCATTTTTATATTTTCTTCATTTTTTATTTTTTCATTTCTTTCATACTTTGGCTTTTAGACAAGAGCATTTCAAGGTATCCTCTACTATCCCGAGTTTCAAGACGTGTATAAGTGCATATGGTAGGGTATCAACATTCAAATGTTTGGCTTCCAGAATAGAAACTATTTTTCAGACTTATTTTTATCCTCAGATTAGTAACTTCCTTCATCTTACTAACCCTTGGGACAACAGCTCATAACTACTTATTACTAGTTCGTTTAAGAAAACTTCTAATTTTCTTGGTTTTCTTACACTATTCCTATCTTTTGGATGTAATTTTTCACTTTCTATTCTTTTGTTATAAAAGAAAAAAAATTTAATGCCCAGTGTCAAAGATAATTCAGTGAATACAAACCTCCCCCCCAAACCTGTTTTCAGCAGTGTCCTCACTGATGTAGCCTTTTGAGAATATGGACATGTACACTAAGGGAGAGATACAAGGGGTAAAATAATAGTTAAATGAAAAATTCCCCCAAACTTATTCTTTGACACGCACAGATATTCAATCAAATCCATTTTTACTCACCTCCATTCTTAAAATGAGAAAAAACATGGAGGTGAGGCGGAGTAAATTTAGTTTTGATAAAGCGGCTCCTGTAAAAACATGAGCTCCTCCGCGGGGTCAGCAGAAAAATACGGTTTTAATCTATGCCCATTTACTTTAAAAATTGAACCGTTTTTCAAATTTTCGACTTCAACTGCCCCGTGCGGGTGTACATACCGCACCACAAAAGGTCCTTTCCAACGAGATTTAAGCTTACCAGGATGAAGATGGAGACGGGAATCGTAAAGAAGGACTTGTTGCCCCGATGTGAAGGTTTTTCTAAAAAGATTTTTATCGTGGAATACTTTAGTCCTATTCTTTACTATCACCGCATTATCGTAAGCTTCATCGTGGAGTTCGCTTAGCTCATTTAATTGCAGCTTCCGATAGCTGCCTGCATGATCAAGATCAAAATTAAGCTCTTTAATAGCCCACATTGCCTTATGTTCAATCTCGACAGGGAGGTGGCATGCCTTTCCAAACACAAGGCGGTATGGAGACATATCAAGATCGGTCTTATAAGCGGTGCGGAATGCCCAAAGAGCATCCGTCAATTTGGTTGACCAATCCTTACGGTTTTTCGAAACCGTCTTCTCCAATATCTGTTTGATCTGCCTATTTGAGATCTCAGCCTGCCCACTTGTTTGGGGGTGATAGGGCATAGAAAGCTTGTGAGTGATTGGATATTTCCGCATCAAGGCCTCGAAAGACCTATTGCAGAAATGTGTCCTGTTGTCGCTAATTATAGCGCGAGGGTGTCCGAATCACGAAAAGATATTTTCTTTAAGGAACTTAATGACAACTTTGTTGTCATTAGTGCGACACGGTATAGCTTCCACACACTTCGAGACATAATCAACCATTAACAAGATATATAGATTCCCAAAGGAGTTGGGAAAAGGGCCCACAAAATCTATACCCCAAACATCAAATATTTCCACAACCAATATAGGTTGGAGTAGCATCTCATTCCTTCGTGAAATCCGACCCAAATGGTGACATCGCGGACAAGTCTTGCAATGTTCAAATGCATCTTTAAATAATGTTGGCCAATAAAAGCCACATTGCAAAACTTTATCCGCCGTTTTTCGAGGTCCAAAATGACCGCCGCATGCCTGATCATGACAAAATGATAACACGCTCTTGAATTCATCGTTAGGGACACACCTGCGAATGATTTGATCGGAACAATACTTGAATAGATATGGTTCATCCCAGTAAAAATATTTTACTTGGGATAGAAATCGAAGTTTGTCTTGTTTCGACCAATCGCTAGGTATAAGTCCCGTCGCAAGATAGTTCACGATATCCACAAACCAAGGTTCGTAGGATACATTCAAGAGCTGTTCGTCGGGAAATGAGTCATTTATCGGAACGGTCACAGTTGGCGAAGAAGTGATGCGTGACAGATGGTCGGCTACAACGTTTTCACATCCACTCTTGTCTTTGATGACAAGATCAAATTCTTGTAACAATAGGATCCAACGTATTAGCCTGGCCTTTGCATCCTTCTTCGATAAAAGATGTCGTAGGGTGGAGTGATCTGTGTAAACCACAATAGGCGAGCCAATCAAGTAGGGCGTGAATTTCTCTAATGCAAATACAACTGCCAAGAGTTCTTTCTCGGTAGTTGTGTAATTTATTTGTGCATCATTCAAGGTCCTACTTGCATAGTAAATTACATGTGGCATCTTATCAATGTGCTGTCCTAAGACCGCACCAATAGCAAAATCTGATGCATCACACATAAGCTCGAACGGGTGGTTCCAATCCGGAGATGATAAAACGGGGGCTGTAGTGAGTGATTCTTTAAGCGATTCAAAAGCAGCCTCACAATCCGAATCGAAGTGAAAAGTAGTGTCCTTGGCCAATAGAAGGGTTAAGGGTCTAGCAATTTTGCTAAAGTCCTTAATAAATCTTCTATAAAATCCTGCATGACCAAGGAAGGATCGTATATCTTTGACGCAATTGGGACGAGGGAGGTTTTGAATGACATATATTTTAGCTCTGTCAACCTCAATGCCTTTATGTGAAATTATATGTCCAAGTACAATACCTTCTTGGACCATAAAATGGCATTTTTCCCAATTCAAAGTCAAGTTCTTATCCTTACAGCGGGTAAGAACAGCGTCAAGATTACGAAGGCAGTCCTCAAAGGAGTCCCCAAAAATGGAGAAATCGTCCATAAAAATTTCTAGAAAATTTTCCACCATATCTGAAAATATCCCCATCATGCACCGCTGAAATGTAGCGGGAGCGTTGCATAACCCAAAGGGCATACGTCTATAAGCAAAAGTTCCGAAAGGACAAGTAAAAGTTGTTTTATCTTGATCCTTTTCGGCGATGGGGACCTGGTTATAACCAGAGTATCCGTCCAAGAAACAGTAGTATTCGTGTCCCGCTAATCGTTCTAACATCTGGTCAATAAAAGGTAGAGAGAAGTGATCTTTCCTCGTCGCGGCATTGAGTTTCCTGTAATCGATACATACGCGCCACCCAGTTTGGGTGCGTGTTTGGATTAACTCATTAGCCTCGTTAGTGATGACCATGATGCCAGACTTTTTAGGGACCGCATGTATTGGACTTACCCATTGGCTATCAGATATGGGGTAAATTATTCCACTATCAAGGCACTTGACGATTTCTTTCTTTACCGCCTCCTTCATAACGAGATTTAACCGTATTTGTGGGTCTCGGGTTGGTTTGGCTTCATCCATCAGATGTATGTAATGTTCAACAATTAAGGGACTAATCCCTTTGACGTCAGCCATTGTCCAACCAAATGCTTCCCGAATCGATCTCAACACTGCCAAAAGTGCATTCTCTTGCTCTAAGGCTAGAGAAGCGGAAATAATCACTGGCAAAGTCTCATTCTCTCCTAAATATGCAAATTTAAGATGAGAAGGTAGCGGTTTGAGATCAAGAATTGGCGGAGAGACTATAGAAGGTGGGGTAAGCGAAGGATATTCGGACTCCCTAAGAGGTTCAAAACTTGCATAAGATATTGACTCGGAAAGTGCTGCTGACTTTTGCAACGAGTCAACGGGTTCAATCTCAAGGTCGGACTCATTGAACATATCCTCACTGTAAAGTGGTGCAAGATCAACCGATGTCTCATTAATATTATCGAGAACAACAAAGCAAAGCTCCTCATCCATGCAGCTTTCGGAAGCTATCTCGTGGATGGAACAAACATCCAGCAAATGAGCAGAAGGTTCTGATGGCTGACTTCCTAGCTTGTAAATATTAAGCTCAATTGTCATTGTCCCGAAGGATAAGTTCATAGAACCGTTACGACAATTAATTACAGCGTTAGAAGTTGCTAGGAAGGGTCGACCAAGTATCACCGGGATTTGATTGCGTGGGTTTGCCACAGGTTGTGTATCTAAAACAATAAAGTCCACGGGAAATATGAATTCCCCGACTTTAATTAACACATCCTCTAGTTCACCCCGAGGTTTGGTGATAGATCGGTCTGCCATTTGGAGAGTACAATGGGCGGGTTTTAACTCTCCAATTCCTAACTGCTCGTATACTGAATAAGGAAGCAAGTTGACGCTAGCGCCTAGATCGAGTAAAGCACGATTTATATTTTTACCCCCAATAGAAATAGAGATTGTAGGACAGCCGGGGTCCTTACGTTTCTTTGGTATTTGTTGGGTAAAAGCTGTGCTAACATTACTCGTCATGAAAACCTTTTTAGGCACTTGAGTTTTTCTCTTCCTAGTGCACAAGTCTTTAAGGATTCTTGCATAAGATGGGACTTGTTGAATAGCATCTAGGAGAGGAATATTCACGATAACTTGCTTAAACATTTCCACAATCTTCTCCATTTGCGGGTTAGGTCTGTTGGCCCTTAATCGGTTTGGAAATGGAGCTCGATCAATAAGTTTTGGGTCCAACGTTTGTTGAGAAGACTGTGGCGATGGATTCGATCCCAAAATTGTGTTAGTTATATGTATGCCCTAGAGGCCATTACTATACATAGGATGTATATTGTAGTGGATGCTTGGACATATATAGGGAGGACTTTCTTGCTCGACATGATAATATGCTATCTGGTTGCTCTTTACCTTAACGTGTATACTGATTGTCTCTCTGTTACATGTTGGTAAAGCCCTTAGGATGTGTACTTGACTACCTGGACTGTGATGCGGATCATACTAGTGGGGACATGGTAGTCCATAAGTACATCCTTCAAGGTCCCTAGTCATAGGTGTATCGAGACGGGGCATCGATATACCAGAGTAGACTAGCGTATACCTTCTCGACCCATACAGATGGGCGATGGATGATCCCATATCCATTGGTGTTTGACATCAGAGATGATATACGGGTGCTCAGTGGAGACTGGGTACACTGGACGGACTCGCCGAGAACTCCCAGATGGTATTATACCTTACGTCAGATGGCAGTTCTCTGGTGACACTGGTACAGAGTAGTCTGTTGACCCGAGATCGTCATAGAGTCTTGTGTGGTTCCCACTGTGCTTTGATTTCCACCTTACCACGTCTAAGAGGGCGTGCAAAACGGTGGTTTTTGGGTACAGTCCCGAATCACATGGAGGCAATGAGCGATAGGAGGGGATTCATCTCTCCCGGTATAGGGAGTTGATGTTGCGCTGTGTTCGATTGGCTATAACCGGAAATCCCTGGCCAGGGTTGCTGAGATTTACTGGTAAGTGTTACCAGTAGTTTCTAGAACTGTTATACACCTCATATCGACACAACTTATCGAGCTATTGGGGTCTGACGTTTACCACCCCTAGGCGAGATATGCGACATATCAGACGACGAGACCGAATTGTACGGTAAGTGTTACTGGTTGGATTCACAGGAGTGTGAGCGGGCTTGCTCGTCGATCTTCTGATCGCTCAATACCCGGGTGGCCATTTCGTTTAGCAGACCGCTTGCGGCTTGTGGGTGTTTGATATGATCATCACCTGCTGTCGGCGTATTGACGAGTCTTTAGAGTCCTACACAGAGGTTTCCTGGCTCAAGCGAAACGAAATAGGAGCGCATATGAGATATGTGCGGGACCGAGAATAACGCGTGTATGTGATACCGTGTTCTATTCTTGCGATGAATGTATCGATTGGTTGTATGCGATATAACCTAGTTATCGAATCAAGGATTGATTTGATGAGTCGATGTATTGGATATTAGTCGGTCATATGCGATATGACCGGATCGTTAAATCAAGCGTTGATTTAATGATTTAATGTATAATTATATATTTGATATATTACTTTACATTAACTAGTATTGGTTCACTTAAAATAGATTTTCTCATTTGATGTGCACATTATATATATGATATAGTTTTGTGCACTAGTTTGTATCATGTTTGATGATGCATGCAAGTTTGGGTATATGTTTGAATTAAACCCTGGTTAGTTAATGGTTAGGGTTTCATATGCTTTATTTACTTATTCATTTATTTATTCATTTGAGAAAGAAATAAAATGGTGGCTAACTTTGGATTTTGTTGAAGCTTCATGAAGCTTTGAAAGCTTGACCATTTTGTTTCTTTCCTTAACCCTAACCATTCACCTAACCCTAGTTAATTCTCAACACTTTACCATGGTTGCAATATGATAAGGGTCACTTGATTTTCTTTTGAAATTGATTATTCTTTTTCATTCTTTTCTTCTTCTTCTTCTTCTTGAAAAAGAAAAGAAAAGCTTGCTTCAAAAATGTCAAGTGATCATTCCAAGTGAGAAATCCAAATCCAAAGTGAACCCCTTCCTATTTCTTCATTCTCAACCACTTGCCAAGTAGTATAGGGTGTTTTCTTCACAAGTTTCATGGCTTGGTGAAGTTGGAGCTTGATCTTGTGTTGCCTCGACGTAGATCATCTTCGGCATCAAAGTCGACGACCTAGCCCGATCATTTCTTCGACGAAACCATTACTAGAGTCCGGGATCCGATGATCGTAGCGGAGGGACGTCAACGCGGAGCTATGGAGGTGGAGGACCGGATCTACAAAGGTTGTATTTCCGTTCACTTAGCACTAAAGTAGTTTAGTAGCATTTCGTTTCGCCTAAACTCTAGTTAACGATCTAATATAGGGTTTCTTTGGCACATAAAAAATTATAATTTGGCATGGTTGATGCCTTGTGAGACCTCATTAGTCTGCCTAGAAACCCTACAAATTGGAGTGGGCATCGACTTAGATAGATTTGGTGAAATGTTCGAGCCTTGGGGAAAACGGAGAATAGGCTCGGATGAAGGTGGGGGACTAGACGAATTAGAGGAAGAAGAAGAAGAAGCTGGGGTATCAAATGTGTCACTATCATCAAATTGCTCACCCACTCGGTTATTCAGCACTCTCCCTGATCTCAACGTAGTAATGGCATTCACATTATGACTTTGTGAATGGCCAGGATTCGGTAGGGGTTGAGAGGGGAGTTTCCCTTTCTCTCTCGCACTCATTGCGGCGTTTAACTGTGCGATTTGGTTTTCTATTGATTTAATACTCTCACCATGGGAGGAGGAGTTTTTCGTTAGGGTATCAATAGAAGACTTCATCTCAGCCGAAAATTGCATGGATTGTTTCATGAACATATCCATAGTTTGTGCAAGTGAGTTGTCAGTACCGGCCACTTGTGGTGTAAAAATGTTGGCCGGATTTTGGAAATTCTGTGACTGAAAGGGGGGCTGATTCTGTGGTTGTGGTTGCTGTGGAGGAGGTCTTTGATAATTACTTTGTTGGTTTTGATTCCAAGCAAAGTTAGGATGATTCCTCCATCCTTGATTGTACGTGGAAGAATAAGGGTCGTTTCTAGGTCGCTGTTGAAAAGCAGTATTAGCTTGAAACGATACATTCATAGGACATTCTTTCGTTAAGTGTGAAGGATCCGAACAGTAACCACAGACGGTCTTAGGAAGCGTGACCTGATTTAGGGAGAATGATGAAAATTTGTTTTCAATAGCGTCGAGTTTCTTTTGTATCGCTGCCATTTCGGCTTTTACTGCGACAGAAACATCGAGCTGGTGAATACCTCCCTTAGTTGAAGGTGGTCTTACGCTTTCCCACTGCAACGTGTGTTCAGCAAGGTCTTCCAGATATTTCCATGCTTCACCGTCATCTTTAGACATGAAATTGTATTGACACATTGTTTCAAGCATCTGCTTTGTCGCTGGATTAATGCCCTCATATATAATCCGACATAAATCCCATCTTTGTATTCCGTGATGGGGGCATTGGACAAGCAAATCTTTGAAACGTTCAAAGCACTTCCAAAATGGTTAATTAGGAAGCTGGGTGAACTGGTTGATCTCGCTCCTAATGTGAGCAGTCTTATGATTTGGGTAAAACTTTTTAAGAAATGCTATGACGAATTCGTCCCAATTAGTGATAGAGTGTGCGGCAGTATTGTAAAGCCATTTTTCTGCCAAGTTGCACAGTGTGAATGGGAGAAGACGTAAGCGCATAGCATCTAAAGTCAATTGTGAAGTACCCATCATTGCGCATACGTTTTCGAATTTGGTGATGAAAACGTACGCGTCTTCCGACTCAAGCCCGTGAAATTTGGGCAGCAGATTGATGTAGTGGGATTTAATTTCGAAATTATCCCCGTTAGGTGGTGGAAAAGATAGGCAAGTGGGAAGAGGACCACGGATAGGATAGCATCTCTCTTGGAGAGAGATGCGCGGTGGATTCTGCGCACCTACGGGCGGTGGCAGCGTGGTGTTATATTCTGATGGAGTGCCGTCCATCTCGGTTGATGTGGTGTGTGGTTGGGGAAAAGAAGATGAAGAAGTACCGACTTCGGCGTCGATAGCAGGAACGCAGACAAGACGGGCACTAGGATCCCGTGTCCAGCCGAGCATGCACTAAGCGGGTTCAGTACAAGTGGCAGCGTGTGTGTGATTTTAAAATTGGCTTGTTTTTGAAAAAGTGGGACTCAAGACAAATCACCCCTAAGATGCACAAGCAATCCTAGAACTAAGGTCACCTAGGTCCAGTCTCTAGACCGCTCCTAGACTTCCAAAGGACAAGCCGCAGGATCAATCCTCTACCGCCTCCGTACTACCCTTGTAGCCAGGTAAGTGCCAGGTAAGTAGGAAGGAACCACGTCGTGAGCCTAATTAAAAACCACTAGCCTTTGTCACACTTGCCTAGGCACTACAAAAGTAATGCGGATAAACGATAGATTACCCACGACCTTCCTCTGTCCTTATTGAGCGCGATAGTCCTTAGAGTCTGGTCTAGATATTTTTTAAATTAATGAAGGGTTGATCTATATGCGCGGTTTGTGATTTGTGGGGTTTAGGAAGGGTGATGAAATCCCCACCTATCTTGATTTGGCCTTTGCCCCTTAAAGTCCGTATTAAATATGCAAAACAAAACCAATCACAAAACTTTAGCAAAAAGATTTTTGAGCGGCGCAATTTTTGCAAAGAATCCTGCAGAAAATAGATTTTATTGGATTTGAGGGGAGAAAGAAGGAGTTGAGAAAAATACCAGAGAATATTGAAGCCCTAATTCCTCTAGCCTGCTGCGAATCCGCCGCAGAAAGCCTCTTTTTGCCGCGGTTCCGCCGCGTGGCAGAAAGAACAGTTGATGAAATTTTTTGTATAGTCTTCTGTGCTCCTCTGGATCTCTAAAAATGTCTCTGTTTCCTGTTCTCCTTAATTCTGTGACTCCAGATCTCCTTGCAAAAATTCACGCACAAATCGTTAAATATGAAATTTGCAGTTTTGTGTTAATAATGATATAACTCGTCTAAGAAATCAACACAAATAGTAAAAATAAAAAAATTACGCACGTATCCCCGGCAACGGCGCCATTTGATTGGTGTGAAAAAGTGTGTTTGTAGTTAAAGTAACCGCAATCAGAACGGTGTCGTGTGTAGCTAGACCGAGATGAGTACGAATCGTCCTCTGGGAAACGTGGAACCTTTTACTTTTACTTTAGATGTGTTGAGAAAGAGAGGAGAGATAAAGAATTTTATAGAATGGTTTCTAGATCTACGTTAAACAAGAATGTAAAATATAGATCTAGATTATTTTAAAGATGTAGTAAATATAATAAGAAGGCTTGTAGGGTTCGTTAGGATTTAGTAGTTATGGACGATTAATTAAAAGTTACCCTTTTTATCCATTAATAGATTTAGAACTAGAACGACGGTGATGCGTGTAGATTAGGGTTTGTGGAGGGAAAAGGAATCCCACTCTTAACCCTTATCTCGACACGGAACTCCGTTCATATCTAGCCTTTACCAAAACAATCATTAATCTAATCTCTAATCGCGGTCGGAACTAGTAAAGAATTGCTAGCGCGCCCGATTAGGAAGTTAATGATTCTTTTGATAAAGTTTCTAAACTTTATAAGACTTAAAAAGGGTTTAGTTATTTTCATCGTCCATTAGCCTATCATAATCCTACAAACCCTAACAAGCGGAGAATTACTCGCGCATGTTGGGAGAAGAAGATGAAAATACAAAGAGGAAAATCATAATGTAAAAAACAATTAAATAAAATAACTACCTTTATTAATCGACTTGAACAAACTACACTTTAATCCGTAGAAAATGATTACAAACTAGTTGCTTCTCGATCTTTTCTAAGGAGGTAGTCGAACAGTCGATGATCAGCCTGGATGCGTGAGCGTCGGGAGCTTCGTGATCTCTTCGGCTTGATAACTTTTCCAAGAGGCTCTCGGTGCTCTTTTATAGTGCAAAGCCAGAATCTTCTTCTTGAAAACTTAGTAAAATTCATCAGAGATTCATGCCCCAAATTTTCAGCAATTGATCTCTCTAGAATGCCGCGGATCCGCGGCCAACAGGGGGGTTTGGCCGCGGTTCCGCGGCCAATGGTGGAGATCATTTCATCATTTTTCGGGGGCTCTATCTTTGGGACATGTGGCAATCCTAGGCACCTTCAGAATTCAGAAATCTTCTCTCGGTTGCTTCCAGACTTGGTCTTCAAGTTTTGCTTCTTAATTAGGCAAGTCTTCTTCAACAACTTGATTTCTTTGATATATTCTGCATAACAACTTGGAAAATCTAGCACAATAATCTCAAATAATATTTAGTAGGCTTATTTCTACTAGGATTTGGTCAATAAATTTATTTGCATACATTTTTCTACCAAATACTAATTAAAATATATTAACACATGGAAAATAGTGTTTTTACACATAAACCCTCATATGTATAATATATTATAATAAAGTCCTTTTTTAATATGAAAATGGTAGGAAAAATGTAATACAAATGTGCAGTTTTATCAACTGAACATATATCATACACGAAAACAAGATTTTGAATCATTAAATTTATAAAACACAAGTTAGAAGTTAGGTTGAATTTGTGAAATATTTCATACTTGGACGCGCATGCATACACATATATACACACTTACATTCTCACATATACTCGCGCCCACTCACACTCTCACACACACTAGCTCACACTCACATATACACTCGCTGACATACGTACGCGCACTTACACATTCACACATGAGCACAAACATACACATTAATCCTCAACCACTCTTCAATTACTAAACCAAAATTCATCTGACCATAACCTTCAACCACCCTTCAATTTCTCCGTATTCAAATAACCCTCAACCACTCTTCAATAATCTTGACTCTCAATCACAAATTAACCCTCAACCACTCTTCACACTCACAATTACAAATTCTCATAACCCAACACATTCTTGAATTCCATATCCAAATTCTTAATAATATAATGCAATAAAAAACATAATATATTTCATAACCTAATTAACTTCATAAACACATAATTTAATTGAAAAAAATAGTAATTGGAGAGGGATATCTAACCTTCGGCGGCGGCGGCGGCAGCAGAGGGGAAAATCAGCGGTCGACGACAGCGGCGATGGTCGGCGACAGCTGCAGCAACAGGGTCGGTGGCAGCGACGGCGGTTGGCGGCAGGAACGGAGTATGTTAGGAAATTTGGGGATGAATTTGGGGAATTCGGATGAATTGGGAAAGAAATTTGGGTGAATATTTGGTGAAACTTGTGGGTATTTTGGGGAGAATGGGGAGAGAGAATAGGCATTCGCGGCTATTATCTGGAGGGAGTATTAGCGACCGTTATTGAACGGTCGCTAATACCCATTGAACGGTCGCCAATGTATTGGCGACCGTTCAATAGCAACCGTTATATATATACGGATACTAATAATGTATTAGAGACCGTATATATTTAAATGGTCGCTAATATACCGTGCCTAATATCCCCAGTTTCTAATAGTTTTGGTCGGTATTTCCATCGGGTTAAAAGTGGAATTGAATGCGTTAAACTCAGCACTGTCTCGCTTATCAACGAGACGTCTTTGCCTTTCACTTGGAAACCTGACGACATTGAAGTCGCCTCCTATAACTCATGGATGTACCCATTTGCCTCTTATCGCAGTTAACTCATCCCAGAAATCCTCTTGCCCCTACGCTATGCACGACCCATAGACTGCCGTGATTGTCTGTGTCCATCTGTCATTATTGGAAACAACGATCAAAATCGAGAACTGTCCGATGAACTCGTCAATAATCTTCACTCTCCCAATTCGGATTCCACTTCTAGCACCATCAGCTAGTAAGATCCTCCAATCGGAAAAATAGCCATTACCCAAATTGTGTAAAGTCCTCCTTCCTAGGTCGCATAGCTTCGTTTCCTCTCAGCAGACGATAGAGGTATCATCTTTGATGTTGGCCTCCTTTACCAGCCTACGTTTACATGCTAACCCTAAACCTTGTACATTCCAAAAAACACAATCCATAAAAAGACACTATTTTCTTAAAGCCACCAAGGCCCCGCGGAGTATCAAATACCATGATTACACCTGCCCTTCATCCCCCATAGTGGGATAGGGACATATTCAACACACCTAACGGACTCAAACTCGTAACACGTCTTAGGTTACGATGGATATCGTTTATGTTATCTCCTAGAGGTATATCAGAATCTTTGGCTAATTGAATTAAACCAGCGTCCGGTAAAATACCGAAACAAGAAATATGATTTGAAATATTACCTGATGACTCTCCAATATCTACTTGCTCCTCCACTGCACCTTTCCGACTGGTCCCAATTTAACCCGCACGTTTTTCATTCCCGGCAGACGCCCAACCTTCATTTTCTGCTTCTCCTTCGGAGACTACAATTGTAACCACATCCAATTATGTGTTAGTCCTCTCACCTAGATTAGACTCACACAACCTTCCACCTTTAAATTTACAAACCATATTTAAGTTAGTACCGTGCTCTTCAATGACCGTCGTGTTTATACTCGGTAGCATTGCATGTATCACATTCTGAATCCATTATCAGAGCAAGTTCTGCAAATTGGATGAAAAGAGGGCTTCCATTTTCTCGGCGATAAGGTTTACTATGCGTTCTTCAAAGGCGGATTCAATTCTTGCCACTTCATTAATAATCCGGTCTTCCGTTTCCTCGGTGAGGGTCATAGCCGTATACTCTTGATTTTTTATACCCACAAAATGGTTCTGTTCCGACCCTTCCTTCTCATAAGACTCGAGATCGGACTCATGTATCTCCATCTCATAACCCGATAGAAAACTTTCCCCCCTCCCCTCCCCCCCCCCCCCCCCCCAACCCACATCAACATTTCTTTGAGAATCGGATCCGCATTTTCCTCTTGCCTTTCTCTTATGCTTCCATACGGCCCTTCAAAGATAGGTTGGTCCACGGAAATCCTTGTTCTTATGATCAGGATACTCCACAGGCCCTTTGTTATTTTTTTTTTGCCTCTAAGCCCACAACTCTCGTTAATTTCAACAGTGGAAGCTAGACCCAGAGGCCTGGAAGGAGCCATGTCCAAATTTTTTCTCCTGCAGCTGGAAGTATAGCACATGTCACCTCATCTGTGGCCACAGTAGTTAATTAATCCTATCTATACCATTCAATCCTAAAAATTGCGAAAAGACCCCTCTGTCATAAGAAAAGTAAAGCTAAGAAACTATTCCTCCGCAAAGCTAAAATAGAGTTCGAGAACCACCAAATTTCCTACAACCAGTAATGGATCTATGTAAGATTCAACGGGGGCATATGCCCCCACTGAAATTTTGGGAAAAACAGACGGCACACATTGAAAATTATGAAGCCTTGATATTTTAATATATCTTATTTACACTATAAATCATCAATAATGTAGTTTTGTTTAGTTGGTAAGTTAACCCTATGAAAAGCTTGTGGGCTCAATTCCCGCTACTCGCTCAAATTTCATTTCCCTCCCCAGTTCTCACTATTTTTCTCCTTCATTTGAATGTTACGTGTGATCCAGTGTGTTCTTTTTTATTTGTAAGCAAGAAATATTTTATGTTTGTGATTAAATTTTAAATTTTGTGATAGTCTAACGTGTAAATCAAAAGATTTTTCTTACATTCATCTTGGACATATTAACAGCCACTTATTGTCCGAGGCACGTCTCCTTTAATATAAAAAAAATTCTTGCATCCGTGGCTGCCAACAACTGACAGTGCATAAATTTGACTCCAAGCTCTATCAAATCTTAACTCATTGCACGTCCAACTAAGCCTTTTACTTAGCTGTTAAGGAGATTAAATATTGCATAGTTTGAAATCTCAGCTGATCCCAATCCGAGATGGCTTATTCTGATCTCAAAGATGACCATCCGAATTTCAAAACCAATACCGTTGGGTGCCGAGAAATAATGGGGTTTTCATGATTAATAGGGTATTAGTTTTAAAATTATTGATGGACTGATGGGTTTATTAAGGGTTTTGATGTGCTTTTTTTTAATTGTTTTGTTGGTTATTATGATTAACTTGATATCATTGATACGACTTTACGCATCGCTAAAAGAATACAATTTTACACATTATTAATTATTATAGAACTTACCAAATTGTCATAGTTAATTTGGCTATTTATGTTTAAGAAAATCCAAAAAAATTTGACAATGGCACATAAGCCATAACCTATACACATATAACACACATCACATCCACCCACACCACACAAGCACACAACACACACGTACCCAAGAAACCCACGAATTTGCTTCTAAAACGTTAATTTATGGCCACTTCTTCTTCAAGACTTCGAACCCCGCACTCTCTCCAAAAGGGAAAATGCTCATGCCTGAGCTACTTGCTCATTGGTTATTGCCCAATCCAAATTCTTAAAAATTTCTATATTTCAAAAGATATAAAATCCTATATTGCCAGTTCAAGATAATTTATACTGCCGAGATTGCAAATTCCAGTTGTTGGCAAGGTGACAGTCGGATACAGAGTCATATTGGCCCTGATTTCGGATCATTTCCCTTGAGACGTTTGTTTTCTCCATCAATCTTAAGTCCAGAGCTATGAGCTATGGATGCTGCTCGTAAATAGAAGATTTTTACCCTATATGTGACTACTAAGGTCTAGTCACCTCAATGTCACATTAATCACCATCAATCATAATATATATGATATTTCCATCTATAGATCATCTTGTAGGCCTATATTAGGCACCTCGTCTCTATATGAATTTGGGCACCTAATATCTTATCAAACTGCTAAGGTTCTTGGATTTAGGGAGGTTCAACTCCGTGGAGCATTAATCACATTGGAAATTGATATTAGAGACCTTATGAAAGCATCTTTGGTGATTAACATGGCCAATTGTGGAATAGTAGTTTGATATGATTTGGTGACCAATTTGGTCTAAGCATTGACTAAAAAAGAATAGATGATTCGGGTGTTAGAATTTTAATAAAACAATTCATTCAATTCTCATATTTAGATTATGAGATATTTGAATATAATGGTATTAGATATTATGGTTATCATAAATCATATAAGTTCTGATTTATATTGTTGAGATTATAATTAGTGTATTAGATTGTAAGGATTATTAGTTATTAGTTAGTTATATTATTAGGTGTATAAATTGAGATGATTTATCTCTTAATAAGATCGATCGGGTTTATTATTTTCTTATCATGGTATCAGAGCCAATGGATCTGTTTGACGTAAAAAAAATCCTCCAAATAAAAATAAACATGCATTTTATTCAAGACAACAAGACACTCAAACGTTTGTTTCAGACCATGCAAAAAGATCACCGAACTCGTGATCTGAGCTACAGGGAGATGAACAAAACAAATTTCACAATTCTGAAGCTCTCTCTTGGCCTTCTCCACCATGTTGTAACGACGGCTCTCGCGAAGGGTTTCACCCCACCTATTATCGCTACATCCATAGGCGAAAGAGAACATGACGGTCCGTCGAGCGTGCATTTGGCTCAAAAGATGAATGGAGCGGTCTCTCATCAGCTTTGTGATCAAGCACGCCTCGCGAATAGCATTTATCTTATCCGCCGCGGCGTCGAGCATCGCCAGAATCAACTCCGCCGGATGAGGAGGAATGTCGTCAAGGATGGTAAGGAATACCATCCGAAGCCAAATAAAGCCCATAGGAAGAGGAAACCCCTTACGGGTCACCAACTCGTACATCACTGTGTCGCACTGATCGTCGGTGAAGTCAGGGTTCACCAGGCGTGCAACAAAACGGGGGATAATCCTCCTAATCGACACTTCCCATGGCTTTCGAGGCGCGTGTGGACAATTGCAAACCATTGTTCTTTCTCTCTCTCTCTCTCTCTCTCTTTACAAGTGAAAAAGGAAATGAAACCCTCCTTCAATTTATAAAGAGAAAACGTTTAAAACCTAGCACATCAAACGCTGCATGGCATTAAAGACGGAGCGCTTCTCAAGTATTGACCAAGAAAGCGCCAGAAAAAGAGAGAAGACGATTTAGAAAAACATGAAAGAGTCAAAGAGGGGGTCCCCGCAATGCTAAGAGAGGCCCTCGCCGCTCTAAGTAGTTTCCCAAATTGGGGCCGCCGCCGCCATGGTTTCAAGGGGTCCTCGACATAGGTTTCCCTCCGCCATGCTTCCAAAGGGTCCCCGACATAGGCTTCCCGTCGATATGCTCAATAGGATCCCCGATGAAGGGTACCTGCCATTGTGCGCGAAGGGTCTCCGCTCTAAGGGTCGCCCCATTCCTAAAAGGTCACCGACGGTGGGGACCTCTTCTGGAACGTGAGAAGGCAGCCACGGCTCCCCACCCCACGTCTCAAGTTCATGGCATATTTTCAGGACCATGATTTTAAGTGCTCCCAAGGCTATAAATGTATCTTAAATGCCTCTTAAAAAGAGTAACCACTTTTTATCACTAAAAATCATCAAGTGTTGCTACCAGAGCTCTGAAGAACATCAAGAAACGTCCAAAGTCTAATTCAAAGAAGAAGAAGGAGAGAAAAGTTTAAACAAACATAAGTACGGAGCAGTGAATCTCTTCTTCTATGCAACTTCCTGAGTTTCAATGATGCTCTGAAACTTCTTGTGCTTCAATGAGGCGCTATGTTTCATCTGCTTCAAAATAAAATAATTTATGGGATGCTGAATAAAAAGAGTTATCCTTAAAATGCAAAGTAAAATGAGCTAACCGTGAACTGTTCGATGATTTATAATTCCTCGATAAGCCTTATGACGGATTTTGAAAATAAACTGTGTGATACTTGCAAAATCTATCTTTTGTCAGATGCTCTTCGGAGCTATCTTTATGTATACAGATGCTCATTCGAGTTATCCCCCCATGACGTTGTCCTCAAAATGGACTCTGTGAACCTATACATGGGTGTAAATTGAATAAATACACATACATATGAACTGGATATGAACTGCATAATGAAAGTTTAACAAAACAACGGTGGAGACCCCCTCCAACATTAGAAGAGTGGCGGTGACCCCTGACAGAGTTGGATATAGGTGCCTTCAAGGTAATTATCGTAGTTGTAGGAATATAATTATTGAATTTGAGGAGGGCCTATACCAAGAACAATCTTGCTCGAGATGATAGTACGCTACCTGGTTTGTATTTATCATTCATAAGTATACGTTTTACTTACTATAACGTATCACTACCACATGATGATAAAACCCATAGGATCTTTACTTGACTACCAGGATTATGATAAGGATCATACTAGTGGGGCCTGAATAGTCTATAAGTACATCCTTAAAAGTCTCTAGTCGTAGGAATATTGAGACCGCGCATCGGTATTCCAGTTTAGACGAGTGTATATATTTCATGACCTTGTACGGGGCGATGGCTGATCCAATAGCCACTGGTGTTTGATATCGATAATTGTATATAGGTGCTCATTGGATGAGTTACACTGGACGGACTAGCCAAGAACTCTTAGATGGTATTATACCAATCATCAGATAGCAGTTCTCTCGTGACATGAGTACAGGGTAGTTCTTAGACCCGAGATCGCCATAGCGTCTTTTGTGTGTTCCCATTGTACTTAGATTACTACCCTACCACGACTTTAAAGAGCCGTGCAAACAAGTTTTAGTTGGATACAGTCCCGAAGCACATAGAGGCAGTGAGCAGTCGAGAGAATTCATCTCTCCCGGTATAGGGAGTTTGATCTCGCACAGTGTACAGCTGGCTATGACCATAAGTCCTTGGCAAAGGTAGATGAAATTTACTGATAAGTGTTATTAGTAGTTTCTCAGATGGTCATAAGCTTGATGTCAGCACGACTTATCGAGTTATTGGGAGTCTGACGGTTTCCATCTCCCAGACCCGGTATGTGACAGTTAGACGAAAAGACCGGACTGTATGATGAGTGTCACTAATAGGCTCTAGCAGGGTACAAACGAGCTTTCTTGTCAACCGGCTTTTCGTTCAATACTTGGGTAGCCATTATGTACAGATAGTACCGCTGACGTGCTTATAGGTTAACCAGATGGGGAGTTGATCTGAAAGTGTTTCAGATCAATCGGATATGATCTTGACCTACTACCAACGTATTGTCAAGTCTTTAAAGTCCCATACAGAGAATGTTCCGGTTCTAGGAAAATGATGTAGTGCACGTACGACGATACGTGCGGGGTCCAATTAAACACGTGTATATGATACTATATGTATTAATTGGACGGTTGATACTAGCCTATTTATTTTTGAACCGGGTCATTAAATCAAGTGTTGATTTAATGATATTACTTATATATGACGATGCATATATAAACTAGTATTATTGTGTTATTCTCACTCTCCTATGTTTTGTTATATATCATATGCATGTTACATGTCGTGTACACATCTTTTACATGATGGCTATCATACACACATGTAAATATATTTATATGTGTTTTCTTTTTTATTTTAGATATCATTTTCTTTTTGGAATTTTATGAGCATGAGGTGGAAGCTTATTAAGCCTCCCTTCTCATACTCATAACAAATAGAAAGGGGAAGGTGTAAAAAATGATATGTGTGAGATATGTATTATTCTTACCATAACATTTTCTTACACTCTCTCTCATCCATGTAAAATGCAAGAAAGATAGATGAGAAGACTAAAAAGAAAGGAAAGAAAGAATGAGAGTTATGAGAGTTCACCATTTTCTACATCTCTTTCAATTGATGTTTAGCAAACACAATATGAGAGTTTCTTCAATTTGATTCAAGATGAAGGCAAAACCGGGAACCTTTGCATGGATCATCTTCGACGGAGTCGATTGGAAACCAAGCTTGTTCCCGGACCCTCGGAGCTTAGCCGAAATTCAAGGAGAGAAGGCCATTGCGCTACAAAGGTTATAGCCATCTTTCTGTTAGTTCAGATTTTATTGTTTGCAAGTTTTGAGTTTATGGTTGAATCTAGGGTTAGGAGGCTTGTGCTCTCTTGGAATTTTCGTTTTCGCTTCCGCTAAGTTTTAAAAACCCGTTCAGCGAGCACGAATAACTTTACAGTGGTATCAGAGCTTCTAGGTAGGGATGCCGGCCTATGGAGGGTTCTCACTGTGGTGACAGTTGTGGAGAAGCGCAGCTCTTACCCCCAAGATACCCCGTGCGGTTATATGGTCTGACGGGTTGTAGTCCGTCGTGAGGGGACTACGTAAAAAGTAGCTGCTGAGAGACCTATGGGCGCCACAGCCAGTTTTCACTGCGCTGACGACCTCTTTATAGTAGTATTAGAGCCGGCCATAGACCCTAACTTGCATCGGTACAAAGTTACGGTGTCGGATCACAAAACTTGCCATTTTCTAATTCCAGTTTTCAAGCCTTTGTTCATTTTTTAAAAATTCACTTAATTTTTTTTAAAGTATTGCAGAGTGATGTTTTACTTCTTAAAATGACGTGTTTCAAACCTGGGCCAACAACTCCAACATCCGGCCGCTGATAGCGGTTAAATAGCGGTCGTTTTAGCGGCTTTTGGCTCTAGATTTGTACAGTGGCTTGAACATTTAGAAATATGATTTTTAGTATTATTTGTTTTTCCCCAGATTTGAGATTTGATCTTGTTTGGTATTTGGGACGTTCAAGAAGTTTTGTGATCGAAACTGTAGCGTCGTTTTTCTGCTTTTAATGATATATGATATTGTCTATCTTTTATATGTCATTTAGACGATGTTTCTCAGTATTTATTTGAGATGGTTATGTTGTTTTACATATACTGTACTTGGAACGGTTTGGATTGTCGCGAAATGAATAGCCCTGTGCGTGTGATATGTTTTTCATTTCATTCATATTCTAACCAAAATATATATTCTTTTATTCGGGATGAGCGTCCGGTTTGTGGCCGCCGTTTCCACTTATTGTATTATTATTTATCGGGACTCGATCAAGTTGTGATCGATATTACCATTGTATTAATACATGTTTTAGGATTACTCCGATGAGAAGCACACTGGCAGCCGGGTTCTGGATTGTAGCGTGTGGCCATCTCAAGCAGTTGAGACCGGATCACTTGATTCTAGGACCGGCGGGCTTCTTGTCATGCTTGTAGAGGTTAGGATAGACCCGCGGAGGAGTGCTTAAGTCATCGAATTTGAGAAAGTGCTGGGTGGCCCCATCATGGTGAGGATGCCGGATCACCTCGTTTCTGGGATTGGAAGATGACTTGCCGCACTCGTAGGGGTCTGCTTTTGGCTACGCATGGGCTATTCACGCGACCGGAGAGTTTCGTGTATCGTTTATGGCTCGAACGAAATACATAATTCTTAGGTGATCCGACCATTCCAATTTCGTGATATTGTTTTCTCGCATACTGTAATGTGATTATTTGCGTGTGATGATGATATATATATATATATATATATATATATATATATATATATATATATATATATATAGAGAGAGAGAGAGAGAGAATAATGGAGAAAAGAGGCCATAGAAGAAAATTTCCTCCTATGGCGTGGAAAAAATACAACCTCCGCCAATTTTTTCGACGATCGGCCCCCATCATCTTCATCGTTATCATCTAAGATGTTGGTAAACCAAATTTCATGTGATTCTACAACTTTTTCACCGTTGATTTAGCAATGTAAAAAGTTCTATTGTCAGTAAACCGTTAATTTTGAACCCACTAAATCAACGGTGAAAAAGTTGTGGAATCACATGAAATTTGGTGTACGCACAACTTAGACGATGATGATGATGGGTGCCGATCGTCGGAAAAAATGGAGGAGGTTGTATTTTTTCCACGCCATAGGAGGAAATCCCTTCCTATGGCCTCTTTCCTCCATTAATCTCATATATATATATACACACGTTTTGCATCCGTGCTGGCACTGCCCTGCTGTAAGTTAAGTAATCTTACGGTGAATACCCGGTGCCCCATAGTGAATGCGGATGGCTTATATGTGCATTCTATTTTCTTTTTCATACTGTTTCTGTAATGATTGTGTGAGAAGGAAAATACTAGATAATGTGATTATCTAAAAGATGGGATTGCGTTAATAAGATTAATGCAAAGTAAAATAAACCTATACGTTCTATGAATCACTTTTTATCTAAAAAGGGAAATTTTAGTCGATTCTTTTGTTTTGCATCATGGCATTTGGTTAGGAATGTCTGTTCCCGCAAAATTTTTACACAAAAGAGCCCAAGGCATCAAATGGCAGCGATACGCTTAAGAAAATGCGAACCGGTATCTTCCGACCTGAATTTTGATAAACTCCCGAAGGAGAAATAGCTAAATTCTGATGATGTTGGAAGCATCTCGAAAAACCCTTCGATTTAATATATTATGGGCTTCATAATTCATCCGGGATCAAAAGTTATGAGCAAATATGCTATGCACTGTTCCCTGATTAAAAATCAGGAATTACCTCAATGAGGTATCACGTGCTCACACGCGATCAATGGTCACGTGTTGACACGTGATTGTTAAAACAGAAATAAAATAGCAAACGGTTGACGGAAATACCTCAATGAGGTGTCACGTGCTCGCACGTGACCAATGGTCACATATTGACACGTGATGGTTAAAACTGAAGCGTAAGTATACGCTGAGAAAAGGACTCAATTGGGGGTCACGTGCTCACACGTGACCAAGGGTCACGTGTCAATACGTGACTGGTTTCGAAAGCCTTACAGTTTAATAGAATTAAATTATAAAAGCTTCTAAATCTTTCCAAATGGAAATGGATTATGGGGACCGTTGGATTAAAGATCCAAGGGTGATTAAAAATCACCAATTTATGGAAAAATCTTAGACAAGGAAAGATTTCCCTAACTCTCACCAGAAATAACAAACAGAATATCTTTGGATTTAAAATCCAACGGTGAATAAAATTCACTGAATGATCTAAATGATCATATTAATTATGAAAACAAATCAAATCTTTCAATGAAAGATTTACTAAATAAATTGATTCTTTTCTTTCTCCTATAAATAGAAGCCAAGAAGAGAAGAGAAGAGATCTACTTTTTTGAGAGAAGAACAGAGAGAGGAGAATTTAATTCTCAAGAGAAAAAAAGAAAGGAGAATTTAATTCTCAAGAGAGAAAAGAGAGGAGAATTTAATTCTCAACAAAGAAAACCCTAGGTGAGAAAAGAAAGGGAATCAAAATTTCAAACAGAGAATTTAATTCTCAAAATCTAAGAGTTTAATTCTTCTATAAAAGAACTTAGTTCTTCCTCTGGTTGAAGATCTGCAAAGAGCACATCTCCCCATAAGTTGAGAATTTAATTCTTATCGGGTTGAGATCCTGCCATGCAGATCCAAAACTTAGAGGGGGAATTGAGTTTAGAGAATTTAATTCTTCCAAAACAAAGTTAGGGTTTAACCCTATATGAGAATTTAATTCTCCTAAAATTACAGAAATTTAATTCCTTCAAGATGGACAGAACTAGGGTTTAACCCTAATTGAGAATTTAATTCTCTCAGAATTACACCAATTTAATTCTTCAAGATGGACAGAACTAGGGTTTAACCCTAATCAAGAATTTAATTCTTTTACATGTATGGGAATTTAATTCCCCTAAAAGGATTAGGGTTTAACCCTATATAAGAATTTAATTCTTTCACAATAGGAATTTAATTCCTCCAAAATCATAATTAGGGTTTAACCCTACAGAGAATTTAATTCTTAAAAAATAAAGAGACTTAAGAGATCTCTGTGGATGAAAAGAATCAAGGTCACGTGACCCCTGAGAAGATATCCAAAAGTGAGAAGGAAGAAGCTTTAAGACAATGCCTCACGTACTCCCACGTGACTCCCAAAACGTAGAAAGAAAAAGCAAAGGAAATGAAGGCTTTGGGCGCTCTCACGTGTTACCACGTGACCCCTTGGCAAACGCTTTAACAATCAGCGCATAAATCCCCATCACGTGTCAACACGTGATGCTCGAAATAAAAATAATAGAAAAGTGTTTAACACTTAATTACAGAACGAAGTAAAGGGATCTGGACCCACCTTTTGGCGTCCTCACGTGTCCACACGTGACCCCTTTTTTCTTTAATGTTTAACACTAATTCAAGAACTCTATTCCCAGTGTTTAACACTGATTGTCTTTTAGTGTTTAACACTAATTTGAGAACTTTACTTTTAGTGTTTAACACTAATTTGAAAACTTTATTTCCAGTGTTTAACACTGTTGTTTTCTAGTGTTTAACACTAATTTGGGGATTATATTTCCAGTGTTTAACACTGATTGTCTTTTAGTATTTAACACTAATTTGAGAGTTCTATCTCCAGTGTTTAAAACTGTTGTTCTCATGTTTAACACTACTTTTAACCAAATTGGTTAATCTTCCTGAGGCAAGGCCTCCCACTCAAAATTGAGTAAATTCAGAGCTATAATGTTCCATACTCAGTCAAAAATAAAAATGTTACCAAAGCCCTCAAACTCTTGTTTAGCATTGCTAAATAATGTGGGATGAAACCTGACAAATGTCTAATGGGCCAACAAAGGGCCAACATTTTGAATCTAATTGGACTTAGCCCAAGTTAGCCATAAGTCCTTAATTCAGACTTAACTGAGCCAATGTGCTCACAACATAATTAATTGATCTTAGTTCCAAATTGGACTACAGATCACTTAATCCATATTGGTTCAAGGGTACATCTCTTCACTCCTCTGATATATGTCGTTGTAATCCTTCAACGTCTTCAGAAAGGTGACGGGTCCCGACAACCAGCAAATCCTACAGCCTATGATGTCTCTAAACTTGGACTGTGGGGTCCTTAAACGCATGGACTATGATGTCCTTAACCTCGGACTGTGGGGTCCTTTTAAACCCACGGACTATGATGTCCTTAACCTCGGACTGTGGGGTCCCTTTAAACCCACGGACCACTATGTCCTTAAACTGGTATCGGACCACTATGTCCTTAAACTGGTATTGGACCACTATGTCCTTAAACTGGTAATGGACCACCATGTCCTTAAACTGGTCATCGACCACAATGTCCCTAAACTAAACAATTGAGTCTAAATGCTCTCTTGTTGGATCTAAACGATCCCGTTAAGTTGATCTTAGTCTGAAATGAGACTAACGTATCCTTAACAGACGTTTAAGTTGATCTTAGTCTCAAATGAGACTAACGTGTCCTTAAACCAACCCCCAAACCCAAATCTAAGAAGATACGGATTTGGACTAATTCACGTCCTACGGGCGACAACATAAATTAGTCTCCGTATACAATCCACGGGAAACCAAAAATAAAACAAACACCCACGACACGAAGTGACCATCTATAGAAGGAGAAAGTGGTTACCGCGATGCGGTAGCGTAATTAACTGCAGGGGCTTGCGCCTGCAGGGAAGAGCGTCCCCACAATCAAAAACCCCTCAAATGAGGGGGAATCTGACGAAGTCTGCTACATCGGTCGCATCCGTTTAAATCTTCGATACATGGTGCCGTAAATCAACTTGGTATCTTCGGAGAGGTGGACGGATAGCACCAATTAGCATCTACCCCGAATTTCAGGTAAGACGTTTGTCTTGCGCGTCTTTCGGAGGGGAACAGATTCTGGCACGCCTGGTAGGACCTTTTTCTCTTTCCACTCCACACTTCGTGTGTCGTGTTCGCGAATGAATCGCGGTTTGTTATGGTTGCCTGTGGATTCAAGGTACTAAGATTTGGTGTCTTGCTCCGTGCAAAAAATCGAAGATTAATAGCTTCAAACTGCACTCATTGCAACAACTCCCACTCCATCCAAGCCGGAGGAGTGACCTACGGGCCCCAAGCGGCCTCCATCTTTGCTATGCCGGTGGAACAGGTCACTCAGGCCACCACTGGATTGTTCTTCGGGACCATGCTCCCACCTATGAGCTTCAACACCGCTGTACCATCACAAAAAGCTCCCAAGAAGTCGGTCTTTGATCGGCTTGCTACTACTGCGGCACCTCTCAGCGGGTCGCCCAAATCAGGCGCCTCGATCTTTAACAGGTTGGGCCAAAACTCATGTGGGCCCATGAAGAAGCCTGCAATACCAGAAGGTGCTATTCCAAAGAGGATAGCCATCCCTGCTCCCGAAGTCGTCAAAGCGGCTTTCCCTGCCAAAGGGTCAGTCTTCATAAGACTGACTGTTTCAGCTCCCACTTCAGGCGAAGTCTTCAAAGCTACTTCTCCTGCCCAGAGGTCTGTCTTTGACAGATTGCACACTGCTTCTCAACGGACGTCAGTATTCGAGAGGCTGATACCAACAACCCTCCGCCAAGACAGGGGGCATGATGAAGTCATCCCCATAGCTGAACCAACACCATCAGCGCGACATGCTCGCTGTCGTCACTGGCACCGAGTAAGAAAGGCTGGGGGAATCTCTCCGTCTGGACTTACTCCACCCGCTCCAACGGTGGAGACCGATGCTGCTGTTCCAACTGGAAACAACTTTAAATTGCTGAACAAGGTGCGCAGGAACTCTCCTATCGCCATGCTGAAGAGATCTCCTCCACCTGCGGAGAGTGCCCCAAAAGCGAAGCCAGAGCAGCCCCCTCAACGGCTTTCCTCCAAAATTTATAAAGTCTGGCGACAGGTTCAGGGATCGGTGATTGATCAAGACCACTCTCGCCGGCCAAAGAAGCTTAAAGCTCGACAAGGAGAAAACCATCCTGTCAAGCCATCAAAGGCAACAGCCGTCTGGGTGCCCGCTACAACGGCTCTCTCAACTTCGACCACCCACAAGAGGAGAAGGCCAGAGAAAGTCCCCGCATCTGCGACGAATCGCAAAGACGCTAAGCCCAAACGCTCCAAGTCTGGGGGCATAACGGTGCATACTGTTTACATGGCTTCCGGAAAAGAGGAAAGCCGCACTTCGACGGGCCATCGACCGCTCACCCGATCGATAACAAAGGCTCAGGAACAACAACAATAAAAACTTCAAGAAATGCTAACAGCTATGGCCACACTTACGGAACCGAAAGTAAGCCCGGAGACATCCTCAGAGCAGCACCGTGAGTAGGAAACTGATGCTGAATTCCTTCGGAGAATGCTCGAAAAGAAGGACAAGGAGGCCGCGGAACAAGCGGCCAATATAAAGCAAATGGCTCTTCTATTCCAAGATATGATGGGCATGATGATCCAGCCGGACCCTCCAGCTGAAGATCCTCTGATTATCCTCGAAAATGACCGGGTGGAGATGTCAAACCCTCTTCCAGCTTTATCAGCAGCCAAAGAGAAAACTATTTCCAAAGTTGCGCTCGATGATTATATTGCTCAGCAAATACGAGCTCACCAGGCAAATGAAGCGGCTGGCCAAATTGTCAAGACCGGACGACCCTATCCGGGCTGGTACGACTAAATAAGTTACCCGCCGGGATACACGATCCCCAAATTCCATGTGTACAAGGGGACAGGCAATCCCCATCAACATGTCGCTCAGTTCAGGGCTCTATGCGGCAATACTGGAGGCGACGACAAACTGTTGCTTCGCCAATTCTTCGGCAGCCTAGCAGAAACGGCCTTCGAATGGTGTTCGGAGCTGCCCAACGACTCTGTCAAAACATTTGCAGAGATGGAGCTGCTGTTTACACAGAGATTTGCAAGCGCTAGCGAGCGCACCCCGATCACCGCATTGATCAACGCCAGGGTAAGGCCGGACGAAACATGGGTTCAATATGCAATATGGTGGCGGAACTTATGGTCGAAATGCGAACAACGTATCAAAGAGGCTCCTGCGGTAGGCATGTTTGTGGGTACTCTCGACCCCCAAGCGACCATCTCGCAATTCATGATGTTCTTCAAGCCAACTACTTTCTAGGCCTTGATCGACAAGCTGGACCAAATGGACCAAATGGGTCACAGACCATCTCCTTCAAAGGCGGATCCTCGGAATGAAAAGGGGAAAGGAAAAGCGACTTTCGTCGCCAATACTCAACAACAGCCGAGCAACTTAAAGCCGGTTATTCGCCAAGATAACGTGCGTCCACGCCCATCCCTCGAGGAGAGACTGGGACAACCTTACTCGTTTCCCCAGGATAAAACAAGGAGACTGTTCGAGATGGCAGTGCGCAACAAACTCATCAATCTGCCGGATCCAAAACGTCCGTTGCAGCCAGACGATGTCAACAATCCTAATTACTGTCCTTACCACCAAGCAGTAAGCCATCCAATCGAAGATTGCTTCATCTTCAAAGGCTGGATGGAGGACCAATACCAACAAGGCAAGTTCGTATTATCCGAAAACTGGAAAGTGAACCCGCCACAACCTCACGCCTCTAAAAAAGTGGACGTGCCGGGGGCATCGTGCTCATTCATAAGGGAAGCCCCGTGGGAGGTCGCTCTTTCAGCCAAAACTAAAAGAATGCTGAAGGATCTCCAAACATGTCCGGCGATCAGGTGGAAAAATCCACTGGAACCCGAGATCATCGAGGGAATGCTGAAACCGCGCCCAACTCCAGAAACGGGTGGTGATGGTCAGAGCGCTCACACCCAGCCATCAAAGTTTTCGAAGAAGAAGAAGAAGACCAAAAAGCCCATGCAGCCTGGTGACAAGCGCATGGACCTGCAAAAACAGATTGACGCGTTGGAAGAATATAATCAGAAGGCGCGGACCCCAGTCACACTCCAAGAATTTCTCAGCCACGTCCTTGAGGACGGAGATGATGACAATGGAGAAGACTCGTCGGATGAATCTGAAGATTATGTGGCAAGCTGCCATATGATCTCTCACTCGTCAATAAATGACGAAGAAGCTCCTTACACAGAGAAGCTGGGGGCAGATCTTGAGCCAGAACTTCTAGGACCATCAGACGAAATGATTGATGCATTCCTGAACGAAGCCCGTCTTAAAAGAAAAACTGACCGAGAGCGCGAGATGGCCATATTCGAGAAAGCCAAACGCCGGCGACTAGATGAAAGGGTCGAAACACTCCCACCGGATCAAAGTACATCCGACGCAAATGAAAGCAGGATCAAGACAAGGAAACGATTCGCCAAAGCCATATCGATAGGGATGAAGCTGTCCTCTTTCAGAGAAAATTCTCCTGGCGGTATACATCTTGATGAAGCGGACGTACATCCTAACTTCTGCTTATATCATCAAAAGATTGTGCACCCAACCAAAGAGTGCAATGCCTTTAAAAACTGGTGGCAGGGATACGTTGCTCATCGGCAGCACGTTCAGCGATTGAAGCGCAAAACTCGTCGGAAACAGAGAAGCACGACAAATGAGCATATGAAAAATGTCGGCAACGGTCGCATGGTTGACGGCAGAAGATCGCAAGCCCTCACCTTCGGGAGCAATTCTGAAGAAGAAATGACTCTCAGCCCTCTCTTCAAAGAATCCACTTCAGGAAAAGAGAAAGAAAAGAAGAGCTGCGAGAACGTTCAGCTGCGCAATCGCACACTACCCGAAAAGAATTTCGGACCCGCAAACAAGGGATCGAACAAAAGGGATAAGGAGAATAGAAAAGCGACCTTCGTCGCCAACGCTCAACAACAGCCGAGTAACCCGAGACCGTTTGGTCGTCAAACCAACAAGCCGCGATATCTCAATGAGAAGATGAAACGTCCTTACTCGTTTCCCAGAGATAAAACAAACAGACTGTTCGAGCTAGCGGTGCGCAGCAGGTTCATCACTCTGTCGGATCCAAAACGTCCGTTGCAGCCAGGCGATATCAACAATCCTAAATATTGTCCCTACCACAGAGTAATGGGTCACCCACTCGAAAATTGCTACGTCTTCAAAGGCCGGATTGAGGATGAATACTAACAGGGCAAATTCGCGTTGTCTGACAACTGGAAGGTGAGCCCGCCACAACCACATGATCCGAAAAAAATAGACATGCCGGAGGCATCATGCTCGTTCATAGAGAAAGCCTCATGGACCACTATGTCCTAAAACTGGCTGTTGATTGAAACATCGTTAAACTAATACCAACCCGCGGCACTTTCAGGCTGACGTGGTAAAAAAAACGGTATGTCCATAAGCAAAATGGGCACGGATGAAAACCCGAAAGGGCGCCGTGAGTAAAAACAGCAGGACTACCGGCGAGTCTTGTGAAAACCCGAAAGGGCGCAACCTCGATCGAATAAAAAAAAGAAAAAAGAAGAAAAATGGTATGTCCACAAGCAATAAGGGCACGAATGAAAACCCGAAAGGGCTCCTTGAATAAAAACAGCAGGGCTACCGGCGAGTGTTTGTGAAAACCCGAAAGGGCGCAACCTCGTTAAAAAACGCTTGCAAGGTCCTCTCGACCTTGTGTGGAGAAACCACCCGTGTGAGATCCTTACGACTCATAAGGAGCAACACACTTAGGAATCCCCATGACTCCTAAGGAGAAATTACACTTGCGAGATCCTTACGACTCGTAAGGAAAACCCTCTTATGAGACCCTCACGGCTTATAAGATTTGAAAGTCTTAAGCTACAGGGATCTGAACCTGTTCTTAAGCAGCCCCCCCCCCCACAACCTCCCATTATGACCTACAAGCGGCTCAATGTTGACCCTTGTGCACAATCCACGGGCGCGAATAAACATTTCCCTAACAAAGTCCCACCAGCGACTAGGGATATGCTCACATGGTGAACGACCCTTGTAAGTCATCTCGATTTATAAGGAGAAAACCCTCTTGTAAGAGCCTTACGACTTACAGAAACGGGTGGTGATGGTCAGAGCGCTCACACCCAGCCGTCAAAGTCTTCGAAGAAGAAGAAGAAGACCGAAAAGCCCGTGCAGCCTGGTGACAAGCGCACGGACCTGCAAAAACAGATTGACGCGTTAGAAGAATATAATCAGAAGGTGCGGACCCCAGTCACACTCTAAGAATTTCTCAGCCACGTCCTTAAGGACGGAGATGATGACAATGGAGAAGACTCGTCGGATGAATCTGAAGATTATGTGGCAAGCTGCCATGTGATCTCTCACTCGTCAATAAATAACGAAGAAGCTCCTTACACAGAGAAGCTGGGGGCAGATCCTGAGCCAGAACTTCTAGGACCATCAGACGAAATGATTGATGCATTCCTGAACGAAGTCCATCTTAAAAGCAAAGCTGATCAAGAGCGCAGGATGGCCATATTCGAGAAATCCAAACGCCGGCGACTAGATGAAAGGGTCGAAACACTCCCACCGGATCAAAGTACATCCGACGCAAATGAAAGCAGGATCAAGACAAGGAAACGATTCACTAAAGCCATATCGATGGGGATGAAGCTGCCCTCTTTCAGAGAAAATTCTCCTGGCGGTATACATCTTGATGAAGTGGACGTACATCCTAACTTCTGCTTATATCATCAGAAGATCGCACATCCTACTGAAGATTGCAACTCCTTTAAGTGTTGGTGGCAAGGGTATGTCGCTCACAGGCAACACTTCAACAAGACAAAGCGTAAAGCTCGTAAACAACGGAAAAATGCGACAAATGAGCGTAAAAGAATTGCCGGCAATTGTCATAGGGTTGATCCCGGGGGATCGCGAGTTCTCACCTTCGGAAACGACTCCGACGAAAAAGTAGCCCTCGGTTCTCTCTTCAAGGAATCCATCTCTGAAACGAAAGAATTGAGGAGCTGCGAGAACATTCAGCCGTGCAATTGCACGCTACCCGGAAAGAATCTCGGACCCGCGAACAAGGGATCGAACAAAAGGGATAAGGGGAATGGAAGAGTGACCTTCATCGCCAACGCTCAACAACAGCCGAGTAACCCGAGACCGTTTTGTCGTCAAAACAACAAGCCGCGATACCTCAATGAGAAGTTGAAACGTCCTTACTCGTTTCCCAAAGATAAAACAAAGAGATTGTTCGAGCTAGCAGTGCGCAGCGGGCTCATCACTCTGCCAGATCCAAAACGTCCGTTGCAGCCAGGTGACGTTAACAATCCTAACTATTGTCCCTACCACAGAGTAATGGGTCACCCACTCGAAAATTGCTACGTCTTCAAAAACTGGGTTGAAGACCAATACCAACAGGGCAAGTTCGCGCTGCCCGAAAAATGGAAGGTGAACCCACCACAACCACATGCTCCGAAAAAGATGGACATGCCGGGGGCATCGTGCTCTTTCATAGAGAAAGCCCCATGGACCAAAAAGTCCGTAGACTAGAAACTCGCCTCAAATGTGGCAACGATAGACCGAAACGTCGTTAAACTAACGATGGACCACTATATCCTAAAACTGGCTGTAGACCAAAACGTCGTTAAACTAACGATGGACCACTATGTCCTAAAACTGGCTAAAGACCGAAACGTCGTTAAACTAATGATGGACCACTATGTCCTAAAACTGGCTGATGACCGAAACGTCGTTAAACTACTACCAACCCGCGGCATCTCCAGGCTGACGTGGTAATAAAAAAAACCGGTATGTCCATAAGCAAAATGGGCACGGATGAAAACCCGAAAGGGCTCCGTGAGTAAAAACAACAGGGTTGCCGGCGAGTGTTTGTGAAAACCCGAAAGGGCGCAACCTCGTTAAAGACACTTACAGGGTCCTCTCGACCTTGTAAGGAAAAACCACCCGTGTGAGATCCTTACGACTCACAAGGGAGTAACACACTTAGGAATCCTCACGATTCCTAAGGAGAAATTACACTTGCGAGATCCTCACGACTCGTAAGGAGAACTTTCTTATGGGACCCTCACGGCTCATAAGATTTGAAAGTCTTAAGTTACAGAGACCTGAACCTGTTCTTAAGCAACCCACACAACCTTCGATATTGCCCTACAAGCGGCTCAATTCTGACCCTTGTATACAATCCACGGGCGCGAATAAACATTTTCCTAACCGAGTCTCATCCGTGACTAGGGATATGTTCGCACGGTGAACAACCCTTGTGAGTCCTCTCGACTTATAAGAAGAAAACTCCCTTGTAAGATCCTTACGACTTATAAGAGACCATGCACTTAGGAATCCTCACGATTCCTAAGGAGAAAACACACCTGCGAGATCCTCACGACTCGTAGGGAGAAACACCTTTATGAGACCCTTACGGCTCATGAAGTCAAAAGCCTTAGTAGACAGAACCCTAACCCTGTTTACTAAGCCACCTTTGTTCGACATCAACAAAGGCAAATGATGATTCGCTCCTGGTAATATCCCAGTGGTAGCGATGCTGATGCCTAAAACGGTATCAAATTCCAAGTCCTTTTATGGCAAATGATGATTCGCTCCTGGCAATATTCCAGTCGCGACGATGTTGATGCCAAGATTGGTATCAGATTCCAAATCCCCTACTCGCGAGAAAAAATCAGCGAGCCAAAAAAAATGCATATGAAATAGCCGAAATGATGGGGCAACTTGCAACAAAATCAGCAAGTAAAAATGTATGCATACAAAAACAGCCGAAATGATTGGGAACTCGCAATAAAAAGCAGCGAGTAAAAAGAAAAATAGCCGAAATGATTGGGCAATCGCGATTCTCGCGATATAAAAAGCTGAAATGATAGAGCATCGCGGAAAGAATAAAAAAATTGATGAAAGAATGAAACTTTATGCCCTACAGGTGATATCATATCAATCCCTATATATAATCCAGGGGCACAAACAAAGAGGGAACCATACCTTCCCAACAGGCTCCATCAGAAAGCGAAGCCAAATCTCGACGGTTCATAGACAAGCTAGAGACAACCTCGACATTTGTCGCAATATTGCAGACACATTGTCAACAAATGAAGCAAAGGAAGATCCCTAGCTTCAGGATCTCAACGTCAACATCGACAACTTAGAGATCACCAACAGCGTTTCTCCTCATTCCAACCAGATGCAGACGTGACGTCAACAATTGACCTCAGAGTCGCAACGAAACGGAACCATAGCAAAGTCCCTAGTTCCAAATCTCAATGGATACATCTGCAGCCTGGAGACCAACAACGGTGTGCCTACTCATTCCAGCAGGACACAGATGTTACACCATCAAGCGGAGTGATGGCAAAATCCCAGCTTCACCTCAGCGTTCGTCTCGTTACAGCAGACGCAATGTCAACAACGGTGTTCCTTCGCAGTCCAGCAGGATGTAAATGCAATGTCAACAAAAGACCCCATGGTCAGTAAAGCAGAGTGACGGCAAAATCCTAGCTCCATCTTAGCATTCGTCTTGATACAGCAGACGCAATGTCAACAATAGTGTCCTTCTTTCGACAGGATTCGGACGCACCAAAACAAAACGAAGCAAAGGCCAAATTCCTAGCTTCAGGGTCTTAACGGTAAGTCATATAAAACCGGAAAGACAATCAGAGATCATCTCACACCAACATGGAGTGATCACCACCGCGATATTCGTCTCGATACAGCAGACGCAATACCAACAAATGAAGCAAAGGCCAAATTCCTAGCTTCAGGGTCTTGACGGTAACTCATATAAAACCTGAAAGACAATCGGAGATCATCCCACACCAGCGCGGAGTGGTCACCACCTCGACATTCGTCTCGTTACAGCAGACGCGATGCTAGCAAACGAAGCAAAGGCCAAATTCCTAGCTTCAGGGTCTTGACGGCAAGTCATATAAAGCCTGAAAGACAATCGGAGATCATCTCGCACCAGCGCGGAGTGGTCACCACCTTGACGATCGTCTCGATACAGCAGATGAAATGTCACCCCAGCGTTCTTCCCCCAGCAGGATTCAGACGCGCCAAAGCAAATGAAGCAAAGGCTAAATTCCTAGCTTCAGGGTCTTGACGGCAACTCATATAAAGCCTGAAAGACAATCGGAGATCATCTCGCACCAGCGTGGAGTGGTCACCACCTCGACGATCGTCTCAATACAGCAGATGAAATGTCACTACGGCGTCCTTCCTCCAACAGAATTCGGACACGCCAAAGCAAATGAAGCGAAGGCCAAATTCCTAGCTTCAGGGTCTTGACGGTAACTCATATAAAGCCTGAAAGACAATCGGAGATCATCTCGCACCAGCGCGGAGTGGTCACCACCTCGACGATCGTCTCGATACAGCAGATGAAATGTCACCCCAGCGTTCTTCCCCCAGCAGGATTCGGACGCGCCAAAGCAAATGAAGCAAAAGGCCAAATTCCAAGCTTCAGGGTCTTGACGGCAACTCATATAAAGCCTGAAAGACAATCGGAGATCATCTCGCACCAGCGCGGAGTGGTCACCACCTTGACAATCGTCTCGATACAGCAGACGAAATGCCACCCCAGCGTTCTTCCCCCGGCAGGATTCGGACGTGCCAAAGCAAATGAAGCAAAGGCTAAATTCCTAGCTTCAGGGTCTTGACGGCAACTCATGTAAAGCCTGAAAGACAATCGGAGATCATCTCGCACCAGAGCGGAGTGGTCACCACCTCGACGATCATCTCAATACAGCAGATGAAATGTCACTACGGCGTCCTTCCTCCAACAGAATTCGGACACGCCAAAGCAAATGAAGCGAAGGCCAAATTCCTAGCTTCAGGGTCTTGACGGTAACTCATATAAAGCCTGAAAGACAATCGGAGATCATCTCGTACCAGCGCGGAGTGGTCACCACCTCGACGATCGTCTCGATACAGCAGATGAAATGTCACCCTAGCGTTCTTCCCCCAGCAGGATTCGGACGCGCCAAAGCAAATGAAGCAAAGGCCAAATTCCTAGCTTCAGGGTCTTGACGGCAACTCATATAAAGCCTGAAAGACATTCGGAGATCATCTCGCACCAGCGCGGAGTGGTCACCACATCAACGATCATCTCGATACAGCAGATGAAATTTCACCCCAGCATTCTTCCTCCAGCAGGATTCGGACGCGCCAAAGCAAACGAAGCGAAGGCCAAATTCCTAGCTTCATGCGTCTTAACGGCAAGTCATATAAAGCCTGAAAGACAATCGGAGATTATCTCGCACCAGTGCGGAGTGATCACCACCTCGACGTTCGTCTCGATACAGCAGACGCAACATCACCAAAAGGAGCCACGGCAAAATCCCTAGTTCCAAACCTCGACGGTTCACCAGCAACCTAGAGACAACCACGACATTCGTCACGATACAGAGGACGCAATGCCAGCAAATGAAGCAAAGGCCAAATTCCTAGCTTCAGGGTCTTAACGGCAAGTCATATAAAGCCTGAAAGACTATCGGAGATCATCCCACACCAGCGCGGAGTGGTTATGACTCATCGGGGCTCTCCAAAATGAGCTTAACCTCAAGTAAAAAGCGGCATGGCAAAATTCCTAACGCTTGCTCTCCCGACGGTCAAACTGCCTAGGAGGGTTGCTTGAAGACGTCTTTTCCAGCCCCCGAAGGGATCAGAGACACGACATGTCGCAAGGCTACTCGAACAGCAAAACTGCCTATCGAGGAATACATCAGCAACGCAACAGTACGACGGCCAAAATACTAGTACCACAGACCCTAACGGACCTTTGTCGTAAAGAGCAGAGGTTAACTGTGACGTTAGGACATTCTTGCAAGAAATGCTCGATTCGTCTCGACTCGTTAGGAAATTAGTGTCTTTGCGAGAAATGCTCGATTCGTCTCGACTCGTGAGGAAAAGCTTTAGGCAGCGGGGATTAAAAAACCTGTTTCCTAAGCACTGGGACCCTACAAGTCGATCCAAAATGGTCTCTTGCATACTATCCACGGATCACACTCTCCAAAGTCGAATCTCGACAAAGAGGGAAACAACCGCTTACGGGTCCTCTCGACTCGTAGGAGGGAAAATTCTCTTATAAGATCCTTACGACTTATAAGAGAAAACACACTTAGGAGTCCTCACGACCCCTAAGGAGAAAATACACCTACGAGATCCTCTCGATCTGTACGGAGAAAAATCTTTGTGAGACCCTCACGGCTCATAAAGTTGAAAAGTCTTAGGCTACAAGGACCCTAAACTTGTCTCCTAAGCCCTCAATTCCATGGCTACTCATAACTTTGCACTACTCCACCCACGTATATACTTACGTGGGCAAAATAGTAGGGGGTATTTGTTCCCGCCAAAAATTTCTGCGCAGAAGAGTCCAAGGTATCAAATGGCAGCGATATGCTTAAGGAAATGCGAACCAATATCTTCCGGTCTGTATTTTGATAAACTCCTGAAGGAGGAACTGTTAAATTCTGATGGTATCGAAAGTATCTCGAAAAATCCTTCGATTTGATATATTATGGGCTTCATAATTCATCCAGGATCAAAAGTTATGAGCAAATATGTTATGCACTGTTCCCTGATTAAAAATCAGGAATTACCTCAATGAGGTATCATGTGCTCACACGTGATCAATGGTCACGTGTTGACACGTGATAGTTAAAACATAAATAAAAACAAACGGCTGAAGAAGGACTCAATTGGGGGTCACGTGCTCACACGTGACCAATGGTCACGTGTTGACACGTGATAGTTAAAACATAAATGAAAAAACAAATGGCTGAAGGAAATACCTCAACGAGGTATCACGTGCTCACACGTGACCAATGGTCACGTGCTGAAACGTGATGGTTAAAACAACAACATAAACAAGCGGCCGTTAAAGAACTCAATTGGGGGTCACGTGCTCACACGTGACCAAGGGTCACGTGTCAGCACGTGATTGGCTTCGAAAGCCTTATAGTTAATAGAATTAAATTCTAAAAGCTTCCAAATCTTTCCAAATGGAAAAGGATTATGGGGACCGTTGGATTAAAGATCCAAGGGTGATTAAATATCACCAATTTATGGAAAGATCTTAGACAAGGAAAGATTTCCCCTAAAATCTCACCGGAAATAACAAATAGAATATCTTTGGATTTAAAATCCAACGGTGAATAAAATTCATTGAATGATCTAAAGGATCATATTAATGATGAAAACAAATCAAATCTTTCAATGAGATATTTGCTAAACAAATTGATTCTTTTCCTTCTCCTATAAATAGGAGCCAAGAAAAGAAGAGAAGGGACTTTTTTTGGAAAGAAACACAGAGAGAGGAGAATTTAATTCTCAAGAGGGAAGAAAAGAAAGGAGAATTTAATTCTCAACAAAGAAAACCGTAGGTGAGAAAAAGGAAAAAGATCAATTTCAAAAAGAGAATTTAATTCTCAAAATCCAAGAGTTTAACTCTTATACAAAAAAGAACTTAGTTCTTCTTCTGGTTGAAGATCTGCACAGAGCACATCTCCCCATAAGTTGAGAATTTAATTCTCATCGGGTCGAGATCCTGCCATGCAGATCCTAAACTTAGAAAGGGAATTGAGTTTTGAGAATTTAATTCTCTCAAAGTTACAGGAATTTAATTTCTCCTAAAATGAAACTAGGGTTTAACCCTAATCAAGAATTTAATTCTTTTACATATCTGGGAATTTAATTCCTTTAAAAAGAAATCAGGGTTTTATCCTAAATAAGAATTTAATTCTTTCACAATAGGAATCTAATTCCTCCAAAATCATAATTAGGGTTTAACCCTGCAGAGAATTCAATTCTTAAAAAATCTCTGTTCATGAAAAGAACTAGGATCACGTGCCCCCACGTGACCCTTGAAAAGATCCCTGAAGAAAAGAAGCTTTGAGGCAATGCCTCACGTGCTCCCACGTGACTCCCAAAATGCAGAAAGAAAAAACAAAATAAAAGAAGCTTTGGGCGCTCTCACGTGTCCCCACGTGACCCCTCAGCAAGTGCTGTAATTATCGATGCATAAATCCCCATCACGTGCCAACACGTGATACCCTAAAATAAAGATGAAAAGTGTTTAACACTTATTCGCAGATTTGAGGATAAAGCAAAAGAAGATCTGGCTCCACATTTAGGGCGCCCTCACGTGTCCCCACGCGACCCCTAACAAATCCCTTTAATATCCAATGGGTGGATGCCTATCACGTGCCCGCACGTGATGGCCAGGAAATGAAAGGTGTTTAACACTTAATTGCAGAACGAAGAAAAGGGATCTGGTCCCCCCTTTGGGCGCTCTCACGTGTCCACACGTGACCCCTCTGTCTTTAGTGTTTAACACTAATTTGGGGATTATATTTCCAGTGTTTGACACTGATTGTTTCTAGTGTTTAACACTAAATTAAAGATTATATTTCCAGTTTTTAACACTGATTGTCTTTTAGTGTTTAACACTAATTTGAGAGTTCTATCTCCAGAGTTTAACACTGTTCATTTCAAACAAATGTCTAATGACCCAGAAAAATGTCTAATGGCCCAAAGGGCCAATATTTCAAATATAATTGGACTTAGCCCAAACCGGCCATAAGTCCTCAAATCATCTTGAACTGAGCACATCTGCTCTTTCAACCAACTTTGGTTCAAGGGTACATCTCTGAACTCCTCTGATATTTGTCGTTGTAATCCTTCAACGTCGTCAGAGAGGTGACAGGTCCCGATAACCCACATCAATATGGACTGTGGGGTCCTTAAACTCATGGACTGATGCCTCTTTAAACTTATGAACTAATGCGTCCTTAAACTAACATTTGTCCCCAAAACGGGAATGATGGACCACTATGTCCCTAAACTGGAAATGGACCACCATGTCCCTAAACTGGAACAATAGAGCCCAAACGCTCTTTTGTCGGATCTAAACGATCTCGTCAAGTTGATCTTAGTCTCAAACTGGACTAACGTATCCTTAACAAACGTTTATGTTGATCTTAGCCTCAAATACGGCTAACGTATCCTTAAACCCTCAAACAGACTTTAGTCCCAAATTGGACTACATGTCTCCCAACCAACCTTGGTTCAAGGGTACTTTTTTGAACTCCTCTGACATCTGTCGTTGTAATCCTTCAAACGTCGTCAGAGAGGTGACGGGTCCCGACGGCCATACATTAAATGGACCACTATGTCCCTAAACTGGAACAATAGAGCCCAAATGCTCTTTTGTCGGATCTAAACGATCCTGTTAAGTTGATCTTAGTCTCAAATTAGACTAACGTATCCTTAACAAACGTTTGAGTTGATCTTAGTCTCAAATATGGCTAACGTATCCTCAAACCAAAACCCCAAACCCAAATCTAAGAAAATACGGATTTGGACTAATCCACGTCCTACGGGCGACGATATAAATTAGTCTCCGTATACAATCCATGGGAAACCACAAACAAAACAAACATCCACGACATGAAGTGACCATCTGGAGAAGGAGAAAGTTGTTACCGCGATGCGGTAGCGTAATTAACTGCAGGGGCTTGCACCTGCAGGGAAGAGCGTCCCGACAATCAAAAACCCCTCAAACGAGAGGGAATCTGATGAAGTCTGCTATATCGGCCGCATCCGTTTAAACCTTCGATACATGGTGCCATAAATCAACTTGGCATCTTCGGAGAGGTGGATGGATAGCACCAATTAGCATCTGCCCCAAATCTCAGGCAAGATGCCCATAGCTTGGCCGCTATTCGGAGGGGAACAACGACTCCTAAGGAGAAAATGCACCTACGAGATCCTCATGACTTGTAGGGAAAAATACCTTCATGAGACCCTTACGGCTCATGAAGTCAAAAGCCTTAGTCGACAGGATCCTAACCCTGTTTACTAAGCCACCTTTGTTCAACATCGACAGAGGCAAATGATGATTCGCTCCTGGCAATATCCCAGTAGTAGCGGTGCTGATGCCGAAATCGGTGTCTAATTCTGAGCTCGCAGCGAAAAGCCAGCAAGCCACACATGCATACGAAATGGCCGAAATGATGGGGCAACTTGCAGACAAAATCAGCAAGTAAGAATATATGCATGCAAAATAGCCGAAATGATAGGGCAACTCGCAATAAAAAGCAGCGAATAAAAATAAAATAAATAGCCGAAATGATTGGGCACATGCATACGAAATAGCCGAAATGATGGGGCAACTTGCAAAAAAATCAGCAAGTAAAAATATATGCATACAAAATAGCCGAAATGGTTGGGCAACTCGCAATAAAAAATAGCAAGTAAAAAATAAATAAATAAATAAATAGCCGAAATGATTGGGCACCGCGAAAATAGCCGAAATGATTGGGCAATCGCGACTTTCGCGATATAAAAGCTGAAATGATAGAGCATCGCGGAAAGAAATAAAAAGAAAATAAAATGAAACTTATGCCCTACAGGTGATGTCACAGCAATCCCTGTATACAATTCATGGGCGCAAACAAAGAAGGAATCACACTCCTCCTCCCCCAGGTTCACAGGTAGCCTGGAGATCATCTCAACATTCATCTCGTTACAGCAGACGCAACGTAAGCAAAGCGGAGCAATGGCAAAATCCCCAACTCTACCTCAGCATTCGTCTCGTTACAGCAGACGCAATGTCAACAACGGCGTTCCTTCGCAGTCCAGCAGGATGTAGATGCAACGTCAACGAAAGATCCCATGGTCGAAACAAAGCGGAGTGACGGCAAAATCCCAACTCCACCGCGACATTTGTCTCGTTACAGCAGACGCAATGCCAATAAATGAAGCGAAGGCTGAATTCCTAGCTTCAGGGTCTTGACGGTAACTCATATAAAACCTGAAAGACAGTCGGAGATCATCCCACACCAACATGGAGCGGTCACCACCTCGACGTTCGTCTCGATACAGCAGACACAACGACAACGCAAACGGAGCAAAGGCAAAATTCCTAGCTTCAAGGTCTTGACGGCAACTCATATAAAACCTGAAAGACTACGGGAGATCATCCCACATGGAGTGGTCACCACCTCGACGTTTGTCTCGATACAGCAGACAAAATATCACTACAGTGTCCTTCCTCCAACAGGATCCGGACACGCCAAAGCAAACGAAGCAAAGGCCAAATTCCTAGCTTCAGGGTCTTGACGGTAACTCATATAAAACCTGAAAGACTACCGGAGATCATCCCACATGGAGTGGTCACCACCTCGACGTTTGTCTCGATACAGCAGACAAAATGTCACTACAGTGTCCTTCCTCCAACAGGATCCGGACACGCCAAAGCAAACGAAGCAAAGGCCAAATTCCTAGCATCAGGGTCTTGACGGCAACTCATATAAAACCTGAAAGACCATCAGAGATCATCTCACACCAGCGCGGAGTGGTCACCACCTCGACGTTCGTCTCGATACAGCAGACGAGATGTCACCCCAGCGTTCTTCCTCCAGCAAGGTTCAGACGCGACAATCAGACAACGGAGCCACGGAAAAATTCCCAGTTCCAAGCCTCGACGGTTCACCAACCTAGAGACAACCACGACATTCGTCTCGATACAGCAGACGCAGTGCCAGCAAACGAAGCAAAGGCCAAATTCCTAGCTTCAGGGTCTTGACGATAACTCATATAAAACCTGAAAGACCATCGGAGATCATCCCACACTAGTGCGGAGTGGTCACCACCTCGACGTTTGTCTCGATACAGCAGACGAAATGTCACCCCAGCGTTCTTCCTCCAGCAAGGTTCAGACGCGACAATCAAACAACGGAGCCACGGCAAAATTCCCAGTTCCAAGCCTCGACGGTTCACCAACAACCTAGAGAAAACCGCGACATTCGTCTCGATACAGCAGACGCAGTGCCAGCAAATGAAGCGAAGGCCAAATTCCTAGCTTCAGGGTCTTGACGGCAACTCATATAAAACCTGAAAGACTATCGGAGATCATCCCACACCAGCGCGGAGTGGTTATGACTCATCGGGGCTCTCCAAAACGAGCCTAACCTCAAGTAAAAAGCGGCATGGCAAAATTCCTAACGCTTGCTCTTCTGACGGTCAAACTGCCTAGGAAGATTGCTTGAAGATGTCTTGTCCATCCCCCGAAAGGTTCAGAGACACGACAGTCGCAAGACTACTCGAATAGCAAGATTGCCTATCGAGGAATACATCAGCCAACGCGACGGTATGACGGACAAAACCTTAGTACCACAGACCCTAACGGACCTTTGTCGTAAAGAGCAGAGGTCAACTGTGACGTTAGGATATCCTTGCGAGAAATGCTCGATTCGTCTCGACTCGTAGGGAAAAGCCTTAGGCAATGGGGATAAAAACCTGTTTCCTAAGCACTTGGGCCCTGTAAGTTGGTCCAAAACGGACTCTTGCATACTATTCACGGACCACACTCTCCAAAGTCAAATCTCGACAAGGAGGGAAACAACCACTTACGAGTCCTCTCGAGTTATAAGCGGGAAAATTCTCTTGTGAGATCCTTACAACTCTCAAGAGAAAACACACTCAGGAATCCTCACGACTCCTAAGGAGAAAAGATACATACGAGATCCTCACGACTCGCAGGGAGAAAAGTCTTTATGAGACCCTCACGGCTCGTAAAGTTAAAAAGTTTTAGGTGGCAGATCCTAACCCTGTCTCCTAAGCCATCACTGCTCTACAGAGAGGTCAAGATGGACCATCTATGGGCCATACTTGCCATGGCTACATGCCACTGAAATGGAGAAGTTACTCATGAGCATATAAACTACTTCACGCCAGAGTAAAACATAAAGAGATAGAAGGGTGCGGCTCATGGAGTTAAGGGTTTGGAACTATATCTCTTTGGAGTCGAGATTTGAGTCAATGATAAATGACGACGCTTGTGTCCGCTCGTTATCTTCTCAGATCAAGATTCTGAAAATTATATACCAACCCGAAACTCGTCATACGCTATGCATAACTCTGCACTACTTCACCCACGTACATACTTATGTAGGCAAAGTAGTGGGGGGCATTTATTCCCGCAAAATTTCTGCACAAAAGAGCCCAAGGCATCAAATGGAAGCAATACGCTTAAGAAAATATGAACCAGTATCTTCCGACCTGTATTTTGATAAACTCCCGAAGGAAAAACAGCTAAATTCTGATGATATTGGAAGCATCTCGAAAAACCCTTCGATTTGATATATTATGGGCTTCATAATTCATCCGGGATCAAAAGTTATGAGCCAATATGCTATACACTGTTCCCTGATTAAAAATCAGGAATTACCTCAATGAGGTATCACGTGCTCACACGCGACCAATGGTCACGTGTTGACACGTGATAGTTAAAAAAAAAAAAAAATAACAAACGGTTGAAAGAAATACCTCAATGAGGTGTCACGTGCTCGCACGTGACCAATGGTCACATGTTGACACGTGATGGTTAAAACTGAAGCGTAAGTAAACGCTGAGAAAAGGACTCAATTGGGGGTCACGTGCTCACACGTGACCAAGGGTCACGTGTCAGCACGTGACTGGCTTCGAAAGCCTTACAGTTTAATAGAATTAAATTCTAAAAGTTTTTAAATCTTTCCAAATGGAAAAGGATTATGGGGACCGTTGGATTAAAGATCTAAGGGTGATTAAAAATCACCAATTTATGGAAAAATCTTAGACAAGGAAAGATTTCCCTAACTCTCACCAGAAATAACAAACAGAATATCTTTGGATTTAAAATCCAACGGTGAATAAAATTCACTGAATGATCTAAAAGATCATATTAATTATGAAAACAAATCAAATCTTTCAATGAAAAATTTACTAAACAAATTGATTCTTTTCTTTCTCCTATAAATAGAAGCCAAGAAGAGAAGAGAAGAGATCTATTTTTTTGAGAGAAGAACAGAGAGAGGAGAATTTAATTCTCAAGAGAGAAAAGAGAGGAGAATTTAATTCTCAACAAAGAAAACCCTAGGTGAGAAAAGAAAAGGAATCAAAACTTCAAACAGAGAATTTAATTCTCAAAATCTAAGAGTTTAACTCTTCTACAAAAGAACTTAGTTCTTCCTCTGGTTGAAGATCTGCAAAAAGCACATCTCCTCATAAGTTGAGAATTTAATTCTCATCGGGTTGAGATCCTGCCATGCAGATCCAAAACTTAGAGGGGGAATTGAGTTTAGAGAATTTAATTCTCCCAAAACAAAGTTAGGGTTTAACCCTAATTGAGAATTTAATTCTCTCAGAATTACAGGAATTTAATTCCTTCAAGATGGACAGAACTAGGGTTTAACCCTAATCAAGAATTTAATTCTTTTACATGTATGGGAATTTAATTCCCTTAAAACGATTAGGGTTTAACCCTATATAAGAATTTAATTCTTTCACAATAGGAATTTAATTCCTCCAAAATCATAATTAGGGTTTAACCCTACAGAGAATTTAATTCTTAAAAAAATAAAGAGACTTAAGAGATCTCTGTGGATGAAAAGAATCAAGGTCACGTGACCCCTGAGAAGATCTCCAAAAGTGAGAAGGAAGAAGCTTTGAGACAATGCCTCACGTGCTCCCACGTGACTCCCAAAACGCAGAAAGAAAAAGCAAAGGAAATGAAGGCTTTGGGCGCTCTCACGTGTTACCACGTGACCCCTTGGCAAACGTTTTAACAGTCAGCGCATAAATCCCCATCACGTGTCAACACGTGATGCTCGAAATAAAAATAATAGAAAAGTGTTTAACACTTAATTACAGAACGAAGTAAAGGGATCTGGACGCACCTTTTGGCGTCCTCACGTGTCGACACGTGACCCCTTTTTTCTTTAATGTTTAACACTAATTCAAGATCTCTATTCCCAGTGTTTAACACTGATTGTCTTTTAGTGTTTAACACTAATTTGAGAACTTTACTTTTAGTGTTTAACACTAATTTGAAAACCTTATTTCCAGTGTTTAACACTGTTGTTTTCTAGTGTTTAACACTAATTTGGGGATTATATTTCCAGTGTTTAACACTGATTGTCTTTTAGTGTTTAACACTAATTTGAGGGTTCTATCTCCAGTGTTTAACACTGTTGTTCTCAAGTGTTTAACACTACTTTTAACGAAATTGGTTAATCTTCCTGAGACAAGGCCTCCCACTCAAAATTGAGTAAAATTCAGAGCTATAATGTTCCATGCTCAGTCAAGAATAAAAATGTTATCAAAGCCCTCAAACTCTTGTTTGGCATTGCTAAATAATGTTGGATGAAACCAGACAAATGTCTAATGGGCCAACAAAAGGGCCAACATTTTGAATCTAATTGGACTTAGCCCAAGTTAGCCATAAGTCCTCAATTCAGACTTAACTGAGCCAATGTGCTCACAACATAATTAATTGATCTTAGTTCAAAATTGGACTACAGATCACTTAATCCATATTGGTTCAAGGGTACATCTCTTCACTCCTCTGATATATGTCGTTATAATCCTTCAACGTCTTCATAGAGGTGACGGGTCCCGACAACCAGCAAATCCTACAGACTATGATGTCTCTAAACTTGGACTGTGGGGTCCTTAAACTCATGGACTATGATATCCTTAATCTCAGACTGTGGGGTCCCTTTAAACCCACGGACTATGATGTCTTTAACCTCGGACTGTGGGGTCCCTTTAAACCCACGGACCACTATGTCCTTAAACTGGTATTGGACCACTATGTCCTTAAACTGGTATTGGACCACTATGTCCTTAAACTGGTAATGGACCACCATGTCCTTAAATTGGTCATCGACCGTAATGTCCCTAAACTAAACAATTGAGTCCAAATGTTCTCTTGTTGGATCTAAACGATCCCGTTAAGTTGATCTTAGTCTGAAATGAGACTAACGTATCCTTAACAGACGTTTAAGTTGATCTTAGTCTCAAATGAGACTAACGTGTCCTTAAACCAACCCCCAAACCCAAATCTAAGAAGATACGGATTTGTACTAATCCACGTCCTACGGGCGACAACATAAATTAGTCTCCGTATACAATCCACGGGCAACCAAAAAAAAAACAAACACCCACGACACGAAGTGACCATCTGGAGAAGGAGAAAGTGGTTACCGCGATGCGGTAGCGTAATTAACTGCAGGGGCTTGCACCTGCAGGGAAGAGCGTTCCTACAATCAAAAACCCCTCAAATGAGGGGGAATCTGACGAAGTCTGCTACATCGGTCGCATCCGCTTAAACTTTCGATATATGGTGTCATAAATTAACTTGGCATCTTCGGAGAGGTGGACGGATAGCACCAAATAGCGTCTGCCCCCAGATTCAGGCAAGACGTCAGTCTTTCCCAGTTTCCGGCGGTAAACAATGTCCTGCACTTCATTCGATGAGGAAAGAGCCTTGGTCCCGTCATAGGGAGTTTGCTCTTGAGCAAAAGTTTAGATAGTAAACAGGTGCTCATTGGGTTATGAGTACACTGGACGGACTCGCCGGGAACATGCTAGTTGGTATTATACCTATAGTCAGACAGCAGTTCCCTGGTGACATGTGTACAGGCTAGTCTGTCGACCTGAGATCGTCATTTGTCTCGTGTGAGTTTCCACTGTGCTTTGATTACTACCCTACCACGACTCAAAGGAGTCGTGCAAACAGGTTTTAGTTGAGTATAGTCCCGAGCCACATGGAGGCAGATAGTTGTATGTACCAACATACGCCATGTACACCATATCGCCTGAACCGTGAAAACCCTCTGTGTGGGACTCTAAAGACTCGTCAATACGCTGGCAGTAGGTTTAACCACAAGTACGTCAGCGACACTAGTTGTACGTAACGGCTATCCAGGTATTGAGCGAAAGGGAGGCCGACGAGCAAACTCATGCAGAACCCCTACTGAGCCTGACAGTGACAATATCCGTACAGTTCGGTCTGTTATGTTGGGTCACGGCAGCGCCCCGGCCATCGAAACGCGAAGAAAATGCGGAACAAAGATTTCTGAAACCGGCGCTACCGCTACCCGAATCCCGGATCGACCTTAAACCCTAAACTAGCAAACTAACTAAAAGTTAGAATCATTATACTGAGTTGATCCGTGTCCTTCGGTCTTCATTCCAAATTCCCCAGCCGCGTGAATAGCCCATGAGCAGCTAAAAGCAGACCCCTATGAGTGCGGCTAATCACCCGCCAATCGGAGAAACGAGGCAATCCAGCATCATCACCATAAGGGGGCTACCCAGCACTTTCTAGAATCCAGTGACTTAAGCACTCCTCTGCGGGTCTATCCTATACCCCTACAAGCGCGGAAAGCAGCCTGCCAATCCTAAAATCGAGTGAGCCGGTCTCAACGCCTTGAGATGGTTACCCGCTGCAATTTATGATCCGGTTGCTCATGTGCTTTGGACGGGGTAATCCTAAACCTGTATTATTTACAACGGCAATCGCGACCGCAACATGGTCGCGTCCGACAAAAAAAATAATACAATAAACGGTGACTATGGCCATATGTGAACCACTATGTCCCGAAAAATAAAGAATATACAAATAGTAGAAATGACAGCCACAAGTTGGAACTTGTCATGAATATCACAATGTACATATAGGCAACTTGAAAGAAATGAAAATACAACAGATTGCACAACATCACACTTCCGCATGGGGTTATTCATTTCACGACAATCCAAAACCAAACCAAGCATAGAAACAAGATATCACAATATCACAAAGTATATGTGCAACCCCGTTGAATTGATCGCATCAATTCGTCGGCGTTAAACACTGCATATCACATATGCCAACAAACCAACTCGATTGAACACTTTATCAAGTTAATTTAAAACCATGGCAAAACTATTTCATAACCCACATCGCTGCGAATTTGAAATTCTAAAAACGAACTTCAAAATTTACCCCGGCAGTCCAAAATCCACTATTTTTGCATCATATGCTCGAAACAACCCGAAAATTGTCCGAGACCTCAAGGGGGACCTCGGGCACGATCCTGAAGGCCCATAGGGGGCATAGGTGGGGCCCACTGCTCAAGGCCACACATTTTTATGGCCTTGGATAGCAAGCCAAACCCGACAACACCCTATGGGTGTTGTCAGGTTTGAGGCCATACACGAGGGCACAAATGTGTGGTCTCAGGTATGGTCCCCACCCTAGCCTCCTGGGAAAGTTCTAGGGTCGCCCCCCGAACCCTTACGGAGTCTTGGTCCAAACCGAAGACTCCCGGGGCTCGGAAATAGTGAAGCAAAAATCTGGACAGCAACTAAATGGAAAAAACAGTGGGCATTTACATGAAAACTTGGGTATATGAATTGATTTTGCTGCAAAAACAACAACTAGAATTGAACTGGCTTTAATACCATGAAAAGGTAATGGTGCTAGGGTCGCTACGATAGTGGACCGCGGCGGAAAACATAATAAAAAAATTGTTCAAATTTAGCACCATTTCCATACACAAGATCAATTCAAATGCAAATAGTTGTTAAACTGGAGAATGCTGGAGAGAAAGTTAAGAGAGTTACAACCTTTGCAGCGTATCGGAAGACCCTAGCTCGACTTGCTCCCTCTCGGAAGCTTCCCCAAACTAACCGCCTCACTGTAAACGATCCACGGTGAAAATGGCGTGCCCGTAGCTCTATCTCCATGCTCAAGTGGAGAAACTCCATTAGGTAACTTGCTAAATGATAATGAAGGTGAGGTGGATAATGGGTACACTCTAGAAATCTTTTTGCCTCACTAAATCTTTCCATGTCATAATAATATATGACATATTACTCTCTTTCCCTTCTCTTTCTCATGTGCGCTGTCACACAAAGAGAGAGAGAGAAAGAGAGAGAGAGAGAGAGGAAGGGACCCGCTTCTTATGTTGATATATATATATATATATAGAGAGAGAGAGAGAGATGGAGGAAAGAGGCCATAGGAGGGGATTTCCTCCTATGGCGTGGAAAAAATACAAGCTCCGCCATTTTTTCCGACGATCGGCACCCATCATCATCATCGTTATCATCTAAGATGTGCGTACACCAAATTTCATGTGATTCCACAACTTTTTCACCGTTGATTTAGTGGGTTCAAAATTAACGGTTTACCGACAATAGAACTTTTTACATTGCTAAATCAACGGTGAAAAAGTTGTGGAATCACATGAAATTTGGTGTACCCACTTCTTAGATGATAACGATGAAGATGATGGGGGCCGATCGTCGAAAAAATTGGTCGAGATTGTATTTTTTCCACGCCATAGGAGGAAATTTCCTCCTATGGCCTCTTTTCTCCTTTATTCTCATATATATATATATATATATATATATATATATATATATATATATAGTAATGGAGGAAAGAGGCCATAGGACGGGATTTCCTCCTATGGCGTGGAAAAAATACAACCTCCACCATTTTTTCCGACGATCGGCCCCCATCATCATCATCGTTATCATCTAAGATATGGGTACACCAAATTTTATGTGATTCCACAACTTTTTCACCGTTGATTTAGTGGGTTCAAAATTAACGGTTTACCGACAATAAAATATTTTACATTGCTAAATTAACGGTGAAAAAGTTGTGGAATCACATAAAATTTGGTGTACCCACATCTTAGATGATAACGATGAAGATGATGGGGGCCGATCATCGCGAAAAAAATGGTGGAGGTTGTATTTTTTCACGCCATAGGAGGAAATTTCCTCCTATGGCCTCTTTTCTTCATTATTCTCATATATATATATATATATATATTAATATAACATTAAAAGAGTGGGAATATATATATATATATATATATATATATATATATATATATATAGAGAGAGAGAGAGAGAGAGAGGTTATAGGAGGGAATTTCCTCCTATGGCGTCGAAAAAATACACCCCCCATCGTGTTTTCCAATGATCGGAACCAATCATCTTCATCGTTATCTTCTAAGATGTGGATACACTAAATTTTATGTGATTTTTCAACTTTTTCACCGTTGATTTAGCAATGTAAAAGGTTCAATTGTCAGTAAACCATTAATTTTGAACCCACTAATTCAACGGTAAAAAAGTTGTAGAATCACATGAAATTTGGTGTACCCACATCTTAGATAATAATGATGAAGATGATGGGTTCCGATAGTCGGAAAACACGATAGAGGGTGTATTTTTTCGACGTTATAGGAGGAAATTCCCTCTTATGGCCTCTTTCCTCCATTATTCTCATATATATATATATATATATATATATATATATATTAAATGAGTATTAATATGTATATCCTATACACATACACATCATATATCACATACACGATACATCATCAATATAATCTTAGTATCAAATACTATAAAGAGTGCATATATCATATACACTATACTAGAAACCGCATCAAAATACGGTTATCAAGTCAACACATGACTTCATATTCCGGTTTTTAAACCAGCTAGTATTTCTGGACGTTCGATTAAAAGAATCATTTAATTGAACTCCCGCACTTATCCAATACACAAGCCACATCATATTTGCCCGGGCAGACAATTTCATTACGGGACTCTAAAGACCTGTCAATACGTTAGCAATAGGTTATTTAGGATCATATCCGATCAAATCAGAAACACTTTCAGATCTAATCCCTTGACGTGATAACCCATAAGCACGTCAGTGGCACTAGCTGTACGTAATGGCCACTCAGGTACGATCAAGATAAAAACAGGCCGACAAGCGAACTCATCCGGACCCAACAAAGTCTATACATGACAGTCACCATACAGTTTGGTCTCTTCGTCTAAGAGTATAGCATACCGGGTCTTGAGTTTAGAATCTGTCAGACCCTAAATCGATAAGTCTTGCGATAAATGACTCATAACCAATCGGAGATATAACTGATAACACTTATCAGTTTCTCTCCATTGCGGTGGCCACCGACTTGTGGTTTTAGTCATGTCCTGCACAGTGCGACATCAACACGCTATACCGGGAGAGACGAATCTTCTCGACCGCTCACTGCATCCACGTGCTTTGGGACTATACCCAACAAAAACCTATTTACACGACTCCTTTGAGCCGTGATAGCGTAGAAGTCTAAAAATAGTGAGAACACATATGAGACACTATGGCGATCTCAGGTTCTAGGGACTAGCATGTACTCATGTCACCAGAGAACTGCTATCTGACATTGGTATATTACCAACTAGGAGTTCTTGGTGGGTCCGTTCAGTGTAACTCATCCAATGGGCACCTGTATATAATTCTCGGTGTCAAACACCAATAGCTATAGGATCAACCATTGTCCTCCAACCGGATCAACGAAATGTACAGACTAGTCTAAATTAGAGTACCGATACTCAGTCTTGATACTCCTACGAGTAGGGACATTTAAGAATGTGCTTATCGACTATCTAGGCCCTACTAATATGATCTCCATCATTATCCTCATAGTCAAGAAAAGTCCTAAGAGTTTTATCTCATGTCTAAACGATATGTGATAATGAACAAAACACATCATATGAAAGATAAAGACAAACCAGATAACATACTATTATCTCGAGTAAGACTGTTCTCCGTGTAGGTTCTTCTTCAATTATGTAATTGCCATTTTGCAATTACAATAATTGTCTTGAGGGCACTATATCCAACAATAAGTGCTCTATTGCAAACTGGTTCCCTTTTTTAAAAACTGAAACTCTTAATCTTCGACATATTTAAACGATCCGATTATTTCAAGTTGATCATCCTACTCTAAAATATATGTGTATAAAAGGTCAAAGAATTTGAAAACCTCTTGCAAGGGATGACAATAGGGTGGGACGGGATTGGGTCGGGGATTGCTTATCCCGCCATCGCCCCCGCATATGTGAAACCTCACCCCCATCCCCGTTCCATGCCCCGCCGAGATAGACAAAATCTATCCCATTCTCGTCCTACTGGGGAACCCAAGTCCCTACGAGGACCCCACCACGTCATATTTCTAACCATTCACTTTTCAAGTGTTTATATTCCAATTGATAAGACCAATTTCATCAAAATATTCATACATAACCATTAAAATTAAGTCATGTAATAAATAACTATAAATATTAAATCCTTGCAATTTATAAAACATGTAAGCAATTTTTTTTTTTATGTTTAAGCATCCAATGCACATGTAGACAAGCTGGAAATAATTTTACGCTTAATTATCTATACTGCGGGACGGGACGGGTATGGACTGGGAAGGGGGCCTAATACCATCCTCGGCCCATCGCCGCTAATTAGAGATTGGGTTTTCTCTATTCTCGTATCGTGCCCCGGTCAACGGTCAAAATCCCCGTCCAGCTTAGGACAGGGATGGAGCTGGGCAAAATTGTCATTGCTACCTCTATATGCCGAATGACAAAAATGAACGTCTTTCGATAATGCAACATAAACTTCATCCAATGCAATGGTTAGAGATATTCAAATTCTTTGATTTTCATATACATACATTTGAGGGTAGGGTGATTAACTTGAACAGACCGACCGTTCAAATATGCCGTATATCGAGAGTTCCCGTTTTTACAAAACGGGAACCTGTTTGCAATAGAGCACTTTTGTGTACACACACACACTATGATATGTTCCTTTCATTACATCAAAAACTCCAAAGATATAATGAGAGTTGATGGTGTATTATTTTATTTTAATACGTCTCCTTGACAAAGGTCCTTTAGATTTAGGACTAGGCTATTGCGTAGCGGCATTAACCTTTTTAATCACTCGGCTTTTAAATATACGTCCGGCGGGGTTTAACATGGGTTGAAAATATATATTTGATATTATAACATATCCTTGCAGGTCAAAATCCATTTAGACATAAACCAAGGATTTTGCACAACGGTATTTTTAATTGAAATAAATTTTTATTTAATACACATTGGAATGGAATTTAGATTTCTATGATAATACTTGAAATGTCTCTTAACCAAAACTCTAAAAAAGTAAGGAGGTTTGAAGGGTGATTATTTTATAGTCTAGTATACACAAATATAGTTTTATCTCCAAGCCAAATTAGAAAGAATAAAGAAGGACAAAACCATACTCCCAATTTCCCAAAAACCAACACCATGCAAGCACTGATAATTACACATTGGGAACTGCTGAGTAACTTCAATTCACCTGCAGTTCCTCACATGTTCTCTCAGTTATCTATGCAAAATGAGAAAGAATGGGGGGTCCTTTCCTTCCCCTTTGTGGGTAACATCAGTTATGGCTTCTGCAGTCTAAGGAGTGAGGAGCCTATCGATCTATACTTTGCACCCTACTCCTTAAATTTATGCCTGAAATGGTATCAAATTTCAGATGAATCTTTTAAGCAAGGACAAGGGAAGTCTTGTAACCAAAGGCTGGAGATGGAAGACCTAATCATATGGTTTTAAGAATTTGAAAGGGTGACTAGAATTAAATGAAAATTGTATTTACATTATCAATTTCTCTCTTTTTACTCATTTGGCATCATCTATGCATCAACAGACTAGTAATTAACCAGGGCAGCATATAGCATTGCCCTAAAACTTTACCCTTCCAGTCAAAGGTCATTGCAATTGATATGATCATGTAAATCTTAAGCCATGTCGAACTATGAAAGACGAAACTCCCAGAAGTAATTGTTAGACCTCGGAAACGCCTATATAAAAACATCCACGTTAGAATAAATCTTATTCTAATTAGACCTCTTGATTTACACTAATGGCTTAGGGCCGCTCAACTTACAAAGAAAAGTACATGTCAAATCAGTAATCATGCTAGAGGATGGGACGATCGAACTAAACAGAGATCTGTTATATTATAGAAGAATCATGTTCAAATAAAAAGGGTTTCTCTCGGCTCTCATCATCTTAAGAGTTCGGTAAAGTGCTAGACAGTTTGAGATATATCATAAATGCGTTTCTTTCAAATGTTATCATAATTTTAGGGTTTTAATGCAGAGCCATAAACTTTTAAGAGATTGATGATAAATTTTTAGTGCGATATGGGACGGTCATCGACCGCATTTGCGCCGGCAAGAATGATAAACACGGGGGCCTATGATAAGTTGATACATGATCCATCTTTTAAAGTTGGGTCACACGACCACGGTCATGGAGCTACCATCAACTCCAACCACATTTATTTCTAAATTTCATATTCGAGCTGGGATTCTTTTTGCTTGTAGATGAAGCGAAGCTAGCTTTTCCAGTTTTCACTATATATCACCTCTGAAGAGACACTAGCTAGAAGTTGAAAAGGGATCTGACAGATTTTAGAAGGGAGCTGACCCTATTCTTGGCCTTTTACTACAAAAAATCTCATTAAAAACCTCTTCCATTTTTTTGACTCTAGTATCTAGCTAACTAACCTCTCTCTTCTTCTTTCTCTCATGATGAGCAATAGCAGTAGAGTGCAAAAGAGAGTTTGGCTCTTTCTCCTTCTCCTCATCACTTTTGAGATCATCACGATTTGGGTATCATTAGCTGAAGCTAGGCCTCTCACTACTAAAGGTGAAATGAACATCATTTGGTTTGTTATTCCTCTTTTGTTTTGTGCAGGCATTTGTTTAACTCTTTGCTTGTTTTGTCTCTCATAGCACAAGTTCAAGTTGAGCCATCCTTGCCAACAAAGGTACTGTGCTATTTGTATATCTGTGCATATGTTAAGATTTTGGGACTCTGAATTAGAAATTTGGAGCTCACTATAGAGTAATTAATTTCATGCTTGCATTTTATTACTTGTGTGTTCACGAGTAGTTGATCATTAATTACCTTCATGATAATATTAGATAATGTGTTTGGACTTAAGTTTGACTGTTTAGGCCCTGTTTGGGAACCCAGTTTTATTTCGTTTTGTGAATTGGAGTTTCAAAAAATTTTGAAAGTTAAATTCCAAAATGTAAACTGAACAGACCCCATTTCGCAGTTGAGACAACTGTATTTATCTCAACTCCAATCTAAACTTTATTTTTGAAGTTTGGGGTTTGCAAACAGGGTGGATCCTTTAAGAGGCAAGTGTAGGCAGTCGCCTCATCTGAAATCGGGAGTGTTGTATGGATATATATAGGTTTATAGGTTATTGATGAATATAGATTAATTATTAATATATACAAAAATAGTGAAAACATTCAGGATAGGAGAAGTTTCACAGTGGTTGGTTGTTTGGTCCTTAATGCAGTATTGAGAGAGAGGTTTGCCATTTTCGAATCCTAAGTTTTTAATTTTGGGCTACATTTGTTTTATTTTATTATTTTATTTTTTTGCATAAAATCTGGACATATCGCCCAGTAGACATACATCAATTTTTTGTTTATAACTTCATGTTTAATTATTTTAAGATAGTAAAAAAAAAACCCTTTTAATATAAGATAAGCACCAGGTTTCTATTTTATATTCTATTATTTTGTTTCTTTTGCATAGGATTTAGATTTGCATGCAGCACTTTGTTTATTTTAAATTGTTTTCGGTAAAGTTTCCGCATCAAATTTTGTTATAGCTTCATTTTTCACAATTTAAAATTTAAATTATCTAATTATTTTAATATAATAAAACTAACACCATATTTTAATATAAAATATCTATATTTAGTGTACTTAAATTGTAATACTGAATTCTTGCTATTAATAATAAATCCTTTTTCTTTTTTCAATTTTATGCAAGTTTCTAAATCCAAGAAATCCGTGGTTTAAATTATGCCCCATCTGACTAGAGTTCCAGAATCCTCCACTGCTTGCAAACCATAGTTTACATCCCTACCTCCATTTAAAATTAAACTACATTTATCCCAACTCCATATCCAAACAAGGCTTTAACAGTTATTTTAGGATAAGAAGAAAATGTTGTAGAAATTTATTATTTTTTTTATAATTAATTCTAACTGCATACATTTTAAGTTTTGATTCTGGAGCCAGAATGTGTCTCAACTACAAAGTGCTTAATTTTATAAGTACTCCAAATAAATATAAGAAAAGGAGGATAAGCAACCAAACTAATAATTGAGTTAGATCCCTCGACAATGTTTGGTTATAGAGTTAGGCCCTGTTTGCGAATGGAGTTAAGTTTTCTAAACCGTGGTTTCATAAAGTTAGAAAGACTTAACTCTAAAATCCTAATTTTGCCTTGTTTGAGGCCCATTTTGGAGTTGAGATAACTACAGTTATCTTACTTTTGAAATGAAAAAACTGCACTTATCTAAACTCGTTTAATCTGATCAAAGTTTAGATAAACTCTATTTTTGGAGTTCCAGCTTTGCATACCACAACTTGCATCTCTATACCTCCGCTTAAAAATAAATCATGATTATCTAAACTCCATTCCCAAAAAGGGCCTTAAAGTTTAGATAGTAGAGTTGAGTTCATGTTGTTTGGCTCTTTTTGATGTACATCGCTGCAAAGCTGAGTTTGCATAACATGTAACATATGGCTTCGCTTGCAACGAAGTATGAATTATTGTATTGGTGCATGCTTGTTTGCTAAAAAAGCCTTCATCATTATGACATTATATACATAGCCGGTTTTCCATTTAACATGGTATCAAAGCTAATATTTCTAGAAAAAAGGTCCTCTGACAATAGCATTACGAATTCTAATATCTAATCTTTCAATCAAACTAATTGAATGTGATTTTTCATTGAGATGAAGGGGAGAAGAACAAGAAGAGATGGCATTAAAGAGGGTGAGCTTCATGGCAATGGGAATGGAAAGTTCAGAGAGCTGGTGAGGCTTGGATCAAGGCCACCAAATTGTGGGCACAAGTGTGGTGGTTGTGAGCCATGCATGGCCATTCAAGTGCCAACCACAACTGACAAGTTGAGTCCTCAATATGCAAATTATGAACCTGAGGGATGGAAGTGCAAATGTGGCTCAACATTCTACAACCCTTAGCTCATGACCATTCGATCGATGTATTTTGTACAGAGGACAATGCTAGCTTTATTTTCTAGTGTTTTTGTTGCTACTAGCTTAGGCTGAGCATTAGAATATACTAGTAAGTGCCCCAGTGCCATGCACCGGCCCAAAAAGTTGTCCAAAGAATCTGTTGTCGCATATGACTGAATCTTAACTAATTTTATTACAAACAAATCTTTCAAACCTAACCTAAATTGAGCCCCTTTCGAAACAATTTAGAAATATTTTACATTTTCTTTCAAAATAATTCCAGAAAAGTATCTGTCTTTATAAATTTCAACCCGTTACAGTATTCAACGGATGACAAATTGCATTCGAAAATTTATGTCATCATCACTAACTACATTTGAAATTTTAAAAGATTTTCTCCGGAATTTTACTGTCATCATCACCGATTGCTCTCGACTTCTCTTTCAGACGATGATTATTTTCTCATCATATACTCTTCTTTTGCTAATTTTCATATAATATAATTCAACTCACTATTTTAAATATATGTTTCAGAAGTTTATATAATTTTTAATATATATTTCATAATTTTATTGGTAGTCGATATGTGATATACAGATTTTCATTTCTTATAACTATCCATATCCATCTGTGCATCCGCCGACGACCATATGATACGAATATGGTAACATCTACATCGATCTGTATCCGATCGATGAGAACGCATACAAAAGTAATAGTGAAAATGTGGATTCTAACTTTTCAAAAGATATCCGAGTCTATATAATTTTCCATACATGTACTTATGCAAAGTAATAGTGGACGGATGTATCCGATCGATAAGAACGTACACAAAATAATAGTGAAAGCGTTGACGACAATTTTACAACATACATGTGAGCTTTATCTAATTTTCCATGTATGTACATATACAATTAATAATGGATTGATTGATTGTAATTTTCAAAAGATATCAAAGATCCCATCTAATTTTTCATCCGCATGTGTCCAGAGAGAATAACTTTCATAGATGTTATGGTACAATGCAGATTGAATAGTGATAACTTGTATTTAAAATAAATACAAATAATTCATCAGAAAATATATTGCGTGAATCTGATAATAAATTTAGAATGAGTCTAATACATATTAAGTTAAATTATAGGGATGGAGAATTAATTTTTTGCAATATGGGGCTAAAAGCAGATTTTCTTAATCTAAAAGTATGGAGCTAATTTTTCATGTATGAAGACAAAAGAAAACCTTCATGACATTTAAGTTGAGAACAAAATAGTAGGGACAACAACAACAACATAACAATACTATGGTACTTTGAGTTTTGTAAGAGTTCAATGATATTAATCTATAGGATTAAGGGTGCGCTTGGTAGGAGATAATTCAGATGGTAATCTTAAATTACCATGAAATATTACCATATATGTTTAGGTATAAACGGTATTCCCGAAAATATAGAATTACTATGGTAACAAAACGACTCTATTTCATGATAATCATATTCTCTCCAAAACATATGTTTATCCTAAATTACCACGAAATATTCCCGCCTAATATGAAAAGAGTAATAACCATCTGCCGCTGGCCTTCATTGCAACTCGCAGGCTAGCAGGTCCTGCCGCCCATCGTCTGTCGTCTGCTGCCTTGCCTACCGCCGATAGGCCGTTCGCCGTCGGTCGGCCACTAGTCATTGCCGATTGTTCACCGGCCGGCCCGCTGCCGATGGAACGTTCGCCGCCGGCCGGCCGCAGTCCGTCGTAGGTCATCTGCCGGCCTTTGCTGGCCCGCCTCTGATTGGCCGTTCGTCGTAGGCCTCACCGCCGGTCGACTGTTGCACATATATATTACCGGAAATGATTAAAATATACCAAGCACGTTAATACAAAATTCCTTAGAATTAGATGCCCGGTCATGATATTCTTGGGAATGCAAGGATTTCCGCCAATCTTCAATTCCATATACCAAGCACAACATATGTCATGATGGCTGCCTGTGGATAGTATACAATGACTAAATTTAAGCAAAACATAGGGGCAGCATATAATCAAAATGGAAGGTGCTTGCTAGGAGCAGGGACTTTTGAGGGTTTCCGATATTGTTTTATAGGGTGTGGGGACCTTCTTGGGGTGCCTGCCATTGGTTTTGGTAGAATACGAAGAACTCTCTAGGGGATACGTCATGGTTTCCGCCACCGACTATTTTATCAATGGGTTGTTCAAGTTCTTTGAATATATGTTATATGATGCATGTTAAGTATACATATATGTACATTTGGTGCATTTGTCTATGTATATGCCCGTAGAGTTTACTATGGGAATCACACGGGGGATAACTCAAATGAGCATCCGAATACATGGGGATTACTCTGAAGAGCATTCGGAGAGGATGATTTTTGCAAGCATCTTATAATTTTAATCATCAAGAAAGCAGTGGGTGTTAGATATAGGTGCCCTCAAGGCAATTATTGTAATTGAAGGAGGATTTATACAGAAAACAATCTTACTCGAGATGATAGTATGCTATCTGGTTTGTTTTTATCATTCATGTGCATACGTTTTACTCGTTATCACGTATCGCTAATACATAATAATAAAGCCCTTAGGATCTTTGCTTGACTACCAGGAGGGATCATACTGGTGGAACCTGGGTAGTCCATAAGCACATCCTTAAATGTCCCTAATTGTAGGAGTATCGAGACTGGGTATCGATATTCCAGAGTAGACTAGTATATACGTCTCTTGATCCGACCGGGACGATGGTTGATCCCATAACCATTGGTGTTTGACATTGAAGGTTGTATACAGGTGCTCATTGGATGAATGAGTTTCACTAGACGAACTCACTTGAAAACTCCTAGATAGTATTGTATCTATTGTCAGATAGCAATTCTCTTATGATATGAGTACTGAGTAGTCTGTAGACCTGACACCGTCATAGTGTCTTGTTTATATCATAAAATTGCATTTTAATACTCTCTATTCTTTATAATATTGCCTATAAAATTGGTGTTTTTAATCCAAGTTTGCTGCTTAAGTGCAGGAAACAGGGTTGGAGCAGACAACAGACTTTAGAGATAAAACCAGACCGATCCAGTCAAAGTCAACGTAGTCAACCCTGCAAATTTCAATGTCAGCAAAATCGAGATATTATGTTCTTAGAGACCATCTAATATAGAGAGAATGTAACACAAAAAGTTTGGAAGCCCAAACCCAACACTCAACCGCAGAACCACCGCCAATTCCAACAAAACACCGGGGATCCGCCTCCTCTTCAGTGCTGCACAGGTTAGGGTTTCGGGGGCAGTTTGGTATTTTCGTATACAACGATTTTGACGCTATGGTTTCAGATTTCAAGGTCTATAAATAGCAGCGATAGCACCCAATAGAGAGGCATCTAGGGTTTTTGTTTTAGGTTTTAAAATAATTGTTAGAATTATTCTCTCCATTTTTTCTTTAGCCATTAAAAATTGTATGAAGCTTGAAGGTAATCAATAAAGGGTAGTTCATTTATTTCTTGTCTCTTCTTTTTCATTTATGCAATTTAATCCTGCATTTATTTACCGTGCTTTAAATGTTATTATATAGATGTTGTTTTTTTCTGAATTCTTATCCTTCTCTTAATGTATTTAAAACGATGATGCCAAAAATTATCTCTCCGCAATACTGAGGGATCTAAGGGCTAGTTTTCTCAAAATAAATTCTTCTCTCTTTTTCTTTGATTTTCCATTTTACTCCGCAATGAAACCCAATGGTTGTTTCTCTTTTTTGTGAGAACCCTAATGGTTAGCGTTTAGTATTTTTTAGATCCCTTTTCATATCTTTTTATCATTTTATTTCAATAAGCGAGTAAATTCTCGTTTTTTAGGGTTGCAGGAAAGGGTAGTATAAGGGATGATAAATCCTTTATATTTTTCTTATATTTTAATTATTTTTTAAAATCTTCAACAAAAGGAGTATTAACCCTGTATTTGGGCGCACTATCAATTCATGATAGTTGCGACCCCGATTTGAGAATTGGTTAATACTTGTTTTGGTGGAGGCTTGAATTTAATATGGATCAATGGAAGGACATGGGTCAATAGAGAGAATCCCTAGTACCCCTCTAAATACCGTAATCCACATTCATTTATATTTCTCTAGCAATAAATATTCAAAAGATAAAAAGAATTGTAGGGTGTTTTTTGTCACCTCATTGAGACGGGAATACGCGTCGCTTGTCAGGTTACTACAGATTCCCCCTGCCTAGGGTAGGCGGGGGTTTATTGATTGTGGGGATCCGAATCTCCGGCAGCCGCGGGCTAAGCTGCCGTTAATTACCCCTCTCCTTTGGAGTGAGAGAACCTCCGATTGACGGGTCAAACTGGTCATGCGAACTCAATGTACAGTGTGCGTATGTATGTTTTGAGGGGTTTTGGATATATCGGGGGCCTCGCAGAGTTTATTGGGGTCCCGATACCCGGTTAGTGGGTTAGGGGGGTCAAGGAGGCTAGCAGCCCCCTTGAGGGGTGCGGGGCAGCGTCCCGTTAGAAATTTTTTTCTAACGGGGAAAGTGTTGTGGAGTGTGTATATATAAAAAAAAGAGCGAAATATAGCGTCTAAAGGACGCGTGGGTGCCAGCGCCTCACGTGCTTGGCACGCGGGCGCTGGGCGCCAGCGCCTCACGTGCTTGGCATGCGGGCGCTACGCACCAGCTCCTTACGTGCTTAGCCCCTGTACTGGGAGTTGTACGCGCCAGCGCCGGTGCACGCAGGCGCTGGACGCTAGCGGGAAAAAGGCGCTTAGCCCCTGTACTAGGAGTTGTACTCCCAATTGACTTTTGGAGTTAAACTCTTGAAAAAAGAAAGGATAAAGGGGCTTAGCCCCTGCATTAGGTGTTGTACTCCCCAAAAGAAAGATTTATTATATATATATATATATATATTATTTTGTTTGGTGGAGTTAAACTCCCAAGATATTTTTGGAGATGATGAAAGGGGACTCCTTTCTTCTCCCTTGAGCCTTACATCTTCTCTTGAGTTTTGGATCTTCCCAAAGTGGGATTTTTGGAGATGGGTCTCCTTCTTCCTCCTCTCTATTGGTTGGATCTTGAAGAAAAAGGGGGTGAAACTTAAAAATCTTCCATTTTAGAGATTTGATGGAAGATTTGAGTTCCCTTTCATAGGTTTTATGGCGAAAAACTATTTATTTTTGGGAAAGGAAGAGTTGAACTCTTGATTTAATTCAAAAAAAAGGGAAGAAGGTTTAAAACCTTAAGGAAGGGGAAAGAGGCACAAACCCTAGCTTTTGAGGGGAATGAAAAAAGTTCTTTCATTTCATTATCATGTTGCCCTATATAGGCTTAAAAATTTACACATAGCCTCTTAGGCTTTACAAAATGGAATTTCGCTCATCCCATACCTCATGTGCTCATTTCTTTTGCACATGAGTCATGGGCTTTACAAAAATTTGGTTTTATGCCCAATTTTCTTACATTTATTCATTAAAATTATATCAAAATTATTTATTACATGATTTTCATTTTGGCATGGGAGAGGCCGGCCGTGGGGCTCGACTTGGGCATGGGACCACTTGATCTGGGCTTGGGCCCGCTTACTTAGGGTTGACTTTGACTTTGACTTGGTCGACCGAGGTGTAATTTTTGACCCCAACAAAGTACCCTCATCAATAAATGCACACCGCGTATATGAGTTGTATGCATGAAATTGATGGATCTTGGAGTTGGACTTCAAGGTGGAACATCATTTCAGGAGCATAATTCCGGGGATATATTCTGAGACAAAACGAGATTCCGACGTAGAGGTTGTTGATTGATTCCGAGGCGGAGCATAATTCTGACAAGGAAGGCAGATACTCTGAGGCGAAGCGTGATTTCGACACGGGGTACATTCTGAGACGAAACATGATTCCGACGCAGAGATTATTGGTTGACTTGATTCTGAGACGGAGCATAATTCCGACAGGGAGGTTGATACTGCCCTTTTTACGACTTGGACGGTCGGTGCTCGACATGTCTCCGAGACGGAGTGTCGCTGGTTGACTTGTCCCTGGCACGGAGTGTCTGTTTGATGTTTCCTGGGCACGGAGTGTTGGTTGACTTGTCCCTGGCACGGAGTGTCTGTTTGACGTTTCCCCGGCACAGAGTGTCGCTGGTTGAGTTGTCCCTGAAGAGGAGTGTCTGTTTGACGTTTCCCTAGCACGGAGTGTCGCTGGTTGACTTGTCCCCGAGGCAGAGTGTCTATTTGACGTTTCCCCGGCACGGAGTGTCTGTTTTGGACGTTTCCTCGAGACGGAGTGCCGGTTTGACGTTTCCCCAGCACGGAGTGTCGCTGGTTGACTTGTCCCCAAGGCGGAGTGTCTGTTTGACGTTTCCCCGTCATGGAGTGCCACTGGTTGACTTGTCCTCGAGGCAGAGTTTTTGTTTGACGTTTTCTCAGCACGGAGTGTCTGTTTTGGACGTTTCCCCGAGACAGAGTGTCGGTTTGACATTTCCCCAGCATGGAGTGTCGCTGGTTGACTTGTCCCCGAAGCGGAGTGTCTGTTTGATGTTTCCCCAGCACGGAGTGTCACTGGTTGACTTGTCCCCGAGGCGGAGTGTTTGTTTGATATTTCCCCGGCACGGAGTGTTTGTTTTGGATGTTTCCCCGAGACGGAGTGTCATTGGTCGACGTATCCCCGAGGCGGAGTGTCTGTTTGATATTTCCCTGGCACGGAGTGTCACTGGTTGACGTGTCCCCGAGACAGAGTGTCACTGTTTTTGATGTAGAGGCCGTTGGTTGACTTGATTCCGAGTCAAAGCATAATTCCGACGAGGAGGTTGTTGCTATCCTTTTTGCAACTTGGATGGTCGGTACTTGATTTGACTTGCTCTGCTTCTTGCAGTGTCAGGGTTGAAGTTGGCTTGCTAATTTAATGTGATTTGGGTTGACATCAGTATCGCTACACTAGAATATGGTACCAGGAGCCAATCATCATTTGCCATGAGAGGATTTGGGGATTTTGGTTTTGGTTTGGCATCAGCATTGCTATACTGGAATATGGTACCAGGAGCAAATCATCATTTGCCGTGAGGGAATTTCCCTCGTTCCCAGTTTAACGACTTAGGGGTCATCTGTTCCCAGTTTAAGGACTTAGGGGTCTATTGGATCGGAAGTTTGGAATTTTGGGGTAGGGGTCTGCATCAGCGTTGCTAACACTAAAGTATAGGTGCCAGGAGCAATTCATCATTTGCCTTTACCCGTTGGGGAGCAATGGCTTAGGAGACAGGTTTAAGTCCCTATCACCTAAGGCTTTTCAATTTTATAAGCCGTAAGGGTCTCATAAAAGTATTTTCTCCCTACGAGTCGAAAGGATCTTGTAGGTGCGTTTTCTCCTTAGGAATCGTGGGGACACCCAAGTGTTTTTTTTCCTTAGTGAGTCGTAAGGATCCCACGAAGGTGTTTTCTTACGAGTCGTGAGGATCCCGTAAGTTTTGTTCTCCTCATGCATCGTGAGGACACATGAGTGGGTCTTCCCAAATGGAGCATAATTCCAAGGGCGGAGACCGGCCGCGTGACTGGTGATTGCGGTGGGGCATGGGTGTGATGAGAATTATTTGAGCCCGTGGATTGTATACGGCAGTCAGTTCGGAGACCAACCGTAGGGCTGGGAGAATTTTGGGAATTTGAATTTTGGTTGGCGTCTACATCGCTACACTGGAATATAGTACCAGGAGCGACTCATCATTCGCCGTTGGGAATTTAGGGATGTTGATTTTGGTTGGCGTCTGCATCGCTGCACTGGAATATGGTACAAGGAGCAGCTCATCATTCACCGTTGGGAATTTATGGATTTGGATTTTGGTTGGCTCTGCATCGCTGCACTGGAATATGGTACCAGGAGCGACTCATCATTCGCTGTTGGGAATTTAGGGATTTGGATTTTGGTTGGCGTCTGCATCGCTGCACTGGAATATGGTACCAGCAGCGACTCATCATTCGCCACTTGGGGATTTGGATTTTGGTCGGCGTCTGCATCGCCGCACTAGAATATGGTACCAGGAGCGACTCATCATTCGCCTTTGGGAGTTTTTTTTACCGCGATTGCTCTATCATTTCAGCTTTTCTTATAGCGAAGGTCGCGATTGCCCTATCATTTCGGCTATTTATTCGTGGTTGCCCCATCATTTCGGCTTTATTTTTCATCTTTATTTTACTCACTGATTTTTATTTAGAGTTGCCCCATCATTTCGGCTTTTCTTTTTTCTTTTATTTACACCTTTTTTTTATTTACATACACATTTTTTTTACATTCCCAGTTTAACGACTTAGGGGTCGTATGTTCCCAGTTTAACGACGTGGTGGTCCTATGTGTTTGCTTATCTCAGCTCCTCGAACTTTGATCTTAGCGGAGCTGTATTGATGACCGTAGCTTTGTGTCTTGCCGGTACATCCGAGGACTGTGAGGTTTTCCCAAGCTTGTATTGGTTCTCCACCCAATCTTTGAAAACATAGCAGTCTTCAATGGTATGACTTACCATTCTATAATATAGGCAGTATATGGGATTGCCGGTCATGTTCATTTCATATGGCCTCTTTGGAATAGGCAGTTGCAGACTATTGTTCAAGGCATCCTCAAATATTTTGCGGACTTCATCCTTTCTGAAGGAGTATACTTTCTTCTTTCTCTCCATTAGAGTAGGTGCCCTTACTGATGCTGAACCCTGAGGACGATCAGTATTTGGTTAGCCTACTGTCCGCTTACCACGTTCAGTGTACGTATCAGAGAGACTGGAGGCTGATCGCGGCCGTTTTTCGCAAAGGTGTTCCGCTTTTGGGCTGGAGAGGGTATCGGTTGGTTGTTTCTGGATATCAATTCCTGGCCCATGAACCAAAATTTGATTTTTCTATAATTGCAATCGGGCGACTTGGGTCGTAAGATTTGCCATGACGTTTACCAGCTCGTCGGCTTTGGAATAGACCCTGACCATTTCTTTGTCTCTATCTTGAAGCTGCTTTTGAAGCCATTGGAATAATACTTGTTCTATAGTTCCGGGTATGCCAACGGGGTTATCCTTATCGCCCGAGCTCGATTCAGAATGAACCACGGGTTCCTTTGGCTTAATGACCTGAGCGAGCTCTTCATCATTTGGATCGAGCCGGTGTTGGATGGCAACAACCACGTCATTGTCATAGCTATAAGGCGTAGGAAGACTTGTTCCTCTGAGCTCCATCATGTAGACCGTATGGGTTGTCTACCCGTCTATTGCTTCTTCATCGGCAATATTACTCGTTTGGCTTTTAGCTTGTTTCCTTGGTCTGCCCTTTTTAGGGGAGGGTGAACAATTGAGAGAGGTCGGTTCCCTAAATATCTCGGTCTCTGTTTGTATAAAACTGGCGGTCGCGACTCGATCGTTTACCAACATGCCAGGGGACAGTGATATTTCTCCCGCCTTATATTGTTTCTCGACCCAATCTTTGAAGATGCAACAGTCTTCAATAGTGTGTCCCAACACTCGGTGGTATGGGCAAAAGTTGGGATTATCAGTTCTGTTCGCTTCACTTAGATTTTTTGATTCTGGTAGCCGCAAGCCATTCTTCATAGCATCTTTGAATATTTTGGGAGCCTTATCTCTTCTGAAAAAGTAGATCTTATTTCTCCTTTCCTCCAAAATTGGCTCTCGAGATTTGTTAATCTTTGCTCCGCCCGCTCTCTGCTTATTTAGAGAATCAGTGTTATTGGAATTTTCGCTTTTCCGGTCGTCGTCCCTCTGATGTTTCGATCTTTTTGTGAATTGGAGACCTTGAGTGGACTCAGGCTTTGAGCGTTCTAACATTTGAACCTTCTTGATCAGCTCTGGGAATGCTTTGAGGCCTGCGGTGCACAGTAAAGGTTTCATTCAGTTGTTCAGATTTTCTATAAGAACACTGACGGATTGGTCTTTGTCACGCCCCGCTTCCTAAAATACGGAATGCGAGGGGTGACTAGGCCATCCATGCTCCTACGGTCAAGGAATAATCCGGCCGTAGTCACACTTCGGCTTATAGCATTACATGGTAATCGGTAAACACAACATAGAAGTAAAGGAAATATATCACTAGTTATTACATCAACTTTCATTGTTCACAATTTGCAACATAACAAAGAAAAGAACCACTAACCAAGCACGAATACAAGGTTTCTTTAGGGAAAACAGTAAAGGTACTGGAGGCACGACCATCTAAATCTCTGCAAGCTCGAAGGACAGGTCTGACTCCTGAACTGGTTCTTCCTCAAGGTCTGAGCATGCATACTCAGGTCTTCAGAGCGACATAATAGCAATATTATAATAATAACAAGAGACAAGAAAATGAAAGTAATAACGGTGGAGATAAAATGCAGGTAGCCAATATATCACTAACTGATGCAATGTATGATCTGTGTCCCTATCGGTCTCTAAGTCATTTTTGAAATCGAGTTGTGAAATGGAAGATCATGTTTAACGAGGGTATCGTACGTACCCGAGACTACGGCCCGCTGTTGCCCGTGACATAACCTTGTCAGCCGGACTGCTAGGCCCAACCTAATATATATAAGAGTCGCTGTTCGAATGATCATCCTCTAAATCACTGACCTCGCTAAATACAACTCCCTTTCCACTTCGATTTCCCCCTTTTATCCAGGTTTCACTATTCATGAATATGGGCTAGTTGTGTACAAGTACGCATCAGTAACACGATTTTATTCACTGTTCACTGTATGGTTTATTGTCATGAATCACTCATTATTCACTGGCGTACTTGACACAACTACACTGATACTGTACCCGTTCGACAATGCAAAATACATGGAGGATTAACACGAATATTCACTATCACTAAAGGTCTTGTGGTCGGGTAGAACTATGAATCATGCCGCTAAATAGTTTATGTGCAGTACAAGTCGTTATGCGTTTTATGAACATAGAAAATTCGTATTAAATCATGCATTCAGAATTTAGCAAAAAGATACAAAAGAGGTAATAAGTAAACTCAGTCGGCAGTCCAACAAAATTAATTTCAAGTCAACCGGGTTTCGGGTTCGTAAGTTACAATCATTTCATTTTAAGTGTTCGCTGCTGGAATTTCAGTTCCTGAACTGAAGGTCCATTTTGCAACACAGTTTTCACCCTGTTGGGATCAAAATTAGACGACGCTATAGTTGAACAAAATTTAGGTTTATCAGTCAGGTTTCAAAATCACTAGACAGATTGATAATATTCATGGTGTACTGGAAGCTATGCATTGTACAATAAAGGGGTATACGTTCTGTCCCTGTTTGGGACTGCTATATGTTCTGTTGATTTAAAATACAGTTTAAATAGTAAACGACAGTAGAAATGAATGAAATCACTTTCATTGGTTAGATAACAGATTTTTCTTAGCTATGGTATAGGGTTCCACATTATAATATTTTCATACAGCAGAGTGAAAGCATTACAAATCGAGAATCGATAGCCAGAGCTACTGTGGACTGCAGTCCAGAGCCGCACTCCGAACCAGTTTCCGTCACCTTTTTAGCATAGAAGCAAATTAAAACTCTTATGGCGTTCTAGGTCGTCGATTCATATTCGATATGAGCCCTCGAACGTAACATTCCGATTTGTAATCAATTAACTGTGATTTTTACGAGTTTCAGGTACGGGAAAATTTCAGTTTTACGGGTCTAAATGGGAAAGGCCTATCACGTCATTAAAGACCGTATTTTCCATCCAAATAATAACACGACGTTCGTTATTAATCGGGCCATCCTATGTGATCAGTTTCCGTCAATTTAACGGGGGTTTTCCATTTGGGTTTTACATCGAACACTTGCATTATATTAATTCGCACGAAGTGTATATACAGAATTTATTGGTATTTTGAATTGTAATAGATAAAATTAGTATGAAGTAAGCAGTATATTTGCCTGATGATGTATTTACGACGGTACTGCAGTGGCAATGGCAACGGCGCGATCGCGACGCACGCGCGGCTAGGGTTCGCGGCCTCGGCTCGAGCTTGGAGATGGAGCTGCTGCGACTAGAGCTTGGGTGCGAACGAGAAAGGGCCAGCGGGCATCGAGTGCAGAGGGGGTTGGCCGGCGATGACTCCGGGGGTACGGCGAGGGTTGCAAGGTGGTGGTACTGTTGAGTGAGGTTGAGGAGCTCGGTGGTGGAGGGAGGTGGTGAAAGGAGAGGTCGTTGTGGCCGGTGATGGTTGAGGTGGTCGCTGGCGACAGAGGAGGAGTTCGGCGGGTTCATCGGCGAAGGAGGTTGGTGGCTGGAGATGCTCGCGGGGGAGGCGCAGTGGGTTCGGTCGTGCAGTCGGGGTGGAGAAAGGTGGAGGGGCTCGGTGTGGTGTTGGAGTGGCGATAAGGGAAGGAGGAGGAGAAGGAGGTGAGGCTGTTGGGGAGAGAGGTCGGTGTGCAGGTGAAGGTTTGAGGAGGAGGCAGGGGCGCAGTAGGGAAAAAAGTGGTAGCGAGGGTGAGGGGCTCGGCTTTGTATGAGGGAGAGAGGGAGACGAGGTCGAGAGGAGTGAGCGGGCACGCGCGAGATCATGGGTCGAGGAGCGGGGATGTGGGGCAAACGGCGACATGGGGAAGAAGGAAGAAGAAGTGGGAAAAAGAAATGGGAGTGGGGAAAAAGAACGGGTCGGGTATGGGTGCATGGGTCGGGTCGGTATGGGTATGGGCTGGGCTTTATTTATTTTTGTTTAGGAAAATTTTAATATCTAAAACATAAGCATCTAAATTCATACACAAAATATAGAGGAAAATAGAAAACAATCTAGGGGACTTGGAAAAATATGGAAAATTTTTATTTAGGGAACTGGGAATTTACAGTCTTGCTCCAACGGCGGTTCACATTTGACAGAGAGATTGCGCCAACAGACTATAAAATCCATGTTGCTTTCGTTGTTCTTTGGCTCGGTCTTTATGAGGTCGGCAATGGTGATTTTATCACTGACGCTCATGAACCTTTGCTTAAACATGGATTCTATTTGAGCGAACGTCGTGATCGAGTCATCCGGTATACTTGCATACCAATCGAAAGCAACATCGGTCAAGCTATTGACAAACTGACGGAGAAGGAGTGCATCATTGCCCCCAGTATTCGTGCATGATGCTTTAAATTGGGCAATGTGCAGGTTCGCATTTCCTGTCCCATCGAACCTTTCAAATTTGGGGACGACATAGCCAGTGGGAAACTCCACAAGATCGTGCCGAGCAGGATATGGTCTCCCGCTACTGCTGACATCTTTTTGCTCTCCGGCTTCGGCTACCAATGTTTTGACTTTATTGGCGACCAAATCCATGATTTGATCTTGTGTTAGTGGTTGCTGTCATCGGTAGCCAAGACATTTCCCGAGATAGGATGTGATCGACTCTCATGCGGTTCGCCCACCTTTGGATTTGAGGGAATATGCGTCGTCTGGCTTGGGACACCATTTCTCGGTTCACTAGCAGAGCCCTGTGCTTGATTGGGCGGTTGAGAGGCAACTTGGGCCGTAAGCTGCATCACGACATTCGTAAAGTCGTCAACTTTGGAGTAAAGTTTGGCCATCTCCTTGTCTTTACTTCTGAGCTGTTTTCGGAGCTCTTGGAGAAGTTGCTGCTCTGTGTTCTTGGGACAGAAAATTGGTTCCTCTTCGCTTTCCGAGCCTGACTCCTCATGAACCGGGGGATCTCTCTGCTTATCAACCTCACTGGAAGGGTTTTCATTACCTTCAAGAGGAGGCTGGTCTTGGGAAGTGGCAGCCACATTCACCCCAGATTGAATTTGAGATGTGGTGGCCCCATCCTTACTTTTGCTGCGCGTGCCCACCTTATAGACAGTGTGGACCACATATCCAGCCATCTCTTTATCTTTGGCGGGGTAACCCTGTTCTTGGAACCTCATGAAGTTCATCCTAGCATTAGCCCTAGCCCTTTTGTTGGCTCTATATCTAAGCCTTTTCTGCCTTAGCTTCTCGATTTTGAGGGCTTGACGGGCATCCGTCATCCAGGAAACCATCGTGAGTCAATTGACGGGGCGCTTAACGAAGATACCCGATTGGGCAGTTGTCAAAGGCACCGTTGGAGCTTTCCCGAGATGCCTTATTGCTTTGTTGGTGTTGATGGTCTTGCCCCCAGCTGGAGCAATGGAGAGTCGTTTGGAAACGGATTTGTGCTTGGGCTGAGGTGCCTTCGCGACCATGACATTTTTCCTTTTCTCTTTTTAGGCCGGTTTATCCATCACTGGGGCTTGAGGAGCAGAGATGGCGTTAGCTAGAGCGAACAAAATAGAGCCGAATGGTAGCAGCGGCTCCTCCTATTGTCGTCCGAGACTGGCCTGGAGGACCGTCCTGGCGTCCATCTTCATCGTGTAGGAGATGGGAGTTGTGCTGAGTGCTGAGATTATCCTTGGAGACATTTTGTTGTGTCCGAAGATTGCATTCAAAAGTCGTTAACCTGCAAGTAGAAGCATGATTTCAGTACAGGCAATCAATGTATATATTGATTCAGTTCGCATGGATATTTAATCCGAAATATAGGAGGAAAGATAGGTCCTACCGGGCGTGCCAAATTCTGTAGGGTGTTTTTCGTCACCCCATTGAGATGGGAATACACGTCGCTTGTCAGGCGTACTACAGATCCCCCCTGCCAAGGGTAGGCGGGGGTTTATTGATTGTGGGGATCCGAATCTCCGGCAGCCGCGAAGTAAGCTGTCATTAATTACCCCTCGCCTTTGGAGCGAGTGAACCTCTGATTGATGGGTCAAACTGGTCGTGCGAACTCAATGTGCAGTGTGCGTATGTATGTCTTGAGGGGTTTTAGATATATCGGGGGCCTCGCAGAGTTTACGGGGGTCCCACTACCCGGTTAGTGGGTTAGGGGTCAAGGGGGCTAGCAGCCCCTTGCGTGGTGCGGGACAGTGTCTATATATAAAAAAGAGGGAAATATAGCGTCCAAAGAATGCGTGGGCGCCAGCGCCTCACGTGCTTGGCACGCGGGCGCTGGGTGCCAGCGGGAAAAGGGGGCTTAGCCCCTGTACTGGGAGTTGTACTCCCAATTGACTTTTGGAGTTAAACCCCTGAAAAAAGGACAAAGGGGCCTAACCCCTGCATTGTGAGTTGTACTCCCAAAAATAAAAATTTATTATTTTATATATATATATTATTATTATTATTTTGGTGGATTAAACTCCCAAGATATTTTCGGAGATGATGAAAGGGGATTCCTTTCTTCTCCCATGAGCCCTAGTTATTCTCTTGAGCTTTGGATCTTCCCAAAGTGGGATTTTTGGAGATGTGTCTCTTTCTTCCTTCTCTCTATTGGCTGGATCTTGAAGAAAAAAGGGGGTGAGATTTAAAAATCTCCCCTTTTAGAGATTTGATGGGAGATTTGAGTTCCCCTTCAAGGGTTTTATGGTGAAAAACTATTTATTTTTAGGAAAGGAAGAGTTGAACTCTTTATTTAATTCAGAAAAGGGGAAGAAGGTTTAGAACCTTGAGGAAGGGGAAAGAGGCACAAATCCTAGATTTTGGGGGGAATGAAAAAAAGTTCTTTCATTTCAATATCATGTTGCCTTATATAGGCTTACAAATTTACACATAGCCCGGGCTTTACAAAATGGCATTTTGTCCATCCCATGCCTCATGTGCTCATTTCTTTTGCACATGAGCCATGAGCTTTACAAAAATTTGGCTTTATGCTTTATTTTCTTACATTTATTCATAAAAATTATATCAAAATTATTTATTACATGATTTTCATTTTAGCATGGAAAAGGCCGGCCATGGGGCTCGACTTGGGCGTGGTCCCACTTGAGCTGGGCTTGGACCCGCTTACTTGGGGTTGACTTTGACTTTGACTTGGTCAACCGGAGTGTAATTTTTGACCCCAACAAGAATCATTTATTTAATTACCATCCCTTAACTACCTAATCCTAAAACCCTAATAAGTCTTTTTTCTCATTGTTATTTTTATCTCACTTTTAGAATTAAAGCACAATCCTACCTTTTCTGAATCAACTCGTCTAAAACACTAAAAATAAGGTTACAGTCTCCACGTGGACGACCGTACTCACTACGGCTAGGTATTGCGACACCGTGTTGATTGCGGTATTTAAAACGATAAAGACACTATTTAACACCAATCAAATGGCGTCGTTACTGGGGAGACAGTAGTATTATTTTTCTTATTATTCGGGTTGATTTTATAAAAAAATATAAAAATATAAAAAAATTTATTAAACCGCATCTAGATATGATTTATGATGTTTGTTCGAGTTGTGTAGAAAAACTGGAGTATTTGGGTGAGCCTACGGTAAATATAATTGCTTGAACAAGGAGAACAGAGGATAAGGAGGTCAATACCCAAGAATTGGGCAGTTCGGCCTAAAGTAGACCGCAGAACTGCGGCGGAAGAGAGCATTTGGCGGCGGAAGCACGTCAGTTTGGTGGTCCCTCCTCTCCAAAATTTTCTGGTATCTTTCTTTCTTCCTTTCACCCCTCTGAAGCTCAAATAAACTATTTCTATTTGCAGGATTCTTTGCAAACATCGCCACAAATAAAACTATATGTTTTTGCGTGTTTTTGGTGTGTTTTTGCTTTGCATCATTTAAATAGATATTAAGGGGCAAGAAACCCAAATTCAGATTAGGTCGGGAGTTCATTACTCTTCCTAAGCCCCAAAAATCACAAACGAACATACACATCACCCTACATTAATAAAAAATATCTATACCAAACCTCTAAGAACAATCGTGCTCAATTAGGACAGAGGAGGGTCGTAAGTAATCTGTTACTTATCCGCATCTTTCTTGTAGTGTCTAAGGCAAATGTATCTAAGGCAAGTGGTTTATTTAATCAGGCTCGCAATTTCGGTGATTCGTATAGCGGATATCTTCCACTTACCTATTGGGGTTTGTTAGCGCCTTGGCCATTTACCGTGGCCGATGTGGAACAAAATTTTGTGTTTAAAAACTAGCGCTAAAAAACCAGTCCTAGAATCGAACCATAAACCTAAAAGTAGCTAACTATAAAGAGCTTATCTACTGTGATAGAAGCGTTATACCGAATGATTCATGGCTTTCGGTCTTCTACCATCTTCCTTAGCTCCCAGAGGTTTCCTCGATCGAGCTTGGCCACCGGTCTTCCTCCGTCGAAGATAATCTACCCGAGAGTTGTAGCTCATGGCTCTATCTCCACACTAAGAATCTAGTGAAACAACTAGGGACTCTAGGTTGCTAATCTAGAGTGCCTAGAGATGTAGTGTTTTCTGTAAGTGTGTATCTATTTCTTTTCTACCCTTGATTCTCAACACATGAGATGGTAGGGTAGAAAATGAAGAAGATGGAGGAAGAGCTCAGGAAAGGTAGTGTAGAGAGAAGAAGCAAAAATGGTGAGAGTGAAAACTCATCACGTCAAAAATGAACCATCCAAATGAGAGCAAACCATCAAGCATAGTTTTGTATAACTCATTTTCCAAATATAATATAGCAACCATACTTGAATAGTTAGCACAAATGAATTAATAATTCATTTGTCAACACTATTCAAGTATGGTTCTCACCATTCACTCTTCATCACCTTTACATATCATTTCCATTTAATTTAATAAATGGATAAACCAAAATGAGGTGTCCACCTTCTAGAATGTTTTCCGTATAAATACAGATTACACTCAACTGTATATACATACCCGTATTCGTACCAAAATATGAATACCCTAAGAGATAGAATAACACAAAGAACATAATACTAGAATATACATATCGAAATACATATACGTAAATTATTAAATCAATACCTGATTTAATAATCCGGCTGAAACCCAAGCCGGCTAGTCTTATCAACTGTCCGATCGAAAGTCCAGGTTACTAGTACAATCATTCGATCGGAACTTGCACGTATCAAAATACAGCTACTATATCATTTCGCCTGAACCAGGGAAACCCTCTGTGTGGGACTCTAAAGACTCGTCAATACGGTGGTAGTGGGTTTAACCACAAGCACGTCAGCGGCACTAGCATGTTAGTGGCCCATCCAAATCAGTAATTCTCGTCTACCTTGGCCAAGAATTTCTGGTGATGGCCACCCATGCACAGCACGGTATCAACCCCTTATACCGGAAGAGACGAATCCCCGATGATCCGCTCACTGCCTCCATATGGCTTGGGGCTGTACCCAACTAAAACCTGTTTGCACGACTCATTTGAGCTTTGGTACGGTAGTAATCAAAGCACAATGGGAACTCATATGTGACAAATGACGATCTCAGGTCGACAGACTAACATGTACTCATGTCACCTGAGAACTGCTATCTGACAATAGGTATAATACCATCTAGTATGTTCCCGGCGAGTCCGTCCAGTATAACTCATAACCCAATGAGCACCTGTATACTACCTTCATACCAGGTCCATCTGTTATTCTGATGAAATCAAACTCTATGACTGCCACATCAAAAATATATGATTTATTTCCGCTATACTTGCTTAGTCTATAAATAGACATAAGCTACTTGCCCACCATGCTTTCGCTGCTCCCACTGACTACAACGACCCTCTGGCAGAGTCATATACATGTACACTTCTAAAGCTAATTTAGAACGATGTTATAGTCATCCACCTGCCAGATATCATAGTCTAGGACAGTGGTAGTGGCAAACTTGGGTCATCAAAACCTCATTGTCGCCGTCCTTGAGGAGGTCGAAGTACCTCTCGGGTGGCTGAGGTTACCCACCAAATCTACGGAGTGCCTAATGGATTGTCGAATCAAATTGAATTTTTAGGTTCTACTAAATTTTCAGTAATCGTTTGTGGTTCTGGAATCACTTCCATTGCTACCATGTTTTATGAAAAGAATTCATTTTACTAAAACGGTGGCGAGTCAAGAATAATATAACTATTGATCCTCCAAATGGTAGAATGTTGACCCTCGTCAAAGCCCGGGATAACCCACAAACTGCCATTATTGAAACGTGCCTTGAGTTTATCTAGATTCTGGTTTTAAGCATAAACCGGACAACTCCATATACCTTAACATCGTCAAGATATGAATCTATTCTATATCCAATATAGAAACAAATGTACTAATTTAATTGGAACCAGATTCAAAAATCAAGCAGATGTTTCCAGTGCATATCAACCAAATGGAAGAAGGTCAAGTAGTATTACTCATCAAGGAGTGTACTCATGGATGAGTAATCTGAGAAAGAAGCAAGTTCTCAAATATATTACTTACAATGGAATACCTAGAATAAGTATGTACGCCTTCGATCACCCCGAAGGATCCTGATACATGCAGCGTATGGTTCTCTACTTTATTCTTATACCGATAACTTCTCAAAATTTAGACATTGTATTTCACCGAAATGCGTGTCTAAAATCAGAGAAGTCATAAGTAAACAGAATGTAGTACGAGTACCAACCCCTTTGTCCTAATGGACATCGGACGACATACAATACTTTGTATAAGTCCTCTGAGTTTGATAACTCAAACTCTGTGCATCGTAGGTTAAAAACTGTGTTATGGTTAAGAAGAATTACACCGTTACTGAATGCACTTTACCTAACCATTAACTGATATAGGTAAATATCATAAATATAATTTCAAAAATTTATATCTCACTTTATAAAATAAACGTACAGATATATCAGTTTAAAATTGGTGCATAACAACGGATATTCAAAACCAAATATTTGCCGTTAGGAAAAACCCATCACCAATAACAAAGAATTCTGATATACAGAGCATCTAATCACTCAATTCCCAATATCTTACTCCCATTCAGTATCTGTAACTCCATACAGATGTAAGAATTAAGTCAGGTAAATACATACCCTGGAGTCAGAATCTAATTGGGAAAACAGTTTTCAATTAACACCGCACAGTAAAACTGAAACATGAAAATGCTTCGAAGGGGTGGCCATGTATTCCTCATAATGTCTCTTCCACTATCCAGATTCATGACAGTAACCGTATATTTCTTTTCCCTCACTCCAATCCCTTCATATGTCTTTACTTCTTACCTTCTATACACCATACTTAGGCTAATTGGTTTTCTTTCTTCCCTGCCTTTCGGCACCGGCCTAAAGTTTGGAAGAAGACTATCCAATAAGCGTAACAGATGTATTATCTTAATACTAGGAGCTCTCGCAACCTGAGAGAAGTGAAAATGAAAAGACAACCAAATAATCTTATTCAATTTCTCCCAAACCGGAAACCATCCTCGAACTGAAACATGTTCCTTCGAGTTCGTATGTAACTATTAAATGGCATATCCAAGCAATATGGATCTTCGTAGTGATACGGAATGTTATGGAGAAATGCAAAGGGGAAGTAGGAGTGGCCAGGATATACGCGGTTTCTTCGTGAATGATAGTAGTCGCAATTTTCTTTGCCCTCACCCTAATCCCTTTATTTGTCTTTATTTATTACCTTCTGTACACCATACTTAGGCTAATTATTTTTCTTCCTTCCCTACCTTTTGGCACCTGCCTATGGTTTGGAATAAGACTATCCAATAAGCGTAATAGGTGCACTCTCCTAACACTAGGAGCCCTCACGACCTGAGATAAGGTAAAGAGAAAAGGCAACCGAATAATCTTATTCAATTTCTCCAGAACCGGAAATTATCCTCGAACTGAAACAAGTTTCTTCGAGTTCGTATGTAACTATATGATAGCATACCTAAGTAATATGGATCTTCGTAGTGATACAGAGTGTTCTGTAGAAATGCAAACGGAAAGTAAGAGCGACAGGGATATATGCGACTTAATGACAATCCAAAAGCCAAAGTGTTTTAAGAAGGTTCGGTTAACTTGGTTCATGAGTTTTAGTTTAAAGTCAGGCCATGGTTACTGCCAGAGAGAGAGAGAGAGAGAGAGAAAAGAACACTCAGCGTGCACTCTAATTTAGATCAGATTGGTTAATCACTTTATCTAATCAGGATGGCTCCCATTGTTTCCTCGAATTCTCCTTCAAACCCTAAAAGGAGAATTAGTCAGGATCATCTGAAAATCACCCGAGGAGTAACTCCTACTCATCAGTGGGAATCGGGATCCAACTATCATCGCATGATAACTTGATGGAAGCCACTCAAGTCACCATATTACAGAAGGTATGTGCATGCCTGGCAAGTTTCCTGTATATTTAAAACTACCGATGTGGTTTTTGCCCCTAGCGGTTTATGACCTTGACAAAGGCTAACAAATTATAAACCACTAGTCAAGTTCAACCCGTCATTATCCTAGAATAATCTAGACCCATCCGTACAAACCCTTGACAAAGGCCAACAAGGCTATACGACTGTCCTAGATAATCGCATATCTATGCAACAGAAAAGCAATATCTAGTTACCGTACACTACACTTTGACAAAGGCTAACAAACGCAGCACGAATACTAGGTACTACTCATCCGAAATGACGGAGGACTACGACTAGTTTTTGGCGAAAAACTTTTAACGTAATGAACTTGATATCGTTGAAGGAACTCAAGGAGTTTTTGAAAAGGAGTGGTTTAAGCTCCGTATTTTTAAAACGAGTGTTTTTGTAAAAAACCATGGTTTTGAAGAAAACCGAGAAGTTTATAGTCACGTAAACTTTTGCTAAAGAGGTCACTCCCTGAGAAGGGATCTCGGCTATTTCCTCATCGAATGAGGTGCTGGATATTCCTAACTGAATACCACGATGCAAAGCAAAAGGATCGACTATAGTGAAGTTATTACGATGACGCAAACTTTTGCCTAAGAGATCACTCCCTATAAAGGGATCTCGGCTCTTGCCTCGTCGAATGAGGTGATGGATATTCATAACCGAATACCACTGTGCATAGCAAAAAGAAATGTCTGTAATAACAGTTTTCAAAAATTGATTCCAACAATATTATTTAGGTTTATTTTTCTTTGCATTAATCAAAATTAACGCAGTCCCATCAATTAATCCATATCACACCAGAAAAGAACGAAAATACAATGTATGTATATGCCATCCACATTCGTCATGGGGCCCCGTCATGCACCGTTAGGTTACTTAACTAACGGAAGAGCGGGGGATGGACAAGCGTGGATGCAAAGCATATACAACATCTACTAGTATATATATAAATATATAATCATTCGTCCCAGGCATGATATAAGCAACATCACATAAAAGCGATAAGTAACACAGAATAACGGTTAATCTAGGAGCCCCGGATTTTCTTTGAGCCGCAAATGAAACCCTACGTTCTCCGGTCGTGTGGATAGCCTGTGCAATGTATAACCAAGACCCCTACGAGCGCAGCAAGTTACCCGCCAATCCCAGAAGTGAGGCAACCCCAATCAACAAAGTGAATGGGTCACCTAGCACTTCATGAAATCCGGTAACTTGTGCACCCTTCCGTGGGTCATCCTATACCCCCTACGAGTGCTGTGAATAGTCCGCCAATTTTAGAGTAAGGCTCCCTCCTTCTCAACGCCTTGAGATGCGGGCCCATTGCCCTCTAGCACCCGGTTACTCGAGCACTCTACCGCGGGGTAATCCTAGTATAAAAAAGAAAATTATATATACAATGACGACATCGACCCCAACCCGGTCGTGCCCCACTAAAAGAATATACAATCTGGCAGAGATGTCTGTCCACATGTCGGACGCTCACCCTGTAATAACAAATTTACAAATGAATCTGAACTGTACAACTACCATTGCACCTTAGGCTATCCAACATGATAATCCAACCACAATATCAGCACAACACAGAACATCAACGTGAATATCATGTTCGCAAACCCGTCTAGTTGAACATATAGCAACTAGTCGGGTTATACCGCTCAATGATATTCACGGTTGCAGATATTAACACATGCATTGATAAATACGTATTCAAAATTTCAATCGATTAAAACTTTTCCATATTAGCCCCAAATGCAAACCAGCATTCAAACAAATCTGGGCCAAAACCAAATATCCCAAAAATCATATTTCCATGAACTAGAGCCCCAGAAAAAATTTGGGGCGCTGTAGCCCAAAAAGGGTCGCGATTCAGCCGCAAAATGTGCCATTTTGCTTCTGTTCCGCTTCCGATTTTTGAGATTAGGTGCCCAAATTTTTTTCTTAGCTCTAGTTTTGCCTGCACATAATTTTAATACAACCAGAAAATTTTTTTTGAACAACTTTGAAATTCAAACAGCAAGCAACAGTTTTGGAAATACGATTCGGAAAATTCCGTCGATCGATATTTTAACCTTGTGTAAACTAGCTAGTAAAGATTTATGGGGTGGCTCTGATACCATGTTGGAGTTTGCTAGCGCCCTGGCCATCTACTGTGGCCGATGCAGAACAAAATTTTGTGTTTAAAAACTGGCGCTAAAAAACTCATCTTGGAATCAAACCATAAACCTAAAACTAGCTAACTACAAAGAGCTTATCTACTGTGATAGAAGCGTTATACTGAATGATTCGTGTCCTTCGGTCTTCAATCATCTTTCTTAGATCCTAGAGGTTTTCTCGATCGAGCTTGGCCGCCGGTCTTCCTCCGTCGAAGATGATCCACCCGGTAGATGTAGCTCATGGCTCTAGCTCCACACTAAGAATCTAGTTAAGCAACTAAGGACTCTACGTTGCTAATCAAGAGTGTCTAGAGATGTAGTGTGTTGTTCTACGTGTGTATCTATCTCTCTTCTACCCTTCATTCTCAACACATGAGATGGTAGGGTAGAAGATAAAGAAGATGGAGGAGGAGCTCAAGAAAGGTAATGAAGAGAGAAGTAAAAATAGTGAGAGTGAAAACTCATCAAGTCAAAAATGAACCATCCAAATGAGAGCAAACCATCAAGCATGGTTTTGTATAACTCATTTTCCAAATATAATATAGCAACCATACTTGAACAGTTAGCACAAATGAATTAATAATTCATTTGTCAAAACTGTTCAAGTATGGTTCTCACCATTCTCTCTTCATCACCTTTACACCTCATTTCCATTTAATTTAATAAATGGATAAACCAAAATGAGGTGTCAACCTTCTAGAATGTTTTACATATAAATACGGATTACACTTAACTGTATATATATACCCGTATTCATACCAAAATACGAATAACAAAAGAGATAGAATAACACAAAGAATATAAGACTAGAATATACATATCGAAATATATATATATATATATATATATATATATATATATATATATATATATACACACGTAAATTAGTAAATCAATACCTGATTTAATAATCCGGCTCAAATCCGAGCCGGCTAGTATTATCAACTGTCCGATCGAAAGTCCGAGTAACTAGTACAATCATTCGATCGGAACCCTATGCGTATCAAAATATGGCTACAACATCATTTCGCCTGAACCAGGGAACCCTCTGTGTAGGACTCTAAAGACTCATCAATATGCTGGCAGTGGGTTTAACTACAAGAACGTCAGCGACACTAGCTGTACGTAACGGCTACCCAGCTATTGAGTGAAAGGAAGGCCGACGAGCAAACTCATCCGAACCTCTACTGATCCTGTCAGTGACAATCTCCATACAGCTCGGTCTGTTCGTCTAAGAGTATCGCATATCGGGTCTAGAGAGGTGCATAAAGTCAAACCCATAATAACGCGAATATTTCATGTCGGTGTGAAGCCCATCACCCACTAAGAACTATTGATCCAAATCAGTAATTCTTGTCTATCTTGGCCAAGAATTTCTGGTGATGGCCATCCATGCACAGCACGACATCAACCCCTAATACCGGGAGAGACGAATCCCCAACGATCCGCTCACTGCCTCTATGTGGCTCGGGACTGTACCCAATTAAAACCTGTTTGCATGGCTCATTTGAGCCATGGTAGGGTAGTAATCAAAGCACAGTGGGAACTCACACGAGACAAATGACGATCTCAGGTCAACAGACTGACCTGTACTCATGTCACCTGAGAACTGCTATATGACAATAGGTATAATACCATCTAGCATGTTCTCGGTGAGTCCGTCCAGTGTAACCATAACCCAATCAGCACCTATATACTATCTTAGATGACTAACTGACACCAATACCTTGAGAGACCGGCCATCGCCCCTCGTCGGGGTCTCGAAAAGTATACACTAGTCTACTCCGGAGTATCGATGCCCAGTCTCGATACTCCCTCGACTGAGGACATTTAAGGATGTGCTTATAGACCACCCAGCTCCCACGTAGATGATTGCTATCATAATGCTGGTAGTCAAGTAAGAACCCTATGGGCTCTATCAACATGTAATAGTGATATGTAATACCACATAATACATGTACATGATGATAGAGACAAACCAGATAGCATACTATCATCTCGAGTTAGACTGTTCTACCCGTATAGGTCCTCCCTCAATCATCACAATCGCGTGCCTGTGACTACAATAATTGACTTGATGGCACTATAGCCAACATTTCTATCACTTACCCGGCTGCAAGAAAGATAAAGGGGTGATAGAGGATTTATCCTATGTTTTTTCCTTTTGAAATCTAGGAGCGGTCTGGTGATTTGACCTAGGTGACTCTAGCTCAAGAGGCTGTTTGTGGATCTTTTTGTGATTGGTTGAGTCGAGTCTTGCGTCCATTATTTTGCCAAAGCAAACCATTCTAAAAATCTTTCTCCCCACTTTCTCACACGCTGCTACATATACTAAACTCGCTTAGTGTATGTTCCTCTGGATACAAGATTCTAACACCCATTTAGTCCACGTATTCGCTATCGACTCCGAAGTCGATACTTTTTCACCTTCTTCTTCTCCTTCACCTATCACATCTCCTGAGATGGACGGACCTCCATCGGGTTTTAACATAAACAATGCCACGATACCACCTCTTGGTGCGCAAATTCCACCTCCCACACAAACGCCACCACCTATCGCACTCCAAGATAAATACTACCCTACACGCGGACCCCTTCCTACTTGTCTGTCTCTTCCACCAGCCAATGGGGATAACTTCAAAATTAAATCCTACTTCATCAACTTGTTGCCCAAATTTCACGGGTTTGAATTTGAGAATGTCTACGTTTTTATAACCAAATTTCAAAATGTATGTGTAATGATGAGCACCACCTAATTTTCAGGAGATGCTATGAGATTACGTATTCTCTCATTTATCTTGTGCGATCTCGCGGAGAAGTGGCTCTATAGCACCTCCTCACATTTCATAACCAGTTGGGATGAATTTGTTAAGGCATTCCTTAAAAAATTCGGTCCTAATTATAAAACTGTCCGCATTAGAAGCGAGATCAACCAGTTTGCCCAACTTCCCACTGAATCCTTTCGGAAATGCTTTGAAAGGTTCAAAGATCTCTTTGTCCAATGCCCGCATCATGGATTCAAAAAATGGAAACTTTGCCAAACTATGTATGAAGGCATTAATTCAGCGACAAAAAAAATGCTAAGAAACCATTTGTCAATGTCATTTCATGTCTAAATCAGAAGAGGAGGCGTGGAAATTTCTTGAAGATCTCGCAGAGCAAACACTACAGTGGGAAAGCACAAGACTGACGACGTCATCTTCATCTTCATCTAGGGCATGTTTCCATTAGCTCGACACTTCCATCGCAATGAAAGCCGAAATTTCTGCGATATAAAAGAAACTTGAAGCTATTGGAAGCAAATCTCTTCAGCCTCCCTAAATCAAGTTTCTCTCTCCAAAACCGTGTGTGGATATTGTTTTGACCCAACACATTTGACTGAAGAATTTCCTTTGAATCCTCCGTCTCAAGGCTAAGAACAAACTAATGCTGCTTTTCAGCAGCAACCTAAAAACGATCCTTATTCTTCCACATATAATCCGGAATGGAAGAATCATCCTAATTTTGCTTGGAATCAAAACCAAACTCAAAACCAAAACCAAAATCAGTTCCAAAATCAAAACAACTATCAAAGGTTTCCTCAACAGCAATAACAACCACCACAATAAAAAATTTAGGAGCCCTTTCAACCGCAACAATTTCAAAATTCGGCTAACAATTTTGTTCCTTATAACAATTCTTTCCAATCACAAAACAACGTTTCTCCTGCCGGCACCGACAAAGTCTCTGCACTCGAGAGAGCTTAGAAGCCTTCATTAAAAAGTTTGCTCAAACTTCGGCTAGTCTAACTTCTTCAATCCAATCGTTAGTACAATACACTGCGTCCCACGGTGAAAGCATCAAATCAATCGAAGTACAAATAGCACAGTTGAACGCAGCAATGAGTGAAAAAGAGAAAGGGAAACTTTCATCTCAATCTCTACTAAATCCCGGCCACCCACAAAATTCAAACTCTATTCTTAACCAACAAAATCATAATGTGAGCATCATAACTACATTAAGATCAGGAAAAATGCTGAACAACCACGTTGGAGAACAAGTTGATGACATCGATGGCACCCCAGCAACTCCTCCTCCTCCTTCTTCTTCTTCTAATCAATCATCTTCTTCCAAGCCCATTTTCTATTCTCCACCGGGCTCTAACTCTCCTTCCACTTTCTTGAATGGATTCCTCTCTCATGCTACCCTAACTACAGTTTTGGGATCCATTCCATCTCCACAAACTTCTCCCCAAGTGTTAGACCCAACCCCTTTTAATAAAGTTCCTTTTCCAAACTGGTTGAGGCCCAAGAAACCAAGTCCATAGATGGAGAAGGTTATGGAAATGTTTAAACAAGTTAACATTAATATTTCTCTCTTAGATGCTATCCAACAAGCCCCATCCTATGTAAAAAATTCTTAAGGACTTATGCACTAAGAAAAGGAAAACTCAAGTACCAAAAAAGGTTTTCTTAGCGAGTAACGTGAGTGATGCTCTTACCAAAATTTACCCAAAAAACGTAAGGAACCCGGTTGTCCTACAATTTCAATAACTATTGGGGGTAAAAATAACAATCGCGCTCTTCTCGATCTTGGTGCTAGTGTTAACTTGCTCCCATATTTTGTTTATGAGCAATTATGTATAGGAGAGTTGAAACCCAAGCACTGTACTCTCTAAATGGCCAATCGATGTATCACCAACACTACGGGTGAACTAGAGGACGTATTAAATAAAGTCGGGGTATTTATATTCCCTGTGGATTTTATAGTTTTAGATACACAGCCTGTAGCGAATCCATGAAACCAAATTCCGGTGATTCTCGGTCGACCATTTCTCGCAATCTCAAATGCAGTGATCAATTGTCGAAATGGTTCCATGAACCCATTCTTTGGAAAAATGACAATTGAACTTAATATTTTCATGTTGGGAAGTCAACCCTCCGAACCATCTGTTGCTCATATGATAGATATTTGTTCCGTCCACGAGATAGCTCCCGATAGCTGTAAATTCGAGGAGTTTTTGTTCAATGACAATGATCTTAACGCCACTGGTGCGTTATTATTTGATCCCGCCGCTTCTTACACGAATAGGGAATACGAAGGATTCGCCTTCCTTGATGATCTTGATTCATGGGACGCTTCTGTCAATGAGTCACCTACAAAATTCAAATCCTTTGACTTTTTAGATGAGTTAGTTGAGCCATCTGAGCCAGTCTCTTATGCTAGCTGCGAAACCCTCATGGAGTCCGTCGAGTTCGAGCATCGACCCCCTACCCTACCTTCTACAGTCTCTTCGCTGACACTTGAAGTCAAGCTTTTGCCATCTCATCTTAAGTATGCATACTTAGGGGGGAATGAGACCTTTCCCATTATCATTTCAGTTTCTCTAAGTTTAGTGCAAAAGAAAGCCCCTCTTTCTGTCTTGAAATCATATCGGTAAGTTTTCGGTTGGACAATGGCATACATCAAATGGATTAGTCCCTTAATTGTGAAACATTATATACATATGATGGATGATGCCAAACCTTCCTGAGACCCACAAAGACGGTTGAATCCCGTCATGAAAGAGACGGTGAAGAAGGAAATCATCAAATGCTTAGTGTAGGGTTCCTAGGCACACTCAAGAGGTCTCACAAGGCATCAACCATGCCAAATTCAAAATTTTCCGGTGCCGAGAAACCCTAAACTAGATCGTTAACTAGAGAATAGGCGAAACTACAAGCTAGTAAACAACTTTACTGCTAAGTGAATGTAAATACAACCTTTGTAGATCCGGTCCTCCACTTCCTTGGCTCCGTGATGACGTCCCTCCGCTGCAACCATCGGAATCCTGGACTCTCGCGGTGGTTTCATCGGAGAAAAGATCGGGCTAGGTCATTGACTTCGATGCCGAAGATGATCTACGTCGAGGCAACTCTAACTCGGGCTCCATCTTCACCAAGTCTTGAAACTTGTGAAGAAAACACCCTATACTACATGGCAAGTGGTAGAGGATGAAGAAATAGGAAGTGGGTTCACTTTGGATTTGGATTTCTCACTTGATTTCATCACTTGACCTTTTTATAGAAAGCTTTTCTTTTCTTCACTTGAAAAAGAAGATGAAGAAGAAGAAAAAGAATAATGAATTAATTCCAAAAAGAAAAATGAAGTGATGGTTATCATAATGCAACCATGGGTGAGGCTAACTCATGTAGAGAATGAACTAGGGTTTAGGTAAATGGTTAGGGTTAAGGAAAGAAACAAAATGGTCAAGCTTTCAAAGTTTCATGAAGCTTCAACAAAATCCAAAGAAAGCCACCATTTCATTTCTTGCCAAAATGAATAAGGGAAAAAAATGAAAAACCCAACCATTAACCTAAAGATGGTATAAAGCAAACATACACCCAAGTTTGCATGTATCATCAAACATGATACAAACTTGTGCACAAAACTATATCATATATATATAATGTGCACATCAAGTGAGAAAATCCATCTTAAGTGAACCAATACTAGTTAATGCAAAGTAATATATCAAATATATAATTATGCATTAAATCATTAAATCAACGCTTGATTTAATGATCCGGTCATACTGTATATAACCGACTAATATTTAGTGTATCAATGTATCGAATCAACACTTGATTCGGTAACCCGGCTATATCTCATATAACCGTCCAATGATACAAATCGCGAGAATAGAATACGGTATCACATACACGCATTATTCTCGGTTCCGCACATATCTCATATGCGCTCCTATTTCGTTTCGCTTGAGCCAGGAAACCTCTGTGTAGGACTCTAAAGACTCGTCAATACGCCGGCAGCAGGTGATGATCATATCAAACACCTACAAGCCGCAAGCGGTCTGCTAAACGTAACGGCCACCCGGGTATTGAGCGATCAGAAGATCAACGAGCAAGCCCGCTCACACTCCTGTGAATCCAACCAGTAACACTTACCGTATAGTCCGGTCTGTTCGTCTGATATGTCGCATATCTCGCCTAGGGGTGGTAAACGTCAGATCCCAGTAGCTCGATAAGTCGTGTCGATATGAGGTCTATAACATTTCGAGAAACTACTGGTAACACTTACCAGTAAATCTCAGCAACCCTGACCAGGGATTTCCGGTTATAGCCAATCGAACACAGCGCAACATCAACTCCCTATACCGGGAGAGACGAATCCCCTCCTATCGCTCATTGCCTCCTTGTGATTCGGGACTGTACCCAAAAACCACCGTTTTGCACGCCCTCTTGGACGTGGTAAGGTGGAAATCAAAGCACAGTGGGAATCACACAAGACTCTATGACGATCTCGGGTCTACAGACTAACCTGTACCAGTGTCACCAGAGAACTGCCATCTGACGTGAGGTATAATACCATCTGGGAGTTCTCGGCGAGTCCGTCCAGTGTACCCAGTCTCCACTGAGCACCCGTATATCATCTCTGATGTCAAACACCAATGGATATGGGATCATCCATCGCCCATCTGTATGGGTCGAGAAGGTATACGCTAGTCTACTCTGGTATATCGATGCCCTGTCTCGATACACCCACGACTAGGGACCTTGAAGGATGTACTTATGGACTACCATGTCCCCACTAGTATGATCCTCATCATAGTCCAGGTAGTCAAGTACACATCCTAAGGGCTTTACCAACATGTAACAGAGAGACAATCAGTGTACACGTTAAGGTAAAGAGCAACCAGATAGCATACTATCATGTCGAGCAAGAAAGTCCTCCCTATATATGTCCAAGCATCCACTACAATATACATCCTATGTATAGTAATGGCCTCTAGGGCATACAAATAACTAACAATCTCCCACTTGCACTGGGGCCATCTGATAGCAGTGGTTGTAGTATCTCATACTCAACCATCCCATGAAAATCTCTCTCTGGGAAAAGGCCTTTGTGAGTGGATCCGCCGTGTTGTCTTCTGAGTCTGCTCTCCTAACCTCGATCTCCTTGGAGATCAACCATCTCCATGATCAGGTGATACTGCCTTAGAATATGTCTGGATCACTGATGGGACAGACCTTCCTTGGCATAAGCCACAACTCCATTGTCACACAATGGGAGGAACTAAGTTCATCTCATGAACTAATATACACCCAGACAGCCTCTTTGGTAGCATCTTAAGTAGCGATGTATCCAGCCTTTATCGTCTAGTATGCCACGGTATCTAGCTTGGAACTCTTCCAACATACCGTCTTTTTACTAAGGGTAAAGACAATGCCTGTGACTGACATTCAATCGTCCTTATCACTCTAGAACCTTTCCAGTGATTCTCCCCAGGATCGATTGACACCATCTCACTACAACTAGTGAGAATTCTAACATCCAATTACTACTATCTCATAGATTCAAAATTCAGGATTTAGGAGGTATCACTTTGATCCTTTATGGAGAATCCTTGTGATAAGCGGAGATTGATCGAGCGTAGCATAGGAAACTCCTTCCCTATCAGGAATATGACATCCACGTACTCTACGAGGATCATCACCATACTCCTTACTACCTTTTTGTATATACAAGGTTCATCTACCATTTTGATGATGTCAAACTCTTTGACTAATCCATCAAAACAGATGTTCCAACTCCGCGATGCCTGCTTTATCACATAAAACATCTTGCACACGTTTCCGCTGCTCCCACTGTCTACGAAGCCCTCTGACTGTGTACTTACAGACTCTCTTTTCTAAAACATCATTTTACAAAAGCAGTCATGACACCCAACCGTCAGATATCGTAGTCATGGTATGTAGCCGTGGCAAGTAGGATCCGGATGGACTTAAGCATAGCCACTAGAAAAGGTTTCATCATTATCCACACCTGGTCAATGATGTAAACTTTTAACAAGTCTAGCTTTGAAAGTCTCAACTTTTCCATGTACACCAAGTAATCTGCTCAAGATATACTTGCTCCTGATGGGGATTTAACCCTTCAGATAAAGCAACCAAAGTCCATACTTTGTTGGTGTATAAGGATTCCATCTCAGATCGCTAAGCATCCAGCCATTCTTATAGAGTCCCACTCCTGATGGCCAGCTCGAAACTAGTTGGGTCATCATCTCATGATGCAATCCTCGCTCCCACTGTCATAGAGAAACAGAAGTATCTCTCAGGTGGGTGAGAAACCCTACTAGATCGGCGGAGAGGCTGAGGTTCGTTGGTATCTACTGAATCCTTTGGTTCTACCAAATCATTTGCTGTAGTTTGTATAGCTGGATCCTTTCCAATTCTACATAACTGACCTTGTCTCAAGCTTGTCCGGATTTTGCTTTTAGACATAGGCCGGAAAACCCTAAATCTTAACAAACTTAAGATATGGACTCTTCCCATTCCATATCACATATGAAGTGGTAGGCAATTGATTTGATTGGAACCCTATTCAATAGGTATGCAGCTTCTCAAGCGCATAACTCCCAAAAGGAAATAGGAAACTCAGTAGTACTCATCATAGAGCACACCATATCACATAGGGTGCTATTGCTCCGCCCCGATATACCATCGTGCTATGGTGTATACGGAGGAGTAATGCCGAGAGAGAATCTCATTCTCCTTTAGAATAGTCCAGGAATTCCGTGCTCAAGTATTCTCCTCCTTGATCATATCAAAGGACATAATACTTATACCCGGTTTTTGGTTCTCTACTTCTAACTTATATTCTGTGAATATCTCAAAAGGTTCGGACTTGTGTTTCAACAGGAACATATGTCTGAATCTTGAGAGATTATCAGAGAATGTAATGAAGTACAAAGGACCGATCTTGGTATGTATAAACAGGGGATCTTCATACATCAGCATGTATCAATCCCAAGAGTTCACTAACTCTTTCTCTGTTTCCAGGCAACAGAGCTATGGTCATCTTATCTCTGTGACATGACTGGCAAGTTTCATAAGATGCAAATTCAAACTGATTTAAATATGCATCTACAATGTAACTTAAGCTAGTCGGGTCACATTGATATGACCTAGTCTACAATACCTCAAGAAGGAATCATTCATTTCTGAACTCTTCCTCTTGTGTGTGTTCTGTATACTAAGAACTATAGTTTGATTTAGAACATCAATGCTTTTAGATAACGTGCCCGAACCGATCAACTTTTGATATAGGAAATGTTCAAAATATTATCCAACAATACGAAATTTTATCATTTCTTTACTAATAAAGAGACTGATATGATTTTGTATATCATGTTCGGTATCTAATAACATTCGTTCAGAATCAATGTATTGGTAATACAGGGTGACAGTGACCAACAGACTTGGCTGCAACACCTGCCCTATTTTCTGTCTCATGAAACTTATCACCCGTTCTCAGTTCTCTGCCTTTCTGTAGCCCTATGTAACAGATTACATATCTGGGATCCTGATCCGGTATCAGATACCCAGGACGCAGAGGATACTAAGAAACAGTTCCTTGTAATGAACACACCCGAAAGAGATGCATCATATGCACTTTCTTCGTTTGGGCGGCACGGGAATTCTGGTATTCCCCTATTTCCTGCTCTGTCTTATAACAATTATAAGTTGGAGCGGGACCAACGTTCCCCAGCTCAGTAAAACAAGCGGGTTCGGTCAATATATCCGTATTATTATCTTGATTAAGGCGTGACATGGTCGCTACCAGGAGAGAGAGAGAAGAAAACACTCTGCGTGCGCTCTTACAAGATCAGATTGATTATTATTTTATCTAATCAGGATGGCTCCCACTGTTTTTATCAAATCTTCCTTCAAACCTTAAAAGGAAAGACTAGCCGGGATTAATTACACGCTACAAGTTCGCCAATCTTTCAGCATGGCCAGTGTCGGTACTTTGAGGGAGGTGCCCCGTGCTTTCGCACGGACCTAATTAATGTAAACCTCGTTTTCCCAGAGGCGTAACCCCGTTGACACCTTTCTCGACACCTACTTGATCGGCTAATTGTAATGTGTAAAACTCTCCCAGGAGTAACTATTACTCGCAGTGGGTATCGAGATCTAACTATCTCATAGAAGGTATGCAATCTCATTGCAAATTTCAACACTTGAAATTCCCGATAATATTTTGCCCCTAGCATGCTATGACCTTGACGCATGCCAAACAACCCATAGTCCGCTAGTCAAGTTCAACCCGTACATTTCTTGATTGAATTAAACCCACCCGCACGACCCTTGACGCATGCCAAATAACGCCGTGCGAATACCCTAATCCAATCACATCGTATGCTAACAGATAAGCACTAGTTAGCTACCGTACACTACGCCTTGACGCATGCCAAACTACCGCAGTACGAATACTAAATAGTACTTATCTGAAATGACGGAGGGCTACGACAGGTTTTTCTGAAAACCTATTGCGTAATGAACTTGATATCGTTGTAGAATCAAATGATTTTAAAATGGAGTGTTTTTTAGGCTTTTCTAGTTTTGCTAAAGGGGTCACTCCCGGTGAAGGGATCGTCGGCCCTTTCCTCATCGAATAAGGTGCGGGATATATCATATATATCGCTGTGCAAAGCAAAAACTATAGAAGCAATCAAAAGACAAACCGAGTGTGTAGCATCTGCCAGTTATTGCTAAAGGGGTCACTCCCAGTGAAGGGATCGTCGGCCCTTTCCTCATCGAATAAGGTGCAGGATATATCATATATACCGCTGTGCAAAGCAAGAACTGTAGCTACCTGTTTTATTTTTGAAATTCGATTCCACAACATCTTTAGATTTCTTTTTCTTTCATTAATCACATTAATGAAGTCCCATCATTTAAGTCCACCTAAACATCACAGATAAATACGACGTACACTTATGCCATCCGTGTTCGCCTCGATGTCCCCTCGTGCACCGTTAGGTTAGGTGACTAACGGCAGAGTGGGGCAGGGCTAGCGCGGGTGTAAAACATAAGTAACGCCTATATAATATATCATATATACTATATACAGTATTTATCACAACATATCAAATGATCACATCACAGATATCACAGCAGAAAATATCATATGAAATATTGGATATACTAGGACGTCTGTGTTTTCAATACGAGCCAGTATAAAGCATGGATTCCACGGTCGTGATGAATAGCCAAACCCACACCCCTAGACCCCTACGAGAGCGGCAAGCAACCCTACTAATTCTAGAGTTAGGAGACCCGGACTCGACTCCTCGAGTTGGTCTCCCACTGGACTCCAGAACCCGGTTACTTGTGCCCTCCTCCTTAGGTCTATCCTAGTGCGGAAAAGTAAATAATATACAAATGGTGACATCTTCCGCAACCTGGAAGTTCCCCAATAAAAGAATATTACATACAAGTTTTTACATGAATGAAAATGAAAAAACACTCATCTCACATAAAACCCCCCCGGCTATTCAAACACGATGATCCAATATAACATATCCAGCAACACATAACATCACATGTCATCAACGTAAGTAAGTATGCATACACCGATTATCGTCGACGTATAGCAACGACAATCGGCAATACCACTACATACTACACTTACGGTCACAGAAAAGAAAGTGTAAAACTACAATAGTTGGAATCCGCAACCTCATTAGATATCACATGCCTAACCAAATGAATTCCATAGACATCGCATGCCTAACAATTTTAAACCCCGCATTTTAGTCTCATTATCGAAAACTCTTTTCAATATCAAGTCGGGCAATTCAACAAGATTCCCGACATCCTGTTCGAATGCTCGTCGCAAACTTTAGTAGATGGCCGCACCCCCGATGCCGTCGACGAAGTGCACTAAGACGGAACACCGCTGCCGCGAGCACCCGAACGGATGCTTTCGGCGATGGGGTTCTCCTACAGTCACTTGGTCAGGGCTATGGAGTGTAGCTGTCTATTAAGTTTACCCGGCGAGTATCCGCGTACGCTACGTGATTGCGACGGACTTTTGATCGCATCAAAATTCCGTGACAACCGATCAAGTGAGACTAAAGTGCTATGTTTATAACATTCATTCAGTTATCTCATAACTACTTGTGGATTCCAAATATTGTATCACATTCCAGATAAATAGAAAATGTTAAACTTTCCGATCGAACAATCAAACACCCAATGTTTCCCGAAACAGCTCAACACTTGAAATAAGTTCAAAAACATCCACTTCATGCCTCAGTACCAACGGTCCAGCCGTAGAAGGGTCAAGCCAACGCCTCACATGTGGCACGCCGTACTGCCCCAAACCCTAAGGTTCAAAGGGCAGTTCAAGACGGTCACATAATCGAGTTAAGGTTTGTTGTCTTCTAGAGGGTCCATCGCGTTACTTGCACTACTTAGAACGTCTTTAAACCATGGAAAAATCCAACACTTGGAAATTTCCCGACAAGGGAAAAATTGGGTATTTATATCCGGTCGAACTTGCTCCCATATTTTGTTTATGAGCAATTATGTATAGGAGAGTTGAAACCCAAGCACTGTACTCTCTAAATGGCCAATCGATGTATCACCAACACTAGGGGTGAACTAGAGGACGTATTAAATAAAGTCGGGGAATTTATATTCCCTGTGGATTTTATAGTTTTAGATACACAGCCTGTAGCGAATCCACGAAACCAAATTCCGGTGATTCTTGGTCGACCATTTCTCGCAATCTCAAATGCAGTGATCAATTGTCGAAATGGTTCCATGAACCCATCCTTTGGAAAAATGACAATTGAACTTAACATTCTCATGTTGGGAAGTCAACCCTCTGAACCATCTGTTGCTCATATGATAGATATTTGTTCTGTCCACGAGATAGCTCCCGATAGCTGTGAATTCGAGGAGTTTTTGTTCAATGACAATGATCTTAACGCCACTGGTGCGTTATTATTTGATCCTGCCGCTTCTTACACGAATAGGGAATACGAAGGATTCGCCTTCCTTGATGATCTTGATTCATGGGACGCTTCTGTCAATGAGTCACCTACAAAATTCAAATCCTTTGACTTTTTAGATGAGTTAGTTGAGCCATCTGAGCCAGTCTCTTATGCTAGCTGCGAAACCCTCATGGAGTCCGTCGAGTTCGAGCATCGACCCCCTACCCTACCTTCTACAGTCTCTTCGCTGACACTTGAAGTCAAGCTTTTGCCATCTCATCTTAAGTATGAATACTTAGGGGGGAATGAGACCTTTCCCATTATTATTTCAGTTTCTCTAAGTTTAGTGCAAAAGAAAGCCCCTCTTTCTGTCTTGAAATCATATCGGTAAGTTTTCGGTTGGACAATGGCATACATCAAATGGATTAGTCCCTTAATTGTTAAACATCATATACATATGATGGATGATGCCAAACCTTCCTGAGACCCACAAAGACGGTTGAATCCCGTCATGAAAGAGACGGTGAAGAAGGAAATCATCAAATGCTTAGTGTAGGGTTCCTAGGCACACTCAAGAGGTCTCACAAGGCATCAACCATGCCAAATTCAAAATTTTCCGGTGCCGAGAAACCCTAAACTAGATCGTTAACTAGAGAATAGGCGAAACTACAAGCTAGTAAACAACTTTACTGCTAAGTGAATGGAAATACAACCTTTGTAGATCCGGTCCTCCACTTCCTTGGCTCCGTGATGACGTCCCTCCACTGCAACCATCGGAATCCTGGACTCTCGCGGTGGTTTCATCGGAGAAAAGATCGGGCTAGGTCGTTGACTTCGATGCCGAAGATGATCTACGTCGAGGCAACTCTAACTCGAGCTCCATCTTCACCAAGTCTTGAAACTTGTGAAGAAAACACCCTATACTACATGGCAAGTGGTAGAGGATGAAGAAATAGGAAGTGGGTTCACTTTGGATTTGGATTTCTCACTTGATTTCATCACTTGACATTTTTCAAGAAAGCTTTTCTTTTCTTCACTTGAAGAAGAAGATGAAGAAGAAGAAAAAGAATAATGAATTAATTCCAAAAAGAAAAATGAAGTGATGGTTATCATAATGCAACCATGGGTGAGGCAAACTCATGTAGAGAATGAACTAGGGTTTAGGTAAATGGTTAGGGTTAAGGAAAGAAACAAAATGGTCAAGCTTTCAAAGTTTCATGAAGCTTCAACAAAATCCAAAGAAAGCCACCATTTCATTTCTTGCCAAAATGAATAAGGAAAATAAATTAAAACAAATGAAAAACCCAACCATTAACCTAAAGATGGTATAAAGCAAACATACACCCAAATTTGCATGTATCATCAAACATGATACAAACTTGTGCACAAAACTATATCATATATATATAATGTGCACATCAAGTGAGAAAATCCATCTTAAGTGAACCAATACTAGTTAATGCAAAGTAATATATCAAATATATAATTATGCATTAAATCATTAAATCAATGCTTGATTTAATGATCCGGTCATACTGCATATAACCGACTAATATTTAGTGTATCAATGTATCGAATCAACACTTGATTCGGTACACCGGCTATATCTCATATAACCGTCCAATGATACAAATCGCGAGAATAGAATACGGTATCACATACACGCATTATTCTTGGTTTCGCACATATCTCATATGCGCTCCTATTTCGTTTCGCTTGAGCCAGGAAACCTCTGTGTAGGACTCTAAAGACTCGTCAATACGCCGGCAGCAGGTGATGATCATATCAAACACCCACAAGCAGCAAGCGGTCTGCTAAACGTAACGGCCACCCGGGTATTGAGCGATCAGAAGATCAACGAGCAAGCCCACTCACACTCCTGTGAATCCAACCAGTAACACTTACCGTATAGTCCGGTCTGTTCGTCTGATATGTCGCATATCTCGCCTAGGGGTGGTAAACGTCAGACCCCAGTAGCTCGATAAGTCGTGTCGATATGAGGTCTATAACAGTTTGAGAAACTACTGGTAACACTTACCAGTAAATCTCAGCAACCCTGGCCAGGGATTTCCGGTTATAGCCAATCGAACACAGCGCAACATCAACTCCCTATACCGGGAGAGACGAATCCACTCCTATCGCTCATTGCCTCCATGTGATTCGGGACTGTATCCAAAAACCACCGTTTTACACGCCTTCTTGGACGTGGTAAGGTGGAAATCAAAGAATAGTGGGAATCACACAAGACTCTATGACGATCTCGGGTCTACAGACTAACCTGTACCAGTGTCACCAGAGAACTGCCATCTGACGTGAGGTATAATACCATCTGGGAGTTCTCGGCAAGTCCGTCCAGTGTACCCAGTCTCCACTGAGCACCCGTATATCATCTCTGATGTCAAACACCAATGGATATGGGATCATCCATCTCCCATCTGTATGGGTCGAGAAGGTATATGCTAGTCTCCTCTGGTATATCGATGCCCTGTCTCGATACACCCACGACTAGGGACCTTGAAGGATGTACTTATGGACTACCATGTCCCCACAAGTATGATCCTCATCATAGTCCAGGTAGTCAAGTACACATCTTAAGGGCTTTACCAACATGTAACAGAGAGACAATCAGTGTACACGTTAAGGTAAAGAGCAATCAGATAGCATACTATCATGTAGAGCAAGAAAGTCCTCCCTATATGTGTCCAAGCATCCACTACAATATACATCCTATGTATATTAATGGCCTCTAGGGCATACATATAACTAACACTTAGATAGTGGTATCATTTATCCAATATCTGATAGCCATTGGGTGAGTCCTATTCACGTTGTTTCTAAGAATTTTGGCAACACAATCATAACTATTGAGGCAAATAGGTTAATTCCGACTCGCACCCAAACTAGATGGCAGGTGTGTATTGATTATCGAGAAATCAATGCCACAATGAGGAAAGACCACTTCCCTCTACCTTTCATTGACCAGATGTTAGAACGTTTAACTGGGTATGAGTACTACTATTTCTTGGATGGTTATTCAGGCTATAACCAGGTTCCCATTACCGATAAAGATCAAGATAAGACAAATTTTACTTGTCCTTTCGACACATTATAGACGCATGCCCTTTAGGTTATGCAAAGCTCCCTCTATATTTCAGCGATGTATGATGGAGATATTTTTTAACATAGTCGAGAATATTCTGGAGATATTCATAGACGATTTCCCATCTTTGGAGACTCCTTCAAGGAGTGTTTACGTTATCTTGATACGTGCTGTAAAGACATGAATCTAATTTTAAATTGGGAGAAATGTCATTTCATGGTTCAAGAAGGTATTATCTTAGGACATATCATTTCATGAAATGGCAGATGTTAACAAAGCTAAAATAGATGTCATTTCCAACTCCCTCCTCCCAAATGCATCAAAAATATACGATCTTTTCTTGGCCATGCCGGTTTCTATAGACTGTTCATCATGAACTTTAGTAAGATTGCTAGACCCTTGACTCTTCTCTTTGCTAAAGATACAACTTTTCATTTCGACTCGGATTGCTTGGCTGCTTTCAAATCACATAAACATTCTCTCACTACTGCCCCAGTTCTATCATCTCCTAACTAGAATCAACCTTTTGAGTTTATATGTGATGCATCCGACTTTGCTATCGGTGCAGTCTTGGGATAGCACATCGGTAAAATGCCACATGTCATTTATTATGCGAGTCAGACCTTGAATGATGCCCAAATGAACTATACAATTACTGAGAAGGAACTCTTGGCTGTTGTCTTTGCATTAGAAAAATTCAAGACTTACCTAATTGGCTCACCAGTTGTAGTCTACATCGATCATTCCGTCTTGAAGCATCTTTTTGCAAAGAAGGATGCTAAATCTAGGCTAATACGTTGGATCCTCTTGCTGCAAGAATTTGACTTTTCATTAAGGACAAAAGTGGATGTGAAAACGTCGTAACCGATCATTTTTCACGACTCCCTTTTTCACCGACGTTGAACTTGCCAATAGACGACTCTTTTCCGGACGAACACCTCTTGACCATATCTTATGAACCTTGGTTTACTGATATCGTGAACTACTTAGTGACGGGACTTGTACCCAGCAAATGGTCAAATTAGGACAATTAAACACTTTTACTGGGACAAACCCTACTTGTTCAAGTATTGCCCCGATCAGATCATTCGCGGGTGTGTCCCCAATAATGAGTTCAAAAGTATGTTGTATTTATGCCATGATCAAGCATGTGGCAGTCGCTTCGGCCCAAGAAAAACTGCAGAAAAAGTTTTGCAATGTGGTTTTTATTGACCAACGCTATTAAAAAATGCACATGATTATTGCAAAACTTATTCACTTTGTCAACACATGGGCTGAATTTCACGGAGAAACGAGATGTCGCTCTGTAACATTTTGAAAATTTTAGATAATAAATTAATTTAATTAATTAAATAATAAAATGTTAATTTAAAAAGTTAGTGAAACAAAATAGGACACTTTCATAAGTAGTGTGAAACTAATTAAATTGAAATTTTAAGTACGTAACATTAAGGAATTTCAAGGGTTTTAGTGAAAAGTTTGGCTTCATGTGTAATATGATATAGTATGAGAGGTTATTTGAAAATGTTAGTTTTTTATGCAAATTAGAATTGTTTAAGGGTTGTTATGCAAAAAGGGGTAGAAATTAGTTAAGATTAATTTAAACCCTTGGTGTATCATAACACTATGAAGACACCTCCTTCTTGCATATACACCTCATGCACACACCTCACCCTTTGCATGAAAACCCCACCATTTTTCTTGCTACACCACCTACTTGCAAGAAACTACCACCTCCTTTTTGGTGACACCTCCTCCTACATCTCATAGCTCACTCCCCTTATCTTTTACACACTTGTTCAGTTCATAGAAAACCAAAATTTGATCAGAACATAGAAAAAAAAGCAAAGAGAAAACTTAGAATAACAAAGAAAATAAAAGAAAAGAGAAGTGAAGAGAAGAGCTATGTTCTAAGAATTTTCCTCACCCTCAAGCTAGGAACTAGGAGATTGTGCATCTTGGAGGAAGATATTCCAGCAATCCACTATAGGTATAATCTTTAAACACTTTAGGATTTTAGTTCTGTAACTGTTTTAGTTTAGAGATCGAATATCGGTAAATATCGTATTTTTACAAGTTTAGGCTCTGTTTGGAATGTGTTATAGTTTAGATGAAAATTAACCTAACCAAACAATTACATCATCTTATAAACTGGACCTAGAATAAACCATAGGAAGATGAACCCCATTGCTCGGATTTTGGCCGGCGACAAGAAGGAAAAATCCGATCTCGCCGGATTTCTTGGGGAGTTGGGTTATGTGGTTTTTAGGGTAGGTCTATATATGTGGATTAATCTATTTGGTATTGTTTATTTAAGTTAAATTTTCAGTATGGGAAATCTGGAAGCTAATATCTGAAAAGGGATCAAAATTCTAAAATACGACACGGGTGTTTCGTAACGCGTTTTCAGTTTTCTGTTACGAACAACGATTGGTTAAAATCCAGTTAGTATAAGTGTTAGATAGTTGCAATAGTCAGACCTACTATAGCTAATACATAAAACTTGTATTTTTATGTTTTCGCTATAACGGAGTTTAGCCGTTTCTTATACAAGTTAATGTCGATATTAGATTCGAGTACGGGAACTTCGGAAGCTGCAAGGAAAGGAAAGGGATTGGTGATTTCTGAGTAGTATACGACATATTTCGGTGAGTAGACTAAACATCTACCGGGGGATTTTGTATGGATGGCGTGATACGCCCGTAGTTAAGTTTAAATAAAAAATGCCTTTGCATATAAATGTTGATCATATGCATTCATATATATATATATACACATCGTCATGTTAATAATTGTTAGAACACTGCACAGTTATCGATGAGTCATGCTGCACATGCATGTACCTACATGTTACCCTACACCTCGTCGATATTAATATGTCACCTACACACTTAGTATTTGTTATTTAAATACGATTCCTACTGTACCTTTAGCATCAAAAATGGTAGTTACTTTGCATAAATGATATCATGTTTCATATTCAAGTGTTAGTATTTCGCTATAAGATGTATTGGATTATTGAGGATTTATGGATTTGAGTTTTTATATACTATTGAGTAAATTCAGTGATTTTCATGTTGATATGAGATGTCCACCATGAGATGTTGTTTTTATGATTTGGTTTTATTCCGGACCGAGTGGGGGAGCTATACGGTCACCGATTTTCACGTTATCCAGACTGAGTGCTGGAGCTATACAGTCGGATTCATGGTGGACCCGATCGAGACCGAGGAGCAGGAAAGCCGCATTTGAGGTGGGGAGCCTAACGAGGATATCGATATCAGAGACAATTATGAACACGGCAGATATCTAAGTGATACCGATCGGTATTATTAGATGACAGGATCGTTCGGAGAACGATGCCTGATGAAAATAGAAGATTTGTGTCGATATTGGACACGGAAAAAGGATGGACCTTATTAGGAAATAATTGATGAGATTTCAGTTTTATTTATATACTTAGTAGTATATGTCATGTTTCCACATATTATCATGCATTATATTCATCATTTTTGATATTAGCTCTAGTTCGTCATACTTACATTATCAGCCGATATATGTTAGTTTTATTCACTGAGTTGGCAACTCACCCCCGTTTGTTAGTGTATATGCCCTAGGGGCCATTAATGTATCATACTAGGTTGTATATTACTTAATGGAAGCTTGGGATATTCACAGTTGTATATACAGTCTTGCTAAAAATGGTAGCATACTACTTGGTTTGTGTCTACTTTAATATGTGCATATGTTTCTTGTAACGTATCACTTATACATATTAATAGAGCCCATAGGATCTTTGCTTGATTACCAGCGTTGTGATGGCAGTCACACTAGTGGGGGCTGGGTAGTCTATAAGCAACATCCTATACTTGTCCCTAGTCGTAGGATTATCGAGATAGGGCATCGATACTCCAGAGTAGACTAGTGTGTACGCTTCTCATCCCAGTTGGGGATGGTCTGTCCCACAGCCATCAGTACGTCGTACTGGAGATAGTATACAGGTACTCGTTGTGTTACGGGTATACCGGACAGGACTCGCAGGAGAACTGACTGGATGGTATTATACCTAACGTCAGATAGCAGTTCTCAGGTGACATGTGTGCAGGTAGTTTGTTGACTTAAGGTTGTTATTTGTCTCGTATGAGTTCCCACTGTGCTTTGATTACTACCCTACCACGGCTCAAAGGAGTCGTGCAAACAGGTTTTACTTGGGTACAGTCTCGAGCCACATGGAGGCAGTGAGCGACTGTTAGGGATTCGTCTCTCCCGGTATAGGGAGTTGATATCGCACTGTGATCGGTTGATCATTACCATAAGTCCCTGGCCAGGGCTGATGAAAAAAACACTGGTGGACTGATCAGTAGATTCTCAAATGGTCATGTGCCATACCGGCGCGACTTGTATGGTTATTAGGGGTATGACGTTCTCCACCTCCCCAGACCATACATGCGATACTCTTAGACGAACAGACCGGATTGCGCGGATATTGTCACGGACAGGCTCAGTAGGAGTTCGGATGGTTTCCTCATCGGCCTTCTTATCGTCATCTACCTGGGGACCGTTACGTACAGCTAGTGCCGCTTGCGGTCTGTGGTTAAACCCACTGCCAGCGTAGTGTCGAGTCTTTAGAGTCCCACACAGAGGGTTTCTCTGCTCCAGGCGAAATGATATAAAGGTCGTATGGTTTTACGACAAGGGTTCGGAGGCATACATGTTTAAAAGCACGTGCGACGTTCGGATAGTTTTTACTAGCCGGTTTTGGTTTAAGTCAGATTCTAGTATCTGGTTATTGGATTTATACAGTCTAAAGTTTTTCCGTGTTTTCACGAAAAGGAGGGGCGTTCTCGTAATTTTCCGGGAAGCTTCTAGAAGCATGGTGACTTGGGGGTTAAGGTGGCATAACCATTAATTGCTTAATGACTCATTTGTGTGATTCATCCATGGAGTTAAATGAAGCATTTATTAGCTAATGACTCATATGATGAATCACACAAGATGAATGCATCAACCATGATGATTAATCATTTAAATTATTTATTTGATAAATGGTTATGGTTGATATATGTTGGAGATAGTGCCCTCAGAGTCAATTATTGGATCACAGGCACGTGATTGCAATGATTGAGGGAGGACCTGTCCCAGTAGGATAGTCTTACTCAAGATGATAGTATGCTATCTGGTTTATCTTTATCATCGTGTACTGCTTTAGGTGACCTTACGAGTCGTTATTGCACGTTGATAAAGCCCCTAGGATTCTTGCTTGACTACCAGCAGTATGAGGGCGATCATATATGTGAGAGCTGGAGTCTATAAGCACATCCTTAAAACGTCCCTAGTCGTGGGAGTTTCGAGACAGGGCATCGATACTCCAAAGTAGACTAGTGTATACAGTCGAAACCTCGACGAGGGGCGGTGGCCGGTCTCACAAGCCACTGGTGTCAGTTGGTTCACCTAAGATGTATACAGGTGCTCATTGGGTTATGAGTACACCGGACAGGACTCGCCGGGAACCTGCTAGTTGGGATTATACCTGATGTCAGATAGCAGTTCCCTGGTGACATGTGTACAGGTTAGTTCATCGACCTGAGATCGTCATTTGTGTCGTGTGAGTTCCCACTGTGCTTTGATTACTACCCTACCACACTCAAAGGAGACGTGCAAACAGGTTTTAGTTGGGTACAGTCCCGAGCCACATGGAGGCAGTGAGCGGATCTGCAGGGGTTTGTCTCTCCCGGTATTGGGGGTGAGGTCGCGCTGTGTCTAGAAGAGCCAGTACATGAAAAGTTCTTGGTCAAGGTAGGAGATTTACTGGTAGGTATTCCAGTAGTATCTCAGGGTGTTCTGGGCTACACTCCGACATGACTTGTACCGCTATTGGGGGTCTGACTTTCACCAACCCCCTAGGCCCGCCATGCGATGCTCATAGATGAACGGACCGGACTGTACGAATATTATCATTGACAGGCTCAGTAGGGTGTCAGGATGAGTTCACTCATCGACGTCCCTTTTGGTCAATAGATGGTAGCCCGTCACGTATGGCTAATACCTCTGACGTGCTAGTGGTTAAATCCACAGCCATAGTATTGACGAGTCTTTAGAGTCCACCACACACAGTTACTCAGGTTTCGGGCAAAACGCTGTAGAGGCCGTATGGAGATATGGCAGGGTTCGATCAGATACGTGCGGTATTGCACGGATCGTGATCGGACGGTTTTTACTAGCCGGCTTTGGCTTAAGCCGGATCCTATTATTAGATAGTGTAGATTTTGTCTCTTTGCATTTGTGTTCAGTAGGAATACAAATGCGGGCATGTATTTGCAATAGCGGGGTTTTCCTGTAATTTATTACGGGATCAGTTTTCTGAAGTTGCCAGTTTGCATTCCGTTCCGGCCGGTTTTCCTTTGTTCCTTCACGGCCGGACTTTCGATGGAGGGGGTTATTTGCAGTTTGCAAATAACATTTTGTGGAGGGGGTTTATTGTGATTATGGCTTCCTCATGATGAGATTCCTTTTGCATCATATGTCTTGCATTAAATGGGAAAGGGATTGAGTTGGATTTGTTTTTGACCTTGGTGTGACATTAATCATTTTATTTGATCATACATATTCTTTCTTGCTAAGTTTCTTTTTTCTCTCTCCACCATTTTCTTTATGGGAGGCCGGCCACTTTGAGAGGGTGAGGATGAGAGAGGTTTCATTATGTGTGGGAATTGATTCATCTCATTTTCATTCTTGGCTTGCAAAAGTTCCAAACCTCTCTCCATTGTTCTTTCTCTATTCCTCCATCATGGCAACATAAACCCTAAAGAGACAACCCACTACACTATATCTACAGCAAATCTTGGACGCGTCGGCTAGCCAGCTTCACGCCCGAGTTGCCTCGGTCCAGAGGTGGGAACCCGTAAAAGAAATCGGCTACGCGGTGCCCTTTCCGACGAGGAGGTGACGGATGGAGATTCCGCGGGAGATCGGAGTGGAGACGAAGACCGAAGGACACAGATCGCTTGGTATAACTCTCTACCCATCTTTTAGTTTGCTAGTAGCTAGGTTAATGGCCCGATCTGGGATAAAAGTGCGCGGTGGTGCCGGTTTGTTAGTTTGCAAAGTTTTTTGTTTCCGCGTTTCCGGCGTCGGATCGACGGCCGGGGCGCCGCCGTGTACTTACACTATATTCAAATGAGCTCATTATTCAATATCATTCTTATCATCACCTTCTCTCTCCTCAGGCTCTCTCATTCTTGAAACCCTAACCCTAACCTCTCATGTGTTGAGATCAAGGGTTAGCTAGACTAATACATCCATAACCTCACTCTATATCCCCTAGATAGCTTAGATTAGCACTTTGAGCAACCTAGTTATCTCAAGTTAGAGATCAAGCTTGGAGAAGGAGCTCTCGGGTGGATCGTCTTTGACTCAAGAAGGCCGTTGAGGTGCCGATGTTCCAAGAAACCTACGTAGAGTGGAGGACAGCGATGAAGACCCGAAGGACAAGTAACGTGAGGTATAACTTCGAATCCGAGTAGTTAAACCTCTCGTAGTTTGCTAGTAACGGTTTAGATACGATTCATGCGCTCAAGTCCGTGTTACGAAGCTTTGATAATCGTTTTTCATATATTCCGCCTCCCCGCAAGCTCGTGGGGTGCGTGACATGGACTTACAGTGGTATCAGAGCCAACTAAACCATTACTAGCTTGTTAGTAACTGATTAGAATTTCGATCGACGGAAAAACGCGAAAACGAAACCCTAACCCTAACAGTTTCTGTTAATTTTAAACGTGTCGAAAAAAATATTTGATATGCCTTAAAATTAACAGCAGGGAAATATAAGAATTCTGGGAAAATACGAGACTTCAACTCGATTAGATGGCCGTGGATCCGCGGCAAAATAGTGCTTTTGGCCGCGGATCCGCCGCCGAGTCAACTCCGAGTTGACTCGGATTTGCTCAGTAATTCATATTTTTTGGTTTTCTGTTTTCCAGTATATTCTGTTTCTGCCCTGGTTACTTCTGTGCTGGTTTTCTTTTGAGGTAGACACGGAAAAAGGTAGTCGATCGATGTTCTAAATTAATTGCTAATCGAGTTTTTATCTGTAATGTTTAATGTGTTCGTAAACCTCCCCTAACTGCTAGTTTGTCGGTTGGCAGGGGGTTGCACATTTCTGTAATGTTTACTGTTTGTGTATATGAACTTGATTGGAATGTTGTGATGATTAGCCGGGGTTTGACATGTGTTTAATATTCATTCATTCGATGTAATTGTAATATGTTGTAATATTATTTTGCGGGGCACATCCAGGTTGCGGTTGTAGCCACCGTTGTATTATTTCATTTTTACTGCTTTTGCTCCTAGGATAGACCCAAGGTGGGGTATACAAACTACCGGGTACTTTGAAGTGTTTAGTGGCCTACTCACGTTGTTGAGAGAGACCGCTTCACTTCGGGTACTTGGCGGGTAGTTTGCCGTATCCGTAGGGGTCTAGGGTGGGGTAACGGCTATTCATCACAACTGTGTAATCCGTCTTTTGTTGCAGGCTCAAAGCAAACGCGGATTGCTTGTATATCCAATAAAATTCATCAGTGATCTGGAATGCCTATTATTGCGTCTAACGAATGTACAATATCTATATATGATAGCTATTAGACGTCACTTATGTTTTACACCTGCGCTAGCCCAGCCCCCGCTCTGTCGTTAGTTAAGTAACCTAACGGGTGATGACGAGACCCCGTGGCGAATGCGGATGGCATAAGAGGACGTGGTATTTTCGTTGTTTTCTGCAATGATAGGATAAATGATGGGACGCATTATTATAATGCAAAGAAAATAAACCAAAGTTAAGTCGTTGGAACAAATTTAAAAGAAACCACTCGGTTATTTTAAAAGAGCAGAATTTTTAATTGCGGAGCTTTAACCACTCCTTTTAAAAAGCTATCAGGTTCCTTCGGTTATATCAAGTTCACTACGTTCACGGTTGTAGCGTCTTGAAAAGTCGTTTTGGTGTTTTCCTGAAATTCGGTGGAAATTCGGTATTTTTCCGAAAACCGTCTTTCTTGTTATTTTGCAGTTTAGGGCTAATTATACCTAAAATGGATAGGTAATTGCTTGTTTTTAGTAGCTAATGAGTTAAATATGAAATTCTGGTCGTTTAAAAATTTTCCCTAATTTTTCAATTTTTTAATATTATTTTAAGCCGGTAAGAAAATACATTAAATTAGCGATAAATACAAATTTTTCCGGGCTAATTTTAATCTCTAAAATTATGATAATTAAAATCTAGTGGTAACATAAATTTTTAGTAATTTATTTTGATTTTTAACAAATTTTTATGATATGAAACGAATTTATTGAATTTTAAGCTAAAACTTGCAATTTTTGACTTGTAGGGGGCCTTTTTGCATAAAATTTCTTTTGTAAAACCCCTCTCTCTTTTCCCTCAGCCCTAGGACAGCCCCACCTTGTGCAAGTCCAGAAATTTCTGGCCTCTTTTTCTTTGTTTCCTTTCTTGAGTTGATTTAGTTAGTTTATGGATTTATTTTAAATATAATTGATAAGTTATGGTACATTGACTTTGGAGACTTGACCCTTGACCTTTCCCACACACCCACACCCTCCCCCTTACCTCATTTCTGGCCGAAATCTGCACCTCCCCCTCTTCATCTCTTTTCTTCTCATTTTCTTCTAAATTCTTCAAGTTTAATTCATCAAAATTGCAAATTAAAGCTTGCAAATTTAAAACCATCCTTCATCTTTTTTGTTCCTTCACCTCTCTTGCTTGGAATCATGGTGCTATGAGGCCATCAATTGAAGCAAAATTCTTCTTGCTAGATCTAAAATTTGAGGTATAAATTCTACTCTTTTATGTTGTTATGGTTAGAATTATTTAATCTAGTTGTTTAGTGTTAATTTTAGTGTTAATCCTAATATAGTTTCTTTTAGTTAATGGTTGATATTAAACTAGGGTTTTAGAAACCATGTATTAGTTAATTAAATTTATTTTTCTATCTAGTGTTTTGCTAACCTTAATCTAAGTGGTTAACTTGCTTATTAGGCTAAAATCTAGTGTTAAATTAAGGTTTTTCATATATAGTTTGGTTTATGTTTGCTAATTACAAAAATCAAGAGAAGGTTTTGTTTATGGAAATTAGGTTTTTAAGCATAGTTAATGGTTTAAAATTAGTGTTTTGGCTAGCTATTTTGTTAGTTTGGATGTTGGTGTTGGATGGTGTTAACTTGTCGCTAAATTGTCGATGTTTGCATCAAATTGCAATTTCTAGCTTACTAGGTTTTTATATTAATATTGTGGCGAATTAATTGCGATATCTAGATTATTTTGTTGGCATATCCTATGATATTTAGGATGTGTGAGTGCGGATTTTTTTTTGAGTAATCGGGTTGTAGTTTTGCCGGGCGACCAAATCGGCGATTTTTGCAGTTTTTGCGATTTTCGCGTGTGTTTCGCGCACCTTGTGCACTTTGTACCTAGCTTGTGAACGTTAGTATTTTCATTTTGGTTTTGCGTCGTTCTTGACATGTAACCTTATGTTTGGTATTGATGTAAATTCCAGGTCCGGTCGCGGAGACGTCAGACGCGGCTCGAAAGGGGAAGCGGTGATTGGACGCAGCTAGTTAGGGATTTCTGTGAGTAGATGTAACATCTACGGGGGACTATCGTTGGATGGCGCAAGCCGCCCGATAGTTTTAGTAATTTAAAAAGATTCTTAGTGATGTTAGTAATTAGGGGTGTAATACTTATATGATTATTTGCTGCATCCATGCTTTATATTGACATACATATGCGAACCCATGTTATAGGACACCTGCACCATTGCCAGGGTTTTTATATGCAGCACGAGCACTATTCATGCTTACACACACGCCCTGGTAATTGCCATGCCACCATACTAGATAACCTATAATTTGAAACCTTTACTAATTGATGCTTAAACCTGTGCTATTGCCTTTAATTCCTTAAAATGAAATCGTAGGATTGCTATTCATGTGCATGTACCTCATCATATTAATTGTTCATGCCTAGTATATTAATCATGCATTGTAGCTTAATTATTGATACCATATGCATTCATCACCATTGACATATGCACTTATGAGGATTTCTTGAGATTTTATGATATTTCTGGATTTCGGGGGAAAGCCGCAAAATTTCTAAACTTATTATATTTTTAAAATATGTAAATTGCGGTTTTCTAGTGATGTAAGTGTCGTCCACCATGAGTTTGCTGTGGTTTTGGAAATCCGTGTCGAGAAGTGGAGGAACCGGCACGGGTACATGGTGGGCCCGGTAAGGTACCCCGGGGCAAGAGGAATGTGGTGTTGACGTTGAGCCTGGCAGGGGACGGATTACCTACCGGTGACTGTTTGGGACGGCGGATATCCAGAGGATACCGACCGTGGCCGCTAGATGATGAGATATTGATATTTGAGATGGGTCAGCCGGACGGCTGAGGCCAGAGATACATTTATGAGATTTGAGACAGCTTTTGGGTGTCGTTGCTGGACACCGGTTCTCGTCGATTCTTTGAGTATTATGCTGGCATTCTAAAAGAGTTTCAAAAACAAAAAGAGATAAATGTTTCTTATATATACCTTTGAGACCTCAGATATTCATGTTGCATACATATTCGTACACTGATGTTGTATACACACCTGCTAGTGCACCCATTCATACCTGTATTTTAGATGCTAGGATGCTTGTGTGCATGCATACGATAGCCTTTGTAGGTGTTATTTATTACTCACGAGTTGGAAACTCACCCCCGTTGTGCCACAGTCTTTTGCAGGTCCGCTCCGTCAGTTCAGTAGCGGCGGGCGCACTTGTTCTTTTGCCTCTTTTGCCTGGGCTCGAGATTTGCTCATAGGTGGGTTATGTTATTATTTTTGTACCACCTTGTATATTCTTTGTATCTAGTGTACTCCATCTACTGTTTCTACCAGTACTATTGTATATATTGACCTAGAGATAAGACTGTGAGATTTGTAGACTTTTGTGCTGTATTTTGGGGTCGAGCTCACTTGAGTCGACATGGTGTTTTTCTTATGCTTCATTATGATTATTTCGCATGTTGTTGCTTTATATTGCGTGGGATTTATGACCGCCTTGTGGCGAAGAGCTAGCTCCCGCTTGGGGATGCCCTATTTTGTTGGATTTATATATATTTTGTTGTACCCATTTTGGGGGCCAGTATTTACAAAGGAGACTCTGCCGAAATTTTCGGAAAAATTGGTATTGTTTTTAAAAAGTGTTTTACATGACTTATTTGATAAACTCGCTTTCAATTGATTGGGTTTTCTTCACTCTTTTGCTTAATTGGTTTTGTTTTCTGGGCTTTGGCTTACTTATTTTACGGACGTCTTTAGACGCTTCGTAAACTTAAGTGCCAGTCACGTTCCGTACCCTGCGGGTCGTGACAAAGTTGGTATCAGAGCGATAGGTTTTACCTTTTTGAGTGTAGGATGACCCTTGGTAGATGGAGTAAGTGACTTAAGCAGGGTAACGTAGCGTGCGTATGTCCGCGGCATACTTGCGATACGGTACTCCGCCTAAGTGACTTTAGGATATACTTGCTTGAAATTCCTTCTTCAATTCCGTGTATCCTATGATTCTACTGCACCATTCTTGTTGTCATGTTCCTGTACCAGTCACTATGCCACAGAGGGCTATTAGAGCGCAGAGGGCTGCCGCCCGAGATGAGATTCGAGCTGGCTCGTCCGAGACTAGGACTGAGCAGGGTGGTATGCCTACGCCGTAGGGACAGACCGATCCACTTTCTCCAGGCCGTATGGATAGGCTCGAGACTGTTATGGAGGAGTTGCGACAGATGATGGGAGGCATGCAGGAGCTATGTCAGATGGTAGGATCCCTAGTTGCAGCCAGTCGTACACCGAGGCCGGATGACGTACCTACTACATCACAGACGACCATGATACCTGCTCCTACTACTACCACCGTGACCATCCCGGTTTCACTACAGGATTTCATGAGGCTGAGACCTCCAGTATTCACCGGCACCGAGGCAACGGAGGACCCACAGACGTTCCCTGACAGTTTAGCCAGGATCTGCCGTTCGCTGAGATGTTCGGATGATCGATGGGTAGAGCTTGCGAGTTTCCGACTAGAGGGTCTCGCAAAGACATGGTGGGAGTCAGTCTTGAGAGGTCGAGCTGCAGGTCTACCGCCTATGACTCGGGCCGAGTTTACAGCGGTCTTTCTAGCTCGTTTCCTCCCAGAGAGCGTTCGTGATGCCAGAGCTCGTAGCTTCGAGGCCTTAGTCAAGACACCTGGGATGACGGTGTCTGAGTATGACATCCAGTTTACACAGTTATTCCGATACGCTCCGTATTTGGTGGATACCGAAGAGGATTTGCACCGATGTACCATCTCGGAGGCAGCGCACCAGATTCTTTCCGAGAGATAGGCCTGGCAGAGGATTTGGACGGGGACAGTTATATGGTTCTTATCCCCAGGGGCAGCAGCCGTCGCCAGGGTGTTTTGGGTGTGGGAGTCCGCACCATCTTGTCAGAGGCTGTCCGGCAAGACGACAGGGAGCGGTGACAGTTCCACATGTGACCCTACCACCATCACCACCCCCTCCTCAGAGAGCCCTACTTCCTTCCACAGGCGATGCTCCACGCCAGTTAGGTGCACCCAGAGGCCTTGAATGCGGCGATCCTGTTCAGAGAGGACGAGGAGGCAGAGGCCGAGGTCGAGGTCAGCCCGCTATCGGTGGAGGACAGGCCCGAGTATTTGCTTTGACACCGCAGGATGCGCAGGCATCCAATGCCGTTGTGACAGGTACCTTGCCAGTTTGTTCTTTCGACGCACGGGTATTATTCGACCCAGGTTCCACACATTCGTACGTATCTACACACTTTGCACCGATGTTGGGCCGTGAGTCGTCGTCGTTAGATCAGCCGCTTGTTGTTGTTACTCCGGTAGGCGAGTCGTTTGTCGCTCGGTTTGTATTTCGTTTGTGTTCCGTTCGTATCGGGGAGAGGGATTCATCAGTTGATTTGATTCTCCTCGATATGTTGGACTTTGATGTGCTTCTAGGCATGGATTGGCTAGCCACTTGTTATGCTTCGGTGGACTACCGTGAGAAGGCAGTCAGATTTAGCTTTCCGGGAGAGCCAGTCCTTGTTATTCGGGGAGACCGCAGTGTCGCCCTTCCCAGCTTAATTTCGTCTCTTCGCGCTGGTCAGCTCTTGCGGAAGGGATGTCAGGGATTCTTAGCGTCTATTTGTGATACTCGAGCTGCAGAGGTTCCGTTAGACCGGGTCCCGGTAGTTTGTGAGTTCCCTGATGTTTTCCTTGATGAGCTACCTGGACTACCGCCTGAGCGCGATGTTGAGTTCTGCATTGATTTGATTCCCGGTTCGGGGCCTATTTCTATACCGCCTTATCGGATGGCCCCGGTAGAGCTTCGAGAGCTGAAGGATCAGTTGCAGGATTTGTTAGATAAGGGGCTTATTCGACCGAGTGTTTCTCCGTGGGGTGCTCCGGTCCTGTTTGTCAAGAAGAAGGATGGAAGTTTGCGCTTATGTATCGACTATCGCCAGCTGAACAAAGTTACCGTTCGGAACAGATATCCGTTGCCGCGCATTGATGATTTGTTCGACCAGCTTCAGGGTGCGGGGTATTTTTCGAGGATCGACTTGCGATCAGGATACCATCAGCTGCGAGTTCGACAGGAGGATATACCGAGGACAGCTTTCCGCACGCGCTACGGCCACTACGAGTTTTTGGTGATGTCGTTCGGACTCACCAACGCCCCAGCAGCATTCATGGATTTGATGAACCGTACATTCAGGCCGTATCTTGACTTGTTCATCATCGTGTTTATCGACGATATCTTGGTGTACTCCCGGAGCAGAGAGGAGCACGAGCAGCACTTGCGGATTATGTTACAGACTCTGAGGGAGCACCAGCTGTTCGCGAAGTTCTCCAAGTGTGCTTTCTGGCTGGACAGTGTCGGATTCTTGGGTCACGTGGTTACAAGAGACGGCATTTGTGTGGACCCGAAGAAGATTGAGGCTGTTCAGCAGTGGCCCCGACCTACATCGGTTACTGAGATCCGTAGTTTTCTAGGCCTGGCGGGCTACTACAGGCGTTTTGTTCAGGACTTCTCCCGTATAGCTGCACCGTTGACCAGTTTGACCCGAAAGGGAGTTCCTTTCGTTTGGACAAAGGAGTGCGAGCGCAGTTTTCAGCAGCTACGGACTTGTTTGACTACGGCGCCGGTATTATCTTTGCCTTCGGGATCAGGCGGATTTGTTGTCTACTGTGATGCTTCGCGAGTGGGATTAGGATGCGTATTGATGCAGCATGGCCGGGTGATCGCTTATGCTTCTCGGCAGTTGAAGAAGCATGAACAGAACTACCCCACTCATGATTTGGAGATGGCTGCAGTGGTCTTTGCACTGAAGATTTGGCGACATTACCTGTACGGCGAGTCGTGTCAGATATTCACCGATCACAAGAGCTTAAAGTACATATTTCAGCAGCGAGACCTGAACCTCAGACAGCGTCGTTGGATGGAGTTGGTGAAAGACTACGACTGCGAGATCTTATATCACCCCGGCAAGGCGAATGTGGTGGCAGATGCGTTGAGTAGGAGGCCCGGGGGTAGTCTATCCTTTTTGCGCGCAGTGCAGAGGCAGTCGTCAGCAGATTGGCAGATATTATGCGACAGCCGAGTTGAGTTCGAGTTCACTCAGACAGGGGGACAGCTCGCGCATGTTCGTGCACGCCCACAGTTGCTTGACCGTATATATGAGGCACAGCGCAGTGACGACCGTTGCTCAGAGATCATGGCACAGATGGGACAGGGCAGATTTTCCGAGTTCGTGATTGACGATCAGGGGATTTTACGATATGGATCTAGACTGTGCGTACCAGATGCTGATGGATTGTGGCGCGACATTCTTGAGGAGGCACACCGATCAGTGTATAGTGTCCACCCCGGTTCCACCAAGATGTACCATGATGTGAGAGAGACCTACTGGTGGGACGGGATGAAGAGGGACATTGCGGAGTTCGTTTTGAGATGCCTGACTTGTCAGCAAGTCAAGGCCGAGCACCAAAGGCCCGCAGGAGAGCTACAGCCGTTACCCATTCCAGAGTGGAAATGGGAACAGATTTCGATGGACTTCGTTGTGGGTCTACCCAGGACCAGTCGAGGGTACGACTCCATCTGGGTGATCGTGGATAGATTGACGAAAGCGGCTCACTTCCTACCGGTGAAGACGACTTTCAGCTTCGCTCAGTATGCTCAGCTCTATATTGACGAGATCGTGCGACTACATGGCGTACCGACTTGTATCGTGTCAGATCGAGGCACTCAGTTCACCAGCCGACTTTGGCAGAGACTTCAGGAGGCTTTGGGCACTCGTTTGAGCTTCAGCACAGCGTTTCATCCGCAGACAGACGGACAGTCAGAGCGGACCATTCAGACTCTCGAGGACATGCTCAGAGCGTGCGTTTTAGACTTTGGTGGTAGCTGGGATCGTCATTTACCTCTAGTGGAGTTCTCCTACAACAACAGCTTCCAGGATACTATTCAGATGGCACCTTTCGAGGCATTGTATGGGAGGAGATGCAGATCGCCCGTTTGTTGGACAGAGCTCAGCGAGAGCAGTATTTTGGGGCCGCAGCTTGTTGAGGAGACGACAGCGAAGATACAGTTGATCCGAGACCGGATGAGAGCGGCTCAGAGCAGGCAGAAATCCTATGCAGACAGGCGCCGTCGCAGATTAGAGTTCGCAGTTGGCGACCATGTTTTTCTGAGGGTCTCTCCGATGAAGGGCGTGATGCGTTTTGGGCGAAAGGGGAAGCTTAGCCCTAGATTCGTAGGTCCCTTCGAGATCCTCGAGCGGGTTGGCGCTGTTGCATATCGTTTGGCTCTTCCTCCCAGCTTTCCCGATGTTCACCCCGTCTTCCATGTTTCGATGCTCCGCAAGTACCTTCACGACCCTTCGCATGCAATTCAGCACCCGACAGTCCAGCTAGAGCGCGACCTTTCTTTTGCAGAGCAGCCGGTGGCCATCTTGGATCGACAGGTGAAGAAGTTGAGGTCGAAGATTATACCAACCGTCAAGGTCCTTTGGCGTAGCCCGAGCAGCGAGGAGGTTACCTGGGAGACCGAGGGCGAGATGAGGAAGAAATATCCCCATCTCTTCGAAGGTGCGCGTAGTTATATTTTTAAATTCGGGGACCGAATTTCTTTAAGGGGGGAAGATTGTAGCGTCTTGAAAAGTCGTTTTGGTGTTTTCCTGAAATTCGGTGGAAATTCGGTATTTTTCCGAAAACCGTCTTTCTTGTTATTTTGCAGTTTAGGGCTAATTATACCTAAAATGGATAGGTAATTGCTTGTTTTTAGTAGCTAATGAGTTAAATATGAAATTCTGGTCGTTTAAAAATTTTCCCTAATTTTTCAATTTTTTAATATTATTTTAAGCCGGTAAGAAAATACATTAAATTAGCGATAAATACAAATTTTTCCGGGCTAATTTTAATCTCTAAAATTATGATAATTAAAATCTAGTGGTAACATAAATTTTTAGTAATTTATTTTGATTTTTAACAAATTTTTATGATATGAAACGAATTTATTGAATTTTAAGCTAAAACTTGCAATTTTTGACTTGTAGGGGGCCTTTTTGCATAAAATTTCTTTTGTAAAACCCCTCTCTCTTTTCCCTCAGCCCTAGGACAGCCCCACCTTGTGCAAGTCCAGAAATTTCTGGCCTCTTTTTCTTTGTTTCCTTTCTTGAGTTGATTTAGTTAGTTTATGGATTTATTTTAAATATAATTGATAAGTTATGGTACATTGACTTTGGAGACTTGATCCTTGACCTTTCCCACACACCCACACCCTCCCCCTTACCTCATTTCTGGCCGAAATCTGCACCTCCCCCTCTTCATCTCTTTTCTTCTCATTTTCTTCTAAATTCTTCAAGTTTAATTCATCAAAATTGCAAATTAAAGCTTGCAAATTTAAAACCATCCTTCATCTTTTTTGTTCCTTCACCTCTCTTGCTTGGAATCATGGTGCTATGAGGCCATCAATTGAAGCAAAATTCTTCTTGCTAGATCTAAAATTTGAGGTATAAATTCTACTCTTTTATGTTGTTATGGTTAGAATTCTTTAATCTAGTTGTTTAGTGTTAATTTTAGTGTTAATCCTAATATAGTTTCTTTTAGTTAATGGTTGATATTAAACTAGGGTTTTAGAAACCATGTATTAGTTAATTAAATTTATTTTGCTATCTAGTGTTTTGCTAACCTTAATCTAAGTGGTTAACTTGCTTATTAGGCTAAAATCTAGTGTTAAATTAAGGTTTTTCATATATAGTTTGGTTTATGTTTGCTAATTACAAAAATCAAGAGAAGGTTTTGTTTATGGAAATTAGGTTTTTAAGCATAGTTAATGGTTTAAAATTAGTGTTTTGGCTAGCTATTTTGTTAGTTTGGATGTTGGTGTTGGATGGTGTTAACTTGTCGCTAAATTGTCGATGTTTGCATCAAATTGCAATTTCTAGCTTACTAGGTTTTTATATTAATATTGTGGCGAATTAATTGCGATATCTAGATTATTTTGTTGGCATATCCTATGATATTTAGGATGTGTGAGTGCGGATTTTTTTTTGAGTAATCGGGTTGTAGTTTTGCCGGGCGACCAAATCGGCGATTTTTGCAGTTTTTGCGATTTTCGCGTGTGTTTCGCGCACCTTGTGCACTTTGTACCTAGCTTGTGAACGTTAGTATTTTCGTTTGGGTTTTGCGTCGTTCTTGACATGTAACCTTATGTTTGGTATTGATGTAAATTCCAGGTCCGGTCGCGGAGACGTCAGACGCGGCTCGAAAGGGGAAGCGGTGATTGGACGCAGCTAGCTAGGGATTTCTATGAGTAGATGTAACATCTACGGGGGACTATCGTTGGATGGCGCAAGCCGCCCGATAGTTTTAGTAATTTAAAAAGATTCTTAGTGATGTTAGTAATTAGGGGTGTAATACTTATATGATTATTTGCTGCATCCATGCCTTATATTGACATACATATGCGAACCCATGTTATAGGACACCTGCACCATTGCCAGGGTTTTTATATGCAGCACGAGCACTATTCATGCTTACACACACGCCCTGGTAATTGCCATGCCACCACACTAGATAATCTATAATTTGAAACCTTTACTAATTGATGCTTAAACCTGTGCTATTGCCTTTAATTCCTTAAAATGAAATCGTAGGATTGCTATTCATGTGCATGTACCTCATCATATTAATTGTTCATGCCTAGTCTATTAATCATGCATTGTAGCTTAATTATTGATACCATATGCATTCATCACCATTGACATATGCACTTATGAGGATTTCTTGAGATTTTATGATATTTCTGGATTTCGGGGGAAAGCCGCAAAATTTCTAAACTTATTATATTTTTAAAATATGTAAATTGCGGTTTTCTAGTGATGTAAGTGTCGTCCACCATGAGTTTGCTGTGGTTTTGGAAATCCGTGTCGAGGAGTGGAGGAACCGGCACGGGTACATGGTGGGCCCGGTAAGGTACCCCGGGGCAAGAGGAATGTGGTGTTGACGTTGAGCCTGGCAGGGGACGGATTACCTACCGGTGACTGTTTGGGACGGCGGATATCCAGAGGATACCGACCGTGGCCGCTAGATGATGAGATATTGATATTTGAGATGGGTCAGCCGGACGGCTGAGGCCAGAGATACATTTATGAGATTTGAGACAGCTTTTGGGTGTCGTTGCTGGACACCGGTTCTCGTCGATTCTTTGAGTATTATGCTGGTATTCTAAAAGAGTTTCAAAAACAAAAAGAGATAAATATTTCTTATATATACCTTTGAGACCTCAGATATTCATGTTGCATACATATTCGTACACTGATGTTGTATACACACCTGCTAGTGCACCCATTCATACCTGTATTTTAGATGCTAGGATGCTTGTGTGCATGCATACGATAGCCTTTGTAGGTGTTATTTATTACTCACGAGTTGGCAACTCACCCCCGTTGTGCCACAGTCTTTTGCAGGTCCGCTCCGTCAGTTCAGTAGCGGCGGGCGCACTTGTTCTTTTGCCTCTTTTGCCTGGGCTCGAGATTTGCTCATAGGTGGGTTATGTTATTATTTTTGTACCACCTTGTATATTCTTTGTATCTAGTGTACTCCATCTACTGTTTCTACCAGTACTATTGTATATATTGACCTAGAGATGAGACTGTGAGATTTGTAGACTTTTGTGCTGTATTTTGGGGTCGTGCTCACTTGAGTCGACATGCTGTTTTTCTTATGCTTCATTATGATTATTTCGCATGTTGTTGCTTTATATTGCGTGGGATTTATGACCGCCTTGTGGCGAAGAGCTAGCTCCCGCTTGGGGATGCCCTATTTTGTTGGATTTATATATATTTTGTTGTACCCATTTTGGGGGCCAGTATTTACAAAGGAGACTCTGCCGAAATTTTCGGAAAAATTGGTATTGTTTTTAAAAAGTGTTTTACATGACTTATTTGATAAACTCGCTTTCAATTGATTGGGTTTTCTTCACTCTTTTGCTTAATTGGTTTTGTTTTCTGGGCTTTGGCTTACTTATTTTACGGACGTCTTTAGACGCTTCGTAAACTTAAGTGCCAGTCACGTTCCGTACCCTGCGGGTCGTGACAACGGTTTCGCCAAAACCATTCGTAGCCCTCCGTCATTTCATTTGGGTATTCAGTAGTATTCAAGCTATGTATTTTGGCCAAAGTCAAGGCATAATGTTTGGTCGCTGCTGGGTATTCATTTGTTGCATAGTTAGATGAGTTAGTTTGGGACAATCGTATTATCATTTGACCAAAGTCAGGGGTATGTACGGATGGGTTCAAATTAATCTGGATAATGACGGGTAGAACTTGACATGTGACTTATGACATTTTGACCAAAGCCAAGGTCATAAGAGTATGGGGCAGAAATTTACATCGGGAATTTCTAAAGAAACTGAAATTTGCAAAGAGATGCATACCATTTTGGAGTTTGGTGAATGTTGGTAGGATTCCTTCAACATTATCATACGATGATATTTTGGATCCCGATCCTACTGTGTGTATATACTAGTTATCAGGAGATTCGTCACTTAACGATCAATGCTATAAACCAAGTAGGTGTCGAGAAAGGTGTCAGCGGGGCTACGCCCCCAGAGAAAAGAGGTTATTTAATTAAGGAACTTCGCGAAAGCGTTGGAAAACCTCCCTCGAAGTATCGACACTAGCCTGGCTGAACGGTTAAGCAAGTATTGTACGGTGAGAATAGTCCTCCTGGCTAATTCTTCTTTTATGGTTTGAAGAAGAATTCGAGAAACAGTGGGAGCCATCCTGTTTAGATAAATTAAAAACCACTCTAAACTTACAAGAGCATCATGCTAAAAGTGTTTTTCTTCTCTCTCTCTTAATTGCAGCGACCCTGTGACCACGAATAGGGTACATATAGATAACAAATTGATTGAATCTGACTTATATGACTGGCAAAGGTCTGTCCAGATGTCCATTGCCTATGACAAGCGGGACCACCCTATTACTACTCAAGATCCCGCCGTCCCAGGTCCAGTCTCCACTATCACGGATATGAATATCCGTCAGACAAGGGAAAAGGATAAAGCGAAAGCCAAGTGCCTCGTGTTAGCTTCAGTTGATGGTGTATACCAGAAGCAGTACGAGAAGATGGACTCAGTTTCCATCTTTCTCCATAACAAAGATTTATATGGAGAGCAATCTCATATCACAAGATATGAAATCTCGAACGAATTAATTCAAGCGAGGTTGGCTATCGGGTCATTTGTAGGGGACAACGTCCTTACAATGACTAGCTATATTGATGAGCTCCAGGACCTGGAGACCACGTTGGGAAACGAATCAGATACTGACTTGATTCTACAGTCTCTGCCTTCTACCCTGAAGGAAACCAGGGAAGAAGAAGGAAAGAGAAGGGCAAAAGTTTCGGGACTGAATGTAGTAAAAAAGGAACGTTCCTATTGTTATAGGATTGGGCATTGGCAGAAAGATTGCAGGGCTTTAGAAGCCAGTACCCAGGATACGAAGCATGTTGTAGCTTCAGCCTCAAATGTGTTTGTAATTGAGAACTGTTTGTCAATTAACTCTACTTCCTGGGTACTAGATACCGGAGCAGGATCTCATATCTGTAATTCATTACATGCTTTGAGAAACCGTAGAGTTATAAAGGTAGGTGATTTGTCTCTTAGAGTTGCAAACGGAATGAGCGTGGACGCTGAATCCATGGGAGAATATCGCCTAGGTTTGACAAGTGGGCAGATATTGATTATACGTAACTGTCTGTATGTACCTAGTATGACTTGTAATATCATATCGGTATCCTCACTTTCGAGAGAGGGATATGATTTTACATTCGTAAGCGATGTAGTTCACATCCACCTAAATCAAGTTTTGATTGGGTCCGGTACATTAGATAACGACATATACGTATTAAGTCAAGCTCAGGTTTTCAATGTCCAGAACACACTTAAAAGAAAGTCTCCGGAATTAAATCAGGCTTTCTTATGGTATTGTAAACTAGGTCACATCAATGAGAGAAGGTTGACTAAGTTACATAGAGAAGGATATTTGAATCCGTTCGAATATCAATCGTATGCTACTTATGAATCTTGTCTCATAGGAAAGATGACAAAGACTCCGTTTACTGGACACGGAGTAAGAGCAAGCGAACTCTTGGGACTCGTACACAGTGACGTGTGCGGTCCAATGTCTACACATGCGAGAGGTGGTTATTCCTACTTCATTAGTTTTATGGATGATTTCTCTAGGTATGGATATGTCTTCTTGATGAAGCACAAATCCAAGGCCTTTGAGAAATTCCAAGAATACAAGAATGAAGTGGAAAACCAAACAGGCAAAAGTATCAAGACACTGAGATCTGATCGAGGTGGTGAATACTTAAGTGCCGAGTTCCTGGGTTACTTAAAAGAGAATGGAATTCTCTCTCAGCTTACTCCTCCATACACACCACAACACAACGGTGTATCAGAAAGGAGGAATCGAACCCTATTGGATATGGTTTGTTCCATGATGAGTAAGGCTGAGTTACCGCAATCTTTCTGGGGTTATGCGCTAGAATCAGCGGCATATCTTCTGAACAGGGCTCCTACCAAGACTGTGCCTACCACGCCATATCAGATATGGAGTGGAAAGAAACCCCATCTTCAGCATCTGAAGATATGGGGATGTCCAGCTTTTGTTAAAAAGCAGCATGTGGACAAGCTCGAGGCACGATCAGTACAGTGTAAGTTTGTGGGATATCCGAAGAATTCCAAAGGATATTATTTCTATTACGCAGAGGAACAAAAGGTTTTTGTTTCTCGTAATGCCCATTTTCTAGAACATCAGTTTTTAGAAAAGGAAACAAGTGGGAGCAAAATAGAACTGGAAGAAATTCCAGAACCACAAACTACAACTGAAAGTAAGGTAGAACCAGAGGTTTCAGAAGAAAGGGACATGCCGGCACCTATCTGCAGAAGTAGTAGGCCGTCTCATCCGCCCGAGAGATACTACGGTTTTCTCATAGACGGGGATAGAGAGGATTGCGTCATTGATGATGATGACCCTACTAGCTTCCAGCAAGCCATTCAGAGCGGTGACTCGGTAAAATGGATGGATGCTGTAGGGTTCCTAGGCACACTAATGAGGTTCCATAAGGCATCAACCATGCCAAAATCTAAAATTTAGGTGCCGAGAAACCCTAATATAGATCGTTAACTAGAAATTAGGCGAATCTACAAGCTACTAAACTGCTTTAGTACCAAGTGAATGGAAATACAACCTTTGTAGATCCGGTCCTCCACTTCTAAAGCTCCGTGTTGACGTCCCTCCACTGCGATCATCGGATCCCGGACTCTAGCGATGGTTTCGTTGGAGAAATGTTCGGGCTAGGTTGTTGACTTCGATGCCGAAGATGATCTACGTCGAGGCGACTCAAACTCAAGCTCCATCTTCACTTGGTCATGAAACTTGTGAAGATAACACACTCTACTACATGGCAAGTGGTAGAGAATGAAGAAAAAGGAAGTGGGTTCACTTTGGATTTGGATTTCTTACTTGGATTCATCACTTGAAATTTTTCTAGAAAGCTTTTTTTTTTTCACTTGAAGAAGAAGATGAAGAAGAAGAAAAAATGAATAATGAATTATCCATTAAAATAATTCAAGTGAATCTTATCATTTAGCAACCATGGATGAGTTAACTTGTGTAGAGAATAAACTAGGGTTTAGGTTTAATGGTTAGGTTAAGCAAAAGAAACAAAATGGTTGAACTTTTGAAAGCTTCATGAAGCTTCAAAGAAAATCCAAAGTTAGCCACCATTTTATTTCTTGCTAAAATGAATAAATAAATAAATGAATAAATAGATAAAAACCCTAACCATTAACCTAAACATGGTACAAAGCATACACACACCCAAGTTTGCATGTATCATCAAATATGATACAAACTAGTGTACAAACATATATCATATATACAATGTGCACATTCAAGTGAGATAATCAATCTTAAGTGAACCAATACTAGTTAATGTAAAGTAATATATCAAATATATGATTATACATTAAATCATTAAATCAACACTTGATTTAACGATCCGGTCATATCGCATATGACCGACTAATATCCAATGTATCGACTTATCGAATCAATCCTCGATTCGATAACTAGGTTATATCGCATACAACTAATCGATACGTTCATCGCGAGAATAGAATACGGCATCACATACACGCATTATTCTCGGTCCCGCACATATCTCATATGCGCTCCTATTTCGTTTCGCTTGAGCCAGGAAACCTCTGTGTAGGACTCTAAAGACTCGTCAATACGCCGGCAGCAGGTGATGATTATATCAAACACCCACAAGCCGCAAGCGGTTTGCTAAACGTAACGGCCAACCGGGTATTGAGCGATCAGAAGATCAACGAGCAAGCCCGCTCACACTCCTGTGAATCCAACCAGTAACACTTACCGCACAGTCCGGTCTGATCGTCTGATATGTCGCATATCTCGCTTAGGGGTGGTAAACGTCAGACCCCAGTAGGTCGATAAGTCGTGTCGATATGAGGTCTATAACAGTTCGAGAAACTACTGGTAACACTTACCAGTAAATGTCAGCAACCCTGGCCAGGGATTTCCGGTTATAGCCAATCGAACACAGCGCAACATCAACTCCCTATACCGGGAGAGACGAATCCCCTCCTATCGCTCATTGCCTCCATGTGATTCGGGACTGTACCCAAAAACCACCATTTTGCACGCCCTCTTGGACATGGTAAGGTAGAAATCAAAGCACAGTGGGAATCACACAAGACTCTATGACGATCTCGGGTCAACAGACTACTCTGTACCAGTGTCACTAGAGAACTGCCATCTGACGTAAGGTATAATACTATCTGGGAGTTCTCGACGAGTCCGTCCAGTGTACCCAGTCTCCACTGAGCACCCGTATATCATCTCTGATGTCAAACACCAATGGATATGGGATCATCCATCGCCCATCTGTATGGGTCGAGAAGGTATACGCTAGTCTACTCTGGTATATCGATGCCCCGTCTCGATACACCCATGACTATGGACCTTGAAGGATGTACTTATGGACTACCATGTCCCCACTAGTATGATCTGCATCATAGTCCAGGTAGTCAAGTACACAACCTAAGGGCTTTACCAACATGTAACAGAGAGACAATCAGTGTACATGTTAAGATAAAGAGCAACCAGATAGCATACTATCATGTCGACCAAGAAAGTCCTCCCTATATATGTCCCAGCATCCACTACAATATACATCCTATGTACAGTAATGGCCTCTAGAGCATACATATAACTAACAATCTCCCACTTGCACTAGGGCCATCTGTAGCAGTGGTTGCAGTATCTCATACTCAACCATCCCATAATCGTCTCTCTCTGGGAAAAGGCCTTTGTGAGTGGATCCGCCGTGTTGTCCTCTGAGTCTGCTCTCCTAACCTCGATCCCCTGGAGATCAACCATCTCCATGATCAGGTGACACTGCCTTAGAATATGTCTGGATCATTGATGGGACGGGCGTTCCTTGGCATAAGCCACAACTCCATTGTCACACAATGGGAGGAACTAAGTTCATCTCATGAACTAATATACATCCAGACTGCCTCCTTGGTAGCATCTTAAGTAGCGATGTATCCAACCTTTATCGTCTAGTATGCCACGGTATCTAGTTTGGAACTCTTCCAACATACCGTCCATTTACTGAGGGTAAAGACAATGCCTGTGACTGACATTCATTCGTCCTTATCACCCTGGAACCTTTCCAGTGATTCTCCCTAGGATCGATTGATACCATCTCACTACAACTAGTGAGAATCCTAACATCCAATTACTTGTATCTCACAGATCAAAACTCAGGATTTAGGAGGTATCACTTTGATCCTATATGGAGAATTCTTGTGATAAACGGAGATTGACCGAGCGTAGCATAGGAAACTTCTTCCCTATCAAGAGTATGTCATCCACGTACTCTACGAGGATCACCACCATACCCCCTACTACCTTTTTGTATATACAAGGTTCATCTACCATTTTGATGATGTCAAACTCTTTGACTAACTCATCAAAACAGATGTTCCAACTCCGCGATGCCTGCTTTAATCTTATAAATCATCTTGTACACGTTTCCGCTGCTCCCACTGTCTACGAAGCCCTCTGGCTGTGTACTAACAGACGCTCTCTTCTAAAACATCATTTTAGAAAAGCAATCATGACACCCAACCGCCAGATATCGTAGTCATGGTATGAAGCCGTGGCAAGTAGGATCTGGATGGACTTAAGCATAGCTACTTGAAAGGTTTCATCATTATCCATGCCTGGTTGATGACGAAAACCTTTAACAAGTCTAGCTTTGAAAATCTCAACTTTTCCATCTACACCTAGTAATCTTCTCAAGATATACTTGCTCTGGATGGGGATTTAACCCTTCAGATATAGAAACCAAAGTCCATACTTTGTTGGTGTATAAGGATTCCATCGCAGATCGATAAGAATCCAGCCATTCTTACAGAGTCCCACTCCTGATGGCCATCTAGAAACTAGTTGGGTCATTATCTCATAATGCAATCCTCGCTCCCACCAAAGTATCTTTCAGGTGGGTGAGGAACCCTACTAGATCGGCGGAGAGGCTGAGGTTCGTTAGAATCTATTGAATCCTTTGGTTCTACCCAATCATCTGCTGCAGTTTGTATAGCTAGAATCTTTCCAGTTCTACATTACCGACCTTGCCTCGAGCTTGTCCGGATTTTGCTTTTAGACATAGGCCGGACAACCCTAAATCTTAACAAACTTAAGATATGGACTCTTCCCTTTCCATATCACATATGAAGTGGTAGGCAACTGATTTGATTGGAACCCTATTCAATAGGTATGCAGCTTCTCAAGCGCATAACTTCCAAAAGGAAATAGGAAACTCAGTAGTACTCATCATAGAGCACACCATATCATATAGGGTGTGATTCCTCAACCCCGATACACCGTTGTGCTGTGGTGTATTCAGAGGAGTAACACTGAGAGAGAATCTCATTCTCCTTTAGAATAGTCCAGGAATTCCGTGCTCAAGTATTCTCCTCCTTGATCTCATCATAGGACATAATACTTTTACCCGTGTTTTGGTTCTCTACTTCTAACTTATGTTCTATGAATATCTCAAAGGGTTCGGACTTATGTTTCAACAGGAACATATGTCTGAATCTTGAGAGATTATCAGAGAATGTAATGAAGTACAAAGAACCGGTCTTGGCATGTGTAGACTGGGGACTTTCATACATCAGCATGTATCAAACCATAGAGTTCACTAACTCTTTCTCTGTTTTCAGTAAACGGAGCTATGGTCATCTTATCTTTGTGACATGACTGGCAAGTTTCACAAGATGTAAATTCAAACTAATTTAAATATGCATCTATGTGCAACTTAGCTAGTCGGGTCGCATTGATATGACCTAGTCTACAATACCACAAGAAGGATCCATTCATTTCTGAACCCTTCCTCTTTTGTGTGTTCCGTATACTAAGAACTGTTGTTTGATTTAGAACATCAATGCTTTTAGATAACGTGCCTGAACCGATCAACTTTTGATATAGGAAATGTTCAAAACATTATCCAACAATACAAAATTTTATCATTTCTTTACTAATAAAGAGACTGATATGATTTTGTATATTAGGTTCGGTATCTAATAACATTCGTTCAGAATCAATGTACTTGGAATACAGGGTGACAGTGATCAACAGACTTGGCTGCAACACTTGCACCGTTTTCTGTCTCATGAAACTTATCACCCGTTCTCAGTTCTCTACCTATCTGTAGCCCTATATAACAGATTACATATCTGGGATCCTGATCCGGTATCAAATACCCAGGATGCAGAGGATACTGAGAAACAGTTCTATGTAACGAACACACCCGAAGATGATGCATCAACATGCACTTTCTTCGTTTGGGCGGCACGGGAAATCTGGTATTCCCCAATTTCCTGCTCTGTCTTATAACAATTATAAGTTGGAGCGGGACCAACGTTCCCCAGCTCAGTATAACAAGCGGGTTCAGTCAATATCCGTATTATTATCTTGATTAAGGCGTGATATGGTCGCTACCTGGAGAGAGAGAAGAAAACATTCAGCGTATGCTCTTGTAAGATCAGATTGGTTATTATTTTATCTAATCAGGATGGCTCCTACTGTTTTTATCAAATCTTCCTTCAAACCTTAAAAGAAAAGACTAGCCGGGATTAATTACACACTACAAGTTCGCCAATCTTTCAGCCAGGCCAGAGTCGGTACTTTGAGGGAGGTGCCCCGTGCTTTCGTACGGACCTAATTAATGTAAACCTCGTTTTCCCAGAGGCGTAACCTCGTTGACACCTTTCTGGACACCTATTTGATCGGCTAATTGTAATGTGTAAAACTCTCTTAGGAGTAACTCTTACTCGCAGCGGGTATCGGGATCCAACTATCTTATAGAAGGTATGCAATCTCATTGCAAATTTCAACACTTGAAATTCCCGATAATTTTGCCCCTAACCTCCTATGACCTTGACAAAGGCCAACAAACCATAGGATGCTAGTAAAGTTCAACCCGTCATTTCCTGATTGAATTAAACCCACCCGCATGACCCTTGACAAAGGACAACAAGGTCGCATGGCTACCCTAACCCAATCTGCATCATATGCATAAGCAGATAAGCACCAGTCAGGTACCGCACACTACGCCTTGACAAAGGCCAACAAACGCAGCACGAATACTAACTACTACTTATCTGAAATGACGGAGGGCTACAATAGGTTTTTCTGAAAACCTATTGCGTAATGAACTTGATATCGTTGTAGAATCAAATGATTTTAAAATGGAGTGTTTTTTAGGCTTTTCTAGTTTTGCTAAAGGGGTCACTCCCGGTGAAGGGATCGTCGGCCCTTTCCTCGTCGAATGAGGTGCAGGATAGATCATATATACCACTATGCAAAGCAAAAACTATAGAAGCAATCAAAATACAAACCGAGGGTTGTAGCATCTGCTAGTTATTGCTAAAGGGGTCACTCCCGGTGAAGGGATCTCGACCCTTTCCTTATCGAATAAGGTGCAGGATGTTCTACAAGGAACACCACGATGCAAAGCAAGAACTGTAGCTAGCTGTTTTTGAAAATTCGATTCCACAACATCTTTTAGGTTTCTTTTCTTTCATTAATCACATTAATGAAGTCCCATCATTTAAGTCACCTAAACATCACAGATAAATACGACGTACACTTATGCCATCCGCATTCGCCTCGATGTCCCCTCGTGCACCGTTAGGTTAGGTAACTAACGGCAGAGCGGGGCAGGGCTAGCGGGGGTGTAAAACATAAGTAACGCCTATATAATATATCATATATACTATATACAGTATTTATCACAGAACATCAAATGATCACATCACAGATATCGCAGCAGAAGAAACATATGAAATATTGGATATACTAGGACGTCCGTGTTTTCAATACGAGCCAGTATAAAATACGGATTCCACGGTCGCGATGAATAGCCAAACCCATACCCCTAGACCCCTACGAGAGCGGCAAGCAACCCTACCAATTCTAGAGTTAGGAGACCCGGACTCGACTCCTCGAGTTGGTCTCCCACTGGACTCCAGAACCCGGTTACTTGTGCCCTCCTCCTTGGGTCTATCCTAGTGCAGAAAAGTAAATAATATACAAAGGGTGACATCTTCCGCAACCTGGAAGTGCCCCAATAAAAGAATATTACATACAAGTTTTTACATGAATGAAAATGAAAAACACTCATCTCACATAAAAACCCCCCGGCTATTCAAACACGACGATCCAATATAACATATCCAGCAACACATAACATCACATGTCATCAACGTAAGTAAATATGCCCATTCCAATTGTCGTTGACATATAGCAACGAAACCGGCGATATCACATATTACACTTACGGTCACAGAAAAGAGTGTAAAACTACAATAGTTGGAATCCGCAATCTCTTTAGACATCGCATGCCTAACCAAATGAATTCCTTAGACATCGCATGCCTAACAATTATAAACCCCGCATTTTAGTCTCATTATCGAAAACTCTTTTCAATATCAAGTCGGGCAATTCAACAAGATTCCCGACATCCTGATCAAATGCTCGTCGCAAACTTTACTAGGCGGCCGCACCCCCTATACCGTCGACGATGTGCACCAAGGCAGAACACCGCTACCGTGAGCACCCGAACGGATGCTTTCGGCAACGGGGTTCTCCTACAGTCACTTGGTCGGGGCTAAGGGGTGTAGCTGTCTATTAAGTTTATCCGGCGAGTATCCGCGTACGCTACGTGATTGCGACGGACTTTTGATCGCATCAAAATTCCGTGGCAACCGATCAAGTGAGACTAAAGTGCTATGTTTATAACATTCATATTAGTTATCTCATAACTACATGTGGATTCCAAATATTGTATCACATTCCAGATAATCAGAAAATGTTAAACTTTCCGATCGAATAGTCAAACACCCAAGTTTTCCCGAAACAGCTCAACACATGAGATAAGTTTAAAAACATTCACTTCATGCCACAGTACCAACGGTCCAGCCGCAGAAGGGTCAAGCCAACGCCTCACATGTGGCACGCCGTACTGCCCCAAACCCTAAGGTTCAAAGGGCAGTTCAAGACGGTCATATAATCGAGTTAAGGTTTGTTGTCTTCTAGAGGGTCCATCGAGTTACTTGCACTACTTTGAACGTTCTTAAACTATGGAAAGATCTAACATTTGGAAATTTCCCGACTGGGGAAAAAGTGGGTATTTATATCCGGTCGAACTTTTCAACATTTTCTAAAATTATCCGGAAAAACCCATAGACGAAGTTAAACTTCCCGATCGAAACATCGAGTCCCCAATACAACCCAGAAATCTCAACTCTTGAGATCAAATTAAAAATTCCCAGAAAACTCAGGATTACAATAGTGACATTACTGTGCAAAACTTGGTGACAAAACAGACCGTACGGCCGCGGAACCGCCGCACGAGCCATGCTCGTGCCGCGGTTCCGCAGCGCCTTAATCGAATTAGGCCCACGTTTTTCACAGTAATTCATATAAAACCCTGCTTATTTTTCTGCATATTTTTAATTCACAAAATTCCAAAATTCCAGAAAATGTCCAGAGAGTGGTTTGAGTTAGGGTTTCGGGGTTCGTTCGGATTTTTAACATCGTCTACACTTCGCCTAAGGCTTTAGCTAGGCTCTCATACCACTGTAGGATTCCTAAGCACACTAATGAGGTTCCACAAGGTATCAACCATGCCAAAATCTAAAATTTAGGTGCCGAGAAACCCTAATATAGATCGTTAACTAGAAATTAGGCGAAACTACAAGCTACTAAACTGCTTTAGTACAAAGTGAATGGAAATACAACCTTTGTAGATCCGGTCCTCCACTTCTAAAGCTCCGTGTTGACGTCCCTCCACTGCGATCATCGGATCCTGGACTCTAGCGATGGTTTCGTCGGAGAAATGATCGGGCTAGGTCGTTGACTTCGATGCCGAAAATGATCTACGTCGAGGCGACTCAAACTCAAGCTCCATCTTCACTTGGTCATGAAACTTGTGAAGATAACACACTCTACTATATGGCAAGTGGTAGAGAATGAAGAAAATGGAAGTGGGTTCACTTTGGATTTGGATTTCTCACTTGGATTCATCACTTGAAATTTTTCTAGAAAGCTTTTTTTTTTCACTTGAAAAAGAAGATGAAGAAGAAGAAAAAATGAATAATGAATTATCCATTAAAATAATTCAAGTGAATCTTATTATTTAGCAACCATGGGTGAGTTAACTTGTGTAGAGAATAAACTAGGGTTTAGGTTTAATGGTTAGGTTAAGCAAAAGAAACAAAATGGTTGAACTTTTCAAAGCTTCATGAAGCTTCAAAGAAAATCCAAAGTTAGCCACCATTTTATTTCTTGCTAAAATGAATAAATAAATAAATGAATAAATAGATAAAAACCCTAACCATTTACCAAAACATGGTACAAAGCATACACACACCCAAGTTTGCATGTATCATCAAACATGATACAAACTAGTGCACAAACATATATCATATATACAATGTGCACATTCAAGTGAGATAATCAATCTTAAGTGAACCAATACTAGTTAATATAAAGTAATATATCAAATATATGATTATACATTAAATCATTAAATCAACACTTGATTTAACGATCCGGTCATATCGCATATGACTGACTAATATCCAATGTATCGACTTATCGAATCAATCCTCGATTCGATAACTAGGTTATATCGCATACAACCAATCGATACATTCATCGCGAGAATAGAATACGGTATCACATACACGCATTATTCTCGGTCCCGCACATATCTCATATGCGCTCCTATTTCGTTTCGCTTGAGCCAGGAAACCTCTGTGTAGGACTCTAAAGACTCGTCAATACGCCAGGAGCAGGTGATGATCATATCAAACACCCACAAGCCGCAAGCGGTCTGCTAAACGTAACGGCCACCCGGGTATTAAGCGATCAGAAGATCAACGAGCAAGCCCGCTCACACTCCTGTGAATCCAACCAGTAACACTTACCGCACAGTCCGGTCTGATCGTCTGATATGTCGCATATCTCGCCTAGGGTTGGTAAACGTCAGACCCCAGTAGCTCGATAAGTCGTGTCGATATGAGGTCTATAACAGTTCGAAAAACTACTGGTAACACTTATCAGTAAATCTCAACAACCCTGGCCAGGGATTTCCGGTTATAGCCAATCGAACACAGCGCAACATCAACTCCCTATACCGGGAGAGACGAATCCCCTCCTATCGCTCATTGCCTCCATGTGATTCGGGACTGTACCCAAAAGCCACCGTTTTGCACGCCCTCTTGGACGTGGTAAGGTGGAAATCAAAGCACAGTGGGAATCACACAAGACTCTATGACGATCTCGGGTCAACAGACTACTCTGTACCAGTGTCACCAGAGAACTGCCATCTGACGTAAGGTATAATACCATCTGGGAGTTCTCGGCGAGTCCGTCCAGTGTACCCAGTCTCCACTAAGCACCCGTATATCATCTCTGATGTCAAACACCAATGGATATGGGATCATCCATCGCCCATCTGTATGGGTCGAGAAGGTATACGCTAGTCTACTCTGGTATATCGATGCCCCGTCTCGATACACCCACGACTAGGGACCTTGAAGGATGTACTTATAGACTACCATGTCCCCACTAGTATGATCCGCATCATAGTCCTTGTAGTCAAGTACACATCCTTAGGGCTTTACCAACATGTAACAGAGAGACAATCAGTGTACACGTTAAGATAAAGAGCAACCAGATAACATACTATCATGTCGAGCAAGAAAGTCCTCCCTATATATGTCCCAGCATCCACTACAATATACATCCTATGTACAGTAATAGCCTCTAGGGCATACATATAACTAACAGATGCAATGCGGAGCGAAATGGAGTCCATGTACACCAACAAAGTATGGACTTTGGACATTGCTCCAGATGGGGTAAAACCCGTAGGATGCAAATGGATCTTCAAAAAGAAGATTGGTGTAGATAGACAGGTTGAAACCTATAAGGCTAGACTTGTTGCAAAGGGTTTCCGTCAAAGACCTGGTTTGGACTATGACGAAACCTTTTCTCCAGTAGCTATGCTCAAATCCATTCGGGTCCTTCTTGCTATTGCTGCCTTCCACGATTATGAGATCTGGCAGATGGACGTAAAGACGGCCTTTCTAAATGGAAATTTGGAAGAGAGCGTCTATATGGATCAGCCAGAGGGATTCATTCAGAGTGGGAGCAGCGGTAAAGTATGCAAGCTGCTTAAGTCCATTTATGGACTAAAGCAGGCATCGCGGAGTTGGAACATTTGTTTTGATGATGATGTCAAAGAATTTGACTTTATCAAAAATCCAGATGAACCATGCATATACAGAAAGATTGTAGGGAGAGCTGTAGTATTCCTCGTCTTGTACGTGGATGACATTCTCCTAATAGGAAATGATATTCCTATGTTACAGTCAGTCAAAAGATTCCTGTCACATAAGTTCTCCATAAAGGACCTGGGTGATGGCACCTACATTCCAGGGATCCAGATCTATCGTGATAGATCAAAGAGAATGTTGGGACTTTCGCAGTCCATGTACATAGACACCATATTGAAAAGATTCAGTATGGAAGATTCTAAGCGCGGTAACCTACCGGCTTGTCACGGAATCACCCTCTCCAAAGAGATGTCTCCCAAGACTGATTTGGAAAGGGATCTCATGTCGATTATACCCTACGCTTCATCAGTAGGCTCTATAATGTATGCGATATTATGTACCAGGTCAGATGTAGCATACGTATTGAGCGTAGTAAGCTGGTATCAAGCAAACCCAGGGGAGAAGCACTGGATAGCCGTAAAGAACATTCTCAAGTACCTGAGAAGGACTAAGGAGATGTTCTTGGTGTATGGCGGAAAAGACCTCCAGATGGAGGCCTTTGCCGACTCCGGCTTCCAGAGTGATAAGGATGACTCCAAATCCATGTCGGGTTATGTCTTTACCCTCAATGGAGGGGCGGTCTATTGGAAGAGTTCCAAGCAGGAGACCGTTGCTAACTCAACAATGGAAGCAGAGTATATAGCTGCTTGCGATGCCGCAAAAGAAGCTGTCTGGATGAAGAAGTTCCTTACAGAACTTCAGGTGGTTCCTACCAGTGTTGGTCCAATACCTCTGTATTGCGACAACAACGGCGCTATAGCTTTAGCGAAGGAACCCAGGTCCCATCAGAAGTCCAGACACATATTAAGGTGGTATCACCTGATCAGGGAGATCATAGATCGCCGGGAGATCGAGGTGAAAAGAATAGAGACGGAGAATAACATTGCTGATCCATTCACAAAGGCCATTCCTCAGACACAGTTCGAGAGGCTATTCGAGATGATAGATCTACGACATGCCAGCTTATGGCCCTAGTGCAAGTGGGAGATTGTTAGTGTATATACCTTAGGGGCCATTAATGTATCATACTAGGTTGTATATTACTTAATGGAAGCTTGGGATATTCACAGTTGCATATACAGTCTTGCTAAAAAGGGTAGTATGCTACATGGTTTGTGTCTACTTTAATATGTGCATATGTTTCTTCTAACGTATCACTTATACATATTAGTAGAGCCCATAGGATCTTTGCTTGATTACCAGCGTTGTGATGGCAGTCACAATAGTGGGGGCTGGGTAGTCTATAAGCAACATCCTATACTTGTCCCTAGTCGTAGGATTATCGAGACAGGGCATCGATACTCCAGAGTAGACTAGTGTGTACGCTTCTCATCCCAGTTGGGGATGGTCTGTCCCACAGCCATCAGTACGTCGTACTGGAGATAGTATACAGGTACTCGTTGTGTTACGGGTATACCGGACAGGACTCGCAGGAGAACTGACTGGATGGTATTATACCTAACGTCAGATAACAGTTCTCAGGTGACATGTGTGCAGGTAGTCTGTTGACTTAAGGTCGTCATTTGTCTCGTGTGAGTTCCCACTGTGCTTTGATTACTACCCTACCATGGCTCAAAGGAGTCATGCAAACAGGTTTTAGTTGGGTACAGTCCCGAGCCACATGGAGGCAATGAGCGACTGTTAGGGATTCGTCTCTCCCGGTATAGGAAGTTGATATCGCATTGTGATCAGTTGGTCATTACCATAAGTCCCTGGCCAGGGCTGATGGAGAATTACTGGTGGACTGATCAGTAGATTCTCAAATGGTCATGAGCCATACCGGCGCGACTTGTACGGTTATTAGGGTCTGACGTTCTCCACCTCCCCAGACCATACATGCGATACTCTTAGACGAACAGACCGGACTGCGTGGATATTGTCACGGACAGGCTCAGTAGGAGTTCGGATGGTTTCCTCATCGGCCTTCTTATCGACATCTACCTGGGGACCATTACGTACAGCTAGTGCCGCTTGCGGTCTGTGGTTAAACCCACTGCCAGCGTAGTGTCGAGTCTTTAGAGTCCCACACAGAGGGTTTCCCTGCTCCAGGCGAAATGATATAAAGGTCGTATGGTTTTACGACAAGGGTTCGGACGCATACGTGTTTAAACGCACGTGCGACGTTCGGACAGTTTTTACTAGCCGGCTTTGGTTTAAGCCAGATTCTAGTACCGGGTTATTGGATTTATATAGTCTAAAGTTTTTTCGTGTTTTCACGAAAAGGAGGGGCGTCATCGTAATTTTCCGGGAAGCTTCTAGAAGCATGGTGACTTGGGGGTTAAGGTGGCATAAGCATTAATTGCTTAATGACTCATTTGTGTGATTCATCCATGGAGTTAAATGAAGCATTTATTAGCTAATGACTCATATGATGAATCACACAAGGTGAATGTATCAACCATGATGATTAATCATTTAAATTATTTATTTGATAAATGGTTATGGTTGATATATTCAAATGAGCTCATTATTCAATATCATTCTTATCATCAACTTCTCTCTCCTCAAGCTCTCTCATTCTTGAAACCCTAATCCTAACCTCTCATGTGTTGAGATCAAGGGTTAGCTAGACTAATACATCCATAACCTCATTCTATATCCCCTAGGTAGCTTAGATTAGCACTTTGAGCAACCTAGTTATCTCAAGTTAGAGATCAAGCTTGGAGAAGGAGCTCTCGGGTGGATCGTCTTTGACTCGAGGAGGCCGTTGAGGTGCCGATGTTCCAAGGAACCTACGAGGAGTGGAGGACAGCGATGAAGACCCGAAGGACAAGTAACGTGAGGTATAACTTCGAATCCGAGTAGTTAAACCTCTCGTAGTTTGCTAGTAACGGTTTAGATACGATTCATGTGCTCAAGTCCGTGTTACGAACCTTTGATAATCGTTTTTTATATATTCCGCCTCCTCGCAAGCTCGTGGGATGCATGACATGGACTTACACCGTTGTGCCATAGTTCCTTACAGGAGTCGTGTGGACGCATAGCAGCAGTGCAGATCCATTCGTCAGCTTTTACCGCTCTTTTGCTAGGTGGGTTGCATATGTAGTAACCTCCTACTTTGGATATGTATATTTTGGATCTAGTATTACTCCATCAGACCATGTATATTGACTTAGAACAAAACATGTTGTATATTATTTAGACCGAGTCATATCGTTAGTTATGTTAACTTATGTTGGATTAAATCTTGCATGAAATTCTTCATCTTGAGTGTTGTACTATGATTGCGTATTGATTTCCGCTGTTGGCATTGTTTGCTCCCAACTAGGGATGCAATTTAATTATACAACTTAAATTGGATGATTTCTATTCATAATTAAAAAGATAAGCACTGTCGAAAGTTTAACATCAGTTGTTACTTTTTTTTAAATGTTTCGGCATGCTACTTCTTTCTTATTACTTAAATACTGAAAATTTCTAAATTTCCACAAAGAGGGTTTTTGATCTTGGTTTTTGGCTTATCCAGATTGTGTCGATATCTTTAGATATCATATAATCTAAGTGTCGGTCACATCCAAAGTTTGGGTCGTGACAAAGTTGGTATCAGAGCATAGGATTAACCTTACTGAACCGAGTAGAGATTTGGAATAAGTAAACTTAATTTTCGTTACGTACGATGACCTTTGGTTGATGGAGTAGGTGATTTAGGATGAGTAGAGTATCGTACATATGTTCTGCGGTATATTTACGCTACGATACTCAGCCTAAATAACCTTAGGATATATACATCTTGTTTAATCCTTCCTTTGACTTCCTATTATTGCTTCTCCTATTCGTACACCTTATCAACTCTCGTTTTCTGTTCTAGTTGCTATGGCTATGCGAGCTAGGCATGACGCAGCCAGGGACACAGTTAGGGCGAATCCTCCTGTGACTGCGACTGACGCACCGGACATTCCGGCGGTGGATGAGCATGTTGATCCTCCTCCTCCAGACAGATTGACTAGGAAGAGGAGGGCATGTTGGGCTTACAGCATGTGGTGGGACAGTTAGCAGAGGCCACCCGTATTCAGAGGCATGATCAGACACCGACAATGGTAGAACCAGATGAACAGCCTATGCAGACTGTCGCACTAGCAGGACCAAGAGTGATGGAGGTATCTCTTCCAGAGTTCATGAGGTTGAGACCTCCGGTGTTTACCGGGACCGATGCAGCAGAGGATCCTCAGTCCTTTCTTGATAGGATGGCCAGGATTGGCAGGTCGTTGCGATGTTCTGATGCAAGATCAATAGAGCTGACCAGTTTCCAAATAGAGGGGCTTGCACAGACTTGGTGTGAGTCGATGGAGAGAGGGCGAGCTGCGGGTCTTCTTCCGATGACATGGGCGGAGTTTTCTGAGGTCTTCCTTGCCAGATTTTTTCCACAGAGCGTAAGGGACGCTAGAGCCAGCAGTTTTGAAGCGTTGCGAAAGACTGCTAGTGTGTCAGTGGTAGAGTATGATTTACTGTTCACCCAGTTGTCGCTCTATGCTCCGTATTTAGTTCCTACGGAGGAGCATCGGGTGAAGAGATTTGTGAGGAGCCTGGATACCCAGCTGTTTCTTGCTATCGGCTCCCAACATTTCGATACTTATGCGCAGGCCATGGACGCAGCTATGCGAGTGGAAGAGCGTCTGAGCAAGGCAGTGATTTTTCTGGAGCCAATGAGGACCAGACCTATGGTGTCAGTAACCAGGCAGTTCGGCAGAGGTAGAAGCAGGCACATTCCAGGTCGCAGTTTTGGGCGAGGTTAGACCCAGAGCCAGATGTTCAGTTCATACCCCGATAATCAGAGGCCCCCCTCTACATGTTTTACTTGCGAACTTCCAGGGCATTATGCGAGGGATTGTAGACCCCAGGGAGGGACTGTTTTTCCACAGGCTGCTTTACCCCCTCCACCTTCTACTTCGATAGCCCTACTTCCTCCCCCAGTTGGCACTATGCGCCAGGCTGTTGCACCATGAGGTCGGGGATTTGCTGTACGCTTCCAGATAGGCCGAGGAGATCGAGGGAGAGGATGACATGATGCGGGTAGGGGCCGGGCATGGGTTTTTGCACTGACTCCACGGGATGCCCAGGCATCCAATGCATTTGTGACAGGTACTCTTGCTGTATGTTCATTAGATGCACATATTTAATTTGATCCCGGTTCTACTCATTCTTACGTATCTGCACATTTTGCACTTTCTCCGGGGAGAGAGTCGTCATTGTTAGAGTTACCGCTAGTTGTGATTACTTTGGTGGGAGATTCTTTTATAGCTCGACATGTATTTACGTCTTGTTCAGTACATATTGGTGATAGGGATTAATTAGTTGATCTGATTCTCCTGGACATGTTAGATTTTGATATACTTCTTGGTATGGATTGGCTGGCCACTTGTCATGCTTATGTAGATTGTCGGGGGAAAGCGGTCATATTCTGATTTCCAGGCGAACCGATTTTTGTTGTGCAGGGAGACTGTAGTGTAACTCCTGCCAACATGATTTTTGCTCTATGTGCGGGACGGCACTTGAAGAAGAGTTATCATGGGTTCTTGGCATTCGTCCAGGATGTAGGAACCGCTAAAGTTCCGTTGGACCAGGTTCCGATCGCACGAGAATTTTCGGATGTGTTTCTTGCTGAATTACCAGGATTGCCGCCCGATCGTGATATCGAATTTTGCATTGACTTGATTCCGGGTGCGGGCCCTATTTCTATACCACCTTATTGGATGGCCCCGACGGAGTTGAAAGAACTCAAAGGTCAGTTGCAGGAGTTATTGGACAGAGGACTTGTCCGTCCGAGTGTATCACCATGGGGAGCTCCTGTCTTGTTCGTTAAAAAGAAGGACGATAGCATGATACTGTGCATCTACTACAGGCAGCTGAATCGAGTTACTGTACGAAATAGGTATCCACTACCTCATATCGATGACTTATTCGATCAGCTGCAGGGGGCTGGCTATTTCTCGAAGATTGATCTACGGTCAGGGTATCACCAGTTGAGAGTTCGGAAGGATGACATTCCGAAGACTGCTTTTCGTACCCGATATGGACATTATGAGTTTCTGGTGATGTCGTTCGGGCTCACCAATTCCCCAGCATCTTTTATGGATATGATGAACTGCATTTTCCGGCCATACCTTGATCAGTTTATTATTGTATTCATTGATGATATTCTTGTTTATTCTTGGAGCCGGGAGGAGCACGAGCAGCATTTGCGTATCACATTGCAGACCTTGAAGGAACATCAGCTGTTCGCTAAATTCTCCAAGTGTGCTTTCTGGCTGGATAATGTGGATTTCTTAGGTCATGTAGTTACAAGAGATGGTATACGTATGGACCCAAAGAAGATCGAAGCAGTGCAGCACTGGCCCAGACCTGTGTCTGTTATAGAGATTCGCAGTTTCTTGGGTCTGGCCGGTTATTACCGACGTTTTGTGCAGGATTTTTCTTGGATCGCTGCACCGCTGACTGGGTTGACCAGGAAGGAGGTTCCATTTCTTTGGACGGTGGCGTGTGAGCGGAGTTTCCAGCAGTTGAAAACTGGCTTGATGACTGCACCAGTCTTATCTTTACATTCTGGGTCAGGTGGTTTTGTTGTTTATTGTGACGCCTCTCGAGTGGGTTTAGGCTGTGTGTTAATGCAACACGGCAGGGTTGTCACTTATGCTTCTCGACAGCTGAAGAGGCACGAGCAAAACTACCCCACGCATGATTTAGAGATGGCTGCTGTGGTATTCGCACTGAAGATTTGGAGGCATTACTTGTACGGTAAGTCATGCCAAATATTCACAGACCACAAGAGTTTGAAGTATATTTTTCAGCAGCGGGATCTGAATCTGAGGCAGTGTCGATGGATGGAACTAGTGAAGGATTACGATTGTGAGATTCTGTATCATCCGGGCAAAGCAAATGTTGTAGCAGATGCTTTGAGTCGGAGGCCTGTAGGTAGCTTATCTCATTTGCGCACCATATAGAGACAGTCTTCGACAGATTGGCAGATTCTGTGTGATAGCCGTATACAGTTTGAGTTCACATCGACAGGAGGACAGTTAGCTCATGTTCTCACCCGTCCTCAGTTATTGGATAGTATTAGAGAGACCCAGCCCACGGATGCTCGCTTGTCAGAGATCATGGATCAGGTTAGACAGGGTAGAGAGTCTGAGTTCGTGATAGATGACCGTGGAGTATTACGTTTTGGGACTCGTCTTTGTGTGCTGGGTTCGGAAGGAATGAGACGTGAGATCTTAGAGGAGGCCCATCGGTCATCATATAGTATTCATCCTGGTTCCACCAAGATGTATCATGATTTGAAGGATGTCTATTGGTGGGAAGGAATGAAAAGAGATGTCGCAGAGTTTGTTTCTAGATGCTTGACTTGTCAGCAAGTCAAGGCCGAGCACCAGAGGCCGGCAGGAGAGTTACAGCCCTTACCTATTCCGGAGTAGAAATGGGAGCAGATCTCCATGGATTTCGTTGTGGGTCTACCTAGGACTAGCAGAGGGTATGATTCTATCTGGGTGATTGTGGATAGATTAACAAAGGCCGCTCACTTTCTTTCAGTGAAGACGACTTATGGATACGCACAGTATGCTCAGGTATATATTAATGAGATCATACAATTGCATGGAGTTCCGACGTGTATAGTATCCGACAGGGGTACGCAGTTCACCAGCCGGCTATGGCAGAAATTCCAAGAGGCTCTAGGTACCCGATTGAGTTTTAGTACATCTTTTCACCCACAGAAAGATGGTCAGTCAGAGCGGACCATACATACTCTAGAGGATAGGCTTCGAGCCTGCAGTCTTGATTTTGGTGGCAGTTGGCATCGTCACTTACCTTTGATAGAATTCTCTTATAACAACAGTTTTCAGGAGACGATCCAGATGGCACCCTTTGAAGCTTTGTATAGGAGAAAGTGTCGATCACCCGTTTGCTGGACGGAACTCAGCGAGAGTAGCATTTTAGGACCGCAGATAGTACAGGAGACTACAGAAAAGATCCAGTTGATATAGGACAGAATGAAAGCGGCCTAGTGCTGACAGAAATCATATGCCGATCGACGCCATCGTAGACTCGAGTTTGATGTGGGAGATCATTGTGTTCCTTCGTGTATCTCCAATGAAAGGTGTGATGCGTTTCGGGAAAAAGGGGAAGCTCAGCCCAAGATATGTCGGACCATATGAGATTCTGGAGAGAGTGGGTGCTGTAGCTTATCGTTTAGCACTTCCACCGAGTTTTACCGATGTGCATCCGGTGTTTCACGTGTCTATGCTTCGAAAGTATCCTCACGATCCTTCTCACGCGATCCAGCATCAGACCGTACAGCTTGAGCAGGATTTATCCTACACAGTGCAGCCAGTAGCTATTCTAGACCGGCAGGCAAAGAAACTAAAATCAAGGGTACTTCCGTCTGTATAGGTTCTTTGGCGAGGAACGAATCGCGAGGAGATCACTTGGGAGGCCGAAGATGCGATGCGGAAGAAATTTCCACATCTTTTTGAAGGTAGGTATAGTTAAGTTTTAAATTCGGGGACCGAATTTTCTTAAGGAGGGATATTGTAACATTTTGAAAATTTTAGATAATAAATAAATTTAATTAATTAAATAATAAAACTTTAATTTAAAAAGTTAGTGAAACAAAATAGGACACTTTCATAAGTAGTGTGAAACTAATTAAATTAAAATTTTAAGTATGTAACATTAAGGAATTTCAAAGGTTTTAGTTAAAAGTTTAGCTTCATGTGTAATATGATATAGTATGAGGGGTTATGTGAAAATGTTAGTTTCTTTATGCAGATTAGAATTGTTTTAGGGTTTTTATGCAAAAAGGGGTAGGAATTAGTTAAGGTTAATTTAAACCCTTGGTGTATCATAACACCATGAAAACACCTCCTTCTTGTATATACACCTCATGCTCACACCTCACCCTTTGTATGAAAACCCCACCATTTTCCTTGCTATACCACCTACTTGCATGAAACTACCACCTCCTTTTTTGTGACACCTCCTCCTATATCTCATAGCTCACTCCGCTTATCTTTTACACACTTGTGCAGTTCATAGAAAACCAAAATTTGATCAGAACATAGAAAAGAAAAGTAAAGAAAAAACTTAGAACAACAAAGAAAATAAAAGAAAAGAGAAGTGAAGAGAAGAGCTAAGTTATAAGGATTTTCCTCACCCTCAAGCTATGAACTAGGAGCTTGTGCATCTTGGAGGAAGATCTTCCAGCAATCCACTGTAGGTATAATCTTTAAACAATGTAGGATTTTAGTTCTGTAACTGTTTTAGTTTAGAGATCGAATATCGGTAAATATCGTATTTTTACAAGTTTAGGCTCTGTCTGGAATCTGCTATAGTTTAGATGAAAATTAACCTAACCAAACAATTACATCATCTTATAAACTGGACCTAGAATAAACTATAGGAAGACGAACCCCATTGCTCGGATTTTGGCCAGCGACAAGAAGGAAAAATCCGATCTCGCCGGATTTCTTGGGGAGTTGGGTTCTGTGGTTTTTAGGGTAGGTCTATATATATGGATTAATCTGTTTGGTATTGTTTATTTAAGTTAAATTTTCAGTATGGGAAATCTGGAAGCTAATATATGAAAAGGGATCAAAATTCTAAAATATGACACGGGTGTTTCGTAACGCGTTTTCAGTTTTCTGTTACGAACAACAATTGGTTAAAATCCAGTTAATATAAGTGTTAGATAGTTCCAATAGTCATACTTAGTATAGCTAATACGTAAAACTTGTATTTTTATGTTTTCGCTATAACGGAGTTTAGCCGTTTCTTAAACAAGTTAATGTCGATATTAGATTCGAGTACGGGAACTTCGGAAGCCGCAAGGAAAGGAAAGGGATTGGTGATTTTTGAGTAGTATACGACATAGTCCGGTGAGTAGACTAAATATCTACCGGGGGATTTTGTATGGATGGCATGATACGCCCGTAGTTAAGTTTAAATAAAAAATGCCTTTGCATATAAATGTTGATCATATGCATTCATATATATATATATATATATATATACATCGCCATGTTAATAATTGTTAGAATACTGCACAATTATCGACGAGTCAAGCTGCACATGCACGTACCTACACGTTACACTACACCTCATCGACATTAACATGTCACCTACACACTTAGTATTTGTTATGTTAAATACGATTCTTACTATACCTTTAGCATCAAAAATTGTTGTTACTTTGCATAAATGATATCATGTTTCATATTCAAGTGTTAGTATTTCGGTATAAGATGCATTGGATTATTGAGGATTTATGGATTTGAGTTTATATATACTATTGAGTAGATTCAATGATTTTCATGTTGATATGAGATGTCCATCATGAGATATTGTTTTTATGATTTGGTTTTATTCTGGATCGAGTGGGGGAGCTATACGGTCGCGGATTTTCACATTATCCAGACTGAGTGGGGGAGCTATATAGTCGGATTCATGGTGGACCTGGTCGAGACCGAGGGGCAGGAAAGCCGCATTTGAGGCGGGGAGCCTAGCGAGGATACTCGATACCGGATATTATTATGAACATGGCAGATATCTTGGTAATACCGACCGGTGTTATTGGATGAAAGGTTCGTTCGGAGAACGATGCCTGATGAAAACAGAAGATTTGTGTCGATATTGGACACGGAAAAAAGGATAGTCCTTATCTGGAAATAATTGATGAGATTTCAGTTTTATTTATATACTTAGTAGTATATGGTCATGTTTCCATATATATCATGCATTATATTCATCATTTTTGATATTAGTTGTAGTTTGTCATAATTACATTATCAGCTGATATATGTTAGTTTTATTCACTGAGTTGGCAACTCACCCCCGTAGTGCCATAGTTCCTTGCAGGAGTCGTGTGGACGCATAGCAGCAGTGCAGATCCATTAGTCAGCTTTTACCGCTCTTTTCTAGATGGGTTACATATGTAGTAACCTCCTATTTTGGATATATATATTTTGGATCTAGTATTACTCCATCAGACCATGTATATTGACTTAAAACAAAACATGTTGTATATTATTTAGATCGAGTGATATCGTTAGTTATGTTAACTTATGTTGTATTAAATCTTGCATGAAATTCTTCACCTTGAGTGTTGTACTATGATTGCGTATTGATTTCCGCTGTTGGCATTGTTTGCCCAACTAGGGATGCAATTTAATTACACAACTTAAATTGGATTTCTATTAATAATTAAAATGACAGGCACTGTCGAAAGTTTAACATCAGTTGTTACTTTTTTTTTTAAACGTTTCGGCATGCTACTTCATTCTTATTACTTAAATATTGAAAATTTCTAAATTTCCGCAAAAAGGGTTTTTGATCTTGGTTTTTGGCTTACTCAGATTGTGTCGATATCTTTAGATATCATATAATCTAAGTGCCGGTCACATCCAAACTTTGGGCCGTGACACGCTCCAACCAATCTTGATTGTTGAGATATTTGATGTTTGGGGGATTGATTTCATAGGCCCGTTTCCCAACTCTTTTGGGAACGTATATATTCTCTTGACGGTTGATTGTGTTCCTAAATGGGTTGAAGCAATACCGAGCCAAACTAATAACAACAAAGTTCTCGTTAAGTTTCTTAAAGAAAATATCTTTTCTCGGTTCGGACACCTTCGCGCTATCATTAGCGACAATGGGGCGCATTTCTGCAATCGGTCTTTTATGGTTTTGATACGGAAATATTCAATCAACTACAAACTTTCTACGCCCTATCACCCCAAACGAGCGGGCAAGCCGAGATCTCTAATCGACAAATCAAGAAAATCTTAGAGAAAACTGTTTTTAAAACCCATAAAGATTGGTATTCTAAACCAACCGATGCTCTTTAAGCATTTTGTACTGTATATAAGACCGATCTTGGCATGTCTTCTTATCGGCTTGTGTTTGAAAAGGCTTATCACCTCCCTATCGAGATCGAACATAGGGCTATGTGCGCATTTAAAGAGCTTAATTTCGATCTTAACCAAGCTAGCAACTTTCGAAAGTTGCAATTGAACGAGCTGAATGAGTTTCGAGATGAAGCTTACGATAATGCGGTTGTAGTAAAGAACCGGATGAAGGTGTTTCACGACAAACACCTTTTGCGCAAAATATTCACACCAGGACAACAAGTCCTTCTTTACGATACCCGTCTTCATCTTTATTCAGGTAAGCTGAGATCTCGTTGGACGGGACCTTTAATGGTGCGGTGTGTATACCTGCAAGGTGCAGTGGATTTGGAAAGTCCAAAAGACGGTTCACTCTTTAAAGTAAACGGACATAGATTAAAGCCATATTTTTCCGTTGAACCATCGGAGGAGCTCCTGTTATTATTGGAGCCGCTTTATCACGACTAACTTTCCTCCGCTTCTTCTCCATGCTTCGATTTTCCAGCCATAAATAGTGGCAACACTGTTTCAAATAAGAATGGGGGGGAGGTATGTATATTAGTTTTTTTTTCTTTTTCTTGAAAATAATTAAAAAAAATAGGGTTATGTGCCAAGAACAAGTTTGGGGATGATTTCCAATTGACTAACTTTTGCCCCAGTGTACACCATCCCATCCAAGGATACAGGTTTTTGAGCTCAAACAACAGCATCAGTGGGAACACTACTGCAAACAGGTTTGGGTGGAGATTTGTATTTATCCATGTATCATATTTAAATTTTGTACTGCATATAAGAAAAAGAAAAATCCATAAAAATTGAATTTTTTTTCCAAAATATAAAAACTCTGTCGTTAAGTTAGCTAGTGGGAAATATAGACTCAAAATCCACCGGTTCAGATTGATAGGTTAGAAGTAACTAAATTCTCGGACTTGAAGTTGAAAACCCGAAAAACAACCTTCATTAAGTTTCATTGCAGAAATACACGTCTTTACACCACACTACACGTGTCATGATGTTTTGAGAACTAGATGAAAAGTTTGATATGTCTAAATTTAAAGTTTGTGAATTTTCTTAAAATCAAATAAGTTTGTTTGGAAATAAGTAATATTGAGTATGAGTCATGAGTAAAATTAATAATAAGAGAAAGTATTGAATCTTTAATGAAGACTAAGTCTGAAAAATAACACATTTTGAGCTTGATTGGAATGGTTATACACCTTTTCCACACTTACATGTCTTTAATCCTTGGGATAAAAAGCATAACTTGAAGTATCTCTGTTGGTTTCTTTCTAAGAATTTTCATGCATAAAATAAGTGTTTGTTTTGTAGCCGTGGTGACTTGGGCAATTAAGTCCTTAGGGTGTCTCTACACCTAATGCCCTAAAACCATCTATTTTGGGGGTCATTGACCCAATGCTCGTTAAGAAGCCTAGAAAGCCTAATAAAACAAGACAAGAAAGTGTTCTCTCCAAGTTAAAAGTTCTCACGGTTTTTTGAGGGAGAATAATCTTGGTTAAGGAAGAGTTTCAAGTACAAGATATAAAACTTTAAAAGGGAATTTAACGGAGATATGAAAGTTTAAATTGAAGTTATAAGACGAAATATTATTGCACGTTCACAAAGATGTGTATGAACGAAAACAGGTGAGGGGTGGAGTGAAGAATAAAACCAAGTCTTTGTTAAAGATGATAAAAATCCTAGATTTGAGATTAAGCTGTAGAATGAAAATTCAAGAAAAACTTAGGACTTTATATGATTGTGAGATACTTTTGAAACTTATTCCTGGTTTTCATTGATGACATGAAGACTTTTAATCAAAAATTTTGAAACAAAACGATACTATTTACACAAACAGGTAAAGATGTATATGGGTTTAAGTTAAATAAAAAGTGAGGTGTGAAAAATAAGAGTTGGAGGTTTCTAACTAAGGATGATAGAGTTTTTAACTTGGATGCTAAAGCTTAGAATTAGAGTTGAGCTTAACCAACGAAACTAGCTTGACTGGATTTTGTGGGTGTAATCCGCAGAAAACCCTCAGAAAACAACACTCTTCCTACTAGGGACACTTAGAGGTTGAATGGCTTGTTGCACGAGCTAAGTGCAATCGTGAAGTCTACAAAAGTAAGCTAGGATTTCCTTTTTCTTTAAAATAAAACATTTTGTTCGAGACGAGCAAAAGATAAGTTTGGGGGTATTTGTTTACATCATAAAATTGCATTTTAATACCATCCATTCTTTATAATATTGCCTATAAAATTGGTGTTTTTAATCCAAATTTGCTACATAAGGGCAGGAAACAGGTTTGGCGCGGACGACGGAGTTTAAAGATAAAACCAGACCGATCCAGTTAAAGTCAAAGTCAAAATAGTCAACCTTGAAAATTTCAGTACCTGCAAAATCGAGATATTATGTGCGTAGAGACCATCTAAAATAGCGAGAATGCAATATAAAAAGTTTGGAAGCCTAAACCCAACACTCAACCGCTGAACCGCCGCCAATTCCAACAAAACACCGCGGATCTGCCGCTTCTTCAACGCCGCACAAGTTAAGGTTTCAGGGGCAGTTTGGTATTTTCGTATACAGCGACTTTGACGCTAGGGTTTTAGATTTCAATGCCTATAAATAGCAACGAGAGCACCCAACAAAGAGGCATCTAGGGTTTTTGTTTTAGGTTTTAAAATAATTGTTAGAATTATTCTCTCCATTTTTTCTTTAGCCATTAAAATTTGTATGAAGCTTGAAGGTAATCAGTAAAAGGTAGTTCATTTATTTCTTGTCTCTTCTTTTTCATTTATGCAATTTAATTCCCTGCATTTATTTACCGCGCTTTAAATGTTATTATATAGATGTTGTTTTTTCTGAAGTCTTTTCCTTCTCTTAATGTTTTCGAAGCGATGATGCCAAAAGTATCTCCTCGCAATAGTAAGAGATCTAAGGGCTAGTTTTCTCAAAATAAATTCTTCTATCATTTTCTTTGATCTGCCATTTTACTCCTCAATGATACCCAATGGACTTTTATCGCTTTTGTGAGAACCATAGTGGTTAGCGCTTAGTACTTTTCAGATACCTTTCCATATCTTTTTATCATTTTATTTCAATGAGCAAGTAAATTCTCGCTTGTTAGGGTTGTAGGAAAAGGTAGTAGAAGGGATGGTAAATCTCTTATATTCTTCTTATATTTTAACTTTTTAAAAAAACTTCAACAAAGGGAGTATTGACCTCCTATTTGGGCGCACTATCAATTCATGATAGTTGCGATCCCGATTTGAGAATTGGTTAATACTTGTTTTGATGGAGGCTTGAGTTTAATATGGATCAATAGAAGGACATGGGTCAATAGAGGGAATCCTTAGTACCCCTCTAAATATTCTAATCCACATGTATTCCTATTTCTCTAGCAATAAATAATTAAAAGATAAAAAGAATCATTTATTTAATCACCATCCCTTAATTACCTAATCCTGAAACACTAATAAGCCTCTTTTCTCATTGTTATTTTTATCTCACATTTAGAATTAAAACACAATCCAAGCTTTTCTGAATCAACTCGTCTAAAACACTAAAAATAAGGTTACAGTCTCCCTGTGGATGACCCGTACTCAAGCAGGTTTTAATTGGGTACATTCCCAAAGCACATGGAGACAGTGAGCGATCGAAGAGATTTTGTCTGTCCCGGTATAAGGAGTCGAGATTGTGTTGTGACGGATCTACTATAACCATAAGTCCTTGGTCAAAGCAGATGATATTTACTGATAAGTTTTATCAGTAGTTTCTTAGATGGTTATGAGTTCATAGATCGGCACGGCTTATCGAGTTATTGGGAGTCTGACGGTTTCCACCTCCCAGACTCGGTATGCGACACTCTCATACAAAGAGAACGGACTGTACGGTGACCATCACTAATAGATTTTGTGGGGTTCGGATGAGTTTGCTCGTTGACCTTCTTTCGATCAATACCTGGGTAACCGTTACGTGCAGTTAGTGCCGCTGACGTGCTTGTGGGTCATGGATATGATCCTAATTTACTGCCAGCGTATTGTCGAGTCTTTAGATTCCCACATAAAGGTTTTCTAGCTCAGGCGAAATGCTGTAAAGCGTGTATAGTGATACGTGCAGGAGTTCGATTAAACAAATGTATTTGATACATGTAGTTTAATCGGAAGTTTTCATGATACTAGCCGACTGTTATTGAAGCCAGATTTTAACTCAAGTGTTGATTTTGTTTTCTATTATTATTATTATATATATATATATATAATTCTATTATTCTTCTCACTTTATTATTTTCTCATTTGTATACAAATACTTATGAATGTATTTGTATTTGATACAAATACTTATGAATGTATTTGATACATTCATTCATGTGTATATGATACATATGTTATGTTTCTAGTTTGATGACTCATTTTGTTTATTTATAAAATAAACAAATGAATCATAAAGAGAGAGATGAGTATAGAAATTCTTGGGAATTTTCTAGTGTTTTCTTTATTTGATAAAGATGGCTAGATTTGTCTGATTTCTTTAAACTTTCATTCATTCTTATCCTCTCACTCTCTCTCTCTCTCCTTAACAAGTCTAGTTCATTCTCTTCATCATCTCTTTTGATTTTTCTATGGAAGAAAAAGAGAGAAACACTTGAGAGGAAAATTGTGAGGGCTAATTCTACATCACTTGCTAATTATTCCTAGCAAGTCTAATTAGAAAGTTGCTTCATGAAGATGATGATTTAGTGGAGCTAGAGCTTGTGTTGGGTTAATCTCAAGTTGGATCATCTTTGACGAGAAGAATATCAAGTGATGACCAGCCGAAGTCCAAGGAGAGGTGGCCAACGCGCTACAAATGTTGTAGTTCGAAAAACCTCTCATTTCAGCTCTCTTTTTGTTCAAGTTTAGGTCTTTTGGTTTTATATTGGGTATTGGATGTTTAGCTCTCTAGTTTTATTTTTTAAAATTAACATTTCCGCCGCGCTTAAAACCCCACTAGTGAGCATAGTATCCTAACTGTAGTATCAGAGTTACTAGGCAAGTGTTGCTGACCCATGGGGGTTCTCACTGTGTGATAGTAGTGGCGAAGTATAGGCTCTTACCCCTAGAGTACCCCATGACCAGAGTGGCTGGCGGGTTGTAGTCCTCGTAAGGGGACAACGTAAAAAGTAGCTGCTGAGGGACCTTTGGGCAACACAACGAGCTTCCGCTGTGCTAACTGACTTAACATGGTCCTAAATAATTGCATCTCTATACATCAGACAAGATTAGTTAGCTACCGTTCACTATGCCATGATTGAGCCAACATATATAGCATGAATATTAAGCACTATTTATCTGAAATGACGGAGGACTACGGCTGGTTTTGAAGAAAACCCTTAACGTAATAAACTTGATATCATCGAAGGAACCGAGTGGTTTTGCAAATTTATAGCTACATAGATTTTTTCTAAAGTGCGGATTTCCTGTAAAGGGATCATGGCTCTTACCTCATCGAATGAGATGCAGGATATTCATAACCGAATGCCACTATGCAAAACGAAAAGAATACGGCTATAATTTCTTTTCAAAAAATAGATTGGTTCCAACAACGTATTTTAGGTTTTGTTTTCTTTGCATTATTCCGAATTAATGCAATTCCATCAATTAGATAATCACATATTATCTAGCATCTTCTCACACTATTACAGAAAAAGTATGATATGAAAAGAAAAATAGAATGTTATATATGCCATCCGCATTCACCACGGGTCCTTGGGGGTAAGAACCAATATCGGGAGTTTCAAGTGTTAAAATTTTCTATGTGATTGCATACCTTCTATAGAGTAAGGTAACTTGTTGACCTAATCAAGATTATGACGCCATGTTAGTTTGGGTCCCGATTCCTATTGTGAGTAAGAGTTACTTTCGGGAGATTTTCTATGTATGATTCCGACTAGTTCTCCTTTTAGAGTTTAAAGGAGAATTCGACAAAACAGTAGGAGATTTAATTAAATAAATTAATTAACCAATCTAATTTAGGATAGAGTGCACGCTGAGTGTTTCATTTCTCTCTCTGGCAGCAATCTTAGACATACGTTAAACTAAAACTTGTAAACCAAGTTAACCGAACAATTTTACAAACATTGGCTTTGAAATGTCATGATCGTCCTAATTCACGACAAAATCGCATATATCCTTGCTCCTCCTATTCCCACTTTGTTTTTTCCAGAACCCTTTGTATCACATACTGGGATCCATATTACCTGGAAAGGTCATCTCGTATAGTTAGATATGAACTCGAAGAAATTGTTTCAGTCCGAAAATGGCCACTAGTTCTGGAGAAAGTGAATTATATATTGATATAATTCATTTGACTCTACCTTATCTCAAGTCCGAGAGCTCTTTAAATAATGAGAATATACCATTTATGTTTGTTGCATAGTCTTCTTCCAATCCCAAAACTGGTGCTGAAAAGAAGGATAAGAAGAAAACCAACTAGGATAAGTTTGGTATACCGAAGGTAAGACAGAGAGACATCAAAAGGGGTTGAAGTGAAGGAAAGGAAATTGCAACTACTGTCATGAGCCTGAGCATTGGAAGAGGCATTACTGGGAATACCTGGCCACCCCCATGAAGCATTTTGATATTTCAGTTTTCCTGTGTTGTTGTAATTGAGAAGTGCTTCTCAATTAATTCTGACTCCTGGGTATATGGATACCGGATTAAAATCCTATATCTGTAAGTTGTAGAGATATTGAGAAGGAGCAGAGTATTAAGAAATGGTGATTTGATCTTCAAACACAGAATTCAGAGCAATTGTTTCTATTGAGGAAAATCACCGGGTTTTTGCCAATCAGCAAACTTTTAGTTTTGAATAGCCGTTGTTATGCACCAACTTTTAAAACTGAAATATCCTTCTCTTTATTCGATAAAGTAGGATATTATTTTTAAAAAATATGTTCTAAACATATTCCTTTATTATTTGATGATTAGGTTAGGTGCATTGAATAACGGTATAGACATTTTTAACCAAAATACAGTTTTCAACTTACGACACACGGAATTTGAGTTAGTGTACATATTGATGTATGTTTTTCGATATCCACTCGGACTAGGGTTGGTACTCACACTTTATTCCGATTTTCTATGAGTTCTCTAATTTTAGACACACATTCTTGTTGAAATGATAAGTCCAAAATTTTTGAGAAGTTCATAGGACATAAGAATAAAGTAGAGAACCAAATATTGGAAATATCAAGATTCTTTGAAGTGTTCGAAGATGCGGGAACTTGTGCTAGGTGTTCCGTAATCGAGAATTTGATTTTCTTTGAGATTACTCATCCAAGGGTGCGCTTCTTAATGAGTAATGTTGTGTGGCCTTTTTCATTAAAGGAAACGGACTGGAAACAGTTGCATATCAATTGAATATGGTTCCATCTATATTAGTGTCTGTGATTCTATATGTGATATAGAATGGGAAAATATCTTAAGGGGGTTAAGATATGGAGTTATCCGGTTTATGCTTAAAATAGAATCTGGAAAAACTCAAGCCACGTTTCGGTAATGTGCAGTTTGTGGGTTATCCCAAGCATATGCAAGGGTTCAACATCTACCATTTTCAGGTTCAAAATTTGTTTTTTTCTTGACACACCACCTTTTTAGAAAATGAATTTCTTGCTAGAGAAATTAGTAGGAGTATGGTAGAACTAGAAGTGATTCCAGAAGTGCAAACAATTACTAAAGATTTAGTAGAACCTGGAGATGTAATTGACCCTGACAAATTTTAGCTACTCCGCAGATTTAGTAGGTAATCTCAGCCACCCAAAAGATACTTCAGTTTTCTCGTAGACGGTCACATGGAGGCTTACATCATGTGATGATGACCCTACTATATCAGCATGCCATAAGAAGTGGTGACTTCCGACTGATGGCTGGATGCGAACTTATTCAAGTTGGACTCCATGCACTGCAACAAAATATGGAATTTGTTAAGTGCTCCAGAAGGGGTAAAACCCAAAAAGAGCAAGTAAATCTTTTGAGATCCATGCAAATGGAAAGTTATTAACCTTATAAGACTAGACTTGTAATATAATGTTTTCATCAAATACCTGCTTTGGATTGTGATGAAACTTTTACTTCAGTGTCTGTGCTGAATTCTATACGAATATAACTTGCCATTATTGTCTTTCATAACTATGATATCTTGCAAGTGGATGAATATAACGTCCTTCTAAATAGGGATTTAGAAGTGTACGTATATATGACTCTGCCAGAGGGTTAATGATCAGTGGGAGCAGCGAAAGGTGTGCAACTTGCTATTTATAGACTAAAGCAACTATTGCGGAGATAGGATCATCTGTTTTGATGTTACGGTCAGTGTTTTTGACTTCATCAAAATGATAGATGAACCTAATGAAATTTATTCCTAGAGGGGGTGAATAGAAATAAATTACTGATATGCACAAATTAAAAATTCTATCAAACACTTTCTAAATACAAATCACAATTACTAAGCTTAACAAGAGATATACCAATATAGATAAGAGGCTAAGCCAAACACAATTGTGAACATAAACCACAAGCAAGCAACAATATCAAGTAATAGGCATATAAAGTGGAAGCAATAATTTAGCATGCAATTTCTAAGAAAATAAACTATAAATCATAAAAGAAATTGCAAACGCAAACACGGATCGATTTTAGAGTGGTTTAGGAGATCTCCTAGTCTACTTTCTTTAGGCAGTACGGGCCCGTTTCGCTTAATGACGTTTTCGATGAGACAACCACATTGCGCACCCCCAACGATACGTCATTCAATACACGATTGACTCTTCTCTTTACAAGCACTTGCACTCCTCTCTTACAAAGGCACCGATAATATCTCGGTCCTCACGCAAAGAATGAAATGCAAATCTCTCACTCTTCTCTCTTACAAAGGCACCCTTGCACTCAAGGATCCTCACACAAAGACAAGAAGAGGGTTTACAATGAAGAACAATACTCTCAAAAGAGTTTCTCTCAAAGCACTCTCCAATACTCTTATAAGTATGGATAATCAAATGAAATCTCTTGATTTTATGTGTGAGAGTGAATTTGGATAGCAAATTGAAAACTCTTTTTAAACTCTCACAAAATATGTGATTTTTTTTTGAAGATCACTTTGAATATAGGCAACTGAAATTTCTAAGTTATTGATAAGTGATGCCAAGAAAAATCCAACCTAAAACCCTTTTATAGCCCAGTGAAAAAATAACTCAAAAATAAGTGGGGGCAAGCAGTTTAAACGCACGGTAGACGTCTGAAGTTATAGAGTACAGACATCTGACCTCATATAAAAAAAATCCCCAACGAATATATTTTAGAAAAAATCTTAAATGCATATTTCTGAAGTTCAAATAGGCAGACGTTTGAAGCAAAAAAAGTTTTGGCAAAAACATAACATCAGACGTCTGCCCCAATGAACCGCAGACGTCTGTATTTCTTACTAGAAAGCATATAGCCAAAATTAGCCGTCTGAAGTTCACAAAGTAGACGTCTGAAGCTTTAAAATTCATTTTTCAAAACCTTCAACAGACATATGTCACATTGAACTGCAGACATCTGTCAATAAACAAATACCAACCAAAGACTTTAGCATAGATGTCTGAAGTACAAATGATAGACGTCTGAAACTATAAAATATCCATTTTCAAACCCTTCTTTAGACGTCTGTCAATTTGACCTTCAGACGTCTATTGTCTCTCTGGGTTCTTGATATGTCCATATAACAGAAAACACAACAGTACACAGATGTCTAAACTTCAACGAGGCGTACAAAAACAACAATTTGGGTTTTCTGAAAAATGAAAACTTCGAAAACGAAAAACCCGATATTTGTAAGGCATTTGTGTAATCATGTGTGAGAGTTCAAGATCTCTAATTGATATAAACCATATCAATCAAGTACTTACAAAGATTCCTATGTCGCTATCGTAATTTTTCAAAATCTTGAATCTTCGTCGTATCGACTCGAATTCTGGAAATTTTGGCGCTTCGCTTGAACTTGCATTGGTCGATTGATCTTCAAATTGGCTTCGACACTTGACACTTCAAACTCGAAAACCCCATTTCACTCACTTGCGTCTTGAAGTCGATATTTGATCTTCAAATGAACTTCGTTTCGACTTCGATCTTTGACTGTTCAAACTTAGACTTGGCTTCTAGCTTCTTAGCTATTCATAGCATGAACTCTTGAATCCCTTGAACCTTGGTTACTTAGTATCATGAAACTTGAATATGCAAATTGTGAAGCTCTCGTTCATATCCTCCAACCTCCATTAGATATATCCGTTTAAGCTCAATAATCTCCATCCTCCTTTGTATGCTTGAGTCATGAAAATATCCTGAAAACCAATCTCAAACATAACCAAGCATATCATATACAGTGTTATGAAATATAAGTAAGATAGTAAACATAAGTATATGAGCATTCATTGTTTTTGATATCACAATCATGAATAGTATATCAATATCAAGATATAACTCAAACTCAAAATATAAGATATCGATATACTAATTATATATACATGGTATAAAAGAAACAATATATGGATCACATGTATATATAAATTCATATTGTGAAATACCAAAACAATGGATGAGAGTAATATATCAATTTCAAGAATATAACACAAGTATAGCATGGGATATTGATATATTACTCGGTATACACAAGATATAGGATAAGCAAGCTAAATATCAAGTGTATACAAGTTTAGTGTCGATATGATAGTCAAGTTAAGCAAGTGACACTAAACAAACTATTTATATTTAATCTATCATCAAAACTAAATAAATGGATCATCGAAATCTATAAGCTATCAATCTCCCCCTTTTTTATGATGGAAAAATATGAATAGGAAATAGTATATCTATATCAAATAAAACTAAATATCCGATATCGATATACTAAAAACTCCTATTATTCTCTCTCTTTTTGACATAATCAAAAAGGGGTATTTAGAACATTTGAACTACTCCCCCTAAACATATCCGTACACCTAAAGAGAATCAAACGCTTGAATCACTTCCCCTAAATGTATGCATACGAGAACACTAGGAAATGGATACAAGCACAAGTAAAAAGAAAATTTTGAAAATGAGGCTCAACTCATATCCAAATGCATGTATATAAGAGATATGCAAAATAAAACAAGTATACATGCAACAATAATCCACATGAGTAAGATATAATAAGTTCTAATTGCATATGGAGATACGTATGAGTTGGTACCAATTGAAAATGAACAATTTGAAATCGGAACTCAACTCATAGTCAAAAGCATGTTTTTTTGAAAACGATATACAATGAAAAGCTTAAAAATATAAGCTAACTCAAAATAAGAGAAATAAGTTTTGAAACTTATGAATTAGAATACATGTCGTAATACGAACCATAGAATAACAATGAAAAACATAATCGCATTACGCATGTACTAAGTGTGTGCGTGTATTTAAAAACATGAATATGATTTAAAAAGTGTACAACACGAGATTGAGAATGTAAATATGAAATATTATATCTCAATAGTGCAACACTTATATATCTCAATCGTTTGAATCTCTCAAAGTTGAAAAGCAAGCCCAAAGGATCAATTCATGAGTCCTATCTCACAATCACTTGAATACCAAACCATTAGAGCTCAAACATAAAGTATAAAGGAATACAAGTGATAGAAATTTAATGATACTAACTTATGAACGGATCAAATATCCATATATAATCATAATGATACCAATGAAAGGTACAAATGTGCAAACAACTCACATAGAAAAATATACCAATTGAAAACAACATGATACATATTGGAAATAATTGAGAACCGTATGTGAGTGCAAGCATGAGTAACTGTTTCATCTTAAGTATCGACTACCCGGTGAAGGGTCTCTAATTCTCTCCACTATATCCGTAGAATTCGTTGTAATTAACGAAATCCATAAGTGGATCCCCTAAAAGGGTTGCAGAAGCCACTTGGAAAGATGAGCTAAGAATTCAATACCAATTAATAATTCTACTCATGCAAGAAGTGTGTCTGCAACAATAGATAAGCAAGTTTAAGCATAAAAACACATCAACAAGACACAAAACAAAGATACCAATTGAAAATTAGTTCAAATTAAAACAAGTGCCAAATTATATCCATATGAAAAAAAATTATACAATTTAAAGCTATATGGATACGAACTCTTACTTATAAGATTAAAATTACATTATAAACAAGTGAGAGTGATTTATGGTAAGAAAACACAAGGATATGCAAATCTAAATAAGTTTTCAAACCATATTGTGCTCAAGTTTAAAAGATAGCAAGTTTAAAACACATGAGCACACAAATTCATATATGAGTAAAAGAATGATACCAATTGTAAATACCAATAGAAATATCCTATGAATAGCATCTCATACATGAATCAAAAGCACTAAAAAGATATGCAAGTTAGGAACTTGTGCAACTCTTGGGGTATACAACAAAATATCATACATAATTAGAATATTAACAATAAGCACAAATAAATAGGCGATATTCTAAAAGAGTATAGTAAGGAATATACTACTCCATAAATTGACGAGACAAGTAAATCCATTCGATTGCTCTTATTCATCACGAATCGAATCTCTCATTTCTTCAAATTGTCCATACTTACAAAATAAGGCATGGGAGGGGATTTAAGTATCCAAGTTCTTTTAGATCCATAAGGGTTAAACTTGGGAACCCATCTAACATTTGCATGCGAAGATATATTCTTTTTCAAAGTACATGCAAATGTGAAATGTCCATGCGCACCACAAGAATAACAACTGTGTGTATGTGCATGCATGGAAATCCTTGAAGTGTTAATAGTATGAGATATTACAAGTGTAGGATGCGCATGCTTTTTGAAAATTCATTTTGAGTTAAATTTATAAAGATATGCATGTGAATGAGCATGAGATTTAGCATGGATTGAAGCTTGTTTGACACGTCTAGTAGAAGAGCATTTTTGAAACTTTGAAAATTTAAAATCGACACCTCTTCGATTTAAAACCATATTTTCCTTGCTAACTAAATGATCAATACTAGAAAACTTAGCAAGGTATGCATTCAAAACATCATTTTGAGATTTGGGAGAAGAGTTTTCAAAGATCAAAAAATCTTGAGAAGTAATAGAAGATTTCAATAAATAAAATTCGCTTTTACAATTTGAAATCAAAGTTTTGCTTTCATTTCTCAAAACTTCGCAAGATAAAACCAAAATCGCATTTTCGTTCTTGAGAGAAACATTTTCAAAAATAAGAGACTCTTGAGATGAAATAGATGATTTTAAAAGTTTAATCTCATTTTTCAAAGTAGCAATAGACTCATCCTTTTCTTTTCTCAAGTACTCACAAGATAAAACCAAATTTGCATTTTCAAGTTTCAAAGTATCAATGGAAACACAATATAAATCATGTTTCGAAAACAACTCATTTTTCTCAACAACTAATTTATCAACTAAACAAGTTTGAGAATCATGAGCATGCATTAAAGCGCTAAATTTGGTAATCAAATTTTTGTTCAAATTTTCAAAAAATTCACAACAAGAAATCAGATCTCTTCTCTCGTTTTCTAAGATAGAAATACGATTTTCAAGTAAAACATTTTTAGATGCGAATGAAATATGGCTATCATGCAAAATATTAAAAGCATCTAATAATTGATCATGCGTAAGTTTGTAGAAATCATAAGAAGGATTACTTACAACGTAATGATCAAAACACCCATTTTCCGACTCCATGGAGTTGGATGATCTCGTTTGATTTTTCTTTTGTTGAGACGCATTCAAAGTCGTTATTTGAGTTGTTCTTTAGGTTGTCACGATCCGAATAAGGAACGTAACCGGCACTTAAATCATGTGACGTCTAAAGGCATAACGTAATTCTAATAAGCCGTAGCATAGAATCTAAATCATTTTAAAAGAATTTAGGAGGTAAAGTTTTTAGAAAATGTTACCTTAAACGCAAGAGAGTTTGGATAGAAAATGTTTTGAAAAAGAGTTATCGTTAAAATTTTCGACATCACCTCCTTTGAAAATTTTGATAAAACTGATACATACACAATATATATATAAAACTGATACATACACAATATATATATATATATATATATATATAAAAGCATCCCTATTCGGGAGCTATCTCAACGCCCACATGGAGGAAACACAATCACGCAGTTAAATATACGACGCCTCTGGTGAAGAATAAAGTAAAGAAAGAAAAGAAAGCAATATTAAAAGCATAACTACAACAAGTCGTCTCACACGAGCATGACACCCAGAGTCAAAATAATGCAAATCTCTCAGTCTCGTCTCTAATTCAAATATACATATGGTAGATGGAGTTTCTACTAGATACAAGATACATGTACAAGGAGAGCAAGTACAAGGTAACCTCGCAACCCACCTCAGCAAAAGCAAGAAAGTTTCATAAGATGGATACGCAGGTGTCGCCGCTAAGTGTCCAAGCGGTCGGTATTGCAAGAAGCTAAGACACAATAGGGATGAGTTGCCAACTCAGTGAATAAAACTAACATCATAAAATGGAAATTACATGCATAAACAAAGTAGAGACTAAATCTATACACAATGTAGTCATAATATATAATAGCATGCGTATGATACATGTGAAATACGAGCATGTCACAATAGTGTTCGTATAAAAGAAAAACGGAAATCTCGGCAAAATATCTCAATATCTCGAGCATATCCATAAAACTATCATCAAATCCGGTGTCAAATATCGATACAAAACCTTTAATACTATCATAGGCACTGTTTCTCTGAATGGTCCTGACATCCAACAACCTCAGTCGGTATCCTCTAGATATTCGCCTTGTTTCCCAATCTATCTTCGGTATCGAGTGTACTCTCTAGGCTCCCCGTCTCACATAAGGCTTTCCTGCACCTCGGTCTCGACCGGGTCCACTATGTATCCGACTATATACTCCCCCACTCAGTCCAGATAACGTAGAAATCCACAATCATATATCTCCCCCACCCGGTTCAGAATAAAAATCAAATCAAAAAACATCAACTAATGGTGGACGTATCATCATATATCATGAGAAACTGTAAAATTTGGAAATGAAATCAAGTCTTATAAAATGTATCATGCAATATCTCAAATCCTGTAGCAACAGAAATCTCATAAAACAACATCGCAGAAAAAGACATAGTAACAATGGAAATAAGGTACAATATACAGAACGGTACATGATACTGAGTGATAAACAGTAATCTACAATACTAGCAAGGTACGGTGTGGTGAAAGTGACATGGTAAGTTCTATATGTGTATGTAGCATATCAATTACCGATGAGGTGTAGGTGTAGCATGCAAGTATGTGCAAGTGCAACCTGAAGTCATCGATAATGGAGCGAGTGTCCTAGCAAGTGTTAGGAAACAGTGTTACAATGGATAAATGCATGCAATGCGAATCTAAGTATATTTATACGAATTAAATGAATCGAAACAGTTTTTCAAAAGTTTTAGGTTTCGGGTGCTATACTCAAACCATACAATATCCCCGGTAGATGTTTAGTCTACTCACCGGAACGTGTCTCGATCTACTCGAATCCAATCACTTCCTTCCCCTTCCTCGCCGCTTCAGAAGTCCTCGCAACCGATCCTAACATCAAATAAAACATTTCACGTGAGAGGCTAGATTACCGATACGACATATATACACATGCAAAGTGAACCAAACTCATGTAGGTTAACATGTGCGACCTTCGTGTGCTATACGTGTGCAAAAATCACCTAGGACTACCCCGAATTGCCGTTAACTAACGAAATGTTAGTTCATCTTAGCACTCTTACATGAATTTAGAAGCAAGGTAAAAAGGATTTCAAAAATTCAAGAGAGCTAATATAGAACAAACCCTATGAATCAAGCTAAAAACTTAAACTTGCAACAAAAAGAGAAATAGTTTGCATACAAGGTTAGGGTTTACAACCTTTGATGACTAAGTCCTTCACTTCAATGGCTTAAAGAAAATGGTTGAAGCTTGCAAGAAGAAGATCCACAGGCTCCTAGATGATCCACCTTGAGATTATACCAACACAAGCTTGTATCTCACAAACTAGAACTAGTAGTGAAGCAACTAGCTAAACTAATTTGCTAAATGAGTTTACAAAGAAGATGTAGAATTTTAGTTCATGATTTTTCCTTCTCTTTTTAGTTTTCTTTCTCTCCAAAAAAATCAAGAGAGATAGAGAAAGAAGATAAAGATAATGATAGAAGAACGAGACAAGAATAATGGTAGCCATTCTTATCTTTTCAAACATTCAAGAATGGTCCATCAAGTTCTACTCACTTCTTTTCTTTTACACCTCATTCTTTCACAAAGAAAATGAAATGTAAACTAATTATCTTTCATGTGCATCTCATACACACTAACATTATGTATCAAATACACAATTTAGTTTATGTGTATCACATACACAAATTATATGTATCAAATACATATAACAAAAGAGAGAAAATACATTTGAGCATAATATAAGAAAACATACATATCAATATCTATATATATCTATATATATATATATAATTATTAAATTAACATTTGTTTTAATAATCTGGTTATATCAATATATACTGGCTAATATCATAAAATGTCCGATTAAAAGACGTGTATCAAATACACGTATTTAATCAAACTTCAGCATATCATTATACTCATCCATAAATATCACTATATGTACCCTATATCATTTTGCCTGAGCCGAAAAACCTCTGTGTGGGACTCTAAAGGCTCAATAATACGCTGGCAGTAGTTCAGGATCATATCTTTAATCACAAGTACGTCAGTGGCACTAGCTGTACATAACGGCTACCCAGGTATTTGTCGAGAAGGAAGATCGACAAACATGCCTATCCAATCCCCTACAGAGCCAACAAGCAACACTTACCATACAGTCCGGTCTCTTCGTCTGATATGTTGCATGTCAAGCCTAGGGTTTGGAATCGTCAGACCCCGATAATCCAATAAGTTATGCCGATGTCCAGCTTATAACTAATCAAGAAACAACTAATAACACTTATTAGTAAATCTCACATGCCCAGGCCAGGGACTTATGGTTATAGCCAATCGAGCACAGCGCAACATCAACTCTATATACCGGGAGAGACGAAACCCTTCCTATCGCTCACCGTCTCTATATGATCCGGGATTGTACCCAACTACTACCTATTTGCATAGATCTTTAAAACTGTGGTAGGGTAGTAATCAAAGTACAGTGGGGACCACATGAGACACTATGACGATCTCAGGTCTACAGACTAATCTATATAAGTGTCGCTGGAGAACTGCCATCTGACGATAAGTATAGTACCATATAAGAGTTCTCTGCGAGTCCGTTCAGTATACCCAGTCTCTAATGAGCACATGTATACTATCTTTTATGTCAAACACCAATGGATAAGATATCATACATCGCCCCCATACAGGATCAAGAAATGCATACACTAGTCTACTCTGGGACATTGATGCCCTATCTCGATATCCCCTCGACTAGGAACATTAAAGGATATGTTTATAAACTACCTAGGGCTTACTAATATGATTTGCATCATAATCCTGGCAGTCATGCAAAGATTCTATGGGTTTTATCAATATGTATTAGCGACAGTAATAACAAGTAGAACCATACATATGAAGGATAAAGTCAAACCAAATAGCATACTATCATATTGAGAAAGATTATCATGTATATATATATATTATCATGTATATATATATGTCCAACAATTATAATAATTGCCTCTATGGCATACATATCTAACACGGAATTACTAAATCGAGAGTCGAGATACCCATAACGTATGCTAAAACTTTGTAAAAAGTGGAGTAAAATGCTCCCAGATTTTTTTATAGGCGATCTGGAAGAAAACGAAGTATACCAGAGATCTAGTTTGAGACTCAGAGAGCCCCCGATAAAAATTCAAACCCTAACTCCCTAACCCAGCCGAAAATTGCAGCCATCTTGGATTTTTTGGCGGCCACAATGAAGTAGAATGGGCTCGGATTTCAAGGGTGCACTCTCGGTTCTATAACAAGTTCCTAATAGTTTTGTTTTATTTTATTGAACGCTGGAATGATAGCAAATTCAAGTTGAAACCCAAACCTCAACAAAAAAAATACTAGTTTTAGCACTTTGAACGCATCATGGTGAATTAGTGAAGTATTGGTGCTTAAACAATAAGGTAAATAGCATTCTAATCTAACCCAAATTAGGTAGTGATTATCAAGAACCCATACTAGTTCACTTCTCCCCTCAAAGCCCTACTTTAAATTTTAAAACCAACTAAGACATGAACTTTAACTTAAAACAGGTGTTTTTATAGCAAGTACTTGCTAAAACTTAATTAAAATTGGTATATTTACCTCTAGAATAGGATTATAGGAAGTTCCAAGCTTACAAGATGGCCTCAAAGGTGACAACTTGGCTTCTACTTTAAGATTTGAAAGAAAATAGCAAGGTTTGTGTAGGGATTTGCAGGTGTGTGTGTGTGTGTATATATCTTGGGAGTTAGAGAGGAAGAAGAAGAGGAAAAAAAGACGAAGAAGAGGAAAAATAAGAAAAGGAGGGAGATGAGAATGAGGACGAGAAATGGCTAAGGTCTTAGCCATTTACCCCTCTCTCCATAACCATTCCCATTTCTTTTTCTCTTTATGCTTGAGCCATACCTCATTGTCCCTCATGCAAAGATATTTTTCAAATAAAAAAACCAAATTAATTTAGCTAAATGGTTAAGAAAGTTAACCTAGGATTTATTGTCATGGCAACTTAATTAGTGTTTAACTTAAACTAATATTTTACTAGTTCTAGGTTAATAAGTATATAAGTGTGTGTGTAAATATTATATATAGAAAAATATAAAAACCCTAATTAGTAACTATAATTTACTTAGTAGCACTTGTTTTATCGCTAACTAGATTACAATTAACACTAGTAAATTTTTAAGATGTTACATTGGTATTCTCTTCTTTATTGCAAACGGCTTGCTCTCCATAGATATTCTCCAAGGAGCACTACAAGTCATGTGCCGTCTTGCAAGAAGAGACATTGTTAAGAACATCAACATTTAAAGCGACATGAAGAATTTTAATAGCTTTAATGTTTAAAACAAATAAATCTTTTTCGTGAACACTCCACATAAATTTAGCAATAGATGGAATATAGTACTCACGATCAACGATTAACCACATACTCCTACTAAGAGACTCTAAAAACCATTGTATCATAATTTTCCAAACATCAAATTTTGAACCATCAAAATATGGAAGGTTATGAATAGATGATTCATCATGATAAGAACACGAAGGTAGATATGATTCCATAGGATCTACTCTAGGATGTTATGCCAAACAATAAGAGCACCAAGCTCTTATACCAATTGAAAGTTATTTCTAAAGGGGGGTGAATAGGAATAAGCTACTGATATGCCCAAATTAAAAATTCTATCAAACACTTTCTAAATACAAATCACAATTGCTCATCTTAACAAGCGATATAGCAATATAGATAAGAGACTAAGCCAATCACAATTGTGAACATAAACCACAAGAAAGCAACAATATCAAGTAATAAGCATATAAAGTAGAAGCAATAATCTAGCATGCAATTTCTATCCAAATAAACTATAAAGCATAAGAGAAATTGCAAACACAAACACATGTCGATTTTAGAGTGGTTCAGGAGATCCTCTGGTCCACTTTCTTTAGGAGTACGAGCCCGTTCCACTTAATCACGTCTCCGATGAGATAAACATGTTGCGCACCCGCAACAATATGTCACTCGACACATGAGTGACTCTTCTCTCTACAAGCACTTGCACTCCTCTTTTACAAAGGCACCGATAACGTCTCGGTCTTCACACAAAGAAAGAAATACACATCTTTCACTATTCTCTCTTACAAAGGCACCTTTATACTAAAGGATCTTCAAATAAAGACAAGAATAGGGTTTACAATGAAATACAATACTCTAAAAGGAGTTTCTCTCAAAGCTCTCTCTCTAACACTCTTACAAGTATGGATAATCAAATGAAAGCTTTTGATTTTGTATGTGAGGGTGAATTTGGATAGCAAATTGAAAACTCTTTTTAAACTCTCACAAAAGATGAGATTTTTCTTTTGAAGATCACTTTGAATGTAGACAACTGAAATCTCTAAGTGATTGATAAGTGATGCCAAGAAAAATCCAACCCAAAACCCTTTTATAGCCCAAGGAAAAACAACTCAAAAACAAGTGGGGACAAGCAGTTTAAACACACATCAGGCATTTGAAGTTATAGAGCATTGACGTCTGGACTCATATAAAACAAATCTCCAACGACTATATTTTAGAAAAAAAATTAACAGCAAACGTCTGAAGTTCAAATAGACAGACGTCTGAAGCAGAAAAAGTTTTGGCAAAAACATAACATCAGACGTCTGCCCGATCAACTGCAGACGTTTGTGTTTCTTGCTGGAAAGCACAGAGCCAAAACCAGACATCTGAAGTTCATAAAGCAACCGTTTGAAGCTTTAAAATTCATTTTTCAAAATCTTCAGCAGACGTCTGTCATATTGAACAGCAGATGTCTGTCAATAAATAAATACTAACCAGAGACTTTAGCATAGACATCTGAAGTACAAATGACAGACGTCTGAAGGTATAAAATATCCATTTTCAAACCCTTCTTCAGACGTTTGTCAAATTGACCTTCAGACGTCTGTTGTCTCTCTGGGGTTTTGATATTTTTATATATCAAAAATTAAAACAGTGCACAAACGTCTGAACTTCAATGAGGCAGACATCTGGCCTGGCACAAAAACAACAGTTTGGATTTTCTAAAAAACGAAAACTTCGAAAATGAAAAACCCGATGTTTATAAAGACTTTGTGCAATCGTGTGTGAGTGTTCAAGAGATCTAATTGATATAAATTATAATCGATCGAGTACTTATAAAGATTCATATGTTGGTATTGCATTTCTTCGAAATCTTGAATCTTCATCGTCTCGACTCGAGCTCTTAAAATTTTAGCGCTTCACTTGAAATTGTGTTGGTCGATTGATCTTCAAATTGGCTTCAACACTTGACGCTGTTTACCGCCGGAGAATGGACTAAGACGCGGAGGCTTCTAGTTTGACTACAGGGGTAGATTCTATTTGGAACATATCCTTCCACCTCTCTGAAGATTCCAAGATTATTTACGGCACCGTATATTGGAGGTTTAGATAGATGCGATCGTTGTAGCGTGACTTATCAGATTCCTCTTCTTGGAGGGTTTTTTGATTGTGTGGACGCTCTTCCTTGCAGGCGCAAGCCCTTACAGTTAATTACGCTATCGTATTATGATAACAACTTTCACCTACTCCAGGTAGATAATTTTGTGTCCTGTTATATCGTTTATTTTAGGGTTGCCCATGGATTTTATAAAGAGACTAGTTTGTGTTGTCACCCGTAGAGCGCGGATTAGTACAAATCCGTACATATCAAACTTAGGTTTTGAACCAAGGTTATATGTTCTATCAGTTCAAGGGTTTAAGGATCATTAATCTTGCTTTAGATTAAGATCGACTTAAAATATAGTTAAGGACCGTTAATAAGGTCGACTTAAAATATATGAGCTTGATTGATTTTCTTTTAAAATCGAAGAAGTCTAAAACTTCAGGGTGTTGGTCTATTTTAGACTAAATGTCGGGCTTTCTATTACCCAACAGCGCTAAGAAATAGGCCATACATTTTGTTTTCGGCTTTACATTACCCAACAATGCTAAGCACTAAGCCCAGAAGCTTAAGCTTTATTATAAGATATAATATCCTTCCTGCGTGAGTGCTTTAGTTTCTTTGGCGCTCACGTGCTATCACGTGAGTAACTATGCTTCTTGGTGTTCACGTGCTTTTCATGTGTGTAATGCTAAGCACTCATTCATACAGCACTCACGTAAATATCACATGATGCGCACTCTCTATTTAGCTTCAGGCGCTCATGTGGATATCACGTTATGCGCACCTTCTTTGTAGCTTCAAGCGCTTACGTGGATATCACTTTGTTTGAGCGGCGGAAACGACCGCCGCTACGCGTTATTTTATGCGTTCTACTTTGTTCTATTTGTTCTACTTACCGCAATCAAGACGGTGTCACTTTGCAGCTAGCCAGTTGAGCACGGGTCGTTGGCAGGGAGATGGTTGTATGTCTGTTCTTGTCTTAGACGAGTCAATTAAAGAATGTATATGTATATGTTCAATTCTATTCTAAGTGTTCGTATTTTATATTCAAGTAAACTTGTTAGGATTAAGGTTGGTTAATAGAGTTAGGATTAGTCTTGCGCTTGTCTTTTACCATTCTTGAAATGATGTTGGAATAATCATAAGTAGCGGAGATTAGGAGGACATAGGAATGGAATTTGCAAGTTTAAGCAAGCTTTCCAACGCTAAATCCATTCCTAATACTCCTTCTCCGTCCGCTACATGCGCTTATTTCCAACCCTAGGCCAAACATATGCAACCATGTATCCAATTGGGTCACAACTATATATCACGTTGTAGTGCGCCCAAATGAATTCTCAACTTAGGTCGCGACTATATGTCACGTATACGCACCTAAGTGAGGGGGTTGTGTTTGTTTGGTCTAGGTTCATTTTAAGGTATTTGGCGAAAAGAAGCACAATAGATTTTTCCGTCTCTCATACTAACCTTCCTTAGCCCTAATAAGTATGGAAATTATTCACACGTTTAAAAGAAAAACAAAACAAGAAGGAAGAAAAGAAAGAAAGGAAAATACGGTTTTACAAATGGTAGCAAGCTAACTACTTGGGCCCTCACCTAAGTAAGGGACTCCATCGAGTATCATGGCTTGAAAATACGGTTTAGAAGAAAAGAAAGAAAACAATAAATAACAACTAGTTAACAAAAATAAATAAAATTACATTAGGAATTAAAATTACAAGACAAGGAAATAAAAATACAAGTTAAGAAAAACCATCATTTTCATTAATTTTCCACTCAAGAGCTCTTTTACAATTTCATGAAGAATAGATGAAGAAGAAGAAGAACTACAAACTAAACTACACTAAAACCTAATAAAGAAAATCCTCCTTGGTTGGGTTCAAAACTGGAGTATTTATAGACAGAGAGCTGAAACCCTAGGACCATATCATGAGCTTCTATATAATTAACCAACTACCCCTGAAATACGATATGGAGTTGACAAGACATGGCCGCGGAGCCGCCGCCCAAACACCATATTGGCCGCGGTTCCGCTGTCGTTTGGAGAGGTTGGTGTGTCGTTTTTTCTGGGTTTCCTTGTGTTGCTTTGTACTTATGTTTGACAGGTCCAAAATTGTAAAATAGCTCCAAAATATTTTCAGATTTGCAACAGTCCAAAATGGCTACACTTTTAATCCATTTGACCTTTATCTCTCTCGAGCTCCGGACATCTCTAGATCTATGTGCTGCCCCTCTCGTGCTCTGTGCTTGTCCGAGACACGAATGACCACTATTATTTGTCTTATCTCTTGAACTGGTAAGTGGCACTGGACGGGTGTAGATAACCGGAACCCGGATTTTATCTGTTTTGACAGATGTTCTGGATTTTGGCATAACTGTGGAGATTTTGCATCATTTGCGTTATTTTGGAGTGGGAACCTGTAACCTGTAAATATATAGAAAACACGGATAAAAAACACCTACCTATAAATAAACGAGTAGAAGAATGGGCAGTATTAAATACATTATTCTAGTGTGAACAAATACCCCTAAACTCATCTTTTGCTCGTCCCGAGCAAAACCATTTATTCTTAAAAATTCCTAAACTCACTTTCGTAGGCATTACGGTTGCACTTAGTGTGTGCAATAAGCCGTTAAATCTCTAGGTGTCTCTAGTAAGAGGAGTGTTGTCTCCTGAGGGTTTTCAGCGGATACTACCCAAAAAATCCCGTCAAGCTAATTTCATAAGTTAACGTCGACTATACTCCTACGGTTTAGCATCTAAGTTAGAAATTCTATCATCTTAAGTTAGAAATATGCATCCCTTATTTTTCACACCTCCTATTTATTGAACCCAAGATCCTATGTGTTTTGACAGTTTAGAAAGATCTCGGTTTCTCTTGAGTTTTCCTTCTAAAACGCAGTCTCCAATCCAGAATTTTTATCATCTCTACAGAAAACATAAGAATTATTCTTCATCCATGTCTTTCCTCTAAATATCGATCGTATTCTCCTACGTGTGTGTGAATTTTTCCCTTACACTCAAGAATTCAATTTAACCTATAGTACCCTTGCCCTAATACCTAATACTATTTTTTCATTAATGATGGATAGTTTTGCTCACACACCTTTCATGCAACCATTACTGCTTCTTGAATTACCAATCAGCCAATTACAGAATGTGTGAGCTTAAAGCGTAAATAGCAGTTTTCAGTTCTTGTAATTTAATTTTTTTTTCTCTTTATTTTTCTTTTCCTTTCAAGACCGGATATATTTTTCAATGATACTCTTTTGGTGGTTAGTTTTAAATACCGTTTTTTCTTTCATACTAGGCTTTCAGGCAAGAATATTTCTAGGTATTCTCTACTATCCCAAGTTTCAAGGTGCGTGTAAGTGTGATTTGTAGGGTATATACATTCTAAATTTGGACTCAAGAATAGGAACTATTTTTCAGACTTATCTTTCAATAAAACTTTCAATACTTTTCCTTCATCTCAACTTAATTTAAGAGCTGAGCTCAAGATTACCTATTTCTAAAAAAACTGTAAGGACGTATACTTACCACGGTTAATGTAAAAGAGGGTTATTTTTAGGGTTTTCAACTCCTAAGCCTAGGATTTAGTTATTTCTAACCTACCAAGCTAACTTTCCAGAATAAAATTCTAAGTTACCCTATTAGCTAACTTGATGACAAAGTTTTTTATATTTTTGGAAAAATTTTCAATTTTTTGTGTGTTTTTAAATAAGTATGCAAATGCAAAATATACACATGAATGCGAAGATAGAAAGCTTACCGAGCACTCCCCTAAACTTAAACTAGACAGTGCCCTCACTGTCATGCTACACCAAAAAGGGTCAAAATTGTTGAGGGGTCAAAATCTGTCGGTGCTATCCTTTTTTGTGTTTTTTTATAAAAGAAAAGGCAAACCAAAAATATATATACATAAAAAGGTCCCTCCAACATTGTTTCCACTGTTTAAGCGTTAAGCTTCAGAGTTAGGAGGGAGAGAACAGTTTCAATCTATACAAGGCCTTACATAGGCCAAAAATTAATACCAACCATTCAAAATTTTTATCGTGATAATACAGTGGTTGGAGAAAGAATGCGTAGAGGAAAGAGAGGAAGAATACGCGAGACCATGCGTGGATGGAAGCAGAATACAGTTTCGGTGGAGGAGACGAATGGCGGAGGGGAGAAAGAAATGGAATACGGACTTGAGAGTGGAAGTGGATTGAATAAATTAGTACAGTTTGTAATGACCAAAGTGAAAGAATGGAGTGTACTAATTTATCAATATGTTGAGAAATAGGGTCAAACCTCTCAAGATTCGTAAGAAAACATGGGCCAACCGGATTTGGTGAACCAGACGCAGAAAATGAAAGTGATACGGTGTCTTGCAAAGTGGGAACGATAGAAATGATGGAAAGAAGTGATTAAAATTCTCCTCAAAATTCAGCTCATCCATGGATTCATTATCAATTTCCAAACGCATATGAGGTTTGGGAAAAACGGTTAATGGTTCGAGATGATGCCCACACGGAAGTGAAAGGACATGATGAATTGGTGAGAAAAACTCATTCAAAATTGCAGGTTCATCATCCAAAATATTCCCAACATCGATATCCTCAATCAAGTAAAAGTCAAATTTCTCAGACATCTCATCAAAAGCATGGTTTTCAATCAATTTTGGTTCTAGAGTGGAGGTGTAGAGATCAAAGGGATTGGGATTGGTTTCACTTGAAATGGACTCTTCACAATCAGGTAAATCAAACACTACAAGGTCGCACAACTCATCAAACAATCTATTTTCAAATGGTGATTCATTTAGGACACTTGATAGACTTTCGAAATTGGAGTTGTGGAATTCAATTTGAAACGGGTAGGTTTGATTTGGAAGGGTATACTGCTCACTCTCACTACTCAAATTCTTAAGTTGTTCGAATGTTGCGTCATACAACGCAAAGTTGTGAGCTAGTTAGGAACTACTAGATGGTTGTATGAGTGCGGCTATGGATTCATTCAATTTCTCTATCTGTCGGCACGAGAATACCCAAAATTCTTCTAATAATTGTTCAAGACTAGACATGGGTTGTGAAAGGGTTTCCGTAAATGATTCAAACTCGTTTGGATACGTATAAAAGTTGGGTAGGATTGATAGGAATTGGATGGATGTGAAAAATGGACAGAATTAGGATCAACATTATGATAAGAAAGTGATTGGAATTGTTGTCTTAACGAATTTGGAGTGGTGAAAGGAGTGAAAGATCGGCTACGAGATTGTTCAATTCTGTCAGCAATGGACATGGGTTTCAGAGTCGCAACATGACTCTCATAAGGGGTATCAACATAAGAAGATGTGAAAGTTTGAAATGGTTGATACAAAGTTGATTGCGGTGTCCAATTATTGGTCCTAAATGCATCTATCCGATCTCTTAAAGAAATTTTGCGCATGGATGGATCGTTCGAAGTTCGACCAAAGCAAGAATCGATGAAGAAATGTCTAGTTGTGGGTACCAAAGTTCAACAAGAGTTGGTCGTTTTAGGGTACCCATGTTATGAAAAGAGTGGAGGGTGGAAAGTAGGTGAATTTTTATAAATTTTTGAATTTTTTTTTATTTGGAGATTTTGAAATTATTTGTTTTGGTTTTTGAAAAAATACAGAATTATGGGACTAAACTTTACACAATCACAATCACAATCACAAAATGCACAAGCAATACCTAGAGTTAGAGTTTTCAAAGTCCAACTAGACCGCTCCTAGACTTCCAAACGATAAATTGCAGGATAACCCTCGAATCGCCTCTTCACTGCCAATTATGGCCAAGTAAGCACAAGTGAGGTAAGGTGGGTTCCGCTCACGAATCACCGTGAGACGGACCTTTTAAAATTACCTTCTCACTTGTCTAACCTAGGCACCACAAAGTCAAGTTTAGATAAACGACCAATTCCCCGCAACCTTCACTTGTCCTAAATGAGCGCAACAAGTCCTTAAAGATTTGGTCTAGATATTTTCTATAAACTCAAGGTAATGCGTATGCTTTTTACGATTTGTAGGGTCTTAGGAAGGGTGATGAAATCCCTAACCAATCTTAATTGGTGTTATAGCCCCTTATGTCCGTATTATTATATGCAATGCGTTTAAACAAACAAAATCTAAAACAAAAAAATTTTATTTGGCGGCAGCGCAATCTGTGTAAAGAACCTTGCAGAAAATACAATTTAATGGAGTTTAGAGGAGAAGTTTATAGTAGAGAAGAATACTGAAAAAATTAGGGGCACGAAGACCAAGTTCGGCCGCGGTTCCGCCGCCTTAACCACCTATTGGCCGCGGTTCCGTGGTGGGTTAGAAATTTAGAGCTCCAAACTTGTTTTGCACACTTCTCTTATTATGTTCTTCTGTATTAAGGCCTCTATTTCTTGATTTGATCATTGTACTTGCTCCAGATTTTCCTGTACACTTGCACAAAAAAATATCAAAAATAACAAAATGGTTTTTATTATACACACACTCACACACACACACACAAATATTAACCTGAATGACAAGAAAGAAATACGTTACCGTCTCTCCGGCAACGGCGCCATTTGATTGAGCGGTGGAAATGACCGCCGCTACGCGTTATTTTATGCGTTCTACTTTGTTCTATTTGTTCTACTTACCGCAATCAAGACGGTGTCGCTTTGCAGCTAGCCGGTTGAGCACGGGTCGTCTGTAGGGAGATGGTTGTATGTCCGTTCTTGTCTTAGATGAGTCAATTAAAGAATGTATATGTGTATGTTCAATTCTATCCTGAGTGTTCGTATTTTATGTTCAAGTAAACTTCTTAGGGTTAAGGTTGGTTAGTAGAGTTAGGATTAGCCTTGTGCTTGTCTTTTTCCATTCTTGAAATGTTGTTGGGATAATTGAAGGTAGCGGGGATTAGGAGGACATAGGAATAGGAATTACAAGTTTAAGAAAGCTTTCCAATACTAAATCCATTCCTGGTGTCCATTGTCCGTCCGCTATATGCGCTTATTTCCAACCCTAGGCCAAACATACGCAACCATGCATCCAATTGGGTCAGAACTATATGTCATGTTGTAGTGCGCCCAAAGGACTTCTCGACTTAGATCGCGGATATATGTCACGTATAGCGCGCCTAAGTGAGGGGGTTGTGTTTATTTAGTCTAGGTTCATTTTAAGGTGTTTGGCGAAGAGAAGCACAAGGGAATTTTCCGTACCTCATATAACCTTCATTAGCCCTAACAAGTGTGGAAATTATTCACACATTTAAAAGAAAAACAAAACAAGAAGGAAAAAATGAAAGAAAGGAAAATACGGTTTTACAAATAGTAGTAAGTTAACTACTTGGGCCCTTACCTAAGTAAGGGACATCGAGTATCATAGCTTGAAAATACAGTTTAGAAGAAAAGAAAGAAAAAAATAAATAACAACAGCTATTTAACAATAATAAATAAAATTACACTTGGAATTAAAATTACAAGAAAAAGAAATAAAAATACAAGTTAAGAAAAACCCTCACCTTTATTAATCTTCCACTTAAGAGCTCTCACTACAATTTCATGGAGAATAGATGAAGAAGAAGAAGAACTACAAACTAAACTACACTAAAACCTAATAAAGAAAAGCCTCCTTGGTTGGGATCAAAATTGGAGTATTTATAGGCAGAGAGCTGAAACTCTGTGGCCATATTCTGAGCCTCTATACAATTACCCAACTATTCCTGAAATACGATATGGAGTTAACAAGACATGGCCGCGAAACCGCTTCCCAAATGCCATATTGGCCGCAGTTCCACAGTCATTTGGAGAGGTTAGTGTGTCATTTTTTTCTGGGTTTCTTTGAGTTGCTTTGTACTTATGTTTTACAAATCCAAAATTGTAAAATGGCTCCAAAATATCACCAAATTTGCAACAGTCCAAAATGACTACACTTTTAATCATTTTGACCTTTATCTCCCTCGAGCTCCGCAAATCTCTTGATCTTTGTGTTGCTCCTCTTGTGCTCTGTGCTTGTCCGAGACACGAATGACCACTGTTATTTGTCTTGTCTCTTGAACCGGTAAGCAGCACTGGACGGGTGTAGATAACCGGAACCCGGATTTTATCTGTTTTTGACAGATATTCTGGATTTTGGTATAACTGTGGAGATTTTGCATGATTTGCGTTATTTTGGACTGGGAACCTGTAACCTGTAAATATGTAGCAAATAAGGATTAAAAGAACCTACCTATAAATAAATGAGCAGAAGAATGGACGGTATTAAATGCAATATGCTGGTGAGAACACACGTAAAGTACTTTTGTTTGCTTTTCTTCCCAGTGCTCACGTGCTTTTCATGTGAGATTTTAAGTCTCGGATGGCTTCTTTTGGGCGCTCACATGAACATCACGTGAGGCGCTTATTCATGTTTTCCTTTTGAGTGCTCACGTGCTTTTCACGTGAGTCGTTGTTTTCGTGCCTTTCACATAGCCTTTGTTTTCTAGGGTGTTCACGTGTTTTTCATGTGAGACTCTACCATAGTCATGCAGAGATCAACTGCAAGAACTAAGTACTTTTTTTTATGTGAGAACTAAGTTTGTAGTAGTATAAAAACCCTATCTTTAGATAAAAACGTATCTTGAAGGAACTAAGTTCCTGGAATATAAATTCCATCTTATTCTTTCTTTTTTCTATGTTCTTTTCTTCTGTTCATATGGGGTGGTAAAACGATATTGTTCTCCGTTGGGGTCAAAAATTACACCCCGGTTAACCAAGTCAAATTCAAAGTCAACCCCAAGTAAACGGGTCCAAGCCTAGGTCAAGTAGGCCTATGCCCAAGTCGAGCCCCGCGGCCAGCCTCCCCCATGCCAATATGAAAATTATGTAATAAATAATTTTGATGTAATTTTTATAAATAAATGTAAGAGAAATGGGAATAAAGCCAAATTTTTGTAAAGCCCATGGCTCATGTGCAAAAAAAATGAGCACATGAGGCATGGGATGGGCAAAATGCCATTTTTGTAAAACCCAAGGGGTTATATGTAAATTTGTAAGCCTATAAAATGCAAAATGATGATGAAATAAAGAAGAATAACTGATTCCCCTCAAAAGTTAGGGTTTCTGTGCCTCCTTCTCCTTCCTCAAGGTTCTAAACTTTCTTCCCTTTTCTGAATTAAATCAAGAGTTTAATTCTTTTTTTTCCCAAAAAGAAACAGATTTTCACTATAAAACCCTTGAAGAGGAACTTAAATCTCCCATCAAATCTCTAAAAGGGGAGATTTTTAAGTCTCGCCCCCCTTTTCTCCAAGATCCAGCCAATAGAGAGGAGGAAGAAGGAGACCCATCTCCAAAGACCCTACTTTGGGAAGATCCAAAGCTCAAGAGAAGATCTAGGGCTTAAGGGAGAAGAAAGGGGCCCCCTTTCATCATCTGTGAAAATCTCTTGGGAGTTTAACTCCACAACATATATATATATATAATAAATCTTTCTTTTTAGGAGTTCAATTCCAAAAGTCAATCAGGAGTACAACTCCCAATGCAGGGGCTAAGCCCCTTTGTCCTTTTTTAGGAGTTTAACTCCAAAAGTCAATTGGGAGTACACCTCCCAGTATAGGGGCTAAGCCCCTTTTTTCCTGCTAGCGCCCAGCACCCGCGTGCCAAGCACGTGAGGCGTTAGCGTCCAGTGCCCGGGTGCCAAGCACGTGATGTGCTAGCGTCCAGCGCCCGCGTGCCAAGTACGTGACGCGCTGGCGCCCAGCGCCCGCGTGCTAGGCATGTGAGGCGCTAACGCCTACGCGTCCTTTGAATGCTATTCACCCTTTTTTATATATACACACTCCACAACACTATCTCCCGTTAAAATAAAACACAACACACGCACACTGCTCATTGAGATCGCTTGACCAGTTTGACCCATCAATCAGAAGTTCCTTCGCTCCAAAGATGAGGGGTAATTAACGGCAACTTAGTCCGCGGCTGCCGAAGATTCGGATCCCCACAATCAATAAACCCCCGTCTACCCTAGGCAGGGGAAATCTATAGTATGCCAGACAAGCGAAGCGTATTACCATCTCAATGGAGTGACGAAAAATACCCTACAGATTCTGGCACGCCTGGTGGGACCTTCTCTTTCCTCCTAAATTTCAGGTTAAACGTTCACGCGAACTCAATCAACATATATATTGATATTTATACTAAAATAATGCTCTTTCATGCAGGATTTCAAGCGATCAAGCCTCAACAATGTCTTCAAGGACACTGAGACCAAAGTAGGTAAGGAGCAGGCATGCCTAATGCCGACCAGCCTCGAAAACCAGTGTTGGGAAGGGGAGAATTGCCCCTGGAATAGAAATTGAATAAGGTCTATTCTTTCAGAAAGGACAGAGTCCATAAAATATTTAAGGACGCCCTGAGAAACGGTCTACAATTTCCTAAATCAAAAAGACTACATGAAGAAAACATGACTGATGATCCTTTGTACTGCCCGTATCACAGAATGGTGAGTCATACTATTGAAGATTGCTTTGTATTCAAGAATTGGGTGGAAAAACAATACAATGAGGGAGTGGTCTCATTGTCCAAAGACGCATTAGTAGAAAACCAAGCTACGATCGCCCGCTCCGTTCAAACAAAGACCAAAACCCTATGGGGGCGAACGGCTCAATCACCCACTCCAGAAAATAACCCAGTTAATCGCAGTTTCTACGGGACACACGTGAACGTCTCTCCAAAAGGACAAAGAGAGCATTAAAATGCCGTGAGATCAAAGTCCAAGGATTTTTGAATAAGTGCACGGTAAGGACCACCACATCGTTAAACTGGGAATATTCGATCTCTAAGTCGTTAAACTGGGGATGTAAAAAAATGTGTAAATAAATAAAAGCCGAAATGATGGGGAAACTTGCAATAAAAATCAGCGAGTAAAATAAAAATGAAAATAAACAGCCGAAATGATGGGGCGACCGCGAATAAACAGCCGAAATGATAGGGCAATCACGACCTTCGTGATAAGAAAAGTTGAAATGGTGGAGCAATCACGGTAAAAAATCCAAAAATGGCAAATGTTGAGTTGCTCCTGGTATCATATTCCAGTGCAGCGATGCATACGCCAACCAAAATTCAAATTCCTAAACGGCGAATGATGAGTCGCTCTTGGTACCATATGCACTTGCAGTAATGCAGACGCCAACTAAAATCCAAATCCCCAAATGGCGAATGATGAGTCGCTCCTGGTACCATATTCCAGTGCAGTGATGTAGACGCCAACCAAAATCCAAATCCCCAAATGGCGAATGATGACTCGGTCCTGTACCATATTCCAGTGCAGCGATGCAGACGCCAACTAAAATTTCAAATCCTTGGATGTCCCAATGTCACGACCCGAAATATTAGCTCGTGACCAACACTTGAATCACGCCACGTCTAAAGGCGTAACGGAATCCAAGTAAGCTGAAACCCAGAAATCTAAACCTTTTTAATAAAATAAAGGAGGTGGAGTTTTTGAAATAAAGGTATAATAAAATCAAGTGTCCTTAATGCATAGAAAGAAACATGAATGATGCAAATGAAATTTTCTAGTTTGAAAACATGTTTCGTCTTTTGAAAAATTTTGGTAGCACCTTCTTTGTATATTTTGATCCAAAACCACAAATACATAGCAAGAATAATGGCATCCCCAAGCGGGAGCTAGCTCTTCGCCAAACGGCGGATCACAACCACGCAATACAATATAATTGAGTATACGACGCCCAACGGCGAAGTTCACCACAAAAAGATAAAGAAAAGAGCAAGATATAACCCCAAAGGGAAAATAAAACCCATCGCTCAAATCTCGCAACTACAAGTCTCACTAAGTCTCATCACTTATACAAATACAACTTTTGGTTGATTGATGGAGTTAACTAGATACAATATGAAATATAATACAAGAGTGGGTACGATACAAATGTCCCACCTACCAATGCAAAACACCCAAATGAATCTGTGTGCCCGCAAATCCGCTACTGATCCAAGCGGTCAACCTGCAAGAACTGTGGCACAACGGGGGTGAGTTGCCAACTCGTGAATAGAAATATATCTACAAGTAGAAATCGAATAAACGACGACTCCTAGGTCAACTATATCATAATGTAATACTATGATATCTAGGGTGACCGGGTCGTATATGTGCCAACAAGGTAGTCACTATCTATATGCATGTGGATAACATCCAACAGTAATAATCAATGCATGCGGATATGTGGATCTCGTCCACCCATAAATCAATGTCAATAAGCATGTGTGTAATCTCCCATAGTAAAATCAGTGTATGTATGTATGTATGTATGTGGATCCAGTCCACGCGTCAACCACTGACGCAACAATATCATGCATGTAAACATCATAAAAGAGTGTGCATGAAAGTATGAGGATATATGTATATCAACAGTGTCCCTCCCGACACATCAAATCATGGAACCTGAGTGCCTAGCATCGACACTCGAAAACATCATGAAAACCGTGCCCAGCATCGGCACGTAAATCCTCATATATCTCAGGCGCCGCACTCTGTGGTTGGCCCTCATATCCGTCTCGCTACTCCGGTCGGTATCCTCCGGATAACCGCCGAGTCTACATGCTATCACCGGTAGGTAGTGCTCCCCCTGCCGGGCTCACCGTCTAACATATACGAGTCTTCTTGCCCCGGGGTACCTCACCGGGTCCACCATGTACCCGCAATCGGTGCCTACCACTCCTCGAATCGGGTTTCACATGCCACTCTCAGAACCGAGAAAACGCATGGTGGACGCACTGAAATATCATATCAAGAGAAACCGGGTTTTTAAAATAGTACATGCTTCCTTTTGAAATAGCCACGGTTCTCAAATCCAGAAATCTCATAAAAACATCATCTCAATGCATAAAATAATAGAGCATGATGTATGCGACATGTAAAAGAAATGCGAGCATAACCGTGTATCATGCAATATGGAATAGTGATATGACATATTAAGGGAAAACCGCTCTTTTAAAATGATTCCAGTTTTTAAAGTATAGCATGCGGTTCCCAATTTTACAATAAACCGGTTCTTTATGTAGGTACAATATGTATATGCGCAAGCAGAAATGTACCATGTATGGGTGCACAAATATGAACATACAATGTGTATGTGCACAAGTATAGGGGTATCAAGGTATATATACACCAATATGGGTATACGAATGTATGTATATCCACACGTATGAATGTATCTATGTATATGTCATGATGCAGCAATCCTAGTATGTAGTGATATGGCAATTATCGATGATGAAGTGTGTGAGCCGGCAAATATGTGTTCGTGTAACATACGCATCATCGATAATGGTGCAGATGTACTATCACAGGTATATGCGATGCAATATCAATATCATGAATGCAGCATGTAAAACATCAGCTACAGCTATAAGGTATACATAACTATCATATGTCCGAGTCGGTGAATCTATCAATCGGCATCTAGCCCAATAACATCGCGTACGGTATAATCCATCGTACGGAAACCTCTAGTCAAGGGTAAGGATCAATCATCAAGTCAAACTCATCACGCACGGAATATCATCGTGCGGCGGCATTATACTAAAAGGATCCTATCATCCTATACGACAATTGAGGGTACAGCCTAATATCACATACGGCCTATCATCCATGATTCACAACATTCTATATATAAATATAACCCTATATACCTATTTCCCAGGTCGCATCTGCAATAATCTCATATCAGGGGACCGGCAGGGTATAAATCATTTCGATCGACTCGTATCCGTATACCATCATATCATATCATCATCTCATCATATCATCAAATTCGTCTTGTATTCTTTCATCACATTTATGTCTCATATCATGTCGAGTTTACATAAACATGCTATCTATACTAAGTATAAGCATCTAATCTAACAAACGCACCCGAACCATACAATCAGACTTTTAAAGAAATGAATCGTAGTTTTGAAAGCAGGGGTTACGGTGTTTTTAAAGAAAAGATATCATTTGAAAATCCGTAACATCCCTCAAGATATACATTTAAAAGATACTTACGATTCTTGGTTTAGAAAAAGGTATGGTTCGGATGACGCAGCTACATCGACTATCTAGTCCTACAGAACCCTAAGCGGTAGTATCGCTAAACATCATCCTAGGGTAGTATTAGTAGCATATCACACTTAACTATCCTCTAGTTTCTAGCCTGGCTACATACCTATCTATATTCTAACCCTAGTTTCCTAAACTAGGTTTCCTAACCATACTCTATTAATCGGTTTCCATCAGAAGTTTGCGGGGGTGCTATACGCCATCCACCCGACTTTCCCGGTAGATATAGATCTACTCACCTGGTCTTCACTCACCGAAATCGATGACGCCACGCTTCTTCGCCTCGGAATCCATGCGAGGGTACCTGCAATAATAACCAATCGCAATACGTATTAAAATCGATGCAGAAAATCGATACAGCGCACAGTGTGCTCATAGGTTGGAACCTATGGCCCAAACATGCAAATCCAACAAATAACCCCTGTTGTCGATGTACGAACACCCGACAACCAAATACAAATCCAAATATCAAGAAAGTGCATTTAAAATTACGGAAAACATCGCCTAAAACATAACAAAATGCTCCCAGATTTTCCCCAGATGACAATTAGCCAAAACTACATATAGGAGGGGTCTAATTTAGTGCTAAATGAGCCCTGGAACAAAAATGGTCCGATTCCCTTCTACTCTGGCCGCAAATTGCGGCCAGAATGATTAAATCTGCGGCCGTAGGTTTGAATTATGGGCTTGGGTCTTGGTGGTAGCTTCCTAGGTGCCTGCACGACTCACTGTCAGCTCAATTTTATTTTTGGTGCCCTCGGGTTGCTCCAGATTCCAGAACACCTTCACAGACCACACATTTATCCGATGTCGGGTTTCTAAATCCGTGTTTTGGGGTTACTAGGGTCTGTTCCAGGTCACTAAACAGCACCTAAGGCTTGTGGTCAGCCACTACACATCACCAATTTGAACAAACACTCAACCTCTTTCTAGGGTTTCCCAATATGTCACAAATCTCCACAATACGACATCTTACATTGTTTCCTTCAGTTACTGCATCTCTCTTTACCTGCGCATTATTTACTGTTTACCATGAAAAACTAGAAGCCGAAGTGTGACTACGGCAGGACATTTCCTTGACCGTAGGAGCATGGCTGGCCTTGTCTACCCCTCGTATTCCGTATTTTGGGAAGCGGGGCGTGACATGGTTTAGTTGGTATCAGAGCCAGGTTTTGCTTCGATTGGGATTGCAGTTTTCCGTGTAGAGCTTGACAATCTATGACATCCCTCAGTATGGATTGTAAACTTGATATCCTTGATCCATATTCACATCGTATATTCAGCTATCCATTCGCTAGGGTTTCGGGTAACTTGGCAAGATTATGTAGTTGCAATTGCACTACCGAACTCTATTTAAGTGACTTAGAATCATACAGTTGATTTTCCATTTGTAATGAATTTCATCACATCTGATATTCTTGAATCTTTGTCCAATCCATATTATATCTTGATTCTTATAGCCTGTGCCTTATATCATCTTCAAAATTGCTGTTTCAGAATCATGTCTTCCAACGACTCTTCATCTTTAACCGCTCCCCAAAATCAGACTATTGAGATTCTGAGTGTACTGCAAGGTCTAAAGGAAGCCCAAGAGCGGACGAACAACTTGTTAGCTGAAGGACTGAGAGGACAGATGAATCAGGCACCAGCGGGAGTCTCCAATCATAAAGGGATCCCCGTTAGACGAGGAAAAGAGAAGAAAATGAAGCGCCAATTTGTTTCCCCGCGACAGAAGCAGCAGAAGACCCCATGTTGTGGGTATTGTAAGAGGCCAGGACATCTTCAGAGGGATTGTCGCCGCGCCTAAGGGAAATGTCTGATATGCGGGTCCAACAAACATCTCATCAACAGTTGTCCAGAAAGGAAGGAACTACAAGGAGGAGACTCGTCCACTCTCCACACTTCTGACAAGTGATGATTATCGCGTAGTTCGAACTTCGATGATAAGGCGGACCTAACGCAGGATTCAACTCGCGCGACAAGAATGCAACGTTATAGTAGTCGAAGAAGAATTTTTCATGTTATCTACTTTCAGTAATAGTGTTGTCATCCTCTTATGAACATTTCCTTCCGTTTGAAATCTTGTATCCGTTGAACTTTTAGTTGAATGCAATAAAACTTGAATCGTAATATATGTATTATTCTCTTGCTTTCTCCTTATTTATACTATTCATTATCACAGCATTTTAATCCTGATCTTCCAGTTCCTGCCACCGCATATTTTCCTATACATCGTACCCTGAGCTATTTTCTTGATGTATTCCACTGTCTAATCATGACTCTTTCTTTTCAGGCCATGGCCCACCCTGGAGTAGCGCCATATCTAGATGAGGATGCACAGTCATGCGTTTCCTTAGACCGCACATTGATGAGTTCTGATGATGAGATCAACGATCCCCATGTCATTTCGGAAACAACGATTCAGAGGACGAAGGAGTAGTCGCCCCAGAGTTTGACATGATAGGCGATTCCGACGAAGAGGACGGAGAACCTGAAGAGAACCCGATAGAGGAAGATCCCGAGGAAGATCCGATAGAAGAAAATCCAATGGAGGAAGACCCCATGGAAGAGAATCCAGAAGAAGAAAATCACATGGAATCAGACCTCGATGAAGAAGCTCTATCCGAGGGAGAAGGACCAGAAGATCAAGACCCTGCGGTGGAAGAACTTTCAATGGCGATGCCCGCGAGGCGATATGGAAATGGACGCCCCTACCTGAGTGCACGAGCCTTCCGCAACCTACTGAATCTCCACAACCGCGACTGACGGAATTTCTTTTGTCTTTCTGGCCAAATATAATGTGTATAGTTTAGGGCCACTTTTCGTCTTTGGGAATTCCTTGTTTCAAATTTTCTCGAATGAAATAAATCTTCTGAATTCGTAAACTTTTTGATTTTTGGTTCGCTTGATGCTTGTTTATTGCCCTTATCCAATTATTTTCTGCTGAGATCCCGACTGTCCACCCCTACTCATTGTATAGTTTTCACCCTCGTTTCGATTAGAAAGTACCGCACCCTGATCCTTGGAATGAGCCACCATTCATCCTTTGTCTGTATCCTGTTTGAGATTCTTCTGGGAGGAGGACCTTTTTTATGAATTACCGAGTTCATTAACTTTTCAAATTCTTGATTCATAGGATGTACCGAACGTTATTCTCCCCCATACTTTTACCTTGTAGTCCTTTTGTTGCTCACCATTACTTTCTGTGCTGACCCGATCCCAGTCTCCTTGATCTTCAGCCTAAAGCCGCCACACACCGACCTTCTGTATGAGCCACACTTCTTTGTAATCATTACCCTAGCTAGCCCTATACTCCTTTGTGTTTTTCCTGTTACCCTAACTATATTTAGGGACACTGTTATTCAAAAATTTAGTTTTCGGTATTTTGAATTTATCAAAGAGTGTGTGTTATTGATTACTCTGTTTTATGTATTTTAAGTACACTATTATTAATCTCGTTTTCAATAGCGCAAACTTACACTGCGCATATATTGTTCCATGTTCCCCGTTTTCGTTATGTGAGTTTTCTAAGTTGATTCAAAACTATTTGATCGATACATCATCCTAAAATGTTCTAAACTACCGACAAATCTTTCACTGCTTTATTATCGTTACCTTATTTCGAGTATTATGCATATGCTTACTATTATAAGTGGTTGAGCCTTATACTTATTATTTCTGTTTGCTATTTTGATATACTTAGATGTGCACACATTTGGGTTTCAACTTTCACCGAGCACACTTTGATTAATGTTATTCGTTAATTGTTACCCATATTCTCATATATTTGTAGTTGCCCTTATAGTGTTCCTGCATTATGCCTTTTAGACCTAACTTTTGTATGTGGTTCTTATATATATGTATGTACCTTCAAAACTTTGTCTAGCCGTTTTTAAGTAAATCAACATGTATTAGTTTTCGATATGAAAATGCTTCGCTTATTATTTATAGCTAGTTGTTTCTTTTAAATTTCGAGGACGAAATTTTTGTAAGGGTGGTATGATGTAATACCCAGCCCCTTTTATACCAAAATCCATATTGTGTCACTTTATAATTTTAATTATAAATTTTATTTCTCCTAAAACCCATTCCCTTTTATTAGAACAAAACCCAAACAAAATCTATCAGTTCTTTTATAAAATCCCAGCCTTTTGTAATTTTCTCATTATTTTATCTTATTTTATTTAAACTCAAAGCCCAAATTTTTCCCTTCAACCATTTCCTTTATTTACTTAAAACTAAACCCTAAAACCAAATAAATCTCTTAATCTTTTCCCCAGCCCGTTTCCCCCTTCAAGCCCACTCCTTTGTCATTTTTTAAAATTAATTTAAGCCTCTGGCCCGGGTTTTTTCCCATTTCCTTTTTTGATTTTTCCTCGGCCCAAATCTTCTTCAGCCCACAGAAAAAAAAAAGGGGGGGAAATTCTTTTATTTAATCTCGGCCCGTTTCACCTACCCGACCCGGCCCTATACCTCTTTCTTCCTCAACGGCTCATTTCCCTTTTTCCCGCGCACGTTTCCTGGCGACCACGTCGCCGCGCTTCTCGCCTCCACCGACGCTCACGCTCGCGAGCGTTACGCCCACGACTCGCGACCCCTGTCTCCACTACCTCTCCTCTCTACACACCTACACCCTTTTTTCCTCATCTCGTTTCCTCTCCCTCGTCTCTTTTCTCCTTCCTCATTCTCTCTCGAATTCACTCTTGCTGCCATCGCCCACCACCCGTTTCCCTCGACGGCGACGACCTCACCACCGCGTGCAACCCTCACAACCTCGTCTTCCGCGTCTCTCTCCCCTCCATCACCTGAGCTCGAGAGGCCCCTGCACACCCAAACTCCAACTCTCATCACCAAAACCCAATCGCCGCCGGCGCCCCTCGTCTTCCCGTCGACCACCAACTCCATCAACACCGATCCCTCCCTCGAGTCATAACCGCGCATGTCCCGTCACCTCCGCCACCACCGCCGGGGTCGCATCTCTGTCTCTCCCCTGCGCTCTCTGCTCTCTCTCTCGATTTTCCCTCTGCACTCTCTCAATCTCATATTTCTCTCTCTCTGTGTGTGTATTCATTCTCTCTGCCTCTGCCTACTCTCTCTCTCTTCCTACACACTCTCTCTCTCTGCCTCTGCCTACTCTCTCTCTCTCTGTCTACTCTCTCTCTCTGCCTACACTCTCTCTAACTCTCTCGATCCCTCTTCTCACCCAACTCGAGCCACACAGTTGCCGACCCATCACCGGCCACCCAACACACTGCAGCCCCACCATCTAGAGCTGCGACCAACGCAGACACCCCGACGACGCCCCGAGCCCCCACTGGCCGAGAACAGACCCGAGCTCACCCGGAGCCGTTGCCGTCGTGGTGCTAGCTCGTCGCATGCCCGTACTGTACCTCGCTGCCGTGCACCTCCAGGCAAGTTTCCTACTTGCTACATGCTATCTTTAGTTAATTACAAATCAATATCGTATATATTTCATGCTTTACCTTCCCGTTAGATTATTCGACACAACTGTTCGATGCTTGTTCTCGTAGGAAATTGTTATTTAATTTGACGGAACTCAATTGTATATGCTGGCCCGAAGGGCTGTGAATCTAATGGGTGAATTTCGATGGAAAATATAACCGTTAACGACTAAAACAACTACCCTCAAGTTTACTCGTAAAACTGGAATTTCCCTGTACCTGAAAACCGTTAAAATCGCTATAAATTATATACATACTATAATGATGCGTTCGAGGGCTCAAATCGAAGCCGACTCGACGAAATTTAACCCTATACTAGTTTCCAGATATTCCTGTACTCAAACTGTGTTAATATTTGGATCGGAGTACGACTCTGGACTGCAGTCCAGAGCGACTCCAGTTGTTGCTTTCTGTTCCGTAATGGGTACCACAGGATTTTCTCAACTCGTAGGTTGCGGAACTCTGCTGTTTATTGTAGGTAAACCTGTTAGCTAGACAACACAATTGGTTTCATTCTGTTTCGTTATCATTTGTTATTTAATCTGCAATTTAAAAGATCGGGACGCATAACAGTCTCAACAGAACCTGAAACTGACATATTGGTATTGAATAGTGTATATCTCCTGACGTACAGACGCGATTGAAGATCCGTCTATTGCGTTGAAAGCCTTACCGAAAACCCTAGATTTCATCAAACTGTAGCGTCGCTAAAATCTGATCTCAACTGCGATTAAAATGCGTTGCGAAACGGACTTCTGATTCTGAAACCGGATTTCCAGCCGCGAGCGCTTAAAATGAAATGGTTATAATTAATGATCCTGGAACCCGATTGGCTTGAAACTAAATTCGATGGATGGACAACTGAACATACTAATTATTACCTGTTTATCGTTTCGCTAAACTATACACGTACGTTTCATGCTAAATCGTACAAGTGATAGAACACTATTTTTATGACACCTTAATCATGCTTCATATACTGTTTACGTATCATATCATACCCATATCATTGCAGTGATAACCTAGTGATATCGTGCATTTATCCGGTGTTAGATTTTAGTGATGATTGTGGCAAGTACGTCGGTGTTCGTGTATCCGTGAATAAGTGAAAGTGATACGTACTTGTACACAATCAGTGACCCTATTATTTTATTGCATTGTCGACGTCTGTGGGATGCGTGTACGTGTGACTATAAGTGGTATGGGACACTTATGGTAGCGCTTGCACGGGTGTCACAGATAAGGCACCAGACACTGCCATTTATCTTAGGTATTAGTCGGGACGTGCTTGATGGAGGTCCTGCCTCCAGTTCTCGCGCAGACTTGTCACGGATCGATTAGTATTTAGGGTTATGGTTAGCGTTTGATGTAGACCACGGGGTGTGGGGTAGTTTAAGTGTGAGTTCAACAGAATCTCGGGAGTCCCATGCCGGCTTATATATTTAGGGAGATATATGGAGATTTACAGGGTATGTGATTATCACCGTGATATACATGTTGGGCCCGTGGTCCCTTGCCCTTGGGTTCTACCATTGGGTGGAGGACACTCGCGAGTGGTTGACTCTCACACTTGGACTGACGATAGGCTTAGTGACCTATACAGTGAGACTTAGAGACTGATAGGGATACTGGCATTGAGATATCTTATTTACTGTGTTGACATACGTGGCATATTGTTCTACTGCTTTTACTGTTCCGCTGCATTGATTACTGCACATTCATATTCATACTGTCATTGATTTACTGTTTCACATATCTATTACCACTGTTAGAGTTGTCACATGATTTTATATATATATTATTGCTATTGTGTCGCTCTGACGACCTGAGTATGCATGCTCAGTGTGAGGAGAAGATTTAGCCTGGACCAGGACTAGACGTATATTACAGACATCTCGATTTGATATCCAGAGTTATATCTATATTTGTTCCCCCTCAGGTCAGTTCTTTACATTGTTTCCTTCAGTTACTGCATCTCTCTTTACCTGCGCATTATTTACTGTTTACCATGAAAAACTAGAAGCCGAAGTATGACTATGGCAGGACATTTCCTTGACCGTAGGAGCATGGCTGGCTTTGTCTACCCCTCGTATTCCGTATTTTGGGAAGCGGGGCGTGACAGGTTTCAATTCTGGAAACTAAAATGATATAACGCGACGTCGAACACGAAAAGAAAATCATGGTACTAAAGTTAAACTACGGTTTTAGAGTGCCATCAATGTATAAGTAATATATTAATTAGCATGCAGCAAGTTTTACTTGCCTCGACGGGTAGCGAAACGGAAAACGGAACGTTACGCGTCGGCGGGGAAATATCGCGACGCGCGCACGGTTCACGGAATGAACCCAAACGACGAACAATGGAGTCACACAGGTCGGAGATACTTGTTGGGTCGTCGGGAAACGTCGCCGGCACGGTCGGATTCCGGCAAACCAGAAAACAGTAAGCCACTAAAGAAAATACATACAAGAAAGAAGAAGAGAAGAGGGGAAGGAGGATGGAGAGGAGGGAATGATACTCATGTGGATTGTGGAGAGGTCGCGATGGTCGACGGCGTCGACGGAGCTCCGGCGGACAACCTACAGGGACAACGACCAACCCATAGATCAGAACAAGAGAACAAGAAAAGAGAAGAAGGAAGGAAAGAAGAAGAAAGAAGAAAAGGAGAGGGAAGCTATGCTCACAGAGGGGTGCGCGAGAGCCAGGGGCACGGATCAAGATCACCGGCGGCGATCCCACGGTGCACCGCAGTGTGCAGGGGGTGCACGGTTGCTCGTGCAGGGTGCTCGGGGAGAGAAGGAAGGAGGGAGAGTAGAGGCGGCTGTGACGAGGGTTGAGGGGCGACGAGGCTCGTGCGGCGTCGTCAGCGCTAGGCAGAGGCGAGGGAGGAAGGCAGCTAGGTTTTCAGGGATGGGTTCTGTTTGTTTTGGAAGGGGAAGGAAATATAAAGAAGAAGAGAGAGAGAGAGAGAGAAGACGCGGGGAGAGAGAGAGAGAGATCGAGAGGAAAGAGAAGAGCAGAGATATAAAGAAGGAGAGAGAGATCGAGAGGAGAGAGAAAAATTTGAGGAGAAAGAAAATTGGCTTCTAGCGCCAGAGAGAGAGAGAGAGAGAAGAGAGAGAAGGAGAAGGAGAAAGGAGAGAGGGAGAGAGAGTGTAACACCCGAGCCCAATGCTACTATTTTCTGTTATTGGTTGAGCATTAGATATTACTCATTTCATTTATCTTGCTTATTTGGGTCTTACTGTAAAATTTTATCTGGCTAAGTCATTCTGCATATAACAAATTTTTGCATCTAAAATAAAATTGAAAATATTCTTCTTGGCCTACTTGACACCCTTAGCCTCGTGGTAGCGTCCGTGCATTGTATTCTCGTCCCGTTCAGTGAAACGGGCGAGTTTGGATGGCTACGTGCACGTGCGTGTGTCCGTTTTGGGAGTATGCTTTTTAATCATAAAACATTTCATTTTAAAATTGGGAACCCGCCTAAAATCCTATTATTTGAATTTCGAATTTTTGGACCCAACCCGGGCGCAATTTGGAAATGTTTCATTTGGCGCCAAAATCCTAAATTTTAATATTATTAAAACCATCGCATATATTTTTCTAACTAACCTGATATCTTACTGTTCATTACCTATCTTTTAAATCTTTAAGTTAACCATATAATAATTTACAATCTTTTATATCCTTCTTAATTTATTCTCGCAGCCAATCGCAACCTCCCCTTTAACCCCGTGGGCCCCACTTTCTCTCTCTCTCTCCACTTTTTCCTCTCTCTCCCTCTCCCTCATATATTCTCTCGTACTTCTCTTTATCATTTTTCTCTTCTTGCTTCATGTCTCGTTTCTCATTTCTTTTAACTGTTCTTTTGTTGCCGGAATTCCGTCGTGCCGGTGACGTTTCTCGACGTTCCAGCGAGATACCCCGACCCGTGTGGTTCCTTCGTTCGTCGTTTGGGTTCATTCCGTGAACCGTGCGCCGTCGCGAGTTTTCCCCGCCGACGGTTAACGTTCCGTTTTCCCGATTCGCGACCCATCGAGGCAAGTTAATCTTGCTACATGCTATATACTTTTATAATCTTCATTTTATAATGTTATACATTTGAAAATCTTATAGTTTACATATGAAATGTCGTTGAAAAATCGGATATGACAAATCTGAAATTTACTGTACACCTTATCTTATAAAATTCATTATAAATCATAGAAAAATCATTAGTATACGTTCTTTAGTTCGTTACGAAGCTAATTCAGAATACTATAACTCTATGAAGTATTTACTGGCAAAATAAATTGTTTAAATAACGTAAAATGCAAATGAAAATGTCTCCAAACTGCTGTCCAGGGAAATTCCAGCAGCAAACTTTCAACTTCGAATATTCATAACTTTTTGTAGGGATAACCTGAGATGCTTATACTTATAAAACTGAAAACCTTATTGAATTATCTTTGTTTTGGTATATGATACGTCCCTTTTGGAGAACGTTTGTTATTTTTAAGCTATTTTACAAATTAGGGTGACGCTGAATTTCTGAACGGAACCTTCTTGTGCATGGTTAATCAATACAGCTTTTATAGTTACTAATCGCTTTGAATATGCTATCCATATTAATATTATTATATCAATATTTATATCACATATTGTTTAGTTGTACATCCCACATTACCATTTTACAGTTTTATAACTTTTCGGATACCCGTTTGCATCTATCGCATTTAAGATACATATAATTGCAAGCATAGATCACACTACTACATAATAATGTGATATTAACACTCCATGTTTAATAAATTGCATCCTAATTAATATTGGAACTATAAATATAACCCTAATCGATAACTGTGCATCCATATCCTTGAAATTATATCTATTTGCATATCATATTACATGTTCCAGTTTATTGTTCTAATAGTACTCATGCTTGTTTATTTATACACATGTTTATGATAGTTTGATTATGAGCACCCACATGACATCTTGTGCTTCCTGACATGACCTGTTACACTTCCTACTTGACATGATATGGCACCGTACACTCTTGACATGACATGACACCTTTATACATTACCTGACCTGTTACCTGATCTCATGCCTAATGCCGACAAACCTAACCATTCCTGCTGTCGATCCAGACAGACCTACTTTTACTCGACCTTGTGTTGGCATTAGTCCTTGACTACTGAATACCTGACCTGACATACATAGCTTGGGGGTATGGGGAAATCAAAGGTGAAACCGACTTGTAACTCAACAGTTCGATACATTGTTCTGATCAGTCTTACGGGCTTGGCCAGCTCCGGAGTGTTGATGCTGACATCACTCATCTATCCTACTACCTTTTACTGCTTAGCGGCACGTCTCGGATTCAGCCCCGAGGATCATGACCGTGGTCCCGGGCACGCACGGGATACTATTGAGTTACATCGACGATTCATCAATTGGTTTCAAAGACTATAGAGTAGAAAACCTGATAGGACCGTTTAGTCACTACTGCACATTACCCTGTTTATTACTTCTTGTTGCTGCTTTATTCATGTTCATGCTTGCATTGTTTATTACCATGTTTATGCTATATACTTGATATCATGACGCGCTGACGTCTGGGTTTTGCATGGCCCAGATCCCGTACCTTTGTCGACGACCGAGCAGGAGTACTTCAGCCAGCAGGCTGAACAGTGAGTCTTTAGGATTTAGTTTATTTATTGCTTTTCATTTCCAGATGTGAGCCCGCATTATGGGACGTACTGTTTATTCATTGTATTGGATCATTAGCTTCCGCACTTATTGTTTATTGATTCTTGTTATTATGGATTTGGACATGTATTAGTTTAGTTTATTATCTTGATCTTGATATCCTTACAACCGTAATGTGACTGTGGATGGATACTTCCTACCCACAGGTAGCATGGTTGGCTATGTCACGTGCCCAAACTTGCGTACTCTGGGAAGCGGGGCGTGACATGGTTTTATGGTATCAGAGAGAAAAGGTTCTTAAGAACAAGGTTACCCCTTGTGCTAGTTTCTTGGGGTAATCGATCGCATGGAGAATCCACTTGGGAGCGAGAAGACGAGATCCGACAGAAGTTTCCTCACCTTTTCCTGTAGTTTTCTATCTTGTATTCTTGGAATTTCGAGGACGAAATTCTTTTGTAGTTGGGTATAATGTAACACCCGAGCCCAATGCTACTATTTTCTGTTATTGGTTGAGCATTAGATATTACTCATTTCATTTATCTTGCTTATTTGGGTCTTACTGTAAAATTTTATCTGGCTAAGTCATTCTGCATATAACAAATTTTTGCATCTAAAATAAAATTGAAAATATTCTTCTTGGCCTACTTGACACCCTTAGCCTCGTGGTAGCGTCCGTGCATTGTATTCTCGTCCCGTTCAGTGAAACGGGCGAGTTTGGATGGCTACGTGCACGTGCGTATGTCCGTTTTGGGAGTATGCTTTTTAATCATAAAACATTTCATTTTAAAATTGGGAACCCGCCTAAAATCCTATTATTTGAATTTCGAATTTTTGGACCCAACCCGGGCGCAATTTGGAAATGTTTCATTTGGCGCCAAAATCCTAAATTTTAATATTATTAAAACCATCGCATATATTTTTCTAACTAACCTGATATCTTACTGTTCATTACCTATCTTTTAAATCTTTAAGTTAACCATATAATAATTTACAATCTTTTATATCCTTCTTAATTTATTCTCGCAGCCAATCGCAATCTCCCCTTTAACCCCGTGGGCCCCACTTTCTCTCTCTCTCTCCACTTTTTCCTCTCTCTCCCTCTCCCTCATATATTCTCTCGTACTTCTCTTTATCATTTTTCTCTTCTTGCTTCATGTCTCGTTTCTCATTTCTTTTAACTGTTCTTTTGTTGCCGGAATTCCGTCGTGCCGGTGACGTTTCTCGACGTTCCAGCGAGATACCCCGACCCGTGTGGTTCCTTCGTTCGTCGTTTGGGTTCATTCCGTGAACCGTGCGCCGTCGCGAGTTTTCCCCGCCGACGGTTAACGTTCCGTTTTCCCGATTCGCGACCCATCGAGACAAGTTAATCTTGCTACATGCTATATACTTTTATAATCTTCATTTTATAATGTTATACATTTGAAAATCTTATAGTTTACATATGAAATGTCGTTGAAAAATCGGATATGACAAATCTGAAATTTACTGTACACCTTATCTTATAAAATTCATTATAAATCATAGAAAAATCATTAGTATACGTTCTTTAGTTCGTTACGAAGCTAATTCAGAATACTATAACTCTATGAAGTATTTACTGGCAAAATAAATTGTTTAAATAACGTAAAATGCAAATGAAAATGTCTCCAAACTGCTGTCCAGGGAAATTCCAGCAGCAAACTTTCAACTTCGAATATTCATAACTTTTTGTAGGGATAACCTGAGATGCTTATACTTATAAAACTGAAAACCTTATTGAATTATCTTTGTTTTGGTATATGATACGTCCCTTTTGGAGAACGTTTGTTATTTTTAAGCTATTTTACAAATTAGGGTGACGCTGAATTTCTGAACGGAACCTTCTTGTGCATGGTTAATCAATACAGCTTTTATAGTTACTAATCGCTTTGAATATGCTATCCATATTAATATTATTATATCAATATTTATATCACATATTGTTTAGTTGTACATCCCACATTACCATTTTACAGTTTTATAACTTTTCGGATACCCGTTTGCATCTATCGCATTTAAGATACATATAATTGCAAGCATAGATCACACTACTACATAATAATGTGATATTAACACTCCATGTTTAATAAATTGCATCCTAATTAATATTGGAACTATAAATATAACCCTAATCGATAACTGTGCATCCATATCCTTGAAATTATATCTATTTGCATATCATATTACATGTTCCAGTTTATTGTTCTAATAGTACTCATGCTTGTTTATTTATACACATGTTTATGATAGTTTGATTATGAGCACCCACATGACATCTTGTGCTTCCTGACATGACCTGTTACACTTCCTACTTGACATGATATGGTACCGTACACTCTTGACATGACATGACACCTTTATACATTACCTGACCTGTTACCTGATCTCATGCCTAATGCCGACAAACCTAACCATTCCTGCTGTCGATCCAGACAGACCTACTTTTACTCGACCTTGTGTTGGCATTAGTCCTTGACTACTGAATACCTGACCTGACATACATAGCTTGGGGGTATGGGGAAATCAAAGGTGAAACCGACTTGTAACTCAACAGTTCGATACATTGTTCTGATCAGTCTTACGGGCTTGGCCAGCTCCGGAGTGTTGATGCTGACATCACTCATCTATCCTACTACCTTTTACTGCTTAGCGGCACGTCTCGGATTCAGCCCCGAGGATCATGACCGTGGTCCCGGGCACGCACGGGATACTATTGAGTTACATCGACGATTCATCAATTGGTTTCAAAGACTATAGAGTAGAAAACCTGATAGGACCGTTTAGTCACTACTGCACATTACCCTGTTTATTACTTCTTGTTGCTGCTTTATTCATGTTCATGCTTGCATTGTTTATTACCATGTTTATGCTATATACTTGATATCATGACGCGCTGACGTCTGGGTTTTGCATGGCCCAGATCCCGTACCTTTGTCGACGACCGAGCAGGAGTACTTCAGCCAGCAGGCTGAACAGTGAGTCTTTAGGATTTAGTTTATTTATTGCTTTTCATTTCCAGATGTGAGCCCGCATTATGGGACGTACTGTTTATTCATTGTATTGGATCATTAGCTTCCGCACTTATTGTTTATTGATTCTTGTTATTATGGATTTGGACATGTATTAGTTTAGTTTATTATCTTGATCTTGATATCCTTACAACCGTAATGTGACTGTGGATGGATACTTCCTACCCACAGGTAGCATGGTTGGCTATGTCACGTGCCCAAACTTGCGTACTCTGGGAAGCGGGGCGTGACAGTGGGGCCCGGTGAAGGAGGTGTGTGCTGCGATTGGCTCGTGGCCAATAAAGGGAGAAAAATGAGAAAGATTTAGTTAGACGAATGAAAAAGCATGGGGCCCGGGGTTAAAGAAACGATTGGATTGGCTGGGGAGTTAAAGAAACTGTTGGGAAATTTTAAAGATTCCTAAAAATTGTAAAGCTTTGAAACCAAAGCTGGGAAAAGATTTTTAATAGGTTTGAGTATTAAACTCGTATTGTTTTGTTAAGGAAAAATATGATTAACAGTGAAGATTTTACTATACAGAGATTTAGTATGTATATTGGTTGGTAAAGAAAAATCTAATAGGCTGAAAAATATTCTGGCTGATTTAAAAGATTTAGAAAAATAGGATTTGGCGGAAATACAAAATATTTCAGAATTGAGCCAGGGTCGGGTCCAAAATTTGAATTTGAAATATGAAATTTATTGGCAGGTTCCAAAAATTAAAATGAAGTATTTTGTAACTTACAAAGCATACCCCCAAGAACGGACGCACGCACGTGCGCGTAGCCGTCCAAACACGTCCGTTTCACTGAACGGGACAAGGACACGATGCAAGGACGCTACCACAGGGTTAGGGGTATCAAACAGGCCATGTCAATTATTTTTAATTTATTTTAAATGACTTAAATTGTTATATGCAGAATATGAATTGTCGGGGTAAATTATAACTAGCAACAGGCAAGCAAGACAAATGAAATAAATATCACCCACCACACATACGGTAACTGAAATTTGTAGAATTGGACTCGGTTGTTACAATAGCCTATGGTGCAATGGTAGTAGTACATATTAAATTCATTTGTAAATTCAGTATTATGGGCCGAGCGTCCGACATGTGGACAGCTATCTCTGCCAGATTGTATATTCTTTTATTGGGGCATGACCGGGTTGAGGTCAATATCGCCATTGTATATATATTTTTGTTTTCTGTACTAGGATTACCCCGTGGTGGAGTGCTTGAATAGCCGGGTTCTAGAGGGCAACAAGCCCGTATCTCATGGCATTGAGACGGAGGGGGCTTCACTCTAGAATTGGTGGGCTATTCTCCGCACTCGTAGGAGGTATAGGATGACCCACGGAGGGGTGCTCAAGTTACCGGATTCCGTGAGTGTTGGGTGGCCCATTCACTTTGTTGATTGGGGTTTCCTCACTTTTGGGATTGGCGGGTAACTTTCCACGCTCGTAGGGGTCTAGTTTTTCATTGCACGGGCTATCCAAACGACCGGGAACGTCGTGTCTCATTTGCGGCTCAAATGAAACCCGAGGCTCCAAGATTATCCATCATTCTGTATTGCTTGTTGCTGTTCTGTGATGTTGCTTATATCATGCCTGGGACGAATGTTATATATATATATATATATATATATTTATATATACTAGTAGATGTTGTATATGTTTTGCATCCACGCTAGTCCAGCCCCCGCTCTGTCGTTAGTTAAGTAACCTAACGGTGTATGACGGGGCCCCGTGGCGAATGTGGATGGCATATACGTATATTGTATTTTCGTTCTTTTCTGGTATGATATGGATTAATTGACGGGACTGCGTTAACTTTGATTAATGCAAGGAAAAACAAACCTAAATGATGTTGTTGGAACCAATTTTGAAAAATTGACATTACAGACGTTTCCTTTTGCTTTGCACAGCGGTATTCTGTTCTGAATATCCAGCACCTCATTCGACGAGGCAAGAGTCGAGATCCCTTCAAAGGGAGTGACCTCTTGGGCAAAAGTTTGCATCATTGTAATAATTTCATTATAGTTGATTCTTTTTCTTTGCACCGTGGTATTCAGTTAGGAATATCCTGCACCTCATTCGATGGGGAAAGAGCCAAGATCTCTTCACGGGAAGTGACCTCTTTAGCAAAAGTTTACGCCACTATATATTTGTAAAACTGCTGGGGTTTCTTCAATGATATCAAATTCATTGATTTGTTGGGGGCGAAGTGGTGCTTAGTATTCATGCTACGTTTGTTGACTCCGTCAAGGCGTAGTGTACGGTAGCTAAGTGGTGCTTGTTTGTTGCATACGATGTGTTGGTTAGGACAGTCGTGCAGCCTTGTTGACTCCGTCAAGGGCTCATGTGGGTGGGTTTAATGCAATAAAGATAATAACGGGTTGAACTTGACTATGACTCTTTGATTTGTTGACTCCGTCAAGGTCACTAGGGTCCTAGGGGTAAAAACCACATCGGGAGTTTCAAATATACAAGAAACTTGTCACGCATGCGCATACCTTCTGGAGTGCGGTGACTTGAGTGGCCTCCATCAAGTTATCATGCGATGATAGTTAGATCACGATTCCCACTGATGAGTAGGTGTTACTCCTCGGGTGATTTTCAGATGATCCCGACTAATTCTCCTTTTAGGGTTTGAAGGAGAATTCGAGGAAACGGTGGGAGCCATCCTGATTAGATAAAGTGATTAACCAATCTAATCTAGGTTAGAGTGCACGCTGAGTGTTTCTTTTCTATCTCTATCTCTCTTTGGCAGCGACTATGGCCTGATCTTAAAAACCCATGAACCAAGTTAACCGAATCTTCTTAAAACACTTTGACTTTTAGATTGTCATTTAGTCGCATATATCCCTGCCGCTCCTATTTTCCCTTTGGATTTCTCTAGAACACTCCGTATCACTATGAAGATCCATATTTGTTGAATATTTCATCGTATAGTTACATATGAAATCAAAGAAATTTGTTTCAGTTCGAGGATGGATTCCGATTCTGGAGAAATTGAATAATAGGATTATTCGGTTGTCTTTTCTCTTTACCTTATCTCAGGTTGCGAGGGCTCCTAGTATCAGGAGAGTACACCTATTGCGCTTACTGGATAGACTTCTTCTAAACCATAGGCAGGTGCCGAAAGGTGGGGAAGGAAGAAAACCAATTAGCCTGAGTGTGGTGTATAGAAGGTAAGAAGTAAAGACATATAAAGGGATTGGAGTGAGGGCAAAGAAAATTGTGACTATCATTCACGATGAAGCTGTGTATACCCCTGCCACTCATATTTCCCCTTTGCATTTCTTCAGAACACTCCGTACTACCACGAAGATCCATATTGCTTGGATATGCCATCGTATAGTTACATACGAACTCGAAGGAACTTGTTTCGGTTAAAGGATGGTTTCCGGTTCGGGAGAAATTGAATAGGATTATTTGGTTGTCTTTTCACTTTACCTTCTCTCAAGTTGCGAGGGCTCCTAGTGTTAGGAGAGTACACCTATTACGCTTATTGGATAGTTTTCTTCCAAACCTTAGGCCAGTGCCGAAAGGTAGGGAAGGAAGAAAACCAACTAGTCTGAGTGTGGTGTATAGAAGGTAATAAGTAAATACATATGAAGGGATTGGAGTGAGGGCAAGGAAGTATACGGTTACTATCATGAATCTGGATAGTGGAAGAGGCATTACTAGGAATACTCGGCCACCCCTTCAAAACATTTTCATGTTTCAGTTTTACTGTGCGCTGTTAATTGAAAACTATTTTCCAAATTAGATTCTAACTTCAGGGTATGTATTTACCAGATTTGATTCTCACATCTGTATGACGTTACGGATGCTGAGTGGGAGTAAGATATTGGGAATTGGGTGATTAGATCCTCTATATATCGGAATTCTTTATAATTGGTGATATTTGAGGAAATCACATGGGTTTTGCCTGACGGCAAATATTTGGTTTTGAATATCCGTCGTTATGCATCAATTTCAAACTGATATATCTGTACGTTTATTTTATAAAGTGAGATATAAAATTTTGAAATTATGTCTATCACATTTACCTATATCAGTTAATGGTTAGGTAAGGTGCATTCAACAATGGTGTAATTCTTCTTAACCATAGCACAGTTTTCAACCTTCGACGCACAGGGTTTGAGTTATTAAACTCAGTGGACTTATACAAAGTATTGTATGTTGTTCGATGTCCGTTAGGACAAAGGGGTTGGTACTCGTACTATATTCTCTTTACTCATGACTTCTCTAGTTTTAGACAAATACTTCGCTGAAAAACAAGGTCCAGATTTTGAGAAGATATAGGTATAAGAATAAAGTAGAGAACCATATGTTGCAAGTATCATGATTCTTCAAGGTGATCGAAGATGTAGATACTTGTGCTAGGTATTCCGTCGTAAGTAATATTTGAGAACTTGCTTCTCTTTCAGGTTACTCATGCGTGGGTGCATTCCTTGATTAGTAATGATGCTTGGCTTCCTTCCATTTAGTTGATATGCACTAGAAACGGCTACATGTATTTTGAATTTGGTTCCAATTAAATTAGTGCATTTGTTTCTATATTGGATATGGAATGGACTCATATCTTAACGATGTTAAGGTATATGGAGTTGCCCGGCTTATGCTATAACCAGAATCCGGATAAACTCAAGGCACGTTTCAGTGATAGCAGTTTCAGTGATAGCAGTTTATGGGTTTTCCCGGGCTTTGACGAGGGTTAACTTTCTACCATCTGGAAGATCAATAGTTATATTGTTCTTGACTCGGCACAGTTTTAGTAAAATGAATTCTTTTCAGAAAAGATTAGTGGGAGAATGGTAGAACAGGAAATGATTCCAGAACCATAAACGAATACTGAAAATTTAGTAGAACCAAAAGATTCAATTGGATTCGACAATATATTAGCCACTCCGCAGATTTGGTGGGTAACCTCAGGCACCCGAGAGGTACTTCGGTCTCCTCAAAGACGGTGATATGGAGGTTTTTGATTACGCAAACTTGTCACTACTGCTGTTCTAGACTATGAGATCTGGCAGGAGGATGAGTATAACGTCGTTCTAAATTAGTTTTAGAAGTGCACGTGTATATGACTCTGCTAGAGGGTTGTTGTAGTCAGTGGGAGCAGCGGAAGCATGGTGGTCAAGTAGCTTATGTCTATTTATAGACTAAAGCAAGTATAGCGGAGATAGATCATCTAGTTTTGATGTGACAGTTAAAGAGTTTGACTTCATCAGAACAACAGATGGACCTGGCAAGAAGGTAGTAGGGAGTGATGGCCTGGTATTTAGATGACAGGCTCTTAATAGAAAGTGATCTTCCTATACTACGATCGGTTATATTGTGGTTGTCACAAATTGTTTCTCCACATAGGATCTGGATTCTGATAACTAGATTTATGGTTTTAGATCTTGATTTGAGAAGTGTCCCAATTTGGGTACTTGATGTTGGATATAGAGCCCTCAAAGTCAATTATTGGATTACAGGCACGTGATTGCAATGATTGAAGGAGGACCTATGCCGGTAGGACAGTCTTACACGATATGATAGTATGCTATCTGATTTGTCTTTATCATCGTGTACATGCTTTAGGTGATATTACAGATCACTATTACACGTTGATAGAGCCCTTAAGATTCTTGCTTGACTACCAGCAGTATGATGGCGATCATATACGTGAGAGTTGGGTAGTCTAAAAGCACATCCATAAAGTGTCCCTAGTCATGGGAGTTTCGAGACTGGGCATCGATACTCCATGAGTAGACTAGTGTATACGAATCGAGACCCCGACGAGGGGCGATGGCTGGTCTCACAAGCCATTGGTGTCAGTTGGTTCACCTAAGACGTATACAGGTGCTCATTGGGTTATGAGTACACTAGACAGGACTCGCCGGGAACATGCTAGTTGGTATTATACCTGGCGTCAAATAGCAGTTCCCTGGTGACATGTGTACAGGTTAGTCTATCGATCAGAGATCGTTATTTGTCTCGTGTGAGTTCCCACTGTGCTTTGATTACTACCCTACCACGGCTCAAAGGAGTTGTGCAAACAGGTTTTGGTTGGGTACAGTCCCGAGCCATATGGAGGCAGTGAGTGGACCGGCAGGGGATTCGTCTCTCCCGGTATTGGGGGTGAGATCGCACTGTGTCTAGGAGAGCCATTACATGAAGTCTTTGGCCAAGGAAAGTAAGATTTACTGGTAGGTATTCCAGTAGTATCTCAGGGTGTTCTGGGCTACACTCCGACACGACTTATACCGCTAATGGTGGTCTGAAGTTTACCACCCCCTAGGCCCGATATGCGATACTCATAGACGAACGGATCGGACTGTATGGATATTGTCACTGACAGGCTCAGTAGGGTTTCAGGATGAGTTCGCTCATCGGCCTCCCTTTTGATCAATACCTGGACGCCCGTTACGTACAGCTAGTACCACTGACGTGCTTGTGGTTAAACCTACTACGAGCAAATTGATGTGTCTTTAGAGTCCCCCATAGAAAGTTTCCCAAGTTCGGGCGAAACATTGTAGAGGCCGTATGGTTTTATGGCAGGGTTCGATCATATACGTGCATTTATGTACGGATCATGATCAGATGGATCATACTAGTGGGCTTTAGTTTAAGTCGGATCCTAGTATTAGATTTGTTGGATTACTTTCGTCTCATTGCATTCATATGTCGGAATGCGGATGTAGGTATGTATATACAGATGAGGGGTATTCTTGTGATCCGTCACAAGTATACTTTGGTTGATGCTATATCTTTTTGTTGGATTAAACATTTAGTCTAAATGTTTAGTGGAGGAAAATGTGAGTGCAAGTTTTGTCCATATGCATCATTTCATGCCACATGCACATGGTGACTCATGGTCTTGGTTTATGTGACCATTATTGTGACATGGATTGATTTTGGGGCTAATTATGATTTGTGGGGGATATTTTGGAAAGAGAGGGCAGCCATGTAGGGACATGGGATTTTTGTTATTGATATATCTCTCTCTCTCTAAAAAGATCTCACAACATAAGCCATTTCACTTCTCTTTTCCTTCAGCTCACATTCTCCTCTAATGGCTTCTTCTTCAACCTCCATCCATCCCTCTCATGAGTTGAGAATCCATGGGTGTCTAGAGACAAAGTTATCGCATACATTCTCTACATCACCTTGGACATGTCGGCTAGCAAACTTCATGTCCGAGTTATTTCGGTTTTTGAAGCGGGGGCCCGTAAAAAGATTTCTTGACGTGGTGCCACTTCGACGAGGAGATCGGAGATCAAGCGAGATTGGAGATGCCGCGAGGAGCTAAGGATGGTGGCTAAAGACCAAAGGACACGGATCAATCGGTATAGCCATTCTATCATCTTTGTAGTTAGCTAGTTTAGTGTTAATGGAACGATCCAGGTGAAAGTCTGCATTAGCGCCAGTTTATAAAAGTTTTTGTTCCATGTTTGGCCTCGGATAGACGGCCGAGACGCTACCGTAGACTTACATGGTATCAGAGCCATGCCATTAACCCATAATAGCTAGTTCTAACATGTTTAAAAGCCCGATCGAACAAAATTTCCAAAACCGCATTTCCATTCATGAAGTTACTGTCGAAATTTTTTGTGGTCGAAAAATTATTTTCAGTATCTCAGAAAATCGTGCAGGCTGTTTTAAGACCCATGAAATTTGAAAGCACGATCTCACCATAACGCCGCGGAACTGCACAGGCATGTTAGCCACGGTTGCGCGGTGGAATTGTGGACTCAGCACTTCATTTTTCTTCTGGGTGTCAAGTACATGGAATTGTGGTTTCTGGAATATTTTGTTTGGGCCCAAATTTGTTTGAGTGCTGGATTTGCACTTGGGGCCCACTTCGGGAAATTTTGTCGATCGGAATTTTAAATGCGTTAGTTTACAGTATTTACATTACTATCTGTGACCGTGAATGTCATTCGAGCGGTAAATCTTGTCTAATTGCTATAGCTGTTTTAGACGGGTTTGCGAACATGAAATTCACGTTGATGTTCTGTGTTGTGCTGTGAAGTTGCGGATTTGTCATGGTGGATAGCTTGGTGCAATGTTAGTGCAGTTTGGATATATTTGTACATTTGATATCGCGGGGCGAGCGTCCGATATGTGGACTGCCGTCACTGCTTGTTTGTATATTATTCTTTTGGGGCATGACCGGGTTGAGGTCGATGTACCCGTTGTACATATTTTCTTTTCTGTACTGGGATTATCCTGCGGTGGAGTGCATGGATAAGCCGGGTATTAGAGGGCAACGGGCCCGCATCTCATGGCTTTGAGACGGAGGGAGCTTCACTCTAGAATTGGCAGGCTATTCGCCGCACTCGTAGCGGGTACAGGTTGACCCAAGGAGGAGTGCACAAGTTACCGGATTCCGTGAAGTGCTGGGTAGTCCATTCACTTAGCTGAAGGGGCTGCCTCGCTTCAGGTTTTGGCGGGTAACTTGCCGCACTCGTTGGGGTCTAGGTTTCATTACACAGGCTATCCACATGACCAGGGGAACGTCGGGTTTCGCTTGCGGCTCAAAGGAAACCTAGGGCTCCCAGATATCTGTATTGTTCTGTGATGCTTATTACATTTCTGTCATGTTGCATTTATCATGCCTGGAGCAATTATTATATATTGATAGATATACTAGTAGATGTTGTATATGTTTTATACCCGTGCTAGTCCAGTCCTCGCTCTGTCGTTAGTTAAGTAACCTAACGGGTGATGACGGGACCCAGTAGAGAATGCGGATGGCATATACGTACATCATATTTTCGTTCTTTATTGGTGTGATTAATTGATGGGACTGCATTGATTCAGATCAATGCAAAGAAAACAAACCTATTCGATATTGTTGGAACAATTTTCAAAAAGCTGTTATTACAAGGACGTTTTCATTTGCTTTGCACAGCGGTATTCAGCTTGGAATATCCAACACCTCATTCGACAAGGAAAGGGCCGAGATCCCTTCATCGGGAGTGACCCCTTGGGCAGAAGTTTGTGTCAGGGTAATAACTTCACTATAGTCGATTACTTTTTGCTTTGCATCACGGTATTCAGTTGGAATATCCTGCATCTCATTCTACGGGGAAAGAGCCGAGATCCCTTCACCTGGAGTGACCTCTTTAGCAAAGGTTTTCGCCACTATATTTTTGTAAAAAGCTATCTGGTTCCTTCAACTATATCAAGTTCATTACGTTAATGGTTTTTCGCCAAAAACCATTCGTGGCCCTCCGTCATTTCAGACGGGTAGCACTTAGTATTCATGCTATGTTTGTTGACCTTCGTCAAGGCATAGTGTATGGTAGCTGCTTGATACCTTTCTGTTGCATAGATAGATGCGTTGGTTTGGGACAGTCGTACAGCTTTATTAACCTTCGTCAAGGGCGGGTACAGATGGGTTCAAATTAACCTGGACAATGACAGGTAGAACTTGACATGTGACTTATGATTTGTTGACCTTCTTCAAGGTTATAAGAGCTTGGGGGAAAATCATATCGGGAGTTTCAAACATACAGGAAACTTGCTAGGCATGTGCATACCTTATGGAGTGTAATAACATGAGTGGATTCCATCACGTTATCATGCAATGATAGTTGGATCCCGATTCCCACTGATGAGTTGGTTTATTCCTCGCGTGATCCCGACTAATTCTTCTTTCAGGTTTGGAAGAGAATTTGAGGATACAGTGGGAAGTTTCCTGATTAGATAAATTGATAACCATTCTGATCTAGGTTAGAGTGCACATAGAGTGTTCCTTTTCTCTCTCTCTTTTTGGCAGCGACCATGGCCCAACCCTAGATTATGACTCAGTGACCAAGTTAACCGAAGCTTCTTAAAACACTGGTTTTTGGATTGTCTAAGTTGCATACATCATTGCCACTCCTTCTTTTACCCTTTGCATTTCTCCAGAACACCCCGTATCATTACGAACATTCACTTCCATTGGATAAATCCATCGTATGGTTATATACGAACTCGAAGGAACTTGTTCCAAATTCGAGGATGGATTCTGGTTCTGGAGAGATTGAATAGGATTATTCAGTTGTCTTTTATCTTTTCCTTCTCTCAGGTTGTGAGGGCTCCTAGGATTAGGAGAGGGTACACCTATTGCGCTTATTGGATAGTCTTCTTCCAAACCATAGACAGGTGCCGAAAGGTAGGGAATGAAGAAAACCAATTAGCCTAAGTGTGGTGTACAGAAGGTAATAAGTAAAGACAAATAAAGGGATTAGAAATAGGGCAAAGTAAACTGTGACTGCTATCATTCACGACCAAACCGAGTATCTCATCGCCACTCCTATTTCACCTTTGTATTTCTCCAGAATACCCCATATCACTACGAACATCGAATTCCATTGGATAAATCCATCGTATGGTTATATACGAATTCGAAGGAACTTGTTCCAGTTCGAGGATGGATTCTGGTTTAGGAGAAATAGGAATAAGGTTTATTCAGTTGTCTTTTATCTTTACCTTCTCTCAGGTTGTGAGTACTCCTAGGATTAGGAGAGTATACCTATTATGCTTATTGGATAGTCTTCTTCCAAACCATAGGCTGGTGCCGAACGGTAGGAAAGGAAGAAAACCATTTAGCCTAAAGGAGGTGTACAAAAGATAATGACTAAAGACATATAAAGGGTTTTGGAGTGATGGCAAAGAAATACACGGTTATAGTCGTGAATCTGATAATGGAAGAGGCATTACTAGGAATACCCGGAAACCCCTTCGAAACATTTTCATATTTCAGTTTCACTATGCGTTGTTAAAGGAAAACTGATTTCCCAAATTAAATACTTACTCCAGGTATGTATTTACCAGGTTTGATTCTCACATCTGTATTGTTTTACAGATGATGATTGGGAGTTAGTTATTGGGAATTAGGTGATCGTCCTCATTATATCGGAATTCATTATAATTGTTGATATTTGAGGAAATCGCTTGGGATTTTGCCGGACGGCGAATATTTGGTTTGGAATATCCGTTGTTATGCACCAATTTCAAACTGATATATCTATACGTTTATTTTATAAAGTGAGATATAACCTTTTGAAATTATATCTATGACATTTACCTATATCAGTTGATGGTTAGGTAAGGAGCATTGAACAGCGGTGTAATTCTTCATAACCATAGTACAATTTTCAACCTACGACGCATAGGGTTTGAGTTATTCAACTCAGGAGACTTATACAAAGTATTGTATGTTGTCCAGTTTCCATAACGACAGAGGGCTTGATGCTCGTACTATATTCTATTTACTTGTGACTTCTCTAGTTTTTAGACACGTGTTTCGTAGAAATACAATGTCCAAGTTTTGAGAAGCTATAGGTACAAGAATAAAGTAGAGAACCATGTGATGCAAGTATCGGGATTCTTCAAGGTGATCGAAGATATAGATACTTGTATGAGGTATTCAGTTGATAGTAATGGTTTTAAGAAACTTGTTTCTCTTTCAGGTTACCCATAATTGGACGCACTCCTAAGTTGAGTAATGCTGATCGGCCTCTCTCCATTTAGTTGACATGCACTGGAGACAGCTGCATGATTTGAATCTGGTTCCAATTAAATCAGTGCTTCTGTTTCTATATTGGATATAAAACAGTTAATATCTTAACAATGTTAAGGTATATGGAGTTGTCCGGCTTATGCTTGAAACCAGACACTGGATAACTCAAGGCACGTTTCTGTAATGGCAGTTTATGGGTTAACCCGGGCTATGACGAGGGTTGACTTTTTACCATCTGGAAGATCAATAATTATATTGTTCTTGACTCGCCACAGTTTTCGTAAAAATAGACTTTTTCATAAAACAGTGGTGGGAGTATGGTAGAACTGGAAGTGATTCCAGAACCGCAAACGATTACTGAAATTTTAATAGGACCTAAACATTTAATAAGATTTGACATTCCATTAGCCACTCCGCAGATATGGTGCGTAACCTCAGGCGCCCGAGAGGTACTCCGGTATCCTCAAGGACGGTGACAGGGAGGTTCTTGTTTACCCAGACTTGCTATTGCTGCTGTTCCAGACTATGAGACCCGGCAGGAGGATGAGTATAGCGTCGTTCTAAACTAACTTTAGAAGTGTACGTGTATACGACTCTGCCAGAAGGTTGTTAGAGTCAGTGGGAGCAGCGGAAGCATAGTGGACAAGTAGCTTGTGTCTATTTATAGACTAAAGCAGATTTAGCGGAGATAGATCATCTATTTTTGATGTGACGGTCATAGGTTTTGACTTCTGTAACATTTCAAAAAATTAAAATATTATTTTTGGGAATTTTCATAATTTAATATTAATTTTTAATGAATATTTTAATAGTCGGTATAATTAAATACCAATAAATGGGGAAAATTCTGAAGAAAATCATGGAAATTCTTAAATAGAATATTTTGTGGAAATATGCCATTTATGAGTTTTTATGGTTAAGTATATGCTGTTTTAGTGTTAAGTGCGATTGAAAATCGCTAATTGGATTTTTGGCTTTTTATGCAAAAATTGTGCACCATAACATTTCTACACTTGTTACACTTGTTTCTTGTTTTGGTCATGGTGGCCTAGGGTTGGACCATGCTTAGATGACCATGGTGGGTTGAACCATTGATTAGGTTAATTGGCTTAATTAAGGGCTTTAGCTTGGTTAAGGATGATAGGGTTGACTTGTGTAGGGAGAGTGTGAGCCATGATGGCTTGTGTGAGCTAGCTTTTAAGAGAGAGAGAGAGAGGGGTGGCTCTAGGGTGTCATGGTCCCTCTCATATCAACTCTTTTTCTTTCATCTCTCATATCTCCCTCTCACTCACACACCCCATCCACACCACATCACTCTCACACTTCACCAAAGCCGCCACCACTACTAAGACAGCTCTAGCCCAGAATATTTCAGCAGCTGAAACATTGCTACAGCCACCCTAACTCCGTAAAAACAGCAACAAAAAAACATCAGCTGCATCAGCAGCCACCCCATCCCTTAAATTCAGCTGCAACAACCACACAAACACCACATCAGCCCCAATCCATCAGCTGCAGCCACCCCAGCACCATAGCCCAAAACCTACACCCCAAACCCCTCACATCAGCAGCTACATCAGCCCCCTATCAACACCCTACATCTGCAGCTACATCAGCTGCTGAAACCATGTATCAGCTCAACACATTTCAGCCCAAGCATCTGCAGACTTCAGCAGTATCAGCTGCTGCTCAGCAGTAACATCAATACCACCCCATCAACAACTTCAACACAACATCAAATACTTCACTCCACCACAAACCAACACCCCACAACTAAACCACAACAACACAACACCAATGCAACAACAACAAAATAACAATAGCAACAGCTTCAGCCAGAAACAGCACCAGCCACAGTTGCAACAGCAACTTCAGTCCCGGGGCACTTCAGCAGCACCAACCCACTCCTCCTTCCTTCATCCTCTCTTCTCCTACCTCCTAGGACCCCTCTTGAGGTATAATCTTGCAACCCAACTCCTATTTTGCCAAGTTCTGTTTAGCAAACTGAAATTACTATTATATCTGTGAGCTAGTGCTAGTTTAGTGATTTTGAGTGAGATTTGGCCAGGAGATGGTTTTGAATGTTAGAGTAGCCTTATTAGGGGTATGTGAGACCAGATTAACCAAGATTACCCCATATTTCCAGTTAGATACCAGAGCTGTTCGACTTGGTGTAAATTAGCGTTTTTGTCGATTTTGTGACCTTTCTGGGATCTGCTTTCACCCCGGGAACCCTAAAATAAAATTGACTTGACATAGGTATTTGCAGGCACCCTGAAACCACCACCCAAAGCCCCAACGCCTGGACCCACTCCCTGGCCGCAGATAAATCCCATCTGGCCGCAAATTGCGGCCAGAGCATGGGTTCTGGTGCTCGTTTTGGTTCTGTAGCCTCACACCCTGTAAACTTGGCCCCTGGTATGTCTAGTTTTGATTGATTCCAGTTAGGGTAAAATATGGGTTGATTTACTTGAGTTGGCGTATGATTTACGACTTGTTTTCGTATGGGTTTTTGGTATTCGATGATTCGTTCTGTCGGGTGGCGTTTGGACGTCAACGACAGTGGATATTGGCTGCGTTTGCACACGAGGCCACAGGTTTTTACCTATGGGCGTAGCGTGCACTATTTTGGCTTCCGACATGGTTTTTATCTGATTTAGCATGTGATATCCTTGCAGGTACCCCATGTGGCGTCGGAGCTTTGGAGATGCAAATGGAGACATCGGCACCGGCACGCTTAATGAAAGGTGAGTAGATTTATATCTACGGGGAGAAGTCGGGTGGATGGCGTATAGCACCCCCGCAGTCCGAGGTGATGTATACGGATACGTATACACACCTACAATTATTATTGTTGTTTGGGATTATTGGTGATGTTTAGGATGGACATTAGTGTGTTGGATGATTTAGTGTCGCAAAACCCTAGGTAGTGGGTGCACTTCACATACATACTCCCACACATACATACTTGCATACATCCTTATTACATATGTGGTTATGGGATTCTTATAGATATGTGTTCACGTGGGTATGGGACTATATGTTCACATACGGATTCGAGGATGATACTTGGGATTGAGATGAGTCATTGAGAGTTGATCTGAGATTATGATATCGGTGATTGGCAGGATTCGTACTTGATATACGTCACGATATGATAGCGGGTCTTGGATGATAATGCCATAAGAATAGTGACATATATATCTAAATGATCAACATGTGATTATGATATGAGATAGGATATGATATGACATGACATGACAAGATATTTATGATAGGCCGCCTTGGGCGTTGTTTACTCCTTGAGATGATATGTGCTGATGATATCGTTTTTGCTAGTGGCTGTCAATCGGAAGCCGGATTATGATTATATTGATGATTTATGATGATAATATCGATTTATGCCAGACTGTCGATCAGTAGTCAGATCTTGATTATAGTGATGATGGTAGCATTGTACTAGACATAGGTCAGTACCCAGATAATGATATTTGATAAAGAGAATACCAGATGAATGATATGACGAATGTGATATTGACCGTACCCAGATTTAGGGATGCCGTACGACGGATTTACGTACGAGCTATAAATTGATGTTTGATCCGCACTCTTGATTTGGGAATGACTGATTATCGGATGTGATATTATCGAGGCGGGATCACCGACTATATATATATATGTATATATAAGTATCGACTCAGAGGTTAGGTGGTTTCCCTTACCTATTGTTAGCTTTATCTCAGCCTTATAGTGGTGTAGCTATATGACTTTTATGACATTAGATGCAGTTTAGCGATCATGGTGTTCAGTATTTCAGCTCTCGCATATTATTATTGTTGCTCTGCATCGCATACTGTTGTGATTTATATTCCATTATTGATATCATGCTGTTAGGACACCAGCACCATTACCGATGATGCGTATGTTCCACATACACTTACTTGCCAGCTCACACACATTTTCATCGGTAATTGCCATGTCACTACACAGTAGTATTATTGCATCAGGATATAACCCTTGTATGTGCATACTATTATTCCATATTGCATGATATACTGTTATACTTGCATTTCATTTTTATGTCACATACATCATGCTTCCTGATTATACACATTGAGATATGCTGTTTCTATGATATTTCTGGATTTGGGAACCATGGATATTTCAAAGAGATTATGTAAATATTTTAAAACCCGGTTACCCTTGATATGATATTTCAGTGCGTCCACCATGTGTTTTCTCGGTGTTGAGAGCGACATGTGGAACCCGAATCGAGGAGGCGGATGAGACCGATTGCGGGTACATGGTGGGCTCGGTGCGGTACCCTGTGGCAAGAAGATCGCAGGAGATGGCGTTGAGCCTGGCAGGGGAGTACTGCCGACCGGTGATTTTACCCGACACGTCGGATATCCGGAGGATACCGTCGTAGTCATGAGATGGATGGTAGGGGCCGATCTGGACTGACGGCGCCCTGGATTTATGATTCAGAGATATCTAGATATTGAAATTATGTTTTGTGCCGATGCTAGGCACTGTTTTATGCTGATTTCATTATGATACCTCATTTTGAAAATACAGAAATCTCATAAATTTATGAAAGCAGTTTTCTTCAGTACATGTATTCTGTTTCATGCATTCATACATCATTCATATGATATATTGCCACCTGATGCACTGACACAGGCATATGGGTTTACACTTGGGTTAGGTAATTACCCTAGTCTTGCTATAGATTGCTGGTTATATATATTTGAGGATTATATATTTTGATTGTATGACCTAGGATTGCGTCTGTTCCCCTCCGAAAGACGGCGCACAAGACTGCGGTGTCTTGGCACTGAGATTCGGGGCAGATGCTAATTGGTGCTATCCGTTCACCTCTCCGAAGATGCCAAGTTGATTTATGGCACCATGTATCGAAGGTTTAAACGGATGCGTCCGATGTAGCAGACTTCGTCAGATTCCCCCTCGCTTGAGGGGTTTTTTTTTTGATTGTGGGGACGCTCTTCCCTGCAGGCGCAAGCCCCTGCAGTTAATTACGCTACCGCATTGCGGTAACAACTTTCTCCTTCTCCAGCTGGTCACTTCGTGTCGTGGGTGTTTGTTTTGTGTTTTGTTGCCCGTGGATTGTTTACGGAGACTGAGTTATGTCGTCGCCCGTAGGGCGTGGACTAGTCCAAATCCGTATTATCTTAGATTTGGGTTTGGGGGTTTGGTTCGAGGATACGTCAGCCATACTTGGGGCTAAGATCAACTCAAACGTTTGTTAAGGATACGTTAGTCTAACTTTGTGACTAAGATCAACTTAACGGGATCGTTTAGATCCGATAAAGGAGTGTTTGGACTCCATAGTTCCAGTTTAGGGACCTAGAGGTCCAACGTATGTATGGCCGTCAGGACCCGTCACCTCTCTGACGACGTTGAAGAATTACAACGACGGATGTCAGAGGAGTTCAGAGATGTACCCTTGAGCCAGAGTTAATTGGGGGGATTTATAGTCCACTCTGTTTGAAGGTTTAAGGATACGTTAGCCATCTTTGAGGCTAAGATCAACTTAAACGGGACCGTTTAGATCCGATAAAGGAGTGTTTGGACTCCATTGTTCCAGTTTAGGGACCTAGAGGTCCAACGTATGTATGGCCGTCAGGACCCGTCACCTCTCTGACGACGTTGAAGAATTACAACGACGGATGTCAGAGGAGTTCAGAGATGTACCCTTGAGCCAGAGTTAATTGGGGGGATTTATAGTCCACTATGTTTGAAGGTTTAAGGATACGTTAGCCATCTTTGAGGCTAAGATCAACTTAAACGGGACCGTTTAGATCCGACAAAAGAGCATGCGGGGCTCTATTGTTCTAGTTTAAGGACATTGCGGTCCATGGGTAGTTTAAGGACATTGCGGTCCATGGGTAGTTTAAGGACATTGCGGTCCATTGTTAGTTTTAAGACATCTCGGTCAAGGTTAAGGACGTCGTAGTCCATGGGCTTAGGGACCCCACAGTCCATTGTTAGTTTTAAGACATCTCGGTCAAGGTTAAGGACGTCGTAGTCCATGGGTTTAAGGACCCCACAGTCCATTATGTGCTCTGGATGCTTCACGCGGGTTCACTGCCGTGCTCTGCGAGGACCAGGCTCCGCTCTGGACGTTTTCCACGGGGTCAAAGAGTGACATTATCCGCGTTCCACGTAACCAGGAATTTGCATTAAACACGGGTTTAAGGACCCCGCAGTCCGTATCAATGTGTGGTCGTCGGGACCCGTCACCTCTTTGAAGACATTGAGGGATTACAATGCCAAGTATCAAAGGAGTGAAGAGATGTACCCTAGAACCGGAGTGGATTAAATAGTCCTTGGCCCAATTTGGGGTCAAGACGAATTAATTGTGTTATGAGTCCATTGGCCCAGTTAATCACAAATTGAGGACTTATGGCCATCTTGGGCTAAGTCCAATCAGGAGAGGCTTTGCCTCCATCCATTTAGTCAATTGGGCCGAAGCCTAGTGTTAAACACTACAGAGCAATCAGTGTTGAACACTGGGAATGAGGTTAACAAGTTAGTGTTTAACACTAAGAGATAATTGGTGTTAAACACCAGCAACAAGGCTTTTCAAATTAGTGTTAAACACTAAACAGATCAGTGTTGAACACTGCAAATAAAGCTTTTTAATTAGTGTTGAACACTAAGGCCCAACAGTGTTTTAACACTGGGTTCGAGAGTTTCAATTTAGTGTTAAACACTAAGACAAGAGGGGTCACGTGGCAGCACGTGAGAGCGCCCTCCCTTCATTTATTCTGCTGAGATTATCGTGTCTTTCAGAGCATCACGTGCCATCACGTGATGGGCATTCAAATGCCTATGTATTAGAGCTTCTGCCAAGGGTCACATGGATCACGTGGGGTGCTGCCTCAAAGGGACTTTCTGTAGATCTCTTGGGGGGTCACGTGATGACACGTGACCCTGCCTCTATGTATTTTGTTTAGAGGCTTTGTTAATCTTTTTTCAGGAATTAAATTCCTCGAGCTGTAAATTTCAGAGGAATTAAATTCCTACTTCCTTTCGAAGACTTATATTCTGGGATAGAGTTTAACTCTGAATTTTCTGTAGGAATTAAATTCCTCATATATGTGAAGAACCAAATAGGGTTAAACCCTAACAAAGCTTTTTTAAGGAGTTTAAACTTCCATCCTCTGTTAAATTATGATTAAGGGAATTAAATTCCCGCTGCTGCAACAGAACTAGGTTCTTAATTAGGGTTAAACCCTGTTTCTTTTTATTCTGAAAAAATTAAATTCCCATGATACAGGGGCAAGCCCTAATTTTATTTTAAAGGAATTAAATTCCTATAGTTCTGTGAGAATTAAATTCTCGTGCTTGCATTCCTTCTCTATGTTTTGGATCTGCATGGCAGGATCTCAACCCATTGAGAATTAAATTCTCAACCTTAAGGGGAGATGTGCACTTTGCAGATCCTCTATCAAAGAGAGAAGAAATATGTTCTTCTGTTTTTACATTATCAGAGTTAAACTCTGTTGAGAATTAAATTCTCTTTTTCTTTCAAGGAGCTTTACCCTTTCTTACCTAGGGTTTTTGCAGAAGATCCAAGTTCTCCAAGTATCGAAGCTCTCTTCCTTTTCTTTTTTTTTTCTTCTCTGCGTATGTATATCTCTGTATGTCTCTTGGCTCCTATTTATAGGAGAAGCAGCCGAATCAATCAGTTTTTGATGAATCTTCGTGAAAGATTTGATTTGCATCCATCATTCATTTTGGACCTTTAGATTGTTGGGTGAATTTTATTCACCATTGGATTTCAAATCCAGGGGTTTTTCCTTTGTTGTTTCGGTTAGATTTAAAGGGGAAATCTTTCCAAACCCGAGATTTTCCCATAGATAGATCACCTCTGAATCTTTAATTCGATTGGTTCCAGATAGTTGCTTTCCTTTGGAAAGATTTGAATCTCTCTCAGAATTTAATTCTGTTGACAAAATGGGCTTTGAAAGCCGGTCACGTGTGACCACGTGACCCATGGTCACGTGTGAGCACGTGACCCCCTTTGGAATGAGCCTTTTCCTTTCATTTGCGCTCTGTCTTCTTAATGCTGCTTAAACGTCACGTGCTGCCACGTGACCCCTGGTCACGTGTGAGCACGTGACCCTTGTTTGAACTCTCTCTTTCCTTGGTTCAACTGGAGAACGAGTCTGCTGTCTTGAACGTCACGTGGCAACACGTGACCCTGGTCACGTGGAAGCACGTGACCTCTTCTGAAGCCTTTTCCTTGACTTGATCAGGGAACTGGTGTGCCTTTTGACGCTTGCATTTAAATGTCACGTGTCGCCACGTGACCCGGGTCACGTGGGAGCACGTGACTCTTTCTGAAGCCCATTTTCTTCAACGTAGTCAGGAAACTGAACTTGACTTGATGATGCTTTTAGGTGTCACGTGCCAACACGTGACCGCTAGTCACGTGTAAGCACGTGACCCTCTTCTGAAGCTTTTCCCAGAAGCTTTCCTGATTTTAAATCAGGAAACAAATGCCCCCACAGCGTTGTTCTCACGTGTCTGCACGTGAGTGCAACGCTGTCACCTCTTGTGACCGTTGGATTCCTCTAGGGATCTGGGGAGACGAAACGTTTTCATTGTCTTCTATAAATACCTCTGTCTCTTCATAGGAGCCTTCACTTTGTTCATCTTCTTCTTCTGAGAACTTCTTCTTTGAGAATTTAATTCTCGCTTTCAGAGCTTAGTTCTCTGTTTTAAAATATTTTCAGACTTTAACTCTGTTTTAAAGGGATTCTTCCTCCTCAGGTAATGGTAATCGAAGCACCTTCGTTTTGACAAAACTCTCTGGATTTTAAATCCAGATCAAGGGTTTCACAAAGAACCCATTTTTCTTCAAGTACTTTAACCAAAATATGAGACCACTTAACTTCCCGCTGTAGATCACTTAGGGTTCAGATGATCCCTTAGGGAGATGATGATGGTAGTTCAAACCCATGGAATTTAATTCCATTCAAAATGTTTCTGGGAATTTAATTCCCTTTTCTTAATAAGGAATTTTAATTCCAATGAAGAACTCGCTTCCTTCACACAGAGGCTTCCTGAGGTCTCTTGGCCCTAGGTTGTTCTTCCTGCAATTAATGCAATGGGGGCTTTGTAATGATGTCTTTTTGTGGGAATTTAATTCCTTTGATTTCGTTGGATTCACTGTAGAGCTCGAGACAGATCCTGTTGGGGGGATGTGCATGGTCATCATTCTTTATTAAATGGGGATATTCCCTTTGTTTTATTGTAACTATTTGGTCTCATTATTAATGAGCCGTCATCCGGATTCTGTGGGGCCCATGTGTTTTGTAGCCAATGGTCCCAGGAAACTTTGCTGTTGCTTTCTCCAACTAGTCTTCATGTTCATGCATGAATATATATCGCTAACTTTTCTTTTAACGGTCTCCCTTTATTGGATTTCAGGTGCGATGGCTTCTGTTCCATGCTTTCCCTTTTCTCGCTCGGAGGCCGCTTTTCCTCAGTCACCATCTGATGAGGAAGCGATGGCGATGATTCGGGCTCATGATCCGAACTGCACCAACCTTCTTCAGTGGGGATCTTGGTATAGTCAGATTATTCAGGGCCGCCGGAGCTTTCTTTGCGCGGTGCCAACGGAACCCACTTTCCCCTTTTTGCCGATGGATCCTCCAAGGACAGCTTTTGCTGTGGAAATGCCCAACTGGACTCCAACGGGGAGGCTTGAGCCTTCGACGACCGGTATTCCGAACCATCCGATTCCGGCCATAGACATCTTGGGGCGGCGTATCTGCCAGGGTGAGGCCCACCCGTGGGGGCAAATTTATAAGATAGGGCTCACTCCCCGGCATCCTACGGGCTATCTTCTCTGGGCTCGCTTCGTATCAGGCTCAACAAGCTCAGGCGGAGGCTCGTCTTTTGGAGATCTTGCGTCATGAAGCCGTGGTCCAGCAAAAGCAGGATGAGCTGACCAAGCTGCTGAATCGCCCGCCGGCTTGAAACATTTGTATCTTTTTCTTCCTTTTTGTACATACTCATGGATGAGAGTATTTTCTTTTTGTTTCTTTCATGAATTGTACTTTGCACCCATTTTGGTTTATGAATAAAAGATACATTTTTATTCTCAATGATGTGTCTCCTTTTCATTGAATGTATTCTGCGGATATTCTATCTTGATTTCCTTGCAGGACAGCAATGGCTCAGGACTCAGGGTTAAGATCTGCTTCCTAAGACTTTTGCATTTCACGAGCCACGAGGGTCTTATAAAGAGCTTTTCTCCCTACAGGTCGAGAGGATCCCATAGGTGTAAGTTCTTCTTAAAGATCGTGAGGATTCTTAAGCGGGTCTTCCCTTGAGAGTCGTAAGGATCTCGCAAGAGAGTTTTTCTTCCTTACAGGTCGTGAGGGCCTGCAAGTGTCGGATGTGATCACCCTTGTCCGTGTTTTACGGAGTCAGGGGTTTCTCAAGGTATCGTAGTTTAAAGACGTCACGGTCAAGGTTAAGGACCTCATAGTCCGTGGATTTAAGGACTCCACAGTCCGCTGTTAGTTTTAAGACATCACGGTCAAGGTTAAGGACCTCATAGTCCGTGGATTTAGGGACTCCACAGTCCGGTGTTTGGTTGCAGGGACCCGTCACCTCTTTGAAGACGCTGAGGAATTACAACGCCGGGCATCAAAGGAGTGAAGAGATGTACCCTTAAACCAAGGCAAAATCTGTAGGGAATCGGGGTGGTTGATCGTTAGTTTTAAGACATCACGGTCAAGGTTAAGGACGTCATAGTCCGTGGATTTTAAGGACTCCACAGTCCGGTATTTGCTCTGGATGCTTCACACGGGTTCACTGCCGTGCTTGGCGAGGACCAGGCTCCGCTCTGGACGTTTTCCACGGGGTCAAAGAGTGACATTATCCGCGTCCCACGTAACCAGGAATTTTGCACTAGGTGCCTCACACGGGTTCACTGCCGCGTTAGGCGAGGACTAGGCTCCGCTCTGGATGCTTTGCACGGGTTCACTGCCATGCTCTGCGAGGACCAGGATCCGCTCTGGACGTTTTCCACGGGGTCAAAGAGTGACGTTATCCGCGTTCCATGTGACCAGGAATTTTGCACTAGATGCTTCACACGGGTTCACTGCCGCGTTAGGCGAGGACTAGGCTCCGCTCTGGATGCTTTGCACGGGTTCACTGCCATGCTCTGCGAGGACCAGGATCCGCTCTGAACGTTTTCCACGGGGTCAAAGAGTGACATTATCCGCGTTCCACGTAACCAGGAATTTTGCACTAGATGCTTCACACGGGTTCACTGCCGCGTTAGGCGAGGACTAGGCTCCGCTCTGGATGCTTCGCATGGGTTCACTGCCATGCTCTGCGAGGACCAGGATCCGCTCTGGACGTTTTCCACGGGGTCAAAGAGTGACATTATCCGCGTTCCACGTGACCAGGAATTTTGCACTAGATGCTTCACACGGGTTCACTGCCGCGTTAGGCGAGGACTAGGCTCCGCTCTGGATGCTTCGCACGGGTTCACTGCCATGCTATGCGAGGACCAGGATCCGCTCTGGACGTTTTCCACAGGGTCAAAGAGTGACATTATCCGCGTTCCACGTAACCAGGAATTTTGCACTAGATGCTTCACACGGGTTCACTGCCGCGTTAGGCGAGGACTAGGCTCCGCTCTGGATGCTTCGCATGGGTTCACTGCCATGCTCTGCGAGGACCAGGATCCGCTCTGGACGTTTTCCACGGGGTCAAAGAGTGACATTATCCGCGTTCCATGTGACCAGGAATTTTGCACTAGATGCTTCACACGGGTTCACTGCCGCGTTAGGCGAGGACTAGGCTCCGCTCTGGATGCTTCGCACGGGTTCACTGCCATGCTCTGCGAGGACCAGGATCCGCTCTGGACGTTTTCCACGGGGTCAAAGAGTGACATTATCCGCGTTCCACGTAACCAGGAATTTTATCGATTGTATCCGCATTTCACGGAATGGAGGTTTGACTCTTGGTGATACGTATATCACCGATCCATGGAACTGGGGGTTGCCGCTGTTCCATTTCGCTTGATGTTGTGTCTGCTGCGTCGAGATGATCTCCAGGTTATTTGTGAACCGTCGAGATTTGGCTTCCTCTCATGATGAAACCTGGGGGAGGAGTACGGCTCCTTCTTTGTTTGCGCCCCTGGATTGTATACAGGGATTGATGTAGCATCACCTGTAGGGCAAAAAGGTTTCATTTTTCCATCATTTCTTTTATTCTTTCCGCGATGCTCTATCATTTCAGCTTTTTATATCGCGAAGGTCGCGATTGCCCAATCATTTCGGCTATTTTTCGCGGTGCCCAATCATTTCGGCTATTTGTTTTATTTTTACTTGCTGCTTTTTATTGCGAGTTGCCCCATCATTTCGGCTATTTTTCATGCATACATTTTTACTTGCTGCTTTTTATTGCAAGTTGCCCCATCATTTCGGCTATTTCGTAGGCATGTGTGGCCTGCTAGCTTTTTCGCCGCAAGCTCGGATTTTGGACACCGATTTCGGCATCAGCATCGCTGCAACTGGGATGTTGCCAGGAGCGAATCATCATTTGCCATGAAAGAACTTGGGATTTGATACCGGTTTAGGCATCAGCATCGCTGCAACTGGAATATTGCCAGGAGCGAATCATCATTTGCCTCTATCGATGTTGAACAAAGGTGGCTTAGCAAACAGGGTTAAGGTCCTGTCGACTAAGGCTTTTGACTTCATGAGCCGTAAGGGTCTCACAAAGGTATTTCTCCCTACAAGTCGTGAGGATCTTGCAGATGTATTTTCTCCTTAGGGATCGTGAGGATTCCTAAGTGTATGTTCCTCTGTAAGTCGTAAGGATCCTACAAGAGGGTTTTCTCCTTATGGGTCGAGGGGACCTACAAGGGTTGGACTTTGCTGGGGAAATGTTTATTCGCGCCCGTGGATTGTATACAAGGGTCAGTATTGAGCCTCTTGTAGGACAACATCGGAGGTTGTGGAGGATTTGCTTAAGAACAGGTTTGGGTTTCTGTAACTTAAGACTTTCAAATCTCATGGGCCGTGAGGGTCCCACAAGAGAATTCTCCTTACGAGTCGTGAGGATCTCGTAAGTGTATTTTCTCCTTAGGAATTGTGAGGATCCCTAAGTGTGTTTCTCCTTTGTGAGTCGTAAGGATCTCACGCAGGTGGTTTCTCCTTACAAGGTCGAGAGGACCCTACAAGTGTCTTTCAACGAGGTTGCGCCCTTTCGGGTTTTCACAAACACTCGCCGGCAGCCCTGCTGTTTTTACTCACGGAGCCCTTTCGGGTTTTCATCCGTGCCCATTTTGCTTATGGACGTACCGTTTTTTTTTTATTCTTTTTCATATATTTTTTTTTATTTTTCTTTTTTCTCTTCTTTTTTTTTATCTCGTCAGCCTAAAGATGCTGCGGTAGTAGTTTTAGGGACGTTTCGGTCCGTCGTTAGTTTAAGGACGTTTCGGTCCGTTATTAGTTTAAGGACATTTCGGTCCGTCGATAGTTTAAGGACATTTCGGTCCGCCGTTAGTTTAAGGACGTTTCGGTCCGCCGTTAGTTTAAGGACGTTTCGGTCCGCCATTAGTTTAAGGACGTTTCGGTCCGCCGTTAGTTTAAGGACGTTTCGGTCCGTCGTTATGGGAAGACCGGCTGCTGCTTGTAAAGTCTGAGCCTAGGAAGACAGTGAGCGGACATAGTCGTCGTCATCTATCATTGACCTCGGCTGTGGCTCATTAAGCATAGTACTTCTTTAAGAAGCGGCCGTTTATTGGCCTGAAAGGCCTTTCACCGTGCATGTCCACGAGTAGGTAGGCTCCACCCTGGTAGACCTTGTCTATGATGTACGGGCCTTCATAGTTTGGCTCAAATTTTCCTCGCTTGGCACGATTGGGGATCATAGGTCTTTTGACCACTAGTACGAGTTCGCCTTGGCGGAATGTCCTCGGCCTGGTCAATCTTTCGTATGAGCGCGTCATCTTTGCTTTGTAGGCCTCTAGATGTTGTTGCGCTATGAGCCGGGTTTCATCGAGGGCATCAAGCTCCTCAAGCCAAAGGTGAGCATTTTCTTCGCTCGTCAGCTCGTGGTGGACTGCTACTCGTAGAGAGGGTAACTCTATCTCGAGAGGGAGCACTGCTTCCGTCCTAAATACCAACGCGTACGGCGTTGTGTTCGTGGCCGTCTTGAATGTAGTTCGATAAGCCCAAAGGGCTTCTTGCAGCCTTTCGTGCCAGTCTCTCTTATTCCTGGAAACGGTCTTTTTTATGATCTTCGTCAAGGTCTTATTGAAGGCCTCGGCCAGACCGTTAGCTCGTGGATTGTAAACCGAAGAATATCTCCAGTCTATATTGTGCTGCTGTGCGAAGCGGCTAATCTTATGGCTTCGGTAGGCCGGCCCGTTATCGGAGATAATCCGCCGTGGAGTTCCGAACCGATAGATGACGTGCGTCTTGAAGAAATGGAGGATATTCTCCGTCTTCACTTCCCTCAGTGGCACTGCTTCTGCCCATTTGGAGAAGTAATCAGTTGTCGCCAGAATAAAACGGTGTCCCCGGGATGATGCTGGCTCAATGGGGCCGACTATGTCAGTCCTCCACATTTCGAATGGCCAACTAGCCAGCGTCGGGTGTAGTGGATTCGGATGTTGGTGGATGAAGTCTCCATGAATCTGGCATGAGTGGCATTGCTTCGCATACTCGAGGCAGTCCTGGATCATCATGGGCCTGTAGTAACCCATCCGTTTAATTTTTAACTTCATCTTTGGGCCTGCTTGGTGAGAACCGCAAAGTCCATCATGAACTTCCTGAATGACTCTTTCTGCTTCGTCAGGTCCTAAGCATCTCAGCCATAGAGAATCAAACGATCTCTTGTATAGAATATCGTTGACAAAAGCGAAAGATAAAGCTCGTTTCATGAGCTGATGTCTTGAGGACGCTTCTTCGGGCATTCGGTGGGACTTAAAGTAGTCTATGAAGACTTCCCTCCAGTCTTCGGCCTTCTCATGGTCTTTTATTTGTAGGGTCGTCTGCTCAGTCGTTCCCTTTTCTTCGCATGATTCCGGAGATATTTCTGCCGTGGCGAGCACTCGACGGCTTTGTACCACGATTCTGACGTCATCGAGGTTCTCGTCAGCCAGTTCTTTAGCAAGTTTAGCCAACGCGTCTGCTTTGCTGTTTTCCGCGCGCGGTATGTTCTCCAAAGTATAGGAGGGAATTTGTGTCAATAGTTGTTGCACCCTTTCGCCGTACTTCACCAACTCCGGCTTGCACGTTTGGTAGTCACCATTTACTTGACTAACGACCAGCTGAGAATCCCCGTATATGAGGAGGTCTTCAATTCCCATGTCGATGGCGATCTCGAGGCCTGCTATCAGAGCTTCGTATTCGGCTTCATTGTTTGTCCTCGGTTCTGTTAAGGAGAAGGCGAAGCGCATTATCCCTCCTTGTGGAGTTGCAAAGATAAGACCTATCCCTGATTTGATCATTGGGACACCTTGTTTCTGTTTCTTTATGGAGGATGCTCCATCGAAATAGAGTTCCCATCGGGCACTTCCGCCGCTAATCGCATCAAATGCATGCTCGTCCGGCAAATCACAGTTCAGAGGAGAATCGGCCGGTATCGGGTGCTCGGCGAGGAAGTCGGCAATGGCCTGGCCTTTCACTGCCTTGAGAGGTCGATATGTTATCGAGAACTCCATCAAGAGCAGGGCCCATCTAGCGAGTCGTCCCGTCAATATGGCTTTTGACATCAAGTATTTAAGAGGGTCCACCTTCGAAATAAGACGGACTTCATGTGCTAATGCGTAATGTCTAAGCTTTGTTATTGCGAAGATCAACGCCAGGCAGTGCTTTTCAATGGGGGAATAGTTGCTTTCTGCCCCCAGCAGCACTCGACTTAAGTAGTAAAGTGCTCTTTCTTTCCCCTGATCGTTCTCTTGTGCCCATAATGCGCCCAAAGAACCTTCGAGGGCGGCCGTGTAAAGAATGAGAGGCTTTCCCTTCACTGGAGCAGCCAACACCGGAGGGTTCTGCAGGTACTGCTTGATCTCGTCTAGTGCACCTTGACATTTGTGATCCCAAACGAATGGAGTTCTCTTTTTCATCAGGTGGCTGTAAGGACGGCATTTGCCCGAAAGATTAGCGATAAACCGCCGGATGTATGCGAGCTTCCCTTGGAGAGACCGCAACTGCTTGAGGGTTCTTGGCGGAGGCATTTCCATGATCGCCTTAATCTTTGACGGATCTATTTCAATACCTCGGTGTCGAACGATGAATCCCAGAAATTTGCCCGAGGAGACTCCAAACGCGCATTTGAGGGGATTCATTTTCAAATTATATTGCCGAAGGCGTCGAAATACAGTCTCCAGATGCTTTAAATGATCTTCGTATGACATGCTCTTTACTACGAGGTCGTCGATATAGCACTCGACGACGTCGTGTATGAGGTCATCAAAGATCTTTGTCATGGCCCTTTGATAGGTAGCGCCAGCGTTCTTAAGACCAAAGGGCATAACCCTATAGCAAAATATAGCCAAAGGGGTCCGGAAAGCGGTGTGCTTCTGGTCTTCGGGATGCATTTTTATCTGATTGTATCTTGATGAACCGTCCATAAAGGAGAAAACCTCGTGAGTGGACGTGTTATCTATCATTAGCTCGGTTACCGGCACCGGGAAATCGTCCTTTGGACAGGCTTTATTGAGATCCCTGAAATCCACGCATATGCGTACCGTCCCATTCTTCTTCATTACCGGGACGATATTGGCGATCCAGTCGGGGTATTGGACTTCTTGGATAAATCCAGAATCGATCAACTTCTTGACTTCGGCGTTGATGCTCATTTCAAGCTCGAGTCGCATCCTCCTTGGCGCCTGCTTGACTGGCTTGATATCTGGGGATATTGCTAGTCTATGCACAGCAATCTCCGGATCCAATCCTGGCATCTCGGAGTAGTTCCACGCGAAGCAATTTTTATGCCGTAGAAGCTCGTTCTTTAACGCAGCCACCTTTTCTTCGGATAACAGCTCGCTGACAAATGTCGGTCGCGGGTCGTCTGCCGATCCCAACTCAATCTTCTTGAGGTTATCTGCAGTAGTATGTATACCATCTTCCAGTTCTTTCGGAGCGGGCGGAAATTCCGAGATCACCTCATCATCGCTGTTCTCAAAGCACCGGTAAAGGTCATCTACGTTCTCGGGCTCTTTTCCTAATATCGTAATCGTATAACAAGTGCGAACTCGCTCCCTGGACTGAGGTGGACCCGGTTCTGCTCTTGCGGCCTTGGGCTCATGCTTTTGCGGTGGCGTCACATTCCAGCCGTCGGATAAAGCGAATCTGCCCCGTCGGTACTGGTCCTCGACCCAGTTCTTGAAGGTGAAGCAGTCTTCGGTAGGATGTCCTATGGCTCGGTGATAAGAGCAATAACTCAGATGAGAAGCCTTATTAGCTTGCTCAGGATGTCTGGACTCTGGAAGCGTGATCATTTGATGTTTTATGGCGAGGTTAAGTAACCTCCCCGTTTTGTCTCGGGGGAAGGAGTACGCTCGACTCATCTTCTTCATGAGGGACAAACCCGAGCCGCTTCTTGATTTATTTCCGTCTCTGCGTCGGGCCTTTCGTACAACGGATTGACGAGGATAAGCGTCTTTGTCTTTTGCAGCACGTTGAGATAGACGTTGCGTCATGGCCTTCTCGTAGATGGCCATTTCGCGGTTGTGGTCTTCCCGAGCTTCCTGACCCATTTTCCTGATAGGCTTGCCCACTCGCTCTTCAAACGACGGACTCGGCGCTTTAATTGCGGGGTCTAGTTTTGATGGGTGGTTGGCATCTCCTGACAGGGCGTCCTCCTCTTCATCAAAGGTATATATAGCGTAGCTATTGTGAGCCCGTTCCCGTTTTCCGGCTCTTGCGTATCCAAGCCCGAGTGTTTCCATCTTCCCGTTGGGCAATTTGCGTTGAGTCCCGGGGACATCCCAAATCCTGTTGTAGAACCGCGCCTGCCGAACGGTCTGTTCTAAAGATACTCCTTGGCGCTTCAATAGCTTCTTTAATCCATTTGTATAGTATCTGGGCAGACGGATGGGTTGGAGCCTGTCAAGCGTAGCATCCGTGCCGTGCCAGATCTCTTTCTCTATTTTCGACTCTGAGGATCGGTAGAATAGGATCACCTTCTCGCCCCTTCGCCTGGGAGGGACATAAAATGTTTGCAGGTCCTGTACATTGTGAGCCTGAAGCGCGTCGAGATCCTTGTAGTGTTCTCGCGGTACCATGGTGATTTGCAAACTATGGTCATCGCCAGGGGGTGCTTGTATTGACAACCGATTGGAGAACACAGCATTAACTTCATCTTCTGAATCACTTCCGAAGACCAACACGGGGGCGGGCGTCCCCAGGTTATTGCGTTGAGATGGCCCTGCATAAACTATCTCTTCCTCTTCTTCGGTATCGCTCCCGAAAATCGGGATGGTGGCGGCGGTTTTGTTCCCCAGATTGCGACTCCTTTCTGTATCCTCGAAATCTGGCAAAAAGTACTTCGCATCTTCGTATTTGCGGACTTCGTTCACGGAAAATGGGTTTAACTCACCTGTTACGGTATACTCGAAACCATCCTTAAAGTACTTCATACACTGATGTTGTGTAGAAGGGATGATATTGTACTCGTGTAGCCAAGGACGGCCGAGTAAGGCGTTGTAGCAGGTCTTGGCGTCAATGACATGGAATTTGATGTCTGTGACGAGAAGTCCAAAGCGTAATGTTAATATCACAGATCCGAGAGTCCGTGACGATTGTGAATCGAAACCGGAGATAGTGATTTTGTCACGAGCGAGGTGTTGCACGCTCATGCAGATTTCCTTCAACACCCGAACATTAAGGAGGTTGACGGAGGATCCATTATCCACCAGGATCTTGCCTATCTTGATATCATGGCAGTATCCGGAGACGTATAGGGGACGGTTGTGGTCGCACGTCCCGAGAAGGAGGTCTTCATCACCGAAAGTGATATCGGCTGTATGCACTTCCTCCAGTTCATCCTTCATCTTTTCAGTGGCGAGGAAGGCTTGGAATTGCTCAGGTTCTTGTAACGCCTTAATTAGTGAGTCTCGCGCTTCTTTTGATAATAGGAGGGCATCGAGAATGCTAAGCTGAGAAGGTAGCTTCCTTAGGTGCGCGAGGATGTTATAGTCCACTTTACTCTTCCTATGAGGGTCTTTGGCAGCCAGCTCCCTCATGACTTGGTCATCTAAAGTGATATCTTCAGTGACCTTTTCCTTTCCCTTATCCCTTCTATTCCCGGGCCCGAGATTCTTTTCTGGGAGTGTGCGATTGCGCAGCTGAATGTTCTCGCAGGCCTCCGATCCTTCTTCTTTCCCCAAAACGGATTCTTTAAAGAGACGGCCCAGAGCCATTTCTTCATCAGAGTCGCTCCCAAAGGTGAGAACTTGTGACCCCCTGGCGTTAACCATGTAACAGTTGCCAGTCGTTCTGTTGTGCCCATCGACAGTCCTTCTTCGCTCCCGACGGATCTTGCATTTCATGCGCTTAACATGTTGCCGACGAGCGACATATCCTTGCCACCATATCTTAAAGGCGTCGCACTCCTCCGTGGGGTGTGAGATTTTCTGGTGATATGCGCAATAATCAGGGTGCCTCTCCACCCCATCGTGTGTGTTTCCTTCCGAGGGCGGTAGCTTCATCCCCAGTGACATGGCTTTGGCAAACCTTTTTCTCGTCTTGAATATCTTCTTGTTTACTTCGGATGCCTTTCGCTCTGGTAGTTCAACTCTTTCGTTCAGCTGCCCGCATTTGGCTCCTTCAGATGTGGCCATCTCACACTCCTGGTCCGCTTTACATTTTAGACGAATCTCGTCTAGAAAAGCGTCGATCATTTCATCTGTTGGCCATGCACGCTCTGGTACAGGCTCTGTCTCCATCTTTTCAATGCCAGGAGTTTTCCCATCATCGGTAAACGAGTGGGAGATTACGTTACAACTCGCCACATATCCTTCGGATTCATCCGACGAGCTTTCTCCATCATCTTCTTCTTGAAAGATGTGGTTGAGGAACTCTCGCAGTGTGACAGGGGTTCGCGCCTTTTGATTGTACTCTTCCAACGCGTCGATTTGCTTCTGCAAGTTCGTGTGTTCGTTTTCAAGCTTCACGGGCTTCTTGGATTTCCTCTTCTTTTTCTTCGAGGATTTCGACGGTTGGGCGTGAGTATTTGGGCCATTATCGCGAGTCTTCGTAGTCGGGCGGGGCTTCAACATCCCTTTGATAATTTGAGGTTCAAGAGGGTCCTTCCATTCGATCGCAGGGCACGCATGAAGGTCTCTCAGCATTCTTCTGGTTTTAGTTGATAGCACGACCTCCCATGGAGCTTCTTCAATAAAAGAACATGTTGCCCCCGGTGTATCCGCTTTCCTAGGAGCATGCGGCTGTGGGGGGTTCACCTTCCACTTTTCGGACAGTACAAACTTCCCCTGGAGGTACTGGTCTTCAATCCATCCTTTGAAGACGAAGCAATCTTCAATCGGATGGCCTACCGTTTGATGGTAAGGGCAATAGTTAGGGTTATTCACTTCGGTGGGTTGCGGCGGTCGCCTTGGATTTGGCAGGTTTATAAGTCTGTTGCGTATTGCCAGCTCGAATAGCCGTTTCGTCTTGTCCCGTGGGAACGAGTAGGGACGCTTCATCTTCTCATTATAATACCGACGCCTTTCCTCGAGTTGATCTGCCGGTTTCGGGGCGTTAGGTTGCTGCTGGGCATTCGCAACAAAGGTTGCCCTCCCTTTACCCTTGTCATTCTGAGGTTCCGACTTCGGGGGAGGCGGTCTATGACCCATCTGGTCCATCTGAGCCAACTTGTCGATTAAAGCCTGGAATGTGGTTGGCTTAAAGAACATCATAAACTGGGAGATAGTTGCGTGAGGGTCTAGAGTTCCCACGAACATGCCCACCGCAGGTGCTTCCTCAATGCGTTGCTCACATCTCGACCACAAGTTCCGCCAGCGTATAGCGTACTGGACCCAGGTTTTGCCCGGTTTTACCCTGGCGTTAATCAGTGCAGTTATTGGAGTGCGTTCGCTGGCACTTGCGAATCGCTGAGTGAACAACAGCTCCATTTCAGCGAACGTTTTGATAGAATCGTTCGGGAGTTCCGAATACCATTCGAACGCGGTTTCTGATAAGCTGCCCACGAACTGGCGGAGCAACAGTTTATCATCACCGCCGGTGTTACCGCAGAGGGCCCGGAACTGGGCGACATGCTGATGGGGATTGTCGGTCCTCTTATACACGTGGAATTTTGGTATCGTATAGCCTTGCGGGTATTTGATTTGGTCGTACCAGCTCGGATACGGCCGCCCCGTTTTCACGACTTGACCAGCTGCCTCAGTCGCGTGATGAACCCGGATTTGCTGGGCTATGTAGTCAGCCAAGTCAGCCTTAGAGATTGCCTCCTCCTTGGCCGTTGAGAGGGCTGGTGGTGGATTTGACGTTTCTCCTCGGTCGTCTTCAAGAACGATTGGGGGATCCTCGGCGGGTAAGTTCTGCTGGATCATCATTCCTATCAAATCTTGGAAGAGAAGGCCCATCCGTTGTATGTTGGCCGCTTGTTCAGCAGCCTCTTTGTCCCTTTTCTCCAGTGTCCGGCGAAGGAATTCAGCATCGGTTTCTTCCTCCCGGCGTGCGTCTGAGGACGTTTCTGGGTTTTCTTTTGGCCCGGTGAGCGCGGCCATAGCATTCATCATTTCTTGAAGCTTTTGTTGCTGCTCTTGAGCCTTCGTCACGGATCGGGTTAGCGGTCGGTGGCCCGTAGAAGTGCGGCTTTCCTCTTTTCCAGAGGCCATGTAAACAGTGTGCACCACCATACCCCCAGACTTAGGGCGTCTGGGCTCAGTGCTTTTAGCCGTCGTTGCATGCTGTGGGGTTTTCTCTGGCCTCCTCCTTTTATGAGCCATGGAGGTTGAGGGGGCCGTTGAGGTGGGCGTCCAGACAGCCTTTTGGGGTTTAGCCTGGTGACCAGCTTCCGGTTGGATTTTCAGCTTCTTGTGCTGGCGGGAGAAGTTTGGATCGATGATCGAGTCCCGGGCCTGCCGCCAAACCTTATAGATTTTGGAAGACAGCCGTTGAGGAGATCGGGGTTGTTCGGGTTTTATTTCGACAACCTTTTTTAATGAGGGAGGAGACCTCTTCAGCACTGCCGTAGGAGAATTCCTTCGCACCTTATTTAGCATTTCAAAGCTGTTCCCAGTTGGAACAGCAGCATTAACCTCTGCCACCGGGGCCGATGGAGTCAACCCGGAGGGGGAGTTGCCCCCAGCCTTCCTTACTCGGCGCCAATGGCGACGTCGAGCGTGTCGAGCGGACGGTGTAGGGTCAGCGGTAAGAATGGTTTCGTCTTGCCCCCTGTCTGGGTGGGGGGTCGCAGTTGGTATTAGCCTGTCAAAGACCGATGTCCTTTGGGCAGTAGGAGCGGGAGCTGAAGCCGTTAATCTTGTAAAGACCGACCTTTTGGCCGGAGAAGCTGCCTTGACGACTTCGGGGGCAGGAGCGGGCACCTTCTTAGAAGCAGCCTTCTCTGAGATTGTAGGTCCCATGATGGGTTCGCAGGATTTCTGGCCCAATCTAGAGAAGACCGAGGCGTTGACGTTGGGCGACTCGTTGAGAGGAGCCGCGGCAGGGGTAAGACGATGAAAGACCGACTTCTTGAGAGCTTCCGTTGTCAGCGCTGGAGCGGTGAAGTTTGTCGGTGGGAGCATGGTCCCAAAGAACAATCCTGTGGTGGCGTGAGTGACCTGTTCCACGGGCATTGTGAATAGCGAAGCAGCTTGGGGTCCGTAGGCTATACCTCTTGGCGAGGCAGAGTGTTGGTTGCAATTGCAGTGTGAGCAGTTGGAGAATTTCATGGAAGTAGGAGCCATCGATCCTTTGTTTTCCGCAATAAGCAAGACGCCAATTCTTAGTATCTTGAAACCCAAGGGCAACCATTGGCGAACCGCGATTGGTTCGCGAGTCACGACACACGAAGTGTGGAGTGGAAAGAGGAAAAGGTCCTATCGGGCGTGCCAGAATCTATTCCCTCCGAAAGACGGCGCACAAGACTGCGGTGTCTTGGCACTGAGATTCGGGGCAGATGCTAATTGGTGCTATCCGTTCACCTCTCCGAAGATGCCAAGTTGATTTATGGCACCATGTATCGAAGGTTTAAACGGATGCGTCCGATGTAGCAGACTTCGTCAGATTCCCCCTCGCTTGAGGGGTTTTTTTTTTTTGATTGTGGGGACGCTCTTCCCTGCAGGCGCAAGCCCCTGCAGTTAATTACGCTACCGCATTGCGGTAACAACTTTCTCCTTCTCCAGCTGGTCACTTCGTGTCGTGGGTGTTTGTTTTGTGTTTTGTTGCCCGTGGATTGTTTACGGAGACTGAGTTATGTCGTCGCCCGTAGGGCGTGGACTAGTCCAAATCCGTATTATCTTAGATTTGGGTTTGGGGGTTTGGTTCGAGGATACGTCAGCCATACTTGGGGCTAAGATCAACTCAAACGTTTGTTAAGGATACGTTAGTCTAACTTTGTGACTAAGATCAACTTAACGGGATCGTTTAGATCCGATAAAGGAGTGTTTGGACTCCATTGTTCCAGTTTAGGGACCTAGAGGTCCAACGTATGTATGGCCGTCAGGACCCGTCAGCACTCTGACGACGTTGAAGAATTACAACGACGGATGTCAGAGGAGTTCAAAGATGTACCCTTGAGCCAGAGTTAATTGGGGGGATTTATAGTCCACTCTGTTTGAAGGTTTAAGGATACGTTAGCCATCTTTGAGGCTAAGATCAACTTAAACGGGACCGTTTAGATCCGATAAAGGAGTGTTTGGACTCCATTGTTCCAGTTTAGGGACCTAGAGGTCCAACGTATGTATGGCCGTCAGGACCCGTCACCTCTCTGACGACGTTGAAGAATTACAACGACGGATGTCAGAGGAGTTCAGAGATGTACCCTTGAGCCAGAGTTAATTGGGGGGATTTATAGTCCACTCTGTTTGAAGGTTTAAGGATACGTTAGCCATCTTTGAGGCAAAGATCAACTTAAACGGGACCGTTTAGATCCGACAAAAGAGCATGCGGGGCTCTATTGTTCTAGTTTAAGGACATTGCGGTCCATGGGTAGTTTAAGGACATTGCGGTCCATGGGTAGTTTAAGGACATTGCGGTCCATGGGTAGTTTAAGGACATTGCGGTCTATTGTTAGTTTTAAGACATCTCGGTCAAGGTTAAGGACGTCGTAGTCCATGGGCTTAAGGACCCCACAGTCCATTGTTAGTTTTAAGACATCTCGGTCAAGGTTAAGGACGTCGTAGTCCATGGGTTTAAGGACCCCACAGTCCATTATGTGCTCTGGATGCTTCACGCGGGTTCACTGCCGTGCTCTGCGAGGACCAGGCTCCGCTCTGGACGTTTTCCACGGGGTCAAAGAGTGACATTATCCGCGTTCCACGTAACCAGGAATTTGCATTAAACACGGGTTTAAGGACCCCGCAGTCCGTATCAATGTGTGGTCGTCGGGACCCGTCACCTCTTTGAAGACATTGAGGGATTACAATGCCAAGTATCAAAGGAGTGAAGAGATGTACCCTAGAACCGGAGTGGATTAAATAGTCCTTGGCCCAATTTGGGGTCAAGACGAATTAATTGTGTTATGAGTCCATTGGCCCAGTTAATCACAAATTGAGGACTTATGGCCATCTTGGGCTAAGTCCAATCAGGAGAGGCTTTGCCTCCATCCATTTAGTCAATTGGGCCGAAGCCTAGTGTTAAACACTACAGAGCAATCAGTGTTGAACACTGGGAATGAGGTTGACAAGTTAGTGTTTAACACTAAGAGATAATTGGTGTTAAACACCAGCAAAAAGGCTTTTCAAATTAGTGTTAAATACTAAACAGATCAGTGTTGAACACTGCAAATAAAGCTTTTTAATTAGTGTTGAACACTAAGGCCCAACAGTGTTTTAACACTGGGTTCGAGAGTTTCAATTTAGTGTTAAACACTAAGACAAGAGGGGTCACGTGGCAGCACGTGAGAGCGCCCTCCCTTCATTTATTCTGCTGAGATTATCGCGTCTTTCAGAGTATCACGTGCCATCACGTGATGGGCATTCAAATGCCTATGTATTAGAGCTTCTGCCAAGGGTCACGTGGATCACGTGGGGTGCTGCCTCAAAGGGACATTCTGTAGATCTCTTGGGGGGTCACGTGATGACACGTGACCCTGCCTCTATGTATTTTGTTTAGAGGCTTTGTTAATCTTTTTTCAGGAATTAAATTCCTCGAGCTGTAAATTTCAGAGGAATTAAATTCCTACTTCCTTTCGAAGACTTATATTCTGGGATAGAGTTTAACTCTGAATTTTCTGTAGGAATTAAATTCCTCATATATGTGAAGAACCAAATAGGGTTAAACCCTAACAAAGCTTTTTTAAGGAGTTTAAACTTCCATCCTCTGTTAAATTATGATTAAGGGAATTAAATTCCCGCTGCTGCAACAGAACTAGGTTCTTAATTAGGGTTAAACCCTGTTTCTTTTTATTCTGAAGGAATTAAATTCCCATGATACAGGGGCAAGCCCTAATTTTATTTTAAAGGAATTAAATTCCTATAGTTCTGTGAGAATTAAATTCTCGTGCTTGCATTCCTTCTCTATGTTTTGGATCTGCATGGCAGGATCTCAACCCATTGAGAATTAAATTCTCAACCTTAAGGGGAGATGTGCACTTTGCAGATCCTCTATCAAAGAGAGAAGAAATATGTTCTTCTGTTTTTACATTATCAGAGTTAAACTCTGTTGAGAATTAAATTCTCTTTTTCTTTCAAGGAGCTTTACCCTTTCTTACCTAGGGTTTTTGCAGAAGATCCAAGTTCTCCAAGTATCGAAGCTCTCTTCCTTTTCTTTTTTTTTTTCTTCTCTGCGTATGTATATCTTTGTATGTCTCTTGGCTCCTATTTATAGGAGAAGCAGCCGAATCAATCAGTTTTTGATGAATCTTCGTGAAAGATTTGATTTGCATCCATCATTCATTTTGGACCTTTAGATTGTTGGGTGAATTTTATTCACCATTGGATTTCAAATCCAGGGGTTTTTCCTTTGTTGTTTCGGTTAGATTTAAAGGGGAAATCTTTCCAAACCCGAGATTTTCCCATAGATAGATCACCTCTGAATCTTTAATTCGATTGGTTCCAGATAGTTGCTTTCCTTTGGAAAGATTTGAATCTCTCTCAGAATTTAATTCTGTTGACAAAATGGGCTTTGAAAGCCGGTCACGTGTGACCACGTGACCCATGGTCACGTGTGAGCACGTGACCCCCTTTGGAATGAGCCTTTTCCTTTCTATTGTGCTCTGTCTTCTTATTGCTGCTTAAACGTCACGTGCTGCCACGTGACCCCTGGTCACATGTGAGCACGTGACCCTTGTTTGAACTCTCTCTTTCCTTGGTTCAACTGGAGAACGAGTCTGCTGTCTTGAACGTCACGTGGCAACATGTGACCCTGGTCACGTGGAAGCACGTGACCTCTTCTGAAGCCTTTTCCTTGACTTGATCAGGGAACTGGTGTGCCTTTTGACGCTTGCATTTAAATGTCACGTGTCGCCACGTGACCCGGGTCACGTGTCGCCACGTGATCCGGGTCACGTGTCGCCACGTGACCCGGGTCACGTGGGAGCACGTGACTCTTTCTGAAGCCCATTTTCTTCAACGTAGTCAGGAAACTGAACTTGACTTGATGATGCTTTTAGGTGTCACGTGCCAACACGTGACCGCTAGTCACGTGTAAGCACGTGACCCTCTTCTGAAGCTTTTCCCAGAAGCTTTCCTGATTTGAAATCAGGAAACAAATGCCCCCACAGCGTTGTTCTCACGTGTCTGCACGTGAGTGCAACGCTGTCACCTCTTGTGACCGTTGGATTCCTCTAGGGATCTGGGGAGACGAAACGTTTTCATTGTCTTCTATAAATACCTCTGTCTCTTCATAGGAGCCTTCACTTTGTTCATCTTCTTCTTCTGAGAACTTCTTCTTTGAGAATTTAATTCTCGCTTTCAGAGCTTAGTTCTCTGTTTTAAAATATTTTCAGACTTTAACTCTGTTTTAAAGGGATTCTTCCTCCTCAGGTAATGGTAATCGAAGCACCTTCGTTTTGACAAAACTCTCTGGATTTTAAATCCAGATCAAGGGTTTCACAAAGAACCCATTTTTCTTCAAGTACTTTAACCAAAATATGAGACCACTTAACTTCCCGCTGTAGATCACTTAGGGTTCAGATGATCCCTTAGGGAGATGATGATGGTAGTTCAAACCCATGGAATTTAATTCCATTCAAAATGTTTCTGGGAATTTAATTCCCTTTTCTTAATAAGGAATTTTAATTCCAATGAAGAACTCGCTTCCTTCACACAGAGGCTTCCTGAGGTCTCTTGGCCCTAGGTTGTTCTTCCTGCAATTAATGCAATGGGGGCTTTGTAATGATGTCTTTTTGTGGGAATTTAATTCCTTTGATTTCGTTGGATTCACTGTAGAGCTCGAGACAGATCCTGTTGGGGGGATGTGCATGGTCATCATTCTTTATTAAATGGGGATATTCCCTTTGTTTTATTGTAACTATTTGGTCTCATTATTAATGAGCCGTCATCCGGATTCTATGGGGCCCATGTGTTTTGTAGCCAATGGTCCCAGGAAACTTTGCTGTTGCTTTCTCCAACTAGTCTTCATGTTCATGCATGAATATATATCGCTAACTTTTCTTTTAACGGTCTCCCTTTATTGGATTTCAGGTGCGATGGCTTCTGTTCCATGCTTTCCCTTTTCTCGCTCGGAGGCCGCTTTTCCTCAGTCACCATCTGATGAGGAAGCGATGGCGATGATTCGGGCTCATGATCCGAACTGCACCAACCTTCTTCAGTGGGGATCTTGGTATAGTCAGATTATTCAGGGCCGCCGGAGCTTTCTTTGCGCGGTGCCAACGGAACCCACTTTCCCCTTTTTGCCGATGGATCCTCCAAGGACAGCTTTTGCTGTGGAAATGCCCAACTGGACTCCAACGGGGAGGCTTGAGCCTTCGACGACCGGTATTCCGAACCATCCGATTCCGGCCATAGACATCTTGGGGCGGCGTATCTGCCAGGGTGAGGCCCACCCGTGGGGGCAAATTTATAAGATAGGGCTCACTCCCCGGCATCCTACGGGCTATCTTCTCTGGGCTCGCTTCGTATCAGGCTCAACAAGCTCAGGCGGAGGCTCGTCTTTTGGAGATCTTGCGTCATGAAGCCGTGGTCCAGCAAAAGCAGGATGAGCTGACCAAGCTGCTGAATCGCCCGCCGGCTTGAAACATTTGTATCTTTTTCTTCCTTTTTGTACATACTCATGGATGAGAGTATTTTCTTTTTGTTTCTTTCATGAATTGTACTTTGCACCCATTTTGGTTTATGAATAAAAGATACATTTTTATTCTCAATGATGTGTCTCCTTTTCATTGAATGTATTCTGCGGATATTCTATCTTGATTTCCTTGCAGGACAGCAATGGCTCAGGACTCAGGGTTAAGATCTGCTTCCTAAGACTTTTGCATTTCACGAGCCACGAGGGTCTTATAAAGAGCTTTTCTCCCTACAGGTCGAGAGGATCCCATAGGTGTAAGTTCTTCTTAAAGATCGTGAGGATTCTTAAGCGGGTCTTCCCTTGAGAGTCGTAAGGATCTCGCAAGAGAGTTTTTCTTCCTTACAGGTCGTGAGGGCCTGCAAGTGTCGGATGTGATCACCCTTGTCCGTGTTTTACGGAGTCAGGGGTTTCTCAAGGTATCGTAGTTTAAAGACGTCACGGTCAAGGTTAAGGACCTCATAGTCCGTGGATTTAAGGACTCCACAGTCCGCTGTTAGTTTTAAGACATCACGGTCAAGGTTAAGGACCTCATAGTCCGTGGATTTAGGGACTCCACAGTCCGGTGTTTGGTTGCAGGGACCCGTCACCTCTTTGAAGACGCTGAGGAATTACAACGCCGGGCATCAAAGGAGTGAAGAGATGTACCCTTAAACTAAGGCAAAATCTGTAGGGAATCGGGGTGGTTGATCGTTAGTTTTAAGACATCACGGTCAAGGTTAAGGACGTCATAGTCCGTGGATTTTAAGGACTCCACAGTCCGGTATTTGCTCTGGATGCTTCACACGGGTTCACTGCCGTTCTTGGCGAGGACCAGGCTCCGCTCTGGACGTTTTCCACGGGGTCAAAGAGTGACATTATCCGCGTCCCACGTAACCAGGAATTTTGCACTAGGTGCCTCACACGGGTTCACTGCCGCGTTAGGCGAGGACTAGGCTCCGCTCTGGATGCTTTGCACGGGTTCACTGCCATGCTCTGCGAGGACCAGGATCCGCTGTGGACGTTTTCCACGGGGTCAAAGAGTGACGTTATCCGCGTTCCACGTGATCAGGAATTTTGCACTAGATGCTTCACACGGGTTCACTGCCGCGTTAGGCGAGGACTAGGCTCCGCTCTGGATGCTTTGCACGGGTTCACTGCCATGCTCTGCGAGGACCAGGATCCGCTCTGGACATTTTCCACGGGGTCAAAGAGTGACATTATCCGCGTTCCACGTAACCAGGAATTTTGCACTAGATGCTTCACACGGGTTCACTGCCGCGTTAGGCGAGGACTAGGCTCCGCTCTGGATGCTTCGCATGGGTTCACTGCCATGCTCTGCGAGGACCAGGATCCACTCTGGACGTTTTCCACGGGGTCAAAGAGTGACATTATCCGCGTTCCACGTGACCAGGAATTTTGCACTAGATGCTTCACACGGGTTCACTGCCGCGTTAGGCGAGGACTAGGCTCCGCTCTGGATGCTTCGCACGGGTTCACTGCCATGCTCTGCGAGGACCAGGATCCGCTCTGGACGTTTTCCACAGGGTCAAAGAGTGACATTATCCGCGTTCCACGTAACCAGGAATTTTGCACTAGATGCTTCACACGGGTTCACTGCCGCGTTAGGCGAGGACTAGGCTCCGCTCTGGATGCTTCGCATGGGTTCACTGCCATGCTCTGCGAGGACCAGGATCCGCTCTGGACGTTTTCCACGGGGTCAAAGAGTGACATTATCCGCGTTCCATGTGACCAGGAATTTTGCACTAGATGCTTCACACGGGTTCACTGCCGCGTTAGGCGAGGACTAGGCTCCGCTCTGGATGCTTCGCACGGGTTCACTGCCATGCTCTGCGAGGACCAGGATCCGCTCTGGACGTTTTCCACGGGGTCAAAGAGTGACATTATCCGCGTTCCACGTAACCAGGAATTTTATCGATTGTATCCGCATTTCACGGAATGGAGGTTTGACTCTTGGTGATACGTATATCACCGATCCATGGAACTGGGGGTTGCCGCTGTTCCATTTCGCTTGATGTTGTGTCTGCTGCGTCGAGATGATCTCCAGGTTATTTGTGAACCGTCGAGATTTGGCTTCCTCTCATGATGAAACCTGGGGGAGGAGTACGGCTCCTTCTTTGTTTGCGCCCCTGGATTGTATACAGGGATTGATGTAGCATCACCTGTCGGGCAAAAAGGTTTCATTTTTCCATCATTTCTTTTATTCTTTCCGCGATGCTCTATCATTTCAGCTTTTTATATCGCGAAGGTCGCGATTGCCCAATCATTTCGGCTATTTTTCGCGGTGCCCAATCATTTCGGCTATTTGTTTTATTTTTACTTGCTGCTTTTTATTGCGAGTTGCCCCATCATTTCGGCTATTTTTCATGCATACATTTTTACTTGCTGCTTTTTATTGCAAGTTGCCCCATCATTTCGGCTATTTCGTAGGCATGTGTGGCCTGCTAGCTTTTTCGCCGCAAGCTCGGATTTTGGACACCGATTTCGGCATCAGCATCGCTGCAACTGGGATGTTGCCAGGAGCGAATCATCATTTGCCATGAAAGAACTTGGGATTTGATACCGGTTTAGGCATCAGCATCGCTGCAACTGGAATATTGCCAGGAGCGAATCATCATTTGCCTCTATCGATGTTGAACAAAGGTGGCTTAGCAAACAGGGTTAAGGTCCTGTCGACTAAGGCTTTTGACTTCATGAGCCGTAAGGGTCTCACAAAGGTATTTCTCCCTACAAGTCGTGAGGATCTTGCAGATGTATTTTCTCCTTAGGGATCGTGAGGATTCCTAAGTGTATGTTCCTCTGTAAGTCGTAAGGATCCTACAAGAGGGTTTTCTCCTTATGGGTCGAGGGGACCTACAAGGGTTGGACTTTGCTGGGGAAATGTTTATTCGCGCCCGTGGATTGTATACAAGGGTCAGTATTGAGCCTCTTGTAGGGCAACATCGGAGGTTGTGGAGGATTTGCTTAAGAACAGGTTTGGGTTTCTGTAACTTAAGACTTTCAAATCTCATGGGCCGTGAGGGTCCCACAAGAGAATTCTCCTTACGAGTCGTGAGGATCTCGTAAGTGTATTTTCTCCTTAGGAATTGTGAGGATCCCTAAGTGTGTTTCTCCTTTGTGAGTCGTAAGGATCTCACGCAGGTGGTTTCTCCTTACAAGGTCGAGAGGACCCTACAAGTGTCTTTCAACGAGGTTGCGCCCTTTCGGGTTTTCACAAACACTCGCCGGCAGCCCTGCTGTTTTTACTCACGGAGCCCTTTCGGGTTTTCATCCGTGCCCATTTTGCTAATGGACGTACCGTTTTTTTTTTTTTATATTCTTTTTCATATATTTTTTTTTTATTTTTCTTTTTTCTCTTTTTTTTTTTATCTCGTCAGCCTAAAGATGCTGCGGTAGTAGTTTTAGGGACGTTTCGGTCCGTCGTTAGTTTAAGGACGTTTCGGTCCGTTATTAGTTTAAGGACATTTCGGTCCGTCGATAGTTTAAGGACGTTTCGGTCCGCCGTTAGTTTAAGGACGTTTCGGTCCGCCGTTAGTTTAAGGACGTTTCGGTCCGTCGTTATGGGAAGACCGGCTGCTGCTTGTAAAGTCTGAGCCTAGGAAGACAGTGAGCGGACATAGTCATCGTCATCTATCATTGTCCCCGGCTGTGGCTCATTAAGCATAGTACTTCTTTAAGAAGCGGCCGTTTATTGGCCTGAAAGGCCTTTCACCGTGCATGTCCACGAGTAGGTAGGCTCCACCCTGGTAGACCTTGTCTATGATGTACGGGCCTTCATAGTTTGGCTCAAATTTTCCTCGCTTGGCACGATTGGGGATCATAGGTCTTTTGACCACTAGTACGAGTTCGCCTTGGCGGAATGTCCTCGGCCTGGTCAATCTTTCGTATGAGCGCGTCATCTTTGCTTTGTAGGCCTCTAGATGTTGTTGCGCTATGAGCCGGGTTTCATCGAGGGCATCAAGCTCCTCAAGCCGAAGGTGAGCATTTTCTTCGCTCGTCAGCTCGTGGTGGACTGCTACTCGTAGAGAGGGTAACTCTATCTCGAGAGGGAGCACTGCTTCCGTCCTAAATACCAACGCGTACGGCGTTGTGTTCGTGGCCGTCTTGAATGTAGTTCGATAAGCCCAAAGGGCTTCTTGCAGCCTTTCGTTCCAGTCTCTCTTATTCCTGGAAACGGTCTTTTTTATGATCTTCGTCAAGGTCTTATTGAAGGCCTCGGCCAGACCGTTAGCTCGTGGATTGTAAACCGAAGAATATCTCCAGTCTATATTGTGCTGCTGTGCGAAGCGGCTAATCTTATGGCTTCGGTAGGCCGGCCCGTTATCGGAGATAATCCGCCGTGGAGTTCCGAACCGATAGATGACGTGCGTCTTGAAGAAATGGAGGATATTCTCCGTCTTCACTTCCCTCAGTGGTACTGCTTCTGCCCATTTGGAGAAGTAATCAGTTGTCGCCAGAATAAAACGATGTCCCCGGGATGATGCTGGCTCAATGGGGCCGACTATATCAGTCCCCCACATTTCGAATGGCCAACTAGCCAGCGTCGGGTGCAGTGGATTCGGATGTTGGTGGATGAAGTCTCCATGAATCTGGCATGAGTGGCATTGCTTCGCATACTCGAGGCAGTCCTGGATCATCGTGGGCCTGTAGTAACCCATCCGTTTAATTTTTAACTTCATCTTTGGGCCTGCTTGGTGAGAACCGCAAAGTCCATCATGAACTTCCTGAATGACTCTTTCTGCTTCGTCAGGTCCTAAGCATCTCAGCCATAGAGAATCAAACGATCTCTTGTATAGAATATCGTTGACAAAAGCGAAAGATAAAGCTCGTTTCATGAGCTGATGTCTTGAGGACGCTTCTTCGGGCATTCGGTGGGACTTAAAGTAGTCTATGAAGACTTCCCTCCAGTCTTCGGCCTTCTCATGGTCTTTTATTTGTAGGGTCGTCTGCTCAGTCGTTCCCTTTTCTTCGCATGATTCCGGAGATATTTCTGCCGTGGCGAGCACTCGACGGCTTTGTACCACGATTCTGACGTCATCGAGGTTCTCGTCAGCCAGTTCTTTAGCAAGTTTAGCCAACGCGTCTGCTTTGCTGTTTTCCGCGCACGGTATGTTCTCCAAAGTATAAGAGGGAATTTGTGTCAATAGTTGTTGCACCCTTTCGCCGTACTTCACCAACTCCGGCTTGCACGTTTGGTAGTCACCATTTACTTGACTAACGACCAGCTGAGAATCCCCGTATATAAGGAGGTCTTCAATTCCCATGTCGATGGCGATCTCGAGGCCTGCTATCAGAGCTTCGTATTCGGCTTCATTGTTTGTCCTCGGTTCTGTTAAGGAGAAGGCGAAGCGCATTATCCCTCCTTGTGGAGTTGCAAAGATGAGACCTATCCCTGATTTGATCATTGGGACACCTTGTTTCTGTTTCTTTATGGAGGATGCTCCATCGAAATAGAGTTCCCATCGGGCGCTTTCGCCGCTAATCGCATCAAATGCATGCTCGTCCGGCAAATCACAGTTCAGAGGAGAATCGGCCGGTATCGGGTGCTCAGCGAGGAAGTCGGCAATGGCCTGGCCTTTCACTGCCTTGAGAGGTCGATATGTTATCGAGAACTCTATCAAGAGCAGGGCCCATCTAGCGAGTCGTCCCGTCAATATGGCTTTTGACATCAAGTATTTAAGAGGGTCCACCTTCGAAATAAGACGGACTTCATGTGCTAATGCGTAATGTCTAAGCTTTGTTATTGCGAAGATCAACGCCAGGCAGTGCTTTTCAATGGGGGAATAGTTGCTTTCTGCCCCCAGCAGCACTCGACTTAAGTAGTAAAGTGCTCTTTCTTTCCCCTGATCGTTCTCTTGTGCCCATAATGCGCCCAAAGAACCTTCGAGGGCGGCCGTGTAAAGAATGAGAGGCTTTCCCTTCACTGGAGCAGCCAACACCGGAGGGTTCTGCAGGTACTGCTTGATCTCGTCTAGTGCACCTTGACATTTGTGATCCCAAACGAATGGAGTTCCCTTTTTCATCAGGTGGCTGTAAGGACGGCATTTGCCCGAAAGATTAGCGATAAACCGCCGGATGTATGCGAGCTTCCCTTGGAGAGACCGCAACTGCTTGAGGGTTCTTGGCGGAGGCATTTCCATGATCGCCTTAATCTTTGACGGATCTATTTCAATACCTCGGTGTCGAACGATGAATCCCAGAAATTTGCCCGAGGAGACTCCAAACGCGCATTTGAGGGGATTCATTTTCAAATTATATTGCCGAAGGCGTCGAAATACAGTCTCCAGATGCTTTAAATGATCTTCGTATGACATGCTCTTTACTACGAGGTCGTCGATATAGCACTCGACGACGTCGTGTATGAGGTCATCAAAGATCTTTGTCATGGCCCTTTGATAGGTAGCGCCAGCGTTCTTAAGACCAAAGGGCATAACCCTGTAGCAAAATATACCCAAAGGGGTCCGGAAAGCGGTGTGCTTCTGGTCTTCGGGATGCATTTTTATCTGATTGTATCCTGATGAACCGTCCATAAAGGAGAAAACCTCGTGAGTGGACGTGTTATCTATCATTAGCTCGGTTACCGGCACCGGGAAATCGTCCTTTGGACAGGCTTTATTGAGATCCCTGAAATCCACGCATATGCGTACCGTCCCATTCTTCTTCATTACCGGGACGATATTGGCGATCCAGTCGGGGTATTGGACTTCTTGGATAAATCCAGAATCGATCAACTTCTTGACTTCGGCGTTGATGCTCATTTCAAGCTCGAGTCGCATCCTCCTTGGCGCCTGCTTGACTGGCTTGATATCTGGGGATATTGCTAGTCTATGCACAGCAATCTCCGGATCCAATCCTGGCATCTCGGAGTAGTTCCACGCGAAGCAATTTTTATGCCGTAGAAGCACGTTCTTTAACGCAGCCACCTTTTCTTCGGATAACAGCTCGCTGACAAATGTCGGTCGCGGGTCGTCTGCCGATCCCAACTCAATCTTCTTGAGGTTATCTGCAGTAGTATGTATACCATCTTCCAGTTCTTTCGGAGCGGGCGGAAATTCCGAGATCACCTCATCATCGCTGTTCTCAAAGCACCGGTAAAGGTCATCTACGTTCTCGGGCTCTTTTCCTAATATCGTAATCGTATAACAAGTGCGAACTCGCTCCCTGGACTGAGGTGGACCCGGTTCTGCTCTTGCGGCCTTGGGCTCATGCTTTTGCGGTGGCGTCACATTCCAGCCGTCGGATAAAGCGAATCTGCCCCGTCGGTACTGGTCCTCGACCCAGTTCTTGAAGGTGAAGCAGTCTTCGGTAGGATGTCCTATGGCTCGGTGATAAGAGCAATAACTCAGATGAGAAGCCTTGTTAGCTTGCTCAGGATGTCTGGACTCTGGAAGCGTGATCATTTGATGTTTTATGGCGAGGTTAAGTAACCTCCCCGTTTTGTCTCGGGGGAAGGAGTACGCTCGACTCATCTTCTTCATGAGGGACAAACCCGAGCCGCTTCTTGATTTATTTCCGTCTCTGCGTCGGGCCTTTCGTACAACGGATTGACGAGGATAAGCGTCTTTGTCTTTTGCAGCACGTTGAGATAAACGTTGCGTCCTGGCCTTCTCGTAGATGGCCATTTCGCGGTTGTGGTCTTCCCGAGCTTCCTGACCCATTTTCCTGATAGGCTTGCCCACTCGCTCTTCAAACGACGGACTCGGCGCTTTAATTGCGGGGTATAGTTTTGATGGGTGGTTGGCATCTCCTGACAGGGCGTCCTCCTCTTCATCAAAGGTATATATAGCGTAGCTATTGTGAGCCCGTTCCCGTTTTCCGGCTCTTGCGTATCCAAGCCCGAGTGTTTCCATCTTCCCGTTGGGCAATTTGCGTTGAGTCCCGGGGACATCCCAAATCCTGTTGTAGAACCGCGCCTGCCGAACGGTCTGTTCTAAAGATACTCCTTGGCGCTTCAATAGCTTCTTTAATCCATTTGTATAGTATCTGGGCAGACGGATGGGTTGGAGCCTGTCAAGCGTAGCATCCGTGCCATGCCAGATCTCTTTCTCTATTTTCGACTCTGAGGATCGGTAGAATAGGATCACCTTCTCGCCCCTTCGCCTGGGAGGGACGTAAAATGTTTGCAGGTCCTGTACATTGTGAGCCTGAAGCGCGTCGAGATCCTTGTAGTGTTCTCGCGGTACCATGGTGATTTGCAAACTATGGTCATCGCCAGGGGGTGCTTGTATTGACAACCGATTGGAGAACACAGCATTAACTTCATCTTCTGAATCACTTCCGAAGACCAACACGGGGGCGGGCGTCCCCAGGTTATTGCGTTGAGATGGCCCTGCATAAACTATCTCTTCCTCTTCTTCGGTATCGCTCCCGAAAATCGGGATGGTGGCGGCGGTTTTGTTCCCCAGATTGCGACTCCTTTCTGTATCCTCGAAATCTGGCAAAAAGTACTTCGCATCTTCGTATTTGCGGACTTCGTTCACGGAAAATGGGTTTAACTCACCTGTTACGGTATACTCGAAACCATCCTTAAAGTACTTCATACACTGATGTTGTGTAGAAGGGATGATATTGTACTCGTGTAGCCAAGGACGGCCGAGTAAGGCGTTGTAGCAGGTCTTGGCGTCAATGACATGGAATTTGATGTCTGTGACGAGAAGTCCAAAGCGTAATGTTAATATCACAGATCCGAGAGTCCGTGACGATTGTGAATCGAAACCGGAGATAGTGATTTTGTCACGAGCGAGGTGTTGCACGCTCATGCAGATTTCCTTCAACACCCGAACATTAAGGAGGTTGACGGAGGATCCATTATCCACCAGGATCTTGCCTATCTTGATATCATGGCAGTATCCGGAGACGTATAGGGGACGGTTGTGGTCGCACGTCCCGAGAAGGAGGTCTTCATCACCGAAAGTGATATCGGCTGTATGCACTTCCTCCAGTTCATCCTTCATCTTTTCAGTGGCGAGGAAGGCTTGGAATTGCTCAGGTTCTTGTAACGCCTTAATTAGTGAGTCTCGCGCTTCTTTTGATAATAGGAGGGCATCGAGAATGCTAAGCTGAGAAGGTAGCTTCCTTAGGTGCACGAGGATGTTATAGTCCACTTTACTCTTCCTAGGAGGGTCTTTGGCAGCCAGCTCCCTCATGACTTGGTCATCTAAAGTGATATCTTCAGTGACCTTTTCCTTTCCCTTATCCCTTCTATTCCCGGGCCCGAGATTCTTTTCTGGGAGTGTGCGATTGCGCAGCTGAATGTTCTCGCAGGCCTCCGATTCTTCTTCTTTCCCCAAAACGGATTCTTTAAAGAGAGGGCCCAGAGCCATTTCTTCATCAGAGTCGCTCCCAAAGGTGAGAACTTGTGACCCCCTGGCGTTAACCATGTAACAGTTGCCAGTCGTTCTGTTGTGCCCATCGACAGTACTTCTTCGCTCCCGACGGATCTTGCATTTCATGCGCTTAACATGTTGCCGACGAGCGACATATCCTTGCCACCATATCTTAAAGGCGTCGCACTCCTCCGTGGGGTGTGAGATTTTCTGGTGATATGCGCAATAATCAGGGTGCCTCTCCACCCCATCGTGTGTGTTTCCTTCCGAGGGCGGTAGCTTCATCCCCAGTGACATGGCTTTGGCAAACCTTTTTCTCGTCTTGAATATCTTCTTGTTTACTTCGGATGCCTTTCGCTCTGGTAGTTCAACTCTTTCGTTCAGCTGCCCGCATTTGGCTCCTTCAGATGTGGCCATCTCACGCTCCTGGTCCGCTTTACATTTTAGACGAATCTCGTCTAGAAAAGCGTCGATCATTTCATCTGTTGGCCATGCACGCTCTGGTACAGGCTCTGTCTCCAGCTTTTCAATGCCAGGAGTTTTCCCATCTTCGGTAAACGAGTGGGAGATTACGTTACAACTCGCCACATATCCTTCGGATTCATCCGACGAGCTTTCTCCATCATCTTCTTCTTGAAAGATGTGGTTGAGGAACTCTCGCAGTGTGACAGGGGTTCGCGCCTTTTGATTGTACTCTTCCAACGCGTCGATTTGCTTCTGCAAGTTCGTGTGTTCGTTTTCAAGCTTCACGGCTTCTTGGATTTCCTCTTCTTTTTCTTCGAGGATTTCGACGGTTGGGCGTGAGTATTTGGGCCATTATCGCGAGTCTTCGTAGTCGGGCGGGGCTTCAACATCCCTTTGATAATTTGAGGTTCAAGAGGGTCCTTCCATTCGATCGCAGGGCACGCATGAAGGTCTCTCAGCATTCTTCTGGTTTTAGTTGATAGCACGACCTCCCATGGAGCTTCTTCAATAAAAGAACATATTGCCCCCGGTGTATCCGCTTTCCTAGGAGCATGCGGCTGTGGGGGGTTCACCTTCCACTTTTCGGACAGTACAAACTTCCCCTGGAGGTACTGGTCTTCAATCCATCCTTTGAAGACGAAGCAATCTTCAATCGGATGGCCTACCGTTTGATGGTAAGGGCAATAGTTAGGGTTATTCACTTCGGTGGGTTGCGGCGGTCGCCTTGGATTTGGCAGGTTTATAAGTCTGTTGCGTATTGCCAGCTCGAATAGCCGTTTCGTCTTGTCCCGTGGGAACGAGTAGGGACGCTTCATCTTCTCATTATAATACCGACGCCTTTCCTCGAGTTGATCTGCCGGTTTCGGGGCGTTAGGTTGCTGCTGGGCATTCGCAACAAAGGTTGCCCTCCCTTTACCCTTGTCATTCTGAGGTTCCGACTTCGGGGGAGGCGGTCTATGACCCATCTGGTCCATCTGAGCCAACTTGTCGATTAAAGCCTGGAATGTGGTTGGCTTAAAGAACATCATAAACTGGGAGATAGTTGCGTGAGGGTCTAGAGTTCCCATGAACATGCCCACCGCAGGTGCTTCCTCAATGCGTTGCTCACATCTCGACCACAAGTTCCGCCAGCGTATAGCGTACTGGACCCAGGTTTCGCCCGGTTTTACCCTGGCGTTAATCAGTGCAGTTATTGGAGTGCGTTCGCTGGCACTTGCGAATCGCTGAGTGAACAACAGCTCCATTTCAGCGAACGTTTTGATAGAATCGTTCGGGAGTTCCGAATACCATTCGAACGCGGTTTCTGATAAGCTGCCCACGAACTGGCGGAGCAACAGTTTATCATCACCGCCGGTGTTACCGCAGAGGGCCCGGAACTGGGCGACATGCTGATGGGGATTGCCGGTCCTCTTATACACGTGGAATTTTGGTATCGTATAGCCTTGCGGGTATTTGATTTGGTCGTACCAGCTCGGATACGGCCGCCCCGTTTTCACGACTTGACCAGCTGCCTCAGTCGCGTGATGAACCCGGATTTGCTGGGCTATGTAGTCTGCCAAGTCAGCCTTAGAGATTGCCTCCTCCTTGGCCGTTGAGAGGGCTGGTGGTGGATTTGACGTTTCTCCTCGGTCGTCTTCAAGAACGATTGGGGGATCCTCGGCGGGTAAGTCCTGCTGGATCATCATTCCTATCAAATCTTGGAAGAGAAGGCCCATCCGTTGTATGTTGGCCGCTTGTTCAGCAGCCTCTTTGTCCCTTTTCTCCAGTGTCCGGCGAAGGAATTCAGCATCGGTTTCTTCCTCCCGGCGTGCGTCTGAGGACGTTTCTGGGTTTTCTTTTGGCCCGGTGAGCGCGGCCATAGCATTCATCATTTCTTGAAGCTTTTGTTGCTGCTCTTGAGCCTTCGTCACGGATCGGGTTAGCGGTCGGTGGCCCGTAGAAGTGCGGCTTTCCTCTTTTCCAGAGGCCATGTAAACAGTGTGCACCACCATGCCCCCAGACTTAGGGCGTCTGGGCTCAGTGCTTTTAGCCGTCGTTGCAAGCTGTGGGGTTTTCTCTGGCCTCCTCCTTTTATGAGCCATGGAGGTTGAGGGGGCCGTTGAGGTGGGCGTCCAGACAGCCTTTTGGGGTTTAGCCTGGTGACCAGCTTCCGGTTGGATTTTCAGCTTCTTGTGCTGGCGGGAGAAGTTTGGATCGATGATCGAGTCCCGGGCCTGCCGCCAAACCTTATAGATTTTGGAAGACAGCCGTTGAGGAGATCGGGGTTGTTCGGGTTTTATTTCGACAACCTTTTTTAATGAGGGAGGAGACCTCTTCAGCACTGCCGTAGGAGAATTCCTTCACACCTTATTTAGCATTTCAAAGCTGTTCCCAGTTGGAACAGCAGCATTAACCTCTGCCACCGGGGCCAATGGAGTCAACCCGGAGGGGGAGTTGCCCCCAGCCTTCCTTACTCGGCGCCAATGGCGACGTCGAGCGTGTCGAGCGGACGGTGTAGGGTCAGCGGTAAGAATGGTTTCGTCTTGCCCCCTGTCTGGGTGGGGGGTCGCAGTTGGTATTAGCCTGTCAAAGACCGATGTCCTTTGGGCAGTAGGAGCGGGAGCTGAAGCCGTTAATCTTGTAAAGACCGACCTTTGGCCGGAGAAGCTGCCTTGACGACTTCGGGGGCAGGAGCGGGCACCTTCTTAGAAGCAGCCTTCTCTGAGATTGTAGGTCCCATGATGGGTTCGCAGGATTTCTGGCCCAATCTAGAGAAGACCGAGGCGTTGACGTTGGGCGACTCGTTGAGAGGAGCCGCGGCAGGGGTAAGACGATGAAAGACCGACTTCTTGAGAGCTTCCATTGTCAGCGCTGGAGCGGTGAAGTTTGTCGGTGGGAGCATGGTCCCAAAGAACAATCCTGTTGTGGCGCGAGTGACCTGTTCCACGGGCATTGTGAATAGCGAAGCAGCTTGGGGTCCGTAGGCTATACCTCTTGGCGAGGCAGAGTGTTGGTTGCAATTGCAGTCTGAGCAGTTGGAGAATTTCATGGAAGTAGGAGCCATCGATCCTTTGTTTTCCGCAATAAGCAAGACGCCAATTCTTAGTATCTTGAAACCCAAGGGCAACCATTGGCGAACCGCGATTGGTTCGCGAGTCACGACACACGAAGTGTGGAGTGGAAAGAGGAAAAGGTCCCACCGGGCGTGCCAGAATCTGTTCCCCTCCGAAAGACGGCGCACAAGACTGCGGTGTCTTGGCACTGAGATTCGGGGCAGATGCTAATTGGTGCTATCCGTTCACCTCTCCGAAGATGCCAAGTTGATTTATGGCACCATGTATCGAAGGTTTAAACGGATGCGTCCGATGTAGCAGACTTCGTCAGATTCCCCCTCGCTTGAGGGTTTTTTTTTTTTGATTGTGGGGACGCTCTTCCCTGCAGGCGCAAGCCCCTGCAGTTAATTACGCTACCGCATTGCGGTAACAACTTTCTCCTTCTCCAGCTGGTCACTTCGTGTCGTGGGTGTTTGTTTTGTGTTTTGTTGCCCGTGGATTGTTTACGGAGACTGAGTTATGTCGTCGCCCGTAGGGCGTGGACTAGTCCAAATCCGTATTATCTTAGATTTGGGTTTGGGGGTTTGGTTCGAGGATACGTCAGCCATACTTGGGGCTAAGATCAACTCAAACGTTTGTTAAGTATACGTTAGTCTAACTTTGTGACTAAGATCAACTTAACAGGATCGTTTAGATCCGATAAAGGAGTGTTTGGACTCCATTGTTCCAGTTTAGGGACCTAGAGGTCCAACGTATGTATGGCCGTCAGGACCCGTCACCTCTCTGACGACGTTGAAGAATTACAACGACGGATGTCAGAGGAGTTCAGAGATGTACCCTTGAGCCAGAGTTAATTGGGGGGATTTATAGTCCACTCTGTTTGAAGGTTTAAGGATACGTTAGCCATCTTTGAGGCTAAGATCAACTTAAACGGGACCGTTTAGATCCGATAAAGGAGTGTTTGGACTCCATTGTTCCAGTTTAGGGACCTAGAGGTCCAACGTATGTATGGCCGTCAGGACCCGTCACCTCTCTGACGACGTTGAAGAATTACAATGACGGATGTCAGAGGAGTTCAGAGATGTACCCTTGAGCCAGAGTTAATTGGGGGGATTTATAGTCCACTCTGTTTGAAGGTTTAAGGATACGTTAGCCATCTTTGAGGCTAAGATCAACTTAAACGGGACCGTTTAGATCCGACAAAAGAGCATGCGGGGCTCTATTGTTCTAGTTTAAGGACATTGCGGTCCATGGGTAGTTTAAGGACATTGCGGTCCATGGGTAGTTTAAGGACATTGCGGTCCATGGGTAGTTTAAGGACATTGCGGTCCATTGTTAGTTTTAAGACATCTCGGTCAAGGTTAAGGACGTCGTAGTCCATGGGCTTAAGGACCCCACAGTCCATTGTTAGTTTTAAGACATCTCGGTCAAGGTTAAGGACGTCGTAGTCCATGGGTTTAAGGACCCCACAGTCCATTATGTGCTCTGGATGCTTCACGCGGGTTCACTGCCGTGCTCTGCGAGGACCAGGCTCCGCTCTGGACGTTTTCCACGGGGTCAAAGAGTGACATTATCCGCGTTCCACGTAACCAGGAATTTGCATTAAACACGGGTTTAAGGACCCCGCAGTCCGTATCAATGTGTGGTCGTCGGGACCCGTCACCTCTTTGAAGACATTGAGGGATTACAATGCCAAGTATCAAAAGAGTGAAGAGATGTACCCTAGAACCGGAGTGGATTAAATAGTCCTTGGCCCAATTTGGGGTCAAGACGAATTAATTGTGTTATGAGTCCATTGGCCCAGTTAATCACAAATTGAGGACTTATGGCCATCTTGGGCTAAGTCCAATCAGGAGAGGCTTTGCTTCCATCCATTTAGTCAATTGGGCCGAAGCCTAGTGTTAAACACTACAGAGCAATCAGTGTTGAACACTGGGAATGAGGTTGACAAGTTAGTGTTTAACACTAAGAGATAATTGGTGTTAAACACCAGCAACAAGGCTTTTCAAATTAGTGTTAAACACTAAACAGATCAGTGTTGAACACTGCAAATAAAGCTTTTTAATTAGTGTTGAACACTAAGGCCCAACAGTGTTTTAACATTAGGTTCGAGAGTTTCAATTTAGTGTTAAACACTAAGACAAGAGGGGTCACGTGGCAGCACGTGAGAGCGCCCTCCCTTCATTTATTCTGCTGAGATTATCGCGTCTTTCAGAGCATCACGTGCCATCACGTGATGGGCATTCAAATGCCTATGTATTAGAGCTTCTGCCAAGGGTCACGTGGATCACGTGGGGTGCTGCCTCAAAGGGACTTTCTGTAGATCTCTTGGGGGGTCACGTGATGACACGTGACCCTGCCTCTATGTATTTTGTTTAGAGGCTTTGTTAATCTTTTTTCAGGAATTAAATTCCTCGAGCTGTAAATTTCAGAGGAATTAAATTCCTACTTCCTTTCGAAGACTTATATTCTGGGATAGAGTTTAACTCTGAATTTTCTGTAGGAATTAAATTTCTCATATATGTGAAGAACCAAATAGGGTTAAACCCTAACAAAGCTTTTTTAAGGAGTTTAAACTTCCATCCTCTGTTAAATTATGATTAAGGGAATTAAATTCCCGCTGCTGCAACAGAACTAGGTTCTTAATTAGGGTTAAACCCTGTTTCTTTTTATTCTGAAGGAATTAAATTCCCATGATACAGGGGCAAGCCCTAATTTTATCTTAAAGGAATTAAATTCCTATAGTTCTGTGAGAATTAAATTCTCGTGCTTGCATTCCTTCTCTATGTTTTGGATCTGCATGGCAGGATCTCAACCCATTGAGAATTAAATTCTCAACCTTAAGGGGAGATGTGCACTTTGCAGATCCTCTATCAAAGAGAGAAGAAATATGTTCTTCTGTTTTTACATTATCAGAGTTAAACTCTGTTGAGAATTAAATTCTCTTTTTCTTTCAAGGAGCTTTACCCTTTCTTACCTAGGGTTTTTGCAGAAGATCCAAGTTCTCCAAGTATCGAAGCTCTCTTCCTTTTCTTTTCTTTTTTCTTCTCTGCGTATGTATATCTCTGTATGTCTCTTGGCTCCTATTTATAGGAGAAGCAGCCGAATCAATCAGTTTTTGATGAATCTTCGTGAAAGATTTGATTTGCATCCATCATTCATTTTGGACCTTTAGATTGTTGGGTGAATTTTATTCACCATTGGATTTTAAATCCAGGGATTTTTCCTTTGTTGTTTCGGTTAGATTTAAAGGGGAAATCTTTCCAAACCCGAGATTTTCCCATAGATAGATCACCTCTGAATCTTTAATTCGATTGGTTCCAGATAGTTGCTTTCCTTTGGAAAGATTTGAATCTCTCTCAGAATTTAATTCTGTTGAAAAAATGGGCTTTGAAAGCCGGTCACGTGTGACCACGTGACCCATGGTCACGTGTGAGCACGTGACCCCCTTTGGAATGAGCCTTTTCCTTTCTTTTGCGCTCTGTCTTCTTATTGCTGCTTAAACGTCACGTGCTGCCACGTGACCCCTGGTCACGTGTGAGCACGTGACCCTTGTTTGAACTCTCTCTTTCCTTGGTTCAACTGGAGAACGAGTCTGCTGTCTTGAACGTCACGTGGCAACACGTGACCCTGGTCACGTGGAAGCACGTGACCTCTTCTGAAGCCTTTTCCTTGACTTGATCAGGGAACTGGTGTGCCTTTTGACGCTTGCATTTAAATGTCACGTGTCGCCACGTGACCCGGGTCACGTGGGAGCACGTGACTCTTTCTGAAGCCCATTTTCTTCAACGTAGTCAGGAAACTGAACTTGACTTGATGATGCTTTTAGGTGTCACGTGCCAACACCTGACCGCTAGTCACGTGTAAGCACGTGACCCTCTTCTGAAGCTTTTCCCAGAAGCTTTCCTGATTTTAAATCAGGAAACAGCGTCATACATGCGATTTCTGTTCGTAGATCTTTTTCTACTCACGAGTTGGCAACTCACCCCCGTTGTACCCCAGTTTCTTGCAGGTGTTGCCGTATGGGTTTCATTACAGCTTTGCGGGCACAGCTTCTTTCAGGTGACTTGCTAGTAGGTGGGTTATTTGTATCATACCCATTATTATACATTGTATATTACATTCAGTTGTATCTAGAAGCTCCATCAACCAAACATGTACTTATTTGAGATAGAGATCGGTGATGTTATTCTTTCGACCTTAGAGTCGCACGTTATATTTCTCTGGGTTTCTTGCTGTTGAGTTTCCTTTTCTGTTGTGATCCTCGCTTTTAGGCGTTGTATATTATGTTGCATACAGGTTGATTTGATATGGTTCTTCCTATTCTCTACTTCTTCTCTTGGTTTGGATTTCTGGGCTCGGCTTACTTAGAGCACGTACGCCTTGAGACGTTCGTAGCCTAAGTGCCGGTCATGTCCGTACTTTCGGGTCGTGATAAAGTTGGTATCAGAGCGTTAGGTTTTACCTTCGGAGCATAGGATGAACCTTGGTTGATGGAATAGGTGACTAAAATAGAGTGACGTACCGTTGGTATGTTCCGCGGCATATTTATGACACGCCACTCCACTTAAGAAGCTTTAGGATGTACATTTCTTTGTTCAGTATCATATTCATTCCTGATCTAGCCTCATCGGTACCAGTTATGGTTTTGCTGCCACGATTATGGGCAGGGAGAGCTACGGCTAGAGTTGCGGTCAGCATGAGCTCGTTACGAACGAGGACTGACCAGAGCATAATTCGGGCGACACACGATTGCAGAGATGTGTCTTTTAATTGTTTTCGTGCCACGAGCGTTGGATGGATCGCTGTATGAGATTACTCGGACGTGCAGATCAGCACCTGAGGATTGAGCCACCGACAGAGGCCAGCCAGATTTTGATGACCGTTGATGTGCGGCTCATTCATGATGATTGAAGCACCGTTCAGCGTGCAGGTGAGTGAGCCAGCTATTGCTGCAAACGACGAGATATCGCCCCAGATGTTGGAGCTGTTGCAGTACGAGATTGTACTAAGAGATGATAGAAGGTCGCTAGTCACCAAGGATGAATGACTAGGACATGTGGATCGTTCGCTACCCCGATGCGAGGTCATCAGATAGATTGATTCCAGCTGAGACGACTTTACACGGAGACGTTGAGAGTCGACAGAGACGATCGAATGTTAGTAACCTATTGTTCCAAGTTTAAAGTATTCGGAAAGACATGAAGGCAATTCTATGGTCCCTCTAGAAGAATGAAACCCTAACTCGACTTAATGACCGTATGAAAGCCTTTGAACCTCAGGGTTTGCGGCAGTTCTGCGGCGCCATTAGTGAGGCTTGGGTTTGCCCTTCTACGGCTGGACCACCGATACTGGGGTATGTACTCGATACTATTATACTGTACCCAAGATGTTGAGCTCTTGGGGGATTATGAGGTTTTGACGACTCGATCGAATGGCTTGACTTAATTCGGATGCTTGATGGTGAGATGCACTTCTTGGGAGACTCTAGATACGAGGATAGCCATTGGAGCTCAGTCCATGCAGCCACGGCGAGACGAGTCCAAAGCAGTCGACATTGAGAAGAGTGGAGCAAGAGGTTCGTGCAAGATCTGGATAAGATGGCGTTCCACTCCGCCGACATCAGAGATGCGATGCGCATACCGAGGCATAGTACTGGATATACCTTGCAGAAGGAGTCGCGATGAGTATGCAGCCGCTCCGGAGCAAGAAACAGATGTAGTAAAGGACAATGATTTCCGGACAGTTCGGCAGAAATGAGACTTGGAAGAGACCTTGAGCAGGATTCTTTCCAGGACACTGCTGCAATGATACTTGCACCCAGGATCAAATGTGTCAAGTGCTAAAGGCCGACGCCAGTGACATGCTGCTTGCGAGTGGTCACGATGATCGACCGAGAGATGACCAGAGAAGTGCCAGAACGGAATCGTCCCCGTTAGCACGTCTGACAGGGCAGATGAGCCGATGGATCGTGAGATTGGCAGTTCACAGAGAAGATAAGGACTTTTCGGAGATAAACTACGAGAAGACTTGGACCCAGGAGTGGTCAAGTTACGCACACCAGCGGGCCAGAGTTCAGAATCGTCGACGAGATATGCTATGAGTGATCATGACAGTTGACCGGAGATTCTTGGAGGACGTGTTTGAGCGGAACTATTCCGCCATACTTGATTTCGATGTTTTGGGCGATTTATTCGTATGATTTGATTTTGATGATTGAGTATTTACGATTTTGCACAGTTTTTGCAATTGATATTGTTTCGTGCCATAGTTTCACATATTTATGATTTCATGAGTTTTAGACAGTGGAGTTGATTCGTGCGTATGTACGCACACGATTTGGATTTTATGCGTGTTCGGCACCTGATATTGGATTTCATGATTTCATGCATGATGGATGCACCGGATTTCGATTTTTAGCGCATGTTGGGCGCCTGTTATGAGATGCGATTTGGTGCACACCAGATGCACTAAATCGGGATTTTTCGTGCATGTCAGATGCACCTGATTTTGCGGTCAGGCACGCACGTTGCTTATGAACGATGTGGTGTGCACAACCGTTGCACCTTGATGTTGTTTCTGTGCACCTGCTTGGCACATGTATGGATTTTGATTTCCGTGCGCACCGGACGCACAGGGTTTTATATGCACTTTTGGGATTGATTTCTTATGGAGCAGTACATTTTTATGAAATTGCGATTTGTTTTCGTACTGAGCAGGACTAGTCAGAGGACAGTGCCTGGATATATTTTGCATGCATTGATAGATTTCAAAGGGATTTCCAAAAGCGAGCTATAGTCTCATTATTTACATGCGTGTCCGATACGACACCAAACGTTTAAAACGAGGAAACCCTTCCAAATCGTTTTCAAAACGGCGGATCGTGCATACTAAACAAAAATATATATACGTATATGACTATTTTCTTATAGAAACGTCCGCCACTGTGCAGTGTTATGTGTATTGCACAGCGATTTTAAAGAATTTGGCATGCATTTCCTTCATATATTTACATGTATAGTTCCGATTTCTAGCATATCGGTTTTTGCCTTGGATTTGGCATTCGTGTTTTCACCTTGACTCCGATGATTGCAAGATGCTTGATGGAGTTTTGTTTTCGAGTTATCTGCTCGTTACTCATGTGCATGTTTTGCGCTACAATGCGTTCCATGGATTGATGATTTCGAAGCCCCGTTGACTCGGACATTTTATTGAAATGTTTTAGAATTTGGGGGTTTAAATATAAATTCGAGAACCGAATTTCTTTAAGGGGGGAAGACTATAACATTTCAAAAAAATAAAATATTATTTTTGGGAATTTTCATAATTTAATATTAATTTTTAATGAATATTTTAATAGTCGGTATAATTAAATAACAATAAATGGGGGAAATTCTGGAGAAAATCATGGAAATTCTAAAATAGGATATTTTGTGGAAATATGCCATTTATGAGTTTTTATGGTTAAGTATATGCTGTTTTAGTGTTAAGTGTGATTGAAAATCGCTAATTGGATTTTTGGCTTTTTGTGCAAAAATTGTGCACCATAACATTTCTACACTTGTTACACTTGTTTCTTGTTTTGATCATGGTGGCCTAGGGTTGGACCATGCTTAGATGACCATGGTGAGTTGAACCATTGATTAGGTTAATTGGCTTAATTAAGGGTTTTAGCTTGGTTAAGGATGATAGGGTTGACTTGTGTAGGGAGAGTGTGAGCCATGATGGCTTGTGTGAGCTAGCTTTTAAGAGAGAGAGAGAGAGGGGTGGCTCTAGGGTGTCATGGTCCCTCTCATATCAACTCTTTTGCTTTCATCTCTCATATCTCCCTCTTCACACACCCCATCCACACCACATCACTCTCACACTTCACCAAAGCCACCACCACTACTAAAACAGCTCTAGCCGAGAATATTTCAGCAGCTGAAATATTGCTACAGCCACCCTAACTCCATAAAAACAGCAACAAAAAAAAACATCAGCTGCATCAGCAGCCACCCCATCCCTTAAATTCAGCTGCAACAGCCACACAAACACCACATCAGCCCCAATCCATCAGCTGCAGCCACCCTAGCACCATAGCCTAAAACCTACACCCCAAACCCCTCACATCAGCAGCTACATCAGCCACCTATCAACACCCTACATCTGCAGCTACATCAGCTGCTGAAACTATGTATCAGCTCAACACATTTCAGCCCAAGCATCAACAAACTTCAGCAGTATCAGATGCTGCTCAGCAGTAAGATCAATACCACCCCATCAACAACTTCAACACAACATCAAATACTTCACTCCACCACAAACCAACACCCCACAACTAAACCACAACAACACAACACCAATGCAACAGCAACAACATAACAATAGCAACAGCTTCAGCCAGAAACAGCACCAGCCACAGTTGCAACAGCAACTTCAGTCCCGGGGCACTTCAACAGCACCAACCCACTCCTCCTTCCTTCATCCTCTCTTCTCCTACCTCCTAGGACCCTTCTTGAGGTATAATCTTGCAGCCCAACTCCTATTTTGCCAAGTTCTATTTAGCAAACTGAAATTTACTGTTATATCTGTGAGCTAGTGCTAGTTTAGTGATTTTGAGTGAGATTTGGCCAAGAGATGGTTTTGAATGTTAGAGTAGCCTTATTAGGGTTATGTGAGACCAGATTAACCAAGATTACCCCAGATTTCCAGTTAGATACCAGAGTTGTTCAACTTGGTGTAAATTAGCTTTTTTGTCGATTTTATGACCTTTCTAAGATCTGCTTTCACCCCGGGAACCCTAAAATAAAATTGACTTGACATAGGTATGTGCAGGCACCCTGAAACCACCACCCAAAGCCCCAACCCCTGGACCCACTCCTTAGCCTCAGATAAATCCCATCTGGCCGCAAATTGCGGCCAGAGCATGGGTTCTGGTGCTCGTTTTGGTTCTGTAGCCTTACACCCTGTAAACTTGGCCCCCTGGTATGTCTAGTTTTGACTGATTTCAGTTAGGATAAAATCTGGGTTGATTTACTTGAGTTGGCATATGATTTACGACTTGTTTTCTTATGGGTTTTTGGTATTCGATGATTCGTTCTGTCGGGTGGCGTTTGGACGTCAACGACAGTGGATATTGGCTGCGTTTGCACACGAGGCCACAGGTTTTTACCTATGGGCGTAGCGTGCACCATTTTGGCTTCCGACATGGTTTTTATGTGTTTTAGCGTGTGATATCCTTGTAGGTACCCCACGTGGCGTCGGAGCGTTGGAGATGCAAATGGAGACATCGGCACCGGCACGCTTAATGAAAGGTGAGTAGATTTATATCTACGAGGAAAAGTCGGGTGGATGGCGTATAGCACCCCCGCAGTCCGAGGTGATGTATACGGATACGTATACACACCTACAATTATTATTGTTGTTTGGGATTATTGGTGATGTTTAGGATGGACATTAGTGTGTTGGATGATTTAGTGTCGCAAAACCCTAGGTAGTGGGTGCACTTCACATACATACTCCCACACATACATACTTGCATACATCCTTATTACATATGTGGTTATGGGATTCTTATAGATATGTGTTCACGTGGGTATGGGACTATGTGTTCACATACGGATTCGAGGATGATACTTGGGATTGAGATGAGTCAATGAGAGTTGATCTGAGATTATGATATCGGTGATCGGCAGGATTCGTACTTGATATACGTCCCGATATGATAGCGGGTCTTGGATGATAATGCCATAGGAATAGTGACATATATATCTAAATGATCAACATGTGATTATGATATGAGATAAGATATGATATGATATGACATGACAAGATATTTATGATGGGCCGCCTTAGGCGTTGTTTACTCCTTGAGATGATATGTGCTGATGATATCGTTTTTGCTAGAGGCTGTCAATCGGAAGCCGGATTATGATTATATTGATGATTTATGATGATAATATCGATTTATGCTAGACTGTCGATCAGTAGTCAGATCTTGATTATAGTGATGATGGTAGCATTGTACTAGACATAGGTCAGTACCCAGATAATGATATTTGATAAAGAGAATACCAGATGAATGATATGACGAATGTGATATTGACCGTACCCAGATTTGGGGATGCCGTACGAAGGATTTACGTACGAGCTATAAATTGATGTTTGATCCGCACTCTTGATTTGGGAATAACTGATTATCAGATGTGATATTATCGAGGCGGGATCACCGACTATATATATATATGTATATATAAGTATCGACTCAGAGGTTAGGTGGTTTCCCTTACCTACTGTTAGCTTTATCTCAGCCTTATAGTGGTGTAGCTATATGACTTTTATGACATTAGATGCAGTTTAGCGATCATGGTGTTCAGTATTTCAGCTCTCGCATATTATTATTGTTGCTCTGCATCGCATACTGTTGTGATTTATATTCCATTATTGATATCATGCTGTTAGGACACCAGCACCATTACCGATGATGCGTATGTTCCACATACACTTACATGCCAGCTCACACACATTTTCATCGGTAATTGCCATGTCACTACACAGTAGTATTATTGCATCAGGATATAACCCTTGTATGTGCATACTATTATTCCATATTGCATGATATACTGTTATACTTGCATTTCATTTTTATGTCACATACATCATGCTTCCTGATTATACGCATTGAGATATGCTGTTTCTATGATATTTCTGGATTTGGGAACCGTGGATATTTCAAAGAGATTATGTAAATATTTTAAAACCCGGTTACCCTTGATATGATATTTCAGTGCGTCCACCATGTGTTTTCTCGGTGCTGAGAGCGACATGTGGAACCCGAATCGAGGAGGCGGATAAGACCGATTGCGGGTACATGGTGGGCCCGGTGCGGTACCCTGTGGCAAGAAGATCGCAGGAGATGGCGTTGAGCCTGGCAGGGGAGCACTGCCGACCGGTGATTTTACCCGACACGTCGGATATCCGGAGGATACCGTCGTAGTCATGAGATGGATGGTAGGGGCCGATCTGGACTGACGGCGCCCTGGATTTGTGATTCAGAGATATCTAGATATTGAAATTATGTTTTGTGCCGATGCTAGGCATTGTTTTATGCTGATTTCATTATGATACCTCATTTTGAAAATACAGAAATCTCACAAATTTATGAAAGCAGTTTTCTTCAGTACATGCATTCTGTTTCATGCATTCATACATCATTCATATGATATATTGCCACCTGATGCACTGACACAGGCACATAGGTTTACACTTGGGTTAGGTAATTACCCTAGTCTTGTTATAGATTGCTGGTTATATATATTTGAGGATTATATATTTTGATTGTATGACCTAGGATTGCGTCATACATGCGATTTCTGTTCGTAGATCTTTTTCTACTCACGAGTTGGCAACTCACCCCCGTTGTGCCCCAGTTTCTTGCAGGTGTTGCCGTACGGGTTTCATTACGGCTTTGCGGGCACAGCTTCTTTCAGGTGACTTGCTAGTAGGTGGGTTATTTGTATCATACCCATCATTATACATTGTATATTACATTCAGTTGTATCTAGAAGCTCCATCAACCAAACATGTACTTATTTGAGATAGAGATCGGTGATGTTATTCTTTCGACCTTAGAGTCGCACGTTATATTTCTCTGGGTTTCTTGCTGTTGAGTTTCCTTTTCTGTTGTGATCCTCGCCTTTAGGCGTTGTATATTATGTTGCATACAGGTTGATTTGATATGGTTCTTCCTATTCTCTACTTCTTCTCTTGGTTTGGATTTCTGGGCTCGGCTTACTTAGAGCACGTACGCCTTGAGACGTTCGTAGACTAAGTGCCGGTCATGTCCGTACTTTTAGGTCGTGACAACTTCATCAGAATAGGGGATGGATCTGTTAAGAAGATAGTGGGGTATGATGTCCTGGTATTTGGATGACATACACATAGTAGGAAGTGAAATTCCTATACTACGATCGGTTATACTATGGTTTTCACACAGTGGTTTCTCCACATAGAATATGGATATAATATTAAGCATTCTGGTCACTAGTTCTATGGTTTTAGATCTAGATTTGGGAAGTGTCCCAATCTGGGTACTTAGACGGCATTCTAAAGGTGTTTTAGAATGGATGACTCCTGGCATGGTGGTGTACCTGCAGGTGATGGAGTCACCCTCTCTAAAGGTGCCTTACAAACTAAAGGGGAGAGAGATGTGCATGATTGGCATATCACTTACTTAGGCAATTGGGTCAATCATGAGATGTCAAGTACCACACCAGATGTTGTTTTTGCACTAGCTGCAATAAGTTCAGATGTTAATCCAATACTGGAGAAACGTTCGGAAGCATTTTTAGAACATAAGATGGATGTTCTAAGGATATGATAACGGCGGCCTCCTTCGGGAGACGGTTATCATTTCAGGTTTCCAAGGTGACCTGGCTGACAGAGTGACTGTCAGAGTTATAGTTTTCCCTCTGACAAGTGGCAGTAGTTTGGACAGGTGGTCCAAGCGGATACTAAAGGAGGCATGGCGCAGGATACTGATTAAGTTCAGTTGACGATACAGTCTAAGAAGTTTGGATTTGGAGTTCATGTGTGAACTAGATCCCATCAGATATCCAGACATATTCTAAGACAGGTATCACTCAATTCGAGAGATGGTTTTCTCCGCGAACTTGAGATTAAGAGAGACATAGAAAGAAACATCAGTGCGGATCCACTCACTGAGGCTATTTCTCGAACGTAATAGTTTCACAAACGAGCTTTGTGAGACTGATCATCAGGAAAGTTGGGAGTTCGGTATCACACGGGCTGTGAGTATGCGACATCGAAATAATTAGCCTTAAATGCAAGTGGGAGATTGTTGGATATAATACCCTTAAAGTCAATTATTGGATCACATGCACGTGATTGCAATGATTGAGGGATGACTTATGCCGGTAGGACAGTCTTACTCGAGATGATAGTATGCTATCTGGTTTTTCTTTATCATCGTGTACATACTTTAGGTGATATTACAGATCACTATTACACGTTGATAGAGCCCTTAGGATTCTTGCTTGACTACCAGCAGTATGATGGCGATCATATACGTGAGAGTTGGGTAGTCTATAAGCACATCCTTAAAGTGTCCCTAGTCGTGGGAGTTTCGAGACTGGGCATCGATACTCCATGAGTAGACTAGTGTATACGGATCGAGACCCCGACAAGGGGCGATGGCCAGTCTCACAAGCCATTGGTGTTAGTTGGTTCACCTAATACGTATACAGGTGCTCATTGGGTTATGAGTATACTAGACAGGACTCGCCGGGAACATGCTAGTTGGTATTATACCCGACGTCAGATATCAGTTCCCTGGTGACATGTGTACAGGTTATTCTATCGACCTGAGATCATCATTTGTCTCGTGTGAGTTCCCACTGTACTTTGATTACTACCCTACCACGGCTCAAAAGAGTCGTGCAAACAGGTTTTTGTTGGGTACAGTCCCGAGCCATATGGAAGCAGTGAGCGGATCGGCAGGGGATTCGTCTCTCCCGGTATTAGGGGTGAGATCGCGCTGTGTCTAGGAGAGCCATTACACGAAGTCTTTGGCCAAGGAAAGTGAGATTTACTGGTAGGTATTCCAATAGTATCTCAGGATGTTCTGGGCTACACTCCGACACGACTTATACCGCTAATAGGGGTCTGACTTTTACCACCCCCTAAACCCGATATGCGATGCTCATAGACGAACGGACCAGAATGTACGGATATTGTCACTGACAGGCTCAGTAGGGTTTCAGGATGAGTTCGCTCATCGGCCTCCCTTTTGGTCAATACCTGGGCACCCGTTACGTACAGCTAGTACCATTAACGTGCTTGTGGTTGAACCTACTGCCAGCATATTGACGAGTCTTTAAAGTACCCTAAAGAAAGTTTCCCAAGTTCGGGCGAAACGTTGTAGAGGTCGTATGGTTTTATGGCAGGGTTCGATCATATACGTGCACTTATGCACGGATCATGATCGGACGGATCATACTAGTGGGCTTTGGTTTAAGTTAGATCCTGGTATTAGATTTGTTGGATTACTTTCGTCTCATTGCATTCATATTCAGTCGGAATGCGGATGCAGGTATGTATATATAGATGAGGGGTATTCTTGTGATCTGTCACGAGTTTACTTTAGTTGATGACATATCTTTTTGTTGGATTAAACATTTAGTTTAAATGTTTAGTGGAGGAAAATGTGAGTGCAAGTTTTGTCCACATGCACCATTTCATGCCACATGCATATGGTGACTCATGGTCTTGGTTTATGTAACCATTATTGTGACATGGATTGATTTTGGGGCTAATTATGATTAGTGGGGGATATTTTGGAGAGAGGGGCAGCCATGTAGGGACATGAGATTTTTGTTATTGATATCTCTCTCTCTCTCTCTAAAAAGATCTCACAACATAAGCCATTTCACTTCTCTTTTCCTTGAGCTCACATTCTCCTTTAATGGCTTCTTCTTCAACCTCCACCCATCCCTCATGAGTTGAGAATCCATGGGTGTTTAGAGACAAAGTTATCACACACATTCTCTACATCACCTTGAACATGTCGGCTAGCAAACTTCATGTCCAAATTGCTTCGGTTTTTTAAGCAAAAAGATTCCTTGACGTGGTGCCACTTCGACGAGGAGATCGGAGATGCCGTGAGGAGCTAAAGATGTTGGCTAAAGACCGAAGGACATGGATCGATCGGTATAGCCATTCTATCATCTTTGTAGTTAGCTAGTTTAGTGTTAATGGCATGATCCGGGTGAAAGTCTGTGTTAGCGCCAGTTTATAAAAGTTTATGTTCTGCGTTTGGCCTCGGATAGACGGCCGGGGTGCTATCGTAGACTTACACTTGACACTATTCTAAAGTGTTTTAGAATGGACGAATCCTGGCGTGGTGGTGTACCCGCAGGTGATGGAGTCACCCTCTCCATAGAGATGTCTTTTAGACTGATGAAGAGAGGGATTTGCATGATTGGCATATCTCTTGCTTAAGCAATTGAGTCAATCATGAGATGTTAAGTACCATAACAGATATTGCTTTTGCACTAGCTGCAATAAGCATATATATTAATCCAATCCTGGAGAAACGTTAGGAAGCATTTATGAACATAAGTGGATATTCTTGGTCTATAGTAACGGCAGCCTCCTTTAAGAGGCGGTTATCATTTCTAGCTTCCAAGTTGACCTGGATGACAAAGTGGCTCTTAGAGTTATAGTTTTCCCTCTATTGAGGGGCAGTATGTTGGACAGGTGGTCCAAGCGGATACCGAGAAAGGTATGGTGCAGGATACTGATTAAATTCAGTGGATGATACGGTCTAAGAAGTTTGTTGGATTTGGAGTTCATTTATGAACTGGGTCCCATCAGATATCCAGATAAATTCTAAGACAGGTATCGCTCATTTCGGGAGATAGTTTTTCTCCACGAAGTTGAGATATAGAGAGAGAAAGATAGAAACATTGGAGCGGATCCACTCACTGAAGCTATTTGTCGAATACAATTGTTTCGCAAACAGGCTTTGCGAGACTGATTAGTAGAGAAGTCGGGTGTTCGGTATCACATGGGCTGTGAGTATGCGACACCGTAATAATTAGCCTTAAGTGCAAGTGGGAGATTGTTGGCTATAGTGCCCTCAAGTCAATTATTGTAATCGCAGGCACGCGCCATATGGAGGCAGTGAGCGGATCGTCGGGGATTCGTCTCTCCCGGTATTGGGGGTTGATGTCGCGCGGTGCATGGGTGGCCTTCACCAGAAATCCTTGGCCAAGGTAGACGAGAATTACTAATTCGGATCAGTAGTTTCTTAGTTAGTGATGGGATTCATACCAACACGAAATATCGCGTTATCAGGGTGTCTGACTTTATCCACCCCCTTAGACTCGATATGCGATACTCTTAGACGAACATACCGGACTGTTCGGAGATTGTCACTGACAGTCTCAGTAGGGGTTCAGAAGAGTTTGCTCGTCGGCCTTCCTTTCGCTCAATACCTGGGTGGCCGTTACGTACAGCTAGTGTCGCTAACGTGTTTGTGGTTAAACCCACTGTCAGCGTATTGACGAGTCTTTAGAGTCCCACACAGAGCGTTTTCACGGTTCAGGCAATATAATGTGGATGACGTATGTTGGTACATATAGGTGTCCGATTAAATATGTGTACAGGCTACACAGAATTTTATCGGACGGTTGATAATACTAGCGGCTTAGGATTGAACCGGATTATTAAATCATGTTTTGATTTAATAATTTATATATATGGGTGTGTGTGTATGTGTGTGTATTCTAGTATTATTATACACTATTCATTTTCTCTCTTGGCTATTCGTATTTTTATACGAATACGTGTTTATGTATTTCGATTTGTATACCGGGCTGTATTCCGTATTTATACGGAATATCTTCTAGAAGTTGGAAACCTCATTATATGATTTTATTTTTAGAAAATCATTTGTAAATGAGGTGGAGGGTGAGGTGGCATGAGCATGGTGGAGGTATGTAGAGAAGTATGGTCTTAGATTGTTTATTGAAAATAATGTGAGATATTTTTCCTTGGTTCAAAAATGAGGGGCCATAATCTCTACATGACATTCTACCATTGATTGATCATTGATTCATTCTCTTTGAAACTTAGTCACTTTTCTTGAGTTGCGCATGCCCATGGTTTTCCTCACCTCCCCTTTCTTCTTTTTTGATTGCTCACTTGAGTATGAGGTATGAGAGAAAAAGATAGTGAAATATTCCTATATCTCCACTCTCCATTGCTAGCGACCATGGAGCGTCGGTTGCTTCGGTAGGCGAAGCTGGAGATTGCATCGTTTCCCCGGGTGGATCATCTTCGACGGAGGAAGACCGGCAATCAAGCTCGATCCAGGACACAATGGTAGAAGACCGAAGGACACGGATCATTCAGTATAACCATTTATAACCTTGTAATCGAGCTCCTGTTTGTAGCTAGTGTAAGTTTATGGTTCGATCTTGACGGGTTTTTTTAGCGCCAAAACTTTTTAAACGTCACTTTTGTTCCGCATCGGCCACGGTAGTTGGCCAGACACTATCGTAACTCAACAGGTTCTTGGAGAGAATTAGGATTTCCTACTACTAACCCTTGTCCTTCTATTGATCTCTATTAATCTCAAGCCCTTAACAAAACAAGTGTTTAACTAATCTCAAATCGTGGTCGTGAGTATCAATAAATTGATAGCGCGCCCGATAAGAAATTTAACATTTATTTTGCTAAACTTTATAAACATCAAAATGTCAAGAGAAGTTAAAAGATATTTTATCCATTATTCTACCTTATCCTACAAACCCCAGCAAGTAAGAAATTACTCGCTCATGATTAGTAGCGATTTAGAAGAAATGGTGAAGAAAATGAAACTATAATTAAGATGCAGAAAAGTAATGTGGAAATTAATGCGGAAAAGTAATGCGTAAAGTAAATGCGGAAAAGTAAATGCAAAAACAATTAAAACAAAAACTACCTTTATTTATCAACTATTGCATTACAATTTTCTTTTTAAAAAATAGATTACAAGAACCCTAGTTGCTCGCTAGATCTCTCTCTAGAATGCTGCGATGGATAGATAGATGTATTAGATAAATAGCTCTCGGTCCTTTTATAAGCTCTGAAATGTGAAACCCTAGATGCTATATTAAAGTATGTGATAATACGATCATGCCCCTGAAAATTCACATCCAACGGTCGCTAAATGACCGCCTTTCCGCCGCTAAAAGCCCTAGGTGATAAAGCATTAGGTGATAAGGCATTAGGTGAAAAGGCACCATCGCTATTGTAACAACTCCAATTTTAATGTACAAAGAATTGATTTAAATTCAATGTATACTTGGAATATTTAATGATTACTAATATCTCTTTAAATATTTATTTCACTCCATAATTACAAGAAGGATCTTGTAGCTCATTGGTAATACTTTGCACTGCTGAACCAAGCCACCAGAGTTCAAATCCCATTCCCCGTATTATTTTTAATATTATTTTGTTTTTGATTTTTTAGAATACCAACAGTTACATGTGCGTTTCTCACAAATTTCCTACTACATATGAAACTGTAAATGCACCAGTAAGCACCCCAGGAGACCCCCCACCCATCGACCCTCCGACTCGGCCCGACTCGGCCGAGTCAGCCGGCGGACCGACCGACTCGGGCCGGCGTCGCCGGCCGGACTCGGCCGGACGGCCGAGTCCCCAACATCGAAGTTGGGTATCTTTTCCTCCTGAAACCCCCTGCATGCTTCATTTAGAGAGATCGGTTACAGAGAGCCCATTAACCCCCATTTACTCCATTTTTTAATGATTTTTTATATATTTTTACATTTTTTAATTAAAAACCCTACACCTACCCTAATCCTAGCCTAACCCTATAAATACACCCCCTACTCTCTACCCTCTCATCCCAAATTTTTAAGCCCACTCTCTCAAAATTCTAAGAGATCTTGTGTACTTTGAAAACGAGCGAAAGGCGAAGCTCCGACGAAATCTACGGCAAACTTCCGGTGATCGTGCTAGGAACTCGCGGCGACGAATCGACGTACCGGCGAACCCTCTTCTTCCTTATCACTCTCGTGTTGTCCAAACCCGTAAGTCACATTCTAATCTCTCTCTCTTTTTCTAAAAAAAATATGAAATTACAAAACCCGACGGAATCGGAACAAATCCAATTTCCGATTTGGTTTTCTATAAAATTTCACTTCTCACCAATACATTCATGCTTAAACATTTTTATATTGACTATTAAACACTAATTAAAGAATTTGAATAAGTTTCATCACATGAAATGATAGCGTTCCCAAATTATCGTATTTTTACTTAAATACCACAATATTTCGATTTCACATTTAATCCCATTAACTTGTTATACCTTTAAAGTAGATCACGAGGTAACGACCTACCTCCTCACACACTTACATACAACATAACACGATACCATTGAAAAACTTAGAATACGATAAAACAATATTTTCATTTAAATACCATATTCTTAATAAAACCATTTCTAAAAGTTTTAGCTTGTTACACTTTTAAAACTAAATACCTCTTAATATGAAAATACGATAAGTTGTGGACATCGGTCGTTTATCTAAACCTAAATTTGTGGTGTCTAGGCTAGGCAAGTGAGAAAGGTAATTTTAAAGGGCCCGTCTCACGATGATTCGTGAGCGGATTCCTCCTTTCTTCACTTGTACTTACCTGGCCACAATTGGCGGTGAAGAGGCGATTAGAGGCATCTAACAACTATTTGTTTAGACCATTTAGAAATAGTCTAGTTGAATTAGAAAACCCTAGAACCTAAAATACGGAAAATTGACTTTTTACAAATAAATACCATTTACTTTATAAAACCGTTCTCTAAAGGATTTAGTAATTTACAATCTTTGCAAAGCGCCGCTACAACCCATTTTTAGGGAACCTTTTCGGGATAGTACGGTTTATCGTGCACTCTCGGGCTTAGAAGTGAGAGATTCAGACTTCCGCAATGAGCATTCGGTCTTGAAAGATTTAAAATACGACATCTTAAGAAAATGAGATTTTTAGAACATAAAATATTTATTAAAATTATTTTTGTATAAATATATGTATAATTATCATTAAAACATTTATTTTGTTATGATATAAATATTCCACCTTTTTCTAAATATCACAAGAATAAATTTTACACTAAAATACCATGAACTTCAAATAAATAAATATTACAGATAAATACCTTATTTATAAAACTAGGATATTTTCACTAGAAATGGCTCAATATAAAATCCACATTCATTACAACTCTAAAGATGAATAATAAATGCTTGGGGTATATTCTGAAAAGTATATAAAAGTATTTTTACATTAAAAAAACCCTCAAGTTTTATAAATTACCCTAAGGACCCTAGTAAATATAGGACTTCGATTTACATTCTAATTGTCTGAGTCGGCTTTGAGCCTGATTATATCTGACTTGAATATGATTCAAGTCAATCTACAACCTATTATATTCCAATTCAATATGAACACATGAATCCATGAATCCAGTTATCAATCTATACAACTTGACTGAATCAAACTATGGATATACATCCATTATCCAGTTATCCCGTCTACATGATTATGCAGTTACAATCTGTTTACTGATATCATGGTTTTGGTCATTCATCTAACTTATACAATACAATACAACAATACAATCAAAACACTATGGGGTTTAAGAGCTAGATTGGTGCGGAAGGTGTTAGAAGTGGCACGATACGGTAAGATTAAGACACCTAACCTATATTCCGTTGCTGTTGTACCGTGGCTTAACGGTTCCTTGTACATTTGTAACGACCATGTTTTCTAATATCTAATAAAATATATTTTATTTATATTTCTACTATCAAATAATTATTTACATGTTTCTTTCATATAATACTAATTTTTAAAGTAGTGTTAATAATTTTTAAAGCAGTAAATATGATTAAAGGAAATTTCTAAAATCTATTTATTATTTTTATGGGCTTAAAATGTTTTAGAAAGATTTATAATACCTTAAAATAATCTACATATTTTTATTATCAATAAAAGTAATTAATTCGTATTTTAAAGATGAACTAGATATTATATAATTATTATAACTAGCTAACAATTTACAAATAGATATACTAATTGTTTTTAGCCCAAAACTATTTTTATATTAAATATAATAATAAAATATATTTTCTGGATTTTTTTCATAATTTTCCCGTATTTTTAACTATTTTAAACTAATTTTTCAAAGCCAAATCAATATTTTGCTATTTTATTTATTTTTATTAATTTTTATTTTAAATTTTTAAAGCCTTTTAACCTGGACCGTTGGATCACGAGATCCAACGGCCCAGAGCTCTGCGGCGGCACCCACGTGGTGATCCGCAGCCACGGCTGCGGGCCAATCACGTCGCGCCACGTGGCGACGAGGCAGTGCGCTGCGGGCCGTTGGATGCAGATCCAACGGCCATAAATCAGGGCGGCGGCGGCTAATGATTACGTGAATGATTGGTAATCATTTGTGGCGCAGAATTTGAGGAATTTTTTTGGATTTTCTTGTTACTTTCAAACGCTATAAATAGGCATCTTCAAAGCTCATTTTCTCACACCTCAGAACTCCAAAAATTCTGAAAAAAATACCGGTGCCTTCGTATCGACGACGCCGACGCTACGGCTCCATCCAATTGCAGAGGAAAAATCGTGACGCAGAGTTATTGAGGATTTAGTACGAGACTACGTTTTCAGCTCTTCGGCATTTCCGACTCAAACAAAAGGTAGGATCCGCCTCTCTCTCCTTTTCCTGTCACCTTATTCTATCTCAATAATCTATTTCCAACTTATAATCATCAACCCCCATTTAAAAAGTGTTATTATAATTGTGCATACCCTTTTTCCTTGTACCCTTAATTATGATAATGTTAACCCATATTTTTAAAACGGTGTTTAAATTTCATCTGTACACAATTATATTGCACACCCATAATACCTGGAATCTGATGTAACCCATGAATTGTCATTTTACCTCTGACATACCCACACTATAAAAATAATCTCGAAATAAGTTACTTCCACAAGATACCCTCGTTTAATTTAAATATTATATTTGTTTAAAATACCTATAAGAAATAAGGATATGTAAAATAAATATTTTAGATATAATATACGTATATTTTACTTACAAATATTTTTAAAACCCCTTCAACTTTTTAAGAAAGAAAATATTATTTAAATAACGATATCTTTTCAAAAGGGAATATTTAGTATCTTTTAAAAGGTAAAATTTTTTAAAACCAATCTAAAATAAAGGAAAGGTTGTAGGCATCGATCGTTTTTCTAAACCAGACTTTGTGCGGTCTAGGCAAGTGTGTCTAAGGCTAGTGGTTATTAATTAGGCCTACTACTTACGTAGTGGAGTACCTTCCCACTTACCTGGCACTTACCTAGCCATAATTGGTGGTGAAGAGGCGATTTGAGGACCTCATAACTTGTCCTTTTGGAATATTAGGAGCAGTCTAGATTTTTAAATAAAAACCTTTTACAAAAGATTTTCAAATAAACACCACAACTTTTTATCAAAAGGATATTTTCTGTAAAACCTTATTCTTTTCCAAAATAATAAATATCCCAAATATCATGGTTTTTCTTAAAAGTAATAAACGATATTTAAACCTTATTATTTTAACTAAGCTTTTTCTGAAGAACACGAAGTACTTTACAAATTCTAGAAGATAAAACGAGTGGTTGTGGAAGGCCATATTAAACGAGATCAATACTCTTTCTAAATTTCCCAATTTATGACAACATGACATATACAAAACATGATACGGTTAGGGTTAGAATGCGCGGACCTAGGTATGGAATACTTTATGAAGATCCCTGCAGGCAGGGTGACCAGTCCAATATATGGGCGACTATATAAATATGAAGATCCCGATATTCCGGGTGACCAGTCCAATATATGGGCGACTATATAAATATGAAGATCCCGATATTCCGGGTGACCGGTCCAATATATGGGCGACTATACAATGTGGAAATTCCATGCCTGGAAGTATACGCACTAACTCTAATCCGTCCAAACCTTTATACTGAACCACGGGGATGGGTAGTTTGATTAGGCAAGGATAATTCGGAACTCAGATTCCCCTACTACTCGATCATGATCCCGGGAAGTGAAACGGTACATTTCACTTCCCCAGCTGTTGTTCCGTGGCCACAGCGGAATAATCTCGAGTATCCGGACCCTTATTTAACAAACTAATACATTATATTACCTTCATCTACATATAACTTACAACACATATAACCTACTCAAAATCACATATCCAATTTATACATAACCTCGTACCTTTATACACATGTACATCATATTCATCATATACACATGTTCGTTTCTATACCTTTACTATCTTATGAGGCAATCCTACCTGAGTATAACTCGCTGACGGACTTTCCTTTTCCTCCTCTATCTTTGGAATGTCCGTCAGATAAGAATGAGAATTACAGCGAAGATCAAGGTGGAGTCAACTTATGAAGATTATGCAGACAGGACAATGGAAGATTAGATAGTTTAATTTTTGTTGTTGTCCACATGTTTAGGGCTTTTTGTTTCTCCTTTGATGTAAATAAACTACTTAGTTTATTTTACTATTTCCTTTGGGATGTAATAAAGTTTGGTTAATGAAAATAAAATGCCTTTCGCATTATTATTTTTGTTTTGGTACACATCCTGCATATTAAATATTTATACGCTTAACGTAACTGTATTGAATAGACCACCTTCAATACAGTTAGGTTGCGGACCTTGCCACGTCTTCCTTCTCCTTCTTTTGGGAAGCGGGGCGTGACAACATTCCGTTTGCCCTGATCTCTAGCATACTGAGACCCCTCTCGTATACACTGGCATCCTTCCGTACCAAGCTACAAACAACAGCGTAAACACAATATTCTACAATATTATTCAACTTTAGAGATACCTCTTATTCTGTCTTTTCTAATTCTCCCTTATCTTTGGGACTTACCGAGCGACCTGTTCGCTGACGATATTCTATTTCTTCCTTCTTTAAATGTCGTCAGGTAATCTGGACACAGCAGAGATCGAGCCCACCAGTGAAGACTTGGATCAGTTCCTCGAAGACCTCGAGCTCTAGACATTGTACTTTTTTCTATTCAGTATTTTTCATTTCCTGTTATGCCATTGTTTAGGCATCATTTTTATTCCAGATGTATTTATTTTTCATGCATTGTACAAAAGAATGTTAAGAAATAAAGTTGTTATTTTTATATCTCTTGTCTCTTGTGATTTACCTTTATATTGCTTAGATACACTTAGCGTATTTACTTCTGAGTATATATGTAGCGGACCTCGTCGCGTCCCCTTCGCCGTACACCGGGAAGCGGGGTGTGACATGTTTTGTTGGTGGCCCATACAGGTCAGAGCTGTATGAATCCCTATCATGCAGTTCTGTTCTGCGTGAACAACCTAAGCAATATAACAAAAGAACCAGCAACTAAAACATTCATTACAATTCATGTTTCTTGAATCTTACAATTTTCTTATTCCTTGAATCTTATCATTTCATGTACTTGAATCTGTCCTAACCCAAATTTTTCTTCAGGGTCATGGATTCCCCGAACAACACCAGCACCAATGTCAACAACACACCTCCAGCACTACCTCTCACACCAGCTGTTCCTACGCCACCCACCGAGCAAACAGTGCTACTTGAGGCGATCCGGAGCCTTCTTGAGGGACAGCGACAACTCCTGAACCGTCCTAAGACCGACGCACCGGTAGTAAAGCAATTCAGGGCTTTACATCCCAAGTAGTTCTCCGGAAAAGGAAGCCCGGTTGAAGCTGAAGAATGGGCACAAAGTATAGAAGATGATCTGGCAGCAGCACAAGTGCCAGACATAGCTTGGGTCCGTGTGGCGAAACTACAGCTCACGGACAACGCTCACAACTGGTGGAAGGCGGAAGAAAGCCGTCTGGTACAGCCTATTGAATGGAAAACTTTTCGCAAGAAGTTCGACGCGAAATACTTCCCTGTGACTGCTAGGTTTTCCATGGAGCAGCAGTTCATTCATCTACAACAGGGTTCGATGTGGGACAAATCAGTAGATGAGTATGACGCTGAATTCACCATGCTAAGCCGGTAAGATATGTCACAACAGTTCAATTTTTAAATCTTACATACTACACAGCTAACACAATCTTTTAAACAGATTCGCGGCACACTTGATACCGACGGACGAGATCAGAGCCCGTCGCTTTCAACAAGGACTGGATACGGATATTCAGGCTGCTCTAGCCACAGGAAAATTTCTGACTCATAAGGATGCTCTGGAAGCTGCCCGCAGTTATGAGGCAGTGATAAAAGCAAGGGGCAAACCTCAGTCTGCAGGATTCAAACGCCCTACCAACCAGATGGCAGGTGGAGCCTCGTCCAGGCCACCTTTCGTGCCAAGGCGACCCGGAGTACCGAACCATCGTCCTATCCCAGCCTTTTGTACCTACTGCAAGAGAGCTGGACATATGTTGAAAGACTGCCGTCGAGCCAACCGTCTTTGCTTAGTCTGTGGCTCAGCTACTCATGATATTGGGTCTTGTCCCCAAAGACAAAACCCAGTTGCTGCACCCAGACCAGCAATTACCTATCTGCAGCGACCAGCCTTTCAGGCACCTGCTCCAAGACCTGCACTATCTACACCACCCAGAGGACCACAAGCTGCACTACCTCCTCGTCAGTTCCATCAAGCTCAAAGGAACGTTCCGAGGAATGCTCCTCAGGCCAGGAGGAATGTACCAAGGCGCCAGGCTTTCACGATGACCGTGGAAGAAGCTGAGGCCACTGGCCAAGTCATCACTGGTAAACTTTTCTTTTCAAACTTTGCTTTTCTATCCGGCTACTTAGCTACATATTTTCCTATACCTAAAACATATCCCACATACCTTAGGTACAATCTTAGTATCCTCAATCCCTGCACTAGCACTGTTTGATACTGGAGCATCATACTGCTTTATGTCGCAATAGTTTGTTCGAACCCATGTGATTCAAGTCTCACCGCTTGTATCCAGCTGGAATGTCAGTTCAAGAAATGGCGTTCTAAAGGCAACTATGGGATACAACTTGTGTCCAGTCGTCGTCTGCAGCAGAGAGTTTTATGCTGACTTCAAAGTACTGGACATACCAAACTTCGATGTGGTTCTAGGAATGGATTGGCTTGGAACTTTTTATGCTACCATTGACTGTCGTCAAAGGAGGGTAGTATTCGAGATTCCAGACCATCCGGTCTTCTATTTCAAAAGTGGAGACCATACACTGGAACCAAGTACCTACAAAGCGAAGTCAAGAGAAGCAGTAGTTGCAGCAGCTCAAGCGGAGGAAGAATCAAGACCAGATGTGGGTCGAGAGTTCGACGATGTATTTCCTGACGATATATCAGGTTTGCCTCCCGATCGAGCTCTTGAATTCAGTATTGATTTAGTACCAGGAGCACAACCGGTGATCAAAGCACCCTATCGTTTAAGTCCGGAAGGTTTGAAGGAAGTCCGAACACAGTTGGACGAATTACTGGCGAAAGGATGGATTCGTCCCAGCACTTCAAGTTGGGGATCACCTGTACTACTTGTGAAGAAGAAGAAAGGTTCATACAGAATGTGCATCGATTACAGAGCCTTGAACGAAGTCACTATAAAGAACAAGTATCCACTCCCACTCATCGACGATTTATTCGATCAGCTAAGTGGATCTTGCGTGTTCTCTAAATTGGATCTTCGTTCAGGATATCATCAAGTGAAGGTCAACGAAGCTGGTATTCACAAAACAACTTTCAGAACTCGCTATGGACATTACGAATTTCTAGTGATGCCATTTGGAGTGACCAACGCACCCGCAATATTCATGAACCTAATGAATCAATTTTTCCGGGAGTACTTAGAAAGGTTTGTTGTCATCTTCATCGACGACATCCTGGTGTATTCTAAGAGTCGGAAAGAGCATGCGGAGCACCTACGAATTGTCCTGAAAACTCTTCGACAACACCAGCTCTATGCCAAGTACAGCATGTGCGAGTTTTGGCTAACGCAAGTTGGTTTTCTTGGACATATCGTATCAGGAGAAGGAATCTCTGTGGATCCAGCGAAAGTTTCAGCAGTTAGCGAATGGCTTACACCAAAGTCAGTAAAGGACATTCGAAGTTTCTTGGGTTTAGCTGGATATTACAAAAGGTTTATTGAAGGCTTTTCAAAGATAGCAACACCCCTGACCAAGCTCACACGTAAAGATGAAGAATTTGTGTGGTCAGAAGCATGCGAACAAGCTTTCGTAGAACTCAAGTCAAGGTTGACATCAGCACATATTCTCGTCATACCAGATCAATCTGGAGGATTCGAAGTGCATTGCGATGCATCCGGAAAGGGATTAGGATGTGTTCTACATCAGCACGGAAAGGTTGTGGCTTATGCTTCAAGACAACTGAAGACTCATGAGCGCAATTATCCGACGCATGATCTAGAGTTGACAGCTGTTATCTTTGCTCTCAAGATTTGGCGCCATTATCTACTTGGTGAACGAGTGAACATCTACACAGATCATAAAAGTCTGAAATACGTGTTTACTCAGAAGGAGTTGAATATGCGGCAGAGAAGATGGTTAGAACTCATGGCGGATTTTGACATCAACTTGCAATATCACCCAGGGAAGGTGAATGTAGTATCTGATGTTCTTAATCGCCAACCATTATCGATGAATCTCACCGCTCAGTGGAAGCTTCAACAAGACCTGCATCAGATGGAGATTGAAGTAATCATGCCAGGTAATACTTCAAGTTTGATGAATTTACAAGTTCAATCAACCATTGTCAATCAGATCAAAGCAGCTCAAGTAAGCGATGCTAAGTTGCAAAATATCAGAGAACAAGTGGAGAATGGACTCAGAACAGACTTCATCATCCATGAAGACGGATCTTTGAGATACGGCAGTAGATTGTGTGTACCAAAAGGTCCTGTTCGGGAAGAGTTAATGAAAGAAGCTCACAACTCTCCATATTCAGTACACCCTGGAGGTACCAAAATGTACAAAGATCTACGTCAAAATTATTGGTGGCATAGAGTGAAGCGTGAAGTAGCCAGAAGCGTCGCAAAATGCTTGGTGTGTCAGCAAGTAAAGGCTGAACATCACAGGACTGCTGGATTACTTCAACCGTTACCAATCCCAGAATAGAAGTGGCAACACATCACGATGGATTTTGTGACTGCTCTTCCTCGCAGCACAAAGGGTAACGATACTATATGGGTCATTGTGGATCGACTCACAAAGTCTGCTCACTTCATCCCATTTAGAGTTTGCCAATCAACTGAGGCACTAGCAAAGAAGTACATGGAGGTAATAATCTATTTAAGATTTAAACTCTTCATAATATACTATCTCTGATACCCATGAACTCATACAGGAAATTGTGAGACTTCATGGAGTATCGGTCTGCATTGTCTCCGATCGTGACACCAGGTTCCGATCGCAATTTTGGCAGAGTCTGCAAGCAAGCTTGGGAACAAGTCTGAACTTCAGCACAGCTTATCATCCATAAACAGATGGCCAATCGGAACGAACTATTCAGATCTTGGAGGATATGCTCAGAGCGTGTATGTTAGACTTCAAAGGATCGTGGGAAGATCACCTACATCTTGTGGAGTTTTCGTACAACAGCTATCAAGCAAGCATAGGAATGGCACCTTTTGCAGTATTGTATGGAAAGAAATGTCGATCGCCATTAAGTTGGGACGACATCGGAGATAGGGAACTTCTTGGACCAGAGATGATAGTAGCGACTGTTGATGTGGTTCGTACTATCAGGGAAAGGATGCGCATAGCCTAAGATCGACAGAAGCACTGGGCTGATGCAAAAAGACGACACTTGGAGTTCCAGCCAGGAGATCACGTATTCTTGAAGATATCTCTGAACCGCGGAGTGATCCGATTTGGAAGACGGGGAAAGCTAAGTCCGAGATATATTGGACCGTTCGACATACTCAAATGAGTCGGTGAAGTGGCATACCGCTTAGCGCTTCCACCGTCATTGGAAGGAGTGCAAAATATGTTCCACATATCCCAACTCAGAAGGTATGTGAGTGACCCCAGCCATGTTCTCGATCATTCCGAGCTCACTATACAGCCCGATTTGTCTTGTAAGCAACAGCCTGTGGAGATCCTGGACAGGAAAATGAAGACACTTCGGAACAAGAAAGTTAAGTTGGTTCGAGTGATGTGGAGGAAAGACACTCCAGGAGAGTCCACTTGGGAAAGGGAGGATGAAATGCGTACTAGATATCCACACCTCTTTGTGAACTAGTCCTCAAATAAAAGTTGTAAATTTTGAGGACGAAATTTTTGTAAGGAGGATAGACTGTAACAACCCCATTTTTAATGTACAAAGAATTGATTTAAATTCAATGTATATTTGGAGTATTTAATGATTACTGATATCTCTTTAAATATTTATTTCACTCCATAATTACAAGAAGGAGCTTGTAGCTCATTGGTAATACCTTGCACTGCTGAACCAAGCCACCAGAGTTCAAATCCCATGCCCCACATTATTTTTAATATTATTTTGTTTTTGATTTTTTAGAATACCAACAGTTACACGTGCGTTTCTCACAAATTTCCTACTACACATGAAAATGTAAATGCACCAGTAATCACCCCAGGAGACCCCCCACCCACCGACCCTCCGACTCGGCCCGACTCGGGCCGGCGCCGCCGGACGGCCGAGTCCCCAACATCGAAGTTGGGTATCTTTTCCTCCTGAAACCCCCTGCATGCTTCATTTAGAGAGATCGGTTACAGAGAGCCCATTAACCCCCATTTACTCTATTTTTTAATGATTTTTTTTTATATTTTTATATTTTTTAATTAAAAACCCTACACCTACCCTAACCCTAGCCTAACCCTATAAATACACTCCCTACCCTCTACCCTCTCATCCCAAATTTCTGAGCCCACTCTCTCAAAATTCCAAGAGATCTTGTGTACTTTGAAAATGAGCGAAAGGCGAAACTCCGACGAAATCTACGGCGAACTTCCGGAGATCGCGCTAGGAACTCGCGGCGACGAATCGACGTACCGACGAACCCTCTTCTTCATTATCACTCTCGTGTTTTCCAAACCCATAAGTCCCATTCTAATCTCTCTCTCTTTTTCTAAAAAAAAATACGAAATTACAAAACCCAACGGAATCGGAACAAATCCAATTTCCAATTCGGTTTTCTATAAAATTTCACTTCTCACCAATACATTCATGCTTAAACATTTTTATGTTGATTATTAAACACTAATCAAAGAATTTGAACAAGTTACATCACATGAAATGATGGCGTTCCCAAATTATCGTATTTTTACTTAAATACCACAATGTTTCGATTTCACATTCAATCCCATTAACTTGCTATACCTTTAAAGTAGATCACGAGGTAACGACCTACCTCCTCACACACTTACATACAACCTAACACGATACCATTGAAAAACTTAGAATACGATAAAACAATATTTTCATTTAAATACCATATTCTTAATAAAACCATTTCTAAAAGTTTTAGCTTATTACACTTTTAAAACTAAATACCTCTTAATATGAAAATACGATAAGTTGTGGACATCGGTCGTTTATCTAAACCTAAATTTGTGGTGTCTAGGCTAGGCAAGTGAGAAAGGTAATTTTAAAAGGCCCGTCTCACGATGATTCGTGAGCGGATTCCTCCTTTCTTCACTTGTACTTACCTGGCCACAATTGGCGGTGAAGAGGCGATTTGAGGTATCTAACAACTTGTTGTTTAGACCATTTAGAAATAGTCTAGTTGAATTAAAAAACCCTAGAACCTAAAATACGGAAAATTGACTTTTTACAAATAAATACCATTTACTTTATAAAACCGTTTTCTAAAGGATTTAGTAATTTACAATGTTTGCAAAGCGCCGCTACAACCCATTTTTGGGGAACCCATTCGGGATAGTACGGTTTATCGTGCACTCTCGGGCTTAGTAGTGTGAGATTCAGACTTCCGCAAGGAGCATTCGGTCTCGAAAGATTTAAATACGGCATCTTAAGAAAATGAGATTTTTAGAATATAAAATATTTATTCAAATTATTTTTGTATAAATATATGTATAATTATCATTAAAACATTTATTTTGTTATGATATAAATATTCCACCTTTTTCTAAAAATCACAAAAATAAATTTTACACTAAAATACCATGAACTTCAAATAAATCAATATTACAGATAAATACCTTATTTATAAAACTAGGATATTTTCACTAGAAATGGCTCAATATAAAATCCACATTCATTACAACTCTAAAGACGAATAATAAATGCTTGGGGTATATTCTGAAAAGTATATAAAAGTATTTTTACATTAAAAAAACCCTCAAGTTTTATAAATTACCCTAAGGACCCTAGTAAATATAGGACTTCGATTTACATTCTAATTGTCTGACTCGGGTTTGAGCCTGATTATATCTAACTTGAATATGATTCAAGTCAATCTACAACCTATTATATTCCAATTCAATATGAACACATGAATCCATGAATCCAGTTATCAATCTATACAACTTGACTGAATCAAACCATGGATATACATCCATTATCCAGTTATCCCGTCTACATGATTATGCAGTTACAATCTGTTTACTGATATCATAGTTTTGGTCAGTCGTCCAACTTATACAATACAATACAACAATACAATCAAAACACTACGGGGTTTAAGGGGTAGATTGGTGCGGAAGGTGTTAGAAGTGGCACGAGACGGTAAGATTAAGACACCTAACCTATATTCCATTGCTGTTGTACCGTAGCTTAACGGTTCCTTGTACATTCCGTTTGCCCTGCTCTCTAGCATACTGAGACTCCTCTCGTATACACAGGCATCTTTCCGTACCAAGCTATAAACAACAGCGTAAACACAATATTCTATAATATTATACAAATTTAGAGATACCTCTTATTCTGTCTTTTCTAATTCTCTCTTATCTTTGGGACTTACCGAGCGACCTGTTCGCTGACAACATTCTATTTCTTCTTTCTTTGAATGTCGTCAGGAAATCTGGACACGGCAGAGATCGAGCCCACCAGTGAAGACTTGGATCAGTTCCTCGAAAACCCCGAGCTCTAGACATTGTACCTTTTTCTATTCAGTATTTTTCATTTCCTGTTATGCCATTGTTTAGGCATCACTTTTATTCCAGATGTATTTATTTTTCATGCATTGTACAAAAGAATGTTAAGAAATAAAGTTGCTGTTATTTTTATATCTCTTGTCTCTTGTGATTTACCTTTATATTGCTTAGATATGCTTAGCGTATTTACTTCACAGTAAATACGTAGCGGACCGATCCCGTCCTCTTCGCCGTATACCGGGAAGCGGGGCGTGACAGCTATATTTTTTTATGCTGTCTTAAGTAATTACAAAACCAGTGTTCATTTTTCACCATTTATTTTTTTCTGTGTAATTTATAATTTTGTTTATATATTTTTTTCCTTCATACTAAAGCTTTTAGAAAAGAGCATTTCAAGGTATCCTCTACTATCCCAAGTTCCAAGATGTGTGCAAGTGCGTATTGTATGGTATCAACGTTCAGATATTTGGACTCAAGAATAGAGACTATTTTTCATACTTATTTCTATCCGCAGATTAGTGATTCCTTTCATCTTACTAATCCTTGGGACAACAGCTCATGACTACTTATTACTAGCTTTGTTTTAAAACATCTAATTTTCTTACTTTTCTTAAATCTCTTCCTTTCTTTCATATGTATTTTTCACTTTCTAACTTTTATTTTCTAAAAAAAAATTTATGCAATGCAATATTTACATATAAATATATATATATATAGACACACACACAAACCATCCCCCCAAACTTGTTTGCAGCAGTGTCCTCACTGATGTTATCATGTAAGCTCAAAACCTGAAGACTAGAAGAAACATGGTATAAGAAGGGGTCAAGAGTGAATAACTGTGAAATCTTCCCCCAAACTTGTTCTTGGGTCATAGTTGTGCAAAAAATTCTTTTCTTTCAAGAGCCGCAATATTTTCTTCCCCCCCCCCTCCAAACTTGAGTAAAACAGTGTTTTCATTATTTAAGCATTGAAATTTAACATAAGAGGGGGATATTATTAGTCTACGTGAAGCTTTACAAAGACCAAAAGTCAACACCAACCATTCAAATATTTTATCTGTGTAATACCATGGTTGGTGGAAGATCACGTTACAGATAGACGTAAAGAAGTGGGGATGAGATAAGAAGTGTAATCGAAAAGATTTACGTCTCGGTTGGTAGAGATGACAAAGTGAGTATGAATGAAAAAGAGAATGTGAATGATTAGGAATGGGTGGAATAGTTGCATTCTCATATAGGAAAGAAGAAAGGGTGGTGGTTCAACTTTTCCGGCCTTATAGGGAGGCGCACGAATTTCCAATGGAGGTTGATTCATCACAACATCCAAGTCTTTAAGGAACGCGAGTTCTTCGGCGAAAATATTTTTGAAACTTTCATCGATGATGATCCCATCGGAAAGAAAAGAATCAGTGGAACAGGAGGATTCACTAGGAAGACTGAAAGTTTTAAGGTCAATCCGTTTCGCGCTAGAATTCAACACACTTAATTCGTCAGATATTATGGAGGTAGGAGACTTGAAAAGCTCATCTATCTCATTTTCAAAAGATTCTAAATCAAGTGGCCTTTCAAGAATCATAGAACTCGAAATATTGGAATGTGGTTCATCAAAACTCAGTGGAGTTAAAAGAAGATTAGAAGAACCAAAAAAAGTGGGTGATGAAATGGGTAAACAAACTTGGACTTCGAGCGTTGTTGAACCAGATGTAGGAGATGAAGGCTGAATATCGTTTTGCATATCGGATAGATCAGTGGTAAGAATTAGATTGGTTAAATGTACAGGAAGATGTTCACATTCAATAGAAGGGACATGATGGATAAGAGAATCCAACTCATCCAACATAACGGGTTCATCTTCAACGATATTCTCATCAACGCTCTCACTAACACCTTCGGTCAAATCAGACGAATAGGTCTTTAAAAATTCATCAACTATACTATCCTCAATCGATAAATCTTTTAGTTCACATGATGGAATTGGAAGGTTTGAAATATCAAGTGTAGTTGAATAAAAATCGGTTTGATTTGAACTGGTGTAAGGCTCTCTTTCACACTCACTATTGGAAAAGTCAAACATGTTATTCTCGGGCACCTCAGCACTTAGATTATGAAGCGGTTGATCATTAAATACATCCGGTTGGGGTGCAGGATGGAAGGTGTCGAGATCAATAGAATTGGTTTTGGTTTGACTTTGATGGATCTCTTGTTCTTTTTCACTGTTCAATTCCAACTCTACTTCAAGACTGGACATGCTTTGTGAAAAAGTTCCAATGGAGAATTCTCTTTGAACCATAGAACTTCCTAATTGACTTTCAGAAGCATTGTCTCGATAAGGTGAAAAGGTTGATTATGGATAGAATGTGTTTAATTGTTGGCTACGGGCGAGTTCAATGTGTTCCGCAATCGACATGCGTTTATAATTTGCCACATTAGCCTCAAAAGAAGTGTTAACAAGAGATGGTTTTAATTGTTGGCTACGAGCGAGTTCAATGTGTTCCACAATCGACATGCGTTTATTATTTGCCCCATTAGCCTCAAGAGAAGTATCAACATGAGATAGTTTTAATTGTTGGCTATGGGCGAGTTCAATGTGTTCCGCAATCGACATGCGTTTACGACTTGCCCCATTAGCCTCAAGAGAAGTGTCAACATGAGAGCGTGTGAAAGTTTGGTACTGTTGATAAGAATTAGAAGAGTGTATCCAAGTTTCATAACATGATTAGGATCAACATTGTGATATAAAGAATATTGAGATTGGTTGGTTAGTTGGCAACTGACAATTGCTATTTGTTCAGCAATGGTCATGGGTGTAAAAGATGCAATATTCGCGTTAAAACGAGTATCAACATTTTCATATGGAAATAATGGTGATTGTTGTCCTAACGGTTTTGGATTAGTGAAAGGTATGAAACTTTTTCTACGAGCCTTCATAATATGCTCAGCGATGGACATGCGTTTAGAAGTTCCCTTACTTGCCTTAAACGGATTATCAATATAAGAAGATGTTGAATTTTGATGCGGTTGATAGGACCATGAGTGAGGTGTCAAACTATTATTTTCTGTGTGCTCTATCTTATCCCTTAAAGACATGGTAGAGTCGGAATTTGTACCAAAGCAATTACGAAAACAAGAAATATCTGATCCTGGATAGCAAAGCTCAGCAAGAGTTCGTCTGTTTGGGTTACCCATTATAAGAAAGTGAAAAGAAAAGATGGTGAGATGGTAATAATTTAAGCTCTTTTTTTGGATTTTGGAAATTTTTTTGCTTTGAAAGAGGGACTCGACAAACGTGCACAAACAATACCTAGAACCAGGGTCACCTGGGTCAAATTACTAGACCGCTCCTAGACTTCCAAAGGACAGGACGTAGGATAAATCCTCTATCACCTCCTTATCACTCTTACAGCCAGATAATTGCCAGGTAAGTGGGATGTATCCACTATATGAATCACCGTAATAGCAGGCCTAATTAAGTAACCACATTCCTTAGTCACACTTGCCTTAGACACCCCAAGAGAAATATGGATAACCAATAGATTACCCAAGACCTTCCTCTGACCTAATTGAGCGCGACAATCCTTAGGGCTTGGTCTTGATATTTTTTATTAATGTAGGGTTATGCATATACTCGTTTGTGATTTGTGGGGCCTAGGAAGGGTGATGAAATCCCCACCTAATCTGAATTTGGGTTTATTGTCCTTCAATGTCTGTTTTAGATATGCAAAACAAACCAAAATCTAAAACACGCAAAAATATTTTTAGCGGCGATATTTGCAAAGAATCCTGCAGGTAAAAACAATTTATTGGAGTTTTAAAGGAAAGAGGAAGACAATAGGAGAGCACCTGAGGATTTTGGGGGCCAAATTCTTCCAAGGGACTGCGGTTCCGCCGCCGAATGCACCCTAGGGCCGCGGTTCCACCACCTATTGAAGTGTTCTTCTCTTAAAAATTCTTCAGAGCAGTCCAATGCTCCTCTGGTCTCCAATTACTCCAGATTCCCTTGCAAAACTCGCACAATAATCGTTAAAACACAAAATGCGGTTTTAGTTCTCTTTTATGTTTATGTTTCTCTGGTTTTTTATAAGAAATCAACCCGAATAATAAGAAAATTAATTACGACCGTTCCCCCGGCAACGGCGCCATTTGATTGATCGTGAAAAACGTGTTTTGTAAATAACCGCAATCAAAACGGTGTCGCTAATAGCTAGCCGTGATGAGTACGGGTCGTCTACAGAGAAAAGTGAACTTCTTTTCTTGTTTTAGACGAGTTGATAAAAGAGATGATGGTTAGTGGTCGTTTTATGTTAATATGGATATAAATTTTATAATAGAACGGCTTGTAGGGTTTATAGGACTTAGTAGTTAATGGATGAATATTTAGAAATGACTCCTTTTATCTTTTAATAGTTTAAAACTAGAGAGATGGTGATGAATGTGGATTAGGGTTCTTGGAGGGAATTAGGATTTCCCACTAATAACCCTTGTCTTTCCATTGATCTCTATTAATCTCAAGCCCTTAACAAAATAAGTGTTTAACTAATCTCAAATCGTGGTCATGAGTATCAATAAATTGATAGTGCGCCCGATAAGAAAATTAACATTTATTTTGCTAAAGTTTATAAACATCAAAATGTCAAAAGAAATTAAAAAACATTTTATCCATTATTCTACCATATTCTACAAACCCTGGAAAGCAAGAAATTACTTGCTCATGGTTAGTATCGATTTAGAAGAAAGGGTGAAGAAGAATAAAACCATAATTAAGATGCAAAAAAGTAATGCGTAAAATTAATGTGAAAAAGTAATGCGTAAAGTAAATACGGAAATGTAAATGCAAAAAGAATTAAAGCAATAACTACCTTTATTTATTAACTATTGCATTACAATTTTCATTTTAAAAAGTAGATTACAAGAACCCTAGTTGCTCGCTAGATCTCTCTCTAGAATTCTGCGATGGATAGATAGATAGATAGCTCTCGTTCCTTTTATAAGCTCTGAAATGTGAAACCCTAGATGCCATATTAAAGTATGTGAGATTACGATCATGCCCCTGAGAATTCACATCCAATGGCCGCTAAATGACCGCCCTTCCACTACCAAAAGCTCTGTTTGACCGCCCTTCGGCCGCCATTTGGTGGAATTATAACTTGGTATTTTTCTGTCTTTTCTTCTCGATATTTGGAGATCCTATTGATATATAGATTCTAAAAATATTGCTTTGAGTCTCTGCCGTTACTAAATTCTTCGATTTGCTTCTAAAATTTGGCAGATTCGGTTTTGATATCCCGATTTGACTTGAATCTCCTATATAGATTTCAAGCCTGAGCTAATACCTACATAATATCTCAAAAAAAAGTGTTAGTAGCATTTGGTATTTTTGAGATATTATTCCAACCATTTATATAATATAATATCTTAAGAATATTAATTAGGAATATTTGATATGATATGCATATTTTAATTACTAATATTTCATTTAAATATTATATGCATATATTTTCCCTTATTATATTAATTATAAATGAAGAAACGTATGATAATAATCTTTTTATAAATAAACCCACATATGTTCTTTATTTACAATTAACACCTATAATAGTGGGGAAAATATTCATACAAATGTGCACTATTTTTGACTAATTAACACGTGAGGCCCATATGGGTTTTAATTTTTTTGAATTCAGCATTCACATGCTTTGCATGTGAGTGCTCACGTGTTCAACACGTGAAGACCATATCATAGGATTTACTCCTTCTTGAAGCCGAAGGTCACATGCTTTGCATATGAGCGCTCACGTGTTAATCACGTGGGAGGGTTTTGTTTCATCTTTTCTCTCTCTCTTTATTAAGGAGCAGATGCTTCAAACTCGAAAACACCATTTTACTCACTTTCGTCTTGAAGTCGATATTTGATCTTCAAATGCACTTCGCTTTGATTTCGATCTTTAACGCTTCAAACTTGGACTTGGTTTCTAACTTCTTGGCTATTCTTAGCATGAACTCTTGAATCTCTTGAATCTTAGCTAGTTAGCATCATGAAGCTTGAATATGAAAATTGCGAAGCTCTCATTCATATTCTCCAACCTCCATTAGATATATCCATTTAAGCTCAATAAACTCCATCCTCCTTTGTATACTTGTGTCGTGAAAATATCCTGAAAACCAATCTTGAACACGACCAAGCATATCATATATAGTGTTATGAAATATAAACAGGATAGTAAACACAAGTATATGAACATTCATGATTTTTGATATCACAATCATAAATAGTATATCAATATCAAGATGTAACTCGAACTCAAGATATAGATTACATGTATATACAAATTCATATTGTGAATTACCAAAACAATGAATGAGAGTAATATATCGATATTAAGAATATAACATAAGTATAGCATGAGATATTGATATATTACTCGATATACACAAGATATAGGATAAGCAAGCTAAATATCAAGTGTATACAAGTTTAGTGTCAATATAATTAGCAAGATAAATAAGTGACACAAAACGAACTATTCATGTTCAAGCTATCATCAAAACTAAATAAATGAATCATCGAAATTCATAAGCTATCATCTAATATTTATAAGAAGAATGTAGAGAGTGTTGTCGTGTTCTACATATTGTATGTGGATGAAAAACTCCTGATAGGAAGTGATGTTTCTATAGTACAGCTCGGTCAAACAATGGTTATCACAGATGTTTCTCCAAATACGATAATATGATTCTGGAAACTTGGTCTATAGAGATAAATCTAGTAAAGTTTTAGGATTGTCCCAATTCTGGTAAGATGACACCATTCTAAAAGGGTTTTAGAATAGAAGATTCATAACTCGGTGGTGTACCGGCATGTGGATGAGTCACCCTCTCTAAAGAAATATCTTCTGGACTGATGAGGAGCGAGACTCGCATGAATGAATTTTCACTTGCTTCGGCAGTTGGATCAATCATGTGATGTCATGTACCAAGACCAGATGTTGCTTTTTGCACTCATAATAAGCAGATATTAGTCAAATCCTGGAGAAATAAATGGAAACCAATGAAGAACATATGGGAATTTATTTGGTGTATGGTAATGGCAGCCTTCAATAGGAGGTAATTACCGATTCCGGTTTTCTATATGACATGAAAGACAGAGTGTCTATCATGAGTTACAAGTTTACTCTCTTTAGTGGGAGCAATATATTGGAAAGAGATCCAAACAGAATACTATGCTAGTCATGGCAATGGGTGCTGATTATGAATCAGCTGTGGATACAGCCTAAGAACTTGATGGATAAAATTGTTCATTTATGAATTTTATCCCATCGTCTATCCAGGCAAATTCTAAGGCAGGTATCGCTTAGTTCGGAAGATAGTTGATCTTCGCAAAATTGAGATATAAAGAGATAAAGATAGATTCATTATAGTGGATCCACTCACTAAGGTTGTTTCTCGAACACGGTTTGTGAAACTGTTAGTAGAGAAATTGGGTATGTGATACCGCAATAATTGACCTTAAGTGCAAGTGGGAGATTGTTGGATATAGGTACCCTCAAGGCAATTATTGTAACTGAAGGAGTATCTATAAAGAAAACAATCTTACTCAAGATGATAGTATGTTATCTGGTTTGTCTTTATCATTCATGTGTATACGTTTTACTCGTTATTACGTATCACCAATACATCATGATAAAGCCCTTAGGATCTTTACTTGACTACCAGGATTATGATAGAGATTATACTAGTGGAGCCTGGGTAGTCCATAAGCACATACTTAAATGTCCTTAGTCATAGAAGTATCGAGACTGGGTATCGATATTCCAGAGTAGACTAGTGTATACGTCTCTTGACCCCGAATGGGATGATGGTTGATCTTATAACTATTGGTGTTTGACACTGAAGATTGTATACAAGTACTCATTAGATTAATGAGTTTCACTGGACGGACTCACTTGAGAACTCCTAAATGGTATTGTACCTATCGTCAGATAGCAGTTCTCTTATGAAATAAATACATGGTAGTCTATAGACTTGAGATTGTCATAGGGTCTTATGTATGTTCCTACTATACTTTGATTACTACCCTACCACGACTGTACTGAGTCGTGCTAACAGGTTTTAGTTGAGTACAGTCCCGAAACAAATGGAGGCAGTGAGAGATCGAAGGGATTTCATCTCTCCCAGTATAAGGAGTCGGGGTTGTGTTATGCTAGATCGGCTATAACCATAAATTCTTAGCCAAGGAAGATGAGATTTACTGATAAGTGTTATTAGTAGTTTCTTGGGTAGTTATGAGTTCATAGATCGGCATGACTTATCGAGTTATTGGATGTCTGACAGTTTCCACCTTACAGACTCGGTATGCGACACTCTCAGACGAAGAGACCGGACTGTACGGTGACTGTCACTGATTGAATTTGCAGGGTTTGGATGAGCTTGCTCATTGACCTTCTTTCGATCAATACCTGAGTAGCCGTTACGTGCAGCTAGTACCATTGACATACTTGTTGATCATGGATATGATCTTAACCTATTGCCAGCATATTGTCGAGCCTTTAGAATCCCACATAGATGTTTCTCGGCTCAGGCGAAACGATGTAGAGCGCGTATAGTGATACATGCTAGAGTTCGATTAAACATATGTATTTGATACATGTAGTTTAATCGGACATTTTCACGGATTAATCATATAGAGATATATATTCTAGTATTATTCTCACTTTATTATTCTCTCATTTGTATTTGTATTTGTATTTGTATTTGATATAAATACTTGTGAATGTATTTGATACATTCATTCACGTGTATATGATACATATGTTATGTTTCTAGTCTGATGACTCATTTTTTTATTTATAAAATAAACAAATGAGCCATAAAAAGAGAGATGAGTGCAGAGATTCTTGGGAATTTTCTAGTGTTTTCTTTATTTGATAAAGATGGCTAGATTTGTCTCATCTCTTTAGACTCTCATTCATTCTTATCCTCTCACTCTCTCTCTCTCTTTAACAAGTCTAGTTCATTCTCTTCATCTTCTCTCTTGATTTTTCTATGGAAGAAAAAGAGAGAAACACTTGAGAGGAAAATTGTGAGGGCTAGAGCTTATTCTAAATCACTTGCTAATTATTCCTAACATGTCTAATAAGCAAGTTGCTTCATGAAGATGATGATTTAGTGGAGCTAGAGCTTGTGTTGGATTAATCTCAAGGTGGATCATCTTTGACGAAGTGATCGTCGTGCAAGCTCGATCCGGATCAAGTGGAGACTAGTCGGAGTCCAAGGAGTGGTGGCCAACGCGCTACAAAGGTTGCAGTTCAAAAAACCTCTCATTTTAGCTCTTTTTTTGTTCAAGTTTAAGTCTTTTGGTTTGATATTGGGTGTTTAGCTCTCTAGTTTTATTTTTTAAAATTATCGTTTCCGCCGCCCTTTAAAACCCCGCTATTGAGCATTGCAACCTAACAGTAGGGTCTTCAAGTCCTTGAATTGTTCAAAAAAGGCTATATAACTCGTATTTTAGGATAAATCTTTCAAGCATCCCCTCGATCCCTAGTTTCATAGCAATTAAAGAGCGAATCACTGAGACAGAGGGAATTTATAGAGAAGAGGAATTTCATTGCTCCATACTTACATGAGTTAAGTCTTCTCTTCTTCTGCCTCTTTGAAAACTTAATTTTTCGAGTATTCTTAGTGATCAACAGTGATTGAGAGTGATTGCCGGTCATTAAAAAACTCTCTAGAATGTGTATGGGGGTTTTATAGACTCTAAGGCAATTAGAATCGTGGCCATGAATGTAGGGCACGAAAAAAGGACGTGGGGGCACAGTTATAACCATTTCCCTACATTTTGTGAGTGTCTCCCCGACGTCAAGGACCCCTCTGGATACGACGGAGACGTCATGTCGGGGACCCATCTTTAGGTATAGCAGAGACCTCTCTGTCAGGGATCCATGTTTGGGTATGGTGGAGACTTCTCTGTAGGGGAACCCCATGGATATAGTGGAGACCTCATGTCGGAGACCGCTTTCATCATGGCGGGGACTTCATGTCGGGGACCCCTTCGCGCATGGCGGGGACTTCTTTTTGGCATGGCGAAGACTTTCTTTTGGGATGGCAGAGACCCCCTTTTTTGACTTCTTCATGGTTTTTCAAACTTTCTCTCCTTTTTTCTAGAGCTTTTCCTTGGTCAGCGCTTGGGAAGCATTCCATCTTAGATAGAATGCACCATTTTTTGTGCAATAGGCTAGTGTTTTTCCTCATAAATTGAGGAGTGCTCATTCTTCTTCCTCATTTGCAAGAAGAAGACAATGGTTTGTAACTACCCACATGCCCCTTTGCAGCTGTAACGACCCTCAGATTCCTATACCTTTGTATATATTTAAATACCGTATTCTCCTGATATATGGGTACTTGTTGAATATTCGGAATTCGTCTTTTACTTCGAGATTTATTTTTCCTTATAATTATTTCTTGTCTTTTGACCCCAAATCCCATTCATTTTCCCCTCATTTTATTTCCATTTTTTAATCTAAACCCAACTCTCTTTTATTTAAATCCATTTGTATTTTAATTTTTCAAAGCCCAAACATTCATAGGCCCAAGACCCTTATCTTTTCCTTTCCTCTTAATTTCTTCAGGTTATTGATTTGGAGTAATGGGTATTAATCTAATGTTAATTATTATTAATTGTTGTTAATGGTAATTAATTGGGATGCTTTCTTAACCATTTCAAAACCAAAACCTTTCTTCTCATCTCTAACATCAGTTGCTTCTTCTTCAATTTTCTTTTTAATTCCCTCCATCAAAACCAAAATCTCACTCATAAAAACCAACTTTTTATTAACCATCAATCCAATTAATTCTCTTTCCTCTCTAAAAAAAATCTCTTTTTCTCCCTCATCCATTACCTTCTCCGAGCACTTCGCCGGCCGACTCCCTCACCACCTCGTCGCCCCAGCTCTTCTAACCTCCTCTCTCACCTCCCCCCATTAGCCTCCATCCCCGAATCTCACGCCACCCCCTCCGAAGCTCGAGCAACCGAGCTCGAGCCATCCAAGCCTGTGCTCCATCGTCGTCGTGCCGCCTTTGAGCCACTGTCAGAGATCCTAGTCGTCGTCCACAGCCGCTAAGGCCACCATCGATGCCTGCAGACCCTCATCCATCGACGTTTCAATTTGAGCTCGACGGTGTTCGATGAAATGCCCGAGAAAGTTTTCTCTCGTTTTCACCTATTCTAATCGCGCGTAAGTCCTTTCTTTCCTCCATCTTTCTCCCTCTTTGTTTCTGTTATGACTTCATCAAACCGATGTTTTCTCTCATCGTAAGTCCCCCTTCCTTCTCTTTAATTAAATTTCTTTAATAGTATGAAATGCTTATAGCTAATATATTATATAACTTACTGTTGGTTTTAGACTCAGAGACTTGTAGCCTAGATATTAAATGTGCTTTATCATATCATTTGATATAGAAGCTTGGCATTGCATACTATTACATGTATCTTTTCTTATTTATAAAGCACTGCAGCACTTGGATATTTGATTGTGATTGGTGATGAAGTTTTTGTAAGTCCACGGTAGCGCCCCGGCCATATAACAGACGCCAAATACGGAACAAAAAACTTTTACAACTGGCGCTATCACGTACTATAACCCGGATCTGCCATTAAAACTAAACTAACAAACTACAAAGTGGGTTGGAATGTTATACCGAACGATCCGAGTCCTTCGGTTTTCAACCATCATCCCACACTTTGTTGCGGCTGCTCCGATCTCTTGAATCTCCAGTCTTCTCGTCCAGGTGGCACCACGTCGACGGATCTTTAAACGGGCTCCCGCCTCTGAACCGAGGCAACTCGATCATCAAGTTTGCTAAAAGAGATGACCAAGATTGATGTAGCGAATGAGTAGAACACTTTGTCTCGTTATGTCCAAAACCATGGACGAACGGTTAATGAAGTTGCCTTTTTGGATCGAATGGAAATGAGAAATGGATCACATCTAATTTCTATCAACCAAAACTATCATAATCTTTTTCAAGCAACCATCCATCTCTTGCAAGAGGGGGCCGGCCACTATGTAAGAGGGGGGAGGTGAGTGTAGGAGAGGAGTGGTGACCATAATGATATGATACTTATCATAACACACTTAAAGAAACATGACTCACTAATGACACCTAGTATGAACACATTAAAAGTAAAGGATGAATCATAAACCTAGTCACCCTTGCATTAAATGAATCATTAAATGCACTAATGAGTCACTTAACACCCCATCATCCTATTCACCATCTAGAAACTTCCACACTCATCTCAAAAAAAGATAAATCCGTCTTTAACCAAATGTTAAATACGGGTGATAGAAAACTAGAAACTGGCAACTTCCAAAAGTGATCCTGAAACGAATTTCAGGATAACCCCGTAACAGTATAAACATACACGCATTTGTATTATAACTGAATACAAATACAACTGAGACAAAGATATTATATCTACACAGTATAATACTCGGATCCGGCTTAAACCAAAGCCTACCAGTATTATCTGCCCAAAATATGACACGTGCGAAAATGCACGTGCATTTTCCGAACCTTGCCATAAAACCATACGGCCTCTACAACGTTTCGCCCGAACTTGGGAAACTGTCTGTGGGGGACTCTAATGACTCATCAACACACTGGCACTGGGTATGACCACTAGCACGTCAGAGGTACAAGCTGTACGTAACGTTTGCCTATGTGTTGATTGGAAGGGAAGCTGACGAGCGAACTCATCCATAAACCCTACTGAGCCTGACAGTGACAATATACATACAGTCTGGTCCGTTCGTCTAAAGAGTATCGCATATCGAGTCTAGGGGGTGGATAAAGTCAGACCCCTAACAACACGATAATTCGTGTCGGCATGAAGCCCATCACCACCTGAGAAACTACTGATCCAAATCAGTAATTCTCCACTAGCTCGGCCGAGAATTTCTAGTGATGGCCACCCGAGCACTGTGCGACATCAACCCCCAATACCGGGAGAGACGAATCTCCGACGATCCGCTCACTGCCTCCATGTGGCTCGGGACTGTACCCAAAAAATACCTGTTTGCACGTCTCCTTTGAGCGTGGTAGGGTAGAAATCAAAGCACAGTGGAAACTCACACGAGACAAATGACGATCTCAAGTCGACAAACTAACCTGTACACATGCCACCAGGGAACTGCTATCTGACGATATATATAATACCAACTAGCATGTTCCTGGCGAGTCCTGTCCGGTGTACTCATAACGAGATGAGCACATGTATACATCTTAGGTGAACCAACTGACACCAATGACTTGTGAGACCGGCCATCGCCCCTCGTCGGGGTCTCGACTGTATACACTAGTCTACTGTGGAGTATCGATGCCCTGTCTCGAAACTCCTACAACTAGGGACACTTTAAGGATGTGCTTATAGACCCCAGCTCCCACGTATATGATCCCCATCATACTACTGGCAGTCAAGCAAGAATCCTATGGGCTCTATCAACATGCAATAGTGAACTAAAGTATGTAAACAATGATAAAGTCAAACCAAATATCATACTATCATCTCGAGCAAGACTTTTATATCGGTATAGGTCCTCCCTGTTAGTTATATGTATGCCCTAGAGGCCATTACTGTACATTGGATATATATAGTAGTGGATGCTAGGACATATATAGGTAGGACTTTCTTGCTCGACATGATGGTACGCTATCTGGTTGCTCTTTATCTTAACGTGTATACTTTCTGTCTCTCTGTTACATGTTGATAAAGCCCTTAGGATGTGTACTCGACTTCCAGGACTGTGATGCAGATCATACTAGTGGGGCCTGGATAGTTCATGAGTACATCCTTCAATGTTCCTAGTCGAGGGAATATCGAGACGGGGCATCGATATTCCAGAGTAGACTAGCGTATATCTTCTTGACCCATATGATGGGCGATGGATGATCCCATATCCATTGGTGTTTGACATCAGAGATGGTATACGGGTGCTCGGTGGAGACTGGGTACACTGAACGGACTCGCCGAGAACTCCCAGATGGTATTATACCTTACGTCAGATGGCAGTTCTCTGGTGACACTGGTGCAGCTTAGTCTGTTGACCCGAGATCGTCATAGAGTCTTGTGTGTCTCCCACTGTGCTTTGATTTTCACCCTACCACGGCTCTAATGAGTCGTGCAAACAGGTGGTTTTTGGGTACAGTCCCGATTCACATGGAGGCAATGAGCGATAGGAGGGGATTCGTCTCTCCCGGTATTGGGGGTTGATGTTGCGCTATGCTCGACTGGGCATAACAGGAACTCCCTGGCCAGGGTTGCAGTGATATACTGGTAAGAGTTATCAGTAGTTTCACGATTGTTATGGACCTCACGTCAGCATGACTTATCAAGCTATTGAGGTCTGACGTTTACCACCCCTAGGCGAGATATGCGACATATCAGACGAACAGACCGGACTGTACGGTAAGTGTTACTGGTTGGATTCACAGGAGTGTGAGCGGGCTTGCTCGTAGATCTTCTGATCGCTCAATACCCGGGTGGCCGTTACGTTTAGCAGACCGCTTGCGGCTTGTGGGTGTTTGATATGATCATCACCTGCTGCCGGCGTATTGACGAGTCTTTAGAGTCCTACACAGAGATTTCCTGTCTCAAGCGAAACGAAATAGGAGCGCATATGAGATATGTGCGGGACCGAGAATAATTCGTGTATGTGATACCGTGTTCCATTCTCGCGATGAATGTATCGATTGGTTATATGCGATATAACCTAGTTATCGAATCAAGGATTGATTCGATAAGCCGATACGTAGGATACTAGTCGGTTATATACGATATGACCGGATCGTTAAATCAAGTATTGATTCAATGATTTAATGCATAATTATATATTTGATATATTACTTTGCATTAACTAATATTGGTTCACTTTAAATGGATTTTCTCACTTGAATTTCACAAGTTGTATATGTGATATACTTTTGTGCACTTGATTGTATCATGTTTGATGATACATGTTTACTTGGTTAAGTGTAAAGAATTAAACCATGGTTAAGTTAATGATTAGGGTTTTGTTTATTTGATTTACTTATTTGTTAATTTCTTTTCATTTAAGCAAAGAGAAATGGTGGTTTTCTTTTGATATTATGCTAGAAAGTTCATGAAACTTTTATAGCATCTTTGAAAAGTCCACCATTTTTGTTTTGCTCTTAACCCTAACCATTCAACAAAACCTTAGTTAGTTCTCTACACTAAACCATAGTTAAAGATATGATAAGTATCATTTTATTTTATATTTTAAAAACACTTATCATATTCTTTCTTCTTCATCTTCATCTTCATCAAAAAGAAAGCTTGCCTCATCAATGGCAAGTGAAGAAATCAAGTGAGAAATCCAATTCTAAAGTGAACCCACTTCCTATTTCTTCATCCTCTACCTCTTGCCAAGTAGTATAGGGTGTTTTCTTCACAAGTTTCATGACTTGGTGAAGTGGGAGCTTGATCTTGTGATGCCTCGACGTAGATCATCTTCGGCATCGAAGCCGATGACCAAGCCCGCCCATTTTTCCGATGAAGCCGACGCTAGAGTCCGGGATCCGATTTGGACAGCGGAGGGACATCATCGCGGAGCTTATGAAGTGGTGGACCGGATCTACAAAGGTTGTAGCCCCTTTCCTTTTAAGTTAAAGTCGTTTACTTGCATCGTATAGCCTATAAATCTAGTTAACGATCCGTATTAGGGTTTGTAGGCACATGTAAAATTTGAATTAGCCATGTTTGATGCCTTGTGAGACTTCATTAGTCTGCCTAGGAACCCTACAGTGGTATCAGAGCCTAGCTAGAGCCTTAGGCGATGCGTAGGCGGAGTTAGAAATCCGATCGAACCGAAACCCTAACCCTAATATTGCTCTCTGTACATTTTTGAAATTCGTGGATTTTTGTGAATTAAAAATATGCAGAAAAATCAGCAGGAGATTGTAAGGGTTACTGTAAAATTCGATGGCCTAATTCCTTAAAGTCGTCACGGTTCCGCGGCACGAGCATGGCTCGTGCGGCGGTTCCGCGGCCATTTTGTCTTGTTGTGCATCGAATTTTATACATTAATTATTAGATTGCAGTGCCGGTTTTCCTGGGAATTTTTAATATTTATTATAGAGTTGAATATTCTGGGTTGTATTAGGAGTTCGTAGATTCGATCGGATTATCAAACTTTGTCTATGTGTTTTCCGGATGTTTTAGAATATGTTAAAAAGTTCGACCGGATATAAATACCCACTTTTTCCCCTGCCGGGAAATTTCCAATTGTTGGACTTTTCCGTAGTTTAATGATGTTCCAAGTAGTGCAAGTAACACGATGGTCTCTCTAGAAGACAACAAACCTTAACTCGATTATGTGACCGTCTTGAACTGCCCTTTGAACCTTAGGGTTTGGGGCAGTACGGCGTGCCACATGTGAGGCGTTGGCTTGACCCTTCTACGGCTGGACCGTTGGTACTGAGGCATGAACTGAATGTTTTTAAACTTATTTCATGTGTTGAGCTGTTTCGGGAAAACTTGGGTGTTCGATTGTTCGATCGGAAAATTTAACATTTTCTATTTATCCGGAATGTGATACAACATTTGGAATTCACAAGTAGTTATGAGATAACTGAATGAATGTTATAAACATAGCACTTTAGTCTCACTTGATCGGTTGCCACGGAATTTTGATGCGATCAAAAGTCCGTCGAAGTCACGTAGTGTACGCGGATACTCGCCGGGTAAACTTAATAAACAGCCTCACTCCATAGCCTCGACCAATTGACTGTAGGAGAACCCCGTCGCCGAAAGCATCCGTTTGGGTGCTCGCGGCAGCGGTGTTCCGCCTTGGTGCACTTCGTCGACGGCATCGGGGGTGTAGCTGCCTACTAAAGTTTGCGACGAGCATTCGATCAGAATGTCGGGAATCCTGTTGAATTGCCCGACTTGATATTGAAAAGAGTTTTCGATAATGAGACTAAAATGCGGGGTTTATAATTGTTAGGCATGTGATGTCTAAGGAATTCACTGGTCTAGGCATGCGATGTCTAAAGAGGATGCGGATTCCAACTGTTGTAGTTTTACACTTTCTTTTCTGTGACCGTAAGTGTAATATGTGATATCGCCGGTTTCGTTGCTATATGTCAACGACAATTGGGATGCGCATATTTACTTACGTTGATGACATGTGATGTTATGTGTTACTGGATATGTTATATTGGATCGTCGTGTTCGAATAGCCGGGGGTTTTTATGTGAGATGAGTGTTTTTCATTTTCATTCATGTAAAAACTTGTATGTAATATTCTTTTATTGGGGCACTTCCAGGTTGCGGAAGATGTCACCTTTTGTATATTATTTACTTTTCTGCATTAGGTTGGACCCAAGGAGGGGAGCACAAGTAACCGGGTTCTAGGGTCCAGTGGGAGACCATCTCGAGGAGTCGAATCCGGGTCTCCTAATCCTAGAATTGGTAGGGTTGCTTGCCGCTCTCGTAGGGGTCTAGGGGTGTGGGATTGGCTATTCATCACAACCGTGGAATCCGTGTTTTATACTGGCTCGTATTGAAAACACGGACGTCCTAGTATATCCAATATTTCATATGTTTCTTCTGCTGCGATATCTGTGATGTGATCATGTGATGTTCTGTGATAGATACAGTATATAGTATATATGATATATTATATAGACGTTGCTTATGTTTTACGCCCGTGCTAGCCCTGCCTCGCTCTGGCGTTAGTTACCTAACCTAACGGTGCAGACGGGACATCGAGACGAATGCGGATGGCATAAGCGTACATTATATTTATCTGTGATGTTTAGGTGGACTTAAATGATGGGATATTCATTAATGAGATTAATGAAAGAAAATAAACCTAATTGATGTTGTGGAATCGAATTTCAAAATAAAACTGGTAGCTACAGTTCTTGCTTTGCATCGCGGTGTTCATTATAGAACATCCTGCACCTTATTCGATGAGGAAAGGACCGAGATCCCTTCACCGGGAGTGACTCCTTTAGCAATAACTGGCAGATGCTACAACCCTCGGTTTGTCTTTTGATAGCTTCTATAGTTTATGCTTTGCACAGTGATATATATGATATATCCCGCACCTCATTCGACGAGGAAAGGGCCGACGATCCCTTCACCGGGAGTGACCCCTTTAGCAAAACTAGAAAAGCCTCAAAAATATTCCATTTAAAAACCATTTGATTCCGCAACGAGATCAAGTTCAAAGCGTCAAAGGTTTTCACAAAAACCATTCGCAACCCTCCGTCATTTCAGGAAGTAGAGTACTTAGTATTCGTACTGTGTTTGTTGACCTTAGTTAAGGCACAGTGTACGGTAGCTAAGTGATGTCTTCCTACACCGCATATGATGCGATTAGTTAGGACAGTCGCGTGACTTTGTTGACCTTAGTTAAGGGTCATGTGGGTGGGTCTAATTAATCACGAAATGACGGGTAGAACTTGACTAGTGCTTATGATTTGTTGACCATAGTTAAGGTCATAAGTGCTAGGGGTAAAAATCTTTATCGGGAGTTTTAAGTGTTGAAATTTGCAATGAGATTGCATACCTTCTATGTGATAGTTGAATCCCGATACCCACTGCGAGTAATTGTTACTCCTGGGAGAGTTTTACACTTTACAATTAGCCGATCAAGTAGGTGTTTAGAAAGGTGTCAACGGGGTTACGCCTCTGGGAAAACGAGGTTTACTGTAATTAGGTCCGTGCGAAAGCACGGGAAACCTCCCTCAAAGTACCGACACTGGCCTGGCTGAAAAATTGGCGAACTTGTAGAGTGTAATTAATCCCGGCTAGTCTTTCCTTTTAAGGTTTGAAGGAAGATTTGATAAAAACAGTGGGAGCCATCCTGATTAGATAAAATATATAACCAATCTAATCTTGCAAGAGCGCACGCAGAGTGTTTTCTTCTCTCTCTCTCCTAGTAGCGACCATATCACGCCTTAATCAAGATAATAATACAGATATTGACCGAACCCGCTTGTTATACTGAGCTGGGGAACGTTGGTCCCGCTCCAACTTATAATTGTTATAAGACAGAGCAGGAAATTGGGGATTACCAGAATTCCCGTGCCGCCCAAACGAAGAGAGTGCATGCTGATGCATCATCTTCGGGTGTGTTCATTACAAAGAATTGTTTCTCAGTATCCTCCGCATCCTGGGTATATGATACCGGATCTGGATCCCAGATATGTAATCTGTTACATAGGGTAGAAAAACTGAGAACGGGTGATAAGTTTCATGAGACAGAAAACGGGGCAAGTGTTGCAGCCAAGTCTGTTGGTCACTGTCACCCTGTATTACCAATACATTGATTCTGAACGAATGTTATTAGATACCGAACCTGATATACAAAATCATATCAGTCTCTTTAAAAGTAAAGAAATGATAAAATTTTGTATTGTTGGATAATGTTTTGAACATTTCCTATATCAAAAGTTGATCGATTCAGGCACGTTATCTAAAAGCATTGATGTTCTAAATCAAACTACGGTTCCTAGTATACAGAACACACACAAGAAGAAGAGTTCAGAAATGAACGGATCCTTCTTGAGGCATTGTAGACTAGGTCACATCAATGCGACCCGACTGGCTGAAGTTACATTTTAGATGCATATTTAAATCAGTTTGAATTTACATCTTGTGAAACTTGCCAGTCATGTCACAGAGATAAAATGACCATAGCCCTGTTTGTTGGAAACAGAGAAAGAGTTAATGAACTCTTGGGACTGATACATGATGATGTATGTAAGGTCTCCTGTCTACACATGCCAGGACCGGTTCTTTATACTTCATTACGTTCTCTGAAAATCTCTCAAGATTCAGACATATGTTCCTGTTGAAACATAGGCCCGAATCTTTTGAGATATTCACAGAATATAAGTTAGAAGTAGAGAACCAAAGTAAAGGTATAAGTATTATATCCTATGATGAGATCAGGGAGGAGAATACTTGTGCATGGAATTCCTGGACTATTCTAAAGGAGAATGAGATTCTCTCTCAGCATTATTCCTCCGTATACACCATAGCACGATGGTATATCGGGATGGAGCAATCACACCCTATATGATATGGTGTGCTCTATGATGAGTACTACTGAGTTTCCTATTTCCTTTTAGGGAGTTATGCACTTATAAAGTTGCATACCTATTGAATAGGGTTCGATTCAAATCAGTGCCTACCACTCCATATGAGATATGGTATGGGAAGAGCCCATCTCTTGAGTAAGTTAAGATTTGGGATTGTCCGGCCTATGTCAAAAGCAAAATCCGGACAAGATCGAAGCAAGGACAGTTCTGTAGAACTGGAAAGGTTCCAGCTATACAAAACTACAGCTGATGATTTGACAGAACCAAAGGATTCAATAATTCCCGACGAACCTCAGCCTCTCCGCCGATCTGGTAGGGTTCCTCATCCGTCTGAGAGATACCTTGGTTTCTCGATGACAGTGGGAGCGAGGAATGCATCATGAGATGATGACCCAACTAGTTTCGAGCAGGCCATCGAGAGTAGGGAATCTGTAAGAATGGCTGGATGCTTAGCGATCTGAGATGGAATCCTAATAAACCAACAAAGTATGGACTTTGGTTGCTATATCTGAAAGGTTAAATCCCCATCAGGAGCAAGTATATCTTGAGAAGATTACTTGGTGTAGATGGAAAAGTTGAGACTTTCAAAGCTAGACTTGTTAAAGGTTTTAGTCATCAACCAGGCATGGATAATGATGATACCTTTTTCAGTGGCTATGCTTAAGTCCATCCAGATCCTACTTGCCACGGCTACATACCATGACTACGATATCTGGCGGTTGGGTGCCATGACTGCTTTTCTAAATGATGTTTTAGAAAAGAATGTCTATAAGTACACAGCCAGAGGGCTTCGTAGACAGTGGGAGCAGCGGAAACGTGTACAAGATGCTTTATAGGATAAAGCAGGTATCGCGGAGTTGAAACATCTGTTTTGATGTGTTAGTCAAAGAGTTTGACATCATCAAAATGGTAGATGAACCTTGTATAAACAAAAATGAAGTAGGGAGTATTGTGAAGATCCTCGTAGAGTACGTGGATAACATACTCTTGATAGGGAAGGAGTTTCCTATGCTACGCACGGTCAATCTCCGCTTATCACAAGGATTCTCCAAATAGGATAAAGGTGATACCTCCTCGATCCTGGGGAGAATCACTGGAAAAGTTCCAGGGTGATAAGGACGACTGAATGTCAGTCGCAGGCATTGTCTTTACCCTCGGTAAAGGGATAGTATGTTGGAAGAGTTCCAAGCTAGATACCGTGGCAAACCAGACGATAAAGGCTGGTAACATCACTATTAAAGATATTACCAAAGAGGCAGTTTGGGTGTATATTGGTTCATAAGATGAACTAGGTTCCTACCATTGTATGACAATGGAACTGTGGCTTTGGCCTAGGAACCCTAGTCCCATCAGTGACCCAGACATATTCTGATGCAGCATCACCTAATCATGGAGATAGATGATCTCTAGGGTGATCGAGGTTAGGAGAGGAGACTCAGAGGACAACACGGCGGATCCACTCACAAAGGCCTTTTCCCAGAGAGAGACTTTCAGGGGATGGTTGAGTATGTGATACTGCAACCACTGCTACAGATGGCCCTAGTGCAAGTGGGAGATTGTTAGTTATATGTATGCCCTAGAGGCCATTACTGTACATTGGATATATATAGTAGTGGATGCTGGGACATATATAGGTAGGACTTTCTTGCTCGACATGATAGTACGCTATCTGGTTGCTCTTTATCTTAACGTGTATACTTTCTGTCTCTCTGTTACATGTTGATAAAGCCCTTAGGATGTGTACTCGACTTCCAGGACTGTGATGCAGATCATACTAGTGGGGCCTGGATAGTCCATGAGTACATCCTTCAATGTTCCTAGTCGAGGGAATATCGAGACGGGGCATCGATATTCCAGAGTAGACTAGCGTATATCTTCTTGACCCATGTGATGGGCGATGGATGATCCCATATCCATTGGTGTTTGACATCAGAGATGGTATACGGGTGCTCAGTGGAGACTGGGTACACTGAACGGACTCGCCGAGAACTCCCAGATGGTATTATACCTTACGTCAGATGGCAGTTCTCTGGTGACACTGGTGCAGCTTAGTCTGTTGACCCGAGATCGTCATAGAGTCTTGTGTGTCTCCCACTGTGCTTTGATTTCCACCCTACCATGGCTCTAATGAGTCGTGCAAACAGGTGGTTTTTGGGTACAGTCCCGATTCACATGGAGGCAATGAGCGATAGGAGGGGATTCGTCTCTCCCGGTATTGGGGGTTGATGTTGCGCTATGCTCGACTGGCCATAACAGGAAATCCATGGCCAGGGTTGCAGTGATATACTGGTAAGAGTTATCAGTAGTTTCACGATTGTTATGGACCTCACGTCAGCATGACTTATCAAGCTATTGGGGTCTGACGTTTACCACCCCTAGACGAGATATGTGACATATCAGACGAACAGACCGGACTGTACGGTAAGTGTTACTGGTTGGATTCACAGGAGTGTGAGCGGGCTTGCTCGTCGATCTTCTGATCGCTCAATACCCGGGTGGCCGTTACGTTTAGCAGACCGCTTGCGGCTTGTGGGTGTTTGATATGATCATCACCTGCTGCCGGCGTATTGACGAGTCTTTAGAGTCCTACACAGAGCTTTCCTGGCTCAAGCGAAACGAAATAGGAGCGCATATGAGATATGTGCGGGACCGAGAATAATTCGTGTATGTGATACCATGTTCCATTCTCGCGATGAATGTATCGATTGGTTATATGCGATATAACCTAGTTATCGAATCAAGGATTGATTCGATAAGCCGATACGTAGGATACTAGTCGGTTATATACGATATGACCGGATCGTTAAATCAAGTATTGATTCAATGATTTAATGCATAATTATATATTTGATATATTACTTTTCATTAACTAGTATTGGTTCACTTTAAATGGATTTTCTCACTTGAATTTCACAAGTTGTATATGTGATATACTTTTGTGCACTTGATTGTATCATGTTTGATGATACATGTTTACTTGGTTAAGTGTAAAGAATTAAACCATGGTTAAGTTAATGATTAGGGTTTTGTTTATTTGATTTACTTATTTGTTAATTTCTTTTCATTTAAGCAAAGAGAAATGGTGGTTTTCTTTTGATATTATGCTAGAAAGTTCATGAAACTTTTATAGCATCTTTGAAAAGTCCACCATTTTTGTTTTGCTCTTAACCCTAACCATTCAACAAAATCTTAGTTAGTTCTCTACACTAAACCATAGTTAAAGATATGATAAGTATTATTTTATTTTATATTTTAAAAACACTTATCATATTCTTTCTTCTTCATCTTCATCTTCATCAAAAAGAAAGCTTGCCTCATCAATGGCAAGTGAAGAAATCAAGTGAGAAATCCAATTCTAAAGTGAACCCACTTCCTATTTCTTCATCCTCTACCTCTTGCCAAGTAGTATAGGGTGTTTTCTTCACAAGTTTCATGACTTGGTGAAGTGGGAGCTTGATCTTGTGATGCCTCGACGTAGATCATCTTCGGCATCGAAGCCGACGACCAAGCCCGCCCATTTTTCCGATGAAGCCGACGCTAGAGTCCGGGATCCAATTTGGACAGCGGAGGGACATCATCGCGGAGCTTAGGAAGTGGTGGACTGGATCTACAAAGGTTGTAGCCCCTTTCCTTTTAAGTTAAAGTCGTTTACTTGCATCGCATAGCCTATAAATCTAGTTAACGATCCGTATTAGGGTTTGTAGGCACATGTAAAATTTGAATTAGCCATGTTTGATGCCTTGTGAGATTTCATTAGTGTGCCTAGGAACCCTACACTCTCTCAATCATTGCAATCACGTATCTGCGATCCAATAATTGATTTAGAGGGTACTATATCCAACAATTTCCCACTTGCACTTAAGGCTATTATTGCGATGTCGCATGCTCTTAGCCTCAGTGAGTGGATCCGTCCTGATGTTTCTTTCTATGTCTCTCTTAATCTCAAGTTCGCGAAGAAAGCCATCTCCCGAATCGAGTAATACCTGTCTTAGAATATGTCTGAATATCTGATGGGACATAGTTCATAAATGAACTCCAAATCCAAACTTCTTAGACTGTATTGATAACTGAACCTAATCAGCATCGCGCACCATGCCTTCCACAGTATCCTCTTGGACCACCTGTCCATAATACTGTCCCTCGTCAGAGGGAAAACTATAACTCTGACAATCACTCTGTTATCCAGGTCACCTTGGAAGCCTGAAATGATAACCGTCTCCCGAAGGAGGCTGCCGTCATCAAATCCGTAGAACATTTACTTATGTTCTAAAACTACTTCCTTATGTTTCTCCAGGATTGGATTAATATAAACTTATCACATCTAGTGTAAAAACAACATCTGGTATGGTACTTGACATCTCACGATTGACTCAATTGCCTAAGCAAGTGATCTGCCAATCATGTACATCCCTCTCCCCTTTAGTCTATAAGACACCTTTAGAGAGGGTGACTCCTTCATCTGCAGGTACACCACCATGCCAGGAGTCATCTATTCTAAATACCATTAGAATACTGTCAAAGTACCCAAATTGGGAAACTACCCAATTCTAGATCTAAAACCATAAATCTAGTAATCAGAATGTCAGATATTATATCCATATCATGTCTGGAAAAACAATTGTGTGATGACTACAGTACAACCGATCGTAGTATAGGAATTTTACTTCTTACTCTGTGTATGTTATCCATGTACCAGGACATCACACCTTACTACCTTCTTAACAGATCCTTCCCTTATTCTGATGAAGTCAAACCCATGACTGTCACATCAAAATTAGATGATCTTATCTCCGCTATATCTGCTCAAGCCTATAAATAGACATAAGCTATTTGCCCACTATACTTCCGCTGCTCTCACTGACTACGACAACCCTTTGGCAGAATAATATATACGTGCACTTCTAAAGCTAGTTTAGACCAACGCTATATATATCTTCCTGCCGGGTTTCATAGTCTGGAACAACAGTAGTGTCAAGTCTGGGTAAACAAGAACCTCCCTATCACCGTCCTTGAAGCTACCGGAGTACCTCTCGGGTGTCTGAGGTTACCCACCATATCTGCGGAGTGGCTATTGGAATGTCAAACCTGATTGAATATATAGGTTCTATTAAATTTTCCGTAATCGTTTGCGATTCTGGAATCACTTCCAGTTCTACCATACTCCCACTATTGTTTTCTGGAAAAATCCATTTTACTAAAACTGTGGCGAGTCAAGAACAATATCACTATTGATCTTCCAGATGGTAGAAAGTTAACCTTCGTCAAAGCCAGGGTCAACCCACAAACTGCTATTGTAGAAACGTGCCTTGATTTATCCAGTGTCTGGTTTTAAGCATAAGCTGGACAACTCCCCATATCTTAACATCGTTAAGATATGAACCATTCTATATACAATATAGAAATAGAGGCACTAATTTAATTGGAACCAGATTCAAATCATACAGCTGTCTCCAGTGCATATCAACTTAATGGAGAGAGACTAATCAGCATTACTCAACTTAGGAATTCATCCAATTATGAGTAATCTGAAAGAGAAACAAGTTTCTCAAAACCATTACTATCAACTGAATACCAATCACAAGAATCTACATCTTCGATCTCTTTGAAGAATCCCGATACCTGCAACATCTGGTTCTCTACTTTATTCTTATACCCACAACTTCTCAAAACTTAGACCTTGTATTTCTACGAAACACTTGTCTAAAAACTAGAGAAGTCATAAGTAAACAGAACATAGTATGAGGACCAAACCCTTTGTCCTGACGGACACTGGACAACATACAATACTCTGTATAAGTCCCTTGAGTTGAATAACTCAAAACCTGTGTATCGTAGGTTGAAAACTGTACTTATAGTAAAGAACTTTTCCGTTGTTCAATGCTCCTTACCCAATCGCCAACTGATATAGGTAAATGTCATCGACATAATTTCAAAAAGTTATATCTCACTTTATAAAAATAAAAGTACAGATATATCATTTTGAAATTGGTTCACAACAACGGATACTCAAAACCAAATACATGTCGTCTGGCATAAACTCAGGCGACTTCCTCAAATATCACCAATTACAAGGAATTCCGATATAATGAGGATGATCACGTTATTCCCAATAACCTACTCCCACTCATCATCTGTAAAACCATACGGATGTGAGAATCATACCTGGTAAATACATATCCTGGAGTAAGTATCTAATCGGGAAATCAGTTTTCTTTTAACAATGCACTGAAACATGAAAATGTTTCGCAGGGGTATCCTGGTATTCTTAGTAATGCCTCTTCCATAATCCAATTTATGACTTTAACCGTATATTTTATTGTCATCTCTCTAAATCCCTTTATTTGTCTTTAGTCGTTACCTTCTGTACACCTTCGTTAGGCTAAATGGTTTTCTTCCTTCCCTACCGTTCGGCACCTGCCTATGGTTTGGAAGGAGACTATCCAGTAAGCATAATAGGTGTACTCTCCTAATCCTAGGAGTACTCGCAACTTGAGAGAAGGTAATGATAAAAGACAACTGAATAATACCTTATTCTATTTCTCCCGAACTGGGGAAAAAGGCAAAGGTGAAATAGGAGTGGCGATGAAGTACGAGGTTTGGTCGTGAATTATAGCAGTCGCAATTTACTTTGCCCTCTTTCTAATCCCTTTATTTTGTCTTTACATATTACCTTCTGTACACCCTACTTAGGCTAATTGGTTTTCTTCATTCCCTACCTTTCGGCACCTGCCTATGGTTTGGAAGAAGACTATCCAATAAGCGTAATAGGTGTACTCTCCTAAACCAAGGAGTCCTCGCAACCTGAGAGAAGGTGATAATAAAAGACAACTGAATAAACCGATTCAATTTCTCTTGAACCTGGATCCATCCTCGAAGAAGTCCCTTCGAGTTCGTATATAACCATACGATGGATCTATCCAATGGAAGTGGATGTCCGTAGTAATACGGGGTGTTCTGAGAAATACAAAGGGTAAAAGAAGGAGCGGCAATGACTTATGCAACTTAGACAATCCAAAAGCCAGTATTTTAAGAAGGTTCGGTCAACTTGGTCACTGAGTCATAGTCTAGGGTCGGTCAAAGGTCGCTGCCAAAGAGAGAGAGAGAGAAAAGAAACACTCTGCGTGCACTCTAACCTAGATCAGAATGGTTATCAATTTATCTAATCAGGAAACCTCCCACTGTAATCTCAAATTCTCCTCCAAACCTGAAAGAAGAATTAGTCGGGATCACCCGAAGAGTAAACCAACCCATCAGTGAGAATCGGGATCCAACTATCATCGCATGATAACTTGATGGAAGCCACTCAAGTTATCACACTCCAGAAGGTATGCGCATACTTGGCAAGTTTCAGTTTCTTTAGAAACTCCTGATGTTTATTTTTGCCCCATGCTCTTATGATCGTGACTTTGGCCAACCCATCATAAGTCACATGCCAAGTTCTACCCGTCATTATCCCGGTTGATTTGAACCCACCCGTACATACCCTTGACTTTGGCCAACAAGGCAGTACGACTGTCCCAAACCAACGCATCTATCTATGCAACAATTGAATATCCGGCAGCTACCAAACACTATGCCTTGGCGTTAGGTCAAAATACATAGCTTGAATACTACTGAATACCCAAAAGAAATGACGGAGGGCTACGGCTGGTTTTTGGCGAAAAACCTTTAACGTAATGAACTTGATATCGATGAAGGAACCTGATAGCTTTTTATAAAATATAGTGGCGAAAAACCTTTGCTAAAGAGGTCACTCCCGGTGAAGGGATCTCGGCTCTTTCCTCGTGGAATGAGGTGCAGGATATTCCAACTGAATACCGCTATGCAAAGCAACTTGTAATCGACTATAATAAAGTTATTACCCTGACGTAAACTTCTGCCCAAGGGGTCACTCTCGGTGAAGGGATATCTGCCCTTACCTCATCGAATGAGGTGCGGGATATTCTAACTGAATATCGCTATGCAAAACAAAAGGAAACATCTTTGTAATAACACCTTTTAAAATTTGTTCCAACAACATCAAATATAGGTTTGTTTATCCTTGCATTGATAAGAATCAATGCAGTCCCATCAATCAATCACACCAGAAAAGAACGAAAATATAATGTACATATATGCCATCCGCATTCGTCACTGGGTCCCGTCATCACCCGTTAGGTTACTTAACTAACGACAGAGCGGGGGCTGGACTAGCGCGGGTGTAAAACATATACAACATCTAATAGTATATATACCAATATACAATAATCGCTCCAGGCGTGATAATATGCAGCATTACAGAAAAGTAATAAGCATCACAGAACAATACAGATAAACTGGGATCCCCGGGTTTTACAGAGCCGCTACTGAAACCCGACGTTCCCCTGGTCATGCGGATAGCCTGTGCAATGAAATCTAGACCCCTACGGGTGCGGCAAGTTACCGGCCAAAACCTGAAGTGAGGCAGCCCCCTACAGCACAGTGAATGGACCACCCGGCACTTCACGGAATCCGGTAACTTGAGCACCCCTCCTTGGGTCAACCTGTACCCCCTACGAGTGCGGCGAATAGTCTGCCAATTCTAGAGTGAGGCCCCTCTGCCTCTCAAAGCCATGAGATACGGACCGGTTGCCCTCCAGAACCCGGCTATCCGTGCACTCCGTCGCGGGGTAAACCTAGTACAGAAATAAAAATATGTACAACAGGTACATCGACCTCAACCCGGTCGTGCCCCAAAAGAATGTTATACAAACAGGCAGTGACGGCAGTCCACATGTTGGACGCTCGCCCCACAATATCAAATGTACAAATAAATCCAAACTGCACTACCATTGCACACTGCTATCCACCACGACATATCCGCAATATCACAGCACAACACAGAACATCAACACGAATGTCACGTTCGCAAACCCGTCTAAAAGAACTATAGCAATTAGACGCGGTTTACCGCTTAAATGACATTTCCGGTCGGAGATATAATGTAAATACTGCATACTAATAAATTTAAAATTTCGATCGACTAAACTTCCCGAAGTGGGCCCCACGAACTTCTGCTATACAGTAACCAAATATGGGCCCAAAAGAAACATTCCAGAAACCACAATTCACTGTGTAGAAGCTACTGTAGAATTGGAGTACCAATCTCACAAAACGGCGGCGGATCCGCGGCCAAACCCTTGTTTGGTCCACGGATCCGCGGCGTTACTGTTGAGTTGGGCCACCAAATTTCACCAGGATTCTTATAAAAGCCTGCGGGTTTTTCTGTGATGCTCAAAATAATTTTTAGACCCTTTTAAAAATCGACAGAAACTTTAATGCAGAAAATTGTAGTTTCGGAAATTCCGTTCGATCGATCTTTTAAACGCGTTAGCTTAAATTAGTATAGCTTAATGGTGAGGCTATGATACCACTGTAAGTCCACGGTAGCGCCCCGGCCGTCTAACAGACGCCAAATGCGGAACAAAAAACTTTTACAACTGGCGCTATCGCGTACTATAACCCGGATCTGCCATTAAAGCTAAACTAACAAACTACAAAGTGGGTTGGAATGTTATACCGAACGATCCGAGTCCTTCAGTCTTCAACCATCATCCCACGCTTTGTTGCGGCTGCTCCGATCTCCTGAATCTCCAGTCTTCTCGTCCAGGTGGCACCACGTCGACGGATCTTTAAACGGGCTCACGCCTCTGAACCGAGGCAACTCGATCATCAAGTTTGCTAAAAGAGATGACCAAGATTGATGTAGAGAATGAGTAGAACACTTTGTCTCGTTGCGTCCAAAGCCATGGACGAACGGTTAATGAAGTTGCCTTTTTGGATCGAATGGAAATGAGAAATGGATCACATCTAATTTCTATCAACCAAAACTATCATAATCTTTTTCAAGCAACCATCCATCTCTTGCAAGAGGGGGCCGGCCACTATATAAGAGGGGGGAGGTGAGTGTAGGAGAGGAGTGGTGACATAATGATATGATACTTATCATAACACACTTAAAGAAACATGACTCACTAATGACACCTAGTATGAACACATTAAAAGCAAAGGATGAATCATAAACCTAATCACCCTTGCATTAAATGAATCATTAAATGCACTAATGAGTCACTTAACACCTCATCATCCTAGTCACCATCTAGAAGCTTCCACACTCATCTCAAGAAAAGATAAATCCGTCTTTAACCAAATGTTAAATACGGGTGATAGAAAACTGGAAACTGGCAACTTCCAAAAGTGGTCCTGAAACGAATTTCAGGATAACCCCGTAACAGTATAAGCATACCCGCATTTGTATTACGACCGAATACAAATGCAACTGAGACAAAGATATTATATCTACACAGTATAATACTCGGATCCGGCTTAAACCAAAGCCGACCAGTATTATCTGCCCGAAATATGACACGTACGAAAACGCACGTGCATTTTCCGAACCTTGTCATAAAACCATACGGCCTCTACAACGTTTCGCCCGAACTTGGAAAACTGTCTGTGGGGGACTTTAATGACTCATCAACACACTGGCACTGGGTATAACCACTAGCACGTCAGAAGTACAAGCTGTACGTAATGTTTGCCTATGTATTGATTGGAAGGGAAGCTGACAAGCGAACTCATCCATAAACCCTACTGAGCCTGACAGTGACAATATACATACAATCCGGTCCATTCGTCTAAAGAGTATCGCATATCGAGTCTAGGGGGTGGATAAAGTTAGACCCCTAACAACACGATAATTCGTGTCGGCATGAAGCCCATCACCACCTGAGAAACTACTGATCCAAATCAGTAATTCTCCACTACCTCGGCCGAGAATTTCTAGTGATGGCTACCCGAGCACTGTGCGACATCAACCCCCAATACCGGGAAAGACGAATCCCCGACGATCCGCTCACTGCCTCCATGTGGCTCGGGACTGTACCCAAAAAATACCTGTTTGCACGTCTCCTTTGAGCGTGGTAGGGTAGAAATCAAAGCACAGTGGGAGCTCACACGAGACAAATGACGATCTCAGGTCGACAAACTAACCTGTACACATGTCATCAGGGAACTGCTATCTAACGATATATATAATACCAACTAGCATGTTTCCGGCGAGTCCTGTCCAGTGTACTCATAACGAGATGAGCACCTGTATACATCTTAGGTGAACCAACTGACACCAATGGCTTATGAGACCAGCCATCGCCCCTCGTTGGGGTCTCGACTGTATACACTATTCTACTCTGGAGTATCGATGCCCTGTCTCGAAACTCCTACAACTAGGGACACTTTAAGGATGTGCTTATAGACCCCAGCTCCCACGTATATGATCGCCATCATACTGCTGGCAGTCAAGCAAAAATCCTATGAGCTCTATCAACATGCAATAGTGAACTAAAGCATGTAAACAATGATAAAGTCAAACCAGATAGCATACTATCATCTCGAGCAAGACTTTCATATCGGTATAGGTCCTCCCTCAATCATTGCAATCACGTATCTGCGATCCAATAATTGACTTAGAGGGCACTATATCCAACAGTTTTTTAATATGAACAATTAGAAGATGCTCCATGAGTAATATTAGAGATATATTAACAACATGCGCATAAGTTAAGTTAGGTTCCTGGCTTATGGTTTCTACATTAGGATATTGCATTAAGATCCAATAATCAGTATTTGCTTGCTAATTTAAAACAACTAATTTTGATAGGTTCAGTTTCTTTGGCACCACTAAAATCATATCGAAAGGAAGAGTTGTGGACGATATCACATCTTAAAAATTTACAACTTGAAGAAATATATTCTGAGTATTTTAATAAATTACCGAATAGTTTTGATCCATATGCACTTTAATTATGAAATTCCAAACTTACCGAATCCAAGAATTATATTAGCCATATAGTGTGATTATACAGTCATTGCTGCAACCATTTATCATATTGCTGTTACCTTAGCAACTTATTACCCACTTATTGATCTGGTTTATTGGCTAATCAAGTATGTATGTATGTATGTGTATATATATATATATATATATATATATATATATATATTGAAGCCTTATTGCAGTATATGATAGAATCTTGACGTTGAAGGTGAAAATATAATAGTATTCTGGATACTTGATTTTCTGTATTCCTTGATTAAGATATTTAGATCTTAATTATTGATCTATGGGTTATACTAATAGACTTTATATTCTACCAATACATTTTAATTCATTTCCTGATTTATTGTCGACCCCTCATTCTCATAAGAAAGTTCTAATTATTCATGCCTAAATGTTAACCAGTAAATTATATTAGGTACCATTATTGTTCTGATATGATTTACTTCAGAAACTTAATTATGCAATTAATCCTGCTTACTGCATTTTCCTGCTTGCATTTCCTTTGAGTACAATGTTTTTATTATGCAATTTTTACTTGTCATAACCTAATTCCTTATATTTTCACTACCTTATACTATTACCAAAATACACCCACACTTTTGGAATCATAATACACTAATATTTTCAAAGATCTGACCTTGCAACATGATGTATTCATGGATTCGGCCAAGACATATAATGTTAGGTATAAATTTTAGATACATGGGGTGTTGGGGTAGTTTAAGTATGAATCCAACGGAATCTCATGAGTCCCATTATAACCAATAACGTTGCTGTGGTACCGGGCTGAAACGGTACAAATAACGTTGTTGTGGTACCGGGCTGAAACGGTACATCACGAATTCATGAATGAGGGCCCGTGTTTCCAAGCCCCTGGATGATAGCCTGTTGGGTTTGGAATATTTCGATAACAATTGAAGTCCCGCTTTTTTGGGCCCGTGATTCCTTGCCCCTGGACGATAGCCTTGGGTTCGAGAATACTCTTGAGATTGGTTGACATTCATACTTGAACTCACGTTAGTCACTTTTACCCTTTTAGAGACCCTTTAGGACACTTACATTCACTTCATATTCACTATACCTATACTCCATGACCATATTATACATGTTTTCCATGCTGATATAGTTGACATACACATTACCATACACGCTACCATACTTGTTTACATGTTCAAGATTTATATTCATGCTATATTTGTTTACTATGCTCATGTTACATTGTCATACTTACATAGTTGCCGATAACATTACCATGTTATATTTGTTCATGTTTCATTTCTATTCATACTATATCACATGTCACATTGCATATTCATTTATATACATTCATCCCACCTTTTTGGGACTTACCGAGCGCAAGTTCGCTGACGGGCATTCCACCTATCGTTTTTTTCTTGGAATGTTCGTCAGGTGATTTAGGATTAGAGGAGGTGGAATCCACTGCAGAGAATTACAACCAGTTCGCACCTGAAGCAGATCATTATTTTTCTTTCCTGTTTTCTTCTTCAGTAAGCCACATGATCAGACACTCTCTTTTTATGTTCAGATTTCTTGTATCAGTTAAACTCTGTAAAGTTAAGAATGTAAATATATAAATTGGTTGGATTTTATTTTCACTTGTCTTTTCTTGTCATTTTTATATTGCTTAGTTACGCTTAGCGTATTTGCTTCTGAGTAAATACATAGCGGACCAGTCGCGTCCCCTTCGCCGTACAGTGGGAAGCGGGGTGTGATAGCAGCCATGGGAGGTGCCCATCAGGAACTTTATTCCACATTTTGCCGCATGCTTAGTGAACCCCAATTTCATAGATGCTCAATGCGAGACTATGGTGGCTGAGATTGAGAGCCGTGTAGGGTCTCCTCTTCCCATCGGCTCTTCTTGGCTTCGAATGATCTTTCTCACCATTCTCGATGCCATCCCTTCTTATCCAGCGGAGATGACTTTGGTAATGCTCGATGCCATGGAGGACAAGTTCGACTCCATTCATGAGGCATGCTTGATCATGAAATCTCTTAAGGATTGCTCCGTACGTATCTTGAGCCAGATACAGGCTCGACGGGCTATCATGTTCTCTTTCGCCAATGGATTTGGCGCCGACAGGTAGGCAAATACTTCTCGCGAAGGGCACCGCTATGACATAGTAGAAGAAGCTGAGAGGGATCTCCAACGTCTTAAACTTAGTTTTGTTAACCCTTGTATTTCGGATCCTATATTTGAGGATCTCTTTTAATGAAATGAATGCTTGCTGGAATGAATGTCTGTCTTTAGTAGTTTCTTTTATTAGAATGAATACTGGTCTTCGCTTGGCGAATTTTCTGCGTCAACACTTTTGACCTGAGACCTTCATTGTGTGTTGTGTGTGGTCCCACTGTACTTTGATTACTACCCAACCACGGCTTTAAAGTGCCGTGCATATAGGTTTTAATGGGTACGATCCCGAAGCATATGGAGGCAGTGAGTGATCGAAGGAATTCGTCTCTCCCGGTATAAGGAGTGTTGGGTTGTATAGCATGGCAGCAAGGTTTCGGGAGGTATCGTCCATGCCAATTTCAATATTTTTGCCATTCTATCTAACCCAAACCCTAGGTTCTTAACTAAAGAATCATACGGAATCGATAAAGCAAACAACTTTGCTTCTAAGTGATAGGGATTACAACCTTTGTAGTCCATTCCTTCGCTTCATAAGCTCCAAGTTGTGGTCCCTTCACTGCGATCATCAAGCTCCCGGACTCTAGAGAGGCTCCATGAGGTGAATGATCCATGCTTACTTGAAGTCTTCACAATCCAAGATGATCTACTTTGAGGAAACACAAACCCAAGCTATCCCTTCACTAATTAGGGATTAGTGAAGCTAATACACTAATCTATATGGCTAGTATAGAAGAGGATGATGAAGTAGGAATTTTGCTGTCTTTAGTTTTCTTTTTCTCATTTAATTTCATCACATGAAAAAATCTAGCAAGCTTTTGAGAGGATGGAGAAGATGAAGTGATGAAAGAAATGAATAATGAGCTTAGGTTAGAAATGCAACCAGGGTGAGTTAGTAAATATCATGGCTAACTCATGTAGAGAATAAACCATGAGCTAGGGTTAGGGTTAAGTTAATAAATATCTTAGACTTGACAAAAGAGTGGACCAAGTAAACTAAGAAAAATATCTTAGCATAAATCCACAATTTTGATTTATCTAAAATAAAACATAAACCCTAATCTTAACCCTAGCATAGTATGAGTCTCTCACATCCATGTTGCATGTGTAACCTAGCATGTTACAATTATACATATCACATATATATAATTTTGTAACAAAATAAAAGAATACATTTAACATATATCACATATATATCAACGTATCCTAAGTGAGAACAAGAATTGCTTAAGTGAGCTTATATTAGTTAATGTAATGTAATATATCACATATATAATTATACAATAAATTATTAAATCAATACTTGATTTAATAATCCGGCTATATTACATATAACCGACTAATATAATATGTATCATTTTATCGAATCAACACTTGATCCGATAACCCGGCTATATCACATATAACCGACCGATATCACATATCGCAAGAATAGAATACGGTATCACATACATGTAACAATCTCGGTCCCGCACATATCACATATGTGCCCCTACTCCGTTTCTCCTGAGCCAGGAAATCTCTGTGTAGGACTCTAAAGACTCTTCAATTCGCCGGCAGTAGGTGATGATCATATCAAACACCCACAAGCTGCAAGCGGTCAGCTAAACGTAACAGCCACCCGGGTATTGAACGATCGGAAAATCAACAAGCAAGCATGTACATACTCCTGCGAATCCAATCAGTAACACTACCATACAGTCTGGTCTCTTCATCTGATATGTCGCATATCCAGTCTAGGGGTGGTAAACGTCAGACCCCAGTAACCGATAAGTCGTGTCGATGTGAGGCTCATAACGGGTCGTGAAACTACTGATAACACTTACCAGTAGATCTCCAAATCATCCCTGGCCAAGGACTTCCAGTTATAGCCAATCGAGCACAGCGCAACATCAACCCCTAATACCGGGAGAGACGAAACCCCTCCTATCGCTCATTGCCTCCATGTGATTCGGGACTGTACCCAAAATCCACCGTTTTGCACATTCTCATGAACGTGTTAAGGTGGAAATCAAAGCACAGTGGAAATCACACAAGACTCTATGACGATCTCGGGTCTACAGACTAACCTGTACCAGTGCCACCAGATAACTGCTATCTGACTATAGATATAATACCAGTTAAGAGTTCTCGGCGAGTCCGTTCAGTGTACCCAGTCTCCACTGAGCACCCTTACACCATCTTTGATGTCAAACACCAATGGATGTGGGATCATCCATCGCCCATCATATGGGTCAAGATGCGTATACGCTGGTCTACTCTGGAGTATCGATGCCATGTCTCGATAAACCCTCGACTAGGAACAATTATAGGATGTACTCGTAGACTACCCTGGCCCTACTAGTATGATCTGCATCATAGTCTTAGTAGTCAAGTACACATCCTAAAGGCTTTATCAACATGTGAGAGTAAGACAGTAATACAATATAAGTCAACATGTTAAGACAAAGTGAAACCAGATAGAATACTATTATGTCGAGCAAAAAAATCCTCTCTATATATATCCAAGCATCCACTATAATATACATCATATGTACAATAATGGCCTCTAGGGCATATACATAACTAACAAGGAGTTGATGTCGCGTTGTGCTTGATTGACTATAGCCATAAGTCCCTGGTCAGGGCGATTGAGATAAACTGATAGGTGTTATCAGTTGTATCTCAGATGGTTATGAATTTTTCATCAGCATAACTTATTGGGTTATTGGAGGTATGACAGTATCCAACCCCCCAGACCCGGTATGCGACACTCTCTTACAAAGAGACGGGACTGTACAGTGATTATTACTGATAAGCTCCATTAGGTATGAATGAGCTTACTTGTCAACCTTTCTTTTGACATATACATAGGTAGCCGTTACGTGCAGTCAGTACCGCTGACATGCTTGTGAGTTGACCTGTGAGGGGATTGATCTGAATATGGTTTAGATTCAATCGGATATGATCCTAACCTACTGCCAGCGTATTGTTGGGTTTTTAGGGTCCCTCACAGAGGATTTCCCCACTCAGGCGAAACGATGTAGTGTGCGTATGATGATACGTGTGGGAGTTCGATTAACATGTGTATATGATACAAATACTTTAATCGAACGTTTGATAATACTAGTCGATTTATTATAAAACTGGATCATTAAATCAATTATTTATTTAATAATAAAACATATGTTGATATGTATTCTAGTATTATGCTTACTCTCTCTCTCTCTTTCTTATTTGCTATTTGTATGTGATACAAATACATGTATATATATATATATGATACATATGCTAAAACATTATGTATATGATACACATTAACTTCTAGAAGTGATGATAAGTACAGGAGTTCGATTAAACAAGTGTATATGATACACGTATATTAATCGGAATTTTGATAATAGTAGCCAGTTTATTATAAAGTAGGATTATTAAATCAAGTGTTGATTTAATAATAAAACATATATTGATATGTATTCTTACTTCTCATTTACTATTTGTATCTGATACAAATATATGCATATGTATATGTATATGATGCATATACTAAAATACCAATGTATTCGATACATTCATCATTCTAGAAGCTAAACCTCATTTGTTTATATTAATAAAGAAATGAGGCATGGTAAAGAAGTATGGGTTGCTAGGTATGGTTTTTTGTTTTATTGAAAATAAAAACTATTCTAGCATAAAGACCTCTCCTTTCGATACCTCATTCCTTTATGCTCTTTCTCTCTCCCCATTTTCTTTTGTGAGAGCTAGAGAGAAAAAGAAAGAGAAATATAGAAAGTCGGCTTACTACATCTTCTTGCTCTCATTTTCTAGCAAATTGTGAGAGCAAATTGCTTCACAAAAGAGTGTCTTTGGTGAAATTGAAGTTTGGGTTGGGATTTCTTCGAAGTGGATTATCTTCGGTAAAGAGGCCAACATGCAAGCTCGATCCCTACAATATGAAGTCTAGCTTGGGTCTTCCACTAAGAAAGTGGACACGCTACAAAAATTGTAGCACCCGTAAACTCTATGTTTAGCTCTCTTGTTGTTTGCAATTACTAGTATTTGAATGTTTATAGGTTATGTGCTTGATGTTATGTTTTAAAACATTTTGTTCTATATTTCGGCCACGGTCCGCAAGTGTTGTGACCCTATCATCAAGCACTAACAATATATAGGGGAGTGCTCCATTGCAAACCGGTCCGTATTTTTTTAAAACGGGAACTCTCAATTTACAATATATTTTAACGATCCGATCCGTTCAAGTTGATCACCACACCCTCAATTGTATGTGCTTGAAAAATCAAAGAATTAGAAGACCTTTAATCTATGCATCAGATGTAGTTTATATTGCATAATCGAAAAATGTTCATTTTGCACCATCGATGCATAGATTAGAGGTCTTCAAATCCTTTGATTGTTCATACACGTATATTTGAAGGTATGATAATCAACATGAACAGAGCGGATCGTTAAAATATGTCGTGGATTGAGAGTTCCCGTATTTAAAAAACGCAGACTGATTTGCAATAAAGCGCTCTTTTATATATATATATATATATATATATATATATATATAATGTCCTAATGTGTCATATCGAAATATTAAATCCACGCAAATCCGTAAATCCCATTTGCATCATGTCTCTTACCTATTGCCGAGTAACTCAATTTCTCCACATAAACCAACTTGTATAAAATATTACTAAATAAAAATGCACGAGTAAACCGGCAAAGAGATGAAAACAATTACTGCCATCATCTTTTTTCAGGGTTGGCATATTTGTTTTGAAGCCAGGAGTTTGCCTTTTTTCAAGGTAAGGAGCTCGCCTTGGAAAACCTCGTGCCTGCCTATGGAACTGATGTGAATTGCACCACACGGATCTTCGATAACAACACACGCATCACGTGAGCCATGACTTGATACCAGCCAAGCCTATACATATCGAATTTCTAAAATGTGAGATGGAATTAATAATGGACATCTAAGCCAAATAATATGCACAAAATGACCTAACCGTCAAAAGAGGGAAAATTTAAGTAAACCCCGAATCAAATAAGAAAATGACAAAGGGAAAACCCTAAACATATAAGCCATGAATATAAAATTTAGGGAGGTTACAAAAAGAAGCAGATGTTAAATTTTGCGCTAACATAGATCTATAGAAATAGATATAAAAAATTAATTAAATAACCCTATAAATTGAAAAAGGATCAAAAATATAAATGTAGAGATATAAAAAGAGATTAAATTCATAGGCATCTTGTTGCTGCTATCGATTGGAAAGAAAAAGGATGCCCTAACATTATTATTTTTATTATAGGAAATTTCACCAAAACTACCATGTACCGTAACACATGTTACCAAAATCATCCTGGCGTGTTTTTCGTGCATAGAAACCCCCTACTGTTACCATCTTTTAAACCTGGCCCCCTCTCCCGGTGACCCCCTGTCGTTAAATCTCTTGTTAAATGACCAAATTACTCTTCATATTCATTAAATTAAAAGTTTAGAACCATATTTTAAAAGAAATAAACCAAACTCAAGCTATTTCTTTGTGGGAGTTCTCTCACCTCTATTTTTTGAAATTTTTTGGGTTATGAGAGCTTCATCAAAGTATGGGTTTGTTTCTTGCAATGATTAGTGTAGGCCAAACCCTCTCCTTCACGCTCTTCTCGATCTGCCGCCTTCTTATCCCTTGCACCGCGTTCGATCTCTTCAAGATACTCTCTGGCGAGCTCCACGTGGTGCTCTCCTCCATCGTCTACCATCACGTCATCGCACTAATGCTTCAGTTCTACCGCAATGTAAATGTACTCAAGATGTTCGACGAAATGATCGAGAGAAGAATGAAGCTCGACTCTAATTTGAACTCGATCGATACATCACTTGTTGAGTTCTTGTTGAGTTCTAGCGTTAAAGCCGACGATGTAAGCAATTGCATGGAATTGTTCGCTAGAGTTAGTGAGTTGAAGGTGTGAAATGGATGAAGATAATGGTGCTTGGAATGTATTTCTGTAAATGCTTGAGAGGGGGGAGATTGAGAGTGAGAAAGAGAGAGATTTTTTTTGAGTTGTTTATTATTTAGAACATATTTGTATAAATTTTGGAGATAATAGTGGTTGGAATGTGTTTGTATAAATATTTGAAATGTGTTTGTATAAATTTTGGAGATAATGGTGCTTAAAATGTGTCTGTATAAATGTTTGGAATGTGTCTGTATAAATTTTGGAGATAATGGTGCTTGGAATGTGTTTGCATAAATGTTTGGAATGTGTCTATATAAACTTTAGAGATAATGGTGCTTGAAATGTGTTTGTGTAAATTCTTGAGAGAAGAAGAGAAATTTTTTGAGTTTTTTACTGTTTATATTGAAGATTGATTAAGCTAAATTGTATCGAGTATTCGAATGCATTCCATTCTCAGCTCATAATATAATTTCCTTCATTTTGCATTAGTAACCAAATTCCTAAATCAATAAAAAAAGCATGTCACAATATCCATTTAAAATAACAAAACCACAAAAAGAATCTAAATTTGAAATCAAAAGGAAGAATCGATCGCTTGCCTTGTCGCCAATGTAAGGGATCTCGACAGTGGCCTTCTCGGCTCTAATGGTGAGATCTTAATTCAATATGTCATTGCGCTTAAAGTGTAAGTCGACGTTAGACACCCCACGAGTTGCGGAGAGGCGGAATAGGTAAAACAATCATTTTGTTTAAAACAAATATCGACTAACTTACGGATCATTGCCAAACCCTAACTAACAACATCATAGGAGGGATTAGCTACTATGAAAGAATATTATACCTAATGAACCAAGTCCTTCTTGTTCTCGTTGACCACCTCCTCGTCGGCCTCCTTTTTGTGATAGAAGATCCACCCGAGAGCTACTACTCCAAGCTTGACCTCTAACTTGAGGAAACTAGGTTACTAAAAGTGCTAATCAAAGCAACCTAGAGGATATAGAATAGGATTAGGGATCAATTAGTCTTGCTAACCCTTGATCTCAACACATGAGAGGTTAGGGTTAGGGTTTGAAGAGAGAGAGCTTGAGGAGAGAGAATGTCATAATAATAAGGAAATGGAATTAACTCATTTGTGTATATATATGAAGCATAAGATATTTTGCACAAAAATCTCTTTGCACAAATATCTTCATGCTTCATTTAATACATAATGAATCATTAAGTGAGTCATTAAAAACATTTAATGCATCATTAACTCTCTTGATGAATCATCTCCATGAGTCACAAAACCATTTAATGCAAATACCACCTAAGCCTCCAACTCATCAATCTTCTAGAAGCTTCTCGACAAATTACGAGAACGCCCCTTCCATCCGTGAAAACACGGAAATACTGAGACTGTATAAATCCAATAATCCAATACTAGAATCTGGCTTAAACCAAAGCCTGCTAGTAAAAACTGTCCGAACATCGTACGTGCGTAAAAACACGTATGCGTCTGAACCCTGTCATGAAACCATACGACCTCTATATCGTTTCGCCCGAAGCAGGGAAACTCTCTGTGTGGGACTCTAAACACTCGACTACTACGCTGGCAGTAGGTTTAACCACAGACCGCAAGCGGCACTAGCTGTACGTAACGGTCTCTAGGTAGATGTCGATAAGAAGGCCGATGAGGAAACCCATCCGAACTCCTACTGAGCCTGATGTGACAATCTCCGTATAGTCCGGTCTGTTCGTCTAGGACTATCGCATATCAGGCCTAGGGAGCGGTAAGCGTCAGTCCCCTAAAAGCGGTATAAGTCGTGTCGGAGTGAAGCCCATTACACCTTGAGAAGCTACTGGAAAACCTACCAGTAAATCTCGCTTGCCCTGGCCAGGGACTTTGCGTAATGGCTCTCCAGACACAGCGCGATATCAACTCCCAATACCGGGAGAGACGAATCCTGTCTAACCACCACTGCCTCCAAGTGCTTCAGGACTGCACCCAACTGCTACCTGTTTGCATGACTCGTTTGAGCCGTGGTAGGGTAGCAATCTAAAAACAGTGGGAACACACTCGAGGCGAAGCAGCAGTGTCAAGTCTGCGGACTATGCTGTACTCATGTCATCTGGGAACTGTTAACTGACGACGGGTATAATACCAACCAACAGTTCCCTGCGCGTCCTGTCCGGTATACCCGTAACCCAACGAGCACCTGTATACTATCTCCAGTACGACGTACTGATGGCTGTAGGACAGACCATCTCCCCAACTGGGATGAGAAGCGTACACACTAGTCTACTCCGGAGTATCGATGCCCTGTCTCGATAATCCTACGACTAGGGACCTGAAAAAGGATGTGCTTGTAGACTACCCAGCCTCCACTAGTGTGACTGCCATCACAACGCTGGTAGTCAAGCAAGATCCTAAGGGTTCTATCAATACATACACACATATTAAGATAGATATAAACCAGGTAGCATACTACTATGTTTAGCAAGACTGTTAATATAACTGTGAATATCCCAAGCTTCCATTAAGTAATATACAAGCTAGTATGATACAATAATGGCCCCTAGAGCATATACACTAACAATCTCCCACTTGCACTAGGGCCATGTACTGGCGAAGACTGATCATCTCGAGTAGCCTCTCGAACTGAATCTGAGATAAGGCCTTTGTGAATGGATCAGCAGTGTTCTCCTATGTAGCAACTCTCCGGACCTCGATCTCCCGGCGATCTATGATCTCCCTGATCAGGTGATACCGCCTTGAGATGTGTCTGGACTTCTAATGGGACCTGGGTTCCTTCGCTAAAGCTATAGCTCCGTTGTTGTCGCAATACAGCGGTATTGGATCAACAATGGTAGGAACCACCTGAAGTTCTGTTAGGAACTTCTTCATCCAGACTGCTTCTTTTGCGGCATCGCAAGCAGCAATATACTCCGCTTCCATCGTCGAGTCAGCAACGGTGTCCTGCTTGGAACTCTTCTAGCACACCGCCCCTCCATTAAGGGTAAAGACATAACCGGACATGGACTTGGAGTCATCCTTGTCACTCTGGAAGCTGGAATCAACAAAGGCCTCGATCTTGAGGTCTTTTCCGCCGTAAACCAAGAACATCTCCTTAGTTCTTCTCAGGTACTTGAGAATGTTCTTTACTGCTATCCAGTGCTTCTCCCCTAGATCTGACTGATACCTGCTTACCACGCTTAGTGCGTAAGCTACATCTGGTCTGGTGCACAATATCGCATACATTATAGAGCCTACCGCAGAAGCGTAGGGTATAACTGACATGCGATCCCTTTCCAAATCAGTCTTGGAAGACATCTCTTTGGAGAGGGTGATTCCGTGACAAGCCGGTAAACTACCGCGCTTAGAATCTTCCATACTGAATCTTTTCAGTATAGTGTTGATATACCTGGACTGCGAAAGTCCCAACATCTTCTTGGATCTATCACGATAGATCCAGATCCCCAGAATGTAAGAGACATCACCCAGGTCTTTCATGGAGAACCTGTGTGACAAGAATCCTTTGACAGATTGTAGCATAGGAATGTCATTTCCTATCAATAGAATGTCATCCACGTACAAGATGAGGAATACGACAGTTCGTGCTACAATTTTACTATATATACATGGTTCATCTGGATTTTTGATAAAGTCATATTCTTTGACCGTTTCATCAAAACAGATGTTCCAACTCCGCGATGCCTGCTTCAGTCCATAAATGGACTTAAGCAACTTGCACACTTTCCCGCTGCTCCCACTCTGATTGAAACCTTCTGGCTGATCCATATAGACGCACTCTTCCAAATTACCATTTAGAAAAGCCGTCTTTACGTCCATCTGCCAGATCTCATAATCATGGAAGGCGGCAATAGCAAGAAGGACCCTAATGGATTTGAGCATAGCCACTGGAGAAAAAGTTTCGTCATAGTCCAAACCAGGTCTTTGACGAAAACCCTTTGCAACAAGTCTAGCCTTATAGGTTTCCATCTGTCCATCTACACCAATCTTTTTCTTGAAGATCCATTTGCATCCTATGGGTTTTACCCCATCTGGAGCAAAGTCCAAAGTCCATACTTTGTTGGTGTACATGGACTCCATCTCGGTCCGCATTGCATCCAGCCATCGTACTGAGTCGCCGCTCTGGATGGCCTGCTGGAAACTAGTAGGTTCATCATCATCAATGATGCAATCCTCTCTATCCCCATCTATGAGAAAACCGTAGTATCTCTAAGGCGGATGAGACGGCCTACTACTCCTGCGGAGGGGTGCGGGAATGTCCTGTTCTTCTTGAACTACTGGTTCTACCAAACTTTCAGTAGTAGTTTGTGGTTCTGGAATTTCTTCCAGTTCTATTGCGCTCCCACTTGTTTCCTTTTCTAAAAACTGATGTTCTAGAAAATGGGCATTACGAGAAACAAAAACCTTTTGTTCCTCTGCGTAATAGAAGAAATACCCCTTGGAGTTCTTTGGATATCACACAAACTTACACTGTACTGATCGTGCCTCGAGTTTGTCCGCATGCTGCTTTTTAACAAAAGCTGGACATCTCCATATCTTTAGATACTAAAGATAGGGTTTCCTCCCACTCCACATCTGATATGGCGTGGTAGGCACAGTCTTGGTAGGAGCCCTGTTCAAAAGATATGCTGCTGATTCTAGCGCATAACCCCAGAAAGAACACGGTAACTCGGCATTACTCATCATGGAACGTACCATATCCAATAGGGTTCGATTCCGTCTCTCCGATACACCGTTGTGCTGTGGAGTGTATGGAGGAGTAAGCTGAGAGAGAATTCCTTTCTCTTTTAGGTAACCGAGGAACTCGGCACTTAAGTATTCACCACCTCGATCAGATCTCAGTGTCTTGATACTTTTGTAGGTTTGGTTTTCTACTTCATTCTTATATTCTTGGAATTTCTCAAAGGCCATGGATTTATGTTTTATCAAGAAAATGAATCGGTACCTAGAGTAATCATCCGTAAAAGTAATGAAATATGAAAAACCACCTCTTGCATATGTAGACATTGGACCACATACATCGCTGTGTATGAGTCCTAAGAGCTCGCTCGCTCTTACTCCATGTCCAGTGAATGGAGTCTTTGTCATATTTCCTTTGAGACATGATTGACAAGTTGCAAAAGATTGATATTCGAACGGATCCAAATATCCTTCTCTATGTAACTTAGTTAACCTTGTCTCATTGATGTGACCCAGTCTACAATACCATAAGAAAGCCTTATTTATATCTGGAGACTTTCTTTTTAGTGTGTTCTAGACATTGAAAATTTGTAATTGGTTTAGCACGTATATACCGTTATCTAGTGTACCGGACCCAATCAAACCATGATTAAGGTGGATGTTAACAACATCACTTATAAACGTGAAATCATAACCTTCTTTCGATAACAACGAAACGGATATGATATTACACGTTAAACTAGGTACACAAAAACAGTTGCGCAAAACCAAAACATGTCCACTCGTCAATCCAAGGTGATAATCCCCTATGGACACAGCACCCACGCTAGCTCCGTTAGCATCCTAGAGGGTCATCTCACCAACCTTCAGCTCTCTACGGTCTCTCAGTGCCTGCAATGAATTGCATATATGAGATCCTGATCCGGTATCCAATACCCAGGAAGTAAAGTTGATTGACAGACATTTTTCAATTACAAACACACCTGAAGTCGAAGCCACAGCTTGCTTCGGTTCCTGGTTCTTGGAAATCCAAGCTTTGCAATCTTTCTTCCAATGGCCTTTTCTACAACAGTGGAAGCACTCGTCCTTTGCCACTACTGGCGCCGCAACCTTTGCTTTTCCCTTAACTCCCACCTTACCAACACCTCCTCTTGGTTTGGTGGCGGCCTTCATCTTCCTTCCTTTGGCCCTTGCCTTGGACCTGGAAGAGGAAGCACCGTGAACAAACATAGTGGGTGTATCCCTTGCTTTCTGCAAGGTGCCCTCTGCACTGCTCAACATGTTAAGGAGTTCTGGAAGTTCAACTTCTTTTCCTTGAATGTTGAAATTCAGAATAAACTGGGCATAGGTGGAAGGAAGGGACTGAAAAACCAAGTCTGTATATAGCTCGTTCTCTAAAGTTGTCCTAAGGTCCGCGAGCTCTTCTATATAGCCAGTCATCTTTAGGACATGTTCTCCTACAGATGATCCGACGGCCAGCCTTGACTGAAACAAGTTCTTCGAGGTCTCGTATCTTGCTATACGAGATTGCTTTCCATACAGATCTTTTGTCTGGAGAAATATGGATTCAAGATCCATATCCTCTTGCCTCCTCTGATGTTCATTATTCATAGAGGCAAGCATGATGCACTTGGCCTTCGCGCAATCTAACTTCTAGGTTTTGTGGATTTCCTTATCCGCAATACTGGAATCTGGACCATGGACAGTAGGTGCCTTAGCAGTAAGGACATACCCCAATTTTTCATAAGTCAAAGCCATCTTAACATTCCGGAACCAATCTTTATAGTTTGGCCCTGTCAATATATTTTTCTCTAATAGTAACTTAAGGCCTGTCATGTTTTGGGTCGCTGCAATGAGAGAGAGGGGGAACACTTTAGCATGTTGCTCTTGCAAGTTTAGAGTGGTTTTTAGTTTTATCTAAACAGGATGGCTCCCACTGTTTCTCGAATCCCTCCTCAAACCAAAAAGGAAGAACTAGTCAGGACTATTCTCACTGTACAATACTTGCTTAACCGTTCAGCCAGGCCGGTGTCGGTACTTCGAGGGAGGTTTTCCAACGCTTTCACGAAGTTCCTTAATTAAATAACCTCTTTTCTCTGGGGGCGTAACCCCGCTGACACCTTTCTCGACACCTACTTGGTTTATAGCATTGATCGTTAAGTGACGAATCTCCTGATGAGTAGCGATACTCACAGTAGGATCGGGATCCAAATATCATCGTGTGATAAAGCTGAAGGAATCCTACCAAAATTATCACACTCCAAATGGTATGCATCTCTTTGCAAATTTCAGTTTCTTTAGAAATTCCCGATATAGATTTCTGCCCCATGCTCTTATGACCTTGGCGTTGGTCAAAATGTCATAAGTCACATGTCAAGTTCTACCCTTCATTATCTTATTAATTTGAACCCATCCGTACATATCCCTGACGTTGGCCAAATGATAATACGACTGCCCCAAACTAACTCATCTATCTATGCAACAAATGAATACCCAGTAGCTACCAAACACTATGCCTTGGCGTTGGTCAAAATACATAGCTTGAATACTACTGAATACCCAAATGAAATGACGGAGGGCTACGAATGGTTTTGGCAAAACCGTGAACGTAGAGAACTTGATATGATCAAAGGAACCTGATAGCTTTTAAAAAAAGTGGTTAAAGCTCCGCAATTTAAAAATTATCCTCTATTTTAAAATAACCGAGTGGTTTCTGTTGGATATAGTGCCCTCATAGTCAATTATTGGATCACAGGCACGTGATTGCAATGATTGAGGGAGGACCTATACCGGTAGGACAGTCCTACTCAAGATGATAGTATGCTATCTGATTTGTCTTTATCATCGTGTACTGCTTTAGGTGACATTACAGATCACTATTGCACGTTGGTAGAGCCCTTAGGATTCTTGCTTGACGGCCAGCGGTATGATGGCGATCATATACATGGGAGCTGGGGTCTATAAGCACATCCTTAAAATGGTCCCTAGTCGTGGGAGTTTTCGAGACTGGGCATCGATACTCCGGAGTAGACTAGTGTATACAGTCGAAACCTCGACGAGGGACGGTGACCGGTCTCACAAGCCATTGGTGTCAGTTGGTTCACCTAAGATGTATACAGGTGCTCATTGGTTATGAGTACACCAGACAGGACTCGCCGGGAACCTGCTAGTTGGTATTATACCTGACGTCAGATAGCAGTTCCCTGGTGACATGTGTACAGGTTAGTTCATCGACCTGAGATCGTCATTTGTCTCGTGTGAGTTCCCACTGTGCTTTGATTACTGCCCTACCACGGCTCAAAGGAGTCGTGCAAACAGGTTTTAGTTGGGTACAGTCCCGAGCCACATGGAGGCAGTGAGCGGATCTGCAGGAGTTTCGTCTCTTCCGGTATTGGGGGTGAGATCGTGTTGTGTCTAGGAGAGCCATTACACAAAGTCCTTGGCCAAGGCAGGAGATTTACTGGTAGGTATTCCAGTAGTATCTCTGGGTGTTCTGGACTACACTCCGACACGACTTGTACTGCTTTTAGGGGTCTGACTTTTACCAACCCCTTAGGCCCGCCATGCGATGCTCATAGACGAACGGACCGTACTGTACGGATATTGTCACTGACAGGCTCAGTAGGGTGTCAGGATGAGTTCGCTCATCGACCTCCCTTTTGGTCAATACCTGGTAGCCCGTTACGTACGGCTAGTACCTCTGACGTGCTAGTGGTTAAATCCACAGCCAAAGTATTGACGAGTCTTTAGAGTCCCCCACAGACAGTTTCTCAAGTTTCGGGCGAAACGTTGTAGAGGCCATATGGTTTTATGGCAGGGTTCGAACATGCGCGTGCACTTGTGCACGTGTCATGTTTCGGACGGATAATACTAGCGGGCTTTGGTTTAAGCCGGATCCTAGTATTGTACAGTGTAGATTTTGTCTCATTGCATTTGTATTCGGTCGGAATACAAATGCGGGTATGTATATACAGTCGCGGGGTTATCCTGTAATTTGTTACCGGATCGCTTTTTGAATTTGCCAGCTTGCTTTCCCTTTTCGGCCTTTTTCCTTTCTTTTGTTCGTTGGCTGAATTTTACATGGAGGGGCTAATTTGCAAATGTGCAAATTTGCATATGGGTTTTTTTTTGTGGTGCTGGGGCTCCAGAAATTTTCTGGAATGATCTTGGATTAGGATGGATCTTTTATGCATCATTACTTGCATTAATTTGATGGGATTAGTATAAGACTTTGTTGTGGCCTTTTTCCTTAGGTGAACCACTCATATTCTTTGTGCTAACTCTCTCCTCTCAATTCTTGATCCATAGCCGAGAGCTCCTTTTTGAGCAGCCCCAATTTTGTGAGAAAAGAAAATGATCTCATTTCATTCATGCAACAAAGATTAGCTCCATTTCAAAGTTCATTCTCATCTTCCCTCCTTTGAGGCAACTTCAATTAACCGTTGAGGCAAAGCGTTCTACACATATTCTACAGCAATCTTGGACACGTCGGCTAGCAAACTTCGTGTCCGAGTTGCCTCGGTTCAGACGTGGGAGCCCTTAAAAAGACTCGGTGATGTGGTGCCCTTTCCAACGAGGAGATCGAGACCGGTGATGCCGCGAGGAGCTTGGGATGGTGGCCGAAGACCGAAGGACACGGATCGCTCGGTATAGCCTCTCTACCCTTTCTCTAGTTAGCTAGTAGTAGGTTAATGGTCCGATCCGGGTTTTAAGCATACGATAGCGCTGGTTTTCTATTTTGAAAAAGTTTTTCTTTTCCGCATTTTGGCCTCGGACAGACGGCCGGGGCGCTACCGTAGACTTACAGTTTCTTTTAAACAGTTCCAACGATTCAACTTTGGTTTATTTTCTTTGCATTAATATAATGCGTCCCATCAATTAACCTATCATTGCAGAAAACAACGAAAATACAACATCCTCTTATGCCATCCGCATTCGCCACTGGGTCCCGTCATTCACCCGTTAGGTTACTTAACTAACGACAGAGCGGGGACTGGGCTAGTGCGGGTGCAAAACATAAGTAACGTCTAATAGCTATCATATATAGATATTGTACATTCGTCAGACGCAATAATAGGCATTACAGATCACAGATGAACATATTGGATTTTCTATGAATCCGCATTCCTTTTGAGCCTGCAAAGAAAGACGGATTACACAGTCGCGATGAATAGCCAAAACCCCACCCTAGACCCCTACGGGTACGACAAACTACCCGCCAAGTACCCGAAGTGAAGCGGTCTCCCTCAACAATGTGAGTAGGCCACTAAACACTTCAAAGTACCCAGTAGTTTGTGCACCCCACCTTGGGTCTATCCTACGAGCAAAAATCAGTAAATGAAATAATACAACGGTGGCTACAACCTCAGCCCGGATGTGCCCCCAAAAGAATATTACAACAATTTACAAAATTTGAATGAAAGAAACACTCGTCTCACATCCCCGGCTATCCATTCACGACAGTCCAACAAGTCCACAAACACAAACCATTACAGAAATGTGCAACCCCCTGCTAACCGACATACTAGCTGTTAGGGGAGGTTTACGAACACATTATACAAATCACAGATATAATCAAATTAGCCAAAAATCATAAAATTTCGATCAAGCAAACATAAATGATTCTACTCCCAAAAATTCTCTGTGCACCTGAAACCAGAGCAGAAACAGAACATCCCAGAAAGAACAAAAACAACACAGAAGAGTTACTGGGGAATTTTGGATTGACTCGGCCCCAACTCGGCCGCGGATCCACGGCGGATCGCTTTGGATCGCCCGCGGTTCCGCGGCGGTTTGGCCGAGTTAGAACTCCAAATTTCTTCAGTAACCTTAAGTTTCCCTGCTTGTATTTTTAAGGGCCCCTGAAAAAATTTTAGACCCTGTTTTAAAAACGACAGAAACTTGGTGAAAAAGATATTTTTTCCGGTTCGTTTTGCGATCGAATTTCTAACGACTTTGCTAAAAAGTTAGTTATGGTTTAGCGAGGCTCTGATACCACTGTAAGTCGACGTTAGACACCCTACGAGTTGCGGGGAGGCGGAATAGGTAAAACAATCATTTTGTTTAAAACAAACATCGACTAACTTACGGATCTTTGCCAAACCCTAACTAACAACATCATTGGAGGAATTAGCTACTATGAAAGAAGATTATACCTAATGAACCAAGTCCTTCTTGTTCTCATTAACCACCTCCTCGTCGGCCTCCTTTTTGTGATAGAAGATCCACCCGAGAGCTACTACTCCAAGCTTGACCTCTAACTTGAGGTAACTAGGTTACTAAAAGTGCTAATTAAAGCAACGTAGAGGATATAGAATAGGATTAGGGATCAATTAGTCTTGCTAACCCTTGATCACAACACATGAGAGGTTAGGGTTAGGGTTTGAAGAGAGAGAGCTTGAGGAGAGAGAATGTGATAATAATAATGAAATGGAATTAACTCATTTGTGTATATATATGAAGCATAAGATATTTTGCACAAATATCTTCATACTTCATTTAATAAATAATGAATCATCAAGTGAGTCATTAAAAACATTTAATGAATTATTAACTCTCTTAATGTATCATCTCCATGAGTCACAAAACCATTTAATACAAATGCCACCTAAGCCTCCAACTCATCAATCTTCTAGAAGCTTCTCGACAAATTACGAGAAGGCCCCTCCCATCCGTGAAAACACGGAAATACTGAGACTGTATAAATCCAATAATCCAATACTAGAATCTGGTTTAAACCAAAGCCTGCTAGTAAAAACTGTCCGAACATCGTACGTGTGTAAAAACACGTATGCGTCCGAACCCTTTCGTAAAACCATACAACCTCTATATCGTTTCACCCGAAGCAAAGAAACTCTCTGTGTGGGACTCTAAACACTCGACTACTACGCTGGCAGTGGGTTTAACCACAAATCGCAAGCGGCACTAGCTGTACGTAACGGTCCCCAGGTAGATGTCGATAAGAAGGCCGATGAGGAAACCCATCCGAACTCCTACTGAGCCTGATGTGACAATCTCCGTACAGTTCGGTATGTTCGTCTAGGACTATCGCATATCGGGCCTAGGGGGCGGCAAGCGTCGGTCCCCTAAAAGCGGTATAAGTCGTGTCAGAGTGAAACCCATTACACCTTGAGAAGCTACTGGAAAACCTACCAGTAAATCTCGCTTGCCTTGGCCAGGGACTTTGCGTAATGGCTCTCCAGACACAGCACGATATCAACTCCCAATACCGGGAGAGACGAATCCTGTCTAACCGCCACTGCCTTCAAGTGCTTCGGGACTGCACCCAACTGCTATCTGTTTGCATGACTCCTTTGAGCCGTGGTAGGGTAGCAATCTAAGAACAGTAGGAACACACTCGAGGCGAAGCAGCAGTGTCAAGTCTGTGGACTATGCTGTAATCATGTCACTTAGGAACTGTTAACTGACGATGGGTATAATACCAACCAACAGTTCCCTGCGAGTCATGTCCGGTATACCCGTAACCTAACGAACACCTGTATACTATCTCTAGTACGATGTACTGATGGTTGTGGGACAGACCATCTCCCCAACTGGGATGAGAAGCGTACACACTAGTCCACTCCGGAGTATCGATGCCCTGTCTCGATAATCCTACGACTAGGGACCTGAAAAAGGATGTGCTTGCAGACAACCCCGCCCCCACTAGTGTGACTGCCATCACAACGCTGGTAGTCAAGCATGATCCTAAGGGCTCTATCAATACGTACACACATATTAAGATAGATATAAACCAAGTAGCATACTACTATGTTTAGCAAGACTGTTGATATAACTGTGAATATCCCAAGCTTCCATTAAGTAATATACAAGCTAGTATGACACAATAATGGCCCCTAGGGCATATACACTAACATAAAGTAAGGCCATGAGTCATCGTAGATATCGAGCACTGCATAGCCGTTGCCGGAGCTCAAGGGATTGTTGCCTATGATGGTAAATTCGTGCTCCTCCTTATCTTTTTCTTCTGATTGTCATCGCCGCCATCGCCGCCGTGGGCCCCACCGCCGTAGCCATCAATTCACACCTACAAAACACAATTCATATTCCAAACACCATCTAAAATGACATTAACAAAAACACAATCTAAACAACATCATCATCATCATTCAAACATCTATACAAACACATCCAAGCTACATTCATTAACATAAAATTTATTACAACAAACAACATCATTATCATTCAATCATTTATACAAACACATTCCAAGCATCATTCAACAAACCCTTGATAACCCACTTGAATTGGGATTAAATCACATAATTAGAAGGTGACGGATGTCGAATCACGTCAAGATGTTACCTTCCGTATATCTGCTGTTGGCGACGATGGACGGCTGAGATTAGGTTGGAGGTTGACTCCTGAAGCGTGTGGATCTCAATGGGTTTGAGGTGGTTGAGGACGAGCTACCTACAAGGAAGTCCCGGGGTGGTTGTACCACCGAGGACCCTCCGACGATCAAGTTAGACCGGATATTTGAGCAGAGTAACAGCCTAGTGAGGAGAAAAATGACTTACTTGAACCGTCTGATAGAGGGGTTTATATAGTGGTGGCAACAGGCAGGCAGGCACGAGAATCACGCCGGATGTTACGGTCCCGGCGTCATGCCCGCATGATGGACGGGATCTTCCATTAATGACGAAATAGGCTCGTTAATAGGGGATCGTGATGGCATAGAATGCGGGACGTGGACGGCGGATATCTCGCGCATGGCGAGATTCACGGAGGTGAGGCGGTTGCGCTTGTGGTAGGTGTCGTTGGTCGGTCGATGAGACCGAGGAAGGTGAGCTCGGCGGGAGGCTCAGGGATAAGCGGTAGCCCGGAGACGAGCTGAGAGGTCCGAGGAGGCCGATTGTGCAGGGGGCTCGTAGGTGAGCCAACGGTTGTTTGTAGGACGGGCATAGGAGTGGTCTGGTCGGTCACTGTAGGTTCTTTCTTGTAAGCTTTGGGACACTTCATCTGCCACGTGTCACATTCTGGGAGATCACCGATATTGAGCCTCATCATTAGCCCCCCACTCTCGTCCCGACCCGCTCATGGATCGGGTCGAGAGTGGTCTGCTGGGTCATCCGAGGTGAGCTCCTTTTCGAAGATATCACCAAGGCGCGTTCTCCCGAGCAATCAACTGTATTTTCTTGATGACGTCAGCGGATCAGGGGCCAGATTTTGAATTAAAGAGGAAGTGTCGGATCGTGCGTACGTTCACCGAAGTGACAGCTCACGTGTCTGGCGCTGGTTGGATGACGCGACGGGTCGCAGATTTCCACCGTCCATTAGGGTATGACCAATGCCTGTACGACAGGTGGAGCAATGGTGGCCGTCGAATGCGATGAGTCATTTTGGCGGGAGATGACTGTTGCTGTTGGATGTGTATGCCGGTAGCTATAAATAGGGGTGGGATCCCCATTAAGGCCCGTACCTCTTCATAATTTCCTCGTCCAGATTCTCGTTAGCTCGGCTCTATCCATTTTAAGTCGGATCTCTGCATTTTGCTCTTCTGAGCATTCATCCCCTTCGTCTGGTTAGATTTTTTATGATGAGTCTGTGAAAAATAGATCGGGTCGAGTCTAGGGAGTCTCCTGTAGATTCTTCCCCTTAATCTTCTGCTTCTTCATCTTCTAAGTCGAGCCTGCTTCCCCCCTAGGCAGAACAAATGGACCGATCCAGGATTCTTGATGCCCTTGGTGCCTTGGCCCAGAAGAGAGCCGGGGAAGTGGCCGTGCATCAGGCTGGCTCGAGTTTCACACTAAGGGAGTCACCGGCGATGAGGTCATCCTCCTCGACCCGAGCCCCCGATGATTGCCGCGGCAGTGGCCAGAGGCGTCCGCGGGTTCCCGAACCCCTAACGAGGGAAGCGGAAGAGGACGAGGATGAGGTTCCTCTTAAGAGGAAGAAGACGGTCTCTCGTGCGCCACCGACTGAGATTCCCGAGGGGATTCCCATGCAGGAGGGGGACGCCTGTTTCATAGTCCCGTCCAGGCTTTCCGTTGCCGCAAGCCTGCTCGCTGATATGGAAGAGTCGGCCGGAGGCAAGATTCCATGGGGGACCCTGAGGGCCCAGGTAGCAGCTATAGATCAGGGGGCGGTGCAAGTACATACTCCCTTATGTGTTATTTTGAGCGTCCTTTTCGCAGTCCGAGCGTCTCTAAGTCTCTTTGTTGTTTTTCGTCAGGTCCTTCAGCATCGCGCCCTTGTTGCTCGCATGGAGGCCGAGGAGATTGCCCCCGCTATGAGGTTGGCGGGGGAGTCTTCTTCAGGGGTCGAGGACATGCGACTCGAGTTGCGTCAGAAGAGGGAGAGGATGGCTATCCTCGAAGTCCGGTTGGCCACCGGGGAGCTCGCCGTCTCAAAGTGCCGAGAGTCCTATCACCGGCTAGGTGAGTCCCACCGAGCCATCGAGGCTAAGTTGGCAGAGCTGGCCGATCGCTGCGCAGCAGTGAAGAGGGCGAGGGATGCCAGCAGACGGGATGCCGAGGCTGTGCTTCAGGCGGCGAAGGTTGCCGAGGTGTGAGCTCGAAAGGCGGTGTCCGATTACAAGGGGTCGCTCCAGTTTTACGCCGACCTCGGTGATGCCTCTGCCATCGTATGGCATGAAGCCCTTGATGCCATCAAGGCGCAGTTTTCGGAGTTTGCCGACGGTGAGCTCCGCGCTCAGGTCCCGCTTTCGGTGGTCATGCCTCCAGCATATGGTGGTGAGGGAGGGGCTGCTGCTGAAGCGGAAGCCCTGGCTTCTTAGGATGGTACCGAGGAAAGTGAGGTCTAGGCGGGGCTTGCGGCCTGAACTTTTTTGGCTTTTCCCTTTTTTCTCTCTTTTTGTAAGCCTTCGGGCAATTTGGTAAGGCTGGGGAGACCAGAGTACCTTGTAAAAGGTTTTGGAAGTTTGAATGAAACTTAGTCTTTTCCTTCTTCATGACAATGCTTTTCCTGTATGAGTACTTGAACTTGTCAGTTCTGACCCCGATTAAGTGTTAGGCCACAAGTCGATGGCCCGTGTTTTAGATAGCGGTCGCCCTTCGAGTGCTTGTCAGTTAACCGCTGTGAAAGAAAGTCGATGTCCTCTAGCCCCCGGAGTCGATGTGGCGATCGTTCACTTGAACATTTTAAAGGAACCTTTGCTGCGAGAAGGTTGGTGCTTTCCAAAGAATTGGCCGAGCGTTGAGCTGCTTGGGGCCACTTGGTGAGGGCTTTGATCCTTAGCGCGGGAGGGCCGTAAGAGGCCTGCTAAGGGTTGATCGTGCAGGGTTGCTGCCCGGTGTCTCTTAACGAGGGTTTAGATCCCTGGCGTCGTAGGGTAGTGAATTATCAGCCGGGGACAGCCGAGCAGGATAGCCGCTCGGCTGCCTCTTGGTGAGGGCTTCAATCCTTAGCGCGGGAGGGGTTGTGAGAGGCCTGCTATGGATTGACCGAGCAGTGAAGCTGCTCAGTTGCCTCTTGGCGAGGGCTTTGATCCCTGGCATCGTGGGGTAGGAAACTACCAGCCAGGGATAACCGAGCAAGGGCAAGCCCGGTTGCCTCTTGGTGAGGGCTTCGATCCTTAGCGTGGGAAGGGCCGTAAGAGGCCTGCTAAGGATGGGCCGAGCATGGTTGCTTCTCGGTGCCTCTTGGCGAGGGCTTTGATTAAGGACAGGCCGAGCAGGGTTACTTCCTGGTGCCTCTTGGCGAGGGCTTTGATCCTAGGTGTCACGGCTAAGGAGCTTCCAGCCAGGGATAACCGAGCAGGGTTGCTGCCCCGATTGCCTCTTGATGAGGGCTTTGATCCTTAGCGTGGGAGGGGCCAAAAGAGGCCTGCTAAAGACGGGCCGAGCAGGGTTGCTTCCCAGTGCCTCTTGGCGAGGTCTTTGATCCTTAAGGATGGGCCGAGCAGGATTACTTCCCGGTGCCTCTTGGCGAGGGATTTGATCCCTGGCGTCGTGGGGCAGGGAACTACCAGCCAGGGATAACCGAGAAAGGGTGAGCCCGGTTGCCTCTTGGTGAGGGCTTCGATCCTTAGCACGGGAGGGGCCGTAAGAGGCCTGCTAAGGATTAACCGAGCAATGAAGCTGCTCAATTGCCTCTTGGCAAGGGATTTGATCCCTGGCGTCGTGGGGTAGGGAACTACCAGCCATGAATAACCGAGCAAGGGAGAGCCCAGTTGCCTCTTGGTGAGGGCTTCGATCCTTGGCGTCGTGGGGCAGGGATTACCAGCCAGGGATAACCGAGCAAGGGCGAGCCCGGTTGCCTCTTGGTGAGGGCTTCGATCCTTAGCCTGGTCACGCAAGGATTCACCCGATCCTCCTGACGTGTGAGCATCAGGAAGGGTAATAGTCACGGACAACACGTGTCAGGAATGTACAGGGGAAGGCAGAACGTTTCGGGAAGCCGCGTCAGTTTCGCCACACGACGGCGTGGCATTGGAGTAGTTGCTGCGATTCCCAAGATTCACGCCTGTACGCGCGAGAATCCGGGTCCTTGAAGATTCTGTTTGAAGTTATAAATAGAGGAGAAGATGGTAGCTCCTTCGGCACCGCTTATTTTCGAGATGACTGGGCGCGTGTATTTGATTGAAAAGATCATCACCATCGGTGATGTCTCCTTGTATGACCAATCTCTGGCCAAGGAGTGGTACCGGGGAGTGGTTCAGCGCCTCGAGGATCACTTTGGCCGGCTCCTCCCTCGGCGGCCGTCCTTGCTCTAGATGTTGATGTACGCGATCTGGAGGAGGTCCCCGGGGTTGGACAACCCCTTCACTGAGGAGCTTCTGGACGAGGCGCTCGACAAGGTGCATTCGATCTTCCTATTCGACCTCATCTCAAAAGCCAGGCAGGACCGATTCTTGGCTCTGATTCTAGAGTGTTTCAAGATGAGGTACATCATGGGCCAATACTCAGAGGTCGGAGGGTCGGGCGCTTCCATGGCTTCCCGGGTCCGCGTGCAGCGTCGGCAGGAGCGGGCTACAGCGGCTAGGACCCGGCTGACGGAAATCTACTCTGAGTATCACCAGGAGTACTTCCTTGATTCCGTTCCACCTCTGTTATAACCTTTTCTTTTTCTGTAAGGCTGAGGAGCCTATGGTACCTTTTTGAATGAATAAAATTCTTCTTTTCGAATTGTTCTAGCATTCCCTTCTTATTATTTAAATAGAAAGGAAAAAGTTTACATTGTCCTTGTGAAAGAAGAAATACACACTCGTAGATATTCCCCTCACTAGTATAGCTTGAGATTCTCAGCGTTGTAGGGCCGTGGAAACTTGCACCCGTCCGTGTCTTGTAAGCGGTAGGCCCCGCCGGGAAGGACCTCGGAGACGAGGAAAGGACCGTCCCATTTAGGGGAAAACTTATGCAGCCTTCCTTGATCGACGAACTTGTTTCGCCTCAGGACCAGTTCTCCGGTCTTAAAGAAGCGACGCTTGACTCGCGCGTTGTAGTATCGGGCGGTTTGATGCTGATAGGCGGCAGCTCTGATCCGAGCCCGGTCTCGTTTCTCCAACAAGATGTCTAGGTTGGTCCGGAGGGCCGTGGCGTTTGCTTTGTCGTCGAAGTGTTCGACCCGGTGACTGGGTAGCCCGATCTCTGCTGGGACAATTGCCTCGGTCCCGTAGTAGAGGCTGAAAGGGGTTTCCCCGGTGGGGGTCTTCTTTGACGTGCGCAGGGCCCATAAGACCCGGGGTAACTCCTCGACCCAACTGCTTTGGCGTCCTTCTAGGCGGGTCCGGAGACCTCGGAGGACATCTCGGTTAGCGGCTTCGGCTTCCCCGTTGCATTGGGGATGTGCGACCGCGGCGAATTTCATGAGGATATGATACTCATTACAGAATTCCTTCACTTTCTCATTCTCGAAGTTTTTCCCGTGGTCGGTGATGATACACCTCAGGATGCCAAACCGAAGTATCACGTTGTTCTGCAGGAACTTGATAATCATGGTGGCATCCGGCTTCCTGATGGGGATGGCCTCGATCCACTTCGTGAAGTAATCCACTGCAACGAGGACATACTTGTGCCCGCCCGTACCGGTAGGAAACTGGCCTATCATGTCCATTCCCCACTGGGCGAACGGCCACGGGGAGGTTAGGACGGTCAGCTCGGTAGCCGGGAGGCGGGATATGCTTCCGTGGAGTTAGAATCTTTTGCATCTCCTGACGAGCTTCTGGGCGTCCTAGTGAATAGTCTGCCAGTAGTACCCCTAGAACAATGCCTTCTGGATTAAGGTGCGGGCCCCTTGGTGTGCGCCGCCGACCCCTTCATGGATTTCATGGAGGACATAGTCGGCTTCGTGGGGGCTGACGCACCGGAGCAGGGGCTGGGTGAAGGACTTCTTGTAAAGATTACCATTGCTCCAGACGAAGTGGCGGGCTTTGGCCTGGAGATGGCGGGCTGCTCCCAGATCTTCTGGGAGCGTACCTTCCCTTAGGAATTCTATGAGGGGCTTCCTCCAGTCTTGGTCTTCTTCCTGGACTGTGTACACCTGAAGTATTGTTGCCCCGTCTTCCACGCTGGGCCGTGGCAAGATCTCGAAGAGGATAGATCGCTTGTTGTTGACCGAGTAGGATGAAGCCAGCTTACTCAGGGCATCGGCTTAGGCATTGAGCTGTCTGGGTATTTGCTCTACCTGGACCTCGTCGAAGTTCTTTTGAAGTCTTCTTACCTCGGCGAGATACTTCACCATTAGAGGTTCCCGAGCTTCGAAATAGCCGGTCACTTGGCTAACGACTAGGGCTGAGTCACTGCGGATCCGAATTGTTTTCAGCCCCAGCCCATAGGCCATGCGCATTCCAGCCACCAGGGCCTCGTATTCTTCCGCGTTTTTTGAGGCCTTGAACCCGAGCTTCAGAGAATACTCCATTTCTGCCTCGTTCGGGCCTCGAATGATGAGGCCGGCACCACAACCTTCCTCGGTCGAGGACCCGTCGACGTAAATAATCCACTCAGAGGCTGAGTCGGGCCTCCCCACGATCGAGGGTTGAGCCGTGAGGGTGACACGGAATCCGGTTGCTTACTGGGGATTGTGCACTCGACGATAAAATCGACCAGGGCCTGTGCTTTGATGGCCTGCCTCAGGCGGTATTTTATGTCAAATTGGGACAGCTCACACCTCCACTTATCTAAGCAGCCCGAGGATTCGGGTGAGGCAAGGATAGCCCTCAACGGGCGCTCGGTGAGAACGAGGATGGTGTGCACCTGGAAGTAGTGTCGTAGCTTCCTTGAAGCCATGATGAATGCCAAAACGATCTTCTCTATGTCCGGGTACCTCGTTTCTGCATCTTTGAAGACATGGCTCACGTAGTATACCGGCTTCTGCACTACGTCGACCTCTCGGACGAGCACTGAGCCCGCTGCTTGATCGGATACCGCCAGATACAGCGATAGCTCGTCTCCTTCAACTGGTCGGGTGAGCAGCGGTGTCGTCGCAAGGTGCCTCTTTAATTGGTCAAAGGCGGTCTGGCACTCCTCTGACCATTCGAACCGCTGGATCTTCCTTAGAGCTTTGAAGAACGGGAGGCACTTCTCCCCGGACCTCGACATGAAATGGCTCAGAGTAGCTACCCACCCTGTTAGTCGCATGATCTCGACGCTGGTCTTGGGCGTGGCCATGTTTGAGGATAGCGTCGATTTTTTCCAGGTTAGCTTCGATTCCATGGTGGGTGACCATGAAACCGAGGAACTTCCCCTGGTGACCCCGAATGCGCACTTGGTGGGGTTCAGTTTCATCTTGAACTTGTGGAGTACTTCGAAGGCCTCGCCCAGATCCTTAGATTGGTCGACTGACGAAACTGATTTGATGAGCATATCGTCGACATAAACTTCCATGTTCCTGCCAATCTGTAGCTTGAACATGCGGTTGACCAATCGTTGGTACGTAGCTCCGGCGTTCTTGAGGCCGAAGGGCATCACCTTGTAGCAGTATACGCCCCGGTTCGTTGTGAATGCGATAAGATCTTCATCTCCCGGATTCATACAGATCTGATTGTAGCCGGAAAATGCATCCATGAAGCTCAATAGCTCGTGTCCCGCCGAGCTGTCAACGAGCTGATCTATCCGAGGGAGGGGATAGTTTTCTTTGGGGCAGGCCTTGTTGCAGTCGGTGAAGTCGATGCACATGCGCCACTTCCCGCTTGACCTTTTGACCAGAACTATATTCGCCAGCCACTCTGAATAGGGTACATTATGAATGAAGTTGGCGGCGAGGATTCGATCTACTTCGTCCTCGATAGCCTTCTGTTTGACCGGGGCGAAACTTCGCTTTTTCTGCCTGACGGGTCGGGCCGTAGGATCTACCCCAAGCTTGTGAGATATGATTTTGGGGTCAATCCCAAGCATGTCAGCAGGCGCCCATGCGAACACGCCGGAGTTTTTCCTGAGGAAATGAACCAGGTCATCTCGCTGAGTTCCTGTCAAAAGCGATCTGATCTGAACGATTTTTTCTTCGTCCCCTTCTACGAGGGGAACCTCTGTCAGCGGCTCTACTGGGGTTCCTTGGACCTCTTTTTGCTCGTATCGAGTGTCCAGATAACCCCTGATGTCACCCTCACCCTCGACATCGATGGTTAGCCGCTCAGACGAAGATATTGCGGTGAAGCAAACCTTTGCAATCCGCTGGTCTCCATAGACCCGACATATCCCGCCCTGGTCGAGAGGGAATTTCATCGCCAGGTAGTAGGTCGATATCTGGGCCTGAAGGGAGTTCAGCGTTGGGCGGCCAAGGAGGATGTTGTAGGCCGATGGGATTCTTGCTACGATGAATTTTACAGGCGCTGTTCGCTTACGGCCGGCCTCCCCGACGTTAAACTGCAGAGTGATTACCCCTTCTGCCGGGATGGAGTGGTTGGTGAATCCTGAAAGGACGTGGGAGGTCGGCCTTAGGTCTGCCTGAGTGAGCCCCATGCGTAGAAAGCAGTCGTAGAAGAGAATGTCTGCCGAGCTTCCCGAGTCGACCAGTATCCTATGCACCTCGTATTGGTGGACCCGAGCCGTAATCACCAGAGGGTCGTTATGGGGCAGGGATATACCATGGAGATCCCCGTCATCAAAAATGATCGGCTCGGTCTCCCTGGCCATCTTCCTTAGATGGCTGTCGGCTTCTATGGCCGGTGTGGGGTGCTGAGTCTCATAGGTACTTGACGTACCCCTCCCCCCCCCGCCGACATGACCATGATTTTTGATGGCCTCGGTTCCTTTCGATGAGATTCCTTAGATCCCCTAGCGAGGTAGTCTTCGAGCTGCCGTGACAAGTCCCGTCCGCGCGACCCCGTCGAGGGAGGGATGTCGGTCATGCCTGGGAGCAGGTGAGCTGACCAACATCTCCTCGGGAGGGATGGGGGTGCGAAGGGGCTCGGGGTGAGGCGCTCTGGCGATAGACCTTGGTGTTGAACTGTGGGGCACCCAGCGGGTCATAGAATATGTTGGCCCAGGAGATCTGCAGCCGTGGGAGGCAGCGAGGCGGTGGTCGGCAGTGCCGGTGCGAGCAAAGTCTTCTCTCCCTCTGTAGGGGTCCCGGTCTCGAGGTGGGGGAGCGGCGACCTGGGGAGCTTGCCCTGCCGTTTGGACACGGACGAGTGCATCTACGACAGATGCGAGTCAATCTATCCGGGCGGTTAGAGCATTGATGGAGTTCAGGGGATGAGATTCGTCCGTGCCTCCGTTGTGAGGGAAGCGGCGGCTAGTGCTTGGATCGTCTCGGTAATCGCTCGCCATTGAATGGAGATCGGAAGATGAACTTTGTTCAGCGGAGTCAAGATCCTTCTCACAGACGGTGCCAGCTGACGGATGTCAAATCACGTCAAGATGTTACCATCCGTAGATCTGCTGTTGGCGACGATGGACGGCTGAGATTAGGTTGGAGGTTGACTCCTGAAGCGTGTGGATCTCAATGGGTTTGAGGTGGTTGAGGCCGAGCTAGCTGTAAGGAAGTACCGGGGTAGTTGTACCACCGAGGACCCTCCGACGATCAAGTTAGACCGGATATTTGAGCAGAGTAACGGCCTAGTGAGGAGAAAAATGACTTACTTGAACCGTCTGAGAGAGGGGTTTATATAGTGGTGGCAACAGGAAAGCAGGCACGAGAATCACGCCGGCCGTTACGGTCCCGGCGTCACGCCTGCGTGATGGGCGGGATATCCCATTAATGACGAGACAGGCTCGTTAATGGGGGATCGTGATGGCGTGGAACACAGGACGTGGCCGGTGGATATCTCGGGCATGGCGAGATTCGTGGAGGTGAGGTGGTTGCGCCTGTGGTAAGTGCCATTGGTCGGTCGATGAGACCGAGGAAGGTGAGCTCGGCGGGAGGCTCGGGGACGAGCGAGAGGCCGAGGTATCTTGGTTCTGCGGTAGCCCGGAGATGAGCTGGGAGGGCCAAGGAAGCCGATTGTGCAGGGGGCTCGGAGGTGAGCCAACGGTTGTTTATAGGACGGGCATAAGAGTGGTCTGGTCGGTCACTGTAGGTTCTATCTTGTAAGATTTGGGACACGTCATCTGCCACGTGTCACGATCTGGGAGATCGCCGATATTGAGCCTCATCAGAAGGAGAAGTAAGCAAGCCAATTGATAACTCACTTGAATTAGGATGTAATAACGTTGAGGCGGTGGCACGTTAGGGAGATGGTGTCCATGTCGGAGTGGGAAGCGAGGAGAGCTTGTCGGAAATGACGAGCATGTGGTAGAGATGGCAGCACATGAGAGAGATGGTGTCCAAGTCGGAGTGGGCAGTGGGGAGTGGGCAGCGAGAAGAAGATTGTGATGATGGTGCTGCAAATCTTGAGTTTCGAGGAGCTTAGTGGTGGTGTTGGAGTAATGGACAGCGATAACTACTCCTTCTTCATCAATCTCAAACAATCAAACCCCAGAAATTATGGGGTTGAGCGGTTGAGAGAAGAGTGGGTGTTAAAATGGGGAAAAGGGTACTTTGAAAATTAAAAAAGTAAAATGTCACGTATGGGGTGTAAAATAACTTAAAAAATAGAAATCTAATGGTAGGGGGTCGATGGGGGTTTGGGTTTAACATAAGAAAGTTTATGGGGTTTATGTGTTGGGAAATTTCAGTAGGATGGTTTTGGAAACATATGCTACAGTATATGGTGATTTTGGTGAAATTTCCTATTTATTATTCTAACAAAAAAACAAGAAGAGATTTCCGTTATTTATAATTCTGTCATTATGAATAATTACAGTTCCGTCATTGACCTTTATTAAGTTCTACCATCATACTGAACTTCTCAAAAATTACAGTTATGTCATCAGTTCAAAAAAATCCCATATTTTGGCTAAAATACCATGGACCTCCAAAATTTTCACATAAATACCATGGATTATGTTTGTTACGAATAAATAACATGACATACCATGGATTTATAACAATTTTAGATAGATATCGTAGAGTTTATTGTTTACAAATAAATATCATGGACTTTCATCGTTTTTAGATAAATAATATATACTTTTTAACCAACAAATAGCATTAACTTTCACCGGTTTTCACTTTTGTGATGACAGAACTTCAAAATAATTACAGTTCTGCCATCAAATCAAAACTTCGCTAGATTTTCACTAAATTTCCATGAACTTTCAACCTTTTTCGGATATATAATATGGATTTTGTTTGTTACAAATAAATAACATGCATATTCAACGTTTTTTAGATAAATACTATGCATGGTTAACTTTTACGGATAAATACAATGGAATTTGTTTTCAGAAAATAAACATTATAGACTTCAAATACCATGGGTTTTGTTTTTCACAAATAAATACCATTTACTTCCAAATTTTTTTGAATAAATGTCATGGGCTTTGTGTTTAATCAATAAATACCACGGACCTTCACCGTTTTTCCGGATAAATACCATGGACCTTCACCGTTTTTCCGAATAAATACCAAGGACTTTGTTTGTTGCAAATAAATACCATGGCCTTCCAAAGTTATTTTTTGGATTAATGTCATGTATTTTTGTTTTCGCAGAAAATACCATGGAATTTGTTGCAAATAAAAAATATGGACTTTTATATTGATAAATCTATAAACCATATCTATATATATATAGAGAGAGAGAGAGAAGGGAAACAGGTTACCAGCTAGTAGCTGATATTAAACCGTCGGGTAGTCTATTACATAACTCAATCCGACCGTCAAATCGACAATCCACTCCGACCACCTTATTAAACACATGGAGTGATTTATGTATGTGAAATTTTGATCAATTTGATGCATTAAAAATGACGGATCAAGCATTTAAAAAATGGACGCCTTTTAAAAACAATGAAAATGTCATACATCAGGGATACATGATCGAAGATATAGAAGGTATCAAATTGATCAAAATTTCATACACATAGATCACTCTATGTGTAGAATAAAGTGGCTGAATTGGAGTATCGATTTGACAATCGGACAGGGCTATGTAATAAACTGGCTGACGGTTTAATATCAGTTACTAGCTGATAAACCGTTTCCTATATATATATATATATATATATATAAGAATAATGAAGAAAATGTGTCATATAAGGGAATTTCCTCCTGTGGCGTCGAAAAAATACACACTCCATGATTTTTTCGACGATCGGCATTCATCATTTTTATCTAAGATGTGGATACATGAAATTTAATAAGATTCTACCACTTTTTCACCGTTGATTTAGTGGATGCAAAATTAACGGTTTACTGACAATAAATCTATTTACATTGCTAATTCAACAGAGAAGAAGTAGCAGAATCATATGAAATTTGGTGTGTTCACATCTTAGATGATAAAGATGAAGATGATAGATGCCGATCATCGGAAAAAATAGTGGAGGGTATTTTTTTTTGACACCATAGATGGAAATTCCTTCCTTTGGTTTCTTTCTATATATGAGAATAATGAAGGAAAGAAGCCCTAGGAGACTTATTTCGTCAGGTGGCGTCACAAACTATAACCTCCACAATTTTATTTGATGATCGGCCCGTTCATGTTGATCTTCATCATCAAATATGTCGATACACCAAATTTCATATGATTCTAACATTTTTTCACTATTGATTTAGTGGATACAAAATTAACCTTTTACTGACAATAGAACTTTTTACATTGCTAAATCAACGGTGAAAAAGTGTTAGAATTACATAAAATTGAGCGTATCAACATATTAGACGATAAAAATCAAGAGAGGAAGAAATATTTTTCTATTATAGTTCCAATTCTTTTAGTCTTTATTCCACTCAAATAGATGGGGTAATTATTAGGTTAAAATTAAAAGTTTATGATGAAACTAAAAAGTTGGAATTTTTGCCCATCAGTTCTAGTTTTATTCTCATCCATGATTAACACAAAAATTTAAAATTTTAATTTCAGCTATAACTCACAAGCGCAAAATTTTAAAGTTATAATTCTAGTTCTAATTGACTAACATCAAAAATTTTATTACCCCAGTAAGTTTTAGTTTAGGTTTCACTTGACTAATTCCACCTTAGATAATACTAGTTTTTTGCACATGTCACACATGTGGAAAATGGATAAACTCTTTACAATTTAAAAACAAAATTAATAATTTTATATATTTTAGTATGGTTATAGTTCTTAGCATATATACATATCTGGTCGCATATGATTATTTATTTTGAAAAATAACTGAAATATTAGTTTTGCCGAGAGACAACAGAGAAAATTACGATTATTTTTTGGAATGATATACAAAGCTAACTTATTTGTTTGATTGAATTATTTTAAAATAAATTACAGTAGTAGTAGTCTCATTGATTAATGTGATAAATAATTTAAACTCAAAATGATAATCTTTAGTATATATATGTTATCAAAACATGATTAAAATTTGAAGGATCTAATAATTAATTAATTGTAAACACCCAAATAAATTAAAAATTAGTTTCGAATAACTTAAAACAAGCCTTTCACGCACATAAAAGCATGTGATTATAGAAATTTTAAGGCTAAAATGTAGGAAACCCGCATCACTTTTGCATGAAGAGCAGAAAACCTCCTAAACTCAAAAAACATGAACTTTACCCCCAAAACCCCTAATGGCGTTAATTTTTCCATCCATAAGACATTTTAATGCCAACAATACCGCTCTAATAAATTTAATGGACTAAACCAACATTTTCTTTTCTTTTTTTCATCTTTTCCAAATCTATGTCTTAAAAATACATGCTCACTTTTTTGGAGGAAAAGAGAGAATATAGGTGATGATTTAAATTAGAGATTTTGAGAAGTAATGGAAGTACAGGGTTTAAGGGAAAAAAGAAAAATTTAGAGGTTTGAAGGTAATACGAAAAATTTAGAGAAGGAACGAGCAGAAATTGGAGAAGAAAGATCTGAGGGGTATTTTGGGAAATATACAAAAAAAAATTACTATTTTAAATATTTGGGGTAAAACATGTGTTTTTAGGTTTCATGCTTTTCATGCTAAAATGAAGGGGATTTTCCCGCATTTTAGCTAAATTTTTACGATGAATTGTTGGCTATAGTACCCTCAAGTCAATTATTGTAATCGCAGGCACGCGATTGTGATGATTGAGAGAGCACCTATACAGATAGAACAGTCTTACTCGAGATGATAGTATACTATCTGGTTTGTCTCTTATCATCATGTACATAATTTATGTGATATTACATATCACTATTATATGTTGATAGAGCCCATAGGATTCTTGCTTGACTACCAGTATTATGATGGTGATCATATACGTGGAAGCTGGGTGGTCTATAAGCACATCCTTAAATATCCCTAGTCGAAAGAGTATCAAGACTGGACATTGATACTCTGGAGTAGATTAGTGTATACTTATCGTGACCCTGACGAGGGGCGGTGGATGGTCTCACAAGCCATTGGTATCAGTCAGTCACCTAAGATAGTATACAGGTGCTCATTGGGTTATGAGTACACTGGACGGATTCGCCGGGAATATGCTAGTTGGTATTATACCTATTGTCAGATAGCAGTTCTCAGGTGACATGAGTACATGTTAGTCTGTTGACCTAAGATCGTCATTTTTCTCGTGTGAGTTCCCACTGTGTTTTGATTACTACCCTACCACGGCTCAAATGAGTCGTGCAAACAGGTTTTAGTTGGGTACAATTTCGAGCCATATAGAGGCAGTGAGCGGATCGTCGGGGATTCGTCTCTTCTGGTATTGGGGGTTGATGTCGCGCGGTGCACGGGTGGCCATCACCAGAAATCCTTGGCCAAGGTAGACGAGAATTACTGATTTGGATCAGTAGTTTCTCAGTGGGTGATAGGCTTCATACCGACACGAAATATCGCGTTATTAGGGGTCTGAATTTATCCATCCCTCTAGAATCGATATGCGATACTCTTAGACGAATAGACCGGACTGTACGGAGATTGTCACGGACAGGCTCAGTAGGGGTTCGGATGAGTTTGCTCGTCGTCCTTCCTTTCGCTCAATACCTGGGTATCCGTTACGTATAGCTAGTGCCGCTGACGTGCTTGTGGTTAAACCCACTACCAGCGTATTGACGAGTCTTTAGAGTCCCACACAGAGGGTTTTCACGATTCAGGAAATATGATGTAGATGACATATATTGGTACATAAAGGTGTCCGATTAAATATGTATACAGGCTACACAGACTTTTATCGGACGGTTGGTAATACTGGCGGTTTAAGATTGAACCAGATTATTAAATCAAGTTTTGATTTAATAATTTATATATATATATATATATATATATATATATATATATGTATTCTAGTATTATTGTTCACTATTCATTTTCTCTCTTGGCTATTCATATTTTTATACGAATTCGCGTATATGTTTTTCGATACATATACTGGGTTGTATTCCGTATTTATACGGAATATCTTTTAGAAGATGGACACCTCATTATATGATTTTCCCTTTTAGAAAATCATTAGGAAATGAGGTAGAGAGGTGAGGTGGCATGAGCATGTTGAGGTAGGTAGAGAGGTATGGCTCTTCATTTGTTTATTGCTAAATGAGATGAGATATTTTTCCATGGTTCAAAAAACTTAGCCATTCCTTCTACATACAACACACACACTCACATTCATTCATACTCTTTGGAGACTTGGCCATTTCTTGAGTTGCTCATGCCTATTGCTTTCCTCACCTCCTCCATCTTCTTCCTTGATTGCTCACTTGAGCATGACACATGAGAGAAAAAGATAGTGAGATATTCCTACACACCCCACTCTCCATTGCTAGCAACCTTGGAGCGTCGGTTGCTTCGCTAGGCGAAACTGGAGCCTGCATCGTCTCTCTCGGATGAATCATCTTCGACGGAGGAAGACCGGAGGCCAAGCTCAATCCAGGACGCCTCAAGGAGCTTATGAAGATGGTAGAAAACCGAAGGACATGGACCGTTCGGTATAACCTTCTATCACTATAGTTTAGCACTTTGTAGATTGCTAGTAAAGGTTTATGGTTCGATTCTAGAACGGTTTCGTTAGCGCCAATTTTAAACGCCACTTTTTGTTCCGCGCCGGCCACGGTAGATGGCCAGGGCTCTATCGTAACCCAATATGGCATCAGAGCCACCCCATAAACCATTACTAGCTAGTTTGCATAAGGTTAAAATCTCGATTGACCAATTTTTCCGAATCATATTTCCTTATGGCCATACTTGCTGTCGATTTTGAAATGTGTTCATAAAATCTTTCAGAGGGTCTTAAAAATACATGCAGGAATTTATAGGGCACCAAAAGAAATTTGAGCACTTGAACCCATAAACTTGCCGCGCAACCGCGGCATAACATGCCCATTGGCCGCGATTCCGCGGCCGTTTCGCGGTATCTTTGTGCAAAATTTCATCTGGCACATTATTTAATGGAAATATGATTTTTAGTATATATGGTTTTGGCCCAGATTTGTTTGAGTGCTGGTTTGCATTTGGGGCCAATTTAGAAAAGTTTAGTTGATCGAAATTTGAAGTGCATGTTTATCAGTATATGTTTTAGTATCTGCGACCGTGAATGTCATTGAGCGGTATAACCCGACTAATTGCTATATGTTCTATTAGACGGATTTGCGAACATGGCATTCACATCGATGTTCTGTGTTTGTGCTGATATTGTGGATGGATTGTCGTGGTGGATAGCCAGTGGTGCAATGGTAGTAGTACAGTTAAAATTCATTTGTATATTTGTTATTGCGGGGTGAGCGTCCGACAGGTGGACAGCCATCTCTGCCAGATTGTATATTCTTTTATTGGGGCACGACCGGGTTGAGGTCGATATCGCCATTGTATATATTCTTTTCTTTTCTGTATGTAACATTTCAGAAAAATAAAATATTATTTTTGAGAATTTTTATAATTAAATAATATTATATTGAATATTTTAATAAGGCGGTATAATTAAATACCGATAAATTTGGGAAAAATTTGGAAAATTATAAAAATTACTAAAAAGAGGGTCTTTTATTGGATTTAAGCAAATTGTGAAACTTTATGATTTATTATATTCTATTTTAATACTAATCGCGATTAAATATCGCTAATCGCGCATTAAGCCAGTTTTGTGCACATGACATGCACTATATCATTTTTACACTTGTGTTGCATTTTCCTACATTGCTTTCTTTTCATTTTTCATTCATGGTTTTGGGTTTTATGTGAGAAAAGAAAAGAAAAGAAAAGAAAAGAAAATTATAGAATATTGAGGGATGGGCAAAAGAGAGAGGGTGAGGGGTCAAACCTTGGACCAAGGCTCCCATTCCTTCTTCATTCCTTTATCATTTCCTCCCCTCATTCTCTCAAGAGCCGCTGCCCTCTCCCTCCACCACCTCTTACACCTCACTTCACCCTCAAAACAACATCAAAACACATACTTCCCTTCACAAAAAACTTGCACAAGCTCAATACAAACACATTGGACCAAGAAAGTTTGCATTTTGGTGCTCTAGGGGATTCATGAGTGCCAAGTGAGGTAATTTCTAAACCATTAGCATAGTATTTCCATTACTTTTACATTCATGTTTGATTAGAACCGATTTAGTGTCGTTTAGTGAGGGTTGAAAATTTCTAGTTAGGGTTTGAGGAACTCTTGAGTTGTGATGTGTAATTAAGGTTAGTAGTGACCTTAAACCCCTGTAATGATTATATTTTGGACCTAAAACAGAGACTTAAACCCCGTAATACGAACTTAGAAACCCGATATCGGAGAATTATGGATTCTGTGAGGGTATAATGAAATCTGCTAACACCCGGGTGACCTGAAAATTATTTAGCAAAGACAGTGATACATGCAGGCAATCTAGGACCCCCCACTGAAACCCTAGCCCCTAAGCCCTCACCATGGCCGCAGAAATAATCCTTCTGGCCGCAATTTGCGGCCAGACCTGGGGCATTTTGGCTCGTGTTTGTTTCATGGCTCCAGTATCTGTAATTTAGACCCTCCACATATGCAAAATTGGATGATTTGACCTAGGGTAAAATCTAGGACTAAATTCATGAGTTGCTGTTTTGATTCGGGATTATATTTTCCGTATTTTGGATTCTGGATTTTATTATTTGTGTTTTACCTCGAATACTTGACGTTTGTACGACGATATCGAGGGTTGTTTAGTGGTTTTGAAAGCGTAGTCCGTAAGTTCTAACCTATAGGCTTTTAGCGTGTCGTTTTGGTTTTGAATTGGGTTTTAATGCGGCATGATACATTATGATGTATAGGTACCCCCACGAGGACTTCGAGACGACAAGCAAGTGTGTGGCGACGTCGGCAACGGCAAGCGAAGAGCAAGGTGAGTAGATTATATCTACAGGGGAAGTCGGGTGGATGGTGTATAGCACCCCCGCAGTTCGTAATATAATGTATGGTATATATGCATTATATGGATATATTTATATGTTATTGTGAGGTTATGATTATCTAGATAGACTTTGGGAGTCATGGATAATTTTAGTATCATTGGATGATAGTGTCGTTAGTTAGTTTAGTCGCGAACCTTAGAATAAGGTTTACACCCACACGCGCGCACACACATGCTTACTTTGTTTTACTTATGCATTTATGGGGATATGTATATATATATACACACATAGGTAGGGGACTATATGTATGTGTGTGTGTGTGTGTGTATACGTATACTTATACATGGATGATGATGATTGTTATGGTATTTTGAGATGAGTCGATGAGATTGGGCATGATGCCATGAGATCGGTGATATGTTTTGATTCGTATTATGAGATACGACATGAGATTTTAGCGGGCCTTTAGGCGTGTGTTTTCATACATGCATATATATATATATGCAGATGGTATCAGTTTGTACTAGACTTAAATCAGTACCCCCAGTTCATGAGATATGATGATAAGGATACCGGATAATTGATGAGATATATATGATATTCGACCCGTACCCAAATTGGAATGTCGTACGATGGATTTACCGTACGAGCTTTATATTGATGATAGATCCGCACTCTTGAGTCGAGGATGTGAATTATATATTGTATCGTATGTGATACTATTGAGGCGGGATCACCGACTATTATATTTATATGTATCGACTCAGATTTAGGTGGTTTCCTTACCTTTCGATTAGTCCTGTAGTTTACTTATAGATGTTAGACTAGACTCGAGTCATACCTATTTCAAAACTAACGAATCGTGGGTATTTTAAAAGAAGCATCGTTTCTTAAAAACACCGTAGCCCATATTTTTTAAACACCACGATTCGTGTTATTTCAAATGGAAAAACTGTATGACATATATATATTGATGTAGATTCTTCACTGTTGCGTTTATTATTCAATTTCCGCATATTCTTGCTATTCGCATCGCATTGCATGTTTAAATGTGTTTATTTTTATATTAAAACCATGCTGTCAGGACACCTGCACCATTATCGATGATGCGTATGTTCCACGTACACCTGCTTGCCGGCTCACACACTTCATCATCGATAATTGTCATGTCACTATACGGTAGGATTGTTGCATCGGGATATGACTCCTTGTATGACATACTGGCATACATGTACATTGTATACTCATACTTGCGTATATACCTACTTGTACATCCATATTGGCGCTCAGGTATATTGTACACTCATACTTGCGTATATACCTACTTGTACATCTATATTGGCGCACATGTATATTGTACACTCATATTTGCGTATATACCTACTTGTACATCCATATTGGCGCACAGGCACATTGTACACTCATACTTGCGTATATACCTAGTTGTACATCCATATTGGCGCACAGGCATATTGTACAGTCATACTTGCGTATATACCTACTTGTACATCCATATTGGCGCACAGGCATATTGTACACTCATACTTGCGTATATACCTACTTGTACATCTATATTGGCACACAAATATATTGTACACTCATACTTGCGTATATACATATTGTACACTCATACTTGCGTACACACATATTGTATACCCATACTTGCATACATACGTATTTGCACATACATAGATGATTCTGGCTTGATTTTGGAGATTTGGGAACCGCAAGATATATTTTAAAAATGGATTCATTTAAAAGAGTGTTTTCCCTCGATGTGTGCATATTACCGTTCTATGTTGCATGATATACGGATATGCTTACGTTTCTTTTATATGTCGCATACGTCATGCTTGACGCTTTTACGCATTGAGATATACTGTTTTCATGAGATTTCTGGATTTGAGAACCGTGGCGATTTCAAAAGAAAGCATGTACTATTTTAAAAACCCGGATTCTTTTGATATGATATTTCAGTGCGTCCACCATGTGTTTTCTCGGTTCGGAGAGTGACATGTGAAACCCGATTCGAGGAGGCAGATGATTCCGTTTGCGGGTACATGGTGGACCCGGTATGGTATCCCGGGACGAGAGAGAGATTTCGTGTGTATGACGATGAGCCTAGCAGAGGGACCACTACCTACCGGTGATAGTATTTGGGCTCGGCAGATATCCGGAGGATACCGACCGGAGTCGAGAGATGATATGGGCCGATCCGGACTGACGGAGCCCGTGGGCCGATCTGGACTGACGGAGCCCGATATATGAAGATTTACGTGCCGATACTGGGCACGGGTTTCATGATGTTTTCGAGTGTCGATGCTAGACACTCAGGTTCCATGATTTTGATGTGTCGCGAGGGACATACGTTGATTTATATCCTCATACCTTCATGCATATGCTTTATGATATTTACATGCATGATGTTTTGTATCATTAGTTGACCCGTGGACGAGATCCACATGCATGCGGGCATTGATTACATAGTTGGATGATATCCATATACTTATAGAATTCATGATATAGTTGACACTGATTTTATGTTGATTACATTAATCATACCTCATATTTATGATATGTTGCTACCTGAGGCACTGACACGAGCACTTGGTATTATACTTGGTATAGATGTTTACCCTTGCCACCTTTCCATACTTCAGACTTTATCATATTGAGGATAAATATTACTGATCGTTTGACCTAAGATTGTCATACATACGATTTCTGCTCTATGATGTTTTCTACTCACGAGTTGGCAACTCACCTCCATTGTGCCACAGTTTCTTGCAGGTTTTGCCGTACAGGTTTCATTGCGTCTTTGCTGGACGCTGTTTCCATTCCTGGTGATTTACTTTGGTAGGTAGGTTCACTTATATCGTGACCTCCATTGTACTCATTTATTTTCAGTTGTATCTAGTAAAATTCCATCAACCAGACTTATATATTTATTTCAGACTTAGAAAACCAGTTGTGTATTATTTCAACCTTAGAGTCGCGCGTTGTAGTATTATGGTTTTCTTGATGATTTTGAGTTTCCCTTTGAGTTTTGATCCTCGCCCTTCGGCGTTGTATATTATATTGCTTGCGTGGTTGTGACCGTCGATTGACGAAGAGCTAACTCCCGCTTAGGGATGCCTTTCATCATTGTGCATATATTATTCATGTTGTACCCTGTTTGGGGCCAATTTTTACAAAGGAAACTCTGCCGAAATTTTCAGAAAAGACTTGAGATTTTAAAAATGCATATTCGGCTTACTTATTTAAAAACCCCTTATTTTAAAACATGTTTTCTTCACTACTTTCTTTAAATGGTTTAGATTTCTGGGATTTCTTGGCTTACTTGAATCAGATGGGGTCCTATAAACTTCATATGATTCAAGTGCCAGTCGTGTACCATTTCGGGTCATGACAAAGTTGGTATCAGAGCACCAGGTTAACCTTGGTTCGAGTCTAAGTTTGACTATGCGAAGCCCGGAGCGTTTGTATATATTCGGAACTTAGGCTTGACCTTACGGAACTTAGACTTAGTCGAGGGGGTATTAGACCCGAACTTTCGTCGCATAGGTTGACCTTGGTTGATGGAGTAGGTGACTTAAGGAGAGTGATATACCGTGTGTATGTTCCGCGGCATACTTACGATACGCTACTCCGCTTAAGAAGCCTTAGGATGTACATTTCTTTGCACAATATTATATTCATTCTTATGATCTATCCTCATCGATATCGGTTTATGGTTTTGCTGCCACGATTACATGGCAGAGAGAGCTACAGCTAGAGTTGCGTCAGCATGAGCTCGTCGCGGACGGGGACTGACCAGGGCGTGATTCCAGGGACATACGATTGCATAGAGGTGTCGTTTTATTGTGTTTTCGCGCCATGAGCGTTTGATGGATTGCTTTTACGAGATTTCTCGGACGTGCGGATCACCACCAGAGAATTGAGCCACTGATAGAGGCCAGCCAGATTTTTGATGACCCTCAATGCACAGATTATTCCTGATGATTGAGGCACTGTTCAGCATACGGACAAATGAGCCAGTTGTTGCTGTGAATAACAAGATATCGCCCCAGATGTTTGGATCTATTGCCGCATGAGTTGTACTTAGAGATGTGATAGAAGATCGCCAGTCACCCATGGAGGAAGGACTAGAACATGTGATTCATAGCCTACCCCGATGCGAGGTCATCAGATTGATTGATTCCATCTAGAGACGACTTCACACAGGTACGTTGGGAGTCGATAGAGACGATCAAATGTCAGAAGCCTATTTTCCAAGTTTAAAGGATTCAGAGACAAATGCAAGTAATGCTCTGGACCCTCTAGAAGAATGAAACCCTAACTCGACATAATGACCATGAGAACGCTTTGAAACCTTAGGGTTTGCGGCAGTTCAGCGGTGCCATTAGTGAGGCTTAGGTTTGCCTTTCTACGGTTGGTCTATAGGTGCTGTGGCATATACTCGATATTATTAAACTGTACTCAAGATGTTGAGCTCTTGGAGGGATTATGAAGTTTTGACGAATCGATCGAATGGTTCGACATCTTTCGGTTATCATGTGATGGGATGCATTGCTTGGGAGACTCCAGATACGAGTATAGCCGTTGGAGCACAGTCCATGCAGCCACGAAGAGACGAGTCTAAAGCAGTCGATATTAGAGAAAAAGTGGAGTAAAGAGTTCGTATGAGATTTCGACGAGATGACGTTCCAATCTGCTGACATCAGAGATGCGATACGCATGCAGAGGCGTTGATTATTGATATATCTTCCAGAAGGAGTCGCGATGAGAATGCAGCCGTTCCGGAACAAGAAACAGATATAGTAAAAGGTGGTAACTTCCGGGCAGTTCGGCAGAAACGAGATTTAAGAGAGACCTTGATAGGACCTTTCTGGAATACTATACGAGAAGACTTAGACCCAGGAGCGGTCATATTGCGCACACCCAGTAGACCAGAGTTCAACATCGTCGACGAGATAGTTGGCCAGAGATCTTTAGAGGATATGCCAGAGCGGGACTGTTTCCGTCGTCATTCCATATTGGGCCGTTGAGCCAAGGAGCTATATATCTAGCAATGCACAGTGAGAGACAAGAGCCTAAAAGCACCAGGCGCCAGACCATGAACAGAAGGCAAGTAGATATCTTGCTCTGCTAGCATTGGATGCACCGACACCTTCTCGACTTTGAAGGAGGAAATATCGACGACGGTATTTATGATTTATGATTTGGTGATTTGATTATCACGTATCCGTCACCTTGGATTTCGGTATTTTGGGCGATCTATTCACATGATTTAGTCTTGATGACTGAGTTTCATGATATTTGTTTTCGTGCACCATGGTTGCACCTACTGAGTATTCATATTTTGTGCATAATTATTACCCTTGAGATATGCTTTATACATCGTTGTGTTGATTTATGATTTGTGCACAGTTATTACACTTAATATCGTTTTGTGCCTTGATCGCACATGTTTATGATTTCATGGATTTCATACAGTTGGGTTGATTTTGTGCATATGGTACGCACACGATTTGGTGTTGCACTCGGTATAGTTCATATATGCTTGCAGTGCATTGATACGTATTTTATGCACCACGGTTGCACCTGACTTCGGTTTGATATCATTCGATATGTTGATTTTGATTTCATGCCTATGTTATGAATGTGATTTGACTTATGCTTTCGGCATAGTTTTCATGCACTTTTAGTGTTTTGATTTGATTTGTGCACGCTGATGCACATGGTTGTGAGATTATATACCGCGGTATACCTGATTTGGATTGAGGTTTATTGTATACCGTCAATTTCAATTATGATATTGATGTTGATTTCGTGCACTCTGTGCATTTGATTTGGATTCTTGCGCATATTTGGCGTGCTTGGATTGGATTTTGCGCATATTCAGCGCTTGATATTGGATTTCGTGATTTCGTGCATATTGGATGCATATGATTTAGATTTTATTCGTGCATGATGGATGCACCTGATTTAGATTTTCGCGCATGTTGGGCGCATGTTATGAGATGTGATTTTGGTGCACACCAGATGCACTAAATCGGGATTCTTCGTGTATATCAGATGCACCTGATATTGCTGTCAAGCACACTGTTGCCTCTGACAGGTGTTTCGTGTACACCCGTTTGCATTTAGATGTTGTTCTGTGCACGTGTATGGTACATTCATGGATTTTGATTCCCGTGCGCACCAGACGCACGCGGTATTCTTATGCACATTTTGGGATTAATTTCTTATGGAGCAGTACATTTTTATGGTATTTACTATTTGTTTTCGTACTGAGCAGGACTAGTCAGAGGACAGTATCTGAATATACTTTACATGCATTGATAGCTATCGAAGAGATTTCCAAAAAGGGAGCTATAGTCTCAGTATTTACCTACGTGTCTGAGATGACACGAAACATTTTATAAAGGAAACCCTTCTAAATTATTTTCAAAAAACGGTGGGACGTACATATTAAACAAAGGATAAGTATATATATAGTTATTTTCTTCCAATAGGCGTCCGCCACTGTGCCGCGATACGTGCATCGTACAACAACATGAAAGGTTTGGCATGCATTTCCTTCAGATGTTTACATGTATAGTTTTGATGTATATCATATTGGTTTTCGTATTGGATTTGACATTTGTGTCTTCACCATGACTCCGATAATTGTGGGATGCTTGACGAAGTTTTGATTTGGAATTATCTGCTCATTGTTCATGTGCATGCATTGCGCTATGATGCATTTTATGTATTGATAATTTTGGTGTCCCGACGACTTGGACTTTTTACTGAAATGTTTAAGTATTTGAGGGGTTTAAATTTAAATTCGGGGACTAAATTTCTTTAAGGGGGGGAAATTGTAACATTTCAGAAAAATAAAATATTATTTTGGGAATTTTTATAATTAAATAATATTATATTGAATATTTTAATAAGGCGGTATAATTAAATACCGATAAATTTGGGAAAAATTTGGAAAATTATAAAAATTACTAAAAAGAGAGTGTTTTATTGGATTTAAGCAAATTGTGAAACTTTATGATTTATTATATTCTATTTTAATGCTAATCGCGATTAAATATCGTTAATCACGCATTAAGCCAGTTTTGTGCACATGACATGCACCATATCATTTTTACACTTGTGTTACATTTTCCTACATGGCTTTCTCTTCATTTTTCATTCATGGTTTTGGGTTTTATGTGAGAAGAGAAAAGAAAAGAAAACAAAAGAAAAGAAAATTATAGAATATTGAGGGATGGGCAAGAGAGAGAGAGGGTGAGGGGTCAAACCTTGGACCAAGGCTCCCATTCCTTCTTCATTCCTTCATCATTTCCTCCCCTCATTCTCTCAAGAGATGCTGCCCTCTCCCTCCACCACCTCTTACACCTCACTTCACCCTCAAAACAACATCAAAACACATACTTCCCTTCACAAAAAACTTGCACAAGCTCAATACAAACACATTGGACCAAGAAAGTTTGCATTTTAGTGCTCTAAGAGATTCACGAGTGCCAAGTGAGGTAATTTCTCAACCATTAGCATAGTATTTCCATTGATATTACATCCATGTTTGATTAGAACCGATTTAGTGTCGTTTAGTGAGGGTTGAAAATTTCTAGTTAGGGTTTGAAGAACTCTTGAGTTGTGATGTGTAATTAAGCTTAGTAGTGACCTTAAACCCCTGTAATGATTGTCTTTTGGACCTAAAACAGAGACTTAAGCCACGGAATACGAACTTAGAAATCCGATATCGGAGAATTATGGATTCTGTGAGGGTATAATGAAATCTGCTAACACCCGAATGACCTGAAAATTATTTAGCAAAGACAGTGATACATGCAGGCAACCTAGGACCCCCCACTGAACCCTAGCCCCTAAGCCCTCACCATGGCCGTAGAAATAATCCTTCTGGCCGCAATTTGCGGCCAGACCTGGGGCATTTTGGCTCGTGTTTGTTTCATGGCTCCAGTATCTGTAATTTAGACCCTCCACATATGCAAAATTGGCTGATTTGACCTAGGGTAAAATCTGGGACTAAATTCATGAGTTGCTGTTTTGATTCGGGATTATATTTTCCGTATTTTGGATTCTGGATTTTAGTATTTGTGTTTTACCTCGAATATTTAACGTTTGTACGACGATATCGAGAGTTGTTTGGTGGTTTTGAAGGCGTAGTACGTAGGTTCTAACCTATAGGCTTTTAGCGTGTCGTTTTGGTTTTGAATTGGGTTTTAATACGGCACGATACGTTATGATGTGTAGGTACCCCCACGAGGACTTCGAGACGACAAGCAAGTGTGTGGCGACGTCGGCAACGGCAAGCGAAGAGCAAGGTGAGTAGATTATATCTACGGGGGAAGTCGGGTGGATGGCGTATAGCACCCCCGCAGTTCGTAGTATAGTGTATGGTATATATACATTATATGGATATATTTATATGTTATTATGAGTTTATGATTATCTAGATAGATTTTGGGAGTCATGGATAATTTTAGTATCATTGGATGATGGTGTCGTTAGTTAGTTTAGTCGCGAACCTTAGAATAAGGTTTACACCCACACGCACACGCACACATGCGTACTTTGTTTTACTTGTGCGTTTATGGGGATATGTATATATATACACACACATAGGTATGGGACTATATATATATATATATATATATATATATATATATATATATATATATACGTATACTTATACATGGATGATGAAGATTGTTATGGTATTTGGAGATGAGTCGATAAGATTGGGCATGATGCCATGAGATCGGTGATATGTTTTGATTCGTATTATGAGATACGACATGAGATATTAGCGAGCCTTTAGGCGTGTGTTTTCATACACGCATATATATATGCAGATGGTGTCAGTTTGTACTAGACTTAGATCAGTACCCCCAGTTCATGAGATATTATGATAAGGATACCGAATAATTGATGAGATATATATGATATTCGACCCGTACCCAGATTGGGATGCCGTACGATAGATTTACCGTACGAGCTTTATATTGATGATAGATCTGCACTCTTGAGTCGAGGATGTCAGTTATATATTGTATTGTATGTGATACTATTGAGGCGGGATCACCGACTATTATATTTATATGTATCGACTCAGATTTAGGTGGTTTCCTTACCTTTCGATTAGTCCTGTAGTTTACTTATAGATGTTAGACTAGACTCGAGTCATACCTATTTCAAAACTAACGTATCGTGAGTATTTTAAAAGACGCATCTTTTCTTAAAAACATCGTAGCCCTTATTTTTCTAAACACTATGATTCGTGTTATTTCAAATAGAAAAACTGTATGACATATATATATTGATGTAGATTCTTCACTGTTGCGTTTATTATTCAATTTCCGCATATTCTTGGTATTCGCATCGTATTGCATATTTAAATGTGTGTATTGTTATATTAAACCCATGGTGTCAGGACACCAGCACCATTATCGATGATGTATATGTTCCACGTACACCTGCTTGCTGGCTCACACACTTCATCATCGATAATTGTCATGTCACTACACTGTAAGATTGTTGCATTAGGATATGACTCCTTGTATGACATACTGGCACACATGCACATTGTATACTCATACTTGTGTATATACCTACTTGTACATCCATATTGGCGCACATGCATATTGTACACTCATACTTGCGTATATACTTACTTGTACATCCATATTGGCGCACAGGCACATTGTACACTCATACTTACATATATACCTACTTGTACATCCATATTGGCGCACAGGCACATTGTACACTCATACTTGCGTATATACCTACTTGTACATCCATATTGGCGCACAGGCATATTGTACACTCATACTTGCGTATGTACCTACTTGTATATCTATATTGGCGCACAGACATATTGTACACTCATACTTCCGTATATACATATTGTACACTGATACTTGCGTACACACATATTGTACACCCGTATTTACACATACATAAATGATTCTGGCTTGATTTTGGAGATTTGGGAACCGCAAGATATAATTTAAAACTGGATTCATTTAAAAGAGCGGTTTTCCCTCGATGTGTGCATATTACTGTTCCATGTTGCATGATATACGGATATGCTTACGTTTCTGTTATATGTCGTATACATCATGCTTTACGCTTTTATGCATTGAGATATGTTGTTTTCATGAGATTTCTGGATTTGAGAACCGTGGCGATTTCAAAAGAAAGTATGTACTGTTTTAAAAACCCGGTTTCTCTTGATATGATATTTCAGTGCATCCACTATGTGTTTTCTCGGTTCGGAGAGTGACATGTTAAACCCGATTCGAGGAGGCGGATGATTCCGTTTGCGGGTACATGGTGGACCCGGTAGGGGCGAGAGAGAGATTTCGTGTGCATGACGATGAGCCTGGCAGAGGGACCACTACCTACCAGTGATAGTATTTGGGCTCGGCGGATATCCGGAGGATACCGACCGGAGTCGAGAGATGATATGAGCTGATCCGGACTGACGGAGCCCGATATATGAGGATTTACGTGCCGATGCTGAGCACGGGTTTCATGATGTTTTCAAGTGTCGATACTAGACACTCAGGTTCCATGATTTTGATGTATCGCGAGAGACACATATTGATTTATATCCTCATACCTTCATGCATATGCTTTGATATTTACATGCATGTTGTTTTGTGTCATTGGTTGATCCGTGGACGACATCCACATGCATGCAGGCATTGATTACATAGTTGGATGATATTCATATATTTATAGACTTCATGATATAGTTGACACAGATTTCATGTTGATTATATTGATCATACCTCATATTTATGATATGTTGCTACCTGAGGCACTGACACGAGCACTTGGTATTACACTTGGTATAGATGTTTACCCATGCTATCTTTCCATGCTTCAGACTTTATCATATTGAGAATATATATATTACTGATCGTTTGACCTAGGATTGAGTCATACATACGATTTCTGCTCTGTGATATTTTCTACTCACGAGTTGGCAACTCACCCCCGTTGTGCCACAGTTTCTTGCAGGTTTTTCCGTACAGGTTTCATTGCGGCTTTGCTGGCACATTGTTTCCATTCCGGGTGATTTTCTTTGGTAGGTGGGTTCACTTGCATCGTGACCAGCATTGTACTCATTTATTTTCAGTTGTATCTAGTAAAATTCCATTAACCAGACTTGTATATTTATTTCAGACTTAGAAAACTAGTTGTGTATTATTTCGACCTTAGAGTCGCGCGTTGTAGTATTATGGTTTTCTTGATGATTTTGAGTTTCCTTTTGAGTTTTGATTCTCGCCTTTCAGCGTTGTATATTATATTGCTTGCGTGGTTGTGACCGTCGATTGACGAAAAGCTAGCTCCCGCTTGGGGATGCATTTTATCATTGTACATATATTATTCATGTTGGTACCCCGTTTAGGGCCAGTTTTTACAAAGGAAACTCTGTCGAAATTTTCAGAAAAGACTTGAGATTTTAAAAATGCATATTCGGCTTACTTATTTAAAAACCCCTTGTTTTAAAACATGTTTTCTTCACTTATTTTTTTAAATGGTTTAGATTTCTGGGATTTCTTGGCTTACTTGAATTAGATGGGGTCCTATAGACTTTCATATGATTCAAGTGCCAGTCGCGTGCCATTTCGGGTCGTGACACTGTATTAGGTTTACCCCGCGGTGGAGTGCACGAATAGCCAGGTTCCAGAGGGCAACGGGCCCGCATCTCATAGCGTTGAGACGGAGGGGGCCTTACTTTAGAATTGGCGGGTTATTCACCGCACTCGTAGGGGGTATAGGATGACCCACGGAGGGGTGCTCAAGTTACCGGATTCTGTGAAGTGCTGGGTAATCCATTCACTTTGTTGATTGGGGTTGCCTCACTTCTAGAATTGGCGGGTAACTTACCGTGCTCGTAGGGGTCCAGGTTTTCATTGCACGGGCTATCGACACGACCGGGAACGTCGGGTCTCATTTGCGGAACAAATAAAACCCGAGACTCCAAGATTATCCACCGGTTTGTGTTGCTTGTTGATGCTCTGTGATATTGGTTCTATCATGCCTGCAACGAATGTTATATATATATATTTATATATACTAGTAGATGTTGTATATGTTTTGCATCCTCGCTAGTACAGCCCTCGCTCTACCGTTAGTTAAGTAACCTAACGGTGCATGACGGGGCCCCATGGCGAATGCGGATAGCATATACGTACATTATATTTTCGTTCCTTTTCCTGGTATGATATGGATTAATTGATGGGACAGCGTTAACTTTGGTTAATGCAAGGAAAAACAAACCTATAGGATGTTGTTGGAACCAAATTTTCAAAAACTGTTATTACAGGACATTTCCTTTTGCTTTGCACAGTGGTATTCGGTTATGAATATCCAACACCTCATTCGACGAGGCAAAAACCGAGATCCCTTCATAGGGAGTGACCTCTTGGGCAAAAGTTTGCGTCAGTGTAATAACTTCACTATAGTCGATTCTTTTGCTTTGCATCGTGGTATTCAGTTAGGAATATCCTACACCTCATTTAATGAGGAAAGAGCCGATATCCCTTCACAGAGAGTGACCTCTTTAGCAAAATTTTGCACAACTATATATTTGTAAAACCACTCGGGTTCCTTCAACGATATCAAGTTCATTACGTTAAAGGTTTTTTGCCAAAAACCAGTCGTAGCCCTCCGTCATTTCAGATTAGTATTACTTAGTATTCGTGCTACGTATGTTGACTGTGTCAAGGCGTAGTGTACGGTAGCTCTGTAATACTTTTCTGTCGCATGGATATGTGGATTGGTTAGGACAGCCGTGTAACCATTTTGACTGTAACAAGGGTATTATGCGGGTGGGTATAATGCAATCAAGATAATGACGGGTTGAACTTGACTAGGACCCTTTGATATGTTGATTGTGTCAAGGTCATTTGGGTCCTAGGGGCAAAAACCACATTGTGAGTTTCAAATATACAGGAAACTTGCCAGGCATGCGCATACCTTCTGGAGTGTGGTGACTTGAGTGGCTTCCATCAAGTTATCATGTGATGATAGTTGGATCCCTATTCCCACTGATGAGTAGGTGTTACTCCTCGGGTGATTTTCAGATGATCCCGACTAATTCTTCTTTTAGGGTTTAAAGAAGAATTCGAGGAAACGGTGGGAGCCATCCTGATTAGATAAAGTGATTAACCAATCTAATCTAAATTAGAGTGCACGCTGAGTGTTTCTTTTCTCTCTCTCTCTTTGGCAGCCACCATGACCCGACCTCAAACTAAAACTCATGAACCAAGTTATCTGAACCTTCTTAAAATACATTGGCTTTTGGATTGTCATTTAGTCGCATATATCATTGCCACTCCTACATCCCCTTTGCATTTCTCCAGAACACTCTGTATCAGTACGAAGATCCATATTGATTGAATATGCCATCGTATAGTTACATACGAACTCGAATGAACTTATTCCGGTTCGAGAATGGATTTCGGTTCTGGAGAAATTGAATAGAATAATTTGGTTGTCTTTTCCCTTTACCTTTTCTCAGGTTGCGAGGGCTCCCAGTATTAGAAGAGTACACCTATTGCGCTTATTGCATAGTCTTCTTCCAAACCATAGGCAAAGGGTAGGGAAGGAAGAAAACCAATTAAGCCTAAGTGTGGTGTACAGAAGATAATAAGTAAAGACATATAAAGGAATTAGAGTTAGGGCAAAGGAAATTACGACTACTATCATTCACGACGAAGCCGCGTATACCCCTGCCACTCTTATTTCCCCTTTGCATTTATCCAGAACACCCCGTATCACTACGAAGATCCATATTAATTGGATATTCTATTATATAGTTGCATACGAACTCGAAAAAACTTGTTTCAGTTCGAGGATGGATTCTGGTTCTGGAGAAATTGAATAGGATTATTCGGTTGTCTTTTCCCTTTATCTTCTCTCATGTTGCGAGGGCTCCTAGTATTAGGTGAGTACACCTATTGTGCTTATTGGATAGTCTTCTTCCAAACCATAGGCAGGTGCCAAAAGGTAGGGAAGGAAGAAAACCAATTAGCCTAAGTGTGGTGTACAAAAGATAATAAGTAAAGACATATAAAGGGATTGCAGTAAGGGCAAGAAAATATACGGTTATTATCATGAATCTGGATAATGGAAGAGGCATTGCTAGGAATACCTAACCACCCCTTCGAAACATTTTCATGTTTCAGTTTCACTGTGCAGTGTCAATTGAAACTGTTTTCCCAATTAGATTCTGACTTCAGGGTATGTATTTACCAGACTTGATTCTCACATCTGTATGGCGTTACAGATGGTGAATGGGAGTAAGATATTAGGAATTGGGTGATTATATCCTCATCATATCGGAATTCTTTGTAATTGGTGATATTTAAGAAAACCACCTGGGTTTTGCCTGACGAGAAATATTTGGTTTTGAATATCCATCGTTATGCACCAATTTCAAACTGATATATCTGTACGTTTATTTTATAAACTGAGATATAACTTTTTGAAATTATGTCTATGACATTTACCTGTATCAGTTGATGATTAGCTAAGGTGCATTCAACAGCGGTGTAATTCTTCATAACCATAGCACAGTTTTCAACCTACGACGCACATGGTTGGAGTTATTAAACTCGGTGGACTTATACAAAGTATTGTATGTTGTCTGGTGTCCGTTAGGACAAAGGGGTTGGTACTCGTACTATATTTTATTTACTCGTGATTTCTCTAGTTTTAGACAAGTATTTCGTTGAAATACAAGATCCAGATTTTAAGAAGATATAGGTATAAGAATAAAGTAGAGAACCATATATTGCAAGTATTAGGATTCTTCATGGTGATCGAAGATGTAGATACTTGTGTTAGGTATTCCGTCGTAAGTAATAGTTTTGAGAACTTGCTTCTCTTTCAGATTACTCATGCGTGGGTGCATTCCTTGATGAGTAATACTACTTGGCCTCCTTCAATTTAGTTGATATACACTGGGATCGGCTGCATGTATTTTGAATCTGGTTCCAATTAAATTAGTGCATTTGTTTCTATATTGGATATATAGAATGGATTTATATTTTAACGATTTTAAGGTATATGGAGTTGTCCGTCTTATACTTAAAACCAGAATCCGAATAAACTCTAGGCACGTTTCAGTAATGGCAGTTTGTGGGTTATTCCGGGTTTTGACAAGGGTTAACATTCTACCATCTGGAAGATCAATAGTTATATTGTTCTTAACTCGCCACAGTTTTAGTAAAATGAATTCTTTTTAGAAAATATTAATGGGAGTATGGTAGAACTGGAAGTAATTCCAGAACCACAAACAATTACTGAAAATTTAATAGAACCTAAATATTCAATTGGATTCTACATTCTATTAGCCACTCCGCAGATTTGGTGGGTAATCTCAGACACCCGAGAGGTATTTCGGTCTCCTCAAAGACGGTGACAGGGAGGTTTTTGATTACCCAAACTTGACACTACTGCTGTTCTAGACTATGAGATCTGGCAGGAGGATAAGTATAACGTCGTTCTAAATTAGCTTTAGAAGTGCACGTGTATATGACTCTGCCAAAAGGTTTTTTTAGTCATTGGGGGCAGCGGAAGCATAGTGAGCGACTAGCTTATGTCTATTTATAGACTAAAACAGGTATAGCGGAGATAGATCGTCTAGTTTTAATATGATATTCATGGAGTTTGATTTCATCAGAACAACAGATGGACCTGGTAAGAAGGTAGTAGGGAGTGGTGTCCTGGTATTTGGATGACATACGCTTTATAGGAAGTGATATTCCTATACTACGATCGGTTATACTGTGGTTGTCACAAGGTGTTTCTCCACATAGGATCTGGATAAAATATCAGGGATTCTGATTACTAGATCTATGGTTTTAGATTTAGATTTAGAAAGTGTCCCAATTTGGGTACTTGACACTATTCTAAAGTGTTCTAGAATGGACGACTCCTGACGTGGTGGTATACCCGCAGGTGATGGAGTCACCCTCTCTGAAGAGATGTCCTCTAGAATGATGAGGAGAAGGATTTGCATGATTGGCATATCACTTGCTTAGACAATTGAGTCAATCATGAAATGTTAAGTGCCAAACCAGATATTGATTTTGCACTGGCTGCAATATATATATATTAATCTAATCCTGGAGAAATGTTGGGAAGCAATTATGAACATAAGTGGATGTTCTTGGTATATGGTAAAGGCAGCCTCTTTCGAGAGGCGATTATCATTTTAGGCTTCCAAGGTGACCTAGATGACAGAGTGGCTGTCAGAATTATAGTTTTCCCTCTTTTGAAGGGCAGTATGTTGGACAGGTGGTCCAAGAGGATGCTGAGGAAGGCATGGCGCATGATACTGATTAAATTCAGTGGATAATACAGTCTAAGAAGTTTGTTGGATTTGAATTTCATTTGTGAATTGGGTCCCATCAGATATCCACACAAATTCTAAGACAGGTATTGCTCATTTCGGGAGATAGTCTTTCGCCGCGAAATTATGATATAGAGAGATAAAGATAGAAATATTGGAGCGGATCCACTTATTGAGGCTATTTCTCGAACGCAAAAGTTTCACAAACGGGCTTTGCGAGACTGATTAGTAGAGAAGTTGGGTGTTCGGTATCACACGAGCTGTGAGTATGCGACACCGCAATAATTAGCCTTAAGTGTAAGTGGGAGATTGTTGGCTATAGTGCCCTCAAGTCAATTATTGTAATCGCATGCACGCGATTGTGATGTTTGAGAGAGGACCTATACGGATAGAACAGTCTTACTCGAGATGATAGTATGCTATCTGGTTTGTCTCTGTCATTATGTACATGCTTTATATGGTATTACAGATCACTATTACATGTTAATAGAGCCCATAGGATTCTTGCTTGACTACCAGTATTATGATGGCGATCATATACGTAGGAGCTGGGTGGTCTATAAGCACATCCTTAAATGTCCATAATCGAGAGAGTATCGAGACTGGGCATTGATACTCCAGAATAGACTAGTGTATACTTATTGAGATCCCGACGAGGGGTGGTAGCCGGTCTCACAAGCCATTGGTGTCAGTCAGTCACCTAAGATAGTATACAAGTGCTCATTAGGTTATGAGTACACTGGACGGATTCGCCGGGAACATGCTAGTTGCTATTATACCTATTGTCGGATAGCAGTTCCCAGGTGATATGAGTACAGGTTAGTCTGTTGATCTGAGATCGTCATTTGTCTGTTGTGAGTTCCCACTGTGCTTTGATTACTACCCTACCATGCCTCAAAGGAGTCGTGCAAACAGGTTTTAGTTGAGTACAGTCCCGAGCCACATGGAGGCAGTGAGCGAATCATCGGGGATTCATCTCTCCCGGTATTGGAGGTTGATGTCGCGCGGTGCACGGGTAGCCATCACCAGAAATCCTTGGCCAAGATAGACGAGAATTACTGATTTGGATCAGTAGTTTCTCAATGGGTGATGGGCTTCATACCGAAATGAAATATCGCGTTATTAGGGTCTGACTTTATCCACCCCCCTAGACTCGATATGCGATACTCTTAGACGAATAAACCGGACTGTACGAAGATTGTCACGGACAGGCTCAGTAGGGGTTCGGATGTGTTTGCTCATTTATCGGACGGTTGGTAATACTAGCGGCTTAGGATTGAACCGGATTATTAAATCAAGTTTTGATTTAATAATTTATATATATATATATATATATATGTATGTATGTATGTATGTATGTATTCTAGTATTATTTTTCACTATTCATTTTCTCTCTTGGCTATTCATATTTTTATACGAATTCGTGTATATGTATTTCGATACATATACCGGGTTGTATTCCGTATTTATACAGAATATCTTCTAGAAGATGGATACCTCATTATATGATTTTCCCTTTTAGAAAATCATTAGGAAATGAGATAGAGAGATGAGGTGGCATGAGCATGTTGAGGTATGGAGAGAGATATGGCTCTTCATTTGTTTATTGCTAAAATGAGATGAGATATTTTTTCATAGTTCAAAAGACTTAGCCATTCCTTCTACATACTATATACACACTCACATTCATTCATACTCTTTGGAGACTTAGCTATTTCTTGCGTTGCTCATGCCCATTGCTTTCCTCACCTCCTCCATCTTCTTCTTTGATTGTTCACTTAAGCATGACACATGAGAGAGAAAAATAGATATTCCTACACACCCTACTCTCCATTGCTAGCAACCTTGGAGCGTCGGTTGCTTCACTAGGCGAAACTGGAGTCTGCATCGTCTCTCTCGGGTTGATCATCTACGACGGAGGAAGACCGGAGGCCAAGCTCGATCCAGGACACCTCAAGGAGCTTATGAAGATGGTAGAAGACCGAAGAATATGGATCGTTCGGTATAACCTTCTATCACTATAGTTTAGCACTTTGTAGATTGCTCGTAAAGGTTTATGGTTCGATTCAAGAACGGTTTCGTTAATGCCAAGTTTTTTAAACGCCGGTTTTTGTTTCGCATCGGCCACGGTAGATGCCCAGTGCGCTATCGTAACCCAACATAAATTTCTTTATTAATTTAAATGCATCATTTGTAAAATAATAGGGTATTTTACTAAAAAGCTCCCTCATACTTCGCTAATTACTAAAAAGCCCTTTCATATTTCGTATTTACTTCAAAGATCCCCAAACATTTAAATTGCACTAAAAACCTCCTAACAGGCTAAAAAGTGAATATTTTTGGTATTCTCTATTACTCCTTTATGAGGCTAATGGTATGTATCCGTTAGGGTTTTAAGACCTTCACAATCTCTCTCCTTTTTCCAAAATTCCTAAATTTTCTACCAAATTGGCTTTAGGATTAGGGTTTCGATGAAAGGTCTCAAATTGATCATGAAAATCTGCTAATCTTTCTCAATCTTCTCCAGCGACGAACTTTTCGAGTGTCACTGTCTCTCTCATTGCAAGTTTCGAGTTAGTGGGTAATCTCATTGAAAAGGAATGCAATATTCTTTAGTTACACTAAATCCCAATTTTCAAATAAGCGAGAATGTGGCTTCTTTTTTTGAGGGATATAGAAGGTAAGAGAACAACTCAAAACACAAGTTCCAGCTCTATCTTTATATCGGGACGCTAACTTTTGATGGAAATCTTGTGGAGGGCTTTTTAGCACAATTTCAATGTATCGGGGATCTTTTAAGTAAATATGAAATATTGAGGGTTTTTTTAGTAATTAGCAAGGTATGAGAGGACTTTTTAGTAAAAAGCCCAAAATAATAACGACATGAAAATTTAAATACGTGCATCACACTTGTAAAATAATAATAACGTTTACTTACGATGCATCACACTTGTAAAATAATAATGACGGACGTTAATCATGTGCATTGCACATAAAACAATGATGTTCTTTTTTTTTATTTGATTTCTTTTAAAAATAAGAAGCAACTTCATCAATCAATATCAAAATTAAATGACGGCAGTGATAAAGATGCCTAGTCATACAAAATATATATATATATATATATATATATATATATACACATACATGGAAAATGAATGCACAAGCGGTTGAACTGAGTGCCTACTGGAGCTTTCCATGGTGTTTTTTTTTAATTATTCTCTTTGTTGTCTTCCCTGTTACTTCTAATTTTTTTTCTTTTTCTCCTTTATTTATGATTTTTTTTCCTTCGCTGCTATGATGTCAGGAAGCATAAAGACCTTTGTTGAGGTTTCTCCTTGTTTGGGGATGTAATCGTACAATTTTCTTTAATTAAGGCTTCTATGGAACGGGTTTTTTTGAGCTCAGCTACTCTATCAAAAGAGAGAGAAGAAAAATTCTACATCAAATTGTGGGTTTCTTGTATTCAAATTTATTTTTCTTATTCCAAAAGAAAACAAATAAGTTCTACAAATTACTCTATGCTTTCATATTTTCCACAAAAGAAAATCTCCTTGGTTTCCTTGTAATTTCTTTAAGGAAAAACAAAATCTTTTCCTCCCTTGTGAGAGAAGGGCCCATCTTGGTAACAATGTAGCAAACTTGGGTTGGGCATCACATGGTGACTGACATGGGTCGGGCTAGCCCATGGATTCAAGAAAAACATTATCTTTAGGCTTAGGCATTGGACATTACCCTTTATCGATGACTAATTGTATACTTAAACTATATTATCGATGAAAAAGTGGTTGAATTAAATCGCGTCCTGCTATCTTAAATATATTATTTGAAATTTTTGGTTTGATAGGATGGGAGCTATACATGAGAGACATGTTAATTAATTTCTCTTGTAAAATTGGTAATTAAAGTTAGCAGTATTTTTTTGAGTTAAATCATCCATAAAAATTCGATCTGAAATTCATATAAGATATCATGTGATGAACAGTGAGCTTAAATTCCAAACTATCTTATATATTATTTTACATGCAACAAATGCAACATATGCTTACTGTTCACATGTACATGAGTGTTTTCGAGAGTTTACAATTGGCATATGTGTAAGAGTACAGGAAATGGTACCCATCTTATTTGTGAATGTTAGTTGCATGCAAGTAACTCTTTTACATATAATCAACATATATGAAATAATCCAATCAAAATCAAGAATTAAAGACTTCTACATTCCCAAATGCACAATGATGGAAATTTTATATGCTTGGCCAAGAAAAAGAAAGATGGAAAAAAAAATATGTGCATGGACTGCTTGTCCAAGATACTCAAACACACAATAATGGCATATAGCTGGCATGGTATGAACTAATTAATGATGTCATGGCTTAAGATTGCTTCATGGGGGAGTTGTGTAATGGTCAAGAAAGTCAAGTCAAACCTTGACCCCAAGTCCTTTCTTCTTTACCAAGTTATAGATTAATTGCCACGTCATGGCTCCATACACTACTCTTGAGTGGTTAAACCCTTTTTACTTCGTCTTAATCAAATAATCTATAATTAACAATTACAAGGAGTGCTAGATTATTGGAACGTTTACTTTTCTCTCCAATTTCATAGGATGATGCAAAGAAAGGGCAAGTGCATATTTTTTACACAAGCAATTATGTCATTGCTAATGATCATATTATTTTTTAATGATGGATGAAACGGTCAAGCAATTAACTTCGTAATATATAGCCAGTTAATTAATCTAACTTTTCTTCTTTTGGGTTAATTAACTTTGATTCATGGTCATCAATCACATACACAAGAGGCCTTCTAATGTTTATTTAAAATACAGTTACTTCATATCTCGACATATAGGAACTATGATCCATACTAAACACTGCATTATTATTTTTAGACTTAATTCCACAAAATTACCAAATGGTTAATTTGGCCCGATTAATTACCTGAAAACTTTCAAATTCTTTCAAATTTACGAAAAACTGTCGCCGCTACCGGTCAAAACCGGTCCACGCTAACAATGTTAGATTTGAATGTAAGATAACCATTTTACCCTTTTCAATAATTTAATTAATTATTTATTTTATTAACTTTTATGATGGAGATGGTCATGGTCAACGGTGGTGATATATGGAGGAAGTTATGGGCAATGGAGGTTGAGGGAGAGGAGGCAGGTAGGGTCGAGGGAGGAGGGGTCGAGGACACGGGTGCGGGAGGAGGGGGTCAGGATCTAGGGAGGAAGGGAGGAGGCGGGGCAGGGGTGGAGGGAGAGAGGGGCTGCAGAGGTGGAGAGGGGACGGAAGGGGGTCTGGACAGAGGGGGGGAGGGACGCTTTGCGGCGGCTAGGGTTAGGATCCGAAAGAGCGCAAGAAGAAAGGTATTTTCACAACTTTTAAAAAATTTGATGATGTGGCAGCTCTAGTGAGTTGACAATAAGGCGTCGCTAGCCGTGATTACGTGGCACCGTTAATTATGACAGTTTTTCCTAATTTGAAAGTTTCTTATGTATTTAACAAGAATTTAATAATTTGAAGTACCTGCGTCGAAATATTGGGTAGGAGTTTTGGAATTAAGCCTTATTTTATGTGATGTACTCTCACAGCCACACAAACACACATATTGTGTCATGCTTTTCTTTTTTCAAAAATACATTCTTTAGATTTTGTATTAAAATATGCAGCCAGGCTTGAATATTGTTTTGTTTCATTTAATTGGGATCTTTGATTTAGAGATTTTCGCAGAATATTTTCTTGACAATTTACAGCTAATATAATATATATAACTAGATGTAGGGTTATTTTAGTAATAACAGGCCATCAATAAAATGTCAAAAAATCTAAAAGCATGTGTCACTTCATTTTTCAATATAGAATTGAAATTTTAGAAAAGATATACTAAAGATTGGAAATCGATAAGGTCAGCAACTATGCATCTGATCGAGAAATTATTCGGTGTGCCGGATGTAATACATCCGGACAGGGATAAGAGAGGGAAGAGTTTCGGACAGCCTTGAGCAGCTTGTGTGACCCACATCTTTATTTGTTTTTTCTCTTGAACGGATATATACGGCCCGGGTGTATGAAATAATTTTTCCATGTGATGGCTTTCTCACCAACCAATTCCTTATTTAATGTGATGATGACAAATTTGCCCCTGGACTTGGAGACGCGGCACGTGAAGGAAATATTGGCTGTGTCCGGATCAATGCTTGCTGACCATTGACCATTACTCCGTTGCAAAATTATCCAAAGGACAGGGCTAGAACGGCCATTTTCACACAGTTGAGCAAATTTATTTATTTATTATTTATTTCATTTGAAGAAACACTGATGGTTTAAAACAGGTTTAAAATCATTAATTAAATGAGGGCCAGGCTTAATGAATGTTCGTGACAATTGCGCTTGGAAGTTGGAAGTTCATATTGGTGGTAGTGAGATATACATGACTTTTTACTTTTGGATTTTGACTCGGTTGAATTATATGTTTCTCCTTACTGGATTTGGTATGCATTGCCGTTTCTCTTAGTGGTGGATATACTCATTATAACTTTTATAATGAATTTATGTAGTTAATTATACCATCCTTACTCTAAATAGATAGATAAACAAGGACCGATAACTAATAAATAAACATATCTTTTTTAAGAAAATATTGTTATTTAAATAATTTTACAACGGGGGATGATCTATAGTAAACCGGTCCGCGTTTTTTTTATAAAACGTGAACTCTCGATATACAGCTTATTTTAATTATCCGATCAGTTCAAGCCGATCACCCAACCCTCAAACATACGTGTATGTAAAATTAAAGGATTTGAAAAGAACCTTAATTTATACATCAAATGAAGTCATGTTGCATTATCGAAATCCGTTCATCTTTTGCACCCATCCTCCATAGATATGCATCAAAACATGCAAGATGACATCTGAATAGGATCTGCATGGAAATTATATTGAGAGCTTGAATTAATAAGTTAGTGGTCCTCGTTCTTTGCTTGGCGATGAATACTTGTGAGCCAAAAATAAGGTGAGCCACAAATTGAGGACATGTCATGTAGAGTTTGCAATGTATCGTTTTCCCTACATTTGTGGACTCCTCATGATCAAAGGAATCTTCTGTATATGTACACCCTATCAAACAAACAAACAAATACTATTGCAACTGGTAAGCAAAAGGTACTAGATCCGTCCTTCAAGCTTCATCTAATTTGTACAAAATATTATTATCATTTATAATCATGGTTTAAAGTTATTAAAAGAACTTTCATGGAATCTTTAGTGAAAATGCTGCATTTTGGACAGGTTGTGATGAATGGATAAGCATTATGACAACAGGATTAATTTAGATGCTGGATTAGTGCTTTATTTTGGATGCATCTGAGGTGTTTGATCAAATGTCCTGCTGGAAAATCAGAGGACAGTTCCCCCCACTCGTGATGTCTGTGTATGTTTTTGATTTGGGTCAATCTTGTGTTGTTGAGATATGACTCATTTGCTTTGGTGTGCGCTCTTGAAAAAATATATTTGTTGCTGATCATGCAAAATGTTTTTCTTTTGATGAGATGCCTTTCCACCTCATAAACAGATTGCTTGAATAAAATTTAGGTTTTATTTTGTAAGTAATTTTTTTATCTGACATTGAATAGGTTAACATACCCACATTACAATTTTTGTAATCTTAAGTTCTTAAGCTGAAGTTTGTTGTAATTTCTCCGAATATTTGTTAGGGAAAAGAGTATCTGCCTAGCAACCCGCTACGCAACCTCACATGAGTTGGCCCCGCATTTAAGTGTGGAGGCTCCACTCCTCACGCATGTGTGCGCTGTGCAGCAGGCTGCGTAGACCGGCTGCGTAGGCACACTAAGCTCTATTTGTTATTGATTCATTTGCTTATAATTAATTTCATCCCCAGAGCTTTCCGTCCTTGAACATAAACATCCTTAAAGATTTCTATATGTTACGAATGAACAAGATAAACAAACACAAACAAAATCAATCAACACACAAAGACAAACTTACCTGAAAAAACCCAAAGCGGGAAAAACATCAAAGACTGTTTCACTAATTTTAATGAATAGCTTGCGCGTTTTTCAGATGATGACCACTCGCCCTCCCTAAACCCTTAAATAACAGTCAGGGTCAATTACAAACATAATTCGTAAAATAACCCTCAAGAAGCACATATACAAAATATAGTATACATGATGTAAAAAAAAATTCGGGCCGGGTGCTCCTTCCCGGAAACCCCCGCTCCCCTCCCCCCCCCCCCCCCCCCCAAATAACTCAGCATGGCCATGTGCTGACTGGGCATGTGAAGCTCGAAAATGTCTGAACGGTTGGTGAACCAAACCAGTTTAGGAACCAAACAGAGTTAGGATCCAAAATATTGACATTTTATCTGTTTTTCTGTCTAAGAGACACACATGATTTTTATATTTCGATATTTTTGTTGTTTTAGATATTCTTTTAGCTTGAGGTAAGCGTATTAGACATAAAGACAAGTATGCTCAAGACGAGAAAAGAAATTAGAAAACCTTACAAAATTAATAAATAGGAAAACCAATGCCTAAATTTTCAATTAGGTAAATATCATTTATCCATCATAAATTTCAACACCATAAAAAATTACTCCATATAAAATGACTAGCTTCAGAAGAACTAGGAGAATAATCTCTCACAATCTCTCAATTTTGATTTTTTACCCCAACCAAACCCTGGCCCCCTCCCAATGCATTGGATTTGAACTCTTCAATGGTCCAAACACCCCTAACCAAGAAAACAGCCTTTGACAAGAATAAGACAACTACCCCAACATTCACCTTTTCCATCTTAAAATATAATCTTAATTTATAATTTTCCCCCCTAATTACCAACGTCTAATGACACATCCCCTTTTGATTTGATCCTCAAGCAAGCTCTCAACTGTCCAAGGACATCTGTCTCTTTTTCTCCCAAGTTGAAGGTCATAAAAGACCTGTTTCCTTTTGGGCCCTTTTTGATAGAGAGAGGCCTCCACTTTAAGCTTTATATATATATATATATATAAGCCCTTTTTTTTGTTGCAGCATCCTCCTCTTTTCCTCTTCCTCTTCATCTCTCTATCACTACTCTTCCCTCCAAAATTTGCTGGGTTATTTCCTCCAAAGCTTGAAGTTTTCAGAGGTACACAGATTCATGCTCTGTTCATTTTGCTTTTGTTCTTCTCTTTTGGAGGGTAACTATTGTTGGGTCTTGTGAATAATTTTTCTATGTGTTAGTATGTTGATGGGTTTTTCGTTAGTTCATCCTCTGCATTCATGCTGAAGATGTCATTTTTATAACCAAATTTTGATATCATAGAGTCATTAAAAATGCAATCTTTTGGTGTTTGCAGCTGTCTTGTTTGCTAATATATTGGTAATTGATGATCCTTTTTCGGTTATTTTAGATGTTCTTTTAATGTGTTTAATTTGGCGAGTATTGCATTTGCAGGATTATATATCAGATTCAAAAATTGAGCAGCTGGCTTGTCCATGGGTTTGTCCATTTCGTTGCTTTCATTGGCATGGGTTGAAGTTGCAAGAAACAAGATTGCAATCTGGGGAAAAGGAATTAAAGATGTAGTGAAATCTATCAGTTTCAATCCAAATTGTGCCAAGATGACTCGAAGATCGGTTAGTTTCAAACGAAATGATTCGGGTATCGATCGATCATCGAATGGTTTCTCAAAGGTTATTTATGAAGAATCGCCCAATTCCAGAAATTGGGAGGTTGAAAATGTGAAGCATGAAACCGGTGATTCTCAGCAAACAACTACAATGTTGCCATCACCGACGCCTAAGAGCGAGCTTGATGCTGCGGCAGTTAAGCTTCAGAAAGTATACAAGAGTTATCGGACTCGAAGAAACCTGGCAGATTGTGCAGTTGTGATTGAAGAACTTTGGTATGTGTTTATGTTCCTAATTTGTCGATTTTATGCTATCACCAAAATGGTTACTTACTTGCGTACTAGTATTTTGCACGTGCGATACTCATATACATATGTTAGACACCTTGAAATATATCTGGGAAAATTTTAAATCTTTTTTGGATAAAATAAGATAGATTTTTTCAAGATGTGTGATAATTTGATTTTCTATAGCATGTGCATTCTGAGAGTCAAATTGAAATTTCAATTCGAGTACCCTTCCCCTTTTGGGTTAAAATAGTAGAAATAAGTCTAGCGATTATTATTTCATCCAGCATTTATATCCCCTCAACCGGCTTATTAGCACCTGATTCATATGCAATTAATCCCTTACTAATTACCGTAGGTGGAAGGCACTAGATTTTGCATCACTCAAGCGTAGTTCAATATCATTTTTTGATGTTCAAAAGCCGGAGACCGCTGTTTCTCGTTGGGCGAGGGCTCGAACAAGGGCGGCCAAGGTAATTTTTAGACCATCAACTACAAACCCAAGTTTGTATTGCTTTTTTAAATATTTGATAGGATTATGATAGTGCGAATTTCTGTTCTTATGTAGGTCGGAAAGGGTTTGTCGAAAAGTGATAAGGCTCAAAAGCTAGCTCTCCAACATTGGCTCGAAGCGGTATGTTATCTTCTCCACACCACACTACTATATAGATGATAATCCCCTTTTTCCATTTAGATTTCAATTTTTATTTTCAGGCAAATTTTAGGTAATACCCTTGCATATATATACCATTGGAAACTTGCACAATAAATAGACTGCTTCTACAAAATAAATCATCACAAAACTTTTCTACAACATAATTGCTAATTCTTTTATATAACCATTCACAGATTGATCCTCGTCATCGATATGGGCATAACCTGCATTTCTATTACGGCGTCTGGTTCAAGAGCGAAAGCACACAACCATTCTTCTACTGGTAAATATATCTAATTTACAAATTGTCAAAAACCGTTCTCTCTGATTAATTAGCAAAAATAATCTAATCCCTTATCCATTTTGTGATAAAAGGTTGGACATCGGAGACGGAAAAGAAATAAACCTTGAGAAATGCCCAAGAATCACTCTTCAGAGCCAGTGCATCAAATATCTTGGACCAGTATGTTCCTTATTTGATTTCATGAATATTTAGATTCAACCAAATCAATTTTATTCACATTTTATTTCCGAATTGTCCCAGAATGAGAGGGAGGCATATGAAGTTATTGTAGAAAATGGGAAGCTTGTGAATAAGCAAAGCGGAGAGCTTGTTCACACATCTGAAGGATCAAAGTGGATATTTGTTCTTAGCACATTGAGAGCTTTATATGTAGGCAAGGTGAAAATAATACCTACGTCGAGTTGATAAATTAATATTTGCGAATTGCATTTCTTTTGTTATATCTTAGTTTCTTTATTTATATTTGCAGAAGAAAAAGGGGAAATTTCAGCACTCAAGTTTTCTAGCCGGGGGAGCTACAACGGCCGCAGGAAGGCTGGTTGTAAAGGAAGGGATTCTAAAGGTATTAGTGTAGCTTTAGCATTTTACGAAATTCATTCGAAACGGAAAAAAAGAGAGGATTTTTTTCTCTTGCTTTGTCTTGTTTATATAAATTTTAATTATCCTTTTCTTTTTCAGGTTATTTGGCCATACAGTGGTCATTACTTGCCAACTGAAGAAAATTTCCAAGAGTTCATCAAATTTTTAGACGACAATGGTGTTGACCTCGCAGATGTCAAGGTAAATTTTTTCACCTCATATTCTTATCTTGTATTTGAAAAAGAAAATATTTCGAATCCAAACATGGGCGTCTCCCATTTAAACTATTTCGATTCGAAACAATTTTCTGACTTTTACATCTGTTTATTTTTTCTCCAGAGATGCGCAATCGATCGTGACGAGTATCCCTCCTCCAAGAAATTAAACTATGAGCCAATAAAAATCGAAGAGAAGGAAGCAGGCACAAACGCAAATGCAGATGAGAGCGATACCGAAGAAGATGCCCCCTCTGAAAATCCCTCAAGATCAAGACTCAACGCGAAACTGAGCAGAGCCAGAACATTGTCGGTCAAGTTAGGCGAACGCCTTCCATGCAAATGGACCAGTGGAGCTGGGCCTCGCATTGGATACGTCCGAGACTACCCAAGCAATTTACAATGCAAGGCTCTCGAACAAGTCAACCTGTCGCCAAAGGTCAACTCTTCGCCAAAAATGAACAACGGTCCGATCCCTTCGCCTCGACCGAGCCCAGGGGTGAGGCTCTCTCCCAGGCTGGCTTATATGGGCATGCCTTCGCTGCCTCCTACGATCACACTTACACTTCCAAAATACAAGAAGAGATGAATTTGAAGAGCTTTAAATTTACACACTATAGAAACAATAAGGGATAAGGATCATCCAATGATAGAAATAGTTTTTGTTGATTTGGTTTTTTTCTTCTTTTTATGGTGTAATACATTTGCATGTAGATTTTTTTTGTTTTCTATTTTTGAGCTACTTCATGATCCCCTTTTCTTTGTATTCTCTTTGGGGGTATTTAAAATTTTTGCTCACCCATGAAGGAATGTATATGATTGTAGACATTCTTAATTTTGTAGATAAAGAGGTAAATATCTTGTGAAGGCAGTCTTTTGTTTGAAAAAAATTGAAATGTTTTCCGCCTTTGTTTATCATGTGGGTTTGTGTTATGAATTTGATTCAAGTCACAGCAAAGATTTGAAATTTCAATTCTATATTGAAACAAGTGACACAGAGTTTTAATATTTCTGAAAAAAATTCATTGGCTTGTTAATGAATTAATATCATCCTGCAACGAGTTACTTTCAGGTAACCCCTGAAGAAAATATTCTGCCTTACGGCCTGCCTTCTTGGATATGTATGAAACAACCGTATATGTTTCTTTCCTTATTAATTCCTGAAAAATATTTATTCGGACAGAACATCAACGTCTATATGGAACCTTTAATTGAAGAGCTAATAGAACTCTGAGAACATGGAGTAGGGACATATGATGCATAAGCCGAGGAAAAATTTAGAATGCGAACGGCTGTTATTTGAACAATCAACGATTTTCCAGCATATGACATGTTATCTAGATGGTCTATCTACGCGAAGCATGCATGTCCATCATATGGTCTTGATTATAGTGCCAAGCAGTTTAAGACACGTGGTAAATTTTGCTACTGTTTTCATCGTAGGTGGCTATCGGCGAATCATCGGTACAGAAAGATGGTAAATAAGTTTGATGAAACAGTGGCGAAGGGTGAGGTGTCAAAACAGTTGTCAGGGATAGAAATTTTTTAGCAGATATCAACGTGTCAATTCCAGCAAAAAGCTAATCGTTTTAACTCAGATAGTTCCTTGAATAAAAAAAAACCGGAAGTGATCCGAAAATAATGAATTGTTGAATGTGTGGGAAGAAAAATATATTATGGAATCTTTCTTACTGAAAATATTTGTTGATTCGACACAATATTGATATCATGCATGTAGAGAAGAATGTGTTTGATAATATTGCCGGAGTATTGTTACAGGACGATTCTAAGTCTAAGGATAAGATGAGTGCTCGTAAGTGCTTGGAGGAACTTGAAATCCGACAGGAATTGCATCCGATACTTCGTGATGATGGTGTCTATGAATTACCAGTTTCGAGCCACACAATATTGAAATTGGTTATGAAAAGATTTTGTGAGGTGCTAAAGAGCATCAAAATCGCAGATGGTTACTCCTCTTAACATATCAAAGAATGTGCAGGTCAAGCCAATCTAAAAACTCACGATTGTCATTGTAACATTTCAGAAATATAAAATAATATTTTTGGAATTTAAATAATAAAATATTATATTTCACGAAAACTATTCGATTTGCGAATTAGGGTTTTCGTAAAATGGTATAATTATATACCAATATTTGGAAAATAATTGTAGATTAATATGTATTATTTATTAAAAAGGTATTTATTGGATTTGAAAATTTTTATAATTAATTATATGCAAGTTTAAATTAAACTTGATTAGTGCACTACTAATTACGATTAAGCCAAATCCGTCTATTTAAATATCCATGGGTAGGGCACCATGACATGTTGCATTTTGTTGTATGTTGTTTCATTTGTATATGTGATATTTGGTTTAGATAAGAAAAGAGAAAGAAAAGATAATTGAGGGGGGAGAGAGAAAGGGGACACAATGATGAGGCATGGCATGGCATGAGAGAGAGTGTGAGTAAGAAAGAGAGAGAGGGATGGCTCCCACCTTTTTCTTCATCTCATTTCTTCATTTCCTTTTCTCTTCAACTCCTCCTTTTTCTTCTTCACCTCCTTCCTCCATCTTCTCTACCTCATGACAACCACCTCAAAAACCTTGACAAAACCCCACACTCCCTTCATTAAAAATGCACACAACCTCACCCTACACCCTATAGTTGAAACAAGCTTGGATTTTGAGCACTTGGAGCATCTAGGGGTTTTCTTGAGTTGCTTTCAAGAGGTATAAATTCCAGTTCTCATCTTGTAATTAGTTTTTTAACCTTCCAGTTTAGTTCAGAGTTCGTTTTAGTGTAGATTGTGATCTTGAAATTTTCTAGATTCATGTTTAGTGGAAGACGACTTGTAAAGTAGCTATGGAGGTTTAGTGAGTGTTTACAAACTCTTAGTGATGATATTCTGGACAACTAGAAGACTGGAACCCAAAACCACAAACTTAGAATTTCCCGACATCGATTATTTGACAGTTTGTGATGATATTTTCGAATCTGGAGTGACCCGAGAGACCCATAAAATAAGTTCCCTTAACAGAGAGACATGCATGTCACCTTGAAGCAACCCCTGAAACCTGAGACCCCAACCCCTAAAAGTGGCCGCAGATAAATTCATTGTGGCCGCAAATTGCGGTCACATCAGGGTGGAATGGGGTGATTTTTGGTCAGTGGTCCCCTTATGTGATATCTAGAGTAACCCTATATGCAAAATCTTCTAGTTTTACCTAGGGTAGAATCTGGGAGTGGTTTCTTAGCTTGCTGATTTCGTGTTATCCGATTTCTGAACTTGGGTTTTTGTATTTGATATTGTATTTCGTCGTTGGACGTTTGTACGTCAACGACGGGGGTTATTTGGCTATTTTAGCATGTGTAGGCTATAGGTTTTAACCTATGAGCACTTTGTGTGCCGTATCGGTTTTTCGAACTTGATTTTAATAGTATTACGATTGTGTAATGATTGTAAGTACCTTCACGTGGATTTCCGAGATGACGAAACACATCGATTTTAGATAAGCGAGAAGATAAGCAGGTGAGTAGATTTATATCTATGGGGGAAGTCGGGTGGATGGCGTATAGTACCTTCGCAATTATAAAATGGAAACCGATATATAGAATATAGTCGGAGAAACCTATACTAGGAAACTACGGATATGATCAAAGAGTTAGTCGGAGATGATACGATTAATACAAGATGACATGAATTGAGATATCAATATGATGATATAAAATGATATGAGCGGATACGCTTGATATGAGGATGTGAGGCGGCATAGATGCACAATTACATGTGCCAAGATATATAAGGAGATCAATATAGCGATGACATGATATTGATGTTATATATATATATATATATATATATATATATATATATATATGGATGAGAATCAAAGATGATATGCTGTACGAGACCTTAGATCCATATCTTTGTTGATGAATAGGACGATAGGATCCCTATTCTGTTGATGACCCCATACGATAGATTACCGTACGCGATAGAATATACCGGACGATTGATCCGCTCTCGTGATTTGAGTATGATGATCGAGGATATTGCCATATCGGATACTATGAGGCGGAATCGCCGACGTTAAGATGTCACCTGAACCATACTTATTTCCAAAACTGATGAATCATAAGCACTTTTAAATGGAAATCTTAAGGGAAGCTACGGATTTTCAAATGATGTCATTTCCTCAAAACACCGTAGCCCCACTTTCAAAACTACGATTCGTGTCTTTAAAACTGATCGTATGGTTCATGTGTAGTTGTATACCTTTTATTAGTTCAAGTTTATGTTGGTTTATCCCTCGTGACATACGTGTTATGTTCCCGGTGCTTACCTCTTATTGATATCATATGCTAGTACACCTGCACTATTACCGATGATGTGCATGTTACACTTATACAGATTTGCCGGCTCACACATTCATCATTGGTAAATGCTATGCCACTTGCACAGTAGAACTGCCATATCATGATATTATTCTTAACTGTAAAGTACATTCATTATTCAGCACTATCATAGGACATGCTTGCATGATATACTTAATATGCTCACATTACTGTTCTATGTTTGCATACATCGTATTTTATGGTTATATGCATTGAGATGCTGTTTTCATGAGATCTCTGGATTTGAGAACCGTTACTATATTTCAAAGGAAATTATAAATTGTTTTAAAAACGCGGTTTCTCATGATGTGATTTCGAGACGTCCACCATGAGTTTTCTCGGTTTTGAGCTTGTTTTCGAGACCCGATTCGAGGAGTTGGATAAACCATCTGCGGGTATATGGTGGACCCGGTAAGGTACCCGGGGCGAGAAATTCGTGGGGATAACGATAAGCCTGGCAGGGGGAGTACTACATGTTAGTTATGTGTATGCCCTGGAGGCCATTATTGTACATATGATGTATATTATAGTGGGTGCTTGGACATATATAGAGAGGACTTTCTTGCTCGGCATGATAGTATGCTATCTGGTTGCTCTTTGTCTTAACATGTAGACTTGTATTGTGATACTGTCTTGCTTTCACATATTGATAAAGCCCTTAGGATGAGTACTTGACTACCAGGACTATGATGGAGATCATACTAGTGGGGCCTGGGTAGTCCACAAGTACATCCTTTAATTGTTCCTAGTCGAGAGTGTATCGAGACAGGGCATCGATGTTCCAGAGTAGACTAGCGTATACGCTTCTTGACCCATATGATGGGCGATAGATGATCCCATATCCATTGGTGTTTGACATCAAAGATGGTATACGGGTGCTCAGTGGAGACTGGGTACACTGAACGGACTCGCCGAGAACTCCTAGTTGGTATTATACCTATTGTCAGATAGCAGTTCTCTGGTAACACTGGTACAGGTTAGTCTGTAGACCCGAGATCGTCATAGAGTCTTGTGTGATTCCCACTGTGCTTTGATTTCCACTTTACCACGTTCAAGAGAATGTGCAAAACGGTAGCTTTTGGGTACAATCCCGAATCACATAGAGGCAATGAGCGATAGGAGGGAATTCGTCTCTCCCGGTATTGGGGGTTGATGTTGCGCTGTGCACAATTGGCCATGTCCCTGGCCAGGGCTGATACGGAGATATACCGGTAAGTGTTATCAGTAGTTTCTCGACGCGTTATGAGCTTCACATCGGCATGAATTATCGGTTACTGGGTCTGACGTTTACCACCCTTAGACTGGATATGCGACATATCAGACGAAGAGACCGGACTGTACGGTAGTGTTACTGACAGGCTTTACAGGAGTATGAGCAGGCTTGCTTGTTGATCTTCGGATCGCTCAATACCCGGGTAGCCGTTACGTCCAGCTAGTACCGCTGACGGCTTGTGGATGACTAATATGATCATCACCTACTGCCGGCGTATTGACGAGTCTTTAGAGTCCTACACAGAGGTTTCTTGGCTCAGGCGAAACGAAGTAGGAGCACATATGTGATATGTGTGGGACCGAGATTAATATGTGTATGTGATACCGTATTCTATTCTCGCGATTTGTGATATCGGACGGTTATATGTGATATAGCCGGGTTATCGAATCAAGTGTTGATTCGATAAGTTGATACATATGATATTAGTCGGTTATATGTGATATAGCCGGATTATTGAATCAAGTGTTGATTTAATAATTTGATGTATAATTATATATTTGATATATTAATTTACATTAACTAATATTAGCTCACTTGTGCATTTCTTTTTCTCACAAGTGCACACTTAATATATTTGTGGTATATATAATTGTGTCATGCTTGATTATACATGCAACATGGGTGTATGAGACTCACACCATGCTCATTATAATGTAGGGTTTATTTATTTAAAGTAAATCAAAAATTAGATGGAAATTTTTTCATGGTTGAAGCTTGTAGAAGCTTATGGAACCATTAACTTAGTCCACTAATTTTGTTTTACTTAAGATATTTATTAAGCTAACCATTCTAATCAGTCATGGTTAAGTCTCTACAAGGGTTAATATGAGATATTATCTCACCCATGGTTGCTATTCTCACACACAAGATATTCTCTTCATCTTCTTCTTCAACAAGAGAAAGCTCTCTAGGTTTTGAGGAGGTGGGGAAAATTAATGAGAAAAATATTTCTAAAGTGAGCAAAATTCCTACTTCATCATCCTCTAGTAGATTAGCCATTTAGTTTAGGGTGTTAGCTTCACTAATCCCTAATCAGTGAAGAGATAGCTTGGGTTGGTGTCTCCTCGACGTAGATCATCTTTAGCCTCGAAGACTTCGTGCAAGCTTGTTCCTTTCATCTTGTGGAGCCATTCTAGAGTCTGGAAGATCATTACTTGGAGTGAAAGGACTACTACACAGAGTTATTGAACTGAAAGACCTGTCTACAAAGGTTGTATTCCATATTCACTTAGATGTAAAGTTGTTAACATGTTGTATTGTCTAGTTCTCAAGTTAAGATTCTAGGGTTAGGGTTATGTAGCATGAATTTTTTTTGAAAATGGCATGGACGATACCTCCCGAAACCTTACTGTCGTGCCAGGTAACCTTACACTACCTACCGGTGATAGTTTGGACTCGTCGGTTATCCGTAGGATACCGACCAGAGTCGTGAGATGGAATAAGGGTCGATCAGAGGATGCGGTGCCTGAAGGCCGATCAGAGGATGCGGTGCCTGAAGGCCGATCAGAGGATTTACGTATTGATGTTGGACACAGGTTTCATGATGTTTTTGAGTGTCGATATTGGACACTCAATTTTCATGATGTTGATGTATCGTTGATGGACACAGGTTGGTTGATTTTCCTCATACATATAGGCACATGATTTCAGACGTTTGATCTTTTACATGTTGTCATTGGCATCGATTATATTGTTGATACGTATGCATACATAGACATCCTAGATATCATAGTATTACCTTCATGATACAGTATGATCTAGGAATCGTTTTTTATTCGATTTCTACCTGCTGATATTTTCTACTCACGAGTTGGCAACTCACCCCCGTTATGCCATAGTTTTCTTGCAGGTTTGACTGCTTTGAATCAGTAGCGGTATCGCTGGCACACAGCTTCATCCAGGGTGTTTTGCTATGGTAGGTGGGACACACTCTTGTACTTATTATTTTTATTGTATTTAGATAAATTCCATCAATTAGAAATTAGATTTTGTATATTAGTAGACCTAGAAAGACTTGTGTGGTTGCGAGACTTAGAGAGATGGGTGTATGTTCGCGTTTTGTGTTGTTGATGTCTCACTTTATTTATTTATTCTTTCTGTGTTTGATTTTCGTCGTAGTGCGTCGTATAATTTTACTGCTTTATTTCGTGGTTGTGATTCCGCCAATTGGCGAAGAGCTAGCTCCCGCTTGAAGATACCTATATATTGTTATGTATATGGTTTTAGATCAAAATATACAAGAGAGGTGCTGCCCAAATTTTTAAAGGACGAAAAATATTTTCAACTAGTATATAATTCACTTGCATTTTCATATATCATTATTTATGCATTTAAAGAAAAACTTGATTTCATTATACCTTTATTTCAAAACTTCACCTCCACTATTTTCCGTAAAAAGGTTTAGATTTCTGGGTTTTGGCTTACTTGAATTACGTTATACCTTTAGACGTTGCGTGATTCTCGTGCCCAATTTTCCGGGTCATGACAGTCATATCCTTCTGCATCAATTGCTTCTAATGGAACTTCGACATAATTTGCCGTCCGATATCACCATTGCTTTGAAAGAATATTGTGACTTTTTCAATAAACTTTGTTTTAAAGTAATAAAAGTAGCCAAATTCGAGGAGTTGCAGAAGAGTATTGTTGAAATCCTTTGCAAGATGGAGTTGATATTTTCACCATCTTTTTTCACCGTCATGGTTCATCTTGCGGTGCATCTAGCTACACAGGCAATGATCGCTGGACCAGTCTCATATAGGTGGATGTATCAAGTAGAAAGTTAATCAATTTTTTAAGTTAATTTTGATATTTAATTCTTTATAATATCCATATTTGTCTTAAGTATTCGTTAATGTTTTAAATACTTTGGATTCTTGAAATGATAAATGCACAATCGAGTTCAACCTAAAGGGTCAATAGCCAAAAGTTATTGTGCCAACGAATGCCTCAACTTCACTTCTCGTTACTTGCATGGAGTTGAAAAAATATTAAATCGTTCTTCTTGAATTAACGAGGACCAGCTATCCCATTCATAGGGGGAGGATCGATCTTATCAGAGGGAGTGGCTCGATCAAGCACATGCGTATATCCTTAATTAATAACCTTGAAATTATTACCGATCACAGAAGGTACATAAGTTAAAACTTTTAATCGCGTCAATATTTTTTTTTGTGTGTGTGTATACATATGCTTAAATAGTTAATATTATTATTCTTTTAGTCGACATATTCAAGAACTTACGACTGCGGTTTCCGGAAAGAGCTATTTGGAAGATTAATCAAGAACATAAGAAATACTTTTCACGGTGGTTCCGGAAAAACGTACGCATCTCTTATAGATTTCACGTATCACATATATATTTCACATATAGCTTATATATTTTACGTGTAAATATATTGTAGATTGAAGATGGCATAGTAAAAGGGATGCAATTTCCGGATATAATCGTGCGATTATCTAAAGGTCCTAATGCAAAAATGAATCGATACGGTTCATATTGCATTAATAACCTACAATTTCTTACAATCGTGAAATTGAATACCCAAAATAATGGCATTTATTGTCTTTTTGAACAAATGTGCTTCTCAAGTTCCCGTAATCAAAAACCGCAGGAAGGACAAAAAGAATACCACAGTCAGTTGGAGGACATAATAGTGTTATTCTACAGGAGTAATGAGCAAGAACGATTTTTTATGTTCAAAATTTGTTGGTGCGCTTACATCCAGAAAGATGAGTATGGTTTTCAGCTTGTCAATCTCAATAAAAAAATTTATCGAGATGATAACTTCATGTTAGCTTCATAAGCTGAACAGTGATTTTATGTCAAAGATCATAATAGTGAAAATGCTTGGATTGCATTGTGGGCACCTCCTAAATTCTTATTTGATAGTTCCATCGACGAGGGTGATCTCGAGAAAGTAGATCCGATTGACATATGAAAAACTTTGCAGTTGTAATCATTTATATATATTATAAATTTTGCAGTTGTAAACACTTGTAATCAATTGATGTATGAAAAACTTTGCAGTTCTAATCACTTGTAATCTATTGATATCTTAGTTTAATGATTTATGCATATTATATATTTTTGATCATCATAACTTCTATAAAACAGATGGAGTGACCTTCTAGAAAATGCATATTCGAAAATTTTTCCGCAGCATTCTCTTCAAAGAAAAGAGATCGAGATGCTTCCTCTTTTGACACAGCCTGAGCCTGAGAGTAGAGGTATAAATTAAAAGTTTTAAATAGGCGTGTTCAAATTATTTTGTTCATATAACTATTGCATTGATTACAATAAATTAAAATTTGTACGTACATCCAATCAGGAGGATGCAACTACATCAGTGCCGGATGATCCATATGCACACCTAGACGAGCAGTGCACAGATTTGATCAGAGAACCTGTACAGTTCTCGGATCCCATCATAGATGAGTATATTTCTAGATTGCATCTTCCTCATGCATTACAAACTGAAAAATTTAATCGAGATGGGGACAATGTGAAGTCCCAGACGAGGTTTGCTGCTGTTGGTCCTCAAATTGAGAAGATGATAGATGCAGTTGTTGGATATAGTGCCCTCAAGGCAATTATTGTAATTGTATATAGGCGATTATGATAATTGAGGGAGGACCTATACAGGTAGAACAATCTTACTCGAGATGACGGTATAATATTCGGTTTATCTTTATTATTGACTTGTATATATTTTACTTGTTATTACGTGTCACTGATACATAATGATGAAGCCCGTAAGATTCTTGCTTGACTACTAGCATTATGATGGCGATCATATATGTGAGAGCTGAGCAGTCCATAAGCACATTCTTAAATGTCTTCAGTCGAGAGAGTATCGAGATTGGGCATCGATATTCCTGAGTATACTAGTGTATACGATCTAGATCCCGACGAAGGACGGTGGCCGGTCTTACAAGCTATTGGTGTTGTGTCATCTAAGATAGTATACAAGTGCTCATTGAAGGTGAGTACACCAAACGGACTTGCCGAGAACTTCTAGATGGTATTATATCTATCGTTAGATAGCGATTCTCTAGTAGCATGAGTACATATTAGTCCTTTGACCTGAGATCTTCATTTGTCTCGTGTGAGTTTCCACTATACTTAGATTACCACCCTACCATGACTCAAAGGATTCGTGCAAACATGTTTTAGTTGGGTACAGTCCCGAGCCACATGGAGGCAGTGAACGATTGTCAGGGATTTTTTTCTCCTTCTATTAGGAGTCGATGTCGCGCTGTATTCGATTGGCCATCACCCTAAATTCATAGCCACGGTGGATGAGATTTACTGATAGGAGTTCAGTAGTTTCTCGATTGGTGATGAGCTTGACTCCGACATGACTTATCAGATTATTAGGGATCTGACGTTATCCATCCCCTAGACCTGGTATGCAATACTCTTAGACGAAGAGACCGGACTATACGGAGATTGTCACATTTAGGTTTAGTAGGGTACGGACGGACTTTATTGTAAACATCCATTTCGGCATATACCTTGGTAGCTGTTATGTACAGTTAATGCTGCTGACATGCTTGTGGTTAAGAATTTATCCAGTAACTCACTGCCACCGTATTGTTGAGTCTTTAGAGTTCCACACAGAGGGTTTTTCCGGTTCAGAAGATATGATGTAGTGGCCATTTATTGATACGTGCAGAGGTCCAATTAAACAGACTTTAATCGGACGGTTGATACTACTAACCAGCTTAGGATTAAGCTTTGGGTGAGATGGCTTTAGGTATGGTTGATAGCATGTATAGAGGGATGAGCTTCATTATGTTTATTTGAAAATGGTTATGATAATTTATATGATGGTGGAAAAATATTATGAAGCCTTTCTTTCTATCAACCGACACTTAGCTCATTTTGTGTCATGGCTACTTCTTCATGTATTCTCTCCTGAGCATTAGTTTTAGAGAGAAAATGGTAGTGGAAAATTCCTACATCCCCACTCTCCATTTCTATCAAGCTTGGAGTATCGGTTGCTTCACTAGGTGAAGTTAGAGCTTGGATCAGTTTTCTTAGGTGGATCATTTTCTGCAAGCGCGTTCGCCTCTCAAGCTTGTTCCCGATGACCTACGAAGAGCTTGGAGGGGTCTTCCACGATTGGGTGGACAGGCGACAAAGGTTGTAATCTCTATAAACCTTATGTTGCTAGTTTGGTGTTTGGAAAGATTGCTAAGGATTAGTTTCTAGTGCTCCCGTAAGTTTTTGTTTTTCGATTCCGCATTGGCCGCGGTTGTAGTGGTAAGGGCATTAGGAACTTTTAATGGTATCAGAGCCAACCATATGCCAAAACTAGTTTGCATGATCGTAGAATTCATTGATTTCATCACCTTTCGAACGGCAGTTTTTGGAAAGCCATGAAACCAGCGACTGTTCATGCCAAAACTGATGTTTTCATGCATGTATTCGATCCCTGGAGCTCTCGTTTTGGAACAGGGACTCCATAGGCGTTTGATGGTGACCCGGGAAGTCTCGTGGAGCCATTTTTTCAAAGTTTTATCGAGTTTAATCGTTATTTTTTGAAGGTTTAAAATTGTTTTTGGTGTCTGTCCCAAAACTGCACTTATCTATCTAAAACTCCGTTGTTTTACGATGTATCCGATCCACGCGAGGTCTTGGTTCAACCCAAGACCCCTTGTAAGGATTGGGGGTACCATGGAGATTTCCCGGAGGGCTTAGGGTAGGAAAAATGATAGATTTTCGGACGTTGGAGTGCACTTGATTTTCGTCATTTATTTTGAGTGTGAGTTTCACTTTTGATGAATCTTATGGTCATGGTTTCCTTTTTTCTGTATATGTGTTTTTAAACATCTTCTAATTGCTATATATTCGATTAGACAGTTTCACATATTGTGATATTGCTTGTTGTTGTATATATATCTCTGTGATGGTTTAGCCGGATTGTCGTGACGGATAGCCTCATCTGGGATTGCTTGTACAATTTTGTTTTATAATATTATATTCATTTATTCAGGACGAGCGCCAACTTGTGGTCGCCGTTTCTTTATTATGTATATTCTTTTATTGGGGCTCGATCAGGATGCGGTCGATGTCACTATTGTATATATTTCATTTCCGTACTAGGATTACCCCGCGGAGGAGCGCACGAGTCACCGGATTTAAGAATTCAGAGGATGCCATCTTATGGAGTTAAGACCGTGTTGCCTATTTTTAGGATTGGCGGGTGGCTCGCCGTGCTTGTACGGGGTTAGGATCGATATTGTACAGGCTATCCACACGACCGGGGAATGTCGCATTTTATTTGCGGCTCAAATGAAATGAGGGACTCCCAGTTTATCCGCTATTCCATATTGTTTGCTGTATAACGGTGATGATATATATATATATATATTTATATTAGATGATTCTATATGTTTTGCATATGCGCTAGCCCTGTCCCCATCCTGCCGTAAGTTAAGTAACCTTACGGTGAAGACCCGGGACCCCATGGCGAATACGGATGTCATATAAAAGCATGCTATCTTGGTTGTTTCTGGTGTGGCTGAGAAACTTGTATTGATGGGACTGCGTTATATGTTTAATGCAAAGGACAAAAACCTAAATGATGTTGTCGGAACCGATTTTTAAAACTACTCGGTTTTCTTAAAAACTATAGTTATACTCTTTTGCTTTGCATAGAGGTATTTGGTTAGGAATATCTTGCACCTCATTCGATGAGGAAAGAGTCTTGATCCCTTCACGGGGAATTCGCTCTTAAGCAAAAGTTTATGTTACCAGTTTTAAAATGCGGAGCCTAAACTACTACTTTTCAAAGCTACTCGAGTTCCTTCAACGATATCAAGTTCATTACGTTAAAGGTTTTTTGCCAAAAACCAGTTGTATCCCTCTGTCATTTCCTACGAGTAGTGCTTAGTATTGGTGCTGCGTTTGTTGGCTCAGTTAAGGCGTAGTATACGGTAGCTAAATGGTGCTTGTTTATAGTATTAGATGTGATTGGTTAGGACAGTTGTACGACCTTGTTGGCTCAGTTAAAGGCTCGTGCGGGTGGGTTTAATGCAATCAAGATAATGACAGGTTGAAGTTGACTAGGACATTTTGATTTGTTGGGTCAGTCAAGATCACTGGGGTCCTAGGGACAAAAACCATATTAGAAGTTTCAAATATAAGGAAAACTTGCCAAGTTTGCGCATACCTTCTGGAGTGTGGTAATTTTGGTTGGTTTCCATCAAACTTATTGAAAGGTTTGCCTAGCACCCTATAATGAGTTTTGAAGCATCACATGTCTCAAAGTTTAGATTTTGATGGTGCTAAACAAGCATGCAAAGGAATCGATCCTAGAAAATTAGGGTTACAAAACTTAAAGCTAATAAAATTAGGGTTTCGAGACTACAACCTTTGTAGCTCCCTTTTGCTGGACTCCTTGGTCTCTTGGGTGTTGGAAGAAGGTCCTCTTGAAGTCCTCTCACGTCCACGACGATCCACCCGGAGTTCCCCGTCCAAGCTCGCAACTTCGAGAATCGAAGAGAACACTCTAAACAAGTTGGCTAAACTTGTGTAGAATGATGTTGTGGCTAAGGTTCTCACTTCAAAATCCTATTTTTATGAGTATTTTGCTCTCTTGAAAGAACTAGAAAGCAAAGGATCAAGGTTGATGAAGATGATGGCTTTTTTGTGAAGAAGAGAAAAAGAACCCTTGAAAGAAAAATGAAAAATAAGCATATATATATATTTTTCATCTCTCATATCCAACCATGGTTAATTCTAAAGATATTATTGAATTGAAGTTAAAAGCACAAAAAGAAAATAAACCACGGGTTAAATGGTAGGTGAGCATGGTAAGGTTAAGAAGAGTGTAGAAACCTTTTATGATTTAACCCATTTTCATTTCCTTTTTGTTTTAATTCAAAAGCAATAATAATCTATAAAAATAACCATGGTGTGATTCTTATATTGCCACCATTCTCAATGTATAAGCAACCATGATAAAATGATGTATGTATGCATGTGTACATGCACATCCATATGTGAATGAACAAGAATGAATGCATACATGCATGCATACATCCAAAATAAACAAGATAGGATTTGTAGTGAGAAGCTAATGATAAATCAACACTTGATTTACTAATCCGGTCATATCACATACGACCCGACCATAAGCAAGCCGCCCAATTAATATACGGTATCCCATACGCGCATTTTAATCGGGTCCAAGCACATATCGCATACGCGCACCACAACGTTTCGCCTGGACTAGGTAACTCCTTTGTGGGACTCTAAGACTCGTCAATACGCCGGCAGTGGGTGATGATCACATCAAGCACCCCCAAGCCGCAAGCGGTCAGCTAAACGTAACGGCCACCCGGGTATTGAGCGATCAGAAGAAAAGAAGCGAACCTGCTACAACTCCCGTCGAGCCAACCGGCAACACTACCGTACAGTCCGGTCTCTTCGTCAGATATGCCGCATATTGAGCCTAGGGATGGTTACGTCAACCCCAATAACTCAATAAGTCGTGCCTGTGAATGGTCTATAACAGATCGAGAAACTACTGATAACACTTATCAGTAAATCTCAGCAGCCCTGGTCAGGGACTTACTGATATAACCAGTCGGGCACAGCACAACATCAACTCCCAATTCCGGGAGAGACGAAACCCCTCCTATCGCTCATTGCCTTCGTGTGTCTCGGGACTGTACCCAACGGCCACCTGTTTGCACGACTCAGTAGAGCCGTGGTAGGGTGGCAATCAAAGTACAGTGGGAGAACACACAAGACTCTATGACGATCTCGGGTCTACAGACTAACCTGTACCAGTGTCGCCTGAGAACTGCTATCCGACGATAGATATAATTCCATATAGGAGTTCTCGGTGAGTCCGTCCAGTGTACCCAGTCACCACTGAGCACCCGTATATGATCTTGATGTCAAACATCGATGAATGTGGGAACATTCATCGCCCATCGTATGGGTCTAGTATCATATATGCTAGTCTACTCTGGTATATCAATGCCCCGTCTCGATATACTTACGAATAGGGACTTTCCAGGATATGCTTATAGACTACAGATGTTCCACTAGTATGATCTCCATCATAATCAGAGTAGTCAAGCCGATATCTTCAGGGCTTTATCAGCATGTATGAATGAATAAAAGTATGATCAAATCAACATGTCAGATAAAAAAGAACCAGATAGCATACTATCATGTCGAGCAAGAATGCATACTGAATATATATACATGTACAAATACATCCACTATCATATAATGGCCTCTAGGGCATACATATATCCAACAATCTCCTACTTGCACTAAGGCCAGTTATTGGCGTATCTCATACCCAACATCTCAAAAAGTCGCTCATGCTGCGGCTGAGGGAGGGCCTTGGTGAATGGATCCGCGGCGTTATTCTTTGTGTCTACTCTCCTAATCTCGATCTCGCGGCGATCTACAATCTCCCGGATTAAATGAAAACGCCTCAGGATGTGTCTGGACCGCTGATGGGATCTGGGCTCCTTGGCTAACGCCATAGCCCCATTATTATCACAATACAAAGGTATTGGATTAATAATGGTTGGAACTACTCCTAGCTCCGAGACGAACTTCTTTATCCAGACGGCTTCCTTGGCAGCATCATTTGCAGCAATGTACTCAGCTTCCATCGTAGAGTCTGCAACGGTATCTTTTTTGGAACTCTTCCAACTCACCGCCCCTCCATTGAGGGTAAATACAAACCCAGAGATAGATTTGCTGTCGTCCTTATCGCTCTGGAAGCTCGAATCGGTAAAGGCCTCCATTTAGAGATCTTCATTACCATACACCAAGAACAATTCTTTAGTCTTTCGTAAGTACTTAAGAATGTTCTTCACAGCTGTCCAGTGGTTCTCCCCTGGGTTAGATTGATACCTGCTTACAATACTAAGTGCATAAGCTACATCTGGGCGTGTACATAACATCGCATACATTATAGATCCTACTGCCGAAGCATAGGGTATAACGCTCATGCGAGCTCTCTCTTCATCGGTCTTTGGACAAGAATCCTTGGAGAGAGTGACCCCATGGCAAGCGGGTAAGGCACCCCGCTTGGAGTCTTCCATACTAAACCTTTTTAGGATGGTGTCAATGTACCTGGTTTGGGACAATCCCAATAACTTTTTAGATCTATCCCTATAGATCGTTATGCCCAGGATGTATGTGGCATCATCCAGGTCCTTCATGGAGAACCTTAGTGATAAGAAAGATTTGGCCGACTGTAGCATAGGAATATCATTTCCTATCAGAAGAATGTTATCCACGTACAATACGAGGAATGCGACAGCTCTTCCTACAGCCTTCTTATAAACACAAGGTTCATCTGGATTTTTGATGAAACCAAACTCTTTGATAACATCATCGAAACAGATGTTCCAACTCCGAGATACCTACTTTAACCCATATATGGATTTAAGCAATCTACATGCTTTCCCGCTGCTCCCACTGTCAATGAAACCCTCTGGCCGATCCATATAAACGCATTCTTCTAAATCTCCATTTAGAAATGCTGTTTTAACATCCATCTGCCAGATTTCATAGTCGTAGTGAGCAGCAATAGCAAGTAGGATCCGAATGGATTTAAGCATGGCTACGGGCGAAAAAGTTTCGTCATAGTCCAAACCTGGTCTTTGACGAAAGCCTTTCGCCACAAGTCTTGCCTTATAGGTCTCTACCTGCCTATCTACACCAATCTTTCTTTTAAAGATCCATTTGCACCCCACAGGTTTTACCCCAGGGGGTACAACGTCCAAAGTCCATACTTTGTTGGTGTACATAGACTCCATTTCGGATCTCATGGCATCCAGCCACTTCACAGAGTCTCTACTCGTGATAGCTTGCTGAAAACTGGTAGGATCATCATCATCCATGATACAGTCTTCTCTGTCACCATCAATGAGGAAACCGTAGTACCTCTCCGGTGGGCGAGAAGTCCTACCAGACCTACGGAGTGGCCGAGGTTCTTCAGTTTCTGTTGCAACAGCCGGTTCAACCAAATCGTCATTTGTAGTTTGTGTCTCTAGAACCTCTTCTAGATCCACCATCTTGCCATCATCTTTATCTGTGAAAAACTCTTTTTCCAAGAATGTGGCATACTGAGAAACAAACACCTTTTGTTCCTCTTTGTGGTAGAATAGATATCCATAAGAATTCTTTGGATATCCCACAAAGTTACACATGACTGACCGTGTCTCGAGTTTGTCCGGATTCTGCTTTTTAACATAGGCCGGGCAACCCCAAATCTTAATTCTCTTAAGAGATGTTCTCTTCCCATGCCATTTCTCATATGGCGTGGTAGACACGGCTTTGGTTGGAACCCTGTTTAGCAGAAACGCTGCAGTCTCCAATGCATGCCCCCAAAACGAGACTGGTAACTCAGCGTCACTCATCATGGACCGGACCATATCTAATAGGGTCCTATTCCGTCGTTCTGACACACCGTTGTGCTGTGGTGTGTAAGGAGGAGTGAGCTGAAAGAGAATCCCATTCTCTTTTAGGAAGTTTGCAAATTCTGTACTGAGATACTCACCACCTCGATCTGATCGAAGTATTTTGATACTCAAGCCGGTTTGTTTTTCTACTTCTTGTTTATATTCAATGAATTTCTCGAAAGCTTCGGACTTGTGCTTTAATAAAAATACATGACCGAGTCTTGAGAAATCGTCAGTGAATGTAATGAAGTATGAAAAACCGCCTCTAGCCTGTGTAGACATTGGCCCACATACATCACTATGTATGAGGCCTAGGAGCTGAGTAGCTCTTTCTCCGTGTCCGGTAAACGGAGTTTTGGTCATTTTACCCTTGATACAAGACTGGCAAGTCGCATAAGATTTATATTCAAAAGAGTTTAAATATCCATCTTTGTGTAACTTGTTTAGTCTTGTTTCGTTAATATGACCAAGTCTACAGTACCAAAGAAAAGCTTCATTTAATTCTGAAAGTTTTCTTTTATTAGTGTGTAGTATACTGAAAACTATGTGTTGATTTAGGACATATATTCCATTATTAAGCGTACCATACCCAACCAACATTTGATTCAGATGAATGTTCATAACATTGTTCTGCAATACAAAATTATATCCTTCATTGTCCAACAAAGAAACGGATATTGTATTACATAGCATACTTGGTACAAAATAACATGGATTCAAAACCAAAATACATCCAGATGGCAACCCTAAGTGATACTCTCCCACTGCGACTGTATGTACATTGGAACCATTTCCAACGCGGAGAGTATGGTCACCTGTCTTCAAAACCTTGCTATTTCTCAGCCCCTGCATAGAATTGCAAATGTGAGAACCTGAACCGGTATCCAATACCCAGGAAGCAGAGTTTATTGAAAAACAGTCTTCTGTCACAAACGCACCTGAAGCAGAAGCATCACCATGCTTCTTCTTGAGACTTAAGTATTCCGTGCAGTTGCGCTTCCAATGTCCTGTCTTGTGGAAATGAAAACATTCGCCCTTCCCCGAGTCTCCAGTCTTGGACTTTCCCTTTCCCTTCACCTTTTTAACTCCACCTTTAGGATTGGTGGGCTTCTTCTTTTTCTTTCCCTTGGCCTTAGCTTTCGGGCGAGAAGAAGAAGATTGTCCAACAGTCATAACGGGAGTTCTTGCTGACTTCATAGTGCTTTCTGCACTCCTTAACATATTAAGGAGTTCAGGGAGTTCCTTCTCCATGCCATGCATGTTGAAGTTCACTATGAACTGAGCAAAGGTGGAGGGAAGGGACTGCAGAATAATATCTATATATTGTTCATTGTCCATCGTCCATCCAAGGTCCTCAAGCTCTTCTATAAGAGCTATCATCTTCAGAACATGGTCTCCTACTGGTGTGCCAGGGGCCATTCACATCTGAAACAATTTCTTTGATGCTTCGTATCGTAATACGCGGGATTGCTCTCCATACAACTCCTTTGTATGAAGCAATATACCGTGAATGTCCATGTCCTCGTGCTGCTTTTGATGTGTGTTGTCCATCGATGCAAGCGCGAGGCATTTGGCCGTGGCACAGTCAGCGTCCCATGTCTTGCGGACTTCAATGTCCGCAACTGAAGATTTTGGACCTGGGACGGGCGGGGCTGAAGCCGTGAGGACATATGATACTTTATCATAAGTCAAGGCGATTTTCAGATTCCTCAGCCAGTCTTTATAGTTGGTCCCATTCAGTTTGTTTTTATCTAGTAAAAGCTTGAGTCCAGTCATGGGTATCCGCCATTAAGAGAGAGAAAAGAATACACTCAACGAAAGCTCTTGCATAGATCAGATTGGTTATTATTATCTTGTCTAATCGATGTTTCCCACTGCTTTTATCAAGTTTTTCTTTCAAACCTTAAAAAGAAAAACTAGCCAGGATTAATTACAGTCTACAACTTCGCTAACCGTTCAGCCAGGCCAGTGTCGGTACTTTGAGGGAGGTTCCCCTTGCATTCGTACGGACCTAATTAGAGTAAACCTCGTTTTCCCAGAGGCGGAGCCCCGTTAACACCTTTCTAGACACCTAATGAGTTAGCTGATTGTAAACTGTAAAACTCTCCTAGGAGCAACTATTGCCCACAGTGAGATCGGGATCCAACCATCATATGGAAAGTATGCAATCTCATTGCAAATTTTAACTATTGAAATTCCCAATGTTGTTTTTACCCCTAGTACTTATGACCTTAACTAAGGTCAACAAATCATAAGTACCAGTCAAGTTCTACCCATCATTTCCTGATTAATTAGACCCACTCATATAACCCTTAACTATGGTCAACAAAGTCATAAGAATGTCCTAATTAATCTGCATCATATGCAATGTAGGAAGACATCACTTAGCTACCGTACACTACGCCTTAACTATAGTCAACAAACGTAGCACGAATACTAAGTACTCTACTTCCTAAAATGACGGAGGGTTGCGGATGATTTTTAAGAAAATCTTTAACGCTTTGAACTTGATATCGTTGTAGAATCAAATGGTTTTCAAAAAGAGTGGCTTAAGCTCCGCAGTTTTGAAATATAGCTTTTTCATAAATAGCCGAGTGGTTTTCAAATCCGATTCTACAACATCTTTTTAGGTTTATTTTCTTTACATTAATCACATTAATGTAATCCCATCATTTAAGTCCTTAAGCCAATCACAGAAAAGAAACGAAAATAACACGTACGCTTATGCCATCCGCATTCACCACAATGTTCCGTTATGCACCGTTAGGTTACTTAACTAACGGCATACCGGGACGGGACTAGCGCGGGTGTAAAACATAAGCAACGTCTACTATATATCATATATATAATATGTCATTCGTCTCAGATATCACAGAACACAGGCAGCAGAAACATTGATATAACGTGGGATTTACTAGGACGTCTGTATTTAGTATTTAGCCAGAATAGAAAATACGGATTCCACAGTCGCGATGAATAGCCAAGCCCACACCCTGGACCCCTACGAGAGCGGCAAGTGACCCTACCAATTCTGGAGTTTAGGAGACCCGGTCTCGACTCCTCGAGATGGCCTCCCACTGAACCCCAGAACCCGGTCACCTGTGCTCCCCTCCTTGGGTCCATCCTAATGCGGAAAAGTTAATAATATACAACACTGGTGACACAACCTCAACCCGGAAGTGCCCCAAATAAAAGAATATTACATTACATTTGAATTTACATGAATGAAAATATAAAACTCTCATCTCACATAAAAACCCCCCGGCTATTCAATCGCGACAATCCTGCACATCATATCTCAGCAACACAAAATATCTCATATCATCAACGTAAGTAAGTATGCATACCCCAATTGTCGTTGATGTATAGCAACGAAACCGGAGATATCATACATACTACACTTACGGTCACAGAAAAGAAAGTGTAAAACTACAATATTTGGAATCCACATTCTCTTTAGACATCATAAATGCGAAATATCACATATTTCGTATTTCATGCCTAAACTATATGAATTCCACATATTGTATCACATTCCAGATAAACAGACAGTATTAAAGTTTTCGAACGAATGATCAAGTACCCAAGATTTACTAAAGCTCAACATTTGAGCAGGGTTCAAAAATCCGAAGTGTGACACAGTAGTAGCGGTCCAGCCGTAGAAGGGTCAAGCCAACGCCTCACATGTGGCACGCCGTACTGCCCCAAACCCTAAGGTTCAAAGGGCAGTTCAAGACGATCACATAATCGAGTTAAGGTTTGTTGTCTTCTAGAGGGTCCACCACAAAAGGACTTGCACATATCTCCAAAGTATTTAAACCCCGTGAATAGTGAGCAAATGACACTCGTTCAAACACTTCAATACTTTGTAATTTACCGGGATAAACAACGAAATGAAAATTCCGATCGAATCTACGCGTCCAAAACCATCTCCAGAAAATACAGTACTATATTCAGATTAAACATACCTAAAACACTGTACAAGCAGACATAAGAATTATAGTGTAATTTTCATGCAATGATACCACTGTACGGCCGCGGAGCCGCGGCCTAAGCAAGGAATTGCCGCGGTTCCACGGCCATTTAAACTGTTCATGGCATCGAATTTCACCATATTTCTTATTTTTCCCTGCTGTATTTTTTAAGTATTTTTAATTCTGAAAAAGGTCAGATTTTAAAATTTGTCCAGAGAGGGTCTAAAAAGGCGTATTTTTGTCCGATCGGGATTTTTACTTCGTAAAAGCAACGCCTAATGTTCTAGGTCGGCTCTGATACCAATGAAAGGTTTGCCTAGCACCCTATAATGAGTTTTGAAGCATCACATGTCTCAAAATTTAGATTTTGATGGTGCTAAACAAGCATGCAAAGGAATCGATCCTAGAAAATTAGGGTTACAAAACTTAAAGCTAATAAAATTAGGGTTTCGAGACTACAACCTTTGTAGCTCCCTTTTGCTGGACTCCTTGGTCTCTTGGGTGTTGGAAGAAGGTCCTCTTGAAGTCCTCTCACGTCCACGACGATCCACCCGGAGTTCCCCGTCCAAGCTCGCAACTTCGAGAATCGAAGAGAACACTCTAAACAAGTTGGCTAAACTTGTGTAGAATGATGTTGTGGCTAAGGTTCTCACTTCAAAATCCTATTTTTATGAGTATTTTGCTCTCTTGAAAGAACTAGAAAGCAAAGGATCAAGGTTGATGAAGATGATGGCCTTTTTGTGAAGAAGAGAAAAAGAACCCTTGAAAGAAAAATGAAAAATAAGCATATATATATATTTTTCATCTCTCATATCCAACCATGGTTAATTCTAAAGATATTATTGAATTGAAGTTAAAAGCACAAAAAGAAAATAAACCATGGGTTAAATGGTAGGTGAGCATGGTAAGGTTAAGAAGAGTGTAGAAACCTTTTATGATTTAACCCATTTTCATTTCCTTTTTGTTTTAATTCAAAAGCAATAATAATCCATAAAAATAACCATGGTGTGATTCTTATATTGCCACCATTCTCAATGTATAAGCAACCATGATAAAATGATGTATGTATGCATGTGTGCATGCACATCCATATGTGAATGAACAAGAATGAATGCATACATGCATGCATACATCCAAAATAAACAAGATAGGATTTGTAGTGAGAAGCTAATGATAAATCAACACTTGATTTACTAATCCGGTCATATCACATACGACCCGACCATAAGCAAGCCGCCCAATTAATATACGGTATCCCATACGCGCATTTTAATCGGGTCCAAGCGCATATCGCATACGCGCACCACAACGTTTCGCCTGGACTAGGTAACTCCTTTGTGGGACTCTAAGACTCGTCAATACGCCGGCAGTGGGTGATGATCACATCAAGCACCCCCAAGCCGTAAGCGGTCAGCTAAACGTAACGGCCACCCGGGTATTGAGCGATCAGAAGAAAAGAAGCGAACCTGCTACAACTCCCGTCGAGCCAACCGGCAACACTACCGTACAGTCCGGTCTCTTCATCAGATATGCCGCATATTGAGCCTAGGGATGGTTACGTCGACCCTAATAACTCAATAAGTCGTTCCTGTGAATGGTCTATAACAGATCGAGAAACTACTGATAACACTTATCAGCAAATCTCAGCAGCCCTGGCCAGGGACTTACTGATATAACCAGTCGGGCACAGCACAGCATCAACTCCCAATACCGGGAGAGACGAAACCTCTCCTATCGCTCATTGCCTTCGTGTGTCTCGGGACTGTACCCAACGGCCACCTGTTTGCACGACTCAGTAGAGCCGTGGTAGGGTGGCACTCAAAGTACAGTGGGAGAACACACAAGACTCTATGACGATCTCGGGTCTACAGACTAACCTGTACCAGTGTCGCCTGAGAACTGCTATCCGACGATAGATATAATTCCATATAGGAGTTCTCGGTGAGTCCGTCCAGTGTGCCCAGTCACCACTGAGCACCCGTATATGATCTTGATGTCAAACATCGATGAATGTGGGAACATTCATCGCCCATCGTATGGGTCTAGTATCATATATGCTAGTCTACTCTGGTATATCAATGCCCCGTCTCGATATACCTACGACTAGGGACTTTCCAGGATATGCTTATAGACTACAGATGTCCCACTAGTATGATCTCCATCATAATCAGAGTAGTCAAGCCGATATCCTCAGGGCTTTATCAGCATGTATGAATGAATAAAAGCATGATCAAATCAACATGTCAGATAAAGAAGAACCAGATAGCATACTATCATGTCGAGCAAGAATGCATACTGAATATATATACATGTACAAATACATCCACTATCATATAATGGCCTCTAGGGCATACATATATCCAACACTTATCACACAATGGTAGTTGGGTCCCAATTCCCACTGATGAGTAGGTATTGTAGGGATACTAAGCTCCTCTAATATGGTTTAAAGTACGGCGGAAGCGGTAATTTTAAAAATCTAGAGAGCAATAGTAAACCCAACCCAAGAATCAAACCAAAATGATAAACTTGTAACTAAACTAGTAAGCAAAAAATAAGAGATAGCGGAATACAACCTTTGTAGCGTATTAGCCACCTCTCCTTGGACTCAGGTTAGTCTTCACGAAGCCCGAAATAAGTTTGCTTGATGATCTCCTCGCCGAAGATGACCCACTTTGAAGCAACCAACTAATTAAATTTACTAAGAATGATTAGTAGGAGATGTAGAATAATTTGCACACTAATTTCTTTTTATTTTTTCTTTTATTCATTTGAGAAAAACTCAAGAGAAGAATAGCCATGGTGGAGATGAGAGTGAGAAGATGATCATATTCTAAGATGAGAACAAAATGCAAGAATGAGCCATCAAAGAAAAACACCTCATGAATTCTATAAAAATCTAATATTCATGACTCGTTCTCTTTTCATTTCTATCATATAAGTCTCATACTCCCATTTTTCATGTATCATCATACATGTCACATTATTTATATCAAATATAAATATTATTAAAGAGAATAAAATAATAAAGTGAGCATGATATTAGTTAATATTTAAATATATAAATATATATTTAATTATTAAATATATATTTAATTATTAAATCAACACTTGATTCAATAATCCAGTTATATCATATATATACTGGCTAATATCAATTAACATCCGATTAAAATACGTGTATCAAATACATGTGTTTAATCAAACTCCTGCACGTATTCCTATACGTGCCCTACATCGTTTCGCATGTGCTGGGAAAGCTCTGTGTGGGACTCTAAAGACCCAACAATAGGCTGGCAGTAGGTTAGGATCATATTCATAGCTCACAAGCACGTCGCGGTACTAGCTGCACATAACGGTTACCTAGGTATTGATCGAAAGAAGATCAACGAGCAAACTCATATGAACCCTGCAAAGTCTATCGGTGATATTACCGTACAGTTCGGTCTCTTCATCTTAGAGTATCGCATATCGGGTCAAGGGTATGTAATCTGTCAGACCCCAATAACTCGATAAGTCGTGCGATAGAGAACTCATAACCAACCGGAGATATAAATGATTACACTTATCAGTTTATCTCTACTGCGATGGCCATTGACTTGTGGTTGTAGTCATGTCCTGCACAGTGCGACGTCAACTCCCTGTACCGGGAAAGACGAATTCTCTCGACCACTCACTGCCTCCATGTGCTTTAGGACTACACCTAACAAAAATCTGTTTGCAAGACTCCTTTGAGCCGTGGTAGGATAGAAGTCTAAGTATAGTGGGAACACACATAAGATACTATGGCGATCTTAAGTCCTAGGGCCTACCCTATACCCATGTCACAAGAGAACTGCTGCCTGACATTGGTATGCCACCAACTAGGAGTTCTGTAAGTCCGTCCAATGTAACTCATCTAATGAGCACCTGTATACAATCCTTGATGTCAAACACCAATAGCTGCAGGATCAGTTATCGCTCTCCAACCGTAGCAGGAAACGTACACACTAGTCTAAATTGGAGCACCGATGCCCAGTCTCGATACTCCTACGACTAGGGACATTTAAGGATGTGCTTATCGACTACCCAGGTCCCACTAGTATGATCTTCATCATCGTCCTGGTTGTCAAGAAAAATCCTAGGGCTTTATCTCATGTATAAATGATACGTAATAATGAATAAAACGCATCACATGAAAGATAAAGACAAACCAAATAGCATACTATCATCTCGAGTAAGATTATTCTCTCGTATAGGTCCTCCTTCAATTACAATAATTGCGTTGAGGATACCTATATCCAACAATCTCCCACTTGAACTTAAGGCCAATTATTGCGGTATCTCATACCCAACTTCTGTACTAACAGTTTCACAAACTGTGTTTGAGAACTAGTTTCAATGAGTGGACCCGGCACAACGCTTCTCTCTATTTCTCCCTGAATCTCAATTTCACGGAATTCAAATATCTCCCGAACCGAGCGTTATCCGTCTTAGTATTTGCCTAGACAGACGATAAGATCATGTTCATAAATGAAAAATTATATCCAGTGAATTCTAAGGCGGTATCATTTGCTGATTCTTAATCAACATCCAGCGCTACGACTACCTCAGTATCCCATTTGGAACTCTTTCCAATATACCGCTCCTAAAAAATGGGTAAACTTGTAACTCGAGACAGACGCTCCGTCTCCCATATTTCCTGGGAAGCTAGAATCGGTAACCACCTCCTTCAAGAGGCTGCCATTACCAAACACCAAGAACATCAAATGCTCTTCACTGCTACCCCATGTTTCTCCAAGATTGGACTGATATCCCTATCCTATACGAAGAAACACATGTGACCACCATTGTTTTACCGATTTGTAGCATAAGAACATTACTTCCTATCATGAATATGTCATCCACATATTATATGAGGAATCTGACAACACTCCCTACAACTTTCTTACAAATATCAGGTTCATCTCTTATTTTGATGAGTCAAACCTTTTGACTGTATCATCAAAACAGATGATCCTTCTCCGCTATGCCTGCTTTAGTCTAAAGATAGACTTAAACGGCTTGCACGCTTACCACTGCTCCCACCGACTAAGATAACTTTCTGGCAGAGTCATATACACGTACACTTCTAAATCCAATTTAGAAAGACATTATAGCCATTCACATGCCAGATATCATAGTAATGAAAGACAACACTACCAAGTTTTATCCATATGGACTTCAGCACAGACACTGAAATAATAGTTTCATCACAATCCATATCGGGTATTTGATGAAATCTATTTACTACAAGTCTAGCCTTATTAGCTCAGTACCTTTCCATTTGCACCGATCCCAAAAGATATACTTGCTCCTAATGGGTCTTATCCCTTCAGGAGAACCCAACAAAGTCCTCACTTTGTCGCAGTACATAGAGTCCAACTAGGATAACCCGGCGTCTAGCCATCAGTCGGAAGTCACCACTTCCTATGGCCTGCTGATATAGCTGAGTCATCATCACATGATGCAAGCCTTCTTGTCACTGTCAACGAGGAAACCATAGTACTTCTCAGGTGGCTGAGGCCACCCACCAAATTTGTGGAGTAGGCTAAGGTTTGTCAGGGTCAATTGAATCTCCAGGTTCTACTTAAATCTTTAGTAACCGTTTGTAGTTCTCGAATCACTTCCAGTTTTACCATACTTCCACTAATTTCTTTTGTAAGAAATTCATTTTCTAAAAAGGTGGCATGTCGAGAACAAACCAACTGTTGATCCCGAAAATGGTAGAAAGTTAATCCCTCATCAATGCCCGGGATAACCCACAAATAGCCATTATTGAAACGTATCTTGAGTTTATCCGGATTCTTGTTTTAAGCATAAGCCGGACAACTCTATAACTTAACAATCTTAACACGATAATCCATTCTATATCATATATAAAATATGAGGCACTGATTTAGGTAGAACCGGTATCAATTAATATGCATCTATTTCTAGTGCATTCCTTAATCGAATAAGGCGATTCAACATTACTCATCATGAAGTGCACCCGCGGATGAGCAATCTGAGAGAGAATCAAATTTCTTTTATATTACCACGGAATACCAATGGCACGACTCGAAATTTAGTTCGTGACCGGCACTTAAATCACGCCACGTCTAAAGGCGTAACGTAATTTAAGTAAGCCGAAGCCCAGAAATCTAAACCTTTTTAAGAAAATAGAAGATGTGAAGTTTTAAAATAAAGGTATAATGAAATCAAATTTTTTTCTTAAATGAATAGATAAAGGAACATGAAAAATGCAAGTGGATTTACTAGTTGAAAAACATGTTTCGTCTTTTAAAAATTTGGGCAGCACCTCCTTTGTATGTTTTGATCTAAAACCACAAATACATGATAATATAAAAGACATCCCCAAACGGGAGCTAGCTCTTCGCCAAATGGAGGAATCACAACCACGCAAGTCATAAAACATGTATACGACGCCCAACGGCGAAGATCAACACAAAAGATAATGAATAAAGCAAGACATCAACCCAATAAGTGAACATAAACCCTCGCTCTAAGTCCCGCAACCACAAATCTCGCTAAGTCTTACTATTTATACAAATACTAGTTTCTGATTGATGGAATTGACTAGATACAACAGGAATAATAAATACAAGAGGGGTACGATCCAATATGTACCACCTACCAAAGAAAATCACCCGAATGCCAGCTGTGTGCCAGCGATGCCGCTACTGATCCATGCGGTCAACCTGCAAGAACTGTGGCACAACGGAGATGAGTTGCCAACTCGTGAGTAGAAAACATCATCATGTAGAAATCAAATATAACAACGATTTCCTAGGTCAACTATATCATGAAGGTAATACTATGATATCTAGGGTGACCGTATATGTAAATATATGCCAACAATATAATAATCAATGCCTGTATGCATGTGGATAGCATCCAACAATATAATCAATGCCTGTATGCACGTGGATCTCGTCCACTCGAAACATCATAAAAGCATATGCATGTAAATATATGAGGATATCAAAGAATGTGTGTCCATCAATGAAACATCAAATCATGGAACCTGAGTGTCCAACACCGACACTCGAAATATCATGAAACCCGTGTCCAGCATCGACACGTAAATCCTCATATCTCAGGCGCCGCATCCTCAGATCAGCCCTCAAGCACCGCCTACTCTGGTCGGCCCTCATATCCATCTCATGACTCCGGTCGGTATCCTCCGGATAACCGCCGAGTCCACATACTATCACCAGTAGGTAGTGCTCCCCTGCCAGGCTCACCACCTAAAAATACGAGTCTTCTTGCTCCGGGGTACCTCACCGGGTCCACCATGTACCCGCAGACGGTGCCTACCGCTCCTCGAATCGGGTTTCACATGCTAATCTCAGAACCGAGAAAATACATGGTGTACGTCTATAAATATCACATCAATAGAAACCGGATTTTTAAAACAATATATACTTTCTTTTGAAATAACCAATGTTCTTAAATCCATAAATCTCATGAAAATAGCATCTCAATGCATATAATCATAAAGCATGATGTATGCGACATACAACAGAAATGTAAGCATATCCGTATATCATGCAACATGAAACAGTGATGTGAACATAGCAAGTAAATCATGCAAGGAGTCATATCATGATGCAACAATTCTACTGTGTAGTGACATAGCAATTATCGATGATGAAAGTGTGTGAGCCGCCCAATCTTTGTAAGTATAACATACACATCATCGATAATGGTGTAGGTGTACTAGCACAGGTATATGTAATGCAATGAGAATGATATAAACGCAGCATAACGTACATCGTCAGCTAAATGCTATAAGGTATACGTATCTAACATGACCGAGTCGGTGAATCTAATAATCGGCATCCAGCCTCACAACATCACGTACGGTATAATCCATCGTACGACATCCTCTAGTCAAGGGTATGTATTAATCATCATAAAACTCATCACGTACGGTAAATCATTGTACGACGGCATTAAACCATTAGGGATCCTACCAACCTATATGACACTGAGGGTACGGACCTAACGTCTCATATGGCATATCACTCATGATTCACAACATTATATATATATATATATATATATATATATATATATACACACACCTATATCCCAGGTCGCATCTATAACAATCTCATATCAGGGATCCAGCAAAGGTATCAATCCTCTCATATCGACTCGCATCCGTATACCGACATATCAATCAAGTCATCATATCACATCGTACATTCTTTTCATCACATTTATATCCCACATCAAGTCATTTACATATATATATATATATATCCTATCTTATAAATCTCATGTCATGCTACTCTAAATCTCATACTTATTCTCGTGTACTACCTATCTATATATCGTGATTCACGTTCACTTATCATGTCCTTATATATGTATCAATCCGAGACATCATTTCTTTCATATCATGTCATACTAAACCTTTAATCACATCCATAGGTTCCTAGAATAAGTTTCTCTAACCATATCCTATATATCGGTTTCCATCAAAATTTGCGGGGGTGCTATACGCCATCCACCCGACTTCCCCCGTAGATATAAATCTACTCACTTACGGAACTCCTTGTTCAGCCGTAGTCGATGTGCTTCGTCATCTCGGAATCCATGCGAAGGTACCTATAAATCAACACATATCGCAAATACTATTAAAATCAATGCCCAAAATCCGATACGGCATACAAATTGCCTACAGGTTAGAACCCATAGCTTACGCATGCGAAAACAACTCTCGTCGTTGACGTACAAACGTCCAATGATCCGACACAATACCAAATACCAAATCCCAAGTTCATAAAATCCAAATACCAAAACACGAGTTCAAATATCGGGAAAACATAGCCAAACCCATTCACAACAGCTCCCAGATTTTCGTTCAGGTAAACTGGGACTAAACTAGCAAGTATAGGGGATAGTTTATAGGGGTTAGGAGCTACAGCCAAAAACTCAACCCCAAGAGCTCACAGAAAACCGGCGACAATGCCCCAAGGTCCGATCTCGCCGGCCATTTGATGAGGGAATGGGCTCGTACTTCTACGGTGGGTTTCTAGTGGTCAATATAGGTCAATGGACTTATTTGTTTAACTCTGAAACTTCCCAGGTTGCCCCAGATTCCTTGTAGGCCAACACAACCTCACAAATCCAACACGGATGATTTGGTTTCCAATCTGGGTCTTGTCCTGTAAAATCAACAGTAAGGTCTTGTAACAACCCCTAAACATCACAAATCCACACAATCACCTAAACTCTTCTCTTGAATTTTCCAAACATCACAAATTCAAATCGATTAAACTCTAAACTACTGTAGGGTGCTATTAAACTTAAACTAAACTAGATGAAAGGAATTATATCTCATTTGGGCAACTCATGAAAAACCCTAGCTTCCCAAAGTCTCCAAAATCCAACATTGATGGGTCCAAAGTGTTGAGGATGAGGTGGGGATCAACTTAATGAAGAGGGTGTAGGGTTTTGATGAAGATTTGGAGGTGATATTTGGAGGTGAAGGTGGAGGGAGATGAGGATGAAGGAGGTGAGGCAAACAAATGGGGAGGCAAATAATGGGCAGCCCTCTCTCTCTCTCTCTCTCTTTCTTAGTCTCACCCTCTCACACTCATGTCTCACTCTCTCTCCCTCCAATCATTCTCTTTTTAACCCTTTTCTCTTTTTCTCACAATAATACATATAAAACAACACAAATGCAACAACATGCAACATTACATGATACACTAACCATGGAAAAATGTAGAAACACGGATTTGGCTTAATCGCGATTAGTAGTGCACTAATCAAGTTTTATTTAAACTTGCGTATAATTAATTATAAAAATGCCAAATCCAATAAATATATTTTTAAATGAATAAATCATTTTAATCTCCAATTATTTCACAATTATTGGTATATTTATACCATTTTACGAAAACCCCAAATTCGCAAATCGGGTAATTTTCGTGAAATATATTATTTTAATATTAAATTCCAAAAATAATATTTTATATTTTCTGAAATGTTACAACCAAGCATAAGTATCCACGTCTTCGAACACTTCGAAGAATCTTGATACATCCAACATTTGGTTCTCTACTTTATTCCTATATCTTATGAACTTCCCAAAATCTTTGGACATTGCATTTCAACAAGAATGCGTGTCTAAAACCAAAGAATTTATAGTAAAATGGAACGAAGTATGAGTACCAATCTCTTGTCCGTGTGGACACCAGACAACATACATCATTATGTATAAGACCTATGAGTTCACTAACTCATACTCTATGTGTTGTAATTTGAAAACAGTATTTTAGTTAAGAATGTATATCCCATTATTCAATACACATCACCCAATCATCAAATGATAAAGGAAAATGTTCATAATATAATTAATTTTTTTTGAAAATTTATATCCCACTTTATCAAATAAAGAGACAGATATATCAGTTTTTAAAAGTTGGTGCATAATAACAAATATTCAAAACTAAAAGTTTGCTGTAAGGCAAAACCAGGTGATTTCCCCAATAGCAACAATTGCTCCGATATTTGACATTGAGAATCAAATCACCTTTCCAATAATCTAATCCTTCTCAGCATCCGTAACAACTTACAGATGTAGGATATTAATCCAATATCTATATATCCAGGAATCATAATTAATTGAAAAACAGCTTTCGATTACAATCATATAGAACACATGAAACATCAAAATGTTTCAAGGGGTGGCCGGGTATTCTAAGTAATGCCTCTTTTATTGCCCAGGGTTATAACAGTAGTGGCATTTTTCTGTCTTCTCATTTCATTCCCTATTGTTGTCTCTCTATCTCACCCTGTGTATACCGGATTTATTCTAGTTGGTTTTCTTCTTTCCCTTCTTTTCAGCTCCGGCATCGAGATTGGAAGAAGACTATCCAATAAGTGTAACTGGTATATTCTTCTTATTTAAGAAGCTCTCAAACTTGAGATAAGGTGGAGAAGAGAGACAAATGAATTGTATCATAATTCACTTTCTCTAGAACTTGCGGCCATCCTCGACTGAAAAAATTTCTTTGAGTTCATATCTAACTATAAGATGGCTTTTCAAGAAATATGGATCTCTATATAAGATACAGAGTGTTCTGGAGGAAGCAAAAGGAGAAGTGGGAGGGGTAAAGACATATGTGACTAGGTCGTGAAATAGAGAAATCATGACATTCTAAAACCATTGATTATAAAAGAGTTTGGTTAACTTGGTTTACGGGTTTTTAGTTTAAGTTCAGTCTTAGGTCACTGCCGGAGAGAGAGAAAAGAAACACTCATCGTGTACTCTATCAAGATTAGATTGGTATATTTATCTAATCAGGATGGCTCCCACTGTTCCGTCGAATCCTCCTTCAAACCCTAAAAAGAGAATTAGCCGGGATCAACTATAGAAAATCTCCCGAGAGTAACTATTACTCATAGTGGGAATCAGGATCCAAACTATCATTGAGTGGTAACCTTGACGGGGTTAACAAATTACCCCACACTATAGAAGGTATGCAATCTCATTGCAAGTTTCAATATTTGAAACTCCCGATATAGGTTTTTACCCCTAATGGCTTATGACCTTAATGAGGTCAACAAATCATAAGTCGGTAGTCAATTTCAACCCGTCATTTTGTGATTAATTTAAATCCACTTGCACGACCCTTAACTATGGTTAATAAAGTCATACGACTGTCCTAACCAATCGCATCATATGCAAGTAGGAAGACATCACTTAGTTATCGTACACTACGCCTCAATGAGGTCGACAAACGTAGTACGAATACTAAGTACTCTACTTTATGAAATAACAGAGGACTACGACTGGTTTTGAAGAAAGCCTTTAACGTAATGAACTTGATATCATCATAGGAACCTGGTGGTTTTGCATATTTATAGTTACGTTGACTATTGCTTAAGTGCAGATTCCCCATGAAGGGATTAAGGCTCTTATCTCATTGAATAAGGTGCAGGATATTCCTAACTGAATATCTTGATACAAAGCAAAAGACTACGACTATACAATTTGCAAATTTATAGTAACACAAATTTTTACCAAAGAGGTCACTCCCTGTGAAGGGATCTTAGCTCTTTCCTCATTGAATGAGGTGCATGATATTCCTAACTGAATACCTCTATGCAAAGCAAAAGATTTGACTATAGCACCACAATATCTGATATTTGTTTTCTACAACGTGTTTTAGGTTTATTATCTTTTATTAATCCGAATCAACGCAATCCCATCAAATAGATAATCACATTACCTAGCATCTTCTCATACATTTACAGAAAAGCATGAAAAGAAAATAGAATGCATATATACGCCATCTGCATTCACCACGGGGCCCCGGGTCTTCACCGTAAGGTTACTTAACTTACGGCAGGTCAGGGGCAGGGCTAGCGTGGATGCAAAACGTATATAGCATTTATTTATATTTCATATATATCACTATATATATCATCGCAGACAGATAATTAACATTACGGGCAAGCGATAAATATCATCAAATGCAGGTAATCACATCACAAACTAGTAATGAACATCACATCATAGGAATGGTCGGATCACCTAGTAATTCCGCATTTTTTTCGAGCCATCAAACGAAATGTGACATTCTCCGGTCGCATGAATAGTCTGTGCATAGCCAAAAGCAGACCCCTACGAATGTGGCAAGCTACCAGGCAACCCAAGAAATGAGGCAACCCAACATCATCATCATCATGCGGGGGTCACCCAACACTTTCTCAAATCCGGTGACTTAAGCACGCATCCGTGGGTCTATCCTATACCCCCTACAAGCGCGGCAAGCAACCCGGTAATCCTAGACTCGAGTGACCCGATCTCAACTCCTTGAGATGGCCACCTGCTACAATCTAGAATCCGGTTGCCAGTGCGCTTCTCCATGGGGTAATCTTAAACCTGTATTATTTACAACGGCAGCCACGATCGCAACCTGGTCGTGCCCCGAAAAATTATAATACATCAACCGGTGACTACGATTACATGTGAACCGCTAAGTCCCGAAACAAAGAATATACATATAGCGGAAACAGTGGCCACAAGTTGGAGCTCGTCCCAAACAAATGAATATACAAGATGGCAGCAAGCATGAATGGAAATAATACTTATTGCAATGTCACACTTCTACACAGGGGCTATTCATTTCGCCACATTCCAACACATTCCAACACATTCCAACACATTCCAACAATGCTATATATCAATTTATATCAATCGCATAGAACATCTCAGACGCACAAATGCAACCCCGTCGAATTGGTCACTTATCAATTCGTCGACGTTGCCCATCACATATCAACAAGTATGTGACATCGTATTAATGTGATTTAACACTTTAATTACGTCAATACGAAACCCATGGCTAAACATTTCAAAAAACAACGGATTCGCAAAATGAAATTTCCAAAAAACTGAAATTTAATTTTGCAACAATCTCGAGAAATCAATTCATTTCGACAAAAAAATGAAGTCCGATTGACTTGAAACTTCTTCCGAGCATCGACAAGAGACCCGGGGGATACTAAATTGAGTTGGGGGGTTTAGGGGGTGTACGGACCAGAGACCACCTAAAAGGTCGCTGCGATCTGTTGCTGGCCGAGAGCACCTATTGAGGTGCTCTTAGCCCCCTACCCCTCCCCGGGAGCACTTCGTCGTGGTGACCATCCCTTACCCCTACACGATCAATTCCTATCTATCTCGACCTTCGAACAACCCCGGGAATGAAAAAACTTCCGAAATGAATCGATTTTTCACCAAGTGCAAAAACAGGTTTCGCATCGGTTTGGAAATTGGTTTCGGAAATGTAATTGGTTACAAACAAGTTGTAGTCTTTTGGTATGACTCTGATACCACCGTAGGGATGCTAGGCTCCTTTAGTAGGGTTAAAAATACGGCGGAAGCGGTAATTTTAAAAATCTAGAGAGCAATAGTAAACCCAACCCAAGAATCAAACAAAAATGCTAAACTTGTAACTAAACTAATAAGCTAAAAATAAGAGTTAGCGGAGTACAACTTTTGTAGCGCGTTAGCCACCTCTCCTTAGATTCTGACTAGTCTCCATGAAACCCAGAACAAGTTTGCTCAATGATCTCCTCGCCAAAGATGATCCATCTTGAGATAACTCCAACACAAGATTTAGCTTCAAATTGATCTCATCAAAATGAAACAACCCACTAATTAAACTTGCTAAGAATGATTAGTATGAGATGTAGAATAATTTGCTCACTAATTTCTTTTTTTTCTTTTATTCATTTGAGAAAAACTCAAGAGAAGAATAGCCATGGTGGAGATGAGAGTGAGAAGATGATCATATTCTAAGATGAGAACAAAATGCAAGAATGGGTCATCAAAGAAAAACACCTCATGAAATCTATAACCATCCAATATTCATGACTCGTTCTCTTTTCATTTCTATCATATAAGTCTCATACTCCCATCTTTCATGTATCATCATACATGTCATATTATTTATATCAAATATAAATATTATTAAAGAGAAGAAAATAATAAAGTGAGCATGATATTAGTTAATATTTAAATATATAAATATATATTTAATTATTAAATATATATTTAATTATTAAATCAACACTTGATTTAATAATTCAGTTATATCATATATACCGGCTAATATCAATTAACACCCGATTAAAATACGTGTATCAAATACACTCGTTTAATCGAACTCCTGCACATATCCCTATCCGTTCCCTATGTCGTTTCGTATGTGCTAGGAAACCTCTGTATGGGACTCTAAAGACTCGACAATACGCTGGCAGTAGGTTAGGATCATATCCATATCTTACAAGCACGCCAGCGGTACTAGCTGCACGTAACGGCTACCCAGGTACTGATCGAAAGAAGCTCAACGAGCAAGCTCATCTGAACCCTGCAAAATCTACCAGTGAAATTTCCATATAGTACGGTCTCTTCATCTTAGAGTATCGCATATCGGGTCAAGGGTTTGTAATTTGTTAGACCCCAATAACTCGATAAGTCATGCGACAGAGGACTCATAATCAACCGGAGATACAACTGATAACACTTATCAGTTTATCATTACTGCGATGGCTATCGAGTTGTGGTTGTCGTCATGTCCTGCACAGCGTGACATTAACTCACTATACCGGGAGGAACGAATCCTCTCGACCGCTCATTGCCTCTATGTGTTTCGGGATTATACCTAACAAAAAAATGTTTGCATGAATCCTTTGAGCCGTGGTAGGGTAGAATTCTAATTATAGTGGGAACACACATGAGACACTATGGCGATCTCAGGTTTTAAGGACTACTCTGTACCCATGTCACAAGAGAACTGCTACCTGATATTGGTATATCACCAACTAGGAGCTCTCGGCGAGTCCGTCCATTCTAACTCACCTAATGAGCACCTGTATACTATCCTTGATGTCAAACACCAATAGCTGCAGGATCAGCTATCGCCCTCCAATCGGGTCAGGAAACATACACACTAGTCTAAACTAGAGCACCGATCCCCATTCTCGATACTCGTACGACTAGAGACATTTAAGGATATGCTTATTGACTACCTATGCCCCACTAGTATGATCTCCATCATTGTCCTGGTAGTCAAGTAAAATCCTAGGGCTTTATCTCATGTATAAATGATACGTAATAATGAATAAAATGCATCACATGAAAGATAAATACAAACCAGATATCATACTATAATCTCGAGTAAGATTGTTCTCTCGTATAGGTCCTCTTCCAATTACAATAATTGCCTTGAGAGCACCTATATCCAATAGGTATTAGTCCTTGGATGATTTTCACTTCACAATTAGCTAACCTATTTGGTGTCTAGAAAGTGTTAACAATTTTATGTCTCTGCGGAAATGGGGTTATTTAATTGGGTATGTGCGAAAGCATGGAGGACCACTCTCGGAGTACCAATACTAGCCTGGCTGAACGGTTAGCGAACTTGTAAGGTGTATATGGTCCCGACTAGTTTTCCTTTTAGGATTTGAAGGAGAATTCGAGCATACAGTAGGAGCCATCCTGATTAAATAAAGTGATTAACCAATCTAATCTTGATAGAGTGTATGCTGAGTGTTTCTTTTCTCTCTCTGGTTACAGCGACCCATGACTTACCTTAAACTAAAACTCATTAACCAAATTAACCGAATCTTCTTACACACTTTGGCTTTGGATTGCTATGATTCACGACAAAGTCGCATATATCCCTGCTACTCCTACTTTCCTTTTTCTTTTCTTCAGAACACCCCGTATCACTACGATGATCTATATTATTTGGAAAGACCATTGTATAGTTATATACGAACTCGAAGAAGTTACTTTAGTCGAGAATGGCCACTGGTTCTAGAGAAATTGAATAGGATTATTCGGTTATCTCTTACCTTTACCTTCTTTCAGGTTGTGAGCGCTCCTTATATTAGGAGAGTACACCTATTATGCTTATTGGATAGTCTTCTTCCAATCCTTAAGCTGGTGCCGAAAGATAGGGAAGGAAGAAAATCGATTAGCCTAATTCTAGTGTGCAGAAGGTAAGATATAGAGACATATAAAGGGATTGATGTGAGGGCAAACAAAATTACAACTAGTGTCTTGAATCTCGATATTGGAGAAGGAATTATTAGGGATACCCGGCCACCCCCTTGAAATATTTATGTTTCTGAACTTCTGTGATATTACAATTGATAACTGTTGTCCCAACTAATTCTGACTCCAAGGTATGTATGTACCGGATTTGGATTTCATATCTGTACGACATTACAGATGTTGAGAAGGAGTAGAATATTAGAAAATGGGCGATTTGATCCTTAATATTGAAATTCATAGCATTTGGTGATATTGGATTAAATCTCTTAACTTTGCCTAACGGAAAATTTTTGGTTTTGAATAACCGTTGTTATGCATCAATTTTTAAAATTGAATATCCGTGTCTTTATTTTATAAAATGAGATATAAATTTTGAAAATTGTGTTCCAAACATTTACCTTTATCAGTTGAGGATAAGATAAGATGCATTGAATTACGGTGTAAGACATTCTTGACCAAAATACAGTTATCAACTTACAACACACGGAATTTGAGTTTGTATACTCTTGGGACTTATATATGGTAATGTATGTTGTCTGGTGTCTTTAAGGAAAAGGGGTTGGTACAGCTTACTTCATTCAGATTCAACCTATGAGTTCTATGGTTTAAGACACACATTCGTTGAAATGTAAGGTCCAAAGATTTTGAGAAGTTTATAGGTATAAGAATAAAGTAGAGAACCATGCGTTGGAAGTATTAGGATTCTTCAAAGCGATCAAAGATGTAGATACTTATGCTAAGTATTCTGTCGTAGCAATATTGAGAACTTGATTCTCTCTCAGGCCACTTATCTGTAGGTGCGGTTCTTGATGAGTAATGTTGTATTGGACTTTTTCCATTTAGGTGATATGCACCGAAAATAGCTGTATAATATTTGAATCCGGTTCCATCTAAATTAGTGTCTTTGATTCTATATGGACATAGAATAGTTGTATATCTTAAGATTGTTAAGATATGGAGTTATCTGGTTTCTGTTTAAAACCAGAACCCAGATAAACTCAAGGCATGCTTTGGTAATGAAAGTTTGTGCATTATCCCAAGCATTTGCTAGGGTTTTGCTTCTACCATTTTCAAGATCAATGGTTATATTGTTCTTGACTCGCCACCTTTTTATAAAAGGAATTTTTTTGCAAAAGAAACTAGTGGGAGTATGGTAGAACTGGAAGTGATTTCAAAATCACAAACGGCTTCTAAAAATTTAGTAGAATCTGAAAATTCAATTAGACTTGACAAAGCTTAGTCACTCCACAGATTTAGTAGGCGATCTCAGCCACCAGAGAGATATTTCGGTTTTCCCGTAAACGGTGATAGGAAGGTTGGCATCATGGTGATGATGGCCCTACTAGTTATCAGTAGGCTAGGGGAAGTGGTAACTTCTAGATGATGGCTGGATGCTTTATATCCAAGTTGGACTCTACACACTTCAGCAAATTATGGATTTTGGACTTTGCTAGGTGCTCCTGAAGAGGTAAAACCCATTAGGAGCAAGTAGATCTTTCGAGATCTGTGCAAGTGGATAGGTATTAACCTAATAGGGCTAGACTTGTTTTAATGATTCTCATCAAATACCCGTTGTGGATTGTGATGAGACTTTTCAGTATTTACGCTAAAGTCCATACGGATATGACTTGCCACTATTGCTATTCAAGACTATGATATTTGGCAAGAGTATGACTATAACGTCTTTCTAAATGGGAATTTAGAAGTGCACATGTATATGACTCTGCCAGGGGGTTATCGTAGTCAGTGGGAGTAGCAGAAGATGTGCAAGTTTCTTATATCTATTCATAAACTAAAACATGCATAGCGGAGACGGATCATCTGCTTTGATGTGACAGTCAAGATGATTGACTTCATCAAAACAACAGATGAAACATGTATGTAGGGAGTTATGTCCTAGTTTTTGGATGACATACTCCAAATAGGAAGTGATGTTCTTATACTACAATCGGTCAAATTTTGGTTGTCACAGATATTTCTCCACATAGGATATAGATAAGATATCAGGAATTCTGGTGACAATATCTATAGTTTATGATCTAGATTTGAGAAGTGTCCTAATTCGGGTACTTAGACACTATTATAAAAGTGTTTTAGAATGGACGACTCCTGGCATGGTAGTGTACCCACAGGTGATGAAGTCACCCTCTCTAAAGAGATGTCTTTCAGACTGATGAGGAGAGAGACCGACATGAATGGCATATCATTTGCTGAGGCAATTGAGTCATTCATATGATGTCATGTACCAAACCAGAAGTTCCTTTTGCACTTGTGAGATATCAGGGATTCTGGTGACTAGATTTATATTGATAGATCTAGATTTGCGAAGTGTCCCAATTCGGGTATTTGGACACCATTCTAAAGTAGTTGAGAATGGATGACTTCTGGCGTGGTAGTCTACCCGCAAGTAATGGAGTGGCCCTCTCTAAGAGATTTCTTTCATACTGATAAGGAGAGGAACTCGTATGAATGGTATATCATTTGCTTAGGTAATTTAGTCAATCATGCAATGTCTTGTAACCAGATGGTTATACTGCACTTGCCATAGTAAGAAGATATTAATCTAATCCTGGAGAAACAAAGGGAAGCAGTTAAGAACATAAGAGAGTATTCTTGGTATATGGTAACGGCAACCTCCTCCAGAAAGCGGTTATAGGTTCTGGCTTCCAAGGTGACCGGCATGACATAGATGCTGTCAGAGTTTTGAGTTTACCCTCTTCTGAGGAGCAGTAATTGGATAGGGTTCCAATAGGGATACTGAGGTAGACATGGTGCAAGATACTGGTTATGACTCAACAGAGGATACATCCCAAGAAGTTTGTTGGATAAACATGTTCATTTATGAACTTGGTCTCATCAAGTATCCAGACAAATTCTTGAAGCGGAGTATCGCTCAGTTTGGGAGATTGTTAATCTCCGCGAAGTTGAGACATAGAGAGAGAAACTTAGAACATTGCAGTGAATCCACTCACTGAAGCTATTTCTCGAACACGGATGTTTCATAAACACGGTTTGCGAAGCTGATTAGTAAAGAAATTAGGTATTCGGTAGCAAAGGAGATGTGGGTATGCGATACCGCAATAATTATTCTTAAGTGCAAGTGAGAGATTATTGGATATAGTGCCCTCAAGGCAATTATTTTAATTGCAGGTAGGTGATTATGATAATTGAGGGAAGACCTATACAGGTAGAACAGTCTTGCTCGAGATGATTGTATGATATCTGGTTTGTCTTTATTATTGATGTGTATACATTTTACTTCTTATTACGTGTCGCTAATAAATAATGATGAAGCCCGTAGGATTCATGCTTGACTACCAGTATTATGATGGCGATCATATACATAAGAGCTGAGTAGTCCATAAGCTTATCCTTAAATGTCCCTAGTCGAGAGAGTATCGAGACTGGGCATCGATATTCCGGAGTAGATTAGTGTATATGTTTCTAGACCTCGATGAGGGGCGGTGTTCAGTCTCACAAGCCATTGGTGTTGTGTCACCTAAGATAGTATACATGTGTTTACTGGAGGTGAGTACACAGGACGGACTTGCTGAGAACTTCTAAATGGTATTATATTTATCGTTAGATAGCGGTTCTCTAGTGGCATGAGTATAGGTTAGTCTTTTGACCTAAGATCTGTTAGAAATATGTATGCCCTAAAGGCTATTATTGTATATTATAGTGGATGCTTGGACATATATATATAGGACTTTCTTGCTCGACATGATAGTGTGCTATCTGGTTGCATTTTATCTTAACATGTACACTTGTTTTAGTTTACTGTCTCTTTGATACATGTTGATAAAGCCCTTAGGATGTTGGCTTGACTATCAGGACATGATGTAGATCGTACTAGTGGGGCTTGTCTAGTCCATAAGCACATCCTTTAACAGTTCCTAGTCGAGGGAGTATCGAGACAGGGCATCGATATTCTAGAATAGACTAATGTGTACGCTTCTTGACCCTGTATGGGGCGATGGTTGATCCTATAACCATTGGTGTTTGACATCAAAAATTGCACACATGTGCTCATTGGAGAATGGGTACACCGAACAGGACTCATCGAGAACTCCTAAATGGTACCATAGCTATTGTCAGATAGCAGTTCTCTGGTGGCACTTATACAGGTTAGTTTGTAGACCCGAGATCGTTATAGTGTCTTGTGTGGTTCCCACTATGCTTTGATTTCTTCCCTACCACGGCTCAAAGGAGTCGTGCAAACAGGTGAATTTTGGGTACAACCCTGAGTCACATGGAGGCAGTGAACGATAGGAGGGGTTTCGTCTCTTTCGGTGTTGGGAGTTGATGTTGCGCTATACTCGATTGGCTATAACAGAATGTTCCTGGCCAGAGATGATGAGATTTACTGGTAAGTGTTATCAGTAGTTTCTCGAAAGGCTATAGGCCACACATCGGCATGACTTATCGAGTTAGTGGGGTTTGACGATTTCACCTCCCAGACTCGATATGCGATATATTAGGCGAAGAGACCGGACTATACAGTATGTGTTTCTTATAGGCTCTACGCGAGTTTGGACAAGTTTTCTTGTTGATCTTCTATTCGTTCAATACCTGGGCAGCCGTTACGTCCAGCTAGTACCGCTGATGACTTGTATGTATCTGATGTGATCATTACATACTACTAGCATATTGACGAGTCTTTAGAGTCCCACATAGAGATTTCCTAGCTTAAGCGAAACGAAATAGGGCACGTATGGAGATATGTGCGGGAGCTTGATTAATACGAGTATATGATACTGTATTCTAATCTAGCATTCTAGATATCAATCGGTTATATATGATATAACCAGATTATTGAATCAAGCGTTGATTCAATGATTTGATTTATATATATGTTTATATATTTGATATTAATCGGATTATATATGATATAACCGGATTATTGAATCAAGTGTTGATTTAATAATTTGATATATATATATGTATGTATGTATATTAACTAATATTGAATATTAGCCGGTTATATGTGATATAACCAGATTATTGAATCAAGTGTTGATTGAATAATTTGATACACACACACACATATATATTTGATATTAGCCGGTTATATATGATATAACCGGATTATTGAATCAAATGTTGATTTAATAATTTGATATATATTTATATATTTGATATATATATATATATATATATATATATAAACTAATATTAAGCCCACTTAAGATTTTCTTCTCTTCATATATATTTATATATGTGATATATATATATATATATATATATATATATATATATATATATATATTGTATAATGGTTGATGATACAAGGAACATGGATGTATGAGAATGACACAAGAGATGAATATAAGAAGATAATTGTATGGATTGATGAATTAAAGAAAAAGAGAATGGGTCATTTTCTTGAGTTGCTTGTATAAGCCTTGAGAAGCCATGACTCACCTCTTATTCTTTGTTTTATTCATAGATATTTTACAATATCTATCTCATCTTATCTCTTGAGTTATGGTTCATTATTCATTCAAGTTCACTTTCTTCTTCATCTCTTCACTAATTTTCTTGAGTTGAAAAAAAGAGAAGAGAAAGAAATATTTCAAGTGAGAAAAATTCCTATTTCATCAGCCTACACTTCTCTAGCACATCAGTATAGGTTAACTTCATTAATACCTTGATTAGTGTAAGTGCACGGCGGCGCCCCGGACGTCAATCCGACGGCCAAATGCGGAAGCGGTGATAAACTTTAATTTTGCGAACCTAGCAAACCGGCACCACCGCGCACTAAACCCCGGATCGGGCCATTAAACTTGTCCTAGCTAACTAACAAGATAGGGAAGAGATATACCGAGTGATCCGAGTCCTCCGGTCTTCTCGTCATCGTCCCGATCTCCCGCGGAAAATCCGGTCGTCGCCTCCTTGCCGGAAGGGCACCACATCGTCTGCATCTTTTACGGGCTCCCACCTCAATGCCGAGGCAACTCGGGCACGAAGCTGGCAAGTCGACGTGCCCAAGACTTGCTGTAGGTTGTAGTGTAGAATCACTTTGTCTCATGGGGTTTGTGAAGTTGCCTTGATAGAGGAATCAACAAGATATGAACTTGGGAATTTTTGGTGGCAAGCTAAAATGAGATGGATGCTTAATTTTTGCCACACCAAAAATGAAATCAACCCCTCTCATTTCCATGAAGTGGCCGGCCATATACATGTGAGAATGGTGGAGGAAAAAAACAAACATAAGAGGGAGGTGAGTGTAGGAGATGAGAAGAGGTGACCACACCAAAACATCATCATAACAAAAGCACATCAAACCCATACCCTTCCTTATCTCAATTAATGCAAGTAATGGTGCATTAAAAGAAAAGAAGGAAAAGGAATCTAAAGATGCTATCATAATCTCTCATCTCACAAATAAACCCTCCACAAAATGTTATTTGCAAAATTGCAAATAACCCCCTCCATCGGAAAAGTCCGGCCGGGAAAGAACAAAGGAAAACCGGCCGGAACGGAATGCAAACTGGCAACTCCAGAAAACTGGTCCCGTAATAAATTACAGGAAAACCCCGATACTGTGCATACACACCCGCATCTGTATTCCGTCCGGATACAAATGCAACGAGACAAATCTACACTGTACTATACTAGGATCCGGCTTAAACCAAAACCGGCTAGTAATATCCGTCCGATCCTGATCCGTGCAATACCGCACGTATCTGATCGAACCCTGCCATATATCCATACGGCCTTTAGTACAAAACCGTCCGATCCTGATCCGTGCAATACCGCACGTATCTGATCGGATCCTGCCATATCTCCATATGGCCTCTACAGCGTTTCGCCCGAAAGCTGAGTAACTGAATGTGTGGTGGACTCTAAAGACTCGTCAATACTATGGCTGTGGATTTAACCACTAGCACGTCAGAGGTATAAGCCAATACGTAACGGGCCACCAGCTATTGACCAAAAGGGACGTCGATGAGCGAGCCCATCCTGACACCCTACTGAGCCTGTCAGTGACATTATCCGTACAGTCCGGTCCGTTCGTCTATGAGCATCGCATGTCGGGCCTAGGGGGTTGGTAAAAGTCAGACCCCCAAAAGCGGTACAAGTCGTGTCGGAGTGTAGCCCAGAACACCCTGAGATACTACCGGAATACCTACCAGTAAATCTCCTGCCTTGGCCAAGGACTTCGTGTAATGGCTCTCCTAGACACAGCGCGACCTCACCCCCAATACCGGGAGAGACGAACCCCTGAAGATCCGCTCACTGCCTCCATGTGGCTCGGGATTGTACCCAACTAAAACCTGTTTGCACGACTCCTTTGAGCCGTGGTAGGGTAGTAATCAAAGCACAGTGGGAACTCACACGAGACAAATGACGATCCCCAGGTCGATGAACTAACCTGTACACATGTCACCTGGGAACTGCTATCTGACGTCAGGTATAAGACCAACTAGCATGTTCCCGGCGAGTCCTGTCCGGTGTACTCATAACCCAATGAGCACCTGTATACATCTTAGGTGAACCAACTGACACCAGTGGCCTGTGAGACCAGCCACCGCCCCTCGTCAGGGTCTCGACTGTATACACTAGTCTACTCTGGAGAATCGATGCCCTGTCTCGAAACTCCCACGACTAGGGACCATTTAAGGATGTGCTTATAGACTACCAGCTCCCACGTATATGATCGCCCTCATACTGGTGGCAGTCAAGCAAGAAACCTAGGGGCTCTATCAACGTGTAATAGCGACCTGTAAGGTCACCTGAAGCAGTACACGATGATAAAGGTAAACCAGATAGCAAACTATCATCTTGAGTAAGACTGTCGTACCGGGATAGGTCCTCCCTCAATCATTGCAATCACGTGCCTGTGATCCAATAATTGACTCTGAGGGCACTATCTCCAACAATTAGTAAAGTGTAAGCTTGAGTGAGAGAGACTTTAAGGTGGATCATCTTCGGCGACGAAGACAACAAGCAAGATCGATCTTTTCTTCAAGTGGAGTCAAAGAAGAGTTCTAGAAACTACTACTTGGAGTTTTAGAAGTGAAAGACTGGACTTCAAAAATTGCAGACTCTCTTCACTTAGTTTAGAACATTGCTTGCTTACTTTAAAACCCTAATTCTTTAGTTCGATTCTTGTTTAGTACACTTAGACCTCTAAATTTTTTAAAATTGCATATTTGATACTCATAGAAACATAGTAGAGTTGCTAAGACATAGTTTCATGGTATCAAAGCCAAACTAGAGACTTAGGCGAAGTCTAGACGATGTTAAAGTGTTCGATCGATGTTTTAAACTCCTAAATTTGGTAATTTCTGTCCATTTTTTTAAACTTCATGTTTTCACAATTAAAAATGCTCAGAAAATCATGCAGGGTATTATAAGACGGCTCAAGAAATACGAGACTCTATTTCCACTAAGTGGCTGCGAAACCGCCGCTGTTCATATCAGAATTTTGCATTATTATATCGCCCATTCTTAATCACATTTCATATAAATAGGTGCTTTTGATCCATGTCTGCTAAATAGTTGCAGGTTACAGGTTCTCAGATCGTTACAGTGAAATTCATGAAAAATCGCTACAAATGTGAGACTACGACCAACAATAGATGAATCCGTATGGTGCCGCCTACCAGTTCAAGGAACAAATAAAAGTCATTAGATAGTTCCATGCACAAAGCACAAGGGCAGCACAAGATTCAAGACTTCAACGCGAAGCTCACGGCAAAAGTCCACATCATTCTGCACTGTTGGAAATCTGGAAGGAAATAAAAGAGATTCTGAGAAATCAAGTAAAGCAAACAGAAGATAAAAGCAACACAGAGAAATCCTGAAGAGATGAGCCAAAGATCCCACTTAATGGTCGCGGAACCGCGGCCAAACAGGCCTTTCTGCCGCGGTTCCGCGGCCGTATGGTGCACGTGTCGGTGCATGTGTCGGTGCTTTGACCCAGCTTTCTTAGGGTAGTTTTGTAAATTCATGTATGGATCAGAATGTAACCTAGGGTTTTTTTTCCTTTCTATAAGTAGGAAAGTTGAAAGCCAAATGAAGACATGCCTCTATTTAGTTTTTAGTCTTCTTTTTAATTTCTAGATTTCAATTCAATTGTAATGCTTTGTTGAAAGGACATCAATAAAGTAAGTTTTCATTTTATCTCGCATTGTTTTCATCTGAATTTTAATTCCTGCAATTTCTTATCTGTTCTTTTATTATTTGCAAATTAGTTCATTAATTAAAATATAAAAAATGAATTTTATTGTCACCTTCCTAATGAGCGAGTAATTCCTCACTTGTTAGGGATAGGAAAGGAAAGGTTTGAGAGAAGGAAATCTCTCTCACTCGTTTCTTTGCCCAAATAATTTTAATTAAAAGGACTCTTTTTAAATCAACTATAATCCGCTCACTACGGCACCCTATCATACATGATAGAGGTGATTCCCTAGTTAGACCGGTTGTGGTTGAATTAACTGGAGGTTAGGGCTAAGAGCCAAGAACGGACGGACAAGGACCAAAAGGAAGAAACCAAGTTTCTTCCTAGTCGTGCTAATCCCTGTTGTTGACTATTATCCTAACACCTATATTCTTAACTAGAGCATTGAAAGAAGTTAGAAGAATCCCTATTTCGAACCAACCTAATCCTAACCCTAGCATGTCTTTAAATCAATTTATTCTCATTCTTAGATTTTAAAACAAAACCTACCAAAATTAGGACTTAACTCGTTAGAACTTAAAGAAAAGGACACCATTTCCTTATGGATCGACTCGTACTCAATCGGCTAGCTACCAAGCGACACCGTCTTGATTGCGGTATCCTTAAATTTAAACGCATACAAAATCTCTTATCAATCAAATGGCGCCGTTGCCGGGGAAACGGTAGTTTATTTCTTTTTGTAATTTCGGGTTAATTGAATATATATATATATATATATATATATATATATATATATATATTGAAAAAATCAAAATACATAAAAAAATTATCTTGTTATTTTTGATTGGTTTTTGTGCGAATTGTGCAGGAAAAGAAGACGGACTGATTCAGATCTGGAGTAAGCCCAGTGAACAAATCAAGAAACAGAGGATCTGAAGAGACATGGGAGAACTAAATCAGCACAGAGAAATTTTTTGAAGATCTGAAACAACTGAACCGCCGTGGAACCGCAGCAGATTCAAGCATTTGACTGCGGAACCGCGGTCAACCTGTGACGTCAGCACCCCATTTTTTCTGTGAGTATTTTTTTCTTCTCTCCTACCCTCTGAACTCCATTGAAATAATTTTCCTGTAGGTATTCTTTGCACAGCAACTTCTTCTCCCTCTCCAATAAATTGTTTTTTTGCAGGATTCTTTGCGCTGTAAATAAAAAGAAAATTTTTTGGCAAGTGTTTTAGATTTTGTATGTTATTGCTTTGCATATTTAAAACGGAATTTAAGGGGCTATAACACCAATTAAGATTGGGTGGGGATTTCATTACCCTTCTTAAGACCCCAGAATCACTAAAAGCATATGCATCACCCTTGAGCTAATTAAAAAATATCTAGACTCAGCCAATTAAGGACTGTCGTGCTCATTAGGACAGAGGAAGGTTGTGGGCATTCAGTCGTTTATCTAAACTTGACTTTGTGGTGCCTAGGCTAGACAAGTGAGAAAGGTAACTTTAAAAGGCCCGTTTCATAGTGATTCATGAGCGGAACCCTCCTTTCTTCATTTGTGCTTACCTGGCCATAATTGGCAGTGAAGAGGCGATTTGAGGGATATCTCACAACTTGTCACTTTAGACCAGTTAGGAGCAGTCTAGTTGACTTAGGAGACCTCAGCTCTAGGTTTGATTGTGCATGTTTAAAACTGTGGTTGTTTGAAATTGAGTCTTAGTTCCGTACAAATTTTTGCCAAACTTTTTTTATAAAAAAAAATATAAAAAAAAGCAAAACAAAATTTTATAAAAACTTGCCATTTGTCGCTAGAATCCCATTTCACCCACCTTTCATTCACATTTCCCCATTGACGTTTTCTTACCCTCACATTCTATATTTTGACTACACTAAACTCGTTTAGTGAATGTCCGGTTGGACTCGAGACACTAGCGCCCGCTTAGTTCGTGTTTCGTTAGTCGCTACCGACTACGCGATCGACTCCGAAGTCGAAACTCCCTCCACTTCTTTTTCATCCTTACCTTTGCCGGCCAACTCCGACGTTGACTGGAATTCTGTCCATTCACCTTCATCTTCACATTCATCATCTTCTAAAGAGATGTCAGGATTCAATCCTAACAACCCTTTACTTACCTCGGGACTGATCAACCTCAACTGGATGCGAATAACCCGCAGCAACCTCCTGTTGAAGCGCCACAGCGAATCACGCTCCAGGATCGTTTCTATCCTACCCGCTCCGCACTTCCTACTTGTCTTTCACTCCCGCCGGCAAATGGGGATAATTTCGAAATTAAGCCCCACTTCATCAATATGTTGCCCAAATTTCACGGGCTGGAATCCGAAGATGCCTATATCTTCATTAATAAATTCTAGAATGTTTGTGCAATGATGAAGACCACCCAACTGTCCGATGATGCTATAAAGCTACGAGTCATTCCTTTCACATTGTGTGACCTATCCGAAAAGTGGCTATATAGTACAGCATCGCATTCCATAAACAGTTGGGAAGAGTTTATTAAAGCGTTTCTTAAAAAGTTTTACCCACATCACAAGACCGCGAGAATTCGTAATGAAATTAACCAATTTTCCAAGCTTCCTTCCGAATCTTTTTGGAAGTGTTTCGAACGATTCAAAGACCTTCTTGTTCAGTGCCCTCATCATGGTATTGAGAGATGACAACTATGCCAAACCTTATACGAAGGAATAAACCCAGCAACTAAGCAATTGCTGGAAACCATTTGTCAAGGTCACTTCCTTACCAAATCTGACGAGCAAGCTTGGCAATTTCTCGACGATCATGCTGAACAAACGCTTCAGTGGGAAAGCACTAGACCGACCACTTCGTCCACTTCATCTACTTCCTCCGGTCCGTCTAGGACAGGCGTTCATCAACTCAATATGTCAATTGCAATGAAAGCCGAAATGGCAGCAATTACACGAAAACTAGAAGCAATTGAGAGCAAATTCTCATCGCCTTCTCTTGCCCCTGCTTTACCCCCTCGCACCATATGCGCTTGTTGTTCGGATCCATCCCATTTGACTGAAGATGTCCTTACAACCCACCTGCTCAAGGACAGGATCAAGTCAATGCTGCCTTTCAGCAAAGACAAAGAAATGATCCATACTCTTCAACTTACAATCCTGGTTGGAGAAACCACCACAATTTTGCTTGGAATCAAAATCAACAATAATTCCAAAGCAACAACAATTTCCAGAGGCCTCCTCCACAACAACAAGCTCCTCAATAAACTCAATATCAGCAACCTTTCCAACCTAACCTTACCAAAATCAAACGAACAATTTTGCACCAAACAACTCTTTTCCTTAAAACAATTTTGTTCCACCAAATAACGATAAAGTTTCCTCGTTAGAACGAAGTCTGGAGGCATTTTTAAAACAATCAACTCAATCCTTAGCCAACATCCAGTCTTCCATTCAGTCTTTAGTGCAACACACTGCATCACATGGGCAAAGCATTAAAACCGCTGAAGCCCAGATTGCACAACTGAATGCAGCTTTAAGCGAGCGAGAGAAGGGGAAGCTTCCATCTCAACCACTGCTAAATCCTGGTCACCCACAAAATGCACATGTTGCTCTTGAACAACAAAACCATAATTTAAGTGCCGTGACCACATTGAGATCTGGAAGGATGTTGCACAACAATGTTGGCACTGATGATGACACCCCGGCCGCCGCTTCTTCTTCTTCTTCTTCTTCTTCTTCATCTTCAGAGCCTGTTCTCCATTCTTCACAAGGCTCTACTTCTTCTGCTACTCCGAATGGATCAACATCTCACTCCACGAAAACACCTGGGATCCGTTCCAACTCCGCAATCTCCTCCACAAACATTGGACTCAATCAATTTTCAAAATGTTCCATTTCCAAATAGGTTGAGATCCAATAAACAAAATCCAAAAATAGAGAATATTGTGGAGTTATTTAAACAGGTTAGTATTAACATTCCCCTCTTAGATGCAATCCAACAAGTCCCTTCTTACGCAAAAATCTTGAAGGACTTGTGCACCAAGAAGAGGAAATCACAGGTACCTAAGAAAGTTTTCTTGGCTAGTGCAGTAAGTGATGCTCTTACCCAACCTTTACCTCAGAAACGAAAGGACCCTGGCTGTCCTACAATTTCAATAACTATTGGGGATAAGAATATCAACCGCACACTTTTAGATCTTAGTGCTAGTGTTAATCTGCTTCTCTATTCGGTATATCAGCAACTAGGCGTTGGAGAGTTGAAACCCACACATTGTACTCTACAAATGACCGACCGATCTATCACCCATCCTAAGGGTGAGTTAGAGGATGTGTTGATCAAAGTAGGGAACTTCATATTCCCCGTCGATTTTATTATTCTCAATACACAGCCTGTAGCTAACCACCGGAATCAAATTCCGGTGATACTTGGTCGTCCATTCCTTGCGACTTCGAATGCTATGATCAATTGTTGAAATGGTTCGATGAACCTATTTTTTGGAAACATGAAAATTGAACTCATTATGTTGGGGAATCAGCCCTCCAAACCTAATGTTAATATATTTGATGTTTGCTCGATCCAAGAGATCACCCCGGAGGACTGTGAGCTCGAGAAATTTCTGTTCGATCACAGCAATTTTGACGCCACTAGTGCGTTCCTCCTTGAACCTTATACTGCTTTCACGCCCGATAATGACTACGAGTGTTCACTTTCTCAAACGATATCGACCAATCACCACCTGAGTTTGAATCCTTTGAATTTTTAAATGAGTTAGCTGAACCATCCGACTCGGTTGCTTACACTCATTTTGAACCTCTGTTGGAATCCTTTGAGTTTGAGACAATTTCACCGATTTTACCTTCAATTGTTTCACCTCCAACACTCGAACTCAAGCTATCGCCGTATCACCTTAAATACGCTTACTTATGTGAGAATGAGACCCTTCCTGTTATCATCTCGGCTTCTCTAGCCCTAGAGCAAGAGAAAGCCCTTTTAACGGTCTTGCAAAGCAATCGACAAGCTTTTGGCTGGACTATAGCGGACATCAAGGGGATTAGTCCCCTAATTGTTGAACATCATATTCATATGATGGATGATGCCAAGCCAGCAAGGGATCCACAGAGACGACTCAATCCAGTCATGAAGGAGGCTGTTAAAAAGGAGATCGTAAAATGCCTTGATAGTGGTATCATTTACCCTATCTCTGATAGCCAGTGGGTTAGCCACATTCACGTTGTCCCAAAGAAATCGGGCATAACGGTCATAACTAATGAGGCGAATGAGTTAAAACCTACCCGCACCCAAACTGGGTAGCGAGTATGCATCGATTATATAAAACTCAATGCCGCGACAGGGAAAGACCACTTTCCATTACCTTTCATTGACCAAATGCAAGAACGATTGGCTGGGCATGAATACTATTGCTTTTTGGATGGCTACTCCGGCTATAATCAAATTCCCATCGCCGAAAAAGACCAAGACAAGACCACATTCACTTGTCCTTTCGGTACGTTTGCTTACTGTCGCATACCCTTTGGGTTATGCAATGCGCCCGCTACCTTTTAGCGGTGTATGATGGGTATTTTTTCAGACATGGTGGAAAAATTCTTGGAGATCTTCATGGATGATTTCTCCATTTTCGGCGACTCTTTTGATGAGTGTTTGCTATATCTTGACGCAGTCCTTACCCAGTGTAAGGATAAGAACCTTACTTTAAATTGGGAGAAGTGCCACTTCATGGTACGAAAAAGTATTGTCTTAGGACATATCATCTCACAAAATGGCATTGAGGTAGATAAAACGAAAATTGAAGTCATTCCCAATCTCCCTCCTCCCAAATGCGTCCGAGACAATCGAGCCTTCCTTGGCCTTGCCGGTTTCTATAGACGGTTCATCTAGGATTTTAGCAAGATTGCTAGACCCTTGACTCTTTTGTTGGCCAAGGACACCACATTTGGTTTCGACTCGAGCTGTAAGAAGGCGTTCGAGTCATTGAAAAACTCACTTACTTCTTCTCCCATTCTTTTGTCTCCTGACTGGACGCATCCATTTGAAATTATGTGCGATGCATCTGATTTTGCCATTGGTGCTGTCCTTGGACAGCATATCGATAAGATGCTGCATGTAATTTATTACGCTAGCCGAACCTTGAACGAGGCCCAATTAAATTACACAACAACCGAGAAGGAATTCTTAGCTATTGTGTTTGCATTAGAAAAGTTCAGGCCCTACTTAATCGGCTCTCCAATCATCATATACACTGACCATTCAGCTCTTCACCATCTTTTTGCGAAGAAGGACGCTAAATCTCAGCTGATACGTTGGATCCTCTTACTACAAGAGTTTGACCTTGTCATCAAAGACAAAAGAGGATGCGAAAACGTAGTCGCCGACCATCTTTCATGTCTCCCTTCTTCGCCGATGTTTCAATTTCCTATAAAAAACGTTTTTCTAGATGAGCAGCTCTTGACTGTATCATGCGAACCTTGGTTCTTAGATATTGTGAATTATTTGGCCACCGGACTTATACCAAATGAAAGGTCGAATCAGGACAGACTCCGATTCCTATCCCAGGTAAAACATTTTTACTGGGATGAACCTTATCTATTCAAATACTGTCCTGACCAAATTATTGGTCGGTGTATCCCTGACAATGAATTTAATAGCGTGCTATCATTTTGCCACGATCAGGCATGTGGTGGGCATTTTGGCCTTAGAAAGACAGCCGAAAAGATCTTGCAGTGTGGTTTCTACTGGCCACAACTCTTTAAAGACGCACATGATTACTGCAAGACATGCTCCCGGTACCAACATTTGGGCCGGATATCTAGGAGAAACGAAATGCCGCTCTAACCAATATTGGTTGTGGAAATTTTTGATGTTTGGTGGATTGATTTTATGGGGCTATTTCCTAATTCTTTTGGGAACTTGTATATTCTTCTCGCTGTTGATTATGTTTCTAAGTGGGACGAGGCTGAGCCCAGCCGGACTAATGACAACAAGGTTGTCGTTAGATTCATCAAAGAAAATATTTTCTCTCGGTTTGGTCACCCCCGCGCAATCATCAGCGACAATGGAATTCATTTCTGTAATAGGACTTTCGAGTCGTTAATGCGGAAATATTCCATTAATCATAAGCTATCAACGCCCTATTATCCCCAAATGTATGGGCAAGCCGAGATTTCAAATCGGCAAATTAAACAGATATTGGAGAAAATGGTTTCCAAAAACCGTAAGGATTGGTCTTCAAAACTTACTGATGCCCTTTGGGCATTTCGAACTGCCTATAAGACCGATCTTGGCATGTCTCCTTATAAGCTTGTTTATGGAAATGCTTGCCACCTTCCAATTGAAATAGAGCATCGCGCGTTTTGGGCGATAAAAGAGTTGAATCTATCTCTCGGAGATGCGGTCAGCCATAGAAAGCTGCAGTTAAATGAATTAAGCGAGCTTCGGGATGAAGCTTACGAGAACGCGGTTGTAATAAAAAACCGAACGAAGGTGTTTCACGATAAACACCTTATGTGAAAATCTTTGAAACCTGGTCAACAGGTTTTACTTTACGACACTCGGCTACATTTCCATCCCGGCAAGCTCAGATCTCAATGGAAATGGCCATTTTTTGTACGCACTGTATATCCGCACGGTGCGGTCGATTTAGAAAATCCTGAGGACGGTTCACTATTCAAAGTGAACAGACATAGACTTAAACCGTTCTTCACCGCGGACCCTTCGGAGGAGCTCCTAATATTGCAGGAGCCGGATTACAAAGACTGATCTTCCTCCATCTACCCCCAAATTTCGGTTATCCAGCCATAAACAGTGGAAACACTGTTTCAAATGAGTTTGGGGGTATGTCACACTTGTAATTATTAAAAAAAAAATCAATAATAATAAAAAAATTTTAGGGGTATTTTTGTAAAATTTCAGTTTTAATAAATAATAAATATAAATATAAATAAATAAAAATTTTATTTACAAATAAATTCCTCTTTTTAAGAGGTCCTTTTTGCAAATAACCAAAACACCCCTTATAAAAAGAACCCGACCCCTCTACTGCTTTTACCAAACCCTAAATTATTCCTCTCTGAAAACCCTAGCCGTCGCAGCAGACAGAGCAGGGAGATCTCTCCAATCCGCCACGCAACCGCCGCCGAAGCTTGCTTCCTGCCGCGCTTCTGCCGCTTGTTAGTGTTGTCGCCCTCTGAAATCTTCAGAGGAGGTTTGCAGTTCTCTGATCCTCTCTGTTAAATTTAAATTTTCTCAATTAGATCTCTGTAATGGCACCCACTTTGCAATTTGAAAGAGATTTTTCACAAATGTTTGCACACACGGTCTATGGTAGTTATTTCGGTGATGAGATCCGAAGGCGTGGGTGGAACTTTTTACTTTTTAACCATCCAAATTCTTTCGCGCTTCCAGATCTTGTCACCCGATTTTACGAATGCATGGAGGATGGTTTCCTCTCACAACACGGTTACATTAGGTTAATTTGGGAGGATAGGAAAATAATAATCGATAGGGACTTCATCCATGAAGTCACATTAATACCTAGACTCGCTATTCACGATCAACCTTTCCGTTTCGAGGACTACCTACCCTTGATGGGTAACGATTGTTCAAGAGAGCCACGAAAAGGCATCCAGGCTAGAACCCTTTTTGCGAATGTCTTAACAGTGTGCCGTTGGATATAAAATAATATTTTTGGTAGTTCGCACAACACGACATTTTTCACACCATCCCTTCATATCGTGCACATTTTGATGACTAGAAACCCCAACTATGATATGTGCACGGTATTACTTCACTCAATTGGTGCGAGCAAGAGGGCTGCCAACTATCCATACCCTGTGTTGGTGACACAACCGTGTCGCCATTTCCTCGTTGAGAAATTCGAGTTTTATATGCATGGTGGAATTCCAATTCGACTCCGTTCTTGAGGGTGTCTCCATGTCTTATACAAGATTACATGATTTATGGTCGCGTACCGAGTGGGTCGAAGACATGCCCGCAAAGACACCCAGCTCCAGCTCGACCGCGAGCGATGAAGAGCTTACCCCCGCGGCACAAGCATGCTTACTTAGGAGAGCCAATAGGGGATAGAAAGATTGATAGGGATGGTGATCAACCTTGATCAGCAAGTCACAGGTTTGGAGCAGGGCATGACCATCCTACTAGCCAGAGAGGAACGATCCCGTTCACGATCGAGAGGACGGCGAGGCTATGAGCAGCGAGGACACTGCTTTTGATAAGTTTGGGGGTGGAGGTGGATTGTAAATAGTTATCTTTGCATTGCATTTGCATATTTTTATTTTTGTACATATTTGTTTTTTCTTTCTCTGCATGTTTAATTCCGCATTGCATCTTTATAAATAAAATATATAAAAATACAAAAAATAAAAAAATATAAAAAAAAATCAAATAAAAATTGAAAATTTTAAAAAAATTATAAAAATTGAAAAGTTCAATTTTGGCCATATTTGACTTAAGTTCAACATGACGGTTGAATAGTAAGGAAAAACTAGATACTAAACTTAGTAAATTAAAAGCCCTAAAAATAACCTCTCTTAAAGTTTAATTATAGAAAATATATGTCTTTGCAGTTTATTTAGAAATAGGCAAATTTTGAGTTCAGTTCTTGGGCCAAGTCAAAATAAGGGAAGAGTATTGAAATATTTATTTGAAGTATAAGTCTGAAAATTAATTCTGAACCTTAAGTCTAAATTCTGAAAATATATACCCTACAACTTGCACATACACGCATCTTGAAACTTGGGATAGTAGAGGATACCTTGAAATGCTCTTGTCTAAAATCCTTAGTATGAAGGAAAATAAAATAAAAGTGGTGAAAGAAATAAAAAATGAACACTGGTTTTGTAATTACTTAAGGCAGTATAAATAAAAAATATAGCGAGGGTGCTTTATCACCTAGTGCCTTAGATCAACTAGTTTGGGAATCACTGCTAAGCCTTAGGTATTACAAGACGAGGAATTACGCCTAAATGCGCAAGCACATTTTGTAATCGGTCGTTTAGTATCTCAAGAAGTATTAATGGTCGCATGAAGAATGTGTGAGCAATTTTTATCACCAACTAAAAAGTACTTTGGACGATGGACAAAAGTATGATAGCTTGAATTGAATTTCCAAGTGTAGGGATGATAATTACACACACGTAGGGGTATATAATTGGGGTTTGGATGAGAGATAGGAATGAAAGATAGGCCTTATATTTTTCAGTAAAGATGATAAAAATTCCTGAGTTGAGATTGCATCTTAGAAGGAAAATTCAAAAGATGCTGAAAGCTTGATAAATTTGCAGAACATATACGATCTTAAGTTAAATAAAAAATGAGTGTGAAAAATACGGGTTGATGATTTCTAAGTTGAAGATAATAGAATTTCTTGCCAGAATACTGAATTGAAAAATAGGAGTCAACAGGCCAAATTGATCGGATTTTGTGGGTAGTATCCGCTGAAAACCCTCAGGAGACAACACTCCTCATACTAGGGACACTTAGAGGTTTAACAGCTTGTTGCACGAGCTCAGTGCAATTGCGTTCCCTGTGAAAGTGAGGTTAGAAATTTTTTTGAGAATAAAATTGGGTTTGCTCGGGACGAGCAAAAGATAAGTTTGGGGGTATTTGTTCATATCAGAATTTTGCATTATTATATAACCCATTCTTAATCACATTACATATAAATAGGTGCTTTTGATCTATGTCTGCTAAATAGTTGCAAGTTACATGTTCTCAGATCGTTACAGTGAAATTCATGAAAAGTCCCTATAAATGTAAGACTACGACCAACAATAGATGAATCCGTATGGTGCCGCCTACCAGTTCAAGGAACAAATAAAAATCATTAGACAGTTCCATGCACAAAGCACAAGGGCAGCACAAGGTTCAAGACTTCAACGTGAAGCTCACGGCAAAATTCCACATCATTCTGCGCTGTTGGAAATCTGGAAGGAAATAGAAGAGATTCTGAGAAACCAAGTAAAGAAAACAGAAGATAAAAGCAATACAGAGAAATCTTGAAGAGATGACCCAAAGATCCCACTTAATGGTCGCGGAACTTCGGCTAAACAGGGCTTTCTGCCGCGGTTCCGCGGCCGTATGGTGCACGTGCCGGTGCATGTGTCAGTGCTTTGACCCTGCTTTCTAAGGGTACTTTTGTAAATTCATGTATGGATCAGAATGTAACCTAGGGTTTTTTTTCCTATCTATAAATAGGAAAATTGAAAGCCAAATGAAGGCACGCCTCTCTTTAGTTTTTAGTCTTCTTTTTAATTTCTAGATTTCAATTCAATTGTAATGCGTTGTTAAGAGGACATCAATAAAGTAAGTTTTCATTTTATCTCGCATTTTTTATCTGAATTTTAATTCCTGCAATTTCTTATCTGTTCTTTTATTATTTGCAAATTAGTTCATTAATTAAAATATAAAAAATGAATTTTATTGTCACCTTCCTAATGAGTGAGTAATTCCTCACTTGTTAAGGATAGGAAAGGGAAGGTTTGAGAGAAGGAAATCTCTCTCACTCATTTCTTTGCCCAAATAATTTTAATTAAAAGGACTCTTTTTAAATCAACCATAATCCGCTCACTACAGCACCCTATCATACATGATAGAGGTGATTCCCTAGTTAAACCGGTTGTGGTTGAATTAACTGGAGGTTAGGGCTAAGAGCCAAGAACAGACGGACAAGGACCAAAAGGAAGAAACCAAGTTTCTTTCTAGTCGTGCTAATCCCCGTTGTTGACTATTACCCTAACACCTATATTCTTAACTAGGGTATGAAAGAAATTAGAAGAATCTCTATTTCGAACCAACCTAATCCTAACCCTACCAAGCCTTTAAATCAATTTATTCTCATTCTTAAATTTTAAAACAAAACCTACCAAAGTTAGGACTTAACACGTTAGAACTTAAAGAAAAGGACACCATTTCCTTGTGGATCGACTCGTACTCAACCGGCTAGCTACCAAGCGACACCGTCTTGATTGCGGAGCATGCTCTAGCCGCGGTTCCGCGTTCGTCTTATGGAGACAGAAATCCAAATTTCTTGTTCTGCTTCATTTTGACATTGTTGATTTTCTGGATATTTTTAATGAGACTCAAGTAGTTGAAGTCTTTATGAATTGGTGGTGTTTGAAATATCAATCGAAATATTTAACATCGTCTATACTGCTTTGGATATGTGATACAATTTTTAGAATCCACAATGATTAGTTTTGCAAAAACTAGTTATCGATTTGTAAATCTCACGTTTCAGTCTCAAATGATGGATTATCATGGAATTTGAATTTGGATCGAAACTCCGTCGTAATCTCGTATCGTACACGAATACTCGCCGGGAGACACTGGCAGACGGCCACGCCCCAATGCCCCGACCAAGTGACTATAGGAGAACCCCATGGCCAAAAGCATCCATTCGGGTGCTCACGGCCATGGTGTTCCACCCAAGTGCACTTTGCTGATGGCCCCGAGGGTGCGGCCATCTACTAAAGTTCCCGACAAGCTTTCGAATTATTAATTGGGAATCTTTTTGAATTGCCCGACTTTATTTTTGAAAAGTGTTTTCAATTCGAGACTTAAATGCAAGGTTTATTGGGTTAGGCATGAAATTCGGAATATTTGATAATCCGGGTTTATGATGTCCGAAGATGATGCGGATTCTAATTATTGTAGTTTTCATTTCTTTCTGCGACCGTAAGTGTAATATGTGAAAGTATCCCCGATCTCGTTGCTATATGACAACGAAATTAGGGATATACATATTTTTTTACATTGATGACATGCAATATTATTGTGTTTCTATCGATATATTATATTGGATCGTCGTGAATGAATAGCCGGGGGGTTTTAAGTGAGATGAGAGTTTTTCAATTTTCATTCATGTACATGTTTGTATGTAATATTCTTTTCTGGGGACACTTCCGGGTTGAGATTGTTGTCTCCATTCGATGTATATTATTTACCTTTTCACATTAGGATAGACCCAAGGCGGGGAGCACAAGTGTAACAACTCCAATTCTGTGTACATAAAATTCATTTAAAGTTAGTGTACAATTGGGGTATTTACAATTCCTGTGAAGGCTATAAGTATTTGTTTTGATTTTGAACAGCAAGAAAGAGATTGTAGCTCACCGGTAAGACCTTGCACTATTAAGACATAGCACCAGAGTTCAAATCCCATCAGCCACAATATCTTTTTAAATTCTTTTAATCTTCTAGAAGCCTAAGAGTCTTCAATTACACAACACGTAAAACCAAGAGTTACACTTAAAACAAATAGATACAAATTAGTATTTAGACCGTCAGGGACACGTGGCGAGAATCCGAGCCCCCAACCCAATGATCGGACCGGCGAGAATGATGCTGGAGCCGGCGCCGCCGGTCTGGTTGAGGCCAAGTGCAATTTTTTTGCAAACTCTAGACTCTTGGACTACCCCCATAACTCCAGTATTATATGTTTTCTCTGCACATTTACAGAGAATAATACAAGCTTTTAAATCCCATTTTAATGCAAAATTTTAATGCATTATTCATTCCCCCTAAACCCTAAATTATCCTATAAATATCCACTCCATTTTGCATCCCTTCACACTAAAAATTCTATACAAAAACCATACAAAATTCTCAAGTCCTTAGTATATAAGTGGAGTTAGTGAAGGGTGAAGCTCCGACGAACTTTCGAGGAGATTCCGGCGACGAAACGACGCCCCGAAACTTTCTTTAGGACCCCCTCTCTCCCATCTTGACCCCAAGCCAGTAATTCCCATTCTTCTCTCTCATCTTGATCTCTAAAAAGTTCTATTTCTAAAACCCGACGGAAGCGGAGTTAATCCGACTCCTGATTCTGTTTCCTTGAAAACTAGATTTTTCTTAATCAAGATAACTTCATATTCTCACATACTGTTAAGCAAACATTAACAAAACTAGTAAATCAAGTTTCACCTCAAAATAATTATTGTGGTAACTTTTATCGCATTTTACATTAAAATACCTTCATGTTTCATTTCGACATTATAATTTATTTTCTTTGCTATACCTTTAGGTAGATCATGAGGTAATGATCTACCTTATCACAACACACATCTCTATTATAGCACGATAAAATTTTGGTACAATAGAATACAGGAAATACAACTTTGCAAATAAATCTCTTTAACTTATAAAAACCGTTTTCTTTAAAAGATGTATTAAAATATTTCCATGCAATTGAGGCTCTGCAACCCATTTTGGAGATCCCGTTTGGGATGGTGTAGATTATCGCACATTCTCGAGCTTAGTAGAGCGAGATGCAGACTTCCGCAAGGAGCATTCGATCTCGATGGAAGTTTTATACATTTTTCTTTAGAAAATGAGATTTTTACAAGAAAAAAAATAAAATTATTTTCATTTAATATGTATATATAATTATTACCAAAATACTTATTTTAAATATATATATTATTCCATGTTTCCATAACTCAAGAAAAGAATTCCAATATTACATGAAACTACCATTATAATTCAAACAATATTCATATTACAAATAAATACAATATATTATGAAATTAGGTTTTATTCACTAGAAATGTCACATTTATAAAATATACATCAATGAAAACCTTAAAGACGATAATTAAATGCTTGAGGTGTATTTTGAAATTATACCAAAACGGTTTTTACATAAAACCCTCTCGAGTTATACTAAATTACAATAAGGACCCTAGTAAACATAGGTTTAAGCGGGACCATTCTCTTGAGCTTCAGGGAGCCGGAGATATGGGTGCTTGCCTATTTAAGATAGATAATTTAACAAACGGTGTTATCAACACGGTAATTGTCTTGGAAAAAGACACAAATCCTGCCGTCCATGTGCAGCAGTTACCGATAACACTAAAACAATCAGGATTTCAATTTCTTTTAAAAGTGTCTGACTCAGACTGAGTCTCAACTTAATTAATCTGACTTGAATATGATTTAAGTATATATTCAATATGAATTCATGAATCCATATATTCAATCTATTCAATCTATACAACTTGACCGAACCGAACTATCGATATACTCCATTTACAAGTTCATCCATTATATCCATTCTATTATTGATATCATGGTTTCGACAAGTTATCCATTTATACAATTTACAAGACAATACAATACAATCAATACAATCAAGACATCGCAGGGTTTATAAGGGGTAGATTGGTACGGAAGGTGTTAGAAGTGGCACGAGACTGCAATCATAAGACACCCAACCTGAATCTCCATTGCGGTTGTACCGTGGCTGAATGGTTCCTTGTACTTTGTATACCATAGTCTCTGGTATAGTGAGACTCCTCTCGTATACACTGGCCCCTTCTGTACCAAGCTATAAAGAACAACGTTAACAATATAATACAACTTTAAAAGTTGCACTCTCTCTCTGCTTATTCTGTTTCTCCCTCATTTTTGGGACTTACCGAGCGATTGTTCGCTGATGACATTCCTTTTCTTTCTTCTTTGGAATATTGTTAGGTGGATCGGACCTTCAGGAGATCGAGCCCACCAGCGAGGACATTGATCGGCTAGCTTACGACCCAGAGCTTTAGATTCCTTGTACATATTTACATTTCTGTATTTTTCATTTCTGTTATGCCACTGTTTAGGCATTGCTTTCCATTCCATGTATTTACTTTTAGATGTATTGTAAAAAGAATGTTAATAAATAAAGTTGCTGTTCATTTACTTTTGTCACTTGTGTACATTTACTTTATATTACTTAGATACGCTTTGCGTGTTTACTTTTGAGTAAATACGTAGCGGGCCTCGCCCCGTCCCTTTCACCGTACACCGGGAAGCAGGGCGTAACAACAAGTAACCGGGTTCTAGAGTCCAGTGGGAGGCCATCTCGAGGAGTCGAAACCGGTCGCCTAACTCTAGAATTGGCAGGATTGCTTGCTGCTCTCGTAGGGGTCTAGGGGTGTGTGCTTGGCTATTCATTACGACCGTGGAATCCGTGTTTTTTGTTACTGGCTTAATCTAAAATACGGATCTCCTAGTATATCATATATTTCATATATCTACTTCTGCTGTTTCTGTGATGTGATGTGATCATATAATTGCGTGAGATGAATGCTACTTATATATATGATATACTAGTAGACACTATATATATTTTGCATCCGTGCTAGTCCTGACCCCGCCTAGCCGTAAGTTAAGTAACCTTACGGTGAAGACCCGGGTCCCTGTGACGAATGCGGATGGCATATATGCGTGTTTTATTTTCGTTTATTCTATGATGTTTAGGAAACATAATTGATGGGACGCCATTAATAAGATTAATGAAAAGAAAATAAACATAAAAGATGTTGTAGAATCAAATTTTTCAAAAAAGGTAGCTCTTGTTTTTGCTTTGCATAGCAGTATTCCATTATGAATATCCAGCACCTCATTCGATGAGGAATGAGTCTAGATCCCTTCACCGGGAATGTCCTCTTTAGCAAAAACTAACATATGCTACAACCCACTCGGTTTGTTTTGAAAACTACTCGATTTTTAAAGCGGAGCTTAAGCCACTCATTTTTCAAATCACTAGATTCTACAACGATATCAAGTTCATTACGTTAAAAGTTTTTTTCAAAACCAGCCGTAACCCTCCATCCTTTCGGATATGTAGTATTTATTATTCGTGCTGTGTTTGTTGACCTCCATCAAGGCACAGTGTACGATAGCTGGGTAATACTTATCTGTAGCATGTTGATGCAATCGGTAAGGGCAGTCATACAGCCTTGTTGACCTCCGTCAAGGGTTTGTATGGGTGGGTTCGAATTGATCAAGAAATGACGGGTTGAACTTGACTTACGGCCTATGGTTTGTTGACCTCCGTCAAGGTCATAGGTCGTTAGGGGTAAAAACAGATATTGGGAATTTCAAGTGTTGAAATTTGTAATGAGATTGCATACCTTCTATGTGATAGTTGGATCCCGATACCCATTGCGAGTAAGTGTTACTCCTAGGAGAGTTTTCCACTTTACAATTAGTTAATCCAGTAGGTGTCTAAGAAAGGTGTTAACGGGGTTATGCCCATGCGGAAACGAGATTATTTTATTAGTTCCATGCGAAAGCATGGGAAGACTCTCTCGGAGTACCAACACCTGCCTGGCTGACCGACTAGCGAACTTGTAGGGTGTAATTAATCCCGGCTAATCTTACCTTTTAGGGTTTGAAGGAAAATTTGATAAAAACAGTGGGAACCATCCTGATTAGATAATATAATAACTAGTCTAATCTTGTAAGAGCGCACACTAAAGTGTTTTCTTCTCTCTATCTCGAGGTAGCGACCATGTCACGCCATAATCAAGATAATAACATGGATGTATTGACCAAACCCGCTTATTATACTGGGCTGGGGAACGTTGGTTCTGCCCTATCTTATGACAACTGTCATAAGTTTGGGCAAGGGATAGGGGAATACAAGGATTTTCACGCAACCCGAATGAAGAAAGAGTATTCTGATGCATTTTCTTCGGATGTGTTAGTTATTGAGAATTGTTTCTCAGTATGCTCTACATCCTGGGTATTAGATACCGGATCAGGATCCTACATTTGTAATCTGTTACAAGGGTTAAAGAAAAGTAGAGAATTGGGAAAGGGTGATATGTCTCTCAGAGTAGGGAATAGAGCAATTGTTGCTGCCGAAGCTGTCGACGAATATCACCTAGTATTACCAAATGGTAATACATTGATTTTGAACGATTGCTACTTCGTACCGTCGATGATGTGCAATATAATATCCGTTTTCTTATTAGATAAAAAGAGATATAACTTTGCATTAGAGAAAAATGTTATGAACATTTTCTTAAATCAAGTGTTGGTTGGGTTTGGTACGTTGTCTAATGGTATATACATTTTAAATCAAAATACAGTTCTAAATATTCTAAATATACAGAACACATACAAAAGGAAAAGTTTAGAAATGAACGAAGCCTTCTTATTGTAGGGTTTCTAGGCATCCTAATGAGGTCTCACAAGGCATCAACCATGCCAATTTCAAAAATCTAGGTGCCGAGAAACCCGACTACGGACCGTTGGCTAGAAATCTAGGCGAAAAACAATCTAGTTAACACTTAACTAAGGGAATACGGAAATACAACCTTTGTAGATCCGGTGCACCACCTCCATAGCTCCGCAACGAAATTCCCTCGCTGTCCAAATGAGTTCCCGGGCTCTAGCGTCGGCTTCGTCGGAGAATGGGCAAGCTAGGTCGTCGATGTCCATGCCGAAGATGATCTACGTCGAGGCATCGCTAAATCAAGCTCCGACTTCACCAAGTCAAGAAACTTGTGAAGAAAACACACTCTACTACTTGGCAAGAGGTAGAGGATGAAGAAATAGGAAGTGGGTAGACTTTAGATTTGGATTTCACACTCTTTTTCATCACTTGCCATTGATGGAGGCAAGCTTTCTTCACTTGAAGAAAGGAAGAAGAAGATAAAGAATTATGATAAGTTAATTAAAAATGAAATGAATAATCAAACCTTATCATAACAAGACCATGGTTAATTGTAGAGAGTTAACTCAAGTTAGATGAATGGTTAGGGTTTGTATAAGAAGACAAAATGGTTGCTATGGTCAAAGTTCATGAAGCTTCAAAGAATACAAACAAAATAGCAACCATTTTCTCATTTCCTTTTTCCTTTTTCCAAAAAGAAAAAGATTAATAAATGAATATGGAAATCAAAACCCTAATTATCCACTTAAAACATGGTTTAATTCTTTACATTTAACCAAAATACATGTATCATCAAACATGATACAAACTAGTGCACAAAATCATATCGCATATGTAATGCGCACATCCGAGTGAGAAAATCCATTATAAAGTGAACCGATACTAGTTAATGCAAAGTAATATATCAAATATATAATTATGCATTAAATCATTAAATCAACACTTGATTTAACGATCCGGTCATATCGCATATAACCGGCTAGTATCATTAGTAACAACTTATCGAATCAACACTTGATCCGATAACCCGGCTATATCACATATAACCGATCAATGTCACATCGCGAGAATCGAATACAGTATCACATACTCGTATTATTCTCGGTCCCGCACATATCTCATATGCGCTCCTATTTCGTTTCGCTTGAGCCAGGAAAGCTCTGTGTAGGACTCTAAAGACTCGTCAATACGCCGGCAGCAGGTGATGATCATATCAAACACCCACAAGCCGCAAGCGGTCTGCTAAACGTAACGGCCACCCGGGTATTGAGCGATCTGAAGATCGACGAGCAAGCCCGCTCACACTCCAGTGAATCCAACCAGTAACACTACCGTACAGTCCGGTCTGATCGTCTGATATGTCGCATATCTTGCCTAGGGGTGGTAAACGTCAGACCCCAATAGCTCGATAAGTCGTGTCGATATGAGGTCTATAACTGTTCGAGAAACTACTGGTAACACTTACCAGTAAATCTCAGCAACCCTGGCCAGGGATTTCCTGTTATAGCCAATCGAACACAGCGCAACATCAACCCCCTATACCGGGAGAGACGAATCCCCTCCTATCGCTCATTGCCTCCATGTGACTCGGGACTGTACCCAAAAACCACCGTTTTGCACGCCCTCTTGGACGTGGTAAGATGGAAATCAAAGCACAGTGGGAACCACACAAGACTCTATGACGATCTCGGGTCAACAGACTACTCTGTACCAGTGTCACCAGAGAACTGCCATCTGACGTGAGGTATAATACCATCTGGGAGTTCTCGGCGAGTCCGTCCAGTGTACCCAGTCTCTACTGAGCACCCGTATATCATCTCTGATGTCAAACACCGATGGAAATGGGATCATCCATCGCCCATCTATACGGGTCGAGAAGGTATACGCTAGTCTACACTGGTATATCGATGCCCCGTCTCGATACACCCACGACTAGGGACTTTGAAGGATGTACTTATGGACTACCATGTCCCCACTAGTATGATCCGCATCATAGTCCAGGTAGTCAAGTACAGATCCTAAGGGCTTTACCAACATGTAACAGAGAGACAATCAGTATACACGTTAAGGCAAAGAGCAACCAGATAGCATACTATCATGTCGAGCAAGAAAGTCCTCCCTATATATGTCCCAGCATCCACTACAATATACATCCTATGTACAGTAATGGCCTCTAGGGCATACATATAACTAACAATCTCCCACTTGCACTAGGGCCATCTGTAGCAGTGGTTGCAGTATCTCATACTCAACCATCCCATAAAAGTCTCTCTCTGGGAACAGGCCTTTGTGAGTGGATCCGCTGTGTTGTCCTCTGAGTCTACTCTCCTAACCTCGATCCCCTGGAGATTAACCATCTCCATGATCAGGTGATACTGCCTTAGAATATGTCTGGATCACTGATGGGACGGACGTTCCTTGGCATAAGCCACAACTCCATTGTCACACAATGGGAGGAACTAAGTTCATCTCATGAACCAATATACACCTAGACAGCCACTTTGGTAGCATCTTAAGTAGCGATGTATCATGCCTTTATCGTCTAGTATGTCACGGTATCTAGCTTGGAACTCTTCTAACATACCGTCCCTTTACTGAGGGTAAAGACAATGCCTGCGACTGACATTCAGTCGTCTTTATCACCTTGGAACCCTTCCATTGATTCTCCCCAGGATCGATTGATACCATCTCACTACAACTAGTGAGTATCCTAACATCCAATTAAATCTATCTCATAGATCCAAAACTCAGGATTTAGGAGGTATCATTTTGATCCTATATGGAGAATCATAGTGATAAGCGGAGATTGATCGAGCGTAGCATAGGAAACTCCTTCCCTATCAAGAGTATGTCATCCACGTACTCTACGAGGATCGTCACCATACTTCCTACTACCTTTTTGTTTATACAAGGTTCATCTACCATTTTGATGATGTCAAACTCTTTGACTACTTCATCAAAACAGACGTTCCAACTCCGCGATGCCGGCTTTATCCTATAAAACATCTTGCACACGTTTCCGCTGCTCCCACTGTCTACGAAGCCCTCTGGCTGTGTACTTATAGACGCTCTCTTCCAAAATATCATTTAGAAAAGCTGTCATGACACCCAACCACCAGATATCGTAGTCATGGTATGTAGCCGTGGCATGTAGGATCTGGATGGACTTAAGCATAGATCATTAGAAAAAGTTTCATCATGATCCACACCTGGTCAATGATGCAAACCTTTAACAAGTCTAGCTTTGAAAGTCTCAACTTTTCCATGTACACCAAGTAATCTTCTCAAGATATACTTGCTCCTGATGGGGATTTAACCCTTCAGATATAGCAACCAAAGTCCATACTTTGTTGGTGTATATGGATTCCATCTCAGATCACTAAGCATCCAGCCATTCTTACAGAGTCTTACTCCTGATGGCCAGCTCGAAACTAGTTGGGTCATCATCTCATGATGCAATCCTCGCTCCCACTGTCATAGAGAAACAGAAGTATCTCTCAGGTGGGTGAGGAACCCTACTAGATCGGCGGAGAGGCTGAGGTTCGTTGGTAACTATCGAATCCTTTGGTTCTTTCAAATCATCAGCTGCAATTTGTATAGCTGGAACCTTTCCAGTTCTACATTACAGACCTTGCCTCGAGCTTGTCCGGATTTTGCTTTTAGACATAGGCCGGACAACCCCAAATCTTAACTAGCTTAAGACATGGGCTCTTCCCTTTCCATATCGCATATGAAGTGGTAGGTAACTGATTTGATTTGAACCCTATTCAATAGGTATGCAGCTTCTCAAGTGCATAACACCCAAAAGGAAATAGGAAACTCAGTAGTACTCATCATAGAGCACACCTTATCATATAGGGTGAGATTGCTCCGCCCCGATATACCATCGTGCAATGGTGTATACGGAGGAGTAATGCTGAGAGAGAATCTCATTCTCCTTTAGAATAGTCCAGGAATTTCGTGCCCAAGTATTCTCCTCCTTGATCTCATCAAAGGACATAATACTTATACCCGTATTTTGGTTCTCTACTTCTAACATATATTTTGTGAATATCTCAAAAGGTTCGGACTTGTGTTTCAACAAGAACATATGACTGAATCTTGAGAGATTATCAGAGAACGTAATGAAGTATAAAGAACCGGTCCTGGCATGTGTAGACTGGGGACCTACATACATCATCATGTATCATCTCAAGAGTTTACTAACTCTTTCTCTGTTTCCAATAAACAGAGCTGGTGTCATTATATCTTTGTGACATGACTGGCGAGTTTCACAAGATGTAAATTCAAACTAATTTAAATATGCATCTTTATGTAACTCTAGCTAGTCGGGTCACATTGATCTGACCTAGTCTACAATACCTCAAGAAGGAATCGCTCAATTCTGAACTCTTCCTCTTGTGTGTGTTCCATATACTAAGAACTGCAGTTTGATTTAGAACATCAATGCTTTTAGATAACGTGCCCGAACTGATCAACTTTTGATATAGGAAATGTTCAAAACATTATCCAACAATACAAAATTTTATCATTTCTTTACTGATAAAGAGATAGATATGATTTTGTATATCAGGTTCGGTATCTAATAACATTCGTTCAGAATCAGTGTATTTGGAAATACAGGGTGACAGTGACCAACAGACTTGGCTGCAACACTTGCCCCGTTTTCTGCCTCATGAAACTTATCACCCGTTCTCAGTTCTCTACCTTTCTGTAGCCCTATGTAACAGATTACATATCTGGGATCCTGATCTGGTATCACATACCCAGGACGTAAAGGATACTGAGAAACAGTTCTCTGTAATGAACACACCCGAAGATGATGCATCAGCATGCACTCTCTTCGTTTGGGCGGCACGGGAAATCTGGTATTCCCCAATTTCCTGCTCGGTCTTATAACAATTATAAGTTGGAGCGGGACCAACGTTCCCCATCTCAGTATAACAAGCGGGTTCGGTCAATATTCCGTATTATTATCTTGATTAAGGCGTGATATGGTCGCTACCAGGAGAGAGAGAGAAGAAAACACTCAGCGTGCGCTCTTGCAAGAATAGATTGGTTATTATTTTATCTAATCAGGATGGCTCCCACTGCTTTTTATCAAATCTTCCTTCAAACCCTAAAAGGAAAGACTAGCCGGGATTAATTACACACTACAAGTTCGCCAATCTTTTAGCCAGGCCAGTGTCGGTACTTTGAGGGAGGTGCCCCGTGCTTTCGCACGAACCTAATTAATGTAAACCTCGTTTTCCCAGAGGCGTAACCCCGTTGACACCTTTCTAGACACCTACTTGATCGGCTAATTGTAATGTATAAAACTCTCCCAGGAGTAACTCTTACTCGCAGCGGGTATCGGGATCCAACTATCTCATAGAAGGTATGCAATCTCATTGCAAATCTCAACACTTGAAATTCCCGATAATATTTTGCCCCTAGCACCCTATGACCTTGACGGAGGTCAACAAACCATAGGCTACTAGTCAAGTTCAACCCGTCATTTCTTGATCGAATTAAACCCACCCGCACGACCCTTAACGGAGGTCAACAAGGCCGCACGACTACCCTAACTCAATCTGCATCATATGCATAAGCAGATAAATACTGGTTAGCTACCGCACACTGCGCCTTGACGGAGGCCAACAAACGCAGCACGAATACTAAACAGCACTTATCTGAAATGACGGAGGGCTACGACAGGTTTTTCTGAAAACCTATTGCGTAATGAACTTGATATCGTTGTAGGATCGAATGAATTTTGAAATGGAGTGTTTTTGAGGCTTTTCTAGTTTTGCTAAAGGAGTCACTCCCGGTGAAGGGATCGTCGGTCCTTTCCTCGTCGAATGAGGTGCGGGATATATCATATATATCACTGTGCAAAGCAAAAACACTTAAAAGCTATCAAAAACCAAACCGAATGTGTAGCATCTGCCAGTTATTGCTAAAGGAGTCACTCCCGGTGAAGGGATCTCGGTCCTTTCCTTATCGAATAAGGTGCAGGATATATCATATATACCGCTGTGCAAAGCAAGAACTGTAGCTACCTGTTTTATTTTGAAATTCGATTCTACAACATCTTAGGTTTCTTTTAATTCATTAATCACATTAATGAAGTCCCATCATTTAAATACCTAAACATCACAGATAAATACGACGTACACTTATGCCATCCGCATTCGCCTCGATGTCCCCTCGTGCACCGTTAGGTTAGGTAACTAACGACAGAGCGGGGCAGGGCTAGCGCGGGTGTAAAACATAAGTAACGTCTATATAATATATCATATATACTATATATGTATCTATCACAGAACATCACATATATCGCAGCAGAAGAATCATATGAAATATTGGATATACTAGGACGTCCGTGTTTTCAATACGAGCCAGTATAAAATACGGATTCCACGGTCGTGATGAATAGCCAAACCCACACCCCTAGACCCCTACGAGAGCGGCAAGCAACCCTACCAATTCTGGAGTTAGGAGACCCGGACTCGACTCCTCGAGTTGGTCTCCCACTGGACTCCAGAACCCGGTTACTTGTGCTCCCCTCCTTGGGTCTATCCTAGTGCAGAAAAGTAAATAATATACAAACGGTGACTACTTCCGCAACCTGGAAGTGCCCCAATAAAAGAATATTACATACAAGTTTTTACATGAATGAAAATGAAAAACACTCATCTCATATAAAAACCCCCCGGCTATTCAAACACGACGATCCAATATAACATATCCAGCAACACATAACATCACATGTCATCAACGTAAGTAAATATGCGCATCCCAATTGTCGTTGGCATATAGCAATGAAACCGGCGATATCACATATTACACTTACGGTCACAGAAAAGAAAGTGTAAAACTACAACAGTTGGAATCCGCAACCACCTCAGACATCGCATGCCTGACCAAATGAATTACTTAGACATCGCATGCCTAACAATTATAAACCCCGCATTTTAGTCTCATTATCGAAAACACTTTTCAATATCAAGTCGGGCAATTCAACAGGATTCCCGACATTCTGATCGAATGCTCGTCGCAAACTTCAATAGACGGCTGCACCCCCGATACCGTCGACGAAGTGCACCAAGGCGGAACACCGCTACCGCGAGCACCCGAACGGATGCTTTCGGCGACGGGGTTCTCCTACAGTCACTTGGTCGGGGCTATGGAGTGAGGCTGTCTATTAAGTTTACCCGGCGAGTATCCGCGTACGCTACGTGATTGCGACGGACTTTTGATCACATCAAAATTCCGTGGCAACCGATCAAGTGAGACTAAAGTGCTATGTTTATAATATTCATTCAGTTATCTCATAACTCATTGTGAATTCCAATTATTGTATCCCATTCCGGATAAATAGAAAATGTCAAACTTTCCAATCGAACAATCGAACACCCAACTTTTCCCGATACAGATCAACACATGAAATAAGTCTAACAACATTCAGTTCGTGCCTCAGTACCGACGGTCCAGCCGTAGAAGGGTCAAGCCAACGCCTCACATGTGGCACGCCGTACTGCCCCAAACCCGAAGGTTCAAAGGGCAGTTCAAGACGGTCACATAATCGAGTTAAGGTTTGTTGTCTTCTAGAGGGTCCATCGCGTTACTTGCACTACTTAGAACGTCGTTAAACTATGGAAAAATCCAACACTTGGAAATTTCCCGACAGGGGAAAAATTGGGTATTTATATCCGGTCGAACTTTTTTAACATATTCTAAAATTTATCCGGAAAGCCACACAGACAAAATTTGATAATCCGATCGAAACACCGAATCCCCAAAACAACTCCAGAAAATTCAACTCTTGAATAAAATAATAAAAATACCCAGAGAACTCAGCACAGCAAACTAATAATTACTGTGCAAATTTTGGTCAACGATGCAACAGTGTTGCCGCGGAACCGCCGCGCCACGTGGGCTAAGGCCGCGGTTCCGCGGCTGTTTAATGGAATTACGACCAAAATTTTTTACCGTAATTCTTAGAAAACCCTGCTTATTCTTCTGCATATTTTTAATTTGGAAAAATCCACGATTTTAGAAATCGTCCAGAGAGCAATTTGCCGGGTTGGTTTCGGGTCCGTTCGGGCTTCAAATTCCGTCTAGACTTCGCCTAAGGCTCTAGCTAGGCTCTGATACCACTTTAGGGTTCCTAGGCATCCTAATGAGGTCTCACAAGGCATCAACCATGCCAATTTCAAAAATCTAGGTGCCGAGAAACCCGACTACGGACCGTTGGCTAGAAATCTAGGCGAAAAACAATCTAGTTAACACTTAACTAAGGGAATACGGAAATACAACCTTTGTAGATCCGGTGCACCACCTCCATAGCTCCGCAACGAAGTCCCCTCGCTGTCCAAATGAGTTCCCGGGCTCTAGCGTCGGCTTCGTCGGAGAATGGGCAAGCTAGGTCGTCGATGTCCATGCCGAAGATGATCTACGTCGAGGCATCGCTAAATCAAGCTCCGACTTCACCAAGTCAAGAAACTTGTGAAGAAAACACACTCTACTACTTGGCAAGAGGTAGAGGATGAAGAAATAGGAAGTGGGTAGACTTTAGATTTGGATTTCACACTCTTTTTCATCACTTGCCATTGATGGAGGCAAGCTTTCTTCACTTGAAGAAAGGAAGAAGAAGATAAAGAATTATGATAAGTTAATTAAAAATGAAATGAATAATCAAACCTTATCATAACAAGACCATGGTTAATTGTAGAGAGTTAACTCAAGTTAGATGAATGGTTAGGGTTTGTATAAGAAGACAAAATGGTTGCTATGGTCAAAGTTCATGAAGCTTCAAAGAATACAAACAAAATAGCAACCATTTTCTCATTTCCTTTTTCCTTTTTCCAAAAAGAAAAAGATTAATAAATGAATATGGAAATCAAAACCCTAATTATCCACTTAAAACATGGTTTAATTCTTTACATTTAACCAAAATACATGTATCATCAAACATGATACAATCTAGTGCACAAAATCATATCGCATATGTAATGCGCACATCCGAGTGAGAAAATCCATTATAAAGTGAACCGATACTAGTTAATGCAAAGTAATATATCAAATATATAATTATGCATTAAATCATTAAATCAACACTTGATTTAACGATCCGGTCATATCGCATATAACCGGCTAGTATCATTAGTAACAACTTATCGAATCAACACTTGATCCGATAACCCGGCTATATCACATATAACCGATCAATGTCACATCGCGAGAATCGAATACAGTATCACATACTCGTATTATTCTCGGTCCCGCACATATCTCATATGCGCTCCTATTTCGTTTCGCTTGAGCCAGGAAAGCTCTGTGTAGGACTCTAAAGACTCGTCAATACGCCGGCAGCAGGTGATGATCATATCAAACACCCACAAGCCGCAAGCGGTCTGCTAAACGTAACGGCCACCCGGGTATTGAGCGATCTGAAGATCGACGAGCAAGCCCGCTCACACTCCAGTGAATCCAACCAGTAACACTACCGTACAGTCCGGTCTGATCGTCTGATATGTCGCATATCTTGCCTAGGGGTGGTAAACGTCAGACCCCAATAGCTCGATAAGTCGTGTCGATATGAGGTCTATAACTGTTCGAGAAACTACTGGTAACACTTACCAGTAAATCTCAGCAACCCTGGCCAGGGATTTCCTGTTATAGCCAATCGAACACAGCGCAACATCAACCCCCTATACCGGGAGAGACGAATCCCCTCCTATCGCTCATTGCCTCCATGTGACTCGGGACTGTACCCAAAAACCACCGTTTTGCACGCCCTCTTGGACGTGGTAAGATGGAAATCAAAGCACAGTGGGAACCACACAAGACTCTATGACGATCTCGGGTCAACAGACTACTCTGTACCAGTGTCACCAGAGAACTGCCATCTGACGTGAGGTATAATACCATCTGGGAGTTCTCGGCGAGTCCGTCCAGTGTACCCAGTCTCTACTGAGCACCCGTATATCATCTCTGATGTCAAACACCGATGGAAATGGGATCATCCATCGCCCATCTATATGGGTCGAGAAGGTATACGCTAGTCTACACTGGTATATCGATGCCCCGTCTCGATACACCCACGACTAGGGACTTTGAAGGATGTACTTATGGACTACCATGTCCCCACTAGTATGATCCGCATCATAGTCCAGGTAGTCAAGTACAGATCCTAAGGGCTTTACCAACATGTAACAGAGAGACAATCAGTATACACGTTAAGGCAAAGAGCAACCAGATATCATACTATCATGTCGAGCAAGAAAGTCCTCCCTATATATATCCCAGCATCCACTACAATATACATCCTATGTACAGTAATGGCCTCTAGGGCATACATATAACTAACACTTATGGCATTATAGACTTGTTCATATCAATGTGACCAGACTAGCTAAGTTGCATAAAAATGGATATTTGAATCCGTTCGAATTTACATCTTATGAAACTTGTCAGTCATGTCTCAAAGCAAATATGACCAAAACTCTGTTTACTGGACATGGAGCAAGAGCTACTGAACTCTTGGGATTGATACATAGTGATGTATGCGGTCCTATGTCTACGCATGCCAGAAATGGTTTCTCGTACTTCATTACATTCACCGATGATCTCTCAAGATTCGGACATGTGTTTCTGTTGAAACACAAATCTGAAAATTTTGAGAAATTCAAGGACTATAAGAGCGAAGTAGAGAACCAGACGGGTAAAAGTATTAAAATCCTTCGATATGATCGAGGAGATAAATACTTAAGCACGGAATTTCGAGATTATATAAAAGAGAATGGGATTCTCTCTCAGCTTATTCCTCCGTATACACCACGGCACAATGGTGTATCGGAGCGGAGGAATCGCACCCTATTAGATATGGTGCGCTCTATGATGAGTGTTGCTGAGTTACCATTTTCTTTTGAAGTTATGCACTTGAGATAGCTGCAGACATATTGAATCCGTGCCTACCACTCCATATGAGATATGGAAGGGGAAGAGACCATGTCTTAATTTTATTAAGATATGGGGTTGTCCGACTTATGTTAAAAAGCAAAATCCGGACAAGCTCGAGGCAAGGTCTGTTCTATGTAAGTTTGTTGGATATCCCAAACATTCGCGGGGGTATATCTTCTACCATAGTGAGGAACAAAAGGTGTTTGTTGCTCAACATTCCACCTTTTTAGAAAAGGAATTTCTTGTAAAAGAAATTAGTGGTAATGAGGTAGAGCTGAAAGAAGTTCCAGAAACACAAACTACAACTTAAGATTTTGTAGAACCGGAGGATTCAATAGTCCCTGACGAACCTTAGCTACTCCGCAGATCTAGTAGGGTTTCTCATCCACCTGAAAGATACTACAGTTTTCTTATAGACGGTGGGAGCGAGGATTGCATTATGGAAGATGATGACCCAACTAGTTTCGAGCAGGCCATGATAAGTGTGGACTCTGTGAAATGGCTAGATGCTATGAGATCTGAGATGGAATCCATGCACACCAACAAAGTATGGACTTTGGAAGTTGCTCCTAAAAGGCTAAAACCTATTGGGAGCAAGTGGATCTTTAAGAAGAAAATTGGTGTAGATGGTGAAGAGTTACTAGGCACTTTCACAAGGGTCTACAAGGCATCAACCATGCTGAATTTAAAAATTTCAAGTGCTGAATAACCTAAAGCGAGAATCTTTGCTAGATTATTAGGGTTAATAAAGCATGTAAACAACTTTACATCTAAGAGAGAGGGATTACAACCTTTGTAGTCCGTTCCTTCACTTCATAAGCTCCGAGTAGTAGTCCCTTAGGTGCAATCCATGATCTCCCGGACTCAAGAGAGGCTCTACTAGTCGAATGATCCATTCTTGCTTGAAGTCTTCCTTTTTGAAGATGATCTACCTTGAAGAATCTTTAACTCAAGCTCTCACTTCTCTAATCAAGTATTAGAGAAGTGAACACCCTAATTTAAGTGGCTAGAATAGATGAGGATGCTGAAGTAGGAATTTAGCTCTTTTTTATTTTCAAATTCTCATACTAAATCATCACAAAACCAAAAGCTAGAAAGCTTTTCAAGGAGGAAGAAGAAGATGAAACCTTTTGTGATGAATAATGAAATTGTTACTATGGTTACAAAACAACATTGAGTTAATAATATCAAGTATTAACTCATGTAGAGAATTGACCAGTGTTAAGGGTTTGGGTTGGGTTAAATAATATATCCAAGATATCAACACAAAATATCTTTGCTTAAAGCAAAAATAAAGCTTCTAGAAGCATCATGAAAAAGCTAACCTAAATCAAACCCTAACCATGTTTAATCTCCACAAATCATGTTGTATTTGTAATCATAACTTGTTACAATATTATATAACACATATAATATAATTTTGTAACAAAAGAAAATAATACAATTAACATATATCGCATATATATCAATGTATTATCCGGTGAGAAAATGAATCAATAAAGCGGGCTAATATTAGATAATGTAATGTAATATATCACATATATAATTATACATTAAATTATCGAATCAACACTTGATCCGACAATCCGGTTATATCGAATATAACCGACTAATATAACATGTACCGATTCATCGAATCAACACTTGATCCGATGACCCGGCTTTATCATATATCGCGAGAATAGAATACGATATCTCATATCGTATTATTCTCGGTCCTGCACATATCACATATGTGCTCCTATTCCATTTTTCCAGAGTCAAGAAACCTCTGTGTGGGACTCTAAAGAATCGTCAATACGTCGGTAGCAGGTGATGATCATATCAAACACCCACAAGTTGCAAGCGGTCAGCTAAACGTAACAGCCACCCAGGTATTGGGCGATCAGAAGATCAACATGCAAGCCTGTACATTCTTCTGTGAATCCAATCAGTAACACTACCGTACAGTCTGGTCTCTTCGTCTGATATGTCGCATATCTAGTCTAGGGGTGGTAAAACGTCAGACCCCAGTAACAGATAAGTCGTGCTGATGTAAGGCTCATAACGGGTCAAAAAACTACTGATAACTCTTACCAGTAAATCTCCATATCAGCCCTGGCCAGGGACTTCCAGTTATAGCCAATCGAACACAGTACAACATCAACTCCCTATACCGGGAGAGACGAAACCCCTCCTATCGCTCATTGCCTCCATGTGATTCGGGACTGTAACTAAAAGCCACCGTTTTGCATACCCTCTTGGACGTGGTAAGGTGGAAATCAAAGCACAGTGGGAATCACACAAGACTCTATGACGATCTCGGGTCTACAGACTAACCTGTACCAGTGTCACCGGAGAACTGCCATCTGACGTGAGGTATAATACCATCTAGGAGTTCTGGGTGAGTCCGTTCAGTGTACCCAGTCTCCACTGAGCACCCGTACACCATCTTTGATGTCAAACACCGATGGACATGGGATCATCCATCGCCCATCTTATGGGTTAAGATGCGTATACGCTAGTCTACTCTGGTGTATCGATGCCCTGTCTCGATACACTCTCGACTAGGAACAGTTATAGGATGTACTCGTTGACTACCTTGGCCCCCTAGTATGATCTCATCATAGTCCCAGTAGTGGAGTACATATCCTAAGGGCTTTATCAACATATGAGAGCAAGACAGTAAACTAATACAAGTCAACATGTTAAGACAAAGTGAAACCAAATAGTATACTATCATGTCGAGCAAGAAAGTCCTCTCTATATATATCCAAGCATCCACTATAATATACATCATATGTACAATAATGGCCTCTAGGGCATATACATAACTAACAATCTCCCACTTGCACTAAGGCTAGCCGTTGTAGTATCTCATACCCAACATCCCGAAGAGTCTCTCAAACTGTGTCTGGGGAATGGCCTTCGTGAGTGGATCCGCAGTGTTATCCTTCGTATCAACTCTCCTGACCTCGATCTCCCGGCGATCAACTATCTTCCGGATCAGGTGATACCACCTCAGAATATGTTTGGACTTCTGATGAGACCTGGGTTTCTTGGCCAAAGACACAGCTCCATTGTTATCACAATACAAAGGTATTGGATGATTAATGGACGGAACCACACCAAGTTCAGAGATGAACTTCTTCATCCAGACAGCCTATTTGGCAGCATCGTTTGCAGCGATGTATTCAGCCTCCATCGTTGAGTCTGCCACGGTTTTCTATTTGGAACTCTTCCAACAAACCGCCCCTCCATTTAGGATAAAGAAAAATCCCGAGTGCGACTTAGAGTCGTCCTTATCACTTTGGAAGCTTGAATCGGTAAAGGACTCCACCTGGAGTTCACCGTTACTATACACCAAGAACATCTCTTTAGTCCTTCGCAAGTACTTGAGAATGTTCTTCACAGCTGTCCAGTGACTCTCTCCAGGATCTGCTTGATACCTGCTCACTACACTTAGTGAGTATGCTACATCGGGTCTGGCACATAGCATTGCATACATGATAGAGCCTACTGCCGAAGCATAGGGTATCTCTTGCATGCGAGCTCTTTCCAAATCAGTCTTGGAAGATATCTCTTTGGAGAGAGTGAGTCCAGAGATCGTGGGTTGGTTCCCACGCTTGGATTCTACCATACTAAACCTTTTTAGTATGGTGTCGATGTACCTGGATTGGGACAATCCCAGTATCCTTTTAGATCTATTTCTATAGATCATAATTCTCAAAATGTAGGAGGCATCACCAAGATCTTTCATTGAGAATCTTTGTGATAAGAAGAGTTTGACCGAGTGCAGTATAGGAACATTAGTTCCTATCAAGAGTATGTCATCCACGTACAATACGAGAGAGACAACCTTACTCTCTGCAACCTTCTTATAGATACAAGGTTCATCTACGTTTTTGATGAAGTCAAACTCTTTGACTACAACATCAAAGCAGATGTTCCAACTCCGCGATGCTTACTTTAACCCATAAATGGATTTAAGCAGCTTGCACACCTTTCCGCTGCTCGCACTGTCTACGAAGCCCTCTGGCTGAGTCATGTACACGTACTCTTCTAAATCACCATTTAGAAAGGAGGTCTTAACATCCATCTGCCAGATTTCGTAGTCATGGTATGCAACAATGGCAAGTAAGATCCGGATGGACTTAAGCATAGCTACTGGAGAAAAGGTTTCGTCATAATCCACACCTGGTTGTTGACGAAAACCCTTTACAACAAGTCTAGCTTTGAAAGTCTCAACTTTTCCATCTACACCAAGTTTCTTTTTAAAGATCCATTTGCTCCCAATGGGTTTTACCCCTTCAGGAGCAACTTCCAAAGTCCATACTTTGTTGGTGTACATAGATTCCATCTCAGATCGCATTGCATCTAGCCATTTCATAGAGTCACCACTCGTGATTGTCTGCTCGAAGCTAGTGGGGTCATCATCTTCCATGATGCAATCCTCGCTTCCACCATCAATGAGAAAACCATAGTATCTCTCAGGTGGATGAGAAACCCTACTAGATCGGCGGAGAGGCTGAGGTTCGTTGGAAACAACTGAATCCTCTTGTTCCACTAAATCTTCAGTTGTAATTTATTCTGCTGGAACTTCTTCCAGCTCTAACGCATCGCCACTAATTTCTTTTGCAAGAAATTCCTTTTCTAAAAAGGTGGCATGTCGAGAAACAAACACCTTTTGTTCCTCGCCGTGATAGAAAAGATATCCATGTGAATGTTTAGGATATCCTACAAACTTACAAAGAACTGACCATGCCTCGAGTTTGTCCGGATTTTGCTTTTTGACATAGGCCGAACAACCCCATATCTTAACTCGTTCAAGACACGGTCTCTTCCCACTCCATATCTCATATGGTGTGGTAGGTACAGATTTAGATGGAACTTAATTCAATAGGTTTGCAGCTGTCTCCAGTGCATGTCCCCAGAAGGAAATAGGTAACTCAGCTGTGCTCATCATAGAGCGCACCATATCTAATAGGGTGCGATTCCTCCGCTCCGATACACCGTTGTGCTGTGGTGTATAAGGAGGAGTAAGCTGAGAGAGGATCTCATTCTCTTTTACATAGTCCAGAAACTCATTGCTTAAGTATTCTCCTCCTCGATCAGATCGTAGGATCTTAATACTTTTGCCCGTTTGGTTCTCTACTTCGTTCTTATATTCTTTGAATTTCTCAAAAGCTTCAGACTTGTATTTCATCAGGAATATATGTCCGTATCTTGAGAGATCGTCAGTGAATGTAATGAAGTAGGAAGAACCGTTCCTGGCATTTGTAGACATGGGACCGCATACATCACTATGTATCAGTCCTAAGATTTCTGTAACTCTTACTCCGTGACCACTAAACAGAGTTTCGGTCATTTTTCCTTTGAGACATGAATGGCAAGTTTCATATGATGATAATTCGAACGGATTCAAATATCCATCCTTATGTAACTTAGCTAGCCCTGTCGCATTGATATGACCTAGTCTACAATGCCATAAAAAGAATTCGTTCATTTCTGAACTCTTCCTCTTGTGTGTGTTTTGTATATTAAGGACTGTAGTTTGATTGAGAACGTATATGCCATTATATAACGAGCCTGATCCAATCAACTTTTGATTTAGGAAGATGTTCATAACATTATCCTGTATTACAAAATTATATCCTTTTTTACTTAATAAAGAAACTGACATAATGTTGCACATCATGTTCGGTATATAATAGCACTCGTTCAGAATCAATGTATTACTATTTGGAAATACAAGGTGATATTCGCCAACAGCTTTGGCTGCAATATCTGCACCATTCCCTACTCTTACGGAATGATCACCCATTCCCAGTTCTCTACCTTTACGTAGCCCACGCAACATATTACATATGTGGGATCCCAATCTGGTATCTAATACCTAAGACGTAGAGTGAACTGAGAAACAGTTCTCGATAACTAACACACCTGAAGAAGATGCATCAACATGCCTATTCTTCGTTTGGGTGGTGTGAGAATCCAGATATTCTCCTATTTTCTGCTCAGTCTTACAAGACTTATAAGAAAGAACGGGACCAACGTTCCCCTGCTCAGTATAATAAGCGGGTTCAGTCAATACATCCATATTATTATCTTGATTAAGGCCTGACATGGTCGCTACCTGGAGAGAGAGAGAAGAAAACATTTTAGCGTATGCTCTTGCAAGATTAGATTGGTTATTATCTTATCTAATCAAGATGTCTCCCACTGTTTTTATCAAATCTTCCTTCAAACCCTAAAAGGAAAGATTAGTTGGGATTAATTACACCCTACAATTTCGTCGATCTTTCAGCCAGATCAGTGTTGGTACTTTGAGGGAGGTTCCCCGTGCTTTCGCACGGACCAAATTAAAATAAACCTCATTTTCCCAGAGGCATAACCCCGTTAACACCTTTCTAGATACCTATTTGATCGGCTAATTGCCCTGTGTAAAATTCTCCCAGGAGTAACTCTTACTCGCAGTGGGTATCGGGATCCAACTATCTTCATAGGAGGTATGCAATCTCATTGCAAATTTCAACACTTGAAATTCTCGATAATGTTTTTACCCCTAACCCCCTATGACCTTGACAAAGGCCAACAAACCATAGGAAGCTAGTCAAGTTCAACCCGTCATTTCTTGATTGAAATAAACCCACCCGCACGACCCTTGACAAAAGCCAACAAGGTCGTATGACTACCCTATTCCAATCGCATCTCATGCTTAAACAGATAAATACTAGTCAGCTACCGCACACTACGCCTTGACAAAGGCCAACAAACGCAGCATGAATACTAAATAGTCTTTATTTGAAATGACGGAGGGCTACGCAGGTTTTTTAGAAAACCATGAGCGTAATGAACTTGATATCGTTATAGAAACAAGTGATTTTGAAAATGGGTGTTTTTGAGGATTTTCTAGTTTCGCTAAAGAGGTCACTCCCGGTGAAGGGATCTCGGCTCTTTCCTCATCGAATAAGGTGCAGGGTATATCATATATACCGCTATGCAAAGCAGGAACTATAGAAGCAATCAAAAACTAAACCGCGAGTTTGTAGCATCTGCCAATTTTGCTAAAGAGGTCACTCCCGGTGAAGGGATCTCGGCTCTTTCTTCATCGAATAAGGTGCAGGGTATATTATATATACCGCTATACAAAGCAAAACTGTAGCTACCCTTTTTATAAAGTTTTGATTCTACAACATCTTTTAGGTTTCTTTTCTTTTATTAATCTCATTAATAAAATCCCATCAATTATGCTTCCTAAGCATCGCAGAAGAAACGAAAGCAGTAATATTTATATATCAACAAATATAGTATAAGCATTCGTCTCAAGGCATTAATATGATCTCATCATAGAACATTGCAGCAGAAGATAACATATGAAATATTGGATATACTAGGACGTCCGTGTTTTATTTCGAGCCTGTATAAAACACGGATTCCACGGTCGCGGTGAATAGCCAAGCCCACATCCCTAGACCCCTACGAGAGCGGCAAGTAACTCTGCCAATTCTTGGGTTAGGAGACCCGGTCTCGACTCCTCGAGATGGCCTCCCACTGTACCCTAGAACCCGGTTACTTGTGCTCCCCTCCTTGGGTCTACCTAATGTGGAAAAGTAAATAATATACAATGGTGACATCATCTTCATCCCGGAAGTGCCCCAATAAAAGAATATTACATACATTGAATTTTACATGAGCGAAAATAAAAACCCTCATCTCACATAAAACCCCGACTATTCAGAACACGACGATCCAATATAACATATCGCAGCAACACATAATATCTCATATCATCAACGTAAGCAAGTATGTGTATCCCGATTGTCGTTGATGTATAGCAACGAAGCCGGCGATACACCACATACTACGCTTACGGTCACAGAAAAGAAAGTGTAAAACTACAACATTTGGAATCCACAATCACTTTAGACATCTTAAATCCGAAATATCACATACTTCGCATTTCATGCCTAACCATATGAATTCCACATATTGTATCACATTCCAGATAAATAGACAAAGTTAAACTTTCCGATCGAATAATCAAACATCCAAGATTTCCCAAATAGCTCAACACTTGAGCGGAGTTCAAAAATCCCAGAACATTTCACAGCCCTAATGAACCAGCCGTAGAAGGGTCAAACCAACACCTCACATGTGGCAACGCTAAACTACCACAAACCTTAGGGTTCAGTGGCAGTTTTGACGGTCACATAATCGAGTTAAGGTTACGTTCTTCTAGAGGGTCCACAAATATACTTGCATGTTTTTCCGAAAGATTCAAACTCAAGAAAAATTCAACACTTGAAAGTTTTTCGTGTTGGGAAAAGTGACTTATTGATATGCGTTCGAACATTTTAACACGTTTTAAATTATCCGAAAAACTAAACGAAATTAAATTTTCCGATCGAATCAACGAATATAAAAGATCTCCAGAAAACTCAACACTTGAGTAAGATTAAAAATTCTCAGAAGCATGTAGTAATACCTACGGATATTATCTACAAATATGAGTCCCTAATTCCCAAGTACGGCCGCGGAACCGCCGCGCAAAGCATGGTACTGCCGTGGTTCCGCGGCGACTTGAGGGAATTAGGGGTTCGTATTTCACAGTAATCGTTAGAATTCCCAGCTTAATTTTCTGAGTATTTTTAATACGGAAGAAACCAAATTTTTAAAAAATTTCCAGAGAGGGTGTCAAAAATGACGTTTCGGGGTTCGATCAGACTTTAAACTCCGTCTACACGTCCTAATACTTTAGCTTGTCTTTGATACCACTGAAGGGTTACTAGGCACTTTCACAAGGGTCTACAAGGCATCAACCATGCCGAATTTAAAAATTTCAAGTGCCGAACAACCTAAAGCGAGAATCTTTGCTAGATTATTAGGGTTAACAAAGCATGTAAACAACTTTAAATCTAAGAGAGAGGGATTACAACCTTTGTAGTCCATTCCTTTGCTTCATAAGCTCCGAGTAGTAGTCCCTTAGCCACGATCCATGATCTCCCAGACTCAAGAGAGGCTCCGCTAGTCGAATGATTCATTCTTGCTTGAAGTCTTCTTTTTCGAAGACGATCTACCTTGAAGAATCTTTAACTCAAGCTCTCACTTCTCTAATCAAGTATTAGAGAAGTGAACACCCTAATCTAAGTGGCTAGAATAGATGAGGATGATGAAGTAGGAATTTAGCTCTCTTTTATTTTCAAATTCTTGCATTAAATCATCACAAAACCAAAAGCTAGAAAGCTTTTCAAGGAGGAAGAAGAAGATGAAACCTTTTGTGATGAATAATGAAATTGTTACTATGGTTACAAAACAACCTTGAGTTAATAATATCAAGTATTAACTCATGTAGAGAATTTACAAGTGATAAGGGTTTGGGTTGGGTTAAATAATATCTCCAAAATATCAACACAAAATATCTTTGCTTAAAACAAAAATAAAGCTTCTAGAAGCATCAGGAAAAAGCTAACCCAAATCAAACCTTAACCATGTTTAATCTCCACACATCATGTTGTATTTGTAATCATAACTTGTTACAATATTATATATCACATATAATATATTTTTGTAACAAAAGAAAATAATACAATTAACATATATCGCATATATATCAATGTATTATCCGGTGAGAAAATGAATCAATAAAGCGAGCTAATATTAGATAATGTAATGTAATATATCACATATATAATTATACATTAAATTATCGAATTAACACTTGATCCGACAATCCGGTTATATCGAATATAACCGACTAATATAACATGTACCGATTCATCGAATCAACACTTGATCCGATGACCCGGCTTTATCATATATCGCGAGAATAGAATACGGTATCTCATATCGTATTATTCTCGGTCCTGCACATATCACATATGTGCTCCTATTCCATTTTTCCTGAGTCAAGAAACCTCTGTGTAGGGCTCTAAAGAATCGTCAATACGTCGGTAGCAGGTGATGATCATATCAAACACCCACAAGCTGCAAGCGGTCAGCTAAACGTAACAGCCGCCCAGGTATTGAGCGATCAGAAGATCAACAGGCAAGCCTGTACATTCTCCTGTGAATCCAATCAGTAACACTACCGTACAGTCCGGTCTCTTGTCTGATATGTCGCATATCTAGTCTAGGGGTGGTAAAACGTCAGACCCCAGTAACCGATAAGTCGTGTCGATGTAAGGCTCATAACGGGTCAAGAAACTACTGATAACTCTTACCAGTAAATCTCCATATCAGCCCTGGCCAGGGACTACCAGTTATAACCAATCGAACACAGTACACCATCAACTCCCTATACCGGGAGATACGAAACCCCTCCTATCGCTCATTGCCTCCATGTGATTCGAGACTGTACCTAAAAGCCACCGTTTTGCACGCCCTCTTGGATGTGGTAAGGTGGAAATCAAAGCACAGTGGGAATCATACAAGACTCTATGACGATCTCGGGTCTACAGACTAACCTGTATCGGTGTCACCGAAGAACTGCCATCTGACGTGAGGTATAATACCATCTGGGAGTTCTCGGCGAGTCCGTTCAGTGTACCCAGTCTCCACTGAGCACCCGTACACCATCTTTGATGTCAAACACTGATGGATATGGGATCATCCATCGCCCATCATATGGGTCAAGATGCGTATACGCTAGTCTACTCTGGTGTATCTATGCCCTGTCTCGATACACCCTCGATTAGGAACAGTTATAGGATGTACTCGTTGACTACCCTGGCCCCACTAGTATGATCTCATCATAGTCCCAGTAGTCGAGTACATATCCTAAGGGCTTTATCAACATGTGAGAGCAAGACAGTAAACTAATACAAGTCAACATGTTAAGACAAAGTGAAACCAAATAGCATACTATCATGCCGAGCAAGAAAGTCCTCTCTATATATATCCAAGCATCCACTATAATATACATCATATGTACAATAATGGCCTCTAGGACATATACATAACTAACAATATGGAAAGGTTGAGACCATCAAAGCTAAACTTGTAACAAAAGGTTTTCGTCAACGACCAGGTGTCAACTATGATGAGACATTTTCTCCAGTGGCTATACTTAAGTCCATCATGATCCTACTTGCCATTGCTGCATACCATGATATGAAATCTGGCAGATGGACGTCAAGACCGCTTTTCTAAATGGTGATTTAGAAGAGAGCGTGTATAAGACACAGCCAGAGGGCTTCGTAGATAGTGGGAGCAGCGAAAAGGTGTGCAACCTGCTTAAATCAATTTACGGATTAAAGCAGGTATCGCCGAGCTGGAATATCTATTTTGATGTAGCAGTCAAAGAGTTTGACTTCATCAAAAATGTAGATGAACCATGTATATATAAAAAGGTCGTAGAGAGTAAGGTCGTATTCCTCGTATTGTACGTGGATGACATACTCTTGATAGGAAATGATGTTCCTATGCTGCACTCGGTCAAACTCTTTCTATAACAAAAATTCTCCATGAAAGATCTGGGTGATGTCTCCTACATCCTAGGGATAAAGATCTATAAAGATAGATCTAAAAGGATGTTGGGATTGTCCCAATCCAGGTACATAGACACCATACTAAAGAGATTTAGTATGGAAGATTCTAAGCGTGGTAATTTGCTCGCTTATTTAGGAATCACTCTCTCCAAAGAGATGTCTCCCAAGACTGATTTGGAGAGGGCTCGCATGAACGTAATACCCTATACTACTGCAGTTGGGTCTATCATATACGCGATGTTATGCACCAGACTGGATGTAGTTTACGCACTTAGTGTGGTAAGTAGGTATTAATCAGACCCAGGGGAGAAGTACTGGATAGCTGTGAAGAACATTCTTAAGTACTTGAGAAGGAATAAAGAGATGTTCTTGGTGTATGGTAACGGAGAACTCCAAGTGGAGTCCTTTACGGTTCGATCTTCCAGAGTGATAAGGATGCCAACAAGTCTGTCTCGGGCTTTGTCTTCACCCTCAATGGAGGGGTGGTATGTTGGAAGAGTTCCAAGCAAGATACCATTGCAGTCTCGACAATGGAGACTGAATACATTGCTGCTAACGATGCTGGCAAAGAGGCTATCTGGATGAAGAAGTTCATTGCTGAACTTGGTGTGGTTCTATCCATTAAGAATCCAATATCCTTGTATTGTGATAACAATGGAGCTGTGGCTATGGCCAAGGAACCCCGGTCCCATCAACAATCCAAACATATTCTGAGGCGGTATCGCCTGATCCGGGAAAAGAGTTGATCGCCGTGAGATCGAGGTCAGGAGAGTAGACACGAAGGACAACACGGTGGATCCACTCACGAAGGCCTTTGCCCAGACACAGTTTGAGAGAATTTTTGGGATGTTGGGTATGCGATGCTACAACAAATGGTCTTAGTGCAAGTGGGAGATTGTTAGGAATATGTATGCCCTAGAGGCTATTATTGTATTTATAGGTGATGCTTGGACATATATATAGAAGACTTTCTTGCTCGACATGATAGTATGCTATCTGGTTGCACTTTATTTTAACATGTACACTTGTTTTAGTTTACTGTCTCTTTGATACATGTTGATAAAGCACTTAGGATGCTGGCTTGACTAACAGGACTATGAGGCAGATCATACTAGTGGGACCTGTGTAGTCTATAAGCACATCCTTTAACAGTTCCTAGTCGAGAGAGTATCGAGACAGGGTATCGATATTCCAGAATAGACTAGTGTGTACGTTTCTTGACCCTGTATGGGGCGATGGTTGATTCTATAACCATTGATGTTTGAAATCATAGATTGTACACAGGTGCTCATTGGAGAATGGGTACACCGAACAAGACTCACCGAGAACTCCTAGATGCTACCATACCTATCGTCAGATAGCAATTCTCTGGTGAAACTTGTACAGGTTAGTCTATAGAACCGAGATCGCCATAGTGTCTTGTGTGGTTCCCACCGTGCTTTGATTTACTCTCTACCACGGCTCAAATGAGTCGTGCAAACAGGTGGATTTTGGGTACAGTCCCGAGTCATATGGAGGCAGTGAACGATAGGAGGGGCTTCGTCTCTCCCGGTATTGGGAGTTGATGTTGCACTATATTTGATTGGCTATAAGAGCAAGTCCTTGACCAGGGTTGATGAGATTTACTGGTAAATGTTATCAGTAGTTTCTCGAAAGGTTATAGGCCACATATCGGCATGACTTATCTGTAAGGAGGTGGGCGCGCCCCAATAACCTGATAAGTCGTGCTGATAGAGGACTCATAACCAAAGAGATACAACTGGTAACACTTGCCAGTTTATCTCTACTGTCGTGGCCACGAACTTCTGGCTATAGTCATGTCTTGCACCATGCGAAATCAACTCCCAATACCGGGAGTGACGAATTCTCTCAACCGCTCACTGCCTCCATGTGCTTCGGGAGTGTACCCAACTAAAGCCTATTTGCACGACTCAGTAGAGCCGTGGTAGGGTAGTAATCTAAGTACAGTAGGAACACACATGAGACACTGTGGCGATTTCAGGTCTAGGGACTACATTGTACTTATGTCACCAGAGAACTGCTATCTGACATTGGTATAATACTATCTAGGAGTTCTTGGCGAGTCCGTCCAGTGTAACTCATCAAATGAGCACTTGTATACAATCATCAGTGTCAAACACCAATGGCTATGGGATCAGCCATTGCCTCATACAGGGTCATGAAACATATACATTAGTCTAAACTGGAGTACCGATGCCCAGTCTCGATACTCCTATGACTAGGGACATTTAAGGATGTGATTATAAACTACGATGCCCTACTAGTATGATCCTTATTATAATCCTGGTAGTCAAGTAAAGATCCTATGGGCTTTATCTCTTGTATTTGCGTTACGTGATAACTAGTATCTAGCATTAACATGACAGATAAAGACAAACTAGATAGCACACTATCATCTCGAGTAAGACTGTTCTTGGTATATGCCCTCCTCGAATTCAGTAATTGCATTCCCGTAACTACGATAATTGCCTTGAGGGCATCAATATCCAACAATCTTCCACTTGCACTCAAGGCCAATAATTGCGGTATCGCATGCACACATCTCATGTGCTACTGCATACCCAACTTCTGTACTAACAGTTTCGCAAACTGTGTTCGAGAAATAGCCTTAGTGACTGGATCCGCTAATATGTTTCTAACTATATCTCTCTGAATCTCAACTTCGCGGAGATCAGCTAGCTCCCAAAAATGAACAAAACTTACCTTAGAAAACTGTTTGGATAGCTGATGGGACCTTATTTACAAATGAACATATTTATCCAAACAAATACATAGGATATATCCTCCGCTGATTCACAATCAGCATCTAGCGCATTGACTACCCCAGTATCTCGATTGGAACTCTTCCAATACACTGCTCCTCATAAGAGGGTAAACTAATGACCCATGATAGATATTTTGTTACCCTTGTCACTACGGAATCTGAAATCGGTAATTGCCTCTCTAAGGAGGCTGTCATTACCGTACACCAAGAACATTTCATATGCTCTTCACTTCTTCCCATGTCTCTCCAAGATTGGACTAATATCTGCTTACTACACCTAGTGTAAAAGCAATATCTGGTGTGATATATAACATTGCATGATTGACCTCTGTAAAAGCAATATCTGGTTTTTAATAAATTTAACTAATAATTATTTTTCACATTTTTTATTATAATTAATTAATATTTTAATTAATTATTTATGTACTTGTTGTACTTATGCACACACATGTACATGCTAATCTAGGGTTAAGGATGTGCTAACTATGTTTTTCTTGCCATGGCACATTAACCCTAGCATTATGTTATGTAATGTATTTATTTTAAGTAACAAAAGATTTTATTTGAAAAGAAAAAGAAAAGAATAAAGAATGGAGGCATGGGGGGAGACATGGGAGTGAGAGAGTATTAAATGAAGAGAGAGAGAGAGAGAGAGAGAGAGAGAGAGAGATCATGGCTCTCAAGAGCCATCTCTCATCTCCCATCTCTCATTCTCTCTTCCTCTCATTTCTCTTCTTCTTCTTCTTCCTTCTTCAAACAAAATCCTCTTCTTGGAAATCTTCTTGCCTCACACTTGAGTCTAAACTAACACCAAAACCTCACTAAACCCTTCCTTAAGCATGTTTAACCTCTCTTGAAGTCTTGAAGCTTGCATGGCTAGGGTTTTATCAAAGTTTTGGTGAGGTAATGATCTAAAACCCATAATTAGGCTCTAAGGGAAGTTTCTATGTTTTCTAGTTCCACTAAAATACCTTAATGTTGTGGTTTAGTGGTTAATATCATATTTTGGAAAGACTTAGTGTTCTGTTTTAATCTGCTATCAAACCCGAGACCCTTTTGAGAAGTTGCCATTACAGAGAGATAGTCTAAAGGCCTAGGACCTACTATCCCTAAAACCCGAGCCCTCCCCTTCACTACAAGGCCGCAGATTTAATCCTTCTGGCCGCAAATTGCAGCCAGAGTAGGGTGTCTGTGTGTGTGTCTTGGTCGTGGGTTCTCTGGGGCTATATGCAGGCTTACAGTATGTGAAACTTTCCCTAATTCCTTCTGTAGGAAAATCTGGGACTGAATTGCTATATATTAAGTGTTTTGATATAGTGCGATGCGGATTTATATGAATCTCGTTGAGGTTCTTCATGCGATTAGAAGCCTTAGGGGTGGTCTAGGATGTCGCTGCACACGATTAGCTCACTAGGCTAACACTTGATAGCTTGTGAGAATTTGTTCGTTAGCTTAGTGGGTGTCCGTGTCTTATCGGAAAGTTTATTAACTTCACGTGTTATGGTTTTGTGTGATGCTAGGGTCATTTATAGGGACTTCGGACGCAGCTAGAAAGGGGAAGGAGGTGATCGGATTCACATAGCTTGAAACCATCCGGTGAGTAGATTTAATATTTACGGGGGAATCTCCTGTATGGCGTTAAGCGCCGATGGCTAGATTCATGTGACAATACCTTGTGCTATATATTTATATGTTGTGACTTGTACATGCGTATTATATTGTGCATCATATTACCTGTTATACATTGACATATTATTAATAGGGGCACTGCACCATTACTAATGGTTCATGTTGCACGAGCACTGATTCATATGCCAACACACACCGTTGGTAATTGCCATGTCACGCATACTATAGAATTTGCCATGAATAACTACATTGTATTACATTCATAAATGGTAGTTATACTCTCGTTATTGTACTAGTACACATCTTGTCGGGATCATATATACATTGCTATTAGCACCATGTTCTCATATGATGTTTTCATGAGATTGCGGTTTTCTTGACATGATATTTCGTGTCCACCATAGGTTTCTCGGTTCTGAATGATGAGTATACCCGATTCAAGGTGTGAGGAGAAACCTTCTGTGGGTACATGGTGGGCCCGGTAAGGTATCCTGGGGTAAGAAGATCGTGGAGTAGACGATGAGCCTGGCAGGGGAGCACTACCTACCGGTGATTGTATGGAAACTAGGCGGATATCCGGAGGATACCATTCGGAGTTATATGATGAGATAGATATGAGGGCCAATTAGAGTGACGACGTCTGAGACATTAGGATTTAAGTGTCGTTGATGGACACCGGTTTTATGATGATTTATTGATGATGACTATGTTTTATCCCACATATTGGACTTATTATGACATGCTCTATTATATTGATGTTGTACCTTGATTAGGATTATGTTGTATTCCACACTATTATTACATATGCCATCATGCCTGCATACTTAGGATTTGTCGCTTTTCGTTCATGCTTACGATTACCCGTATGATGTTAGTTACTATTCATGAGCTAGCAACTAACCCCCATTATGCCAAGTATCTTGCAGGACTGAACTTCAGTGTAGTCGTGTCAGGGCACTCTATTGCATCTATTTCTGTGGATATAGCTACTTTTGGACGTGAGATATTCTGTAAGTGGGTTTTTGTGCGAGTATTCATATGCTTCTACGTGTATATCTTATCTTGTATCTAGTACTCTCCATCTACCACCTGCATGTATTTTCCTTAGAAATGAGACTGAGAGATTCGATATTTGTATTATATGTGAATCTGGGTGTCGTACTCGTGTGAGCCGGCTTTTGTATTATGTTGCGTTGTTGTTTTACTTCTTATTTTCTTATTTCTTCGCCTATGGCATCATATATTTATTTTTTGGTTGTATTCCGCTTTTAGGCATGAGATTGCTCCCATTTAGGGATGCCTTTTATATACTATGTTTTGTATCTTTTTTGGACCAGTCTTTACAAAGGAGATGCTGCCGAATTCTTTTTTGTAATAACTTGGGATTTTAAAAAGAGATGTGATGTTTTGAAACAAATGTTTTACCACTCTACTTCTATTCATGGTTTAGATTTTTGAGTTTTCGATTTCTTTGAATTTCGCTACGCCTTTAGACGTTGCGTGATTTAAGTGCCGGTTGCGTTCCTAAATTGGGTCTTGACAAAGTTGGTATCAGAGCGTTAGGTTTTACCTTTCGGAGTGTAGGATGACCCTTGGTATGATGGAGCAGGTAGCTTAAGCAGAGTGACGTAGCGTGTGTATGTTCCGTGGCATACTTACGACACGGTACTCCGCCTAAGTGATCTTAGGACATATTTTCTTGTAATTCCTTCCTTGATTCTATATATCCTTATGATTCGATTTCTATGTTCTTATCGAGTCCTGTTTCTTGTTCCAGCCATTATGCCGCCGAAGACTTCGAGGGCCCAAAGAGCTACCACTAGAGATAAGGTCAGGGCAGGCTCGTCTGAGATAAGGGGTAACCAGGGCGGTATGCCTACCCCTCAGGAGCAGGTTGATTCACCTTCTCCGGGCCGTATTGCTAGGCTAGAGGCCAGTATTCAGGATTTACGTCAGATGGTTGGATCTTTGGATAAGACCAGCCGAGCACAGAGATCATATGTTGTTCTACCTACTACGGGGACCGTGATTATACCTACTACTTAGACAGTCGTACCTACCACTACCGAGGCCATCGCTGTATCCTTATAAGAGTTTATGATGCCGAAGCCTCCAGTTTTCACTGGCACTGACACAACAGAGGATCCACAGTCGTTCCTCGACCAGATGACCAGAATTTGTCGTTCTTTGAGATGTTCCGATGCGAGATCGGTCGAGTTTGCTAGTTTTCGTCTGGAGGATCTTGCCCAGACTTGGTGCGAGTCTATGGAGAGAGGCTGAGCCGTAGGTCTTCCTCGTATGACCTAGGATGAGTTTGCGATGGTTTTCCTTTCTTGTTTCCTTCCACAGAGCGTCAGGAATGCTCGAGCTCGCAGTTTTGAGTCTTTGCGTCAGAATCCTGGTATGACCGTGGTCGAGTACGATATTCAGTTTATCCAGCTATCCGTATACATACCTTATTTGGTGGATACCAAAGAGAAGCGTGTCAATAGATTCGTTCGAGGTCTTGATACACAGTTGTTCCTCTCTATTGGCACCCAGCACTTTGATACGAATGCAGCAGCGATGGACGCAGCCTTGTTGGTGGAGGAGCGTATTATCAAGACTACGGCTGTTCCGGGACCGAAGCGGATTCGTACTGGCATATCAGCTCCCAAGAAGTTAGGCAAACGTCACGACAGATTCTTTTTAGGCCATGGTGGTAGCAAATGCTTGAGACGAGGCCAGTTATATAACTCTTACCCACAGGGCTAGCAGTCGTCATCAGGATGTTTTCGATGTGGGAGTCTGTATCACCGCTTCAGGGATTGTACTGAGGGATGCCAGGACGAGGCAGCAGTTCCACATGTTACCTTACCACCTTCACCTATTCAGATAGCATTGCTTCTTACGCCCGTCGTTGCTCCATGCCAGACCGATACTCAGAGAGGTCGTGGTTGTGGCAGTCTTGCTCAAAGGGGACGAGTTGGCAGAGGCAGAGGACAGCCGGATACCTATAGAGGACGGGCCCGAGTTTTTGCTTTGACTTCTCAGGATGCGCAGGCATCGAATGCAGTTGTGACAGGTACTCTTTCGGTGTGTTCTTTCGATGCGCGCATATTGTTCGACCCCGGTTCTATGCACTTGTATGTATCCACGCACTTCATACCAAGGTTGGGCTGAGATTCATCTTTGTTAGATCAACCGCTCGTTGTGATTACTCCCGTTGGAGAGTCTTTTGTTGCTCGATATGTGTTTTGGTCGTTTACCGTTCATATTGGAGATAGATATTCATCCGTCGATTTGATCTTTCTTGATATGTTGGACTTTGAGATCTTCTCGGCATGGACTGGTTAGCTACTTGCTATGAGTTCGTGGACTGCCGTGAGAAGGCGGTCAGGTTTTGTTTTCTGGGAGAGTCAGTTCTTGTTGTGCAGGGGGACCGCAGTGCCGCCCCTCATAGTTTGATTTCTGCCCTTTGCGCTAGTCGACTCTTGAGGAAAGGATGTCGGGGATTCTTAGCTTATATTCATGATACTAGAGCTACAGCAAATCCGTTGGATCAGGTTCCGATTGTGAGATATTTTCCCGATGTATTTCCTGATGAGTTACCTGGATTGCCGCCAGAGCGCAATATCGAGTTCTGCATCGACTTGATCCCCGGCACGGGGCCTATTTCTATACCGCCTTATCGGATTGCCCTGGCGGAGCTTAAGGATCAGTCGCAAGATTTGCTCGACAGGGGACTTATTCGTCCGAGTGTGTCGCCTTAGGGAGCTCCTATCCTGTTCGTCAAGAAGAAGGACGACAGTATGAGATTGTGCATTAATTATCATCAATTGAACCGAGTTATGGCGCGGAATAGGTATCCTTTACATCGCATTGACGATTTGTTTGATCAGCTTCACAATGCGGGACATTTTTCCAATATTGATTTGAGGTTGGGTTATCATCAGTTGCAGGTCCGGAATGATGACATTCCGAAGACTGCTTTTCGGACGCGCTATGGGAATTACGAGTTCTTGGTGATGTCGTTCGGGCTTGCCAATGCCTCGGCAGCGTTCATGGATTCGATGAACTGGATTTTCAGGCCGTTCCTTGACCAGTTTATCATTGTATTCAGTAACGACATTCTGGTCTACTCCAGAAGTCGAGAGGAGCATGAGCAGCACTTAAGGATTACGTTGCAGACATTGAGAGAGCACCAGCTGTTTGCTAAATTCTCAAAATATGCATTCTGGCTAGATAGTGTTGAATTCTTGGGTCATGTGATTACGAGATGGTATACGAGTGGACCTGAAGAAGATCGAGGCTGTACAGCATTGGCCCAGGGCTGTATCAGTGACAGTGGTCCGCAGCTTCTTGGGCTTAGCTGGTTATTACCGCCGTTTCGTGCAAGATTTCTCGAGTATCACTGCACAGCTGACCGGACTGACCCAGAAGGAAGTTTCATTTCTTTGGACTGAGGCATGTGAGCAATGTTTTCAGCAGTTGAAGATTCGTTTGACGACTGCACCGGTTCTATTTTTGCCTTTAGGATCAGGCGGCTATGTTGTTTATTGTGATGCTTCTCGAGTGGGGCTAGGTGGTGTGTTGATGTGGCATGATAAAGTTATCTCTTATGCTTCTCGGCAGTTGAAGTAGCACGAGCAGAACTATCCAACTCACGATCTAGAGATAGCCGCAGTGGTCTTTGTGCTCAAGATTTGGAGACATTACTTATACGGAGAGTCGTGTCATATCTTTACGGACCACAAGAGCATAAAATATATCTTCCAGCAGCGGGATCTGAATTTGAGGCAGCGCCGTTGGATGGAGCATGTGAAGGATTATGATTGTGAAATCCTTTATCACCCGGGAAAGGCGAATGTGGTAGCTGATGCTTTAAGTCATAGGCCCGGAGGTAGCTTATTCTATTTGAGCGCAGTTCAGAAACAATCTTCTGCAGATTGGCAGATTTTGTGCGACAGCAGAGTACAGTTCGAGTTCACTTCCATTAGAGGGCAGCTTGCTCATGTTTGTGCCCGTCCATTTTTGCTTGATCGCATCCGAGAGGATCAGTCCGACAATGCTCGTTTGTCTGAGAGCATGTTCGGCAGGGAGGAGATTATGAGTTTGTGATTAATGGCCAGGGTGTGCTACATTTTGGGACTCGCCTATGTGTACCAGATTCCGAGAGGCTGAGACGCGAAATCCTAGAGCAGGCGCATCAGTCACCATACAGTGTTCATCCAGGTTCCACCAAGATGTATCGTGATTTGATAGATATTTACTGGTGGGAAGGGATGAAGAGAGATATTTCAGTTTTTGTTTCGAGATGCCTGACTTGCCAGCAAGTCAAGACTGAGCATCAGAGACCGGTGGGAGAGTTGCAGCTTTTACCCATTCCGGAGTGGAAATGGAAGAAGATCTCTATGGATTTCGTTGTGGGTCTACCTAGGTCCAGTCGAGGGTATGACTCTATTTGGGTGATTGTTGACCGGTTGACGAAAGCGACTGACTTTCTCGCAGTGAAGACCACTTTTGGGTTTGCTCAGTATGCTCAGTAGTACATTGATGAGATTGTATGGTTGCACGGCGTTCTGACATGCATTGTATCCGACAGAGGCACCTAGTTTACCAGCCGTCTTTGGCAGAAACTTCAGGAAGCTTTGGGTACCCGATTGAGTTTCAGCACCGCTTTCTATCTGCAGACCGATGGTCAGTCAGAGCGGACTATGCAGACTCTCGAGGATATGCTTCTAATGTGCGTGCTTGATTTTAGTGGCAGTTGGGATCGTCATTTTCCCTTGATAGAGTTCTCCTACAATAACAGTTATTAGGAGACGATTCAGATGGCACCTTTCGAGGCCTTGTATGGGAGAAAGTGTCGATCACTAGTCTATGGGACCGAACTCAGCGAGAGAAGGATTTTGGGACCGCAGCTAGTTTTGGAGACTACGGAGAACATCCGGTTGATCCAGGACAGGATGAGAGCAGCCCAGCGCAGGCAAAAGTCTTATGCCGACTGTCATTACCACAGACTTGAGTTCGCAGTGGGCGATCATGTTTTCTTACGGATCTTTCCGATGAAGGGTGTGATGAGGTCCGAAAAGAAAGGGAAGTTTAGTCCCAGATATGTGGGTCCTTTCGAGATCCTTGAGCGAGTCGGTACCGTTGCCTATCGTTTGGCATTTCCGTCCAGTTTTCCGAATATACACCCCGTATTTCATGTATCGATACTTCGCAAGTACCTTCATGACCCTTCTCACGCGATTCAACACCAGACGATCCTGCTGGAGCGTGATCTTTCTTTCACCGAGCAGCCGGTTGTTATTTTGGACCGGCAGGTGAAGAAACTACGGTCAAAAGTCTTACCGTCAGTGAAGGTTCTATAGCGTGCCCGAACAGCGAAGAGGTCACATGGGAATCCGAGAGCGAGATGCGGAAGAAATTCCCTCATCTCTTCGAAGGTATGCGTAGTAAGATTTTAAATTCGGGGACCGAATTTCTTTAAGGGGGAAGATTGTAACACCTTAACACGCGATTAGAGTTAATTAAGCGACATAATTTGGGTTTTTAATAAATTTGACTAATAATTATTTTTCATATATTTTATTATAATTAATTAATATTTTATTTAATTATTTATGGACTTGTTATAGTTATGTACATACTTGTGCATGCTAATATAGGGTTAAGGATGTGCTAACCATGTTTTTCTTGCCATGGCACATTAACCCTAGCATTATGTTATGTTATATATTTAATTTAAGTAAAAAAAGATTTTAATTTAAAAGAAAAGAATAAAGAATGGAGGCATGGGGGGAGACATGGGAGCGAGGGAGCATTAAATGGAGAAAGAGAGAGAGAGAGAGAGAGCATGGCACTCAAGAGCCATCTCTCATCTCCCATCTCTCATTCTCTTTTCCTCTCATTCCTCTTCTTCTTCCTTCTTCAAAAAAAATCCTCCTCTTGGAAATTTTTCCATCTCACACTTGAGTCTAAATCAATACCAAAACCTCACTAAACTCTTCCTTAAGCATGTTTAACCTCTCTTGAAGTATTAGAGCTTGCATGGCTAGGGTTTCATCCAAGTTTTAGTGAGGTAATGATCTAAAACTCATAATTAGGCTCTAAGGGAAGTTTCTATGTTTTCTAGTTCCACTAAAATACCTTAATGTTGTGGTTTAGTGGTTAATATCATATTTTGTTAAGACTTAGTGTTCTGTTTGAATCTGCTATCAAACCCGAGTCCCTTTTGAGAAGTTGCCATTTCAGAGAGATAGTCTAGAGGCCTAGGACCTATCCCCAAAACCTGAGCCCTCCCCTTCACTACGAGGCCGCAAATTTAATCCTTCTAGCCACAAATAGCAGCTAGAGTAGGGTGTCTGTGTGTGTGTCTTGGTCGTGGGTTCTCTGGGGCTATATGTAGGCTTATGGTATGTGCAACTTTCCCTAATTCCTTCTGTAGGAAAATATGGGACTGAATTGCTATATATTAAGTGTTTCAATATAGTGCGATGCGGATTTATCCGACTCTCGTTGAGGTGTTTCATGCGATTAGCAGCCTTAGGGGCGGTCTAGGATGTCGCTACATATGATTAGCTCGCTAGGCTAACACTTGATAGCTTGTGGGATTTTGTTCGTTAGCTTAGTGTGTGTGTCCATGTCTTATCGGAAAGTTTATTAACTTCACGCGTTATGGTTTTGTGTGATGCTAGGATCACTTGCGGGGATTTCGGACATAGCTAGAAAGGGGAAGGAGGTGATCGGATTCACATAGCTCGAGACCGTCCGGTGAGTAGATTTAACATTTACGGGGGGATCACCTGTATGGCGTTAAATGCCGATGGCTAGATTCAAGTGACAATACCTTGTGCTATATGTTTATATGTTGTGACTTGTACATACGTATCATATTATGCATCCTATTACCTGTTGTACATTGACATATTATTAACAAGGGCACTGCACCATTACTAATGGTTCATGTTGCACAAGCACTGATTCATATGCCCACACACCGTTAGTAATGCCATGTCACGCACGCTATAGAATTTGCCATGAATAACTACATTGTATTACATTCATAAATGGTAGTTATACTCTCGTTATTGTACTAGTACACATCATGTCAGGATCATACATACATTGCTATTAGCACCAAGTTCTCATATGATGTTTTTATGAGATTGCGGTTTTCTTGACATGATATTTCGTGTCCACCATGGGTTTCTCGGTTCTGAGTGATGAGTATACCCGATTCGAGGAGTGAGGAGGAACCGTCTGCGGGTACATGGTGGGTCCGATAAGGTACCCCAGGGCAAAAGATCGTAGAGTAGACGATGAGCCTGGCAGGGGAGCACTACCTACGGGTGATTGTATGGAAACTTCGCGGATATCCGGAGGATACCGTTCGGGGTTATATGATGAGATAGATATGAGGGCCGATCAGAGTGACGGCGCCTGAGACATTGGGATTTCGGTGTCATTGATGGACACCAGTGTTATGATGATTTATTGATGATGACTATTTTTTATCTCACATATTGGACTTATTATGACATGCTCTGTTATATCGATGTTGTACCTTGATAAGGATTATGTTGCATTCCATACTATTATTACATATGCCATCATGACTGCATACTTAGGATTTGTCTCTTTTCCTGTATGTTTACGATTACTCGTATGATGTTATTTACTATTCACGAGCTGGCAACTCACCCCCGTTGTGCCACAGTATCTTGCAGGACCGATCTTCAGTGTAGTCGCGGTAGGGTACTCTATTGCATCTATTTATGTGGATACCGCTATTTTTGGGTGTGAGATATTCTGTAGGTGAGTTTTTGTGCGAGTATCCATATACTTCTACTTGTATATCTTATCTTATATCTATTACTCTCTATCTACCACCTGTATGTATTTAACTTAGAGACAAGACTGCAAGATTCGATATTTGTATTATATATGACTCTGGGTGTCATGCTCGTGAGAGCCGGCTTTTGTATTATGTTGCGATATTGTTTTACTTCTTATTTGCTTATTTCTTCGTCTATAGCATCGTATATCTATGTTGTGCTTGTGTTCCGCTTTTTGGTGTGAGATTGCTCCCATTTAGGGATGCATTTTTAAATATTATGTTTTGTATCCTTTTTGGACTAGGTTTTACAAAGGAGATGCTGCCGAATTCTTTTTTGTAATAACTTGAGATTTTAAAAAGAGATGTGATGTTTTAAAACAAATGTTTTACCACTCTACTTCTATTCATGGTTTAGATTTCTGGGTTTTCGGCTTACTAGAATTTCGTTACGCCTTTAGACATTGCGTGATTTAAGTGCCGGTTGCGTTCCTAAATTGGGTCATGACGACCTCACTGCCATAGCATGTCGAATGTCATTCATGCGAGTCTCTCTCTTCATCAGTCCCGAAAGACATTATTTTAGAGAGAGTGACCCCATTATCTGCGGGTACATTACCTCACTAGGAGGCCTCCATTCTAAACTACTTTAGAATGGTGTCATTATACCTGAATTTGGATAATCTCAAATCCCTTACTAGATCTAAACTTATAGACCTAGTCACCAGAATCAATGATGTATATATAATCCATAAAGGAAAAAACTATGACAACCAATATTTGACCGAATCATAGTATAGGAATATCATTTCCTGTCTAGAGTATATCATCCACATTAGTATGAGGAACCCGACACCACTCTATACAGACTTTTTACAAATACTATGTTCATCTCTAATTTTGATGAAGTCAAACACTTTTACCATTGTATCAAAAATTAGATGATCCACCTTCGCTATGCCTGCTTTTGTCTATAAATAGATTTAAGCAATTTGCACACTATCTGCTGCTCCCACTGACTAAGACAATCCTCTGGTAGAGTCATACACATGTACACTTCTAAATATAATTTAAAAAGACGTTATAATCATGCTCATGCCAAATATCATAGTCATGAAAACAACAGCGGCTAATTTTATTTGTGTGGATTTCAGCACAGACTTTAAAGTAACAGTATCATCACGATCCACATCGGGTATTTGATGAATACATGTTAACTACAAGTCTGATATTATTAGGTTAATACCTTTCCGTTTGCACTGATCTCAAAAGATCTGCTTGCTCCTTATGGGTTTTATCTTTTTCAGGAGCACACAACAAAGTCTATAACTTGTTGTAGTGCATGGAGTCCAACTTGAATAACTTGGCATCCAGCCATCAGTCGGAAGTCACCACTTCCTATGGCATGCTGATAACTAGTAGGGTCATCATCGCATGATGCAAGCCTCCTCGTCACCGTCTATGAGAAAACCGAAGTATCTCTCGGGTGGCTGAGGTTACTTACTAGATCTGCGGAGTAGCTATGGTCTGTCAGGATCAATCGGATCATCAAGTTCTACTAAAATTTCGGTAACTGTTTATAGTTCTGGAACCATTTTCAGTTCTACCATGCTCGCACTAATTTCTTTTGCAAGAAATTCCTTAACCAAGGATATAGCGAGTCAATAACAAAACACTTCTGAACTTGAAAAATGATAGAAGCTATCCCTTGCGAAATCTTGGGATAACCCATAGACTGTTATTTCCGAAACGTGCCTCAATTTTATCCGGATTATGGTTTTAAACACAAACCGGATAACCCAATATCTTAACAATTTTAAGATGAACATTGTTCTCTCATATAAAAAAAGAAAGAAAAGAAGAAAGAAAAGGGGAAAATTCCTCACTGTTCAAGTCTCACGTGTTAAACACGTGAGGGCCTATATGCAAAGCATATGGGCGCCGCATAAGCCTCACGTGTTAAACACGTGAGCGCCTATATGCAAAGCATATAGGCGCTGCAATTAAAACATATGGGCTAAAAGAGCCGCACGTGTTAAACACATGAGCGGTTATATGTAAAGCATATAGGTGCAGCATTTAAGTAAGTGGCAGGCCAAATAGGTTTCACGTGTTAAACACGTGAGTTTTCTTGCTGCATTCTAATGCAAGATAGAATTAAATTCTATATGAGAAATATTTTCCTGATCTTTCTAATATGGAAAGATTTTTCTCTAACAGAGAATCTTGGATTTAAAATCCAATTATGATAAAATATCACCAAATGAACTATCTGATAGAATTAAATTCTATGTGGAAATATTTCCTCGATCTTTCTCAAACTAGAAAGATCATCTCTGTTAAACAGAGGACCCTTGGATCAACGATCCAATGGTGATTATAAAATCACCCACCGACTATCTGATAGAATAAAATTCTATCCAAGGAAAAATATTTTCTAATCTTATTAAACAAACAAGAAAACTTCTCTATTGAACAGAGAACCTTTGGATTAAAAATTCAACGGTGAATAAAATTCCCCAATTGATCCAAATGATCACTTTGGATTGATCATAATCTCTTAATCGGAGATTCTCTTAACAAGTTTTTTTTCTCTTCTCCTATAAATAGAAGCAAGAAGATTAAGGAAAGGGAGACGGAGAGAGTTCAAAAAAAGAAGAAGAAAAGAGAGAGAGAGAGAGAGAGAGCTTAACACAAGCTTCTGCAAAAAATAGTACAGTGAGATCTTGAGAGAACGAGAGAATTTAATTCTCAAAGAAGAATACTTTCCTCATTGAAACCAGAGGTAAAAAAGAGAGATCATATTGTCTCTCCTTTACCTATATAAGGGTTTAACCCTTCATTTAAGAACTCAGTTCTTTCACCGGTTGGGATTTGCATAAGCAAATCTCCCCACAAATTAGGAATTTAATTCTCATCGGAGAGATTTTGCTTTGCAGATTCAAAACCTAGGGGAAAAGAATTAAGTTATAAAAAAAGAGGACAGAAGAAGAACGAGAACATATCGGAATTTATTTCCTCCAAAAATTAGGGTTTAACCCTATATATAAAGAACTTAGTTCTTCGATAAAAAAACAGTGATGATGATCCAAGATCTTCAAAACTAGAATTGTTAGTGCTTAGCACTATTTTGAAGCCTCACGTGTTTCCCACGTGAGTGCTTCAAACAAATAAAGAGAACAACTAAAACTGCCTCACGTGTTTCCTACGTGAGTGTTAAAGCACCCCAGTATAAAAAAAGGGGCAGTCACGTGTTTTGCACGAGAACGTTAACCAAGTGCTTAGCATTTCTTTAAAAAAAGAAGGGGATATAAAACCCAATGGGCAGTGCCCATATTTGGGTGCCTCACGTATGTCACGTGGGCGCCACAAAACTCTAGTGTTTAACACTAATCCAGTGCCCACATGAAACGCATGTGAGCACTGTATGCCTCAGTGCTTAGCACTGTTGGGTAATTATTGAAATCCAATCTCAGCCTAAATTGGCTAAGTTTCCTGAGGTTAAATCTCTTTGATTCTAAAACAACCGAGGCCATATTGCTCATATTTTTCAAAACTGACCTTAGTCTAAAAAATAACTAGTGGTCTCCCATTGATGATATCCCAAATGATATTCATCTCATATCTCCTAAGATAATTTTAGTCTCAAACATGACTAACATTTCTTAGGTCTACAACAACCCATTTTTTCCTTTAAATATGGGATTTGGTTTAAGGGTACAACTCATCACACCTCTGATACATATCGTTGTAATTTCTCAACGTCTTCAGAGAGGTGGCGGGTCCTGACGACCAACAACTTCTTTCGTTGATGCATTTCCAAATTGACTTGCACGCCTCAAATCGGATCATGCCCCAAATTGGTCACATTCCATATCTCCATGGTTCACTTCGCCACGTAAAAAATACACGTGCGCACAAGATGAATAACGGACCGAAATGTCCTTAAAATAATATTCGCCTCCAAAATGGTGATTGTTTCCCCAATTAGAGCAAAACACTGTTCAGAATTCAAAATTTGAATTAAAGCCGCGCTTTTATAAAAGCGTTGTGCTACAACTAGCGCACCCCATGCAAAGCGCATAGGCGCTAGCGCTAGATGCGCTGCGCTCCAAGTAGCGCACCACGTGCAAAGCATATGTGCTCTAGCGCTAAGAGCGCTGCGCTCCAAAGTAGCGCACCATGGGCAGAGCGCATAAGCGCTAGCGCTGGAGCTAAATGTTCCTCACCAATGGATTAAATATCCAACGGATATGATTAAATCATCAATTAACAAGAATGAAATTATGTTGAAACTTTCCAAACAGAAAAGATTGTGCCCTGAATTTGGAACACCGTTGGATCAATGATCCAATGGTGATTAAAAATCATTAAAATACAGAACAAATTTTTTAAGGGGGGAAAGATTTCTCAATCTTGTTTAAAACAAGGAGATTATCTTCTGTAAATCAGAAGCCCTTGGATCAAAGATCCGACGGTAGGGAAATTCCCAAATCAATTAGAGAAAAGATCTCTTTAACTGATCGAACTGATCAGCTTGCCCTATATAAAGGCCCCAAGACTTCAAGTCTTATAGAGAGAACCCTCCTCCCCAAACTTTGAGAAACTCAAAGATAAAGAGCAAGCTGTTACAAGAAGATTTTTCTTCAAAGTAAGAATGAATGATGATGAACACAGAGATGAAATCATCTCATGATTAAAAAAGAAGAATTCATTTCTTTAAAAAGATCATAGATCTACAAAGACAAAGTCTTTCACAAAGCGATCAAAAGATCTCATCATAAAATAAAAGAAGTATTTACTTTTTTCACAGATCATAGATCTATATGACAAATTGTCTTTCACAAAAGAGGTTCATGAACATCTCATCGTAAAGGGGGGAGAATTATTCAATTCTCTTAGGATCACAGATCCATAAAGGCAAAACCTTTCATCAAAAAGAGATTGAAATATTTCCTATAAACCAAGAACTTTGTCCTTAGAATCTTGAGACAAAGTCTCTTAAAAAATAAAAGGTAATCTTCAGAGTGCAAAGTTAACCTAAGAAGAGCCTTAGCGCTCCTAATCTAAGAAGAGCCCTAGCGCTCCTAATTTAAAAAGTGTCTTAGTGCTCTTCATCTAGCGCAAAGCGCTGCAGTGCCAAAGCGCTTCAAACACAGCGCACTTCGCTCATTGGCTAGCGCTCAGTGCTAAACGCGCCACGTGCTCTTCACGTGTGCGCTGCATTACTAAAAGCGCTTTGCGCTCATTATATGGCACCGGCGCCAAACACATCAATGCTTCAAATATAGCGCATCAGCGCTCTACTTCTAGCGCAAAGCGCTAAGCGCATCAGCGCTCTTCATTTAGCGCAAAGAGCTAAGTGCATTAACGCTTCATATATGGTGCAAAGCGCTAAGCGCTTTAACCATAGCGCACTTCGCTCATCGACTGGCGCTAGTGCCAAGTGCGCTACATGCTTTTATGTGCACTTGGACCGAACATAAACTGTTCTTTGAATACGCCTGGAGCTATGATAAATGCACAACATTCAACTAAAGACAAAACATTTGTCAGAGACCAAACCAATGTTTAGCATTTTTAAGGGGATTGGGCTCAAACAAACACCTAACAACTCAAAAAAATAAATCTTGAACATTGTAATTGAATGGACTTAGCCCAAATTGGCCATAAGTCCTCAATTCGGATTAATTGAGTTAATATGCTCATAAATCACAGATCTTAGTCCCAATTAGACTACAGCTCTCTCAACCAACATCGGTTTAAGGGCACATCTCTGAACTCCTGTAATATTTATCGTTGTAATCCTTCAACGTCTTCAGAGAGGTGACGGGTCCCGACAACCATACACGGACTATGATGTCCTTAACCTTGACTGTGAGGTCTTTAAACTCATGGACTATGATGTCCTTAACCTTGACTGTGATGTCTTTAAACTCACGGACTATAATGTCCTTAACCTCGACCGCAATGTCTTTAAACTAGCATTGGACCGAGATGTCTTTAAACTAACATTGGACCACTATGTCCTAAAACTGGTAATTGACCGCAATGTCCCTAAACTAAACAATAGAGTCTAAATGCTCTTTTGTTGGATCTAAACGATCCCGTTAAGTTGATCTTAGTCTAAATTAGACTAACGTATCCTTAACATAAATTTAAGTTGATCTTAGTCTCAAATGAGACAAACGTATCCTTAAACCCAACCCCCAAACCCAAATCTAAGAGAATACGGATTTGGACTAATCCACGCCCTACGGGCGACAACATAAATTAGTCTCCATATACAATCCACGGGAAACCAAAAACAAAACAAACACCCACGACCTGAAGTGACCATCTGGAGAAGGAGAAAGTTGTTACCGCGATGCGGTAGCGTAATTAACTGCAGGGGCTTTCGCCTGCAGGGAAGAGCGTTCCTACAATCAAAACCCCCTCAAATGAGAGGGAATCTGACGAAGTCTGATACATCGGCCTCATCTGTTTAAACCTTCGATACATGGTGTCATAAATTAACTTGGCATCTTCGGAGAGGTGGACGGATAGCACCAATTAGCATCTGTCCCGAAATTCAGGCAAGACGGACCTGCGCGGTCGCATCTCCGTGTTTCGGCGGGGAACAGATTCTGGCACGCCCGGTGGGACCTTTTCCTCTTTCCACTCCACACTTCGCGTGTCGTGTTCGCGAACGAATCGTTGTTTGATATAGTTGCCCTTGGGTTCAAGGTACTAAGATTTGGTGTCTTGCTCCGTGCAGAAACAGAAGATCAATGGCTTCAACCTGCGCTAACTGCAACTGCAACTCTCGCTCCATCCCGTCCGGAGGAGTGACTTACGGGCCCCAAGCAGCCTCCATATTCGCTATGCCGGTGGAACAGGTCATTCAGGCCACCACTGGATTGTTCTTCGGGACCATGCTCCCGCCAACGAGCTTCAGCGCTCCTGTACCAACACAAGAAGCTCAGAAGAAGTCGGTCTTTGATCGGCTTACAACTATTGCGGCCCCTCTCAACGGGTCGTCCAGCTCCAACGCCTCAGTCTTTGACAGATTAGGCCAAAGCTCAGTTGGGCCCATGAAGAAGCCCACGATACCAGAAAGGGTTATCCCAAAAAGGACAGTCATCCCTTCTCCCGAAGTCGTCAAAGCGGTTTCTCCTGCCAAAGGGTCGGTCTTCACAAGACTGACTATTTCATCTCCTGTTCCAGGCGAAATTGTCATTGTCAAGGTGGCTTCCCCTACTTGGAAGTCTGCCTTCGATAGGTTGGACATTACTTCTCGGCGAACATCAGTCTTTAAAAGGCTGACACCGGCGACAACCCTCTGCCAAGACAGGGGGCATGACGAAGCCATCCCCATAGCTGAACCAACTCCATCCGCACGATATGCTCGCCTTCGTCACTGGCGCCGAGTAAGGAAGGCTGGGGGCAGCTCCCCTTCTGGACTAACTCCGCCAGCTCCCATGGTGGAAATCAATGCTGCTGTTCCAACTGGGAATAGCTTTGAACTGCTTAGGAGGGTTCGCAAGAACTCTTTGACTACCGTGCTGAAGAGATCTCCTCCAACTATGAAGATTACTACAGAAAAGAAGCCGGAGCAGCCCCCTTAGCGGCTGTCCTCCAAAATTTATAAAGTTTGGCGACAGGTCCAGAAATCGGTGATTGGCCAGGACTACTCTCGTCGATCAAAGAAGCTTAAAGCTCGACAAGGAGAAAACCATCCTGTCAAGCCACCAAAGGAGACAACCGTCTGGGTGCCCGCTGCAACGGATCCCTCAACGTCAACCACTCAAAAGAGAAGGAGGCCGGAGAAAGCCCCTGTGACCGCGGCGAACCGCAAAAGCGCTGAATTTAAATGCCCCAAGTCTGGGGGAATGGAAATACATACCGTTTATATGGCTTCCGGAAGAGAAGAAAGCCGTGCTTCTATGGGTCATCGACCGCTTACCCGATCGATAACGAAGGTTCATGAACAACAGCAGCAGACACTTCAGCAGATGCTGACTGCAATGGCGGCACTCACTGGGCCGAAAGAAAATCCGGAGACCTCGGAGCAGCGTCGGGAACAAGAAATTGATACCGAGTTCCTCCGAAGAATGCTTTAGAGGAAAGAAAAGGAGGCTGTGGAGCAGGCGGCTAATATAAAACGAATGGCTCTTTTGTTCGAAGACATGGTTGGAATGATGTTACAGCCAGAACCTCCAGCTGAAGACCCTCTGATCATCGTTGAAATGACAGAGGAGAGACATCGAACCCTCCTCAGGCTCTTTCAGCAGCCAAAGAGGAGACCATCTCCAAGGCCACTCTAGATGATTACATTGCTAAGCAAATACGAGCTCACCAGGCAAACGAAGCGGCTGGACAGGTCGTTAAGACTGGGAGACCCTATCCAGGCTGGTATGACCAAATAAGGTACCCGCCGGGATATACGATCCCTAAATTCCGCGTATATAAAGGGACGGGGAATCCGCATCAGCATGTCGCTCAATTCAGAGCCTTATGCGGCAACACCGGAGGTGATGATAAACTCCTGCTCTTCCAGTTTGTCGGTATCTTGTCGGAAACAGCGTTCGAATGGTACTCTGAACTCCCGAACGATTCTGTTAAGACATTTGCGGAGATGGAGCTACTGTTTACGCAGAGATTCGCGAGCGCTAGCAAGCGTACTCCGATTACCGCACTAATTAATGCCAGGGTGAAGCCGGGTGAAACTTGGGTCCAGTATGCAATACGGTGGCGAAATTTATGGTCGAAATGCGAGCAGCGCATCGAAGAAGCGCCGGCAGTGGGCATGTTCGTGGGCACTCTTGACCCTCAAGCGACCATCTTGCAATTTATGATGTTTTTCAAGCCGACCACGTTCCAGGCTCTAATTGATAAACTAGCTCAAATGGACTAGATGGGCCATAGGCCTTTCTCTTCGAAGCCGGAGCAGTGAAATGAAAAAGGGAAAGGCAAAGCGACCATCGTCGCCAATGCTCAACAGCAGCCCAGTGGTCCAAAACTAACTGATCGCCTAGACGAGAGGCGACAATTCTATAATGAGAAGGTGAAGCGCCCTTATTCATTTCCCCGGGACAAAACGAAGAGATTGTTCGAGCTAGCGGTGCGCAACAGGCTCATCAATCTGCCGAATCCAAAACGACCGTTGCAACCCGGCGAGGCTAATAACCCTAATTATTGCCCTTATCATCAAACGGTAAGCCATCCAATTGAAGATTGCTTCGTCTTTAAAGGCTGGATTGAAGATCAATACCAACAAGGTAAATTTGCCCTGTCCGAGAATTGGAAGGTGAATCCACCGCAGCCACACGCTCCCAAGAAGACGGACACACCGGGGGCATCATGCTCTTTCATAGAAGAAGCTCCATGGGAGGTCATTCTTTCAGCCAAGACGAAAAGAATGCTGAAGGATCTCCAACATGCCCGGCGATCAGGTGGAAAAATCTACTGGAACCTAAGATCATCGAGGGAATGCTGAAGCCGCGCCCAACTCCAAAAATTAGTGGTGATAGCCAAAACGCTCACATCCAGCCGTCAAAGTCTTCAAAAAAGAAGAAGAGAGCCAAGAAGCCCGTGGAGCATGGTGACAAGCACACGGACCTGCAAAAAAAGATTGATGCATTGGAAGAATATAATCAAAAAGAGCGGACTCCAGTCACACTCCAAGAGTTCCTCAGCCACGTCCTTAAGGACGAAGATGATGACAACGGAGAAGACTCGTCAGATGAGCCTGAAGATTATGTGGCAAGCTGCCATGTGATCTCCGACTCGTTAATGAACGATGAAGAAGCTCCTTATGCAGAGAAACTGGGGGCAGATCCTGAGCCGGAACTTCTAGGGCCATCAGACGAAATGATTGATGCGTTCCTAAACGAAGCTCTTCTGAAAAGCATAGCTGATCAAGAGCGCGAGATGGCCATATTTGAAGAGGCCAAACGCAGACAATTGGACGAAAGGGTTGAAACACTCCCATCAGATCAAAATACATCCGCCGTAAATAAAAGCAGGTTCAAGACGAGGAAGAGGTTCGCCAAAGCCATATCAATGGGAATGAAGCTGCCACTTTCCGAAGGAAACACTCCTGGTAAAGTGGATATACATCCTAACTACTGCTTATATCATCGAAAGATTGCGCACCCACCAAAGAGTGCAACGCTTTTAAAAGATGGTGGCAGGGATATGTTTCCCACTGACAACATTTCAAGCGGATGAAATGCAAAGCTCGTCAGGAGCAAAGAAATACGACCGAGGAGTGTAAAAGAACTGCCGGCAACTGTCACATGGTCAACGCCGAGGGGTCGCAAGTTCTCACCTTCAGAAGCGACTCTGATGAAGAAATGACTCTTGACCCTCTCTTCAAAGAATCTACATTGGGAAAAGCGGAAGAACCGAAGAATTGCGAGAACATTCAGCTGCGCAATCGCACGCTGCCCAAAAAGAATCTTGGGCCCTCGAACAGTGGGTCAAATAGAAAAGATACGGGGAAAGAAAAGGTCCCTGAGGATATCATCCTTAATGACCAAGCCATCAAAGAGCTGACAGCCAAGGACCCGCCAAAGAAAAACAAGGTGGATTACAACGTTCTGGCACACTTAAGGAAGATCCCCTCACAGCTAAGCATTCTTGACCCCATTCTGCTATCTAAGGAGGCAAGAGATTCTCTGATCAAGGCGTTATAAGAGCCTGGACAGTTCCAAGCTTTCCTCGCCGAAGAAAAGATGAAGGACGAGCTGGAAGAAGTACACACGGCCGATATCACTTTCGGTGATGAAGATCTTCTCCTCGGGACGTGCGAGCATAACCGCCCCCTTTATGTCTCCGGATACTGTCATGATATCAAGATAGACAAAATCCTGGTTGACAACGGGTCCTCCATCAACCTTCTCAATGTAAAAATGTTGAAGGAAATCTGCATGAGCATTCAACACCTCGCTCGGGATAAAATCACTATCTCCGGATTTGACTCCCAGTCATCACGGCATCCCTTCTACACAACATCAATGTATGATGTATTTCAAGAATGGTCTCGAGTAACTGTGACAGGGGAACTAAACCCATTCTCCGTGAATGAAGTCCGCAAATATGAGGATGCCAAGTACTTCCTGCCATATTTCGAAGACACAGAAAGATGTTGCAAACCAGAGGACAAGAACAAGGCTATCACCACTATTCCGGTCTTCGGGAGTGATACTGAGGAGGAAGAAGTGATAGTTTATTCAGGGCCGCCCCAATGCAACAAGCCGGGACCGTCCACCCCTATTCTGGTCTTCGGCAACGACTCAGAAGATGAGGTCAATGCCGCATTCTCTGCTCGGCCATCAATACAAGCCTTTGCTAATGAAGATCAAAGAATGCAAGTTGCCATGGTTCCACGAGAGCATTACAAAGAGCTCGATGCACTTAAAACTTATAGTGTGCAAGAACTGCAGACATTCTATGTCCCTCCCAGACGAAGAGAGGAAAAGGCGATCCTCTTTTATTAATCCACAGAAACCAAAGTGGAGAAAGAAGTTTGGCATGGTGCCGATCCTGCACTTGACAAGCTCCAGCCCATCCGTCTGCCTAGATACTACACAGAAGGATTGAAAAGGCTGTTGAGACGCCAAGGTGTACCTTTGAAACAGACTGCTTGACAAGCCCTGTTCTATAGCAGGATCTGGAACGTTCCCGAAACTCAACAAAAGTTGCCCAATGGGAGAATAGAAACGACCGGGCTTGGGTATGTTCAATCCAAGAAACGGGAGCGATTCCGCGGCTGCTACGTCATACATGACTTCGATGAAGAAGGAGATGCTTTATGGGAAGATGCTAACCTTGAACCAAAACGAGCTCCCGTCATGAAAATACCAAGCCCGTCGTTTGAAGAACAAATGGACAAGCTTATAAGGGAACAAGGTCAAAAGGTTCGAGACGACCATAATCGCGAAATGGCTATCTACGAGAAAGACAGAACGCAACGCTTCCTTCAGCAGGCTATGGAAAATGACAATACTCTTCCTCGTCAACCCGTTATACAAAAGGCCTGACGCAGAGGCAGAAATAAACCCAAGAACGAAAAAGGCGTTCGACAACAACAAAGCGGGACCAAGAAGCCACGCGATCGAGAATCGAACAACCAGGATTCGTCTCTTATAAAGAAGATGGGTCTAGCGTATTCTTTCTCCCAAGATAAGACAAGGAAAATACTTGATCTTGCCGTAAAATATCAAATGATTACCCTCCCGAAATCCAAGCACCCCGAGCAAGCAGGTGACGTTAATCATCCAGATTATTGCTCCTATCACCAGGCAATAGGACATCCTCTCGAATGCTTCACCTTCAAGAACTGGGTCGAAGACCAATATCAACAAGGCAGGTTCGCTTTATCCAGCAGTTGGAGGGTAACTCCGTCACAAAAGCATGAACCAAAAGTCGCGCATGCAGCGAGAGTAGAACCAGATCAACATCGGTCTTGGAAACGATCTCGTATTTGTCACATGATAACGCTGCCAGGAGAAGAACCCGAGAATATGGATGACCTCCCCCAATGCTTCGAAAATGATGACGACGAGGTGATCTCAAAGTTTCCACCAGCGCCAAAATAGCTGGAAGATGGAATACATACTACTGCAGATAACCTTAAGAGAATTGATTTGGGGACAGCAAGTGACCCACGGCCGACATTCTTCAGTGAGCTGTTGTCTGAAGAAAGGGTGGCTACACTAAAGGACATGCTCATGCAGCATAAAGATTGCTTTGCATGGAACTATTTCGAGATGCCAGGACTGGATCCAGAGATTGCGGTCCACAAATTGGCGATATCTCCGGACATCAAACCGATCAAACAAGCACCGAGAAGAATGGGGCTCGAGCTTGAGATGAGCATCAACGCCGAGGTCAAGAAGCTAATCGACTCCGGTTTTATCCAAAAGGTTCAGTACCCTGACTGGATCGCCAATATCGTCCCAGTAATGAAGAAAAATAGGACGGTGCGCATATGCGTAGATTTTCGAGATCTCAATAAAGCCTGCCCGAAGGACGAATTCCCAGTACCAGTCACTGAGCTGATGATAGATAATATGTCCACTCACGAAATTTTCTCCTTCATGGACGGCTCATCGGGATACAATCAGATAAAGATGCATCCCGAAGACCAGAAGCATACCACTTTCCGGACTCCTTTGGGCATATTCTGCTACAAGGTGATGCCTTTCGGTCTAAAGAACACCGGTGCCACCTATCAGAGCGCCATGATGAAGATCTTCGATGACCTCATACATGAAATCGTTGAATGCTATATCGATGACCTCGTAGTTAAAAGCAAATCATACGAGGAACATTTAGAGCATCTGAGCATCGTGTTTCAGCGTTTTCGGAAATACAATTTGAAGATGAACCCTTTCAAGTGCGCGTTCGGAGTTTCCTCAGGCAAGTTTCTGGGATTCCTCATACGACATCGAGGCATCGAAATCGACCCTTCAAAGATCAAGGCGATCATGGAAATGCCTCCTCCAAGGACTCTCAAGCAACTGCGGTCTCTCCAAGAGAAGCTCGTATATATCCGGCGGTTAATAGCCAATCTCTCAGGCAAGTGTCGTCCTTACAGTCACCTAATGAAGAAGGGAACCCCGTTCGTCTGGGATCGCAAATGCCAAAGCGCACTAGACGAAATCAAGCAATACCTGCAGAATCCGCCAGTATTGGCCGCTCCTGTTAAAGGAAAACCTCTCATCCTATACACAACAGCCCTCGAAGGTTCTTTAGGCGCGCTGTGGGCACAAGAAAACGACCAAGGGAAAGAGAGAGCCATGTACTACGTGAGTCGAGTTCTACTGGAGGCAGAAAGCAATTATTCTCCCATTGAAAAATACTGCCTGGCATTGATCTTCGCGATAACGAAGCTCAGACACTATGCGTTGACACATGAGGTTCATCTCATATCAATGGTGGATCCTCTCAAATATTTGATGTCGAAAGCTATACTAACGGGACGACTCGCTAAATAGGCCCTATTCTTAATGGAGTTCTCGATAACTTATCGTCCCCTTAAAGCAGTGGAAGGTCAAGCCGTCGCTGACTTCCTCGCTGAGCATCCGATACCTGTCGATTCTCCTTTGAACTGCGAATTACCCGACGAGCACGCGTTTGACACGATCGACGGGGAAAGAAGAGAGAATGATACCCGGTGGGAACTCTATTTCGATGGAGCATCTTTCATGAAGAAGCGCAAAGTACCCCCAAAATCAAATCCGGGGTGGGACTCATCTTTGTGTCTCCACAAAGAGGGATGATGCGCTTTGCCTTCTCCTTAATAGAGCCGAGGACGAACAACGAAGCCGAGTATGAAGCTTTGATAGCAGGTTTTAAGATCGCTGTCGACATGGGAATTGAAAATCTCCTCATATACGGAGACTCCCAACTGATCGTTAGTCAAGTAAACGGCGACTATCAAACGTGCAAACCAGAGTTGATGAAATACGACGAGAGAGTGCAGCAACTACTGACTCAAATCCCTGCCTATGCCCTGGAGAGCATACCGCGTGCGGAAAATAGCAAAGCGGATGCGTTAACCAAGCTCGCTAAAGAATTGACCGACGAGAACCTCGATGACGTGAGGATCATTGTGCAAAGTCGTCGGGTTATTGCATCGGCATAAATATCTCCGGAATTGCCCAAAGAAAAGGGAGCGACCGAGCAAACGACTCTGCAAATAAAAGACCAGGAAAAGGCTAAGGATTGGAGAGAAGTCTTTATAGACTACTTCAAATCCCGTCGAATGCCTGAAGATGCGTCCTCAAGACATCAGCTCATGAAACGAGCTCTATCCTTTGCCTTTGTTAATAATACTCTGTATAAAAGATCATTTGATTCTCTGTGGTTAAGATGCCTAGGACCTGAAGAGGCAGGGAGAGTCGTCCAAGAAACTCACGACAAACTCTGTGGTTCTCACCAAGCCGGGCCGAAGATGAAGCTGAAGATTAAACGGATGGGCTACTATTGGCCCACGATGATCCAGAACTGCCTCGAATACGCGAAGCAATGCCACTCGTGCCAGATTCATGGGGACTTTATCCATCAGCATCCGAATCCACTGCATCCAACGGTGGCTAGCTGGCCGTTCGAAATGTGGGGAACCAACATAATCAGGCCCATCGAACCAGTATCGTCCCGAGGACATCGATTCATTTTGGCGACAACTGATTATTTCTCCAAATGGGCAGAAGCGGTACCGCTAAGGGAAGTGAAGACAGAGAATATCCTCCATTTCTTCAAGACACACGTCATTTATCGGTTCGGCACTCCACGACGGATTATCTCCGATAACGGGACAGCCTATAGAAGCCACAAAATCAGCCGCTTCGCACAACATCATAACATAGACTGGAGATACCCTTCGGTCTATAATCTCCGAGCTAACGGTCTAGCTGAGGCTTTCAACAAGACTTTGACGAAGATCGTGAAAAAGACGGTGTCTTGAAATAAGAGAGACTGGCACGAAAGACTGCATGAAGCTCTCTGGGCGTATCGAACTACATTCAAAACAGCCATGAATACAACGCCATATGCATTGGTATTCGGCACAGAAGCGGTACTCCCCCTTGAGATAGAGTTACCCTCTGTACGAGTGGCCGTTCATTACGAGCTAACAGATGAAGAAAATGCTCACCTTCGGCTTGAGGAACTCGATGCCCACAACAAAACCCGGCTCATGGCGCAACAAAATCTGGAGGCTTATAAGGCAAAGATGACGCGCTCATATGAGAGATTGACTAGGCCGAGAGCATTCCGCCAAGGCGAACTCGTGCTAGTGGTCAAGAGACCTATGATCCCTAATCGTGCCAAGCGGGGGAAATTCGAGCCGAACTATGAAGTCCCGTATATCATAGACAAAGTTTAACAGGGTGGAGCCTATCTACTCATGGAAATGCATGGCGAAAAACCTTTCAGACCAATAAACGGTTGCTTCTTGAAAAAGTACTATGCCTGGCGAGTCACGGCCTAGGTAAACGATAGATGACGACGCCTATGTCTGCTCGCTATCTTCCTAAGCCTAAACTCTATAAGTAGTAGCCGGTTTTAGGAATAAAATGTCCCTAAACTAACAACGGACCACTATGTCCTAAAACTGGCGTAGGACCGAAACGTCCTTAAACTAACAACGGACCACTATGTCCTAAAACTGGTGTCGGACAGAAACACCCTTAAACTAACGATGGACCACTATGTCCTAAAACTGGCTGTTGACCGAGATGTCGATAAACTACTACGGACTGCAGCATCCCAAGGCTGACACAAAAAAAAGAAAACGGTATGTCCATAAGCAAAAGGGGCATGGATGAAAACCTGAAAGGGCTCCTTGAGTAAAAATAGCAGGGCTACCGGCGAGTTTTGTGAAAACCCAAAATGGCGCAACTTTGTTAAAAGACACTTGCAAGGTCCTCTCGACCTTGTGAGGAGAAACCACCTGCGTAAGATCCTTACGACTCACAAGGGAGCAACACACTTAGGGATCCCCATGATTCCTAAGGAGAAATTACACTTGCGAGATCCTCACTTCTCATAAGGAGAGCCCTCCTATGAGACCCTCACGGCTCATAAGATTCAAAAGTCTTAAGCTACAGGGATCTGAATCTGTTCTTAAGCAGCCATCACAACCTCCAGTGCTGCCCTACAAGTGGTTCAGTATTGACCCTTGTATACAATCCACGGACGCGAATAAATATTTCCCTAGCAAAGTCCCATCCGTGACTAGGGATATGCTCGTACAGCAAACAACACTTGTAAGTCCTCTCGACTTATAAGGAGAAAATACTCTTGTAAGATCTTTACGACTTATAAGAGAACATACACTTAGGAATCCTCACGATTCCTAAGGAGAAAGTGCACCTACAAGATCCTCACGACTCGTGGGGAGAAATACCTTTATGAGTCCCTTACGGCTCGTAAAGTTAAAAGCCTTAGTCGACATAATCCTAACCCTGTTCGCTAAGCCACCTTTGTTCGACATCGACAGAAGCAAATGATGATTCGCTCCTGGAAATATCCCAGTTGTAGCGGTACTGATGCCGAATTCGGTGTTTAATTCCAAATTCGCAGTGAAAAGCCAGCGAACCACAAATGCATATGAAATAGCCGAAATGATTGGGCAACTTGCAAATCAGCGAGTAAAAAAAATATATATGCATGCAAAATAGCCGAAATGATTGGGCACTCGCAATAAAAAGCAGCGAGTAAAAATAAAATAAATAGCCGAAATGATTGGGCACCGCGAAAAATAGCCGAAATGATTGGGCAGTCGCGACTTTCGCGATATAAAAGCTGAAATGATAGAGCATCGCGGAAAGAAAAAATAAATAAAATGAAACTTTTGCCCTACAGGTGAGATCACATCGATCCCTGTATACAATCCAGGGACACAAACAAAGAGGGAACCATACCTTCCCACCAGGCTCCATCCGAAAGAGAGCCAAGTCTCAATGGTTCACAAAGCAGCTAGGAGATCATCTCAACATTCGTCTCGTTTCAACAGACGCAACATCAACAAATAGGAACCGCGGAAGCTCTCAGTTCCATGATTCGACAATGCACAGACGCCGAGAGTCAACCCCCAACTCCGTGAAATGCGGAAAAAGTCAACCCTTCCTGGTCATGTAGAACACGGCCTATGTCAATTCTGACCCCGTAGGAAATGTCCAGAGTGGAGCCTGGTCCTCGCAGAACACGGCTATGTCAATCCGACCCCGTGGGAAGCATCCAGAGCAAATTCCTGGTCACGTGGAACACAGCCTATGTCAATCCTGACCCCGTGGGAAACGTCCAGAGCGGATCCTGGTCCTCGCAGAACATGGCCTATGTCAATCATGACCCCGTGGGAAACATCCAGAGCAAATTCCTGGTCACATGGAACACGACCTATGTCAATCCTGACCCCGTGGGAAACGTCCAGAGCGGATCCTGGTCCTCGCAGAACACAGCTATGTCAATCCTGACCCCGTGGGAAGCATCCAAAAAAAAATTCTGGTTTCGTGTAACGTGGCCTATGTCAATCCTGACCCCGTGGGAAACGTCCAGAGCGGAGCCTGGTCCTCGCAGAATAGGGCTATGTCAATCAGACCCCATGGGAAGCATCCAGAGCAAATTCCTGGTCAAGTGGAATACGACCTATGTCAATCCTGACCCCGTGGGAAACGTCCAGAGCGGAGCCTGGTCCTTGCAGAACACGGCTATGTCAATCAGACCCCGTGGGAAGCATCCAGAGCAAGTTCCTAGTCATATGGAACACGACCTATGTCAATCCTGACCCCGTGGGAAACGTCCAAAGCGGAGCCTGGTCCTCGCAGAACACGGCTATGTCAAACCGACCCCGTGGGAAGCATCAAGAGAAAATTCCTGGTCACGTGGAACACAGCCTATGTCAATCCTGACCCCGTAGGAAATATCCAGAGTGGAGCCCGGTCCTCTTAGAACACGGCTATGTCAAACTGACCCCGTAGGAAGCATCCAGAGCAAATTCCTGGTCATGTGGAACACGACCTATGTCAATCATGACCCCGTGGGAAACGTCCAGAGCGGATCCTGGTCCTCGCAGAACACGGCTATGTCAAACTGACCCCGTGGGAAGCATCCAGAGCAAATTCCTGGTTATGTGGAAGACGGCCTATGTCAATATTGACCCCGTGAGAAACGTCCAGAGTGGAGCCTGGTCCTTGTAGAACACGGCTAATGTCACTTCTGATCCCGTGGGAAACATCCAGAGCAACCCTTGACCCCGTGAAATGCGGATAAATTCAACCCCTGAGACCATATGGCTAATGTCAATCTTGACCCCATATGGCTTATGTCAACCTCTGTCGTAGAGCAATGCTCCGACACTTCCTCGTCGTTAAGCAAAGCTTCGACTTGGACCTTATGTCAACCTCTGTCGTCGAGCAAAACTCCGACACCTCCTCGTCGTTAAGCAAAGCTTCGACTTGGACACATATCACCTCCCTGTCGTCGAGCAAAGCTCCGACATGGAAAAATATCAACTCATAACCTTTGCAACCAGAGCAATGCTCCATCTTAAAAATACACACACACACACACACATTAATTCATAACTTCTCCATCATAGAGCAATGCTCTGTTTCGGGGGTAAATCAAATCACAAATATCTCAACTTGAAAAAGAAGGGCACAGTCTTGCAAAAAGAGTTAAATAAACTATCAACGAAATGAATATCTTAAAATGAACACATCACCATTAAAAAAATATACGTCTTTTTATTCATGAATCAAAATGAATACAAAGTACAATTTATGAAAGAATCACGAATATATTTTCAGTTAAGAACATGTGTAAGAAAGAATAATAATATAATATATCTTTCAAGTTGGCGGATGATTCAAAAAGTTCATTAGTTCATCCTTCCTTCCTTGGGTCTCTGCTTCAAAATTGACTATGGCTGCGAGAAGGGCCTCCGCTTCCGACTGTTGGGCCTGATGCGAGGCAAGTTGGCCTTCAATCTCCTGCTCAGTAGTTTTATGAGCATCAACCATCGTGCGGGTAAAGATAATAGCTTTATTAACAGCCACCACATTCTTGATTATGGCTTGAAGCTCCTGCCAAAGTTCATATGCGTGGGTGGTCTTAGCTGTAAGTTCGGCTTGAAGCTCCCCGAGCGCGGTTGAAGCCAGCTTCCCCTCTGAGAACTTTCGGCGGAGCCACTTTTCACAGGAAAGCATATTAGCGGCGTACCACTTAATCAGCCCCTGCAAACTTGTGTTCGCAGCCACCACCTCCGAAGGAAGGCGCACGCATTCAAGATTATACAAGCAAGCCTCCACTCGACGACAGAATTCGACCCAAACTTGCACCAATGCTTCACTGTGATAAGTGGCAAGAAAGGGGAGAGAACTGTTGGCTTCAGCAGCAAATTCTTTGGCCGTAAGCGAGCTACCAACACGAAGGTCTTCGATCAATGCTAACAAAGAGTGAAGGCTTAACTTGGCCATACGTTCGGATGCACGCAGCGCATAAAGGCCAGACGACATGAGAATGCGAGTCTCCAACGGGGTAAAAGTAGGCAGAGCTGTTAGAGATTGACAAATGATCAGCGAAGGTTGCAAACAGAGGACAGATGCAAAGGCGTCGAAACTTTACTTACCCATGTTTATACAAGAAGAGTCTGGAAGATCCCCAGGCCCATCGAGGACCTCAACCTCATCATTAGCTTCCAGAACTACAGAAGACATGAACATTGTTATATGAAGAAGTAACAATACCGGGAAAGGAGCGAACAATGCTAACCTTGTTCGGAAGATAGAATGATGCGCTGAGAGGATATCGCCTATGGAGCAGCCAGTTCCAGCAGACGCTGGAAAGACTTCTTGGGAGACAGGCCAGCAATGGACGCCGCCAAGCTTCATAGCTCTGAAAAAGACAAGGAAGGTTCAGATGATCTAAATATCATTTAAAACAAAGTATGGGATAATACCTTTGATACTCCTCCCGCTTTGAACAGGAGGGATAGCAGCCTCAGCAGCCTCCTCCGTACCATCGGGCACATCACCGGAAACGTTTGCTGGTTGAGGCACAGCAGCCACTTCGGGAACGGCAATCTCAGCTACATGTTCCACCGTCTCTAGGCCGTCACCAGAAAGGTCCATTAAATCTACGACGGGTAAAAGCACCTCTTCAGGGCCAACGGGCGCGGAAAGAACGGAGGCCATCAGTGGAAGCTCAATAGCAGGAATGGCAACCGTGGCAATCCCCTCCACACCTACGAGATCCTCTCGACTCGTAGGGAGAAAAGTCTTTATGAGACCCCACGGCTCATAAAGTTGAAAATTCTTAGGCGGCAGATCTGAACCTGTTTCCTAAGCCATCACTACCTCTCGAAGAGTTCAAGACAGAATGCTCTCTATCAACTACAGGATACGCTTACTAAAGTAACATGCCGGCAACAAAGAAAAAGAGAAGAAAGCGACAGTAAAGAGCACATTTGATTTACGTTCAGTTAAAGTGTTCAAGGCATGCCTATTCATGCATATGCAAAAAAGTTTGATGTATAAAATTAAAACATGGAAATGAAAAGCTTGCTATTCATACTTCAGAAAATGCCTACATTAAGGAAAACAGTAAACAAAAAACATAATTAGAATGTTTACAAAGGCACAACATCAAATCCAGGACATGGATTGTGAAATTCAAAGGTGCGGCCGTCCAAAATTTTATGGGCCTCTCGGACCATCTTCGTATGCATCCTTTCATGATCACAAGAGTCAGGATCCTCACTGATGTCCTCCACCCTTCGATAGGAAGCAGGTATCGCCGCCTGCTGAAAAACTTGACGCAGGATATCAATAAGGTTGTCTCGCCTTTTCTTTGAGATTAGGCCTATCAGATACACCGAGTGCACATTATCTTTGGCGTTGTCCAATTCCTTAAGCGGCATGCCAGCATAAAATAGAGGAAGTGCTCCTCAGATCGCTCCCACAATAAGCTTCAGGAGGGAAGAACGACGAGGAAGCAGTCGGCCATTATACGTACCGAAGCGACCCATAATTTCAACGCACTGGGCGTTTGTGAACTCTTTGTTTTGGGAAAGACCGAGTGAGCGGATGTCTCCGTAAGAGATAATCTTATCGAGATCATACAAATGAGCAGCCATAACGTCTAAAAAAGAAAATCAGTGAAAATTAGTAGACAGACTGATTAGGAAAAAGCTTATCGAGACAGACACAGAAATTTAAACAAGTACTGGTTAAAACACCCAACGAATTTAATTCTGTGCAATTAAGAAAGGAATCCTAAAAAGGATTTCGCATTTAATGAAAAGACCCCTTGGTCCAGGGAGTTAAACTCCTCGAGAGCAATGCTCTGCAGACAGGAGTGACACATGTCAAAGTCAATTATGAGGGGAATTAAAAATCCCCCGAGAATTCTGAGAGCCATGCTCTTTGAGGAAGATGGAGTAACCAATCAGAAACCCTGAAGGCGGAGCTTTTAATGGATTTGAAATTCCATGATCTTTAAAGATCCATGAACAGACTCTTAAGAGTTCTTCTATATGATTTGAAAGGAGCAAAACTCCAATAATGGATTAAGAAATCATAAGCAAGATCCTTTTAGATTTGTGATTCCAAGAGAGCAAAGCTCTATTAATAAAACCCTAAAAAGGATTTTCTTTAGATCAAAGATTTATGAAGAGCAATGCTCTGTTAATGGGTGAAACCCTAAAAGATGTTTCAAAAAGATTTAATCTTTTACCTAAGAAATCTGACAGAGTTCTGTCCTTAAGTAAATTCTCAAGAGAAAGAGCTGCGCTCTGAAGGTGAAAATAAATTTTCAAAATGGATTGAAGATGAACAGAAGTCATCTCAAGGGCCAAAGGTCTTATTTATAGGCACTAAGCACCATTTCAATTCCTCTGTTGATCCGAGAGTGGAGAGGCCGCCACCGCTGCACCTACGTGTGGGCCCCGTGAGCACAACGGTGTGGGGGATTTGTTTCCCCAATTAGAGCAAAGCTCTGTTCAGAATTCAAAATTTGAATTAAAACTGCGCTTTTATAAAAGTGTTGCGCTACAACTAGCACACCCTGTGCAAAGCACATAGGCGCTAGCGCTAGATGCGCTGCGCTCCAAGTAGCGCACTACGTGCAAAGCACATGTGCGCTAGCGCTAAGAGCGCTGCGCTCCAAAGTAGCGCACCATGGGCAGAGCGCATAAGCGCTAGCGCTGGAACTAAATGTTCCTCACCGTTGGATTAAATATCCAACGGATATGATTAAATCATCAATTAACAAGAATGAAATTCTGTTGAAACTTTCCAAACAAAAAAGATTGTGCCCTGAATTTGGAATAGCGTTGGATCAATGATCCAATAGTGATTAAAAATCACTAAAATACAGAACAAATTCTGTAGGGGGGAAAGATTTCTCAATCTTGTTAAAAACAAGGAGATTATCTTCTGTAAATCAGAAGCCCTTGGATCAAAGATCCGACGGTGGGGAAATTCCCAAATCAATTAGAGAAAAGTTCTTTTTAACTGATCGAACTGATCAGCTTGCCCTATATAAAGGCCCCAAGACTTCAAGTCTTATAGAGAGAACCCCCCATAAACTTTGAGAAACTCAAAAATAAAGAGCAAGCTTTTGCAAGAAGATTTTTCTTCAAGGTAAGAATGAATGATGATGAACACAGAGATGAAATTATCTCATGATTAAAAAAGAAGAATTCGTTTCTTTAAAAAGATCATAGATTTACAAAGACAAAAAGTCTTTCACAAAGAGATCAAAAGATCTCATCATAAAATAAAAGAAGTATTTACTTTTTTCACAGATCATAGATCTATAAGATAAATTGTCTTTCACAAAAGAGATTCATGAACATCTCATCATAAAGGGGGGGAGAATTATTCAATTCTCTTACAATCACAGATCCATAAAGGCAAAACCTTTCATCAAAAGGAGATTGAAATATCTCCTATAAACCAAGAACTTTGTCCTTAGAATCTTGAGACAAAGTCTCTTAAAAAATAAAAGATAATCTTCAGAGCGCAAAGTTAACCTAAGAAGAGCCTTAGTGCTCATAATTTAAAAAGAGCCCTAGCGCTCCTAATTTAAAAAGTGCCTTAGTGCTCTTCATCTAGCGCAAAGCGCTGCAGTGCCAAAACGCTTCAAACACAGCGCACTTCGCTCTTTGGCTAACGCTCAGCGCTAAGCGCGCCACGTGCTCTTCATGTGTGCACTGCATTACTAAAAGCGCTTTGTGCTCATTATATGGTACCAGTGCCAAACGCATCAATGCTTCAAATATAGCGCATCAGCGCTCTACTTCTAGCGCAAAGTGCTAAGCGCATCAGCGCTCTTCATTTAGCACAAAGCGCTAAGCGCATTAACGCTTCATATCTGGCACAAAGCGCATTAGCGCTTTAACCATAGCGCACCGCGCTCATCGACTGGCGCTAGTGCCAAGTGCGCCACATGCTTTTATGTGCGCTTGGACAGAACATAAACTGTTCTTTGAATAAGCCTGGAGCTATGATAAATGCACAACATTCAACTAAAAACAAAACATTTGTCAGAGACCAAACCAATGCTAAGCATTTTTAAGGGGATTGGGCTCAAACAAACACCTAACAACTCAAAAAAAACAAATGTTGAACATTGTAATTGAATGGATTTAGCCCAAATTGGCCATAAGTCCTCAATTCGGATTAATTGAATTAATATGCTCATAAATCACAAATCTTAGTCCCAATTGGACAACAGGTCTCTCTACCTACATCGGTTTAAGGGTATATCTCTGAACTCCTCTAATATTTGTCGTTGTAATCCTTCAACATCTTCAGAGAGGTGACGGGTCCCGACAACCATACACGGACTATGATGTCCCTAACCTTGACTGTGAGGTCTTTAAACTCACGGACTATGATGTCCTTAACCTTGACTGTGATGTCTTTAAACTAACGGACTATAATGTCCTTAACCTCGACCGCAATGTCTTTAAACTAGCATTGGACCGAGATGTCTTTAAACTAACATTGGACCACTATGTCCTAAAACTGGTAATTGACCGCAATGTCCCTAAACTAAACAATAGAGTCCAAATGCTCTTTTGTTGGATCTAAACGATCCCGTTAAGTTGATCTTAGTCTAAATTAGACTAACATATCCTTAACATACGTTTAAGTTGATCTTAGTCTCAAATGAGACTAACGTATCCTTAAACCCAACCCCAAACCCAAATCTAAGAGAATATTGGACTAATCCACGCCCTACGGGCGACAACATAAATTAGTCTCCGTATACAATCCACGGGCAACCAAAAACAAAACAAACACCCACGACACTAAGTGACCATCTGGAGAAGGAGAAAGTTGTTACCGCGATGCGGTAGCGTAACTGCAGGGGCTTGCGCCTGCAGGGAAGAGCGTCCCCACAATCAAAAATCCCTCAAATGAGGGGGAATCTGACGAAGTCTGCTACATCGGCCACATCCGTTTAAACCTTCGATACATGCTGTCATAAATTAACTTGGCATCTTCGGAGAGGTGGACGGATAGCACTAATTAGCATCTGACCCGAAATTCAGGAAAGACGGACCTGCGCGGTCGCGTCTCCGTGTTTCGGTGGGGAACAATGATAGCGGACCGAAATGTTCCTAAACTAAAGTTTCACCTCAAACATGGAAATAATGGACCGCGATATTCTTAAACTAAAATAATCGATCCCAAATGCTCATACGTTTTAAGTCGATCTTAATCTCAAACCAGATTAACGATCTTTAAATCAACCTAAACCCAAATCTAAAAATATATAGATTTGGACTAATCCATGTCCTACATGCGACAACATAAAATAGTCTTCGTATACAATCCACGGGCAACCAAAATAAAAAAACATACGCACGCCACGAAGTGAACCTCCGGAGCAGGAGAAAGTGGTTATCGCGATGCGGTAACGTAATTAACTGCAGGGGCTTGCGCCTGTAGGGAAAAGCGTCCCCACAATCAAAAAACCCCTCACAAACGAGAGGGAATCTGAAAAAGTCTTCTATAACGGCCGCATCCATCCAAACCTTCGATATATGGTGCCATAAATCAACTTGGTATCTTCGGAGAGGTGGATGGATAAATCCAAATAGCATCTACCCCCAGGACTCAGGCAAGATGATCTATCCCAGTTCGTCTCTGTTTCCGGTGATGAACAGATTCTGGCATGCCCGGTGGGACCTTTTCCTCTTTCCACTCCACACTTCGTGTGTCGTGTTTTACGAACAAAATCGTGGTTCGTTATGGTTACCCTTAGATTCTGTCACGACCCGAAAGTACGGAACATGACCGGCACTTAAACTACGAACGTCTCGAGGCGTAAGTAATCTAAGTAAACCGAAAACCCAGAAATCCAAACCAAGAAAAGTAGTAGAGTGCAGAAAAACCAATTTAAAACAAGTAGTTTTAATAGCATAAGCCGAATTATGCGGTTTTTAAGAACATCAAAATTTACTGAAAATTTCGGCAGAGTCTCCTTTGTAAAAACTGGCTCCCAAACGGGATACAACATGAATAGTATACGAAATCAATAAAAAGGCATCCCCAAGCGGGAGCTAGCTCTTCGTCAATCGACGGTCACAACCACACAAGCAATATAATATACAACGCCAACGGTGAGGATCAAAACTCAAAAGGAACTCAAAACCACCAGAAATAGAACGAGCGACTCTAAGGTCGAAAGAATAAATAGCACTGGTCTCTATCTCAAAATAAATACATGTTTGGCTGATGGAATTTACTAGATACAACTGAAATATATTATACAAGGTAATATGATGGGTTCGATACAAGAAAAACCCACCTACTAGCAAGTCACCCAAATGAAACTGAGCCCGCAAAGCCGTAAAGAAACCTGTACGGCAAACCTGCAAGAAACTGGGGCACAACGGGGGTGAGTTGCCAACTCATGAATAGAAAAACATCTACGCACAGAAATCGCATAAATAACGCAACCTAGGTCAATGATCATAATATATCCTCAAAAATATACATAACAAGCAGCCTATAACAATGGCTAGGGTAATATCTAACCGAGTGAAATCTCATGTGCCCGTGTCAGTGCCTCAAGTAGCAATATATCATATGAATGAGGTATGAATGCATGAAAACAGAATACATGTAAGTGAAGAAACCGTTTTCATAAATTAGTGAGATTTCCTTCGTATTTTTAAACTGAGGTATCATAATGAAATTAGTATCAACAGTGTCTAGCATCGACACAAAACATAAATCTTACTGTCTCGAAATATCAATGTCTCAATCTCAATATCTAGGGCGCCGTCAGTCCAGACCGGCCCCTACCATCCATCTCAAGACCACGACGGTATCCTCCGGATATCCGACGCGTCGGGTAATATCACCGGTAGGTAATCTGTCCCCTGCCAGGCTCAACGTCAACACCACATTCATCTTGCCCCGGGGTACCATACCGGGCCCACCATGTACCCGTGACGGTTCCTCCACTCCTCGATACGGATCTCGAAAACCACAGCAAACTCATGGTGGACGACACTTACATCACTAGAAAACCGCAATTTACATATTTTAAAAGGTTAATAAGTTTAGAAATTTTGCGGCTTTCCCCCGAAATCCAGAAATATCATAAATCTCAAGAAGTCATCACAAGTGCATATGTCAATGCTAATGAATGTATATGGTATCAATAACCAAGTTGCAATGTATGATTAATAACTAGGCATGAACAATGGAATAACGGTATGCATGAAGTGACAAGTAATAACTACAATATCTAAACTGGCATATAACCCAGGTACACTAATATCGTATCAACTACTAACTAACAAGCTAAGCCAAGCAATAGTATTTTCTAAGTGTACGTGACATGGCAATTACCGATGAAGATGTGTGTGAGCCGGCAAGTAAGTGTATGTGGTACATACGCATCATCGGTAATGGTGCTGGTGTCCTAACAGCATGATATCAATAATGGAGTATGCAGCAAAATAAGTATGCGGGGCAGAGCGAACAGCAATAATGTGCGGAAGCAGAATACTAGACACAACGATAACTAATCAGTATTAAACTAATATAAGTCCTACAAATGGTGCCTTTTGAAATAACACGAATCATGGGGTTTTGAAAATAGGGGCTACGGTGTTTTTATGAAAAGATACGTCTTTTGAAATATCCGTAGGATCCCTTGGGCTGTCTTTTAAAATACCCACGATTCGTTAGTTTTTGAAATAGGTAAGAAGTCTAATCTAATCTAACAACTACACTAAACTATACGGCTGAACTACAGGTAAGGGAACCGCCTATCATCTGAGTCGAGACATATACATACCTGTATATGTATAGTCGGTGATCCCGCCTCAATAATATCATATCCGATACCATATCTATAATCAGGCATCCCAAGTCAAGAGTGCGGATCAATCATCAATATAGCTCGTACGTAAATCCGTCGTACGGCATCCCAATCTGGGTACGGGTCAATATCACATTCATCATACTATTCACCTGGTATCCTCTTTATCAATTATCATGATCGGGGTACTGATCTACGTCTAGTACCATATTGATACCATCTATGTATGCATGCATGTAAGAATCACTACGTCAAAAGACCCGCTAAGACATCATGTCGTATCTCAATACGAACCAAAACACATCACGGATCTTCTGGCCTCAAGCCCAATATCATCGACTCATCTCAAATCCCAATTACTATCCTCAAATCCAGTATATAAACACATAGTCCCATACCCATGTGTAAATATACACATCAATATATAATCCCATGTACGCACATATGAAAGAAGAATGTATGCAAATATGGGTGTGTGTGTGTATGTGTGGTGCAACCACTACCTAAGGTTTCGTAACCATGCCCCAATCCAACACCAATATCCATCTAAAATCATCAATAATAAATACTAACAACATATCATAAATTGTTGGTGTGTATACGCATCCGTATACATCACCACGGACTGCGGGGGTGCTATACGCCATCCACCCGACTTCTCCCCGTAGATATAAATCTACTCACCTGGTCCTCGTTCGCCGGTGCCGACGTCGCCACACGCTTGCTTGTCGTCTTGAAGTTCACATGGGGTACCTACATATCATAACGCACCGTATCGCATTAAAACTAAATTCGAAATCGAAACGGCATACGAAAATCAAATCGGCACGCGTATCACGCATAGGTCCAAACCTATCGCCTACGCATGCAAGAATAGTCAACCCAACCCTCGATGTCGATGTACAGACGTCAAACAATTGAGAAAAATCCAATCACACTCATTTGCACATTCACGAATACTAATTTTAATATAAACTAGGTTAAAACTCACAAAAACCCCAACTTTACTTAAAAAGTCACTTTTCCGAAAATCTAGCAAGCACAATTCGCCGTTTTTGTACAAAACAGGATGTTTAAATGAATGTAGCGGCCAATATATTTATTAAATATCTTAAATAAGTCATAGAAACAATTTCCGGAATTTAATCTCATTAAATTCCAAAAACCCTAATATTCTAGTTTACAAAATACCCTTTTTAACAATTTCATAGCAAAATGCACAAACTACAATTTAGGTTGGATTCCTATGAACTAAAGTGTTAAACTACACTTAATAAAGTTAATAATATGATAAAAACCCTAACCATATTTTTAATCTCATATTTTGAATTAAAACTAAAAACCTAGTTTGCAATATTAACCACCTTTAACAATTTTAAACTAGAAATTAGCAAACTAGTTACAAGTTTAGCTTTTTCATTAAATTTCAAGTTAACCTACTCATTAAAACCATACTCTAACGATAGAAACCCTAATTAGATTTTAATCCCAATTATATTCATAGTTTCCAAAAATTAGTTTGTTAAAAAGCTTAAGCATGGACATTTTGCAAGTAACAATTTGTAATTATTAACTAAATTAGGTTTTCCATGTATTCTCATGCCAAACTACACCTTGCAAACATAAACAAGTGACAACAACCATATTGAATTCAAACCCTAACTTGATCCAAACCCTTTTTCCTAGAATTTACAACTCTCCATTAACACTTAATTAAGCTAACTTAAAACAATTAACAACATATTAAGCAAAAATGTTAGAATTTATACCCAATTAATTTGAAGACCCCCCAAGCACACTTAGCCTCCAAAATTGAAATCTAAATCCCTAGATCCATGCTATGGTAGCCAAGGGAAAATGGGTAGGAGGTGGATTTTGATTTCGGTTTGATTTTGAGTGTTTTTCTTTGGATTTTAATGGAAATTTAGGGTTTTCTTTGAACAAGAAGGAGCAAGAAGCAAGGGGGAAGGGCTGCTGTTGAGAGGGGCTGTAGGTTTCGGCTGATATGGGGAGGGGGAGAGAGAGAATGTATGGTGTGGGTCAATGGAATGGTCAAAGTCAACTAAGCCCATATCTTATTTTCTAATTTCATTTATTTCCTTTTCTTTTCTTTCATTTCTTTTCCTTGAAATCCAAGTGGGGACAAAAGAGGGTGCTGCTGAATTCTTCAAGGGGATAAGTGAATGGGGGTGTGTGGGTATGGGTACGGGTGTTCGGTGATGAAAAATGATAAATACAATACCCCAAACATCCATTTACGCTAAAAAAAGCCTTTTTTTTCTTCAATAATTTCTAAACCGTTTTGGCAAATGATTTCGTTCCAAAAGCCACATGATAAAATTTTATTTAATGTTTTATGATGCACAAAATTTATTTCAACTCATTCCAATTTGTAATTTTCCCTAATTAAATGTATTAGTGACGGCTTAAATAATAATAAAATAATATTTTTTCAGAAAATTTGAAATTTCACCAGCGGCTCAATAAACACCAAATAATAGAAATTACATAGCTAGAATATGTATATTTAATTTTTATAATAAGATATTTGCATTTTGACTTTTTACAGAAAACCCCCTTATTTTACCGTTTTTTTGAAATTTCACCGAAACGATTTTCAAAGCGTTACAATCTTCCCCCCTTAAAGAAATTCGGTCCCCGAATTTAAATTCAAACTCCCCTAAATACTAAAACATCTAAGAAAACCCATCAAGTCGTCGGGGCTCCGAAATTGTAAATACATAAAACAAATCGTAGCGCAGCGCATGCGCTTGAAAAATGAGCATATAACTCAAATCAAAACTCCGTCAAACATCCCGCAATCATCGGAGTCATGGAGAAGACATCAATGCCAAATCCAAATCAAAACCAATATGACATAACTCGAAACTATACATGTAAATATCGATCTATATCTGTAAGTATCTGAAGGAAATGCATGCCAAATCTCTTTAAGTCGCTGTACAACGCGTATAACACTGCACAGTGGCGGACGTCTATCATAAGAAAATAACTATATACATATATACCTTTGTTTGAAATGTACGTTCTGCCGTTTTGGAAACAATTTAGAAGGGTCTCCTTGTTTTAAACATTTCGTGTCATATCAGACACGTAGGTAAATACTGAGGCTATAGCTCGCTTTTTGGAAATCCCTTCAATAACTATCAATGCATGCAAAATATATTCAGGTACTGTCCTCTAACTAGTCCTGCTCAGTACGAAAACACATAGCAATATCATAAAAACGTACTACTCTATAAGAAATCAATCCCAAAATATGCACATGAATACTACGTGCGTCTGGTGCGCACGGAAATCAAAATCCATGAATGTGCCATACATGCGCACAGAAACAACATCTAAGTGCATCGGGTGTGCACGAAACATCTGTCGTAGGCAGCAGGTGTGCCTGACAGCAAAATCAGGTGCATCTGACATGCACAAAAAAAAAATCTCTATTTAGTGCATCTGGTGTGCACCAAATCGCATCTCGTAACAGGCGCCCAACAGGCGCTAACAATCCAATCCGGTGCATAAAATGCACAAAACAAATGTCGAGCATCACCCTCGAAATCGAAATCCAGTGTATCCAAGTGCACAAAATATATGTCACTGCACTGCCAGCATATATAAACTATACAGAGTGTAGGAACCAAATCGCGTGCGTGCATACGCACAAAATCAACTCAACTGTTTAAAACCGTAAAATCACAAACATGTGAAACTACAGCACGAAAACGATATCAAGTGCAATACTGTGCAAAGATCGTAAATCCTCAATCATCAAAATCAAATCATACGAATAAATCACCCAAAATATCGAAATCAATAATGGCGGAATAGTATCGCTCAAGTGCATCCTCTAAGAATCTCGGGCCAACTGTCGCGGTCACTAATGGGACGTCTCGTCGATGATCATGAACTCTGGCCTGCTGGTGTGCGTAACCATGACCACTCCTGGGTCAAGGTCTTCACTGTGAATTACCAATCTTTCGGTCCATCGGCTCATCGGCCCTGTCAGGTGTGCTAACGGGGACGATTCCGTTCTGGCACTTCTCTGGTCATCTCTTGGTCAATCATCGTGACCACTCGTAAGACAGCATATCACTGGCGTCGGCCTCTGGCTCTCTGAATGTACGTGACACATCTGACCCTGGGTTCAAGTATCATTGCAGCAGTGTCCTGGAAGAAATCCTGCTCACGGTCCCTTCCATGTCTCGTCTCTGCCAACTGTCCGGAAGTCATCGTCCTTTCCTATATCTGCATCTTGCTCCGGAATGGCTGCATACCCATCGCGACCTCTTCTGGAAGGTATATCCAGTACTCTGCCTCGGCATGTGTATCGCATCTCTGATGTCGGCGGAGTGGAACGTCGTCTTATCCAGATCTTGTACGGACCTCTTTACTCCACTTTCTTTAATGTCGACTGCTTCGGACTTGTCTCATCGTGGCTACATGGACTGAGCTCCAACGGCTATCCTCGTATCGGAAGTCTCCCTAGAAATGCATCTCACCACCTAGCATCCGATTTAAGTCAAGCCATCCGATCGATTCGTCAAAACCTCATAATCCCCCAAGAGCTCAACATCTTGGGCACAGTTTAATAGTATCGAATACATACCACAGCATCGGTGGTCCAGCCGTAGAAGGGCAAACCCAAGCCTCACTAATGGTGCCGCAGAACTGCCGCAAACCCTAAGGTTCACAGGCTTTCACACGGTCATTAAGTCGAGTTAGGGTTTCATTCTTCTAGAGGGACCATAGAATTGCCTGCATGTCTTTCCGACTACTTTAAACTTGGAATAATAGGTTTCCGACATTCGATCGTCTCTGTCGACCCTCACGTCTCTGCGTGAAGTCGTCTCTAGCTGGAATCAATCTATCTGATGACCTCGCATCGGGGTAAGCGAACGATCCACATGTCCTAGTCATTAATCCTTGATGACTAGCGACCTTCTACCATCTCTTAGTACAACTCATTCTGCACTAACTCCAGCATCTGGGGCAATATCTCGTCGTTCGCAGGAATAACTGGCTCGCTCGTCTTCACGCTGAACGGTGCCTCAATCATCAGGAGTAAGCAATACTTCAATGGTCATCAAAATCTGGCTGGCCTCTATCATTGGCTCAATCCTCTAGTGTCGATCAGCACATCCGAGTAACCTCATAAACGCGAACCGCCAAACGCTCGTGGCGCGGAAACACAGTAAAAAGACACATCTCTGCAATCGTGTGTCGCCGGAATTTCGCCCTGGTCAGTCCTCGTTCGTGACGAGCTTGTGCTGACCGCAACTTTAGCCGTAGCTCTCCCTGTCCGTAACCGTAGCAGCAAAACCAAACTGGTACCGATGAGACTAGATCAGGAAGGAATATAATACTGAACAAGGAAATGTACATCCTAAGGCTTCATAAGTGGAGTGGCGTGTCGTAAATATGCCGCGGAACATACCAACGGTACGTCACTCTACTTTAGTCACCTATTCCATCAACCAAGGGTCATCCTACGCTCCGAAGGTTAAAACCTAACGCTCTGATACCAACTTTGTCACGACCCGAAAGTACGGAACATGACCGGCACTTAAACTACGAACGTCTCGAGGCGTAAGTAATCTAAGTAAACCGAAAACCCAGAAATCCAAACCAAGAAAAGTAGTAGAGTGCAGGAAAACCAATTTAAAACAAGTAGTTTTAATAGCATAAGCCGAATTATGCGGTTTTTAAGAACATCAAAATTTACTGAAAATTTCGGCAGAGTCTCCTTTGTAAAAACTGGCTCCCAAACGGGATACAACATGAATAGTATACGAAATCAATAAAAAGACATCCCCAAGCGGGAGCTAGCTCTTCGTCAATCGACGGTCACAACCACACAAGCAATATAATATACAACGCCAACGGCGAGGATCAAAACTCAAAAGGAACTCAAAACCACCAGAAATATAACGAGCGACTCTAAGGTCGAAAGAATAAATAGCATTGGTCTCTATCTCAAAATAAATACATGTTTGGTTGATGGAATTTACTAGATACAACTGAAATATATTATACATACAAGGTAATATGATGGGTTCGATACAAGAAAAACCCACCTACTAGCAAGTCACCCGAATGAAACTGAGCCCGCAAAGCCGTAAAGAAACCTGTACGGCAAACCTGCAAGAAACTGGGGCACAACGGGGGTGAGTTGCCAACTCGTGAATAGAAAAACATCTACGCACAGAAATCGCATAAATAACGCAACCTAGGTCAATGATCATAATATATCCTCAAAAATATACATAACAAGCAGCCTATAACAATGGCTAGGGTAATATCTAACCGAGTGAAATCTCATGTGCCCGTGTCAGTGCCTCAGGTAGCAATATATCATATGAATAAGGTATGAATGGATGAAAACAGAATACATGTAAGTGAAGAAACCGTTTTCATAAATTAGTGAGATTTCCTTCGTATTTTTAAACTGAGGTATCATAATGAAATCAGTATCAACAGTGTCTAGCATCGACACAAAACATAAATCTCACTGTCTCGAAATATCAATGTCTCAATCTCAATATCTAGGGCGCCGTCAGTCCAGACCGGCCCCTACCATCCATCTCAAGACCACGACGGTATCCTCCGGATATCCGACGCGTCGGGTAATATCACCGGTAGGTAATCTGTCCCCTGCCAGGCTCAACGTCAACACCACATTCATCTTTCCCCGGGGTACCATACCGGGCCCACCATGTACCCATGACGGTTCCTCCACTCCTCGACACGGATCTCGAAAACCACAGCAAACTCATGGTGGACGACACTTACATCACTAGAAAACCGCAATTTACATATTTTAAAAGGTTAATAAGTTTAGAAATTTTGCGGCTTTCCCCCGAAATCCAGAAATATCATAAATCTCAAGAAGTCATCACAAGTGCATATGTCAATGCTAATGAATGTATATGGTATCAATAACCAAGTTGCAATGTATGATTAATAACTAGGCATGAACAATGGAATAACGGTATGCATGAAGTGACAAGTAATAACTACAATGTCTAAACTGGCATATAACCCAGGTACACTAATATCGTATCAACTACTAACTAACAAGCTAAGCCAAGCAATAGTATTTTCTAAGTGTACGTGACATGGCAATTACCGATGAAGATGTGTGTGAGCCGGCAAGTAAGTGTATGTGGTACATATGCATCATCGGTAATGGTGCTGGTGTCCTAACAGCATGATATCAATAATGGAGTATGCAGCAAAATAAGTATGCGGGGCAGAGCGAACAGCAATAATGTGCGGAAGCAGAATACTAGACACAACGATAACTAATCAGTATTAAACTAATATAAGTCCTACAAATGGTGCCTTTTGAAATAACACGAATCATGGGGTTTTGAAAATAGGGGCTACGGTGTTTTTATGAAAAGATACGTCTTTTGAAATATCCGTAGGATCCCTTGGGCTGTCTTTTAAAATACCCACGATTCGTTAGTTTTTGAAATAGGTAAGAAGTCTAATCTAATCTAACAACTACACTAAACTATACGGCTGAACTACAGGTAAGGGAACCGCCTATCATCTGAGTCGAGACATATACATACCTGTATATGTATAGTCGGTGATCCCGCCTCAATAATATCATATCCGATACCATATCTATAATCAGGCATCCCAAGTCAAGAGTGCGGATCAATCATCAATATAGCTCGTACGTAAATCCGTCGTACGGCATCCCAATCTGGGTACGGGTCAATATCACATTCATCATACTATTCACCTGGTATCCTCTTTATCAATTATCATGATCGGGGTACTGATCTACGTCTAGTACCATATTGATACCATCTATGTATGCATGCATGTAAGAATCACTACGTCAAAAGACCCGCTAAGACATCATGTCGTATCTCAATACGAACCAAAACACATCACGGATCTTCTGGCCTCAAGCCCAATATCATCGACTCATCTCAAATCCCAATTACTATCCTCAAATCCAGTATATAAACACATAGTCCTATACCCATGTGTAAATATACACATCAATATATAATCCCATTTACGCACATATGAAAGAAGAATGTATGCAAATATGGGTGTGTGTGTATGTGTGGTGCAACCACTACCTAAGGTTTCGTAACCATGCACCAATCCAACACCAATATCCATCTAAAATCATCAATAATAAATCCTAACAACATATCATAAATTGTTGGTGTGTATACACATCCGTATACATCACCACGGACTGCGGGGGTGCTCTACGCCATCCACCCGACTTCTCCCCGTAGATATAAATCTACTCACTTGGTCCTCGTTCGCCGGTGCCGACGTCGCCACGCGCTTGCTTGTCGTCTTGAAGTTCACATGGGGTACCTACATATCATAACGCACCGTATCGCATTAAAACTAAATTCGAAATCGAAACGGCATACGAAAATCAAATCGGCACGCGTATCACGCATAGGTCCAAACCTATCGCCTACGCATGCAAGAATAGTCAACCCAACCCTCGATGTCGATGTACAGACGTCAAACAATCGAGAAAAATCCAATCACAGTCATTTGCACATTCACGAACACTAATTTTAATATAAATTAGGTTAAAACTCACAAAAACCCCAACTTTACTTAAAAAGTCACTTTTCCGAAAATCTAGCAAGCACAATTCGCCGTTTTTGTACAAAACTGGATGTTTAAATGAATGTAGCGGCCAATATATTTATTAAATATCTTAAATAAGTCATAGAAACAATTTCCGGAATTTAATCTCATTAAATTCCAAAAACCCTAATATTCTAGTTTACAAAATACCCTTTTTAACAATTTCATAGCAAAATACACAAACTACAATTTAGGTTGGATTCCTATGAACTAAAGTGTTAAACTACACTTAATAAAGTTAATAATATGATAAAAACCCTAACCATATTTTTAATCTCATATTTTGAATTAAAACTAAAAACCTAGTTTGCAATATTAACCACCTTTAACAATTTTAAACTAGAAATTAGCAAACTAGTTACAAGTTTAGCTTTTTCATTAAATTTCAAGTTAACCTACTCATTAAAACCATACTCTAACGATAGAAACCCTAATTAGATTTTAATCCCAATTATATTCATAGTTTCCAAAAACTAGTTTGTTAAAAAGCTTAAGCATGGACATTTTGCAAGTAACAATTTGTAATTATTAACTAAATTAGGTTTTCCATGTCTTCTCATGCCAAACTACACCTTGCAAACATAAACAAGTGACAACAACCATATTGAATTCAAACCCTAACTTGATCCAAACCCTTTTTCCTAGAATTTACAACTCTCCATTAACACTTAATTAAGCTAACTTAAAACAATTAACAACACATTAAGCAAAAATGTTAGAATTTATACCCAATTAATTTGAAGATCCCCCAAGCACACTTAGCCTCCAAAATTGAAATCTAAATCCCTAGATCCATGCTATGGTAGCCAAGGGAAAATGGGTAGGAGGTGGATTTTGATTTCGGTTTGATTTTGAGTGTTTTTCTTTGGATTTTAATGGAAATTTGGGGTTTTCTTTGAACAAGAAGGAGCAAGAAGCAAGGGGGAAGGACTGCTGTTGAGAGGGGCTGTAGGTTTCGGCTGATATGGGGAGGGGGAGAGAGAGAATGTATGGTGTGGGTCAATGGAATGGTCAAAGTCAACTAAGCCCATATCTTATTTTCTAATTTCATTCATTTCCTTTTCTTTTCTTTCATTTCTTTTCCTTGAAATCCAAGTGGGGACAAAAGAGGAGGCTGCTGAATTCTTCAAGGGGATAAGTGAATGGGGGTGTGTGGGTATGGGTACGGGTGTGGGGTGATGAAAAATGATAAATACAATACTCCAAACATCCATTTACGCTAAAAAAAAGCCTTTTTTCTTCAATAATTTCTAAACCGTTTTGGCAAATGATTTCGTTCCAAAAACCACATGATAAAATTTTATTTAATGTTTTATGATGCACAAAATTTATTTCAACTCATTCCAATTTGTAATTTTCCCTAATTAAATGTATTAGTGACGGCTTAAATAATAATAAAATAATATTTTTTTCAGAAAATTTGAAATTTCACCAGCGGCTCAATAAATACCAAATAATAGAAATTACATAGCTAGAATATGTATATTTAATTTTTATAATAAGATATTTGCATTTTGACATTTTACAGAAAACCCACTTATTTTACCGTTTTTTCGAAATTTTACCGAAACGATTTTCAAAGCGTTACAGATTCGAGGTACTAAGATTTGGTGTCTTGCTCCTGTGCAGAAGAAGAAGAAAAAATCAATGGCTTCCAACCGCACAACTTGGAACAACAACTCCCGCTCCGCCCCAACCGGAGGAGTGACTTACGGGCCCAACGCAGTCCCCATTTTCTCAATACCAGTGGGGCAAGTTATGCAAGCCACTACTGGACTATTCTTCGGGACCATGCTCCCACCAATGAGCGTCGGTGCCTCAACGCTGCAACCCGATGTTCCCTAGAAGTCGGTCTTCTACCGACTGACGATCGCAATGGCTCCTCTCAACAAGCCGTCCAAAAAGGGGTCTCAATGTTTAATAGGCTGAGCAAAAGCTTAAGCGGGCCCGCAAAGAAGCCCCTGATTCTTGAAGGGGCTAATGAAGCCGTCAAAAGTGCTTCACCAGTCAGGCGATCAATCTTCGAGAGGCTAACCGTCTCCAATCAAATCTTGCTAAGGACGTCGGGCTTTAACATGCTGACAACTGCTGGAGCTCCTCAACAAAACCAAGGGCAAGCAACAGCCACTTCCAAAACTGAGGCGGTCCTGTCTGCAAGACACGCTCGAAGTCGCCACTGGCGCCGAGTGAGAAAATCCGGGGGCAACTTCCATTCTGGACTTACCCCACCAGCTCCAATGGTGGAACTCGATGCTGCTGTTCCAACCGGGAACAGTTTTGAACCGCTGAAGAGGGTGCGAAAGAACTCTTCAATGAAAGTGCTGAAGAGATCGCCCCCGCCCGCAAAAGCTACTGTGCAGGTGAAACCGAAGCGCCCTATCAACGGCTCTCCTCCCAAATTCACAGAGTCTGGCAAAAAGTCCAAGACTCTGTAATCGACAAAGACTACTGTTCACCATCGAAAGCCAGACTTAGACGCGAAGGGCGTCTAGCCTGAATTTAGGGGCATATCCTATTTAGATTTATCCGTTCACCTCTCCAAAGATGCCAAGTTGATTATGGCACCGTATATCGGAGGTTTGGACGGATGCGGCCGTTGTAGCAGACATCGTCAGATTCCCCCTCGTTTGCGAGGGGTTTTTGATTTTGAGGACACTCTTCCCTGCAGGCGCAAGCCCCTGCAGTTAATTATGTTACCGCATCGCGATAACCATTTTCACCTGCTCCAGAAGTTCATTTTGTGTCGTGTGTGTTTTTATTCGTTTAGATTGCCCGTGGATTGTATACGGAGACTACTTTATGTTGTCGCCCGTAGGGCATGGATAAGTCCAAATCCGTATATCATAAATTTGAGGTTTTTTTGATTTAAGGATCGTTAATCTATTTTGAGATTAAGATCGACTTAAATGTATATGAGCAGTTGGGGCTCGGTTGGTTTTTTGTTAATTATACGTTAGTCCAATTTCAGACTAAGATCTACTTAATAAGGTCTTAGGATCATTTTTGCTTCAGACCTAACAGAAGAGCATTTGGGCTCTGTTGTTTTAGTTTAAGGACGTTTCGGTCTGTTATCGCCATTTTGGAGGCGAATTTTTAGTTTGAGAACATCTCGGTCTGTTGAGGTGATGTTTTTGTTTAAGAACGTCTCGGTCCATTGATCACCATTTTTGGAGGGGAGATTTTAGTTTAAGAACGTCTCGGTCCGTTGATCACCATTTTGGAGGTGAGATTTTAGTTTAAGGACGTCTCGGTCCGTTGATCACCATTTTTGGAGGTGAGATTTTAGTTTAAGGACATCTCGGTCCATTGATCACCGTTTTGGAGGTAACGGTTAATTTAAGGACATTTCGGTCCATTAATCTCCATTTTGGAGGTGACAGTTAGTTGAAGGACGTTTCGGTCCGTTGTCGCCATTTTGGAGACAACGGTTAGTTTATGGACATTTCGGTCCGTTGATCACCATTTTGGAGGTGACAGTTAGTTTAAGAACGTTTCGGTCCGTTGTCGCCATTTTGGAGGCAACGGTTAGTTCAAGGACATTTTGGTCCGTTGTCGCCGTTTTGGAGACAACGGTTAGTTTAAGGACATTTCGGTCTGTTGATCACCATTTAGGAGGTGACGGTTAGTTTAAGGACGTTTTGGTCCATTATCGCCATTTTGGAGGCAACGGTTAGTTTAAGGACATTTCGGTCCGTTGTCCATCTTGCGCGCACGTGTATTTGTTACGTGACGGGATGAACAACGATGATATGGGATGCACCCAGTTTGGGGTGCGGTTTGATTTGAGGTATGCACGTCAGTTTGGATGTGCAACAAGAGTTGTTGGTTATCGGGACCCGCCACCTCTCTGAAGACGTTGATGAATTACAACGACATATATCAGGGGTGTGGAGAGATGTACCCTTAAACCAAATCCTATATTTGAGGGAAAAGATGGGCTGCTATGGACCTAAAAATCATTAGTCATTTTTTAGACTAATATTATCTTAGGAGATATGGGATGAATATCATTTTGGATATCATCAGTTGAAATATTATTAGTCATGTTTGGGACTAAGATCAATTTGGGGAATCATGAGCACAAGGGAGCTCGGTTGATTGGAAATCGAAGAGGTTTTGATCTTGGGAAAACTTAGCCAATTTGGGCTAGGTCTGAGTCTCCATGGTTACCCAACAGTGCTAAGCACTGGTATATGCAACACGCACGTGTATCCCATGTGAGGCGCCGAACCAGTGTTAAACACTAAACTCCTGAGGCGCTCACGTGTGAACACGTGGGGCACTCCAAATGTGGGCATTGCTCTTTGGGTCTTATTCCCCATCTTTTATATAAGCGCTAAGCACTAGGTTCTCGTGGCGCTCACGTGTGAACACGTGAGGCGCCCCAAATATGGGTAATGCCCTTTGGTTTTATTGCTTCTTCCTTTTATAGAAGTGCTAAGCACTTGATTGGGGATCGCGTGCAAAACACTTGACTGCCTTACGAAGTGCTCATTTCTCCTTTTTTAAGAACACGCGTGGGAAACACGTGAGGCAGTCTTAGTCGTTTCTTTTTGTTAATTAGAAACACTCATGTGGAAAACACATGAGGTCTCGTTATAGTGTTAAACACTAACGAATTATCATGCCGTTCTTCTGTGTTCTTGGAGATTTTGATCTCTTATTAATGACATTTCTAGTCATTAGAATTTGGGTTTGGAAGGTCTCAGATTATTATCATTGTCTGAGGGTTGAGGAATCAAGTTATCCTCTTATTCTTTGCAAGAATTAAATTCTTTTTATAGGGATAAACCCTAGTTTTCAGAGTAATTAAATTCCCATATATTTTTGTAAGAATTAAATTCTTTGGACTCAGTTCTTTCCCCTAGATTTTGAATCTGTATGACAGAATCTCCCCGATGAGAATTAAATTCTCAACTTGTGGGGAGATCTTATTCTGCAGATCTCAACCAGAGGAAGAACTAAGTTCTTATATGAAGGGTTAAACCCTTAGAGAGGCAAAGAACGATCTTTGTATTTTTCCTTTATCCGGTGTTTTTTCAACGAAACAAGTCTTCGCTGAGGTTTAAATTCTCTTCTTTTTTTCTGTTTCGTCTGTTTTCCCCCTCATCCTTTTTTCTCTTTTTTTCCTGAGACCTAAAGTCTCGGTTTCTTTATATAGTGGGGAGAAGTTTGTTTAATTCTCAGAAAATCTCTCATTGAGAGATCCCAATTGATTTAATTGGTTTCAGAATTTATTTAGGGAATTTTCCCACCGTTGGATCTTTGATCCAAGGACAGAAGACATTGTTCTTGTTTTTAACAAGATTGAGGATATTCTCCCATATATAGAATAAAATTCTATCAAGTGGTGACATTTTATTCACCATTGAATTTTTAATCCAAGGGTGCTTAGTTTAACAGAGTATAATTTTTCTCTGTTTAGAAAGATATAGGAAATATTTTGGATGTTTGATCCACTGTCTCTCTGTTTAACAGAAAATATTCTCTCCAATAGAATTTAATTCTATATTTAATCACCGTTGGATCCTTGATCCAATAGTTTATTAAATTATCAAGTAGAATTTAATTTTACACAAGGAGCTGTCCTCACGTGTTAACATGTAAGGTTTGCAGTTGAATTGCAGCGCTTTGGCGCTCATGTTGGCACGTGAGGCTGGTTTAGCCTAGTTGTAGTTTAATTGCAGTGCCTATTTATAGACGCTCATGTATTGGCACGTGAGGCTTGTCTAGCCTACTTGTAGTTTAATTGCAGCGCCTATATGCCTTGCATATAGGCACTCACGTGTTTAACACGTGAGGCTTGTTTAGCCTTCTTATAGTTTAATTGCAGCGTCTATATGTCTTGCATATAGGCGTTCACGTGTTTAACACGTGAGTCTCGTTAAGCCTTCTTATAGTTTAATTGCAGTGCCTATATGCTTGCATATAGGCGCTCACGTGTTTAACACGTGAAGCTTGTATAGCCTTCTTATAGTTTAATTGCAGCGCCTATATGCCTTGCATATAGGCGCTCATGTGTTGGCACGTAAGGCTTGAATAACGGGCAGTTTTCACTCTTTCTTTTAATATATATTTTTCATAAGGGAACAAATGCCCCCCAGCGTTGTTCTCACGTGGCTTGCACGTGAGTGCAACGCTGTCCTCCTTTACAGCCGTTGGATTTGCCTAGAGGAACGGGGAGATGAACCGCTCTCCATCGCGTCTTATAAATAAGGGCTTAGCCCTTGAGATAGCCACTGTTTCTTCGTCTTCTTCCTTAATCTTTTTCTTGAGAATTTAATTCTCCTTTCAGAGCTCAGTTCTCTGCCCGTTGAAATTTCAGAGTTAAACTCTGTTAAAAAAACTCTTTTTGGGTAAAGAATATTGAACAACGTTTATCTCTTAGGAACAAGAAACCCCCTTTTTCTAATTTTTTCTGGATTTTAAATCCACCGCAAGTGCTTTGCTCTCTTCTGGAACCGATCTCTTAGAGATCCAAAAAGACATAATCTTTTGTGTAGTAAACCCTAATGTTTTCGAAGATCGGGCGTTTCTCCTCTAATCTTTGAGCATCTTTGGAATTTAATTCCATTTCTTCGTTTCCCATCATGGGATTTTCTGGAATTTAATTCCATTTCTTCGTTTCCCATCATGGGGGTTTCTGGAATTTAATTCCATTGTTCAAAAGGAATTTGATTCCTCAGCAAAGCGATTAGCTCTGAAAGATCAAGAGGGCCATTTGAGAACTTTATTCCCTGGTATTCTTGAGTATATTTTCATTATAGGGTTTTATCCTTATTTTCACAAATTTGAATTTGTTGGGTGTTTTAACAGAATTCATTTTTCTTTGAAGATGCCAAGAGTTGTTTAAACTCCAGTGTCTATTTAATGAGAATCCTTTTTGATTCTCGCAATGATTATCTTGTCTCATCATTAGTGATCTGCCATATTGATTTTGTGGGGTCCATTAGTTTTGCAGCCAGTGGTCCCGTGAAACAAACATCGCGTTTTTTTAATTTAATTTAATTTTATATTATTTTATTACTTTTTATTATTTTTATTATTATTTTTAAATGGGTTTTTCCTTTCCTCTCTTATTTCAGGGACGATGGCTTCACTTCCCGACTTCCCTTACACTCGCTCAAAAGTCTCTTTACCGCAATCGCCATCAGACGAGAAAGTTATGGCGATGATTAGAGCGCATGACAAAGACCATACGAGTCTTCTCTTGTGGGGGTATGGTACGGTCATATCATCAGGGGCCGTCGTTGCTTTACTTGTGTAGTGCCAACAGAATCCATCCGCCCAATATCATTGATGGAACGTCCATGGACTGCTTATGCAGTAGAGGCGATTAATTGGACTCCCATGGGCCGACTCGAGCCGTCAATGACCGGGATACCCAACCAACCCCTGGTGGCCATTGATATTCTGGGGCGCCGAATATGTCATGGTGAAGCTCGATACTGGGGTAGGTTTATAAGGTAAGCGTTACCTCCCGCAACCCTGTGGGCTACCTTCCCTGGGCTCGATACATTCTCTCCGCCCAACGCGCATGGCTACAGAAGGTTGGGTTGTACCAAGTAGTGTATGCGCCATTATTCTATTATCATGCCCCTCACGTCTGGTGGGTCAAGACTTTCTTGAACCAATGAAATCTTCCTACAAATACGTTCTTGCTAGGGGATCGCGAAGTCTCGATCTCACTGGAGGGGTTTTGTGAAGTTTTAGGGTTGCCGATCAGGGGAGAGCATTACAAAGAGTTACTGCCTCCTGTCGAGTACATCTTTTCTACGGTGTCTGCTATGCTTGATGACCCGACGACTGAGAACGCTGTTCGTCATAAGTACCTGAGTCTAATCAAAGCCCTGGGTATTTTTGAAAAATGACGCTTTTATTGCTTGCTTTCTCCGCGAGGATATCTTATCCAAGAAGGCTCCAAAATTCGCGAAAATTGAAGGCCCTTTTGGATTCGGGCTGAAGAAACTGCCAGCCAAATAGGAAGACCTGCCGCAGTTTTATATTCCAAAATCGTCGGCCGTGACTTTTGATGCGATCGCAACCCCTGGCATGGACGAAGAAACTTTATTTGTCGGCTTTATCAGTCTCTGGCTCAGCTGGTTCGCCATGCCGATGCATCGACATTTCATGAGAGCCTCCGTCTTCTACCCTACTCACCGCAAAGCCGAAGGGACGTGATTAGCTGTTGGTGTTGCGGGATTATCACATTTATATCACGGGTTAAGCATTGCCGCTAATACTTCGAACCCGGGTGCGGTTACCGTGAATTTCTCCTTCCACTACTTCACTTCGTAGATCGATATGCACGTGTTAGGAGCGTTTGTTGTGCACCGATAGCCAGATTTTTATGATTCATACACCTTCCCGCGGATCATGAGGTTGGTTGATGCTTCCGCTCCCAATCCGACCTAGTTAGGGGCTCTCCGCGTACTGCTCAATCCATACTCGAATGAAGGCGGAATGGTTTTTAGCGATTGAGTCCTCTCTGCTCCAGCAGGGCCCGTTCAACAATTGTTTGATTTATCAAAGAATGGGGTTCCAGCTTTAAAGCCAAAATAGGCTATGCACTTATACCCAATCAGGCCAGGGTATCTGGTGTTCCGCCGAAATAATACTGCCATCCTTATGCGGTATAATCCGCATCGCTTCGCCCAGCAGTTAGGCTACAACCAGGACGTTCCTCTCGAGGCATTTTTAGTTGAGCTTGCCCTCTCCTTGGAGGTTACTCACGATGTCATTCACCATTTCATACGGTTAAACAATGGCTCCCTCCTTATGATCCTGGAGCCCGACTATCTTCCGAGGCCAGGGGTGTCCTTCAAGGGTTAGTATCGCCATCGGGTCGGCCCCGACATTGCAGAGGAGAGATGGGTGCTTTTCGAGTGTAAAGCTCCCGTTCCAGCTCAGGTCACCAACACCCCCATTGCGGCCGCGGTCGGTGGTTCGCCCTTCTCTGAGGGATAGCGGTTCGGTGCTTATCCCTAAAGCCGCAGAAGTAGAATCATCCCCTCGCACTGCTGGTATGCCAGTGCGTACTAGAGCCAAGGTAAAGGCTTCTGATAAAGCACCAGTAGTGGTTTCACCAAAGGGTGATACCGAAGGCGAAGTTGGGCAGCGCCGTGCCAAAGCACCAAAGGGAAGGAAGCACTCCTCTTCTAGTGTTAGCACATGCTCTAAAAAAAGAAAGATATCGGTCGCCGGCCTACTCGACACTTTGCTTGAATCCGAGCCCTTTATTCAGGACGAGCCGATATCTATGAAGGAGCCGGACGATGTTCATCTCTTTCCTGGTTCGTCTGCCGAGGAGGCCACACAGTTGGCCGAGGCTTTAAAGCGTTCACAAGACGAGACTGAAAACGTTCCCTCCCGAAGAGGAAAACTTCCCGCTGTCGTATTTCATGATATCGATCCGGCTCCAGCCATGTTGCCGGTAATTCCTTTAACGCTAGAAGGGGAACGCGCTTTGAAACAGCTAGTGTCGGACGCCTCTGAAGATGAAGCTTCTTTGAAAGCGGGTAGGGATCCATTTTCGATTGAAGCCCGACGAGCGCATCTGAACAAAAAAGCATAGCGGCTCGAACAGAATATCCTTCAGGCTCCTTAGGGGTATTGGTACGTATATTTCTTGCCCTTTTCAGCAAATAATTTGTATTACTTTCATGTTGCATTATCTTTTAAACAAAAATTTGTATGGCCTTCTGCAGCTAGAGTAATTTCGAGCCCAGATCGAGCCATGGATGTGGATTCTATGAATATCTCCCGTGACACACCGGAGGGTGTAGAGGAGATAACTGAAGCTAATATCCCCGCTGTGGAGCTTCCGGTGATGGCTTCTGTCACTTCAGCATCTACTCCTCTACCAGAGGTGGTCTTGCCGGCTATAGATCCCATGGATATCTTTAGTGACGCACCGGAGGGTGTAGAAGAGATTGCTGAAGTCGTTATCCTCGCTTTGGAGCCTTCAGCGGCGGCTTCTGTCCCTCTATTGGAAACTACCACACCGGCTATAGCTTTCACAAATATTTACAGTGATGTACCCGAGGGTGTAGAGGAGGCTGCCAAAGCTGCCATCCCTCCAGTTCAGGGTGGGCGAAGTATCGAAGGTAATCTCATATATATATATATATATATATATATATATATATATATATATCATACACACACACACATATTTGTTTAATGATCCCTCCGTTATCTGAACCTTTCTTTCCCTCATAATTGCGGGAATTGGCGGCTTCCATCGTGGATCTCTCCCTGAATAAAACCTTCCAGCGTTTGCTTGACATGGCCGCCCCGCAAGCAATACCTTCACAAAGCATAGTCCTTTCTTCTGGACAAGGTCAGTGTTCTTTGCCCTTTTTGTTTTATATTTTCATAATGATACTGATATGCCCTTCATTTTAAGCCACAGTTCTGGAAGCTGATGACGAAGTCAAGATTCTTGATGGACCTGGGGATCTCTCAAACCCGCCTTGCATGACCGTGGGTAAATGACGTTTTATCTTTGGCATCGTTTTGTTTACTCTATATTTGGAAATACAACTGACCGCACATATATCTTCACAGCTTTGCCAGCCCTGACCCCATTAGAGTCTCAGATCTCCATGCCACCAGGCCCTTACGCCCGACGTGTATAAGAAAGGATGGTAAAACTGAGCGTTTATTCCCTGGCGGCTCTCATCGAAGATCTTCGCGTTAGTACTTCTGTCGCGGCCGAAGAATTCGCTGCTGAAGCCAATGCTTCCTTATCTGTTCTTGCTACTTATCATGACGAAGCATTGGTGCGTGCCTGGGTTGAGTACTGTCGCCGAGTGGAGGACTGCCTACATGGGCTTGAATGCATACGCCTTCCCTTCGACATCTTGTCTGTAAAAGCGAGCCTGCGGGGATGGATCGAACGATGTGCAGACAATCTCCAGTCATGTGAGAAGAGGCTCAACCGGAAGTTTTCGGCGAGGGAGTTGGTTTCAAAAGTTTTGGGGGAACTTCAACCTCAGCTCACTGCCAAGATCACCCATGCATACAAAATTTGGCGGATACTTCAAGAGGCTATTACAGAGGTGGTGGCTCTTGATAAAACCGTTATTTTTACACGCGAGATGGTTGAAGCCCACAAATTCGCCGAGAAAGAGCTTGAAAGTCAGTTCGATTCATTCCAGAATCAACAGACGCAGGCAGGGACTCGTCTTGCAGCACTGATAGAGCTTGAAGCAGAAGTCCAGCAAAAAAATGACGAACTTGCTGACTTATTGAACTGTCCGCCGGCTTCGAAATTTTTTGTTACCGTACATTCTTTTCTTTTTGTATTCATTTTGATCCCTGAATATGATGTATTCATTTTGATCCCTGAATAAAAGTATCTTGTATTCACTTAAATTCATGAATAAAAGACATATTTCATTTCATATTGGCACTTTTCTTTTCGTCGATGTCTTGGTTTGGCATAAAGTAGTTTATGTACTCATTTCGGAGTTTGTAGTTTATTCACTCATTCCGGAGTCTCTAGTTTATGGACTCATTTCGGAGCGTGTAGTTTATTCACTCATTCCGGAGTCTTTAGTTTATGGACTCATTTCGGAGTTTATTTAGTTTACCTCCCTTGGGTTTATAGGCAAACATGTCCTAGTTTATCTAGTTTATCTAGTTTATTTAGTTTATGGACGATAACACATGCTCTTTGTGACAGAGATCCGTTAGGTTTTGTGGTACTAGGCTTTTAGTCCGTGGTACCGTCACGTTAGCGGATGCATTCCCTGATATGCAGTCTTTATGCTGCTGTTCGAGTAGCCCCGTGACTGTCGTATCTCTGATCCCTTCGGGGGCTCTTCAAGTAATCTTCTTAGGCAGTTTGACCGTCGGAAGAGCAAGCGTTAAGAATTTTGCTATGCCGCTTTTTACTTGAGGTTTGGCTCAGTTTGGGAGCCCCGATGAGTCATAACCACTCCGCACTGGTGTTGAATGATCTCTGATAGTCTTTCGGGTTTTATTTGAGTTACTGTCAAGACCCTGAAGCTAGGAATTTTGCATTCACTTCCTTTTGATTTAGCTATTTTAGAGCTTTTGTTGACATTACATCTGCTGTAACAAGAAGAATGTCGAGGTTGTCTCTAAGTTGTATGTGAACCGTCGAGACTTAGAGCTGAGATTTTGTCGTCACTCCGCTTTCTTTCGACCGTGAGGTCTTTCTTTGATGTTGCGTCTGCATTCTGCTGCAGTGAGAGGGAACGCCGTTGTTGACATTGCGTCTGCTATAATAAGAAGAATGTCGGGATAGTCTTTAGGTTGTTTTGTAAACCGTCAACACTTGGAGCTAGGAATTTTTCCATGGCTCCGTTTTGTTTCGACCCTGGGGTCTTTTGTTGACGTCGCGTCTGCATCCTGCTGGAGTGAGAGGGAACGTTGTTGTTGACATTGCGTCTGTTGTAGCAGGACGAATGATGAGGTTGTCTCTAGGTTGTATGTGAACCGTCGAGACTTGGAGCTAGGAATTTTGCCATGGCTCCGTTTTGTTTCGACCTGGGGTCTTTTGTTAACGTTGCGTCTGCATCCTGCTGGAGTGAGAGGGAACGCCATTGTTTACATTGCGTATGCTGCAACGAGACAAATGTTGGGATAGTCTTTAGATTTTTTTGTGAACCGTCAAGACTTTGAGCTAGGAATTTTGCCATGGCTCCGTTTTGTTTCGACCCTAGGGTCTTTTGTTGATGTCGCGTCTGCATCCTGCTGGAGTGAGAGGGAACACCATTGTTGACAGTGCATCTGCTGTAATGGGACGAATGTTGAGGTTGTCTCTAGGTTGTATGAGAACCGTCGAAACTTGGCTTTCCCTTTGATGGAGCCTGGTGGGAAAATATGGTTCCCTTTTCGTTTGTGCCCATGGATTGTATACAGGGGTTGATGTGGACTCACCTGCAGGATAGAAAAGTTCATTTTGATATGTTTTTTTATTTGTTTCCGCGATGCTATATCTTTTTAGCTTTTATATCGCGAAAGTCGCGATTGCCCTGTCATTTCGGCTATTTTTCGCCTTGCCCAATCATTTCGGCTATGCATTGTTTTATTTTTACTCGCTGTTTTTTATTGCGGGTTGCCCAATCATTTCGGCTGTTTCATATGCATATATTTTTTGCTCACTGATTTTTTATTATGAGTTGCCCCATCATTTCGGCTATTTCATATGCATATACTTTGTTGTGAGTCGGGAACTTGGATCCTGACACCAATTTCGGCATCAGCATTGATGCGACTGGAATATTGCTACGAGAAAATCATCATTTGCCTTGAGAAGACTTGGAATTGGATACCGTTTTAGGCATCAGCATCGCTACAACTGGGGTATTGCCAGGAGCGAATCATCATTTGCCTTTGTCTATTTGAACAAAGGTGGCTTAGCAAACAGGGTTAGGATTTTGTCGACTAAGGCTTTTTGACTTTATGAGCCGTAAGAGTCTCATAAAATTATTTCTCCCTACGAGTTGAGAGAATCTCATAGGTGTAGGTTCTCCCCTAGAAGTAGTGAGAACTCCTAAGTGGTATTTTCCCTTGCAAGTCATAAGGATCTTACTAGAGTGTTTTCTCCTTACAAGTCAAGAGGACTTATAAGTGTCGTTCACCATATGAGGGCATTCCTCATCATTGGTGGAACTTGGTGGGGGAAATCGTTTATTTGTGCCTGTTGATTGTATACAAGGGCCAATATTGGACTGCCTGTAGGGCAACCTGGGGAACACGACGGCTTAAGAACATGTTCGGGTCTCTGTAGCTTAAGGCTTTGAATCCTATGAGCCATGAGGGTCTCATACGGAGAGTTCTCCTTATGAGACGAGAGGATCTCGTGAGTGAAAATTTTACAAGATTGCGCCCTCTCGAGTTTTCACAAGCTCACCGGTAGCCCTGTTGTTTTTACTCACGGTGCCCTTTCGGGTTTTCATCCGTGCTCATCTTGCTTGTGGAAATACCGTTTTTTAACAACGAGATTGCGCCCTTCCGGGTTTTCAAAAACTGGCCAGTAGCCCTGGTGTTTTTACTCACGGCGCCCTTTCGGGTTTTCACACGTGCCCTTTCGCTTGTGGACATACCGTTTTTTTATCCATCTGTTTGCCAGTGGGACTTGGGAAGTGGCTTCATTGCTGCGGTAGCTGTGTAGCCGGTGGGACTTGAGTTGCAGTGTTCACCATTGGAGCTTTGATTGCATTATAGATCTCAAGAGATAATATCGCCGTATTTGGGGCGATGCGCCATGCTTGAGGCGGAGCACTAGTTTATGGACATTTCAGTCCATTATCACCGTGTTTGAGGCGGCGTGCTAGTTTAAGGACATTCCGGTCCAAGGCTAGTTTAAGGACATAGTGGTCCATTGTTAGTTTAGGGACTTCTCGGTCCAATGTTGCCATTCGAAGTGAAGTTTTATTTTAAGGACATCTCGGTCCATTGTTAGTTTAGGGACATCTCGGTCCATGGCCAGTTTTGATGCGAGGTTTATTAGTTTATGGACTTTTGGTCCATTGTCGCCATTTTAGAGGCGGAATTCTTTTGGATACTACTTTTAGAGTTTTGACTCAGATAGCGAACGGACACAAGCGTCGTCACCTATCATTGACCCAAATCGTAACCTGTCAAGCGTAGTATTTCTTGGGGAATCGGCCGTTTATCGTCCGGAAGGGTCTCTCGCCATGCATAACCATGAGCAGGTAGGCTCCACCTTGGTAGGCCTTGTCTATGATGTACGGACCCTCATAGTTTGGCTCGAATTTCCCCCGTTTTGCATGATTGGCGATCATAGGTCTTTTGATGACTAGCACGAGTTCGCCTTGGCGGAATGTTCTCGGCCAAATCAGTCTTTAGTATGAGCGAGTCATCCTTGTCTTGTAAGCTTCTAGGTTTTGTTGCACCATGAAGCGAGTTTCATCAAGGGCGTCGAGCTCCTCAAGCCGAAGATAGGTATTTTCGTCATCTGTTAGGTCGTATCGAACTGCTACTCGGAGAGAAGGGATTTCTATTTCCAAAGGAAGGACTGCTTCAGTGCCGAATACCAATGCGTATGGTGTTGTATTCGTAACCGTTTTGAACGTCGTTAGGTACGCCCAGAGAGCTTCGTGCAGCCTTTCGTGCCAGCCTTTTTTGCTTCTGGACACTGTTTTCTTTATAATCTTGGTCAAGGTCTTGTTGAAAGCTTCAGCTAGACCGTTGGCATGAGGATTATAGACTGAAGAGTATCTCCAGTCTATTTTATGTTGTTCTAAGAAGCGGCTGATTTTATGGCTCCTGTAGGCTGGCCCATTATCCGAGATTATCCGTCGCGGAGTGCCGAACCGGTAGATGACATGTGTTTTAAAGAAATGGAGAATATTCTCCTTCTTCACTTCCCTTAGTGGTACTGCTTTCACCCACTTAGAAAAGTAGTCGGTCGTTGCCAGTATGAACCGGTGTCCTTTGGATGATGCTGCTTCAATGGGGCCAATTATGTCGGTTCCCCACATTTTGAACGACCAACTAGCCACTGTTGGGTGTAACGGATTTGGATGCTGGTGGATGAAGTCCCCGTAAATTTGCCACGAGTGACATTGCTTCGCATATTTGAGACAGTCCTGAATCATTGTGGGCTAACGGTAACTTATTCTCTTGATCTTCAGCTTCATCTTTGGCCCGGCTTGATGAGAACCGCAGAGTCCGTCGTGAGTTTCTTGGGCAACTCTCTTCGATTCTTCTGGTCCCAGGCATCTCATCCACAAACAATCGAATGATCTCTTGTATAGCGTATCATTGACGAAGGCGAAAGACAGAACTCGTTTCATGAGCCGATGTCTTGATGACGCATCTTTGGGTATTTGATGGGATTTGAAGTAGTCTATGAAGACTTCTCTCCAATCCTTAGCCTTTTCTTCGTTCTTTCTTTGGAAGGCTGCTTGTTTAGTCGCTTCCTTTCCTTCAGACGACTCTGTTAAATCCCCCGAAGATATTTCTGCTGGCGTGAGAACTCTACGGCTTTGCACGGTGATCCTTACATTGTCGAGGTCTTCATCGGCCAATTCCTTATCCAGCTTGGCTAATGCATCCGCCTTACTATTTTCTGCATATGGTATGCTCTCCAAGATGTAAGAGGGGATCTGTGTCAATAGTTGCTGCACTCTTTCGCTGTACTTTATCAACTCTGACTTGCATGTCTGATAGTCGCCTTTTACTTGGCTTACGACCAGCCGGGAATCTCCATATATGAGGAGGTTTTCGATTACCATATTGACAACGATCTCAAGACCCGCTATCAAAGCTTCATATTTAGCCTTGCTATTTGTTCTTGGCTCCGTTAAGGAAAGGGAGAAACGCATTATCCCTCCTTGCGGAGTCACGAAGACGAGGCCCACCCCGGCTTTGATTATAGAGGTTTTATGCTTCCGCTTCTTCATAGAAGATGCTCCATCGAAGTAGAGTTCACATTGGAAATTATTTTCTTCCTTCTCCCCTTCGATTGTGTCAAAAGCGTGTTCATCTGGCAATTCGCAATTTAAGGGAGAATCGGCTGGTTTCAGATGCTTAGCGAGAAAGTCGGCGATGGCCTGGCCTTTCACTGCTTTGAGGGGTCGATACGTTATCAAGAATTCCATCAGGAGGAGGGCCCATTTGGCAAGCTTTTCTATTAGTATGACCCTTGACATAAGATATTTGAAAAGATCCACCTTTGATATGAGATGGACCTCATGTGCCAAGTCATAGTGCCTGAGCTTCGTTATCGGGAAGATCATTGCCAGGCAATGCTTTTCGATAGGGGAGTAGTTGTTTTCTGCCACCAGGAGAACTCGAATCAAATAGTAGAGAGTCTCCTTCCCCTGGTCATTTTCCTATGCCCATAACACGTCTAGAGAACCTTTCAGGGCTGTTGTGTACAGGATGAGGGGCTTTCCCTTAACCGGAGCGGTCAGTACCAGTGGGTTCTGCAGGTATTGCTTGATTTTGTCCAGTCCATTTTGGAATTTATGATCCCAAATGAACGGGGTCCCCTTCTTCATTAAATGGCTATAGGGGCGGCATTTGCCAGAGAGTTTGGCTATGAACCACCGGATATACGCGAGCTTTCCTTGGAGAGACCGCAGTTGTTTAAGAGTTCTTGGCATGGGCATTTCCATAATCACCTTGATCTTTGATGGGTCTATTTCGATGCCTCGGTGTCGTATGACGAGTCCTAGGAATTTGCCTGAGGAGACTCCAAACGTGCATTTCAAAGGATTCATCTTTAGATTGTATTTCCGAAGACGCTGGAACACTATGTTCAGATGTTCCCAGTGCTCCTCGTACGATTTTCTTTTCACTACCAGTTCGTCGATGTAGCTTTCTACAATCTCATGGATGAGGTCATCAAAGATTTTCATCATAGCCATCTGGTAGGTAGCACCAGCGTTCTTCAGACCGAAGGGCATCACCTTGTAGCAAAATATACCCAAGGGAGTTCGGAAGGCGGTGTGCTTTTGGTCTTCAGGATGCATTTTTATTTGATTGTAGCCTAAAGATCCATCCATGAAGGAGAAGACCTCATGAGTGTACGTGTTATCGATCATCAGCTCAGTAACAGGTACTGGGAAGTCATCCTTCGGACAAGCTTCGTTAAGGTCCCGAAAGTCCATGCAGATGCACACTGTCCCATTTTTCTTCATCACTGGAACAATGTTGGAAATCTAGTCGGGATACTGAACTTCTTGGATGAAGCCGGAATCAATTAGTTTCTTGACTTCAGCATTGATAATCATCTCGAGTTCGAGCCGCATTCTTATTGGCGCCTGTTTGACTGGCTTGACGTCCGGTGATATAGCCAGTTTATGCACCGCTATTTTTTGGATCTAGTCCTAACATCTCGGAATAGTTCCATGCGAAGCAGTATTTATATTGCATTAGCATGACCTTTAGTGTGACCACCTGTTTTTTAGACAACAGCTCACTGACGAACGTGGGTCTCGGCTCGTTTTCCGTCCCTGAGTTAATTTTTCGCAGGTTGTCCGCTATTCAAGAGAAGGAGAAAAAGAAAGGAGAAAACTAAGCACACTTTCGTAGGCAAACACGATTGCACTGAGCACGTGCAACAAGCCGTTAAACCCCTAGGTATCCCTAGTAGGAGGAGTGTTGTCTCCTGAGGGTTTTCAGCGGATTACACCCACAAAATCCTATAATAAAAGAGAGATGGTGAAATTTACATATAAAGATAAGAACCATAAAAGAAATACTTTGAAAATTTAGAGTTTCCAACTACACTAGCTTTTCAGTTGTCATGAGCCCTATCTTAATAGCCATGAAAAGATGTTAGAAATCACATCATCTCTCAATAAAATATCGTCTTTATTATTCATTTCTACCTTTCATCCAAACATCGATCATATAACCCTATGTGTGTGTAATGGACATCTCTACACTCGGAGAATTCAATTCAAGCTATCATACTCTTGTCCATCTACCTCAGTACTTTTTAACTTAATGAACATTTAGATTTGCTCACACATTTTCATGCGACCGTTAATACTTCTTGAGGTACTAAACGACCGATTACTTATGTGCTTGCTGATTAAGTGATAGTATTTTCCTCGTCTTGCACCACCTAAGGCTTAGCAGTGACTCCCAGACCAGTTGGCCTTAGGGCATTAGGTGAAGAGGCACCCTCGCTATATTTTTTTATTGCTGCCTTGGCGATGACAAAACCAGTGTTCATTTTTTTCTTCACCATTTTTATATTTTCTTCATTTTTTTTTCATTTCCTTCATACTTTGGCTTTTAGACAAGAGCATTTCAAGGTATCCTCTACTATCCCGAGTTTCAAGACGTGTGTAAGTGCAAATAGTAGGGTATCAACATTCAAATGTTTGGCTTCCAGAATAGAAACTATTTTTCAGACTTATTTTTATCCTCAGATTAGTGACTTCCTTCATCTTACTAACCCTTGGGACAACAGCTCATAACTACTTATTACTAGTTCGTTTAAGAAAACTTCTAATTTTCTTAGTTTTCTTAAACCATTCCTATCTTTTGGATGTAATTTTTCACTTTCTATTCTTTTATTATCAAAAAAAAAAATTTTGTGCTTAAATATAGTATAATGCAAAGTATGCGTAAATAAGCACAAATCTCCCCCAAACTTATTTTCAACAGTGTCCTCACTGTTGCTATCTGCTGGATTACAAAAACCTGTAAGTTTGGGAGGACATTATTAATGGGGGCAAGAATATATGAAAGTGAAAATGCTCCCCCAAACTTATTTTTGGCTCACAAATTTGAGGACAAAAGTTATGATCAAGAGCCAAAAATATAACCCTTCCTCAAACATGAGTTAGACAATATGAAGCATTTTAAGAGGGGGTGAGACATTTGGTCAAAGTAAGACTTTACAAAGACCAAAAGTTAACACCAACCATTCAAAGATTTTATCAGTATAGCGTATAGGTCAGTGGAAGAATGTGTTGTATTGACTCAAGAAAAAACGGGGAAGGGATAAGAGGTGGTATGGAAAGGGTTTGAAATTAGAGAAAAGAAAGAATGAGTATGAATGTGAATGATTAGGAAGAAGGAATGGTGACGGTTCAACCTCTATAGGTGGAGATTGATCAATCACAAAATCCGTATTGTTTAAAAATTCAAGTTCGTCAGCAAAAAGTTCTTCAAAACTTTTATCAATAGTGTGATTGAACATTTTGCTGTCAAAGAGTTTTGTACCAGAATTTATCCTACTTGATTCATCAAAAATCATTGAGGTAGAGGACTCGAAAAACTCATCTACCTCATTTTCAAAAATATCAAGTTGAATTTCTGGTATTATTGAACTTGAATTAACGAATTGTGATTCATCAAAACTCACTGAAACTATAGGAACAGAAGAAGAACCGGAGAAAATAGAAGGTGAAATGGGTAAAAAAATTGGTGTGTCGAGTGTTGCTGTACCAGATGTGGAAGATAGAGGCTGTATTTCGGTCTGATCTTCGGGTATACCTTTACCATCAACTTCAAGACGTATTTGAGGTTCGGGAAGAATTAAAGGCTCAAGATGATGACCACAAGGAAGTGAAAGGATTTGATGAATTGGTGGGACAAAATCATCCAAAATTTCGGGTTCATCAATCAATATATCCCTAACGTCAATCACCTCATTCAAGTGAAGGTTAAAATTCTCAAACACCTCATCAAAAGTATGGTTTTCAATTAGTTTTGGTTCAAGAGTGGAGGTGTAGAGATCACAAGGGTTGGGTATGGTTTCACTTGAAATGGACACTTCACAGTCAGGTAAATCAAACACTACAAAGTTACACAACTTATCATTCATTCTATTTGGTGTACTTGATGAATCTATGAAACTGGAGTTGTGGATTTCTGTTTGGAATGGGGAGGTTTGATTAGTAAGGGTGTACACATCTGTCTTACTACCTAAATCCTTCCTAATTTGGTTCGACAGTTCCAGAAATTTTTCTAATGTCTGCTCCAAACTAGTCTTGGGTTGATAAGGAGTTTCAGTATAAGATTGAAATTCCTGTGGATAATTAAAACTCCCAAATGACTGATTAGAAGAACTGTCTAGAGTAGGTGGAAAAGTCGGATTGGATTGATAGGAATAGAATGGTTGCGAAACTTGGGTAGGAGTAGGATCAATATTATAATAAGAAGAATATTGATATGGGTTGGTTAGTTGGCTATTTTCAATAGACACAAACCGCATATCAAACTCTTCTCTGGACAGTGGTGGTGATTGTTGATATTGGTCCGGGTTGAAACTTTGGCCTCTAGACCTAGCTATGTGCTCAGCAATGGACATTCGTCTAGGGGCTTCCTCACTCTGGGTATGAACTGAAACAGGTTTAGGATTAGGATACGGTTGATAAGACCTAGATTGAGGTGGCCAACTGTTTCTTCCTGCTTGTTCTATATGATCTCTTAAGGACATGGAAGAGCCGGACGGTATACCGAAGGGATTACGAAAACAAGAGATATCTGGTTGTGGACAGCAAAGCTCGGCAAGCGTTCTTCTATTTGGGTCACCCATTATAAGAAGAGAAGAAAGGGGAAGGGGTAAAAAAAAGGAGAAAATAATTGGTTTGTATTGAAAAATGACGGATTTAGACAAATCACACAAAAATGCACAAACAACCCTAGAACTAAGGTCACCTAGGTCCAGTCTCTAGACCGCTCCTAGACTTCCAAAAGAAAAGCCGCAGGATCAATCCTCTACCGCCTCCGTACTACCCTTGTAGCCAGGTAAGTGCCAGGTAAGTGGGAAGGAACCACAGTAGTGGGCCTAATTAAAAACCACTAGCCTTTGTCACACTTGCCTAGACACTACAAAAGTAATGCGGATAAACGATAGATTACCCACGACCTTCCTCTGTCCTTATTGAGCGCAATAGTCCTTAGAGTCTGGTCTAGATATTTTTTAAATTAATGAAGGGTTGATGCAGATGCTCGGTTTGTGATTTGTGGGGCTTAGGAAGGGTGATGAAATCCTCATCTAATCTGGATTTTGGTCTTGCCCCTTAAAAATCCGTATTAAAATATGCAAAAACAAACCGCAACACAAAATTTTGCAAAAAGATTTTTGAGCGGCGATATTTTACAAAGAATCCTGCAGAAAAGATATTTTATTGGATTTCAGAGGAGAGAGAAAGAGGTTAGAATCTTACCAGAGAAGTTTTGAGCCCTAGATCCTCTAACTGGCCGCGCTTCCACCGCCGATGTGCACTTCCGGCCGCGGTTTCGCCGCAAGAGAGAGAGAGATCACTTGATGAAATTTGCTACGTGGCCTTCTGTCCTCTTCTGGATCTTGATGAATGTCTCTGTCTCTCTGTATCCTTAAGTATGTGACTCCAGATTCTCTCGCAAAATTCACACAATAATCGTTAAATATACAATTTGCAGTTTTGTTTTATTAATGATATTGATCGTATAAGAATTCAACACAAATAGTAAGAATAAAAAATTACGCACGTATCCCCGGCAGCGGCGCCATTTGATTGGTACAAAAAAGTGTGTTTGTAGTTAACCGCAATCAATAACGGTGTCGCGCGTAGCTAGACCGAGATGAGTACGGGTCGTCCTCAGGGAAACGTTGAATGTTTTACTCTTACTTTAGATGTGTTGAAAAAGAGAGGAGGGATAAGAATGTTGGAGAATGGTTTCTAGATCTAAGTTAAGCAAGAATGCAAAATATATAGATCTAGATTATTTTAGGGATGTAGCTAATATAATAAGAGGGCTGGTAGGGTTCGTGATGATTTAGTAGTTATGGATGATTAATTAAAAGTTACCCTTTTTATCCTTTAATAGATTTAAAACTAGAACGACGGTGATGCGTGTAGATTAGGGTTTCTGGAGGAAAAAGAAATCCCACTCTTAACCCTTATCTTGACACGGAACTTCGTTCATATCTAGCCTTTACCAAAACAATCATTAATCTAATCTCTAATCGCGGTCGGAACTAATAAAGAATTATTAGCGCGCCCGATTAGAATGTTAATGATTCTTTTGATAAAGTTTATAAACTTTATAGGACTTAAAAAGGGTTTAGAGATGTTCATCATCCATTAGCCTACCCTAATCCTACGAACCCTAACAAGCGGAGAATTACTCGCGCATGTTGGGAGAAAACGAGATGGAGAGAAAATGCATAATTAAACTATGAAGAAATAGAATAAGAAAAAGAAAACTACCTTTATTAATCAACAATATTCATTACACTTTGATTCCTTAGAAAATGATTACAAAGACTAGTTTGCTTCTCGATCTCCTCCAAGGAGGTAGACGAACAGTTGATGATCAGTCTGGATGCGTGAGCCGTCTTGGACTTCGTGATCGCGTCGACTTGATAAATATTCCAAGAGGCTCTCGGTCTTTATTTATAGTCCCAAAACCAGAAAGTTAGCTTCCAAAATTGGAAGCTAACAGTATAGATTCACCCATAAAATTCTCATCTCCTAATTCCCCTACCCCGCGGCGGATCCGCGGCCAACAGGGGGGTTTGGCCGTGGATCCGCGGCCAAGGGTGTTGATCACTTGATCAATATTTTAGGGCTTCATCCTTGTGACATGTGGCAATATCTGGGACCTTTAGATTTTTGAAATCTTCTCGTAGTTGCTGCCAGACTTGGTCTCCAAGTTTTGCTTTCTTAATTAGGCAAGTTAGCTTTAACAACTTGATTTTCTTGATTTTAGAGCTGCAAATTCTGCACAACAACTTAACAAATAATATTTAGTAGACTTTGTTCTACTAGGATTTGGTCAATGATATTATTTGCATATATTTTCTTACCAAATGCTAATTATAATATATCAACACATGGAAAATAGTATTTTTATAGATAAACCCTCATATGTATGATATATTATAATAAAGACCTTTTTAATATAGAAATAGTAGGAAAAATGTAATAACAAATGTGCAGCTTTATCAACTGAACATCCGTCGTAGTGTTTATCCCATCTTCCAGCTCTTTTGGTGCTGGTGGAAACTCTGAGATCACCTCATCCTCGTCTTCATTTGCGAAGCACCTGAAGGATTCATCTATAGTCTCGTGCCCACCCTCCTTTGAGATTGTTACCACATGGCAGGTATAGGTTTGCTTCCATTCTTGACGTTGAGCTGGTCCTGTTCTCATGGTATAGGTCCTCTTTGGATCATGCTTTTGCGGTGGGGTTACCCTCCAGCTATCAGACAAAGCGAACTTACCTTGTTGATACTGGTTTTCGACCCAGTCTTTGAAGGTGAAGCATTCTTATAGGGGATGAATTATTGCTCGGTGATAGGAGCAATAATCCGGATGATGGACATCATTTACTTGTTCAGGATGCCGAGACTCCGGAAGCGCCGTCATTTGATGCTTGATGACAAGGTTTAATATTTTCCTTCTCTTGTCTTGAGGGAAAGAGTATTCCCAGCCCATCTTCTTGATAAAGGATGGGTTCCAACCATATTTTTCTTGATAGCACGGCTTCTTAGATATACCCTATTGTTTGCGAACGTTGTTTGCGCTCTTTGTCCTGATTTTTCCTCTACTTCGGGATTTTCCCTTCTTGCAAAGACATTCAGCGAGCTGGGTATGGAGAGCATTGTAGTATTCTTTCTCTGCGGACTGCTGGTTAAGGCGTTGCATCCTGGCCTTTTCATAAATAGCCATTTCGCGACCGTGGTTATCCCGAATCTTTTGACAGGCTTCATTTACTAGCTTTTCAACTTGTTCTTCGAATGATGGACTAAATGTTCTTAGAGTGGGATCTCGTTATGTTTCAACATCACAACTATTTGAAAGAGCGTTTACTTCTTCACCAGAGCTGCTTATGACGCGGCAGCCATGAAATCACTCCCATTTCTTAGACTGAACGTATTCGAACCTAGTTGTGTCTATCTTCCCATTGGGCATCTTTCGCTGAGTTCCGGGAATGTCCCAAATCTTTTTGTAGAACTGTGCTTGTTGAGCGGTTTGTTTGAAAAGTACACCTTAGCATTTTAATTGCCTTTTCAATCCCTCTGCGTAATATCTGGGTGGACAGATTGGTTGAAACTTGTCAAGCGCAAGATCGACGCCATGCCAAACTTCTTTTTCCACCCTGGTTTCCGTAGATTGGTAGAAGAGTATAATCTTTTCACCTCTTCGCCTGGGAGGGACGTAGAAAGTCCGCAGATCTTGTACGCCGTATGTATTGAGCGCATCAAGCTCCTTGTGATGTCATTGCGGAACCATGGTGATTTGTAAACCTTGATCATCTCTAGTAACGGTTTGTGCTGACGGGCGAACAGAGAACACGGCGTTGATCTCGTCCTCAGAGTCACTGCCAAAGACCAAAATAGGAGTAGATGGTCCAGGCCTGTTGCCTTGGGGTTTCCCCGAGTAAACTATCTCTTCATCCTCCTCGGTATCGCTCCCAATGATCGGGATAGTGGTGACGGCTTTTCGTTTATTCTCCGGCTTATGACATCTTTCTGTGTCTTTGAAGTCTGGTAGGAAGTACTTGGTGTCTTCATATTTTTGGACTTCGTTTACGGAGAATGGATTTAGCTCCCCCGTAATGGTGTACTCAAGGCCATCTTTGAAATACCTCATACACTGGTGTTTTGTAAAAGGGATGATGTTGTACTCGTGTAACCAAGGCAGGCCAAGCAGAGCATTGTAGCAATTCTTGGTGTCGATGACATGAAATTTGATGTTAGTGATAAGAAGCCCAAAGCGTAATGTCAATATTACGGACCCAAGCATCTGTGATAACTGCGAGTCGAACCCGGAGATGGTAATTTTGTCTCGAGCCAAGTGTTGAACGTTCATGCAAATCTCCTTCAGCACCTTCACGTTGAGAAAGTTGACGGAGGACCCGTTGTCAACCAGGATCTTCTCTATCTTGATATCATGGCAATACCCTGTGATGTATAGAGGACGGTTGTGCTCGCACGTTCCAACGAGGAGATCTTCATCGCCAAATGTAATGTCAGCTATATGAACCTTTGCCAGCTCATCCTTCATCTTTTCTTCTGCATGGAAAGGTTAGAACTGATCGGGTGCCTTGATCAGAGAATCTCGTGCTTCTTTGGACAGAAGAAGAGCATCCAATATGCTCAGTTGTGAAGGTATCTTCCTCAGATGTGCTAGGATATTGCAATCCACCTTGTTTTTCTTAGGCGGGTCCTTGGCTGCGAGCTCTTCAACGACTCCATCATCGAGGGAGATTTCTTCAGGAACCTTTTCTTTCCCTTTGTCTCTTTTGCTCGAACCTTTCTTTGCAGGTCCGAAGTTCTTCTCAGGCAGCGTGCAATTAAGCAGTTGAATGTTCTCACGGTTCTTCTCCTCCTCTTCTTTTTCGGAGGTGGAGTTCTTGAAGAGAAGGCGCTTGGTCTACCGGCTTTCGCGCTAGGCGCTCACTCCGAAGGTCATTTCTTCTTCGGAATCGCTCCTAAATGTAAGAACTTGGGATTTTTATTTTTTCGAACTAATACCAACCATATGACACTTGCCAACCGTTCCTTCACGCTCATCTGTCGTGCTTCTTTGCTGTCGATGAGCTTTGCGCTTCATCCGCTTGAAGTGTTGGCGGTGAACAACGTATCCTTGCCACCACTTCTTGAAGGCATTGCACTCTTCACTGGGGTGGGTGATCCTCCAATGATATAGGTAATAGTTCGGATGTGAAATCTCTCCGTTGAGGCATGTGGTCCCACTAATATTTCCCTTGAGAGATGGCAACTTCATTCCCATTGAAAGGGTTTTGGCGAACCGTTTCTCCGTCTTAAAACTGCTTTTTTTTGCCGCAGGTGTGCTTCGGTCTGGTTGGAGTACTTTATGACTCTTCCTCGCCGCGTCTTCTTCATCCTAACGTCGATGCTTGGCCTTTTCGTATATGGCCGTTTCACGTTCTCGATCAACTTTTCTCTTTTGAAAGGCTTCATTTAGCAGCCTATCAATTGGGTCTTTTGACAGTTCCAGGGATTTTGGCGCCGGTCTTGCCCCCAGTTTCTCTGCGTTGTTTTCTAACGCTGAGGGAGCTTCTTCGCCATTTGATGATGAAAGAGAAACCATGTGGCAACTTGCTACATAGTCTTCGGTTTCTCCCGATGAGCCATTTCCCTCATCATCGTCACTATCTCCGTTCTCAAGTATATGGTTGAGAAATTCTTCGAGGGTGACTGGGGTCCGTGCCTTTTGGTTGTACTCCTCCAGCGTGTTGATATACTTTTTTAGGTCCGTGCGCTTGTCGTCAGGCTGCACAGGCTTCTTGGTCTTCTTCTTTCCCTTCGAAGACTTTGAAGGCTTGACCTGGGTGTTTTTCCCATTGTTAGCCGTTTTCGGTGTGGGATGCGGTTTCAGCATCCCCTCAATGATCTTGGGCTCCAGCTGGCTTTTCCACCTGATCACCGGGCATGCTTGAAGATCCTTCAGCATTCTTTTGGTTTTAGCTGAAAAGAAAACTTTCCATGGAATTTCTTCCATGAGCGAGCATGATGCTATAAGCGTATCCACCTTTTTAGGAGCGTGCTTCTGTGGAGGGCTCACCCTTTAGTTCTCAAAAAGCGCAAATTTCCCCCGTTGATACTGGTCCCTGATCTAATTTTTGAAGACGTAGCAATCTTCAATTGGGTGGCTCACCATTCTGTGATGGAGCAGTAGTTGGGGTTGTTGACGTCACCGGGCCGTGGTGGACGTTTTGGGTCCGGCAGAGTGATGAGTTTGTTGCGCACTGCCAGTTCGAACAATCTCCTTGTTTTATCATGGGGAAATGAGTAAGCACGTCCTAACTTCTCTTCGAGGGATTGGCGCGGGCGCGCGTTGTTTTGGCGAGTAACCGATTTCGGGTCACTTGGTTGTTGATTGTTGGCAACGAAAGCTGCTTTCCCTTTACTATTTGCATTCCGAGGGTCCATTTTCGAAGAGGAAGGCCCATGGCCCATTTGGTTCATTTGGGCCAACTTGTTGATCAAAGCCTGGAAAGTGGTCGGCTTAAATAACTTCATGAACTGGGACACAGTCGCCTGAGGATCCAGAGTCCCTATGAACATGCCTACGGCAGGAGCTTCTTCGATGCGTTGTTCGCATTTTGACCATAGGTTCCGCCACTGGAGTGCGTATTGAACCTAGGTCTCTCCTGACTTCACCCTGGCATTGATTAATGCCGTGATCGGGGTGCGCTATCTTGCGTTGGCAAACAGCTGCGTGAACAGCAATTCCATTTCCGTGAATGTTTTGACGGAGTTATTTAGGAGCTCCGAGTACCATTCAAACGCCGTTTCTGACATGCTGCCAATGAACTAGCGAAGCAGCAATTTGTCGTCACCTCCAGTATTACCGCAGAGAGCTCTAAACCGAGCGACGTGCTGATGAGGATTTCCTGTCCCCTTATACACGATGAACTTGGGGATCGTATATCCTGGCAGGTATTTGATTTGGTCATACCAGCCCGGATACGGTAACCCAGTTTTGATGACTTGGCCAGCCGCTTCACAAGCTTGATGAGCTCGTATTTGTTGAGCTATGTAATCATCAAGGGCAGCCTTGAAGATCTTTTCCTCCCTGGCTGTTGACAAAGCTAGAAGAGGGTTTGATATTTCCCCTCGGTCGTCCTTGATGATTATCGGCGGGTCCTTAGCTGGAAGTTCTGGCTGGATCATCATTCCAACCATGTCTTGGAACAGGAGAGCCATCTGCTTTATATTAGCAGCTTGTTCCGCTGCCTCTTTATCTTTTCTTTCTATCACCCTTCGCAGGAACTCTGTATCGGTTTCCTGCTCCTGGCACTGTTCAGACGCCGATTCCGGGCTTTCTTTCTGCCTGGTGAGTGCTGCCATTTTTGCCATCATCTCCTGGAGCTTTTGTTGTTGCTCCTGAGCTTTTGTCAATGACCGAGTTTGCAGTCGATGACCTACGGAAGCACGATTTTCCTCTTTTCCGGAAGCCATGTAAACTGTTTGTACAACCATACCCCCAGACTTAGGGCGTTAAGGTCCAGCGCCTTTGGAATTTGCCACGGGCAATGGGATTTTCTCCGTTCTCCTCCTTTTATGGGAGGTTGAGGTTGAAGGAGCCGTTGTAACAGGCGCATGTGTGAAAGAAGTCCCTGGCTGTATAGTGGAGGGATGATTCTCCTCTTGTCGAGCTTTCATTTTCTTCAGCCGGCGAGGGTAGTCTTTGTTGATCACAGAATCCTGAACTTTCCGCCAGACCCTGTGGATTTGGGAGGATAGACGCTGAGGGGGCTATTCCGGTTTTGCCTGCGTCATGTTTTCAGCAGGAAGTGGAGATTTCTTCAACACCGCGGTTGGGGAGTTCTTTCGCACCCTCCTAAGCGGTTCGAAGCTATTCCCAGTTGGAACAGCAGCGTCAACTTCCACCATTGGAGCCGGTGGGGTGAGTCTAGAGGGGGAATTGCCCCCAGCCTTTCTCACTCGGCACCAGTGGCAACGTCGAGCGTGTCTTACAGATAGGACCACCTCAGTTGTGGAAGCGGCTCCGTCATGCCCCAGCCTTTGATTAGGGTCTGCTGCTGGTGCCATCCTGTCAAAGACTGACGTCCATTGAGAGAGAATGACCAATCTTTCGAAGGCCGGTTTTCTGGTAGGGAAAGCACTTTTGACGACTTCACCTGCCAGAGGAGTTGGGAGGACTATCCATTCTGGGATAGCCCCTTCAGGTATCGCGAGCTTCTTTGCGGGCCCACTTGATCTTCGACTCATCCTGTTGAAGACTGAGGTGGTAGACTTGGATGACCCGTTGAGAGGGGCCGTGGTGGTTGCAAGTCGATCGAAGACCGACTTCTTTGGAGCTTCCTGTGGCGGCACTAGGGTGCTGAAACTACGTGGTGGGAGCATGGTCCCGAAGAACAATCCAGTGGTGGCTTGAGTAACCTGCCCCACCGGCATCGAAAAGATGGAGGCCGCATTGGGACCATAAGTCATTCCTCCAGTTGGGGCGGAGCGGGAGTTGCTGTTGCAGTTTGTGCAGCTGGAATCCATTGACATTTTTCCTTCTTTTTCTACACAGGAGCAAGACACCAAATATTAATACCTCGAATCTAAGGGCAACCATATCAAACTGTGATTTTGTTCGCGAACACGACACACGAAGTGTGGAGTGGAAAGAGGAAAAGGTCCCACCAGACGTGCCAGAATCTGTTCACCGCTGAAAGCCGGACTGAGACGTGGAGGGCGTCTAGCCTGAATTGTAAGTCTACGGTAGCGCCCCAGCCGTCTACAGACGCCAAATGCGGAACAAAAAACTTTTAACTGGCGCTATCGTATACTTTAACCCGGATCTGCCATTATTGCTAAACTAACAAACTGTAAAGAGTGTAGAAAGGTTATACCGAACGATCCGAGTCCTTCGTTCTTTAACCATCATCCCACGCTCCGTTGCGGCTGCTCCGATCTCTTCGATCTCCGATCTGCTCGTCCAGGTGGCACCACGTCGACGATTCTTTAAACGGGCTCCCGCCTCTGACTCGAGGCAACTCGGTCGTCAAGTTTGCCAAAATAGACGACCAAGATTGATGTAGAGAATGAGTAGAAGACTTTGTCTCGTTCCGTCCAAAGGTATGGACGAACGGTTAATGAAGTTGCCGTGGGAATCGGGTGATGGAATGAAATGAGCTGTGAAATTCCATACACCGAAAACTATCATAATCTTTTTCTATCATCAAGTGAGAGTGAGAAGGAGGAGAGGGGAGGGGGCCGGCCATATATAGGGATGGGGGGGTGAGTGTAGGAGAGAGGAGAGTGACCACAAGAGTGTGAACACAAATAAATATCTAGTGTGAACACAAATAAATATCTAGTGTGAACACATAGTGTGAACACACAGAAAGCAACTAATGAAACAATAACACCTCACCGCTTCTAGAACCTTCTAGAAGCATCCACACTCATCCAAAGAAAAGATAAATCCGTCTTTAACCGAATGTTAAAAGACGGCTGATAGAAAACTGGAAACTGGCAACTTCCAAAAGTTATCCTGAAATGACTTTCAGGATAACCCCGTAACTGTATAAATATACCCGCATTTGTATTACGACCGAATACAAATGCAACTGAGACAAAGATATTATATCTACTCAATATAATACTCGGATCCGGCTTAAACCAAAGCCGACCAGTATCATCTGCCCGAAAACTGACACGTACGTAAACGCACGTGCATTTTCCGAACCCTGCCATAAAACCATACGGCCTCTACAACGTTTCGCCCGAACTTGGGAAACTGTCTGTGGGGGACTCTAATGACTCATCAGTACCCTGGCAGTGGGTTTAACCACAAACCGTCAACGGCACTAGCAATGCGTAACGGCTGCCCATGGACTGACCTCAAGGGAGGCTGATGAGCGAACTCATCTAAAAACCCTACTGAGCCTAACAGTGACAATGTATATACAGTCCGGTCCGTTCGTCAATAAGTATCGCATATCTACCTATGGGGCTAGTAACGTCAGACCCCCAATAGCAGTATAAGTCGTGTCGGAGTGTAGCCCAATAACACCCTGAGATACTACTGGAGTACCTACCAGTAAATCTCCTGCCACGGCCATAGGCTATGTGTAATGGCTCTCCTAGACACAGCACGATCTCGCCCCCAATACCGGGAGAGACGAATCCCCTGCCGATCCGCTCACGTGCCTCCATATGGCTCGGGACTGTACCCAAAAACTACCTGTTTGCACGACTCCTTTGAGTCGTGGTAGGGTAGAAATCAAAGCACAGTGGGAACTCACACGAGACAAATGACGACCTCAGGTCGATGAACTAACCTGTACACATGTCACCAGGGAACTGCTATCTGACGATATGTATAATACCAACTAGCAGATTCCCGGCGAGTCCTGTCCGGTGTACTCATAACCCAATGAGCACCTGTATACATCTTAGGTGATCCAACTGACACCAGTGGCTTGTGAGACCGGCCACCGCCCCTCGTCGGGGTCTCGACTGTATACACTAGTCTACTCCGGAGTATCGATGCCCTGTCTCGAAACTCCCACGACTAGGGACCACAATTAAGGATATGCATATAAACTACCCAACTCTCACGTATATGATCGCCATCATACTGTTGGTAGTAAAGCAAGATCCTAAGGGCTCTATCAAAGTGTAACATGTAATCAGTCACCTGAACATGTACACGACTGATAAAGGGCAAACCAGATAGCATACTATCATCTTGAGTAAGATTGTCCTACCGGTATAGGTCCTTCGCAATCATTGCAATCACGTACCTGCGATCCAATAATTGACTCTGAGGGCACTATCTCCAACAATCTCCCACTTGCACTCAAGGCTAATTATTGCGATGTCGACTACTCACAGCCCGTGTGAAACGGAACATCCAACTCCTCTACTAATCAGTTTCACAAAGCCCGTTTGTAAAACTATTGTGTTCGAGAAATAGCCTCAGTGAGTGGATCTGCCTAGAAGTTTCTTTCTATATCTCTCTTAATCTCAAATTCGCGGAGAAAGCCATCTCCCGAATTGAGTAATACCTGTCTAAGAATATGTCTGGATATCTGATGGGACTTAGTTCATAAATGAACTCCAAATCCAAACTTCTTAGACTGTATCGATCACTGAACCTGATCAGTATCCTCCACCAAGCCATCCACAGTATCCTCTTGGACCACCTGTCCATAATACTGTCCCTCGTCAGAGGAAAAACTATAACTCTGACAATCTCTCTGTCAACCATGTCACCTTTGAAGCCTGGAATGATAACCGTCTCCCAAAGGAGGCTGCCGTCATCAAATCCGCAGAACATGTACTTATGTTCAAAAACTGCTTCCTTATGTTTCTCCAGGATTGGATTAATACAAACTTATCGCATTAAGTGCAAAAACAATATCTGGTGTGGTACTTGACATCTCATGATTGACTCAGTTGCCTAAGCAAGTGATCTGTCAATCATGCCCATCCCTCTCCCCTTTAGTCTGTAAGACACCTTTAGAGAGGGTGACTCCATCACCTGCAGGTACACCACCATGCTAGGAGTCATCTATTCTAAAAACCATTAGAATACTGTCAAAGTACCCACATTGGGAAACTACCCAAATCTAGATCTAAAACCATAGATCCAGAAACCAGAATGTCAAATATTATATCCATATCCTATCTGGAGAAACAACTGTGTGACGACCACAGTACAACCGATCGTAGTATGGGAATTTTACTTCCTGCTCTGTGTATGTCATCCAGATACCATGACATCACACCCTACTACCTTCTTAACTGATCCATCCCCTATTCTGATTGAAGTCAAACCCATGACTGTCACATCAAAATTAGATGATCTATCTCCGCTATAACTGCTCAAGTCTATAAATAGATATAAGCATCTTGCCCACTATGCTTCCGCTTCTCCCACTGACTACGACAACCCTCTGGCAAAATAATATACACGTGCACTTCTAAAGCTAGTTTAGAACGGCGCTATACTTATCCTCCTGCCTGGTCTCATAGTTTGGAACAACAGTAGTGTCAAGTCTGGGTAGATAAAAACCTCCCTGTCACCGTCCTTGAGGCTACCGAAGTACCTCTCGGGTGTCTGAGGTTACCCACCATATCTGCGGAGTGGCTAATGGAATGTCAAACCTGATTGAATATATAGGTCCTATTAAATTTTCCGTAATCGTTTGCTGTTCTGGAATCACTTCCAGTCTTACCATACTCCCACTACTGTTTTCTGAAAAAGTCCATTTTACTAAAACTGTGACGAGTCAAGAACAATATCACTATTGATCTTCCAAATGGTAGAAAATCAACCCTCGTCATAGCCAGGGTCAACCCACAAGCAGCCATTACAGAAACGCGCCCTGAGTTATCCAGAGTCTGGTTTTAAGCATAAGCTGGACAACTCCCCGTACCTTAACATCTTTTAAGGTACGAACTATTCTATATCCAATATAGAAACTTTGGCACTTTATTTAATTGGAACCAGATTCAATCATGCAGCTGTCTCCAGTGCATATCAACTTAATGGAAAGAGGCTAATCAGCATTACTCAACTTAGGAATCCATCCAATTATGAGTAACCTGTTAGTGTATATGCCCTAGAGGCCATTACTGTATCATACTAGTTTGTATATTACTTAATGGAAGCTTGGGATATTCACCTTGTATAAACAATCTTGCTCAATATAGTAGTATGCTACTTGGTTTGTTTCTACTTCAATGTGTACATGTGTTTATTTTCCGATATCACCTATACACATTAGTGGAGCCCTTAGGATCTTTGCTTGATTACCAGCGTTGTGATGGCAGTCATACTAGTGGGGGCTGGGTAATCTATAAGCACATCCTTATACAGGTCCCTAGTCGCAGGACTATCGAGACAGGGCATCGATACTCCGGAGTAGACTAGCGTATGCGCTTCTCATCCCAGTGTGGGAGATGGTCTGTCCCACAGCCATCAGTACGTCGTACTGGAGATAGTATACGGGTGCTCGTTAGGTTACGAGTACACCGGACAGGACTCGTCGGGAACTGACCAGTTGGTATTATACCTATCGTCAGTTATCAGTTCCCAGGTGACATGAGTACAGCTTAGTCCGCTGACTTGACACTGGCACTTCGCCTCTAGTGTGTTCCCACTGCACTTTGATCACTACCCTACCACGGCTCAAAGGAGTCGTGCAAATAGGTAGTAGTTGGGTGCAGTCCCGAAGCACTTGGAGGCAGTGATGGTTAGACAGGATTCGTCTCTCCCGGTATTGGGGGTTGACATCGCGCTGTGTCTAGGAGAGCCATTACACGAGTAGTCCCTGGCCAGGGCAAGCGAGATATACTGGTAGGCTTCCAGTGTTATCTCAGGGTGTTTTGGGCTTCACTCCGACATGACTTGTACCGCTATTAGGGGACTGACGTTTACCGCCCCCTAGGCCCGCCATGCGATGTATCAGACGAACAGACCGGACTGTACGGAGAATGTCACATTCAGACTCAGTAGGAGTTCAGATGGGTTTTACCTCGTCAGTCTTCTTATCGGCATCTACCTGGGGACCGTTACGCACAGCTAGTACCGCTTGCGGTCTGTGGTTAAACCCACTGCCAGCGTAGTGTCGAGTCTTTAGAGTCCCACACAGAGGGTATTCGCCTCTGGGCAAAACAGAGTAGAGGTCGCATGGTTTTGCGACAGGGTTCGTTCTCATCCGCGCACTTGTGCACGTTTGGAGTCCGGACGGATATTGCCAGCGGGCTCTGGTTTGAGCCGGATACTGGTATATGTTTTGGGGTTACTTTTATCTCTCAGTATTCATGTTCCTCGGAACAAGAATGCAGGTGTGTATGCACAGTTGTTTGAGGCGGAAGAAGAGGTTTTTCATTAGGGTTTCGGAACGGGTGCGCATGCACAGTTGACAGTCGTCTTTTTTCCAAACCCTAATGAATTAGTGAGATATCAATTAATAATAGTAATTAAATGAAATTATGTTATGGTTGGTTTTGTTGACTTGTTGACCATGGTTGACTTGTTGACCATGGTTGAATGTTTGACCATCATCATTACTTTGCAAGGATGCTCCTTGATTCTTGCCAACATTCATTTAATGAAGTGATGATAGTGGTCATTCCAAAACAACCATCAACTATTCTCATTTGAATTATTATTATTAATTAGATAATTCTTTTTCTTTTGATATGGTTGCAAAAAGGAAAAAGATAGCTCATTCTATCATATTCACTCTCTCTCCTCACTTCATCTTCTTCTTCCTCAAGCTCAAGGAGAATCCTTCTCATGTGTTGAGAATCCCTCTCCTTGAAAAGAAAACACCCCTTAGACACTCTCTACTCACTCTAGGATCAAAGGTTTAGCAAGCCGAAGATTCTAGTTCTCTCAAAGTTCGAGAAAGAGTCCGAAGGTTGAACCCTCAGGTGGATCCATCTTTGACGGAAGAAGGCAACGAGGAAAGCACCATCAACCTCTACAAAAGTTTAAAGAAGAAGGAGTTCAAGTTTAGGTATAACCATCTTTCCGAGTAGCTAACTCTCTTTAGCTTGTATGCTAGTTTTAGTTTAGGAAAAGATCCCGACTTTTTTAGTCCATGTTGCCCCATGCGCTAAAAATTTGATTTTTATACCGTTTCCGCCTCCCCGTAAGAACCGGGGGTCGCAACGTGGACTTACAGTGGTATCAGAGCCTAACTAAACTTAAACTAGCTTTGTAGCGAAGTGTATGGAAGTTCGAAACCGAAAAATCACAAAAACCGGAAATCAAAAACCCTAAGTTTCTGTTGAAATTTTTTATGCTCTAAAAGTAAAACTTTTTACTCCTAAAATCGGCTCAGGGTTTTGTGAGAACACCCACGAAAAACGATCCCATGAATCCTTCAAAGCGCCGCGGATCCGCGGCCTCAGCTATTCTCTTCGCCGCGGATCCGCCGCCGTTTAGCCTCTTCATGTGATCGTGTTTTGTGCAGTGTTCATCTGGCAGGGTTTTGGGATTTTTCAAATATGTTATATGTGCCCAGATTTTCCAGAAAAGAAATTTACTTTTGGGGTCCTATAAATCCGTATTTTTTTCGAACTTCGCTACACTTTGGCTATATTGGTTATATCTGTGATGTTTGTATGTATTGAACGTCGGCTAATCGCTATAAGTCGATTAGTCGGGGTTATACATCTCTGTGATCTGTGTTTGATATTGGAATGTGTATATGAATGTGTTGGACTGTCGCGGGTGAATAGCCGGGGTGGATGTGAGATGAGCTTTTGTTTTTCTTTCATTCATTTGTAAATGTAAATTGATGTAATAATATTATTTGTATGGCCGCACAACCGGGTCGGGGTTGTAGCCGTCATTGTATAATTCTTTTTACTGTTTTTGCTCCTAGGATAGACCCATGGAGGGGTGCACAAACTACCGGGTACTTGGCGGGTAGTTTGCCGCACCCGTAGGGGTCTTGGGTGGGGTATTTGCTATTCACCGCGACCGTGTAATCCGCTTTTCGTTGCAGGCTCGAACGGATTGCGGATTGCTAGTATATCCAATGTATTCATCTGTGATCTGTAATGTCTATCATTGCTTTATATTTAGGCGTTGCTTATGTTTTACAGCCGCGCTAGCCCAGCCCCCGCTCTGTCGTTAGTTAAGTAACCTAACGGGTGATGACGGGACCCCGTGGCGAATGCGAATGGCATAAGCGTACGTCATATTTTGGTTGTTTTCTGCAATGGTAGGATTAAATGATGGGACGCATTAAAAGAACTAATGCAAGAATATCACGCATTAAAAGAACTAATGCAAGATAATAAACCAAGTTAAAGTCGTTAGAACACTTTCAAAAAACCACTCGGTTCTTTTCAAAACTAACTTTTAAATGCGGAGCTTGAGCCACTCCTTCTAAAAGCTATCTCGTTCCATCGATTATATCAAGTTCACTACGTTCACGGTTTCGCCAAAACCATTCGTAGCCCTCCGTCGTTTCGTATGAATATTCAATAGTATTCAAGCTATGTTTGTTGACCTTCGTCAAGGCATAGAGATTGGTAGCTGTTGGGTGTTCATATGTAGCATAGATAGATGCGTTGGTTTGGGACAGTCGTATTGCCTTGTTGACCTTCGTCAAGGGTATATACGGGTGGGTTCAAATTAACCTGGATAATGACGGGCAGAACTTGACATGTGACTTATGATTTGTTGACCTTCGTCAAGGTCATAAGAGCATGGGGCAAAAATCCACATCGGGAGTTTCATAAATACTGAAACTTGCTAGATTTGCATACCATTTGGAGTGTGATGATTCTGGTAGGATTCCTTCGTTTTCGTCACGCGATGATATTTGGATCCCGATCCTACTGTGAGTATATGCTACTCCTCGGGAAATTTCTCACTAAACGATCAATGCTATAAACCTAGTAGGTGCCTAGAAAGGTGTTAGCGGGGCTACGCCCCCAGGGAAAAGAGGTTCTTGAATTAAGGAACTTCGCGAAAGCGTTGGAAAACCTCCCTCGAAGTACCGACACTGGCCTGGCTGAACGGTTAAGCAAGTATTGTGCGGTGGGATTGATCCCGACTAATTCTTCCTTTGTGGTTTGAGGAGGGATTCGAGAGACAGTGGGAGCCATCTTGTTTAGACAAATTAAAAACCATTCTAAACTTGCAAGAGCATCGTGCTAAAGTGTTTCTTCTCTCCCCCCTGCAGCGACCAAATCGAAATGACTGGACTTAAGTTACTTCTAGATAAAAACATACTGACAGGGCCAAACTACAAAGACTGGCTCAGGAATATCAAAATGGCAATCACTTACGACAAGCTGGGGTATCTTCTTACCACCAAAGCTCCCCCCGTCCCAGGTCCCACCTCCAGCGTCGCGGATAAGGAAATCCGTAAGACTTGGGAGATTGATTGCGCGAAGGCCAGATGCCTCGTGCTTGCCTCTATGGACATGGAACATCAGACGAGGCACGAGAATATGGACTTGGAATCCATATTTCTTCATACAAAAGAACTGTATGGAGAGCAGTCTCGTATCGCAAGATACGAAGTGTCGAAGAAGTTATTTTCGGCAAAGTTGGCCGTCGGATCATCGGTAGCGGACCACGTGCTTAAGATGATAGGCTACATTGAGGAGCTCGCAGAACTTGGGACCACGTTGGAGAGTGAGCTCTATACGGACTTAGTTCTCCAGTCCCTTCCTTCCACTTACGCCCAGTTCATACTGAATTTCAACTTGCAAGAAAAAGAAGTTGAACTTTCAGAACTCCTCAACATGCTGAGGAGTGCAGAGGGCACCCTACAGAAAGGTAGGGAAACATCCACTTTGTTTGTAGGAGGATCTTCTTCTTCTAGGTCCAAGGCGAAAGCCAAGGGAAAGAAGAGGAAAGCCCCCGCCAAACCAAGGGGCGGTGTTAGTAAAGTGAATACGAAGGGAAAAGCAAAGGCAACAAAGATAGCGGGGTAGCTTGTGGGTAAAGAGGAATGCTTCTATTGTCACAAGAGTGGACACTGGAAGAAAGATTGCAGGGCTTGGAAGGCCAGGACACAGGAACTGAAGCAGGTTGCGGCTTCAGCTTCAGGTGTGTATGTTATTGAAAACTGTCTTTCTATAAACTCTACTTTCTGGGTATTGGATACCGGATCAGGATCTCATATCTGTAATTCTTTGCAGGCGTTGAGAAACCGTAGGTTTTTGAAGGCAGGTGACATGACCCTCAGAGTTGCGAACGGAGCTAGCATGGATGCTAAAGCCGTGGGGGACTATCACCTGGGAATGTCAGATGGACATGTTTTGGTTTTGCGTAATTGTTTTTTTGTACCCAACGCAACTTGTAATATCATTTCTGTATCTTTGGTTTCTAAAGAAGGTTATGAATTTGCGTTTGTAAGTAATGTTGTAAACATTCACCTTAATCAAGTTCTGATTGGGTCAGGTACACTGAGCAATGGTATATACGTATTAAACCAACCACAGATTTTCAATGTCCAGAATACACACAAAAGAAAGTCTCCAGATATCAATCAGGCTTTCTTATGGCATTGTAGACTGGGTCACATTAATGAGACACGGTTGACTAAGTTACATAAAGAAGGATACTTGGATCCGTTCGAGTATCAGTCTTATGCCACTTGTGAATCTTGTCTCATGGGAAAGATGACAAAGACTCCGTTCACTGGACACGGAGAAAGAGCGAGCGAGCTCTTGGGACTCATACATATTGACGTGTGTGGTCCAATGTCTACACATGCGCGAAGCGGTTATTCATACTTCATTACTTTCACAGACGATTTCTCTAGGTATGGACATGTCTTCTTAATGAAGCACAAATCCGAGACCTTTGAGAAATTTCGGGATTACAAGAAAGAAGTTGAAAAACAAACAGGCAAAAGTATTAAGATTCTAAGATCGGATCGAGGTGGTGAATACTTGAGTACCGAGTTCCTGGACTATTTAAAAGAGAATGGAATTCTCTCTCAGCGTACTCCTCCATACACTCCGCAACATAACGGTGTATCGGAAAGGAGGAATCGAACCCTATTGGATATGGTTCGTTCCATGATGAGTAAGGCTGAGTTACCGCGATTTTTCTGGGGCTATGCACTAGAAGCAGCTGCATATCTCTTGAACAAGGCTCCCACCAAGACTGTGCCTACCACTCCATATCAGATATGGAGTGGGAAGAAACCCTGTCTTAAGTACCTTAAGATATGGGGATGTCCAGCTTTTGTAAAAAAGCAGCATGCGGACAAGCTCAAGGCACGTTCAGTACAGTGTAAGTTTATGGGATACCCAAAGAACTCCAGGGGGTATCTGTTCTATTCCGCTGAGGAACAAAAGGTTTTTGTTTCTCAACATGCCCACTTCTTGGAAACTGAGTTTTTGGAAACCCAGATAAGTGGGAACGCAATAGAACTGGAAGAAATTCCAGAACCACAAGCTATTACTGAAAGCTTGGAAGAGCCAGTAAGTTCAAAAGAACAGGACATTCCTACGCCGCTCCGCAGGAGTAGTAGGCAGTCTCATCCGCCCGAGAGATACTACGGTTTTCTCATAGACGGGGATAGAGAGGATTGCATCATAGATTATGATGAGCCTACTAGCTTCCAGCAGGCCGTTCAGAGCATTGACTCGGTAAAATGGCTGGATGCAATGCGGACCGAAATGGAGTCCATGTACACCAACAAAGTATGGATGTTGGACATTGCTCCAGACGGGGTAAAACCCGTAGGATGCAAGTGGATCTTCAAAAGGAAGATTGGTGTAGATGGACAGGTTGAGACCTATAAAGCTAGACTTGTAGCAAAGGGTTTCCGTCAAAGACCTGGCTTGGACTATAACGAAACCTTTTCTCCAGTGGCTATGCTGAAATCCATTCGGATCCTTCTTGCCATTGCTGCCTTCCACGATTATGAGATTTGGCAGATGGACGTAAAAACCGCTTTTCTAAATGGAAATTTAGAGGAGTGTGTCTATATGGATCAGCCAGAGGGTTTCATTCAGAGTGGGAGCAGCGGAAAGGTGTGCAAGTTGCTTAAGTCCATCTATGGACTAAAGCAGGCATCGCGGAGTTGGAACATCTGTTTTGATGAGATGGTCAAGGAATTTGGCTTTATCAAAAATCCAGATGAACCATGCATCTATAGTAGATTTGTAGAGAGAACTGTAGTATTCCTCGTTTTATACGTGGATGACATTCTCTTAATAGGAAATGACATTCCTATGCTACAATCTGTCAAGGGGTTCTTGTCACAAAGGTTCTCCATGAAAGACCTGGGTGATGCCTCATACATCCTGGGGATCCGGATCCATCGTGATAGATCCAAGAGGATATTAGGACTTTCACAGTCCAGGTACATCGACACCGTACTGAAAAGATTCAGTATGGAAGATTCCAAGCGCGGTAACCTACCGGCTTGTCACGGGATCACCCTCTCTAAAGAGATGTCTCCTAAGACTGATTTGGAGAGGGATCGCGTGTCTATTATACCCTACGCTTCTGCGGTAGGCTCTATAATGTATGCGATGTTGTGTACCAGACCGGATGTAGCTTATGCACTGAGTGTAGTAAGCCGGTATCAGTCAAACCCTGGGGAGAAACACTGGATAGCAGTAAAGAACATTCTCAAGTACCTGAGGAGGACTAAGGAGATGTTCTTGGTGTATGGCGGAAAAGACCTCCAGATCGAGGCCTTTGCTGACTCCAGCTTCCAGAGTGACAAGGATGATTCCAAGTCCATGTCGGGTTTTGTCTTTACCCTCAATGGAGGGGCGGTGTGTTGGAAGAGTTCCAAACAGGAAACCGTTGCAGACTCGACGATGGAAGCGGAATACATCGCTGCATCTGATGCCGCAAAAGAAGCTGTCTGGATGAGGAAGTTTTTAAAAGAACTTCAGGTGGTTCCGTCCATTGTTGACCCAATACCTCTGTATTGCGACAACAACGGGGCTATAGCTTTAGCGAAGGAACCCAGGTCCCATCAGAGATCCAGGCACATCTTGAGGCGGTATCACCTGATCAGGGAGATCGTGGATCGCCAGGAGATCGAGGTTCGGAGGGTTGCTTCAGAAGAAAACACTGCAGATCCATTCACCAAGGCCCTACCCCAGACTCTGTTCGAGCGGCTGATCGAGATGATAGGTCTTCGATACGCCAGTACATAGCCTTAGTGCAAGTGGGAGATTGTTAGTGTATATGCCCTAGAGGCCATTACTGTATCATACTAGTTTGTATATTACTTAATGGAAGCTTGGGATATTCACCTTGTATAAACAATCTTGCTCAATATAGTAGTATGCTACTTGGTTTGTTTCTACTTCAATGTGTACATGTGTTTATTTTGCGATATCACCTATACACATTAGTGGAGCCCTTAGGATCTTTGCTTGATTACCAGCGTTGTGATGGCAGTCACACTAGTGGGGGCTGGGTAATCTATAAGCACATCCTTATATAGGTCCCTAGTCGCAGGACTATCGAGACAGGGCATCGATACTCCGGAGTAGACTAGCGTATGCGCTTCTCATCCCAGTATGGGAGATGGTCTGTCCCACAGCCATCAGTACGTCGTACTAGAGATAGTATACGGGTGCTCGTTAGGTTACGAGTACACCGGACAGGACTCGTCGGGAACTGACCAGTTGGTATTATACCTATCGTCAGTTATCAGTTCCCAGGTGACATGAGTACAGCTTAGTCCGCTGACTTGACACTGGCACTTCGCCTCGAGTGTGTTCCCACTGCACTTTGATCACTACCCTACCACGGCTCAAAGGAGTCGTGCAAACAGGTAGTAGTTGGGTGCAGTCCCGAAGCACTTGGAGGCAGTGACGGTTAGACAGGATTCGTCTCTCCCGGTATTGGGGGTTGACATCGCGCTGTGTCTAGGAGAGCCATTACACGAGTAGTCCCTGGCCAGGGCAAGCGAGATATACTGGTAGGCTTCCAGTGTTATCTCAGGGTGTTTTAGGCTTCACTCCGACACGACTTGTACCGCTATTAGGGGACTGACGTTTACCGCCCCCTAGGCCCGCCATGCGATGTATCAGACGAACAGACCGGACTGTACGGAGAATGTCACATTCAGACTCAGTAGGAGTTCAGATGGGTTTTACCTCGTCAGTCTTCTTATCGGCATTTACCTGGGGACCGTTACGCACAGCTAGTACCGCTTGCGGTCTGTGGTTAAACCCACTGCCAGCGTAGTGTCGAGTCTTTAGAGTCCCACACAGTGGGTATTCGCCTCTGGGCAAAACAGAGTAGAGGTCGCATGGTTTTGCGACAGGGTTCGTTCTCATCCGCGCACTTGTGCACGTTTGGAGTCCGGACGGATATTGCCAGCGGGCTCTGGTTTGAGCCAGATACTGGTATATGTTTTGGGGTTACTTTTATCTCTCAGTATTCATGTTCCTCGGAACAAGAATGCAGGTGTGTATGCACAGTTGTTTGAGGCGGAAGAAGAGGTTTTTCATTAGGGTTTCGGAACGGGTGCGCATGCACAGTTGACAGTCGTCTTTTTTCCAAACCCTAATGAATTAGTGAGATATCAATTAATAATAGTAATTAAATGAAATTATGTTATGGTTGGTTTTGTTGACTTGTTGACCATGGTTGACTTGTTGACCATGGTTGAATGTTTGACCATCATCATTACTTTGCAAGGATGCTCCTTGATTCTTGCCAACATTCATTTAATGAAGTGATGATAGTGGTCATTCCAAAACAACCATCAACTATTCTCATTTGAATTATTATTATTAATTAGATAATTCTTTTTCTTTTGATATGGTTGCAAAAAGGAAAAAGATAGCTCATTCTATCATATTCACTCTCTCTCCTCACTTCATCTTCTTCTTCCTCAAGCTCAAGGAGAATCCTTCTCATGTGTTGAGAATCCCTCTCCTTGAAAAGAAAACACCCCTTAGACACTCTCTACTCACTCTAGGATCAAAGGTTTAGCAAGCCGAAGATTCTAGTTCTCTCAAAGTTCGAGAAAGAGCCCGAAGGTTGAACCCTCAGGTGGATCCATCTTTGACGGAAGAAGGCAACGAGGAAAGCACCATCAACCTCTACAAAAGTTTGAAGAAGAAGGAGTTAAAGTTTAGGTATAACCATCTTTCCGAGTAGCTAACTCTCTTTAGCTTGTATGCTAGTTTTAGTTTAGGAAAAGATCCCAACTTTGTTAGTCCATGTTGCCCCATGCGCTAAAAATTTGATTTTTATACCGTTTCCGCCTCCCCGTAAGAACCGGGGGTCGCAACGTGGACTTACATAACCTGAAAGAGAAACTCGTTTCTCAAAATCATCACTATCATCTGAATACCAATCACAAGAATCTACATCTTCGATCTCTTTGAAGAATCCTGATACTTGTGATACCTGGTTCTCTACTTTATTCTTATACCCACAACTTCTCAAAACTTAGACCTTGTATTTCTACGAAACACTTGTCTAAATAGAGAAGTCATAAGTAAACAGAACATAGTACGAGGACCTACCCCTTTGTCCTGATGGACACTTGGACAACATACAATACTCTGTATAAGTCCGCTGAGTTAAACAACTCAAAACCTGTGCGTCGTAGGTTGAAAACTGTACCCTGGCGATTTCCTCAAATATCACCAATTACAACGAATTCCGATATAATGAGGATGATCACCTAATTCCCAATAACTTACTCCCTCTCATCATCTGTAAAACCATACAGATATAAGAATGAAACCTGGTAAATACATACCCTTGGAGTAAGTATCTAATCGGGAAAACAGTTTTCTTTTAACAATGCACTGAAACATGAAAATGTTTCATAGGGGTAACCTGGTATTCATAGCAATGCCTCTTCCATAATCCAATTCATGACTATAACCGTATATTTCTTTGCCTTCTCTCCAAATCCCTTTATTTGTCTTTAGTCGTTACCTTCTGTACACCATTGTTAGGCTAAATGGTTTTCTTCCTTCCCTACCGTTCGGCACCAGCCTATGTTTTGGAAGAAGACTATCCAGTAAGCATAATAGGTGTACCCTCCTAAACCAAGGAGTACTCATATCTTGAGAGAAGGTGATGATAAAAGTCAACTGAATAATACCTTATTCTTTTAAAGGTGAAATAGGAGTGGCGATGAAGTACGCGGTTTGGTCGTGAATGATAACAGTCGCAATTTACTTTGCCCTCTTTCTAATCCCTTTATTTTGTCTTTACATATTACCTTCTGCACACCCTACTTAGGCTAATTGGTTTTCTTCATTCCCTACCTTTCGGCACCTGCCTATGGTTTGGAATAAGACTATCCAATAAGCGTAATAGGTGTACTCTCCTAAACCAAGGAGCCCTCACAACCTGAAAGAAGGTGATAATAAAAGACAACTGAATAAACCAATTCTATTTCTCCTGAACCTGGATCCATCCTCGAAGAAGTCCCTTCAAGTTCGTATATAACCATACGATGGATCTATCCAATGGAAGTGGATGTCCGTAGTAATACGGGTGTTCTGAGAAATACAAAGGGTAAAAGAAGGAGTGGCAATGACTTATGCAACTCGGACAATCCAAAAGCCAGTAATTTAAGAAGGTTCGGTCAACTTGGTCACTGAGTCATAGTCTAGGGTCGGTCAAAAGTCGCTGCCAAAGAGAGAGAGAAAAGAAACACTCTGCGTGCACTCTAACTTAGATCAGAATGGTTATCACTTTATCTAATCCGGAAACCTCCCACTGTCCTGTCAAATTCTCCTCTAAACCTAAAAGAAGAATCAATCGGGATCACCCGAAAGAGTAAACTAACTCATCAGTGGGAATCGGGATCCAACTCTCATCGCATGATAACGTGATGGAATGCATCCACGTTACTCATACTCCAGAAGGTATGCGCATACTTGGCAAGTTTCAGTTTCTTTAGAAACTCCCGATATGATTTTTGCCCCATGCTCTTATAACCTTGGCTTTGGTCAAAATGTCATAAGTCACATGCCAAGTTCTACCTGTCACTATCTTGTCAATTTGAACCCACCCGCACATGCCCCTGAGTTTGGCCAATCGGCAGAACGACTGTCCCAAACCAACTCATCTATCTATACAACAAATGAATACCCAGCAGCTACCAAACACTATGCCTTAACTTTGGCTAAAATGCATAGCCTGAATACTACTGAATACCCAAAAGAAGTGACGGAAGGCTACGGCTGGTTTTTGGCGAAAAACCTTTAACGTAACGAACTTGATATCGCTGAAGGAACCTGATAGCTTTTTTAAAAAATAGTGGCGAAAAACCTTTTGCTAAAGAGGTCACTCCCGATGAAGGGATCTCGGCTCTTTCCTCGTGGAATGAGGTGCAGGATATTCCACTGAATACCGCTATGCAAAGCAACTTGTAATCGACTATAGTGAAGTTATTACCCTGACGCAAACTTCTGCCCAAAGGGTCAGTCCCGGTGAAGGGATATCGGTCCTTGCCCCATCGAATGAGGTGCAGGATATTCCACTGAATACCGCTATGCAAAACAAAAGAAAACGTCTTTGCAATAACACTTTTTAAATTTGTTCCAACAACTGTAAACATGTTTTCTTTCCTTTGCATTGATCAAAATCAACGCAGTCCCATCAATCAATCACACCATAAAAGAACGAAAATAAAATGTACGTATATGCCATCCGCATTCGTCACTGGGTCCCGTCATCACCCGTTAGGTTACTTAACTAACGACAGAGCGGGGACTGGACTAGCGTGGGTGTAAAACATATACAATATCTAATAGTATATTAACCAATATACAATAATCGCTCCAGGCATGATAATATGCAACATTACAGAAAAGTAATAAGTATCACAGAACAATACAGATAATCTGGGATCCCCGAGTTTCACAGAGCCACTGCTGAAACCCGACGTTCCCCTGTCGTGTGGATAGCCTGTGCAATGAAACCTAGACCCCTACGGGTGCGGCAAGTTACCTGCCAAAACCTGAAGCGAGGCAGCCCCCTACAGCAAAGTGAATGGACCACCCAGCACTTCATGGAATCCGGTAAGCTTGGGCACCCCTCCTTGGGTCAACCTGTACCCCCTACGAGTGCGGCGAATAGTATGCCAATTTTTGAGTAAGGCCCCTCTTTCTCTCAAAGCCATGAGATGCGGACCCGTTGCCCTCCAGAACCCGGCTATCCGTGCACTCCGTCGCAGGGCCAAACCTAGTACAGTAATGAAAAATAGTACAACAGGTACATCGAACGCAACCTGGTCGTACCCCAAAAGAATATTATACAACAGGCAGTGACAGCAGTCCATAAGTTGGACGCTCGCCCCGCAATATCAAATGTACAAATAAACTCAAACTGCACTACCATTGCACACTGCTATCCACCACGAAAAATCCGCAACATCACAGCACAACACAGAACATCAACGCAAATGTCACATTCGCAAACCCGTCTAAAAGAACTATAGCAATCAGACGCGGTTTACCGATCAAATGACATTTCCGGTCGGAGATATAATGTAAGCACTGTAAACTAACGTGTTTAAATTTCGATCGACTAAATATCACGAAGTGGGCCCCACGAACAACTGGTGAACAGTAACAAAATCTGGGCCCAAAAGATATATACCAAAAACCCCAAATTCCAACAGAGAAGACACTGTGCAAATTTGGTGCACTGATTCAATAGAACGGCCGCGGATGCGCGGCAAAACCATGGGTTTAGCCGCGATTCCGCGGCAGTTTGGTGGAATCACGTGCTCAAATTTGGTCGGTGTGCTTCTAAAACCCTACACAACTTTCTGTAATATGTAGAATAATTTTAGGATATCATTTAAAATCGACAGAAACTGTGAAGTTGAATTTTGCAGTTTTTGATTTACGGTTCGATCGATGTTTTAAACGCGTTAGCACAAGTTAGTATAGCAAAATGGTGAGGCTCTGATACCACTGTAAGTCTACGGTAGCGCCCCAGCCGTCTACAGACGCCAAATGCGGAACAAAAAACTTTTAACTGGCGTTATCGTATACTTTAACCCGGATCTGCCATTATTGCTAAACTAACAAACTGTAAAGAGTGTAGAAAGGTTATACCGAACGATCCGAGTCCTTCGTTCTTTAACCATCATCCCACGCTCCGTTGCGGCTGCTCCGATCTCTTCGATCTCCGATCTGCTCGTCCAGGTGGCACCACGTCGACGATTCTTTAAACGGGCTCCCGCCTCTGACTCGAGGCAACTCGGTCGTCAAGTTTGCCAAAAGAGACGACCAAGATTGATGTAGAGAATGAGTAGAAGACTTTGTCTCGTTCCGTCTAAAGCTATGGAAGAACGGTTAATGAAGTTGCCGTGGGAATCGGGTGATGGAATGAAATGAGCTGTGAAATTCCATACACCGAAAACTATCATAATCTTTTTCTATCATTAAGTGAGAGTGAGAAGGAGGAGAGGGGAGGGGGCCGGCCATATATAGGGATGGGGGGTGAGTGTAGGAGAGAGGAGAGTGACCACAAGAGTGTGAACACAAATAAATATCTAGTGTGAACACAAATAAATATCTAGTGTGAACACATAGTGTGAACACACAGAAAGCAACAAATGAAACAATAACACCTCACCGCTTCTAGAACCTTCTAGAAGCATCCACACTCATCCAAAGAAAAGATAAATCCGTCTTTAACCGAATGTTAAAAGACGGCTGATAGAAAACTGGAAACTGGCAACTTCCAAAAGTGATCCTGAAACGACTTTCAGGATAACCCCGTAACTGTATAAATATACCCGCATTTGTATTACGACCGAATACAAATGCAATTGAGACAAAGATATTATATCTACTCAATATAATACTCGGATCCGGCTTAAACCAAAGCCGACCAGTATCATCTGCCCGAAAACTGACACGTGCGTAAACGCACGTGCATTTTCCGAACCCTGCCATAAAACCATACGGCCTCTACAACGTTTCGCCCGAACTTGGGAAACTGTCTGTGGGGGACTCTAATGACTCATCAGTACCCTGGCAGTGGGTTTAACCACAAACCGTCAGCGGCACTAGCAATGCGTAACGGCTGCCCATGGACTGACCTCAAGGGAGGCTGATGAGCGAACTCATCCAGAAACCCTATTGAGCCTAACAGTGACAATGTATATACAGTCCGGTCCGTTCGTCAATGAGTATCACATATCTACCTAGGGGGCTAGTAACGTCAGACCCCCAATAGCAGTATAAGTCGTGTCGGAGTGTAGCCCAATAACACCCTGAGATACTACTGGAGTACCTACCAGTAAATCTCCTGCCACGGCCGTGGGCTATGTGTAATGGCTCTCCTAGACATAGCACGATCTCGCTCCCAATACCGGGAGAGACGAATCCCCTGTCGATCCGCTCACGTGCCTCCATATGGCTCGGGACTGTACCCAAAAACTACCTGTTTGCACGACTCCTTTGAGCCGTGGTAGGGTAGAAATCAAAGCACAGTGGGAACTCACACAAGACAAATGACGACCTCAGGTCGATGAACTAACCTGTACACATGTCACCAGGGAACTGCTATCTGACGATATGTATAATACCAACTAGCAGATTCCCGGCGAGTCCTGTCTGGTGTACTCATAACCCAATGAGCACCTGTATACATCTTAGGTGATCCAACTGACACCAGTGGCTTGTGAGACCGGCCACCGCACCTCGTCGGGGTCTCGACTGTATACACTAGTCTACTCCGGAGTATCGATGCCCTGTCTCGAAACTCCCACGACTAGGGACCACAATTAAGGATATGCATATAAACTACCCAACTCTCACGTATATGATCGCCATCATACTGTTGGTAGTAAAGCAAGATCCTAAGGGCTCTATCAAAGTGTAACATGTAATCAGTCACCTGAACATGTACACGACTGATGAAGGGCAAACCAGATAGCATACTATCATCTTGAGTAAGATTGTCCTACCGGTATAGGTCCTTCGCAATCATTGCAATCACGTACCTGCGATCCAATAATTGACTCTGAGGGCACTATCTCCAACATGAATTTGGGGGAAGATGCTATTTGGATTTATCCGTCCACCTCTCTGAAGATGCCAAGTTGATTTATAGCACCGTATATCAGAGGTTTGGATGGATGCGGCCGTTGTAGCAGACTTCGTTAGATTCCCCCTCGTCTGCGAGGGGTTTATGATTGTGGGGACGCTCTTCCTTGCAGGCGCAAGCCCTTATAGTTAATTATGTTACCCCATCGCGATAACCACTTTCTCCTGCTCCAGAAGTTCACTTTGTGTTGTGTGTGTTTTTATTCGTTTAGGTTGCCCGTGGATTGTATACGGAGACAAATTTATGTTGTCGCCCGTAGGGCGTGGATTAGTCCAAATCCGTATATCTTAGATTTGGGTTTTTTTTTATTTAAGGATCGTTAATCTATTTTGAGATTAAGATCGACTTAAATGTATATAAGCAGTTGGGGCTCAGTTGGTATTTTGTTAAAGATACATTAGTGCAATTTGAGACTAAGATCTACTTAACAAGGTCTTAGGATCATTTTTGCTTCAGACCCAACAGAAGAGCATTTGGGCTCTGTTGTTTTAGTTTAAGAACGTTTCGGTCCGTTATCTCCATTTTAGAGGCGATGTTTTAGTTTGAGGACATCAAATTCTGTTGAGGTGAGGTTTTAGTTTAAGAACGTCTCGGTTCGTTGATCACCATTTTTGGAGGTGAGATTTTAGTTTAAGGACGTTTCGGTCCGTTGATCACCGTTTTGGAGGTGAGATTTTAGTTTAAGCACGTCTCAGTCCGTTAATCACCATTTTTAGAGGTGAGATTTTATTTTAAGAACGTCTCGGTCCGTTGATCACCGTTTTGGAGGCAACGGTTAGTTTAAGGACATTTCGGTCCGTTGATCACCGTTTTAGAGGTAACAGTTAGTTTAAGGACGTTTCAGTGCGTTGTCTCCATTTTAGAGACAACAATTAGTTTAAGGACATTTCGGTCCGTTGATCACCATTTTGGAGGTGACAATTAGTTTAAGGACGTTTCAGTCCGTTGTTGCCATTTTGGAGGCAACGGTTAGTTTAAGGACATTTCGGTCCGTTGTCGCCATTTTGGAGATAATGGTTAGTTTAAGGACATTTCGGTCTTTTGATCACTATTTTGGTGGTGACAGTTAGTTTAAGGACGTTTCGGTCCGTTGTCACCATTTTGGAGGCAACGGTTAGTTTAAGGACATTTCGGTCTGTTGTCCATCTTGCGTGCACGTGTATTTGTTACGTGATGGGATGAACAACGATGATATGGGATGCACCCAGTTTGGGGTGCAGTCTGATTTGAGGTATGCACGTCAGTTTGGAAGTGCACCAAGAGTTGTCGGTTGTTGGGACCCGCCACCTCTCTGAAGACGTTGAAGAATTACAACAACATATATCAGAGGTGTGGAGAGATGTACCCTTAAACCAAATCCCATATTTGAGGGAAAAGAGGGGCTGCTGTGGACCGAAAAATCATTAATCATTTTTGAGACTAACATTATCTTAGGAGATATGGGATGAATATCATTTTGGATATCATCAGGTGAAAGAACATTAGTCATGTTTGGGACTAAAATCAATTTGGGGAATCATGATCACTAGGGGGCTCGGTTGATTGGAAATCGAAGATGTTTTGACCTTGGGAAAACTTAGCAAATTTGGGCTAAGTCTGAGTCTGTTTGGTTACCCAACAGTTCTAAGCACTGGTATATGCAGCACTCACGTGTATCCCACATGAGGCGCTGGACCAGTGTTAAACACTGAACTCCGGAGGCGCTCACGTGTGAACACGTGAGGCACTCCAAATGTGGGCGCTGCTTTTTGGGTCTTATTCCCCCTCTTTTATATAAGTGCTAAGCACTAGGTTCTTGTGGCGCTCACGTGTGAACACGTAAGGCGTCCAAAATATGGGCAATGCCTTTTGGTTTTATTGCCACTTTCTTTTACAGAAGTGCTAAGCGCTTGATTGGGGGTCGCTTGCAAAATACGTGACTGCCTTAGGAAGTGCTCCTTGCTCCTCTTTTAAGCACTCAGGTGGGAAACACGTGAGGCAGTCTCAGCCATTTCTTTTTGTTCATTAGAAACACTCACGTGGAAAACACGTGAGGTCTCGTTATAGTGTTAAACACTAACGAATCACCAGGATATTCTTCTGTGTTCTTGGAGATTTTGATATCTTATTAATGACATTTCTAATCATTAGGATTTGGGTTTGGAAGGTCTCAGATTATTATCATTGTCTAAGGGGTGAGGAATCAAGTTCTCCTCTTATTCTTTGCAAGAATTAAATTCTTTTTATAGGGTTAAACCCTAATTTTCGGAGGAATTAAATTCCTATGTGTTTTTGTAAAAATTAAATTCTTTGGACCCGGTTCTTTCCCCTAGGTTTTGAATCTGTATGACAGAATCTCCCCGATGAGAATTAAATTCTCAACTTGTAGGGAGATCTGCTTCTGCAGATCTCAACCAGAGGATGAACTAAGTTCTTATATGAAGGGTTAAACCCTTAGAGAGGTAAAGAACAATCTTTGTGTTTTTCCTTTACCTAGTGTTTTTTCGATGAAACAAGTCTTCGCTGAGGATTAAATTCTCTTCTTTTTTTCTGTTTCGTCTGTTTTTCCCCTCCTCCTCCTTTTTTCTCTTTTTTTTCCTGAGACCTGAAGTCTCGGGTTCTTTATATAGTAGGGAGAAGTTTGTTTAGTTCTCAGAAAATCTCTCATTGAAAGATTCCAATTGATTTAATTGGTTTCAGAATTGATTTGGGGAATTTTCCCACCGTTGGATTTTTGATCCAAGGACAAAAAACATTAAACCTTTTTTTAACAAGATTATGGATTTTCTCCCATATATAGAATAAAATTCTATCAAGTGGTGACATTTTAATCACCATTGGATTTTTAATCTAAGAGTGCTTAGTTTAACAGAATATAATCTTTCTCTGTTTAGAAAGATATAGGAAATATTTTGGATCTTTGATCCACTGACTCTCTGTTTAACAGAAAATATTCTCTCCAATAGAATTTAATTCTATGTTTAATCTCCGTTGGATCCTTGATCCAATGGTTTATTAAATTATCAAGTAGAATTTAATTCTATGCAAGGATTTGTCCTCACATGTTAACACGTGAGGTCTGCGGTTTAATTGCAGCGCTTAGGCGCTCACGTGTTGGTATGTGAGGCTGGTTTAGCCTAGTTGTAGTTTAATTGCAGCGCCTATTTATAGACGCTCACGTGTTGGCACGCGAGGCTTATCTAGCCTACTTGTAGTTTAATTACAGAACCTATATGCCTTGCATATAGGTGCTTACGTGTTTAACACGAGAGGCTTGTTTAGCCTTCTTATAGTTTAATTGCAGCATCTATATGCCTTGCATATAAGCGTTCACGTGTTTAACACGTGAGAATTGTTTAGCCTTCTTATAGTTTAATTGCAGCGCCTATATGCCTTGCATTTAGGCGCTCACGTGTTTAACTCGTGAGGCTTGTTCAGCCTTCTTATAGTTTAATTGCAGCGCCTATATGCCTTGCATATAGGCGCTCACATGTTTAACACGTGAGGCTTGTTTAACTTTCTTATAGTTTAATTGTAGCGCCTATATGCCTTTCATATAGGCGCTCACTTGTTGGCACGTAAGGCTTGAATATTTTTCCCTCTTTCTTTTCATATATATTTTTTATAAGGGAACAACTACTCTCGTCGACCGAAGAAATCAAAGGCTCGGCAAGAGGAAGACCATCCCTCCATCATACAGCGAGGGGTGTCTTTTACACAGGTGCCTGATACAACGGCTCCTTCGACTTCGACCTCTCACAATTGGATGAGGCCGGAGAAAATCCTACTGCCTGCGGCAAATTCCAAAGGCGTTAGACCCAAACGTCCTAAGTCTGGGGGCATGATCATATGCACGGTTTACATGGCATCCGAGAAAGAGGAAAGCTGTGCTTCTGTGGGTTATCGGCCGTAATCTCGGTCGTTGAAAAAAGTTCAGGAGCAATAACAAAAGCTCCAGGAAATACTGATCAAAATGCCAGCACTTACCGGGCAGAAAGAAAGCTCGGAATCGGCATCTGAACAGCGTCAAGAGCAGGAGACCGATACAGAGTTCTTGCGAAGGGTGCTTGAAATGAAGGATAAGGAGGCCGCGGAACAAGCTGCTAACATAAAATGGATGGTGCTTTTGTTCCAGGACATGGTTGGAATGATGATCCAGCCGAAACCTCCTGCTGAAGATCCACCGATAATCGTTGAGGACGACAGAGGGGAAACATCAAACCCCTTCGGGCGCTATCAGTGGCCAAGGAGGAAACAATCTCCAAGGCTATTCTTGATGATTATATTGCTCAACAAATACGAGCACATCAAGCTAGTGAAGCGGCCGCCAAACTGTCAGAATTAGGCGACAGTACCCTGGCTGGTATGACCAAATCAAGTACCCGTTGGGATATACGATCCACAAATTCCATGTGTACAAGGGGACATGTAGTCCACACCAGCATATAGCGCAATTCAGAGCTTTGTGCGGCAACACTGGAGGCGACGACAAATTGTTGCTTCGCTAGTTCGTTGGCAGCCTGTCAGAGACAACATTTGAATGGTACTCGGAGCTTCCAAATGACTCCGTCAAAACGTTCACAGAGATGGAACTGTTGTTCACACAGAGGTTCGCCAGCGCAAGCGAGCGCACCCCGATCACGGCATTAATCAATTTCAGGGTAAAGCCGGGAGAAACCTGGGTCCAATACGCGATCCGGTGGAGGAACCTGTAGTCATAGTGCGAACAACGCATCGAAGAATCCCCTGCTGTGGGCATGTTCATCGGGACCTTAGATCCACAAACGATTGTGTCATAGTTCATGACGTTCTTCAAGCCGACTACTTTCCAGGCCTTGATCGATAAGCTGGCCCAAATAGACCAGATGGGCTACGGGCCTTCCTCCTCACAAATGGACCTTCGAAATGCCAAGGGTAAAGGGAAAGCGGCCTTCGTTGCTAACACTCAATAGCAACCGAGTGACCCGAAACCGGTTGCTCGCCAAAACAACATGCGTCCGCGTCTATCCAAGGAAGAAAGGCTAGGACACGCTTACTCGTTTCCCTGTGACAAGACGAGGAGACTGTTCGAGCATGCAGTGCACAACAAACTCATCATATTGCCAGACCCATAGCGTCCACCGCAACCCGTCGACGTCAACAACCCTAAATACTGCTCCTATCACAGAATGGTGAGCCACCCACTTGAGGATTGCTATGTATTCAAGAACTGGGTCGAGGACCAGTATCAACAGGGTAAATTTGCGAGGGTGAACCCGCTTCAGAAGCACACTCCTAAAAAGGTGGATACGCCGTGGGCATCATGCTCGCTCATGGAAGAAGCTCCATGGGAAGTCGTTCTCTCAGCTAAAACCAAAAGAATGTTGAAGGGTCTCCAGGCAAGTCTGGTAGTCAGGTGGAGAAGCCCACTTGAACCGGAAATTATTGAAGGGATGCTGAAACCGCATCCTATACCGAAAACCATCGACAAAGGGCAAAATCCTCAAGTCAAGCCTTCAAAGTCTTCGGGAAAAAAAAGAAGACTAAGAAGCCTGTGCAGCCTGCCGAGTATGACGACAAGCGCATAAACATACAAAAGTACATTGACGCGCTGGAAGAGTACAATCAGAAGGCGCGGACACCAATCACCTTCAAAGAGTTCCTCAAGCATATTCTTGAGAATGAAGAGTGTGACAACGATGAGGAAAATGACTCATCAGAAACCAAAGACGATGTAGCAAATTGCCATATGGTTTCCCATTCGTCTTTAAATGACGAAGAAGAACTTTCAGCATCAGAAAACAACGCAGATGAACTAGGGGAAGGATCGACGCCAAAATCCCCGGAACTGCCAGAAGAAGACCCGGTCGATAGGCTGTTAAACGAAGCCTTTCAGAAAAGCAAAGCAGACCGAGAACGCGAAACAGCCATATACTAAAAGGTTAAGCATCAGCGTCAGGATGAACAAGCTGTGGCAAGGAGAAGTAGTAAAGTACTCTGACCAGACCAATGCACACCTACGGCAAACAAGAGCAGAATCAAGACAGAGAAGCGGTTCGCCAAAGCCCTGTCAGTGGGAATGAAGCTGCCATCTCTCAAAGGAAACATGCCCGGGGTCATAAGCCTCAACGGAGAGAATTCATATCCGAACTACTGCCTATATCATCGGAGGGTTACTCATCCCACCAAAGAATGCAATGCCTTCAAGAAGTGGTGGCAAGGATACGTTGCCCATCGACAACCCTTCAAGAGGATAAAGCGTGAAGCTCGTCGACAGCGAAAAAGTGCGACGAATGCGTGTGAGAAAATGACTGGCAACTGTCATATGGTTAATACCAGTTCGGAAAAGGCAAAACACTAAGATCTTACCTTCGGGAGCGATTCTGAGGAAGAAACAACCCTCAGCCCTCTCTCTAAGGTTTCCACCTCCGAAAAAGAAGAGGAGGAGAAGAACTGCGAGAACATTCAGCTGCGTAGCAGCATGCTACCTGGAAAAAACCTCGGACCTACAAACAAAGGTTCGAGCAAAAGAGACAAAGGGAAAGAGAAAATCCTTGAGGAAATTGCCCTCGATGATCGAGTTTTCAAAGAGCTCGCAGCCAAGGATCCGCCTAAGAAAAATAAGGTGGATTACAATGTCTTATCACATCTGATGAAAATGCCCTCATAATCTCTCCTCTTGTCCAAAGAGGCATGAGATTCCCTGATCAAGAAATTATAAGAGCCTGATCAATTTCAAGCTTTCTTAGCCGAAGAAAAGATGAAAGACGAGCTGGCAGAGGTTCACACAGCTGACATCTCATTCAGCGATGAGGATCTCCACCTCGAAACGTGTGAGCCCAATCGTCCTCTATACGTCACCGGTATTGCCACGACATCAAGATAGGCAAAATCCTTGTCGACAACGGATCCTTCGTCAACCTTCTTAACGTAAAAGTGCTAAAGGAGATCTGCATGAACGTTCAACACTTAGCCCGAGACAAAATTACCATCTTCGGTTTCGACTCACAGTCGTCACGGACGCTGGGGTCCGTAATACTGACGTTACGCTTCGTATTGCTCGTCACTGACATCAAATTTCATGTCATTGACGCCAAGACTTGCTATAACGCTTTGCTTGGCAGGCCCTGGCTGCATGAGTACAACGTCATCCTTTCTACACAACATCATTGTATGAAGTATTTCAAAGACGGTTTGGAATACACCGTCATGGGAGAGCTAAACCCATTCTCGGTAAACGAAGTCCGGAAATATGAAGACGCAAAGTACTTCCTACCAGACTTCGAAGATACGGAGAGGTGTCATAAGCCGAAGGATAAACGGAAGCCCGTCGCTACCATCCCGATCTTTAGGAGCGATACCGAGGAAGATGAAGAAATAGTCTACTCGGGGCAACCCCAAGACAACAGGCCCGGACCATCTACCCCTATTCTGGTCTTTGGCAGCGACTCTGAGGACGAGGCCAACACAGTGTTTTCAATCCGCCCGTCAGTGCAAACCTTTGCCAGAGCCGATCAGAGTTTACAAATCACAATGGCTCCGCCTTGGCATTACAAGGAACTTGATGCGCTCAATACATACAGCGTACAGGAACTGCAGACTTTTTGCGTGCCTCCTAGGTGAAAAGGCAATCCTTTTCTACCAATCTACGGAGACCAGAGTAGAGAAAGAAATCTGGCATGGTGCCCATTTTGCACTTGAAAGGCTTCAACCAATCCGTCTACCAAGATATTACGTAGAGGGATTGAAAAGGCTGTTAAGATGCCAAGGCGTACCCCTCGAACAAACTGTTCGACAAGCCCAATTCTACAAAAAGAATATCCCTGGGACCCAGCGAAAGATGCCCAACGGGAAGATGGAGACAACCGGGCTCAGATACGTTCGGTCCAAGGAACAGGAGCGATTTCACAGCTGCCGCGTCATAAACAGCCCAGGTGAAGAAGAGAACGATCTTCCAAATAGATGTGACGTTGAAATAGAGCGAAATCCCTCTCTAAGAACGTCAAATACATCGTTCGAAGATCAAGTTGACAAGCTAATAAAAGAAGCTTGTCAAAAGATTAGGGACGACCACAGCCGCGAAATGACTATCTATGAAAAGGCTCAATCAACAGTCCGCCGAGAAAGAAGACCACAATGCCCTCCATCCCCAGCTCGCTGCATGTCCTCGCAAAAAGGAAAAAGCCCGAAATGGAGGCAAAAACAGGACAAAGAGCACAAACGACGTTCGCAAACAACAAGGAAGATCTAGGAAGTCGTGTTATCAAGAAAAAACATGGTTGGAACCCGTCCTTTTTGAAGAAGATGGTTCGGGAATACTCTTTCCCTCAAGAAAAGACAAAGAAAATATTCAACCTTGTGATAAAGTATCAAATGATGACGCTTCCGGAGTCTCGGCATCCCGAATAAATAAATGAGGTCCATCATCCGGATTATTTCTCCTATCACCGAGCAATAGGTCATCCCCTTGAAGACTGCTTCACCTTCAAAGACTGGGTCGAAGACCAGTATCAACAATGCATGTTTGCTTTGTCCGACAGCTGGAGGGTAACCCCGCCGCAAAAGCATGAGCCGAAGAGGATCTATACCGTAAAGACAGGACCAGCTCAACATCAAGAATGGAAGCAAACCCATACTGCCATGTGGTAACACTCTCAAAGAAGGGAGGGCACGAGACTATAAATGACTCCTTCAAGTGCTTCGCAAATGAAGACGAGGATGAAGTGATCTCAGAGTTTCCACCAACACCAAAAGAGCTGGAAGTTGGGATACACACTACGGCGGATAATCTAAAGAAAATTGACTTAGGGACAGAAGACGATCTGAGGCCAACATTCATCAGTGAGCTGTTATCTACAAAACAGGTAGCCATGTTAAAGGACATGCTCATGCAGTATAAAGACTGCTTCTCATGGAACTGTTTCCCCCTCCAAATAAAAGAGCAAAGCTTTGTTCAAAATTTGAAAAGAGGCAGCGCCTCGTGTGCCTTGCAAGAGGGCGCCAGCGCCGAAGAGTTAAAAACTCTGAGGCAGCGTCTCACGTGCCTTGCACGAGGGCGCCAGCGTCCAAAAGTTAAAAACTCTGAGGCAGCGCCTCAAGTGCCTTGCACGAAGGCGCCGGCGCCAAGAGTTAAAAAACTCTGAGGCAGCGCCTCACATGCCCCGCACAAGAGCACTGGCGCCAGAACTAAAAGTTCTCTGCCGTTGGATCAAGAAGCCAACGTAGATGATAAATCATCAAAGCACAGAATTAAATTCTGATTGAGGAAATACTCCTCAAATCTTTCTAAAACAAGAACGATTGTGCTCTATAAATCAATGCACCGTTGGATTAAAGATCCAATGGTGATTAAAAAGCACCAAGATACAGAATAAGCTCTATATGGGAAAATATTTTCCCAATTTTTCTAAACAAGAAAGATTGTGCTCTGTAAACCAGAGCACCATTGGATCAATAATCCAATGGTGGTTAAAAATCACCAAGCTACAGAATAAGCTCTGTAGGGGAAAATATCTTCCCAATCTTTCTAAACAAGAAGGATTGCCGTTGGATCAAAGATCCAATGGTGATTAAAAATCACCAAGATACAGAATAAGCTCTGTATGGAAAAATATTTTCCCAATCTTGTTAAAAAAAGAAAAATGTCTTCTGTAAAACAGAAGTCCTTGGATCAAAGATCCAACGGTGGATAAGATCCCCAAATCAATTAAGAAATCTCTCGATGAAAGATTTCCTTAACTGAATCAACAAATGTGCCTCCACTATATAAAGACCCCAAGACTTCAAGTCTTGCACAGAGGACCCCCTATAAACTTCAAGTTCAGAAAGAAGAGCAAGCAAAAAAGAGCTTTAAGAGAAAAGAAAGAAGAACTTTCTTCAAGATAAATAGAGATCATAGTATCTCATCTGCATACCCAAGGGTTTAGCCCTTATAAAAGAACATAGTTCTTTCCCTGGATCTGAGATCCATGAGAAAAGTCTCTCACAAATGAGAATTTAATTCTCGTAGGGATGAATTTGTTCTTGGGGATTGAAGATTCAGGGAAGAACAAAGAATTGAACTCTTTAGAAAAAATGCACAAAGAAGGAAACAGCACCGAGTGCCTCACATGCCCCTCACATGAGCGCTTCTTAATAAAGAGTGCTTAGCACTCAGTGGTTGGCGCCGAGCGCCGAGCGCCTCACGTGTCCCTCATATGGGCGCTGCTAAAATAAAGAGTGCCTAGCACTCAGTGGTTGGCGCCAAGCGCCTCACGTGTCCCTCACGTGGGCGCTAATAAAATAGAGAGCGCTCTGCATTCAGTGGTTGGCACCGAGTGCCGAGCGCCCCACATTCCCCTCACGTGGGCGCTTTTTAACCTAAAGAGCTCTGCCCATAGAGCCCAACGCCACAAAGAGTCTTTAACACTCCATAAAAAAAAGAAATAGGGTGAGAGTCAGAGCCCATATCAATACTTAGCATTGTTGCATATAAAAGGGACCAAGCCCAAACAAGTGTTTAACACTTTATTCAAAACTGAGGGGACTGAGTCCAAGTTGACCAAAAGTCCCTAATTCGGATCAATCGAGCCCATGTGCTCACAATTTCTCTAAATTGGTCCTGGTCCCAAACCCGACTACAGATCTCCCAACCGACATTGGTTCAAGGGTACATCTTCCCATACCTTTGATACACGTCGTTGTAATTCTTCAACGTCTTCAGAGAGGTGGCGGGTCCCGACAACCAACAACTCTATGGACCATAATGTCCATAAACTAGCCCATGGACCGTAATGTTCTTTAACTAGCTGTGGACCGTAACGTCCTTAAACTAAAACGATAGAACCCAAATGCTCTTTCGTTGGATCAAAAATGATCCCAAACCCCCGTTAAGTAGATCTTAGTCTAATATCGGATTAACGTATCCTTAACAAATATTTAAGTTGATTTTAATCACAAACAAGGTTAACGATACTTAAATCAAACCAAACCCAAATCTAAGAAAATACGGATTTGGACCAATACACGCCCTACGGGCGACAACACAAATTAGTCTCTGTATACAATCCACGGGCAACCAAAAATAAAACAAACACATATGACATGAAAAGACCTTCTGGAGCAGGAGAAAGTGGTTATCTCTACGCGATAACGTAATTAATTGCAGGGGCTTACGCCTGCAGGGAAGAGCGTCCCCACAATAAATAAAAAACCTCACAATGAGGAGGAATCTGACGAAATCTGCTACAACGGCCGCATCTATTTAAACCTTCGATAAATGGTGCCATAAATTAACTTGGCATCTTCAGAGTGGTAGACAGATAAAACCAAATAGCATCTGCCCCCAAATTCAGGCAAGACGAACCTACGCGCTTTCGTCCCCATTTTCGGCGGTAAACAGGAACTATTTCGAGATGCTAGGATTAGATCCATAAGTAGCAGTACATAAACTGGCCATATCGCCGGACATAAAACCAGTCAAACAAGTGCCAAGAAGAACACGGCTCGAACTTGAGATGAGTATCAATGCTGAAGTCAAGAAACTAATCGATTCCGGGTTCATCCAAGAAGTTCAATATCCCGACTGGATCGCTAACATCGTTCCGGTGATGAAGAAAAATGGGACAGTGCGCAACTGCGTAGACTTTCGGGACCTCAACAAAGCTTGACCGAAGGATGACTTCCCAGTATCCGTTACTGAGCTGATTATCGATAACACGTCTACCCATGAGGTCTTCTCCTTTATGGATGGATCTTCAGGGTACAACTAAATAAAAATTCATCCTGAAGACCAAAAGCATAGTTCATGCTGGGCATATTCTGCTATAAAGTGATGCCCTTCGGTCTAAAGAATGCCGGCGCTACCTACCAGAGGGCCATGACGAAGATCTTTGATGACCTCATTCATAAGGTTGTTGAATGCTGCATCGACGACCTTGTGGTGAAAAGAAAATCATATGAGGAACATTAGGAACATCTAAATATAGTGTTCCAACGTCTTCAGAAATACTATCTGAAGATGAATCCCCTCAAATGCGCGTTTGGAGTCTCCTCAAGCAAATTCTTGGGATTCATCATACGGCACCGGGTATCGAAATTGACCCTTCGAAGATTAAGGCGATTATAGGAATGCCCATGCCAAGGACTCTCAAGCAATTGCGATCCCTTCAGGGAAAGCCCGCGTATATCCAACGGTTCATAGCTAACCTATCAGGAAAATGCTATCCTTACAGTCATCTAATGAAGAAGGGGACCCCGTTCGTCTGGGATCAAAAGTGCCAAAACGCACTATATGAAATCAAATGGTACTTACAAAATCCGCCGGTACTGACCGCTCCGATGAAGGGAAAACCCCTCATCCTGTAAACAACAGCTCTTGAGGGTTCTCTAGGTGCATTACGGACACAGGTGAAAGACCATGGAAAGGAAAAAGCTCCATACTATTTGAGTCGAGTTCTTTTGGGGGAAGAAAACAACCACTCCCCCATCGAAAAGCATTGTCTGGCACTAATCTTCACGATAACGAAGCTCAAACACTACATCTTGGTACATGATCTTATATAAAAGGTGGATCCTCTCAAATATATAATGTCGAAGGCCATACTAACGGGAAGGCTCGCCAAATGGGCCCTCCTCCTAATTGAGTTATCGGCCTCTCAAAGCAGTGGAAGGCCAGGCCATTGCCGACTTTCTTGCAGAGCATCCGATACCAGCCGACTCCCCCCTAAATTGTGGGTTGCCGGATGAACATGCGTTCGACACCATCGAAGGAGAGAAGGAGGAAAATGATTCCCGATGGGAACTTTACTTTGATAGAGCATCGTCCATAAAGAGGCGAAAGCAAAACACCCCCATAATCAAAGCCGGGGTGGGCCTTGTCTTCATGACTCCACAAGAAAGGATAATACGTTATGCCCTTTTCTTAACGGAACCTAGGACTAATAACGAAGATGAATATGAAGCTTTGATAGCAGGTCTCAAGATCGCTGTCGACATGGGAATCAAAGACCTCCTCATATATGGAGACTACCAGCTGATTGTTAGCCAAGTAAATGGCGACTATCAGACGTGCAAGACAGAGCTGATAACGTACGGCGAAAGAGTGCAGCAACTGCTGACATAAATCCCCTCCTATATCTTGGAGAGTTTACCGCGTGCAGAAAATAGCAAGGCGGATGCATTGGCCAAGCTGGCCAAGGAATTAGCCGACGAAGACCTCGATGACTTAAGGATCATCGTGCAAAGCCGCAGGGTTCTCGCGCCAGCAGAAATATCTTCAGAGGATTTAACAGAGTCATCTGAAGGAAAAAGAAACGATCAAACAAGCAGCCCTCCAAATAGAAGATGAAGAAAAGGTCAAAGATTGGAGGGAAGTCTTCATATACTACTTCAAATCCCAACGAACGCCCAAAAATGCGTCATCTAGACATCAGATCATGAAACGATCTCTGTCTTTTTCCTTCGCCAATGATACTCTATACAAGAGATCGTTCGGCTGCCTGTGGATAAGTGGGACCAGAAGAAGCAAACAGAGTCGTCCAAGAAACTCATGACGGACTCTGCGGTTCTCATCAAGCTTGGCCAAAAATGAAGCTGAAGATCAAAAGAATGGGTTATTATTGGCCCACAATAATTCAGGACTGCCTTGAATATGCAAAGCAATGTCACTCGTGCAAAATTCACGGGGAATTCATCCACTAGCATCCAAACCCGCTACACCCAACAGTAGCTAGCTTGCCATTCGAAATATAGGGAACCGATATAATCAGCCCCATTGAACCAGCATCATCCAAAGGACACCGGTTCATACTGGCAACGACCGACTACTTCTCCAAGTGGGCAGAAGCAGAACCACTAAGAGAAGTGAAGACGGAGAATATCCTCCATTTCTTCCGGGCACATGTCGTCTATCGATTCGGCACTCCGCGACGAATTATTTCGGATAATGGACCAGCTTATAGAAGTCATAAAATCAGTCGCTTCGCACAGCGGCATAAAATATATTGGAGTTATTTTTTGGTCTACAATCCTCATGCCAACGGTCTAGCTGAAGCTTTCAACAAGAACCTGACGAAGATTATAAAGAAAACAGTGTCCAGAAACAAAAAAGACTAGCACAAAAGGCTGTATGAAGCTCTCTGGGCATACTGAACGACGTTCAAAATAGCAACGAATACATCACCATACACGTTGGTATTCGGTATGGAAGCAGTGCTTCCCCTGAAAGTGGAACTCCCTTCTCTATGAGTAGCGGTTCGATATGAGCTAGCAGATGAAGAAAATGCTCATCTCCGGCTTGAGGAGCTCGACGCCCTCAATGAAACTCGCCTTATAGCGTAGCAAAACCTGGAAACTTATAAGGCAAGGATGACGCGGTCATATGAAAGACTGACCAGGCCGAGAACATTCTGCCAAGGCGAATTCGTGCTAGTCGTCAAAAGACCAATGATCCCCAATCGTGTAAAATGGGGGAAATTCGAACCAAACTATGAAGGCCCGTACATCATAGACAAAGTCTACCAAGGTGGAGCTTACCTGCTCATGGATATGCATGGCGAAAGACCCTTCCGGCCAATAAACGGCCGGTTCCTCAAAAAATACTATGCTTGACGAGTCATGACTTAGGTTAATGATAGATGACGATGCTTGTGTCCACTCGCTATCTTCCTGAGTCAAAAAACTCTGAATAATATGTAAAGGAAATCGGTCGCCTCAAATATGGCGACATCGGACCGAGATGTCCTTAAACTAAAACTTCGTCTAAAAAACGACGATACTGGACCGAGATGTCCTTAAACTAGAACATCGCCTCAAATATAGAGACATCGAACCGAGAGGTCCTTAAACTAGAGCTCCGTCCCAAAAATGGCGATAATGGACCGGAATGTCCCTAAACTAGCACGTCGTCTCCAAAACGGCAATCTCCACCCTTGAGATCTATATTGCAATCAAAACCTCAACGGCGAGGGTTGCAACTCAATTCCTATCGGATACATAGCTACTTTAGCAGTGAAGTCATCCCCAAGTCCCGCTGACAAACAGATGGGTCATAAAAAAACGGTACGTCCACAAGCAAAATGGGCATAGATGAAAACCCGAGAGGGCGGGACTGCCAGCGAGTTTGTGAAAACCCGAACGGGCGCAATCTCATAAAAAATGGTACGTCCGCAAGCAAAATGGGCACGGATGAAAACCCGAGAGGGCACTGTGAGTAAAAACAGCAGGACTGCCGGCGAGTTTGTGAAAACCTGAAAGGGCGCAATCTCGTAAAAAAAGTTTTTATACACTTACGAGATCCCTACGACTCGTAAAGAGAATTTCCCTCATGAGACCCTCACGGCTCATAGAGTTCTAAAGCCATAAGCTACGGAGATCTAAACCTACTCTTAAGCCCTCATATTACCCAGCATGCCCTACAAGTGGTCCTATATTAACTATTGTATACAATCCACGGATATAAATAAACACTCTTTCACCAAGTTCCACCAATGATAAGAAATATCCCCATATGGTGAATGATACTTGTACGTCCTCTCGACTTATGAGGAGAAAACACTCTTGTAAGATCCTTACGACTTACAAGAGAAAATACCTCTTAGGAGTCCTCACGACTTCTAAGGAGAACATACACCTACGAGATCCTCATGACTCGTAGGGAGAAATACTTTTCTGAGACCCTTACGGCTCATAAAGTCAAAAAGCCTTAGTCGGCAGAATCCTAACACTATTTGCTAAGCCATCTTTGTTCAAATCGACAAAGTCAAATGATGATTCGCTCCTGGCAACATTCCAGTTATAGCGATGCTGATTCCTAAACAGGTGTCAAACTCCAAGTCCTTTCACGGCAAATGATGATTCACTCCTGGCAACATTCCAGTCATAACGATGATGATGCCAATGTTGGTATCAGATCCCAAACTCGCAATAAAAACAACTGCGAGTAGTAAACAAAAATATGCATATAGAATAGCCAAAATGATGGGGCAACTCGCAATAAAAATCTGCGAGTATAAATATGCATATAAAATTAGCCGAAATGTTTGGGCAACTCGCAATAAAAAGCAGCGAGTAAAAAATAAAAGAAAATGGCCAAAATGTTTGGGCAACTCGCAATAAAAGCAGCGAGTAAAAAATAAAAGAAAATAAAAGAAATATTTGGGCAACTCGCAATAAAAAGCAGCGAGAAAAAATAAAAGAAAATAGCAGAAATGATTGGACGCCGCGGATAAAAAGATGAAATGATTGGGCAATCGCGACTTTCGCGATATAAAAAACTGAAAAGATAGAGCATTGCAGAAAGAAATAAAAAAATAGAAAAAAATGAAAAAGAAAGGGGGCGCCATATTTTCCCACCAGGATCTGTCAAAGGGAGAGCCAGATCTCGACAGTTCATATACAACCTAGAGATCAGCTCGACGTTCTTCTCATTCCAACTGGATACAGACGCAACATTAATAAAGACCCAAGGGTCAAAAACGGAGTGACGAGAAAATCCTAGCACCAGTACGATGTTCCTTCTCGGTATAGACGCAACGTCAATAAAGACCCAAGTGTCGAACAAATGGAGCCATGGAGAATTCCTAGTTCCGAGTCTTGACGGTTCATATACAACCAAGAGACAATTTCGGCGTACCTTCTCATTCCATCAGGGTGCAGACCTGATGTCTACAAAGCTCCAACGAGCCAAATCAAATTGGAGCAAAGGCATATTCCTAGCTCCGAACTTCAACTGCAATACATATAGCATAGAGGTCCTACAGATATCTACCCTACTTCAGCAAAGAAATGGCACGGCATCGTAAAAAAAATGAAGCAACGACATATTCCCAGCTTCAGGGTCTCAACGACAACTTATATAAAACCTAAGAGACTATCGGAGATCATCCGATACCAGCGCGGAGTGGTTATGACTCATCGGGGCTCCAAATTGAGCCTAACCTCAAGTAAAAAGCGACATGGAAAATTCCTAACGCTTGCCCTTCCGACGGTTATATAGCCTAAGGAGATTACTTGAAGATGTCTTGTCCAGACCCCGAAGGGATCAGAGACACGACAGTCCCGAGGCACTCGAACAACGGCTTATAGACCACATATCGAGGAATACATCAGCCAACGTGACGGTATCACGGACCAAATCCCTAGTACCACGAAACCTAACGGACCTTTGTACCAAAGAATGGAGGTTATCTATATACAACGTTAGGACACGTTTGCCTGTAAATCCCAGGGAGGTAAACTAAATAAACTCCGAAATGAGTACATAAACTAGAGACTCCAAAATAAGTGAATAAACTACAAATTCCGAAATAAGTACATAAACTAGAGACTCCAAAATGAGTGAATAAACTTCAAACTCCGAAATGAGTACATAAACTAGAGACTCCGAAATGAGTGAATAAACTACAAACTGCGAAATGAGTATATAAACTAGAAACTCCAGAACGAGTGAATAAACTACAAACTCCGAAATGAGTACATAAACTAGAAACTCCGAAACGAGTGAATAAATTACAAATTCCGAGATGAGTACATAAACTACTTTACGTCAAGTCAAGATAGAGAGGCGCAAGTATGAAATGAAATATGTCTTTTATTCATAAATAAAAATGAATAGAAAATACAAAAGGACAAAAGAAGAAAATATACAGCGACAAAAATTTCGAAGCTGGTGGGCAGTTCAAAAAGCCAGCAAGTTCGTCATTCTTCCGCCGGACTTCTGCTTCGAGCTCTATCAACATTGCGAGCTGAGTCCCTGCCTGTGCCTATTGATTCTGGTATGAAGAAAATCGACTCTCGAGCTCTTTCTCATCAGCCTTGTGGGCCTCGACCATCTCGCGTGTGAAAATAACGGCTTTATCAAGAGCCACCACCTTCGTAATGGCCTCCTAAAGGACCCGCCAAATTTCATAGGCACGAGTAGTTTTGGCAGTAAGCTGGGCTTGAAGTTCCCCTAAAGCCTTTAAAGCCAATTCCCTTGCCAAAAGCTTCCGGTTGAGCCTCTTCTCACATGACTGGAGATTGGCTGCGCATCGGTCGATCCATCCATGCAGGCTGGCCTTTACAGACAAGATATCAGAGGGAAGGCGTATGCATTCGATCCCATGTAGGAAGGCCTCCACTCGACGACAATACTCGACCCAAGTACGCACCAGTACCTCGTCATGATAAGTGGCAAGAACAGACAAAAAGCATTGGTTTCAACAGTGAATTTTTCGGCCGTAACAGGGTTACCAGCGCGAAGATCTTCGATGAGAATTTCCAGTGAATGAATGCTCTGTTTTGCCATCCTCTCAGACACGCGTCAGACGTAAGGGCCTGAGGGCATGGAGATCCGGGATTCCAAGGGGGTCAGGATTAGCAAAGCTGTAAGCATACATGGATGGTTAGTTGCCTTTCTAAACATAGAATAAGTAAAAGAAGGCCAATGCTAAAGTATCACTTACCCACGGAAGGCGGGTTTGAGAAATCCCCTGGTCCGTCAAGAATTTCAACTTCGTCGTCAGCTTCTAGGGTTGCGTTTTAAATAGGAGGCGCATTGGTATCATTATGACAATATAAAACGAAAAGGCAAAAGAATACCAACCCTGGCCGGAAGAAAGGATTATGCTTTGTAGAGGTATCGCTTGCGGGGCCGCCATGTCAAGTAAATGCTGGAAGGTTTTCCTCGGAGAAAGGTCCACAATAAAAGACGCCAACTCCCGCAATTATGAGGGAAGGAAAGGTTGAGATATACGGAACGGTCGTTAAACAAAATGTAGATCTATATAAGATTACCTTCGATACTTCGCCCGCTCTAAACTAGAGGGATGGCAACTTCGGCAACCTCCTCTACACCCTCAGGTGTGACAATGGAGATATTCGTGAAGTCTATGGCCGGCGCGGCAACCTCCAATAGAAGGACAAAAGCTACCACTAGAGGCTTCAAGGCAGCGACAGCAGCTTCGAAAATCTCCTCTACACCCTTCGGTGCATTACTAGAGATGTCCATGGGATCTATCACCAGTGTGGCAATCTCTGCTGGAGGAATAGAAGCCATCACTGGATGCTCCACAGCGGGGATAGCAGCTCCAGTAATCTCTTCTACACCCTCCGGTGTGTCATGAGAGATATTCGTAGAATCTATGTCCATGGCGCGATCCAGGCTCAAGACTACGCCCGCCGCAGAAGGCCCTACAAAATTTTTGTAAAGATAAGATGAGGTGAAACTAGTACCAATTAATTACCAAAGAGACGTAAAAAAAGTATATATGCATACTAATACGCCAGGGAGCTTGAAGTATGGCCTTCTCGAGTCGCTGCTCTTTTCTGATCAATTGCGCTCGTCGGGCTTCAATAGAGAACAAATGCTTGCCCGTCTTCAGAGCGGCCTCCTCTTCAGAAATGGCCGAGATGGGCTATTTCAGAGCCCGTTCTTCTTCCATCGTTAGAGTACCCATTAGTAGCCTAGGTAATAACGGATCAACGTCATAGAAAACAACAAGGGGAAAGCCTCCCTTCTCGGGACACACATTCTCACTTTCATCCTGTGATCGTTTCAAGGCTTCGGCCAATTGAGCGGCTTCCTCGGCAGATATACCAGGAAAGAGGAGGCCGTCGTCTGGTTCATGCATAAATATGGGCTCGTCGTGAAGAGGCTCGGACTTAAGCAACGCATCGAGTAGACCGGCAATCGATTTCTTTCTCCTTTTAGAGCCTGAACTAACACCAGTGGAGGGGCGCTTCTACCCCTTTGGTGCTTTTTCACGGCGCTTCCCAACATCGCCTTCGGTATCTGCCTTTTGGGATGCCACGGCTGGTGCTTTATCAGGAGTCGCTGTCTTGGCTCTTGTACGTACCGGTATACCAGCAGTACGGGGGGTTGATTCAGCTTGTGCGGCTTTAGGAATGAGCACTGAGCCGATGTCCCTTCGAGGAGAGAAAACAACCGACTATGGCCGCAACGGGGCGTTGATGGATTGAGCGGGAGCAATAGCTTTACATTCAAAGAGCACCCTTCTCTCCTCTGCAATGATGGGACCAACCCGGTGGCGATACCAGCCCTTGAAGGATCTCACGAGCCTCGGAAGATAGTCAGGCTCAGGAATCATGAAAAAGGAACCGGTACCTAATCGCATGAAGTGGTGGATGACGTCGCGAGTGACCTCCGGCGAGAGAGTGGGCTCGATTAAAAAGGCTTCGAGGGGGACGCCCTAGTTGTAACCCAGCTTCTGGGCGAAGCGATGCGGATTGTACCGCATGAAGAGAACAGTATTATTTAGGCAGAACACTAAGTATCCCGGCCTGATTGAATATAAATGCATGATCTCTTTGGGCTTCAAAGCCGGAGCTCCACTCTTCGACAAATTGAACAACTGTTGAATGGGCCCAATCAGAGCAGAAAGGACTCTGTCACTGAAAACCATCCCGCATTCGTTTGAATACGGATTGAGTAGTACACATAGAGCCCCTAACTAGGTCGGATAAGGAGCAGAAGCGTCGACCAGCCTCATGACCCGCAGGAAAGTGTACGACTCATAGAAATCTGTTCATCGATGTGCAGCAAACACGCCCAACACATGCATCTCGATCCACGATGTGAAATAGTGGAGGGAGAAATTCGCGGTGTCCGCACCCGGATTGGAAGTGTTGCCAGCAGTACTTAAACCATGGTATAAGTGTAATAGTCCTACAATGCCAACAGCCAATCGTGCTCATTTGGCTATGCGATGGGCAGGATAGAAGATGGAAGCTCTCATAAAACGACGATGCATCGGCATGGTAAACCAGCTAAGCCAGGGACCGATGAAGCCAACAAAGAAAGTTTCTTCATCCATTCCAGGGGCAGCAATTGTGTCAAAGGTTACGGCCGATGAGCTTGGAATATAAACTATGGCAGGTCCTCTTCTTTGGTCGGCAATTTCTTCAAGCCGAATCCGAAAGGATCCTCGATCTTCGTGAGTTTCGGAGCCTTCTTGGATAAGACATCTTGGCGGAAAAAGCAAGCAATGAAAGCATCAAAAGTGACACCTTTCCCTTCCGATGTCACGAACAGTTTCTCAAAAATACCCAAGACCTTGATTGGACTTGGGTTCTTATAACGAATAGCATTCTCGGTCGTCAAACCATCACGCATGGCTAGAACTGTAGCAAATATGTACTCATCAGGAGGCAGTAATTCTTCGTAATGCTCTCCTCTAATCGGCAACCCTGAAATTTCTCGAAACTCCTCCAGAGAGATAGAGACTTCGCGATCCCCAAGCAAAAATGTGTTCGTAGGAAGATTCCACTGGTTCAAGAAGGCCTTGACCCACCAGGCGTGGGGAGCGTAATAGTAGAACAATGACGCATACACCGCTTAGTACAACCCAACCTTCTGCAGCCATGAGCGTTGAGAGGAGAGAATGTATCGGGCCCATGAAAGGTAGCCCACTGGATGCGCGGGGTAACGCCTACCTTATACACCTGCCCCCAGGGTCGAGCTTCACCCTGACATATCCGGTGACCCAAAATATCAATGGCCATCAGGGGTTGATTGGGTATCCCGGTCCTTGATGGTTCAAGCCAGCCTATAGGGGTCTAATTAGTTGCCTCCACCGCATAAGCAGTCCGCAGGCACTCCATCAATGACATTGACCGGATAGGCTCGGTTGGTACTTCGCAGTTAAAGCTACGGCAGCCCCTGATAATGTGACCGTACCAAACCCGCTATAAAAGAAGGCTCGTATTGTCCTTATCATGTGCCCTAATTATCGCCATAACCTCCTCGTATGATGGCGACTGTGGAAAAGCGACTTCCGAGCGAGTGTAAGGAAAGTAAGGAAGTGAGGCCATTGTACCTAAAAAAAGAAGGAGAGGAAAACCTATTAGATAAATAAAAAAACGTGATGTTTGTTTCATGGGACCACTAACTGAAAATCCAGTGGGCCCCACGAAATCAAAATGGCGGCTCACCAATGATGAGGCAAGATAATCACTGTGAGAATCCAAAAGGATTCTCATTAAATAAACAATGGAGTATAAATAACTCCTAACATCCTCCAAAAATGAGCTCTGTTAAAATGCACAACAGATTCAAATCTGTGTCAAGGGTATTAAAACCCTAAAAAGAAAAAATGCTCAAGAACACCAGGGAATGAAATTCCCAAAATTTTATGAGTCTTTCAGATCTAAGCTCTGTGATATGGAATTAAATTCGTTTAATAATGGGATTAAATCCCAGAAACCCCCACTGTGGGAAGACAAAGAAAATGGAATTAAATTCCAAGGATCCTCAAAGATCGATGATAGGGTAAACCCTAGGAGGAGAATTAACAATCCTCAAGACCCCTGTGTTTTTGGATCTCTAAGAGATTGGTTTAGGGTTAGAGCAAAGCTCAGGTGATGGATTTAAATTCCAGAGAAAAATATAGAAAAGGGGTTTCCCTAAGAGGTAACCGTCGTTCAAGATCCTTACCCAAAAAGGAGTTTTGGAGAGTTTAACTCTGAAAGATTTAGGGTAGAGAACTAAGCTCTGAAGAGGAGAATTAAATTCTCAAGGAAAAGTTGATGAAGAAGATGAAGAAACAGTGAATCGTCTAATAAGCAGAACACCTCTTTTATAAGACGGGATGGGAGCGGTTCATCTTCCTGTTCCCCTAGGCAATCCAACAGCTGTAAGGGTGGACAGCGTCGCACTCATGTGCAAACCACGTGAGAGCAACGCTGGGGGCATTTTTTCCCTCATATAAAAAAAGAATAAAGAAAAAGGGGAAATTTCCTTACTGTTCAAGTCTCACGTGTTAAACACGTGAGCGCTTATATACAAAGCATATGGGCGCTGCATAAATCTCACGTGTTAAACACATGAGCGCCTATATGCAAAGCATATGGACGCTGCATAATCCTCACGTGTTAAACATGTGAGCGCCTATATGCAATGCATATATGCGCTGCAATTAAAACAAATGGGCTAAAAGAGCCACACGTGTTATACACGTGAGCGCCCATATGTAAAGCATATAGGCGCTGCATTTAAATAATTGGCAGGCCAAACAGGCCTCACGTTTTAAACACGTGAGTTTCCTTGCTGCATTCTAATGCAAGATAGAATTAAATTCTAGATGGAAAATATTTTCCTGATCTTTCTAATATGGAAAGATTTTTCCCTAACAGAGAATCTTGGATTTAAAATCCAATTCTGATAAAATATCACCAAATGAACCATCTGATAGAATTAAATTCTATGTGGAAATATTTTCTCGATCTTTCTCAAACTAGAAAGATCATCTCTGTTAAACAGAAGACCTTTGGATCAACGATCCAATGGTGATTATAAAATCACCCACCGACCATCTGATAAAATAAAATTCTATCCTAGGAAAAATATTTCCTAATCTTGTTAAACAAACAAGAAAACTTCTCTGTTGAATAGAGAACTTTTGGATTAAAAATCTAACGGTGAATAAAATTCAACAATTGATCCAAAAGATCACTTTGGATTGATCATGATCTCTCAATCAGAGATTCTCTTAACAAGTTTTTTTTCTCTTCTCCTATAAATAGGAGCAAGAAGATTAAGAAAAGGGTGACGGAAAGAGTTCAAAAAGAAGAAGAAGAAGAGAGAGAGCTTGACACAAGCTTCTGCAAAAAAGAGTACAGTAAGATTTTGAGAGAACAAGAGAATTTAATTCTCAAAGAAGAAGAATTTTCTCATTGAAACTAGAGGTAAAAAAAAACAGAGATCATATTGTCTCTCCTTTACCTATCTAAGGGTTTAACCTTTCATTTAAGAACTCGGTTCTTTTTCCGGTTGAGATTTGCAAAAGCAAATCTCCCTACAAGTTAAGAATTTAATTCTCATCTGGGAGATTTTGCTCTGCAGATTCAAAACCTAGGGGAAAAGAATTAAGTTATGAAAAAAGAGGAGAGAAGAAGAACGAGAACGTATAGGAATTTAATTCCTCCAAAAATTAGGGTTTAACCCTATATATAAAGAACTTAGTTCTTATATAAAAAAAAACAGTGATGATGATCCAAGATCTTCGAAACCAGAATCGTTAGTGCTTAGCACTATTTTGAAGCATCACGTGTTTCCTGCATGATTGTTTCAAACAAACAAAGAGAACAACTAAAACTGTCTTATGTGTTTCCCACATGAGTGTTAAACCACCCCGGTATAAAAAAAAGGGTAGTCACGTATTTTGCACGAGAACGTTAGCCAAGTGCTTAGCACTTCTGTAAAAAAGAAGGGGAGATAAAACTCAATGGGCAGTGCCCATATTTGAGTGCCTCACGTGTGTCATGTGGGTGCCACAAAACTCTAGTGTTTAACACCAATGCAGTGCCCCATGTGAAACGCACATGAGCACTGTATGCCTCAGTGCTTAGCACTGCTGGCTAAGTTTCCTGAGGTTAAACCTCTTTGATTCTAAAACAACCGAGCCCATATTGCTCATGTTTTCCCAAACTGATCTTACTCTCAAAAATGACTAGTGGTCTCCCATTGATGATATCCCAAATGATTTTCATCTCATATCTTCTAAGATAATTTTAGTCTCAAACATGACTAACATTTCTTAGGTCTACAACAGCCCCTTTTTTTCCTCAAATATGGGATTTGGTTTAAGGGTACATCTCTTCACACCTTTGATACATGTCGTTGTAATTCCTCAATGTCTTCAGAGAGGTGGCGGATCCCAACGACCAACAACTTCTTTCGTTGATGCACTTCCAAATTGACGTGCACGCCTCAAATCGGATCGTGCCCCAAATTAGACACATTCCATATCTCCATGGTTCACTTCGCCACGTAACAAATACACGTGCGCGCAAGATGAATAACAGACCGAAATATCCTTAAACTAATATTCGCCTCCAAAATGGCGATACGGGCCGAAATGTCCCTAAACTAAAATTTCGCCTCAAACATAGAAATAATGGACCGCGATGTCCTTAAACTAAAATAATCGAGCCCAAATGCTCATATGTTTTAAGTCGATCTTAATCTCAAACCAGATTAACGATCCTTAAATCAACCCAAACCCAAATCTAAAAATATACGGATTTGGACTAATCCACGCTCTACGGGTGACAACATAAAATAGTCTCCGTATACAATCCACGGGGAACCAAAATAAAACAAATATACACATGACACGAAGTGAACCTCCGGAGCAGGAGAAAGTGGTTATCGCGATGCGGTAACGTAATTAACTGCAGGGGCTTGCGCCTGCAGGGAAGAGCGTCCCCACAATCAAAAAAACCCTTACAAACGAGGGGGGATCTGATAAAGTCTGCTACAACGGCTGTATCCGTCCAAACCTCCGATATAAGGTGCCATAAATCAACTTGGCATCTTCGGAGAGGTGAACGGATAAATCCAAATAGCATATACCCCCAGGACTCAAGCAAGATGATCTATCTCAGTTCGTCTTTGATTCCGGTGGTGAACAAACACTATTCTATATCACGTATAGAAAAGAGGCACTTGTTTAGGTGGAACTAGAATCAATTGATATGCATCTATTTATAATGCATCCCCAAAATTGAAGAAGACAACTCAACATTACTCATCATGGAGCGCACCCGCGGATGAGCAATCTGAGAGAGAATCACATTCTCAATATGGAATACCTAGAACCAACCCCTAGTCTGTATGGATATTGGACAACATACATCAATATGTATAAGTCTCTAGAATTCACTAACTCATTTTTCCGTGTGCTATTAATTGAAAAACATTCTTTTGGTTAAAAGAAACCAAAAACTTGCTGTTTAGGCAAAACTTGATGATTTTCTTCAATAGCAACAATTGTTCCAAAAACCAACATTAAGGATAAAATCATCCATTCTCAATTCTCTGCTCCTTCTCAACATCTGTAACGCCCTACAGATGTGAGATTCTAACCCGGTATCAATATACCCAGGAGTTAGAGTTTATTGAGAAATAATTTCTCAAAACACGGATGCAGGGGAAATCTGAAACATCAAAAAAAATGTTTCAGTGCGATTAGTCGGGTATTCACAGTATTTCCTTTTTAATTGCCTAGGCTCATGACAGTTGTCGCAATTTCCTTTTCTCACTTCAACCCCTTTTGATGTCTTTTCATCTTTCCTTCTTATATACCGAACTTATCCTAGTTGGTTTTTTTCTTTCTATTCCTTCAGCACTAGTTTCGGGATTGAAAGAAGACTATCCAATAAGCGTAACTGGTATACACTCCTTATATGTAATGATCTCTCGAGCTTGAGATATGGTAGGAGGGATAGACAAACGAACAATTCATCTAATCCAAAACCAGTGGCCATCCTCAGACTGAAACAGTTTCATCTAGTTCATATCTAACTATATGATGGCCTTTCAAACAATATGGATCTCTGTACCGAATATAAAGGGTTCTGGAGTTAGCAGAAGGGGAATTAGGACATGTGAGGAAATATATGACTATGTCATAGATTACGGCAATCCAGACATTCCAAAGCTATCGATTGTAAAAAGGTCGATCAAGATGGTTAATGAGTCTTAGTTTAAGGTGAGTCTAGGGTCGCTTCCAGAGAGAGATAAAAGACCTACTCAGCGTGCACTCTAACCTAGATTAGATTGGTCTATTTATCTAATCAGGATTTCTCCCACTGTTTTATCAAATTCTCCTACAAAACCTAAAAAGAGAACTAGCCGGGATTTTGTATAGAAAATCTCCCGGTAATAACAATTACTCACAGTAGGAATCGGGATCCAAACTATCATGGAGCGGTAACCTTGACACGGTCAGCAAGTCACCCCCACCATAGAAGGTATGCAATCTCATTACAAGTTTCAATACTCGAAACTCCTGATATTAATTTTTACCACAAGCGGCTTATGACCTTGACACAGTCAACAAAACATAAGCTACTAGTTAAGTTCAACCCGTCATTTCTTGATTGATTTAGACCTACCTGCATAACCCTTGACACAGTCAACAGGGTTACACGACTATCCTAACCTATCACATCAATATGCAAACAGGAAGACATCACTTAGCTACCGTACCCTACGTCTTAACATAGTCAACAAACGTAGTACGAATACTAAGTACTCTACTTCCTGAAATGACAGAGGGCTACGGCTGGTTTTGAAAAAAACCATCAACGTAATGAAGTTGATCTCATCGTAGGAACCGAGTGGTTTTGAAAGTTTATAGTCATGTAGACCTTTGCTTAAGAATGAACTACCCGTGAAGGGATCTAGACTCTTTTCCTCATCGAATGAGGCGCGGGATATTCCTAATCGAATAGCATGACGCAAAGCAAAAGAGTACGGCTATAAAAACAATTTTAGTAACACACACTTTTGCCCAAGAGCGAACTCCCAGTGATGGGATCAAGGCTCTTTCCTCATCAAATGAGGTGCAGGACATTCCTAACCGAATGCCACGATGCAAAGCAAAAGAATCGACTAAAATTTCCTCTTTATAAATTTTTTTTTCCTACAACGTACAGGTTTATTTTAGTTTGTATTAATGCAATTAATACAATCCCATCTTTTAGATAATCTCATTATCTAGCATTATCCTTCTCACACAAACATTACATAAAAGTATGAAAAGGAAAAATATAATGCACACATACGCCATCCGCATTCGCCACGAGGCTCTGTCATGCACCGTTAGATTACTTAACAAACGGCACAGTGGGGACAGGGCTAGCGTGGATGCAAAACGTATAGCATTAATACACACACACGCACACACACACACACACATACATACATACAATATATCACATATATAAATATACCATCACACACAAATAATCACATTACAACATGAGAAAAAACAACATCACAGAGTTTGGAATGGTCAGATCACCTAGGAATCCCGCGTTTCGTTCGAGCCACAAACGAAGCACGAAATACCCCGGTCGCGTGAATAGCACGTGCATAGCCAAAATCAAACACCTACGAGTGTGGCAAGTTATCCGCTAACCTGAAAAATGAGGCAACACAGCATCATCACCATGATAAGGCCACCCAGCACTTTCTCGAATCCGATGACAAGAGCACTCCTCCGTGGGTCTATCTTAACCCCCTACAAGCGCGACAAGTAGCCCGCCAATCCTAGAATCGAGTGGCCCGGTCTCAGTTCCTTGAGATTGTCACCCGCTGCAATCTAGAATCCAGCTGCGAGTGTGCATCTTCGTGGGGTAATCCTAATACATGTATTAATACAACGGTAACATCGATCGCAACCTGATCGAGTCCCGACAAATAATAATACAATAAGCGGAAACGATGGCCACATGTCGACCGCTCGTCCCAAATAAAAGAATATACATTTTGGCTACAACATGAATGAAAAGAAGCATATAACATCGCAACATCTAATTACGCACAGGGCTATTCATTTCACGACGATCCAATCCACACCAAACAAACTTAACAGAGAACATCACAGACACACAAATATATATCAACAAGTATGTATCATCATATCAACTGAGTTAAACACTTTAAAATCATCAATACGGAAACGCTACGATATTACAGTTTTGATCGATAACTTTCCAAAACAATACAAGATCAAATCTCAATACTGGGAAAAAACAAACAATACCAAAAATCATATTTCTACAAGTTTAAGCCCCCAAAGAAAATTAGGGGCATTTTGAAACAAAATGGCTGGTGGAAAACCGCCATGGCCGGTCCAATTAAGGCCAAAATCCCCCTGTTTTCTCCAATGTCATTTTCACATTAAAACCAACATTCTGCAATTGTTTAAAAAAAATTAAAACACTTTTGAAATTCGGACAGAGAAGGGGTTTAAAGTAAGAAATTGGAGTCGGAAAAATGTCGATCGAAACTAAAATATCGCCAAAGCTAGTCCTAGTGCTTGGTTGGCTCTGATACCACTGCAAGGATGGGTGCTCCCAGCGTGTGTGCATAGTGTATGCGGGACTGGTCGGAAAACAAAAAATTTTGTTGGAGCGCGATCGACCGTACACCAAAATCGTTCAAACACTAGTTTCTAGCTAAACTAAAGAGCATAAAGAAAAGTCTAGAGATGCTACAACCATTGTAGCGTGTCCCGCTGATCCCGGAAGACCCCTTCTAAACTCCGTGAGATCCCGAACGCGTCTGCACGCCGACTGCCTCGCCGTAGATGATTCGCGTTGAAAGCGGACTGCCCGAACTCCAACTCCATCATTGGTTGGAGAAACTTTCTCCAGAGGCTTGCTAGGCGTGGTGGAAGATGATGCGAATAATTGGTACTTTCTACTTTTAACAAAATCTCACCATGGCAACACTTACCATTTTCAAGAGAGCTTGAGCTCATCTTGTGAGGAAGAAGATGTTTTGATGGCTTGTGTAGAAATGAAATTGTTGTTTTTTCTTTTTACCAACCATGTCATGTTTTACCATGACACATACTCCCTCTCCCACTCTCTCTCATGTATGTGCCAACACACAAGAGAGAGGGTGGGCCCCACCATTTTATTAAATATATTAAGTATATAAAATAATATATATACACATTAATATATATATATAAAGATATATATACATATATATATATATGTATGTATGTATGTATGTATGTATATTTATACATAATTCATAATGGTGGGAATTAATATATATATATATATATATATATATATATATCTCGAATATATATATATATAAAATAAGTATTAGTACATGTATCCTATACATGTACACATCATGTATTACATATACGAAATGCCATCAATATCTTCTCAGTATCATATACTGTAGAGAGTATGTGTATCATATACACTATACTAGAAACCATATCATTAATACGGTTATCAAGTCAATACTTGACTTGGTATTTCGGCTATGAAACCGGCTAGTATAACAGTCGTCCGATTGAATACGTATATCCAATATATATGTTTTATCGAACTCATGTACGTATCCCTATACGTACGTCACATCGCGTTTTGCCCGGGAAGACACTTTCGTCGCGAGACTCTAAAGACCTGTCAATACGCTGGTAGTAGGTTATACAGGATCGTATCCGATTGAATCTGAAATATTTTCAGATTCAACCACATTTCAGATTAACTCATAAGCTCGTTATTGGCACTAGCTGTACGTAACGGCTATCCAGGTATGTGCAAGATAAAGGCAAGTCGACGAGCGAACTCATCCGGACCCAACAAAGTCTATAAGTCACAATCACCGTACAGTTTAGTCGCTTCGTCAAGGAGTATCACATAACGGGTCTGGGGAGTGGAATCTGTCAGACCTCCAATAACCCGATAAGTCGTGCTGACAGAGGACTCATAACCAAAGAGATACAACTGGTAACACTTACCAGTTTATCTCTACTGCCATGGCCACGGACTTCTGGCTATAGTCATGTCCTGCACAGTATGATATCGACTTCCAATACCAGGAGTGACGAATTCCCTTGACCGCTCACTGCCTCCATGTGCTTCGGGACTGTACCCAACTAAAACCTATTTGCACGACTCAGTACAGCCGTGGTAGGGTAGTAATCTAAGTACAGTGGGAACACACATGAGACACTGTGGCAATTTCAGGTCTAGGGACTGCCCTGTACTCATGTCACCAGATAACTGCTATCTGACATTGGTATAATACCATCTAGGAGTTCTCGGCGAGTCCGTCCAGTGTAACTCATCAAATGAGCACTTGTATACAATCATCAGTGTCAAACACCAATGGCTATGGGATCAGCCATTGCCCTGTACAGGGTTATGAAACGTATACTCTAGTCTAAACTGGAGTACCGATACCCTGTCTCGATACTCCTATAATTAGGGACATTTAAGGATGTGCTTATAAACTACCAGGCCCCATTAGTATGATCCTTATCATAATTCTGGTAGTCAAGCAAAGATCCTATGGGCTTTATCTCATGTATTTGCGGTACGTGATAACTAGTATCTTGCATTAACATGACAGATAAAGACAAACCAGATAGCACACTATCATCTCGAAAAAGACTGTTCTTGGTATAGGCCCTCCTCGAATTCAGTAATTGCATTCCCGCAACTACGATAATTGCCTTGAGGGCACCAATATCCAACATTATAGAATTAGTGGGGTCTGACGATTCCACTCCCCAGACTCGATATGCGACATATCAGACGAAGAGACCGAACTGTACAGTAAGTGTTGCTTATAGGATTTAAGGGAGTATGGAAAAGTTTGCTTGTTGATCTTCTATTCGTTCAATACCTGAGTAGCCGTTACGTCCAGCTAGTACCGCTGACGGCTTATAGATATCTGATGTGATCATTACCTACTGCTGGCGTATTGACGAGTCTTTAGAGGCCCACATAGAGATTTCCTAGCTTAAGCGAAAAGAAGTAGGGCATGTATGGAGATATGTGCGGGTGCTTGATTAAATACGAGTATATGATACTGTATTCTAATCTAGCGTTTTAGATATCATCCGGTTATATATGATATAACCGGATTATTGAAACAAGTGTTGATTCAATAATTTGATTTATATATATGTTTATATATTTGATATTAGCCGGGTTATATATGATTTAACCGGATTATTGAATCAAGTGTTGATTTAATTATTTGATATATATATATATATATGTATGTATGTATGTATGTATGTATATGTATATCAAATTATTAAATCAATACTTGATATATATACATATATTATATCAAATTAATAATTTGATATATATATTAGCCGGCTATATATGATATAACCGTATTATTGAATCAAGTGTTGATTTATATAGATATATATATAGAGAGAGAGAGGGGGGGGGCGGTTAATGGAGGAAAGAGGCCATAAGAGAGAATTTCCTCCTATGGCGTCGAAAAATACACCCTCCCTCATTTTTTCCGATGATCGGCACCCACCATCTTCATCATTATCATCTAAGATGTGGGTACACCAAATTTCGTGTGATTCTACAACTTTTTCACCGTTGATTTAGTGGGTTCAAAATTAACGGTTTACGGACAATAGAACTTTTTACATTGCTAAATCAACAGTGAAAAGGTTGTAGAATCACATGAAATTTGGTGTACCCACATCTTAGATGATAACGATAAAGATGGTGGTGCCGATCGGCGGAAAAAATGAGGGAGGGTGTATTTTTTCGACGCCATAGGAGGAAATTCCCTCATATGGCATCTTTCCTCCATTATTCTCATATATATATATATATATGTATGTGTGTGTGTGTGTGTGTGTGTATTTTGTATCATGGTTGATGATACAAGGAACATGGATGTATGAGAATCACACAAGAAATGAATATGAGAAGATAATTGTATGGATTGATGAATTAAAGAAAAAGAAAATGAGTCATTTTCTTGAGTTGCTTGTAGAAGCCTTGAGAAGTCATGACTCACCTCTTATTCTTTGTTTTATTCATGAATATTTTACAATATCTTTCTCATCTTATCTCTTGAGTTATGGTTCATTATTCATCCAAGTTCATATCCTTCTTCATCTCTTCACTAATTTTCTTGAGTTGAGAAAAAGGAAAGAGAAAGAAATATTTCAAGCTAGAAAAATTCCAACTTCATCAAGCTACACTTCTTTAGCCCATTAGTATAGGTTGTTAACTTCACTAATACCTTAATTAATGAAGTGTGAGCTTGAGTGAGAGAGACTTCAAGGTAGATCATTTTCGGCGATGAAGACAACAAGCAAGCTCGATTATTTTTTCAAGTGGAGTCAAAGAAGAATTCTAGGGACACTACTTGGAGATTTCGAAGTAAAATACTAGACTACAAAGGTTGTAGACTCTCTTTGCTAAGTTTAGAACATTGCTTGCTTAGTTTAAAACCCCAATTCTCTAGTTCGATTCTTGTATAGTATACTTAGACCTTTAAAAAAATTTAAATTGCATACTTGATGCTCATAGAAATATATTAGAGGTGCTAAGGCATCCTTTCATATCTTCATTTGTCTTGTGTGGGTTCCCACTGTACTTAGATTACTATCCTACCATGGCTCAAAGGAGTCATGCAAAGAGGTTTTAGTTGAGTACAGTCCCGAGTTATATGGAAGCAGCGAGCAATTGTCGTGGACTCGTCTCTCCTGATATTAGGAGTCGATGCCGCGCTTTGTTTGGTTGGCCATCACCCGAAATCCGTAGGCACGATGGATGAGATTTACTGATAAGAGTTCAGTAGTTTCTCGATTGGTGATGACCTTGACTCCGACACAAATTATCGGGTTATTAGGGGGTCTGACGTTATCCACCCCTAGACCCAGTATGCGATACTCTTAAATGAAGAGACTGTACTGTATGAAGATTGTCATATTCAGGCTCAGTATGGTACGGACAGACTTGATTGTCGACCTCTCTTTCGGCATATACCTGAGTTTCCATTACATACAGCTAGTGCCGCTGATGTGTTTGTGATTTTGGATTTATCCAGTAGATCACTGCCAGCGTATTATCGATTATTTTGAGTCCCACACAAAGGGTTTTCTGTTTCAGAAGATATGATGTAGATGATGTATGTTGATATATACAGGGGTCCGATTAAATACGTATACAAGCTACATGAACTTTAATCGGACGGTTGATAATACTGGCCGGTTTAGGATTAAGCCGGATTATTAAATCAAGTTTTGATTTAATAATTTATATATATATTCTATTATTATTGTTTACTATTCATTTTCTCTATTGTGACTATTCGTATTTTTATACGAATACGCATTATGTATTTCGATACGTACACCGGGTTGAATTCCGTATTTATACGGAATACTTTCTAGAAGGAGGACAGCTCATTTGTGAATATTCATTTATGAATATTCAAAGAAATACGGTGGAGGGTGAGGTGGCTTTGGATAAGGTTGTGGACACGTAGAGAGGGATGGGCTTCATTTGTTTAAAGGAAAAATTCTTAAGATATTTTATTTTGATGGTGGAAAAATAATATAAAGCCATTCTCTCATTCCACCAAGACTAAGCTCTCTTTTGTGATGGCTAACCTCTTCATCCACTTCGTCCTTCTTCTTGCAGGCTCTCTTGAGCTTGAGTTTGAGAGTGAAAATGATAGTGGAAAATTTCTACATCCCCACTCTCCATTTCTAGGAAGCTTGGAGTGTCGGTTGCTTCATTAAGTGAAGCTGAAGTTTGGATCGGTTCTCTCGGGTGGATCATCTTCGGCAAGAGCGGTCGTCTCTCAAGCTTGTTCTCGACAACCTACAAGGAGCTTGGAGTGGTCTTTCATGATTGGGTGAACACGCAATAATGGTTGCAATCTTTATAAACCTTGCATGCTTAAGTTGCTAGTTTGGTGTTTGGAAAGATTGCTAGGGATTAGTTTCTAGTGCACCCGTAAATTTTTGTTTTTCGATTCCGCATTGGTCCCGGTTGTAGCGGCAAGGGTACCAGGAACTTTCAGCACAGACGCGAGTATCGCTAAGGCACGGTCTGCGGGGGATAATTTATCCTGGTTTGAACAGCACAGAAGAGGTTTTGCCTTCGAGTTTACCAAATACGATATGGGTAGAAAAAAGGCAATTCTAGAATGGATATGTGGGAAGCCCGTGGTCCGGGTTTGTGGGCTACCTATTTCAATGGTTATATTGGTATCCTCTTTCGGCAAACGGAGTTCTGGAACATGGAATTCACGTTTGCAGATTACTCCTGGGAAGCCTATTTATAGACTTAGCGCTCTCTCTTGGTAATATATAACTCAGTTAATCATATTTCAACATTACATATTTATTAAACGGTATTAATTAATTAATTAATATATTTATTAATCTGTATTAAAGAAACATTTCGTCTTAGAAGACGATATAGAAGGACATTAGACGAATGTCCGGCATAAGATGTCACAAACTTTCAAGAGATGGTGTGAAAGATTGAAAAAATTACAAAAAGTCTGATAAATTTACTAAGGATTGGAAACGTTTTGCCGCTCTTCTCTCTATCATCCTTAGGAAGTAGTTTGCTTTTCTCCTATTGTATTGGGAGATGCCCGAGGCAAAGATAATTAAAAAAATATTTAATTGATTTGAACACCAAATTTAGATTAATTTACATTGAGATATGTTATCTTCTGAAATATGCAGATAGCATCAGAAAGGATTAGCCAGAACCGAGGGAAAGCCATGGAAAACTATTATGGTGGATCGGTTCCTACTAATCAGTATAGGTCTACTTTGGTGAGTTTATCTTTAATTACATATATGTTCGATTTTTTAAATTTATCGTTACATTTCCTCACATATAGATAAATCATATATCCGGTATAGGAGACGGCTAGGAAAAAGCCAGGCCTTGCTGAGACTTGGGAGACTTTGCATACTAGAGAAGGTGTGCTAGAAGAAAGAATGGATATAGCCACCGATTGATCTGTAAAGTGTGTAATAACCACAATCAAAAACGGTGTCGCGTGTAGCTAGACCGAGATGAGTACGGGTCGTCCTCAGGGATATGTGGAATCTTTCAATTTTACTTTAGATGTGTTGAAAAAGAGGATGAATAGAGGAATAAATAATAGTGGAGAATAGTTTTTAAATCTACGTCAAAATACGGATATAGAATACAGATCTAGTTTGATTGAAGAATGCTTGTAAGGTTCGTTCGGATTTAGTAGCCATGGATGACTAATAAAGATTACTCATTTTATCTATTGATAGATTTAATACTAGATAGATAGTGATGAATGAGGATTAGAGTTCTTGGAAGAAACTAGGGTTTCCCCACTATTGATCCTTGTCTTTTCATTGATTTCTATTCATGTCTAGCCCTTAACAAAAAAATTGCTAATCTGATCTCAAATCGCGATCGAGACTAGCAATAAATTGGTAGTGCGCCCGATAAAGATAACATTTATTTTGCTAAAATTTATAAACTTCATAAAACTTAAAAGAAGTTAAAATATTTTCTCATTGTAACAACCCTAATTTTCTGTACAAACTTTTTCAAAATACAGAAATGCACACCTAAACCTGAACACGAGTTATAAATTTGTTTTTCTTTAAAACAGTAAGAAAGAGCTTGTAGCTCATTGGTAGACCTTGCACTGTTAAGCTATAGCACCAGAGTTCAAATCACATTAGCCACACATTTTTATTTTTATTTTTTTTAAATTTTTTAGAAGCCTAAAAGGTTGCACGTGCACTGCACGTAAAACGAAAAGTCAAATTAATCGAACATGTGCACTGAGAACAACACCTACACATAGCCAGCACCCTATGGTTGCATCAGTACATCATGTTCACTTCCTGGTTATTGAAATGGACTTGTTTGGATCGCTACGTACATTTTACGTGCATTCGTTCTTGGGGGTATGCATTTTTATCAACCGGATATCGTATTAACTTATCCGTATATTTTTTATATTTTAAAACTAGATTTTTAGACACAACCTGGGAAATTTTCGGAGTACTTTTGTTTTAGCCTGAAAACCCAAATTTATATATTATTATATTTCTAAAACTAATTTTACTGTGTGCACACACTATGCACACACGTTTCTTATATAAATATATATTATATTATATATTATTATTATAATATATATATATATATATATATTATAATATATAATATATTATAATATATATATATTATATTATTATTAATTATTATTATAAACTTACGTTTCTCTCTCTCTCTCTTTTTTTCCACGCTCTCCCTCTTTACACCAACCCACTCTCTCCCTTTCTCTCTTTCTTCCTTTCACACACTCTCTCTCCACTCAAATTCTCTCACGTCTCTCTCATCTCTATATATGTTCATAACCCCCCACGAGATCCTGTCACCTTCCTCATCCACTATTCTCACATCCCTTCTTCTCCTTTCTTGTTTTTATCTTCTTTAATTTCTTAATCGGTATTTTCCGGTGAACACCGAAGCCGTGCCGTCGCCGACGAGGCGCGTAATCTAGCAGACGTTCTCATCCTGCACGGTCACGTTCTTATATAGCCTGATTCAATTCTGCACGCCTGCGTGTGCATCGCGACTTTTACCGACGGTTCCGTAATAGCCAGTAAGTCATTTTCCTTCCGTTTCTCTTCTCTTCCTTGCTTCTTGTCATGACTCTACAGAATCATTTTAAATTGTTTTGCTAAATGTTATATATATATATATATATATATATTATTTCATACTTAACAAAAAGAAAAGATTTACATATTACATGAACTACCATTACAATTCAATTCAATATTCAATATGAATCTATGAATCCATATAATCAATCTATAAAACTTGACCGAACCGAACCATGGATATACATCCATTTACATGATTCTCCAGATATTCCATTTACATGATTATACAGTTACATCCGTTTACTGATATCATGGTTTTGGTCAGTCATCCAACTATACAATCTATACAATACAATATATCAATACAATCAAAACACTACGGGGTTTATAAGGGGTAGATTGGTACGGAAGGTCTTAAAAGTGGCACGAGACAGTAAGATTAAAACACTTAAATTTCGTTGCTGTTGTACCGTGGCCCAACGGTTCCTTATACTATACTTGCCTCTAATCTCTGACATATAGAGACTCCTCTCGTATACACTGGCATCCTTCTGTATCAAGATACAAACAACAGCGTTAATACTAAATGCAACATTATAACAATATAATACAACTTTAATAGCTACACTCTCTCTTTTTCTGTCTATTCTCTTTCTCTCTTTCTTTGGGACTTACCGAGCGATTGTTCGCTGACGACATTCCTATTTCTATTGTTTCTTTGGAATGTCGTCAGGAGGGTCCGACTCTTAGGAGCACGAGACCAACTAGGAGCATTTGGAGCAGACCACTGAGCAGCACGATCACTAGGCTTCACTTATACATTTTTTTCTTTTATTTCAGTTATGCCATTGTTTAGGCATTACTTTCCATTCCATATATTTATTTTTCCATGTACTGTAAAACAATGTTAATGAATAAAGTTGCTGATATATTTTATCTCTTGTGCATTTTATTTATATTGCTTAGACACGCATAGCGTGTTTACTTCAGAGTAAATACGTCGCGGGCCCTTCCCCGTACACCAGGAAGCGGGGCGTGACAGGTTTTGTTGGTAGCCCATGAAGGTCAGAGCTGTATAGAACCATACTATGCAGTTCTGTTTTGTGTGAACAAGCTAAGCAATATAACACAAGAACCAGCAACTAAAACATTCTTTACATACATATTCTTTGAATCTTACCATTTCATATTAATTGAATCTATCCTAATTCTATTTTTTTCAATCAAGGCAACACTGGTATTTTCCTTTAACCTTTTCATACCATTGCACCAACTTGTTATTTTCATACACTGTTAGTACTTTAGTCACCAAAATTTTCTTGAATCTGTTACACTTTCCTTTTACAAATTTCGAGAACGAATTTTTTTTAAGGAGGGTAGAATGTAACAACCATAATTTTCTGTACAAACTTTTTCAAAATACAGAAATGCACAACTAAACCTGAACACGAGTTATAAATTTGTTTTGCTTTAAAACAGTAAGAAAGAGCTTGTAGCTCATTGGTATACTTTGCACTGTTAAGTCATAACACCAGAGTTCAAATCACATCAGCCATACATTTTTATTTTAATTTCTTTTAAATTTTTTAGAACCCCAAAAGGTTGCACGTGCACTGCACGTAAAACGAAAAGTCAAATTAATCGAACATGTGCACTGAGAACAACACCTACACGTAGCCTGCACCTTATGGTTGCATCAGTACATCATGTTCACTTCCTAATTATTGAAACGGACTTGTTTGGATCGCTACGTACATTTTACGTGCATCCGTTCTTGGGGGTATGCATTTTTATCAATCGGATATCGTATTATGGTTTTAACTTATCCGTATATTTTTTATATTTTAAAACTAGATTTTTAGACACAACACGGGAAATTTTCGGAGTACTTTTGTTTTAGCCTAAAGACCCAACTTTATATATTATTATATTTCTAAAACTAATTTTACTGCACACAATGCACACACGTTTCTCATATAAATATATATTATATTATATATTATTATTATTATAATATATATATATATTAATTATTATTATAAACTTACGTTTCTCTCTCTCTCTCTCTTTTCCACGCTCTCCCTCTTTACACCAACCCACTCTCTCCCTTTCTCTCTTTCTTCCTTTCACACTCTCTCTTTGCACTCAAATTCCCTCACGTCTCTCTCCTCTCTATATATATTCATAACCCCCCATGAGATCCTGTCACCTTCCTCACCCACTATTCTCACATCCCTTCTTCTCCTTCCTTGTTTTTATCTTCTTTAATATCTTGATCGGTATTTTCCGGTGAACGCCGGAGCCATGACGTCGCCGACGAGACGAGCAATCCAGCAGACGTTCTCATCCTGCACGGTCACATTCTTATATAGCCTGATTCAATTCTGCATGCCTGCGTGTGCATCGCGACTTTTACCGACGGTTCCGTAATAGCTAGTAAGTCATTTTCCCTCCGTTTCTCTTTTCTTCCTTGCCTCTTGTCATGACTCTACAGAATCATTTTAAATTGTTTTGCTAAATGTTATATATATATATATATATATATATATATTTATATACATATATATATTCCATGCTTAACAAAAAGAAAAGATTTACATATTACATGAACTACCATTACAATTCAATTCAATATTCAACATGAATCTATGAATCCATATAATCAATCTATATAACTTGACTGAACCGAATCATGGATATACATCCATTTACATGATTCTCCAGATATTCCATTTACATGATTATACAGTTATATCCGTTTACTGATATCATGGTTTTGGTCAGTCATCCAACTATACAATCTATACATTACAATACACCAATACAATCAAAACACTACGGGGTTTATAAGGGGTAGATTGGTACGAAAGGTGTTAAAAGTGGCACGAGACAGTAAGATTAAAACACCTAAATTCCGTTGCTGTTGTACCGTGGCCCAACGGTTCCTTGTACTATATTTGCCTCTAGTTTTTGGCATATAGAGAGTCCTCTCGTATACACTGGCACCCTTCTGTACCAAGCTACAAACAACAGCATTAACACTAAATGCAACATTATAACAATATAATACAACTTTAATAGCTACACTCTCTCTTTTTCTGTCTATTCTCTTTCTCTCTTTCTTTGGGACTTACCGAGCGATTGTTCGCTGACGACATTCATGTTTCTATTCTTTCTTTGGAATGTCGTCAGGAGGGCCCGACTCTAAGGAGCACGAGACCAACCAGGAGCATTTGGAGCAGACCACTGAGCAGCACGATCACTAGGCTTCACTTATACATTTTTTTCTTTTATTTCAGTTATGCCATTGTTCAGGCATCGCTTTCCATTCCATATATTTATTTTTCCATGTACTGTAAAAGAATGTTAATGAATAAAGTTGCTGATATATTTAATCTCTTGTGCATTTTATTTATATTGCTTAGACACGCTTAGCGTGTTTACTTCAGAGTAAATACGTCGCGGGCCCGTCGCGTCCCCTTCCCCGTACACTGGGAAGCGGGGAGTGACATTCATCCATTGTTCTACCCTAATCCTACGAACACTATCAAGCAGAGAATTACTCGCGCATGATGGAGATAGAAGAATGGATAGATATGAAATTCATAATGTAACTAAATAATTAAATTAATTAAACTGAAGATCTACCTTTATTAATCAACTTCACAAGTACAAACTTCAAGTTTAGATTACAAGAGGAAGAAGAAGTTGCTCTCGATCTCTGCCTTGTCGGATGTAGATGTTCCGTCGAATCTCACGTCGCTTTATCACGTCGAATCTTGGACCTGTCTTGGACCACTTTTTCTTTGACGGTGATTAGCTTGTGTAAAAGATTGATGATTTCTAAGTTTAGCTCTCGGTCCATTATATACCCCCAAAACCAGAAACCAAAAATCCCCAGAATTAGGGTTTGTTGTTGCAAATCACAACTAAAAATCCCAAATCCTGACTCAGTGAATCGGCCGCGGATCCGCCGCATATTGCATGGTTTGGCCACGGATCCACGGTTTGTTGGTGAGATCTTGGCTTCAGAATTCTGGAGCTGCTTTGTTCTGACACATGGAGATTTATTTGATATCTGGAATCTTCATATTTTTTCCGAGTCTCTGCCAGTATTGATTCATCGATTTTATTTAACTTTATCAGCAGATTTTTGATTCCCGACATCTCAACATCTCGACCTCCTGACCCGAACTAAACCTTGCACAATATCTCAATGAATAATGTTAGTAATATTTGGTATTTTTAAGATATTATCCTAACCAATTTGATATGATATTATATTTTAAGAATATTGATTAAGAATATTTGATATGATATGCATATTTAAATTATCAAAATATTATATAAATATTATATGCATGCATTTTTCTTCATAATGTTAATTATAATATATAAACATATGATAAATAGTATTTTTACAGATAAACCCAAATATGTATCATATTTATAATAAACACCTTTAGATATTTAAAAAAAATAAGGAAAATGTTATATAAAAAGCGCGATATTTTCGACTGAACAAATACCCTCAAACTTAACTTTGATCATCCCGCGCAAACTACTTATTCAAGAGAGGGAGAGAAAGAAAAAGAAAAACCTAAGCAGCACACTTTCGCAGGCAAAACGATTGCACTGAGCACGTGCAACAAGCCGTTAAATCTCTAAGTGTCCCTAGGAGGAGTGTTGTCTCCTGAGGGTTTTCAGCGGATTACACCCACAAAATCCTATAATAAAAGAAAGATAGTGAAAGTTACATATAAAGATAAGAACTATAAAAAAAAAAGAAGTTGAAAATAAGAGTTTTCAACTGCACCAGTTTTTCGGTTGTCATGGGCTCTATCTTAATGGTCATGAAAAGATGTTAGAAATCACATCATCTCTCAATAAAATATCGTCTTTTAGTTTTCCTCCCTATCTTTCCTCCAAACATTGATCATATACTCCTACGTGTGTAAAAGGCATCCCTACACTTAGAGAATTCAATTCAAGCTATTATACTCTTGTCCATCTTCCTTAGTACTTTTTAGTTGGTGAATATTTTAGATGGAATTGCTCACACATTTTTCATGCGACCGTTAATACTTCTTGAGATACTAACCAACCGATTACAAAATATGCTCGCGTATTAAGGCGTAATTTCTCGTCTTGCAACACCTAAGACTTAGCAGTGGCTCCAAAACCAATTGGTCTAAGGCACTAGGTGATAAAGCACCATCGCTATATATTTTATGCCACCTTAAGCAATTACAAAACCAGTGTTCATTTTTATCTTCACCACTTATATTTTATTTTATTTTCCTTCATACTAAGACTTTTAGATAAGAGCATTTCAAGGTATCCGCTACTATCCTAAGTTTCAAGATATGTGTAAGTGCGTATAGTAAGGTATCAACGTTCAAATATTTGGCCTCAAGAATATGGACTATTTTTCAGACTTATTTTTATCATCAGATTAGCAATTTCCTTCATTTTACTAACCCTTGGGACAACAGCTCATAACTACTTATTACTAATTTCATTTAAGAAAACATCTAATTTTCTTGCTTTTCTCAAACTATTCATATCTTTCATATGTAAATTTTCACCTTCAAACTTTCATTATCAAATTTTTTTTGTGCTTATATATAGTATAATGCAAAATAATGCGTGAATAAGCACAAACCTCCCCCCAAACCTGTTTACAGCAGTGTCCTCATTGATGTCATCTGTTAAGCTTAAAAAATCTGTAGACTTAGGAGGAAAAGGTAGTAACGGGGACATGAAATAGTGAAAGTAAAATTCGCCCCCAAACTTATTTTTTGGCTCACAATTTTATAAAACTTTTCTTTCAAGAGCCAAAATATCCCCCCCCCCAAAAACTTGAGTAAAATATTATTACGCATTTAAAATTATTGGGGGGTTAAAATTATTGGTCAAAATAAAGCCTTACAAAGACCAAAAGTCAACTCCAACCATTCAAAAATTTTATCGATGTAACGGACTGTTTGGTGGAAAATCAAAGATTTGAAGAAGTGGGGAGATAGGAGGCGGTATGGTTTGCGTCTCGGTTGATAGAGATGGAACAATAATGGTGAACGGAAACGAGAATGTGGATGATTAGGAATAGGAAGAATGGTCACATTCTCGTATGGGATAAGAAGAAATGGTGGTGGTTTAACTTCTTCAGGTGGAGGTTGATTAGTCACAAAATCCGTGTCGTTTAGGAATGCGAGTTCGTCGGCGAAAATATCTTCGAAACTTTCATCGATGGTCCGATTAAAAGTTTCAATGTCAATAAGTGTCGCGCCAGAATTTAACACACTTGATTTGTCAAAAATTATGGAGGTAGGAGACTCGTAAAGCTCATCTACCTCATTCTCAAAAGAGTCTAAATCAAGTTGTCTTTATAGAATTATCGAACTCGAAATATCGGATTGTGATTTATCAACACCCGCTATCATTAAAGGAAGATTAGAAGAAGAATCAGAGAAAGTGGAAGATGAAATGGGTAAACAAATTGGTCTGTCGAGTATTGCTGAACCAAATGTGGGAAATGAAGGCTGAATTTCGTTCTGCTCTTCGGTTATACATTTATCATCAACTTCAAGATGCATATGGGGTTCGGGAAGAATAGTTAAAAGTTTGAGATGATGACCACACAGGAGTGAAAGGACCTGATGAATTGGTGGGACAAACTCATCCAAAATTTCGGGTTTATCATCCAATATATCCCCAACGTCAATATCCTCAATCAAGTGAAGGTTACAAGTCTCAGACACCTTATCAAAAGCAGGGTTTTCAAACAATTGTGGTTCTAGAGTGGAGGTGTAGAGATCATAAGGGTTGGGTGTGGCTTCACTTAAAATGGATCCTTCACAATCGGGTAAATCAAACACTACAAAGTTATACAACTCATCAGACATTCTATCTTCAATTTGTGAATCATTTGGTGTACTCGATAGATCTGTGAAACTGGAGGTATGGATTTCAATTTGAGATGGGGAGCTTTGATTTGGAATGGTGTACCGCTCTCTCTCACTACCCAAATTCTCAATTTGTCCACTGGTCGTATCATACGTTGGAAAATTTTGAGCTGGTTTGAAACTAATTGCTCGCTCGTTTTGTTTATTTAGAATGGCCATGCACTTATTCAATTCCTCTCTGGCGCGGCGTGACGCTACCACATATTCTTCCACAGTCCGTTCAAGGCTAAACATAGGTCGGCAAGGGGTTTCAGCATAAGATTGAAATTCTTGTAGATAAGTAAAACTCCTAAATGACTGATTAGAAGAAATGTCTCGAGAAAGTGTAAAAGTCGGGTAGGATTGATAAGAATCAAAAGCTTGTGAAAATTGGACAGGAGTAGAATCAAAATTGTGATAAGAAGAATACTGATATTGGTTGTGTGGTTGGCGACTGTCAACAGATGTTATATACGCCACAAACCGAGTAGTAAAATCTTCTTTAGAATTTGGTGGCGTTTGTTGTCCTAACGGTTTGACCGGATTAAAACTTTGGCCATTAGTCCTTTCTATATACTCAGCAATGGACATGCGTTTAGGAGTTTCCTCACACTCTTTAGATGGAGTATCAACAAAAGAAGATGTAGAATTTTGAAGCGGCTGATAGGACCTGGAGTGAGGTGGCCAACTGTTTCTTTCCGCTTGCTCAATCCGATCTCTTAAAGACATGGTAGAGTCGGATGGTATACCGAACCGATTACGATAACAAGAAATATCTGGTTCTAGATAGCAAAACTCGGCAAGAGTTCTTTTATTTGGGTTACCCATTATAAGAAGGTGAAAAGAGGGAGGAGGGTGAAAAGATTTAAGCTCTATTTGGATTGTTTTGCTTTGAAAGCGGAACTTGAGGGTTGACTCAACAAATCACAAAATGCACAAGCAAACCCTACAACTAAGGTTACCCAGGTCAAGCACTAGACCGCTCCTAGACCTCCAAAGAACAAACCGCAGGATCAATCTTCTACCACTTCTTTATAACTCTTATGGCCAGGTAAGTTCCAGGTAAGTGGGAGGTATCCGCTATATGAATCACTGAAAATAGCGGGCCTAATTAAGTAACCACTTGCCTTAGACACACTTGCCTAGACACCATAAAAGAAATGCGGATAAATGATAGATTACCCACGACCTTCCTCTGTCCTATTTGAGCGCGACGGTCCTTAGGGTCTTGATCTAGATATTTTTTAATTAATATAGGGTTATGCGAATGCTCGTTTTGTGATTTGTGGGACCTAGGAAGGATGATGAAATCCCCACCTAATCTGAATTATGGTCTTGCCTTTTAAAGTCTGTATTAAAATATGCAAAAACAACCCGCAAAACAAAAAACGCAAAAGGATTTTTAAGCGGCAATATTTTGCAAAGAATCCTGCAAAAAAATATATTATTGGATTTTTCAGAGGAAAGAGAAAGATGTAGGAAAGTTACCAGAAAAGTTTGAGGGCCTAACTCCCCAAGACCGCCGCGGTTCCGCCGCCGTTTGCACACAATAGCCGTGGTTCCGCCGCGCTTTAGGGGTTCTTTGTTTAATTTTTTTCACCGTGGCTTCCTTTGCTCCTCTGGGTCTTGATAAATATCTCTGATTCTTTATCTCCTCGCTAAAGTGACTCCAGATTCCCTCGCAAAAATCGCACACTAATCGTTAAATATGCAAGATGCGGTTTTGTTTTATATTTATGATATAGATCGAATAACAATTCAACACAAATAGTAAGAATAAAAAAATTACGCACGTATCCCCGGCACCGGCGCCATTTGATTGATTTATAAAGTGTATGTAGTAACCGCAATCAATAATGGTGTCGCGTATAGCTAGACCGAGATGAGTACGGGTCGTTCTCAGGGATATGTGGAATCTTTCAATCTTACTTTAGATGTGTTGAAAAAGAGGAAGTAGGAATAAATAATAATGGAGAATAGTTTCTAAATCTACGTCAAAATACGGATGTAGAATACAGATCTAGTTTGAATACGGATATAGATTTTATAAGAAGAATGCTCATAGTTTTCGTTCGGATTTAGTGGTCATAGATGACTAATAAAGATTACTCATTTTATTTATTGATAGATTTAATACTACATAGATAGTGATGAATGAGAATTAGGGTTCTTGGAAAAAACTAGGATTTCCCCACTATTGACCATTGTCCTTCATTGATCTCTATTCATGTCTAGCCCTTAACATAACAATTGTTAATCTGATCTCAAATCGAGATCGAGACTAGCAATAAATTGGTAGCGCGCCCGATAAGGATGTTAATATTTATTTTGCTAAACTTTATAAATTTCATAAGACTTAAAAGAAATTATAATATTTTCTCATCCATTATTCTACCATAATTCTACGAACCCTATCAAGCGGAGAATTACTCACGCATGATGGAGATAGAAAAACGGATAGAGATGAAATTCATAATGTAACTAAAAATTAAACTAATTAAACTAAAAATCTGCCTTTATTAATCAACTTCACAAATACAAACTTCAAGTTTAGATTACAAGAGAAAAAAGAAGTTGCTCTTGATCTCTGCCTTGTCGGATGTAGATGTTCCGTCGAATCTCCCACGTCGAATCTTGGACCTGTCTTGAATCACTTGTTCTTTGACGGTGATTAGCTTGTGTAAAATATTGATGATTTCTAAGTTTAGCCCTCGGTCTATTATATAGCCCCAAAAATAGAAACCAAAGATTCCCAGAATTAGGGTTTGTTGTTGCAAATCACAACTAAAAATCCCAAATCCTAACTCAGTGAATCGGCCGCGGATCCACCGCATATTGCATGGTTTGACCGCGGATCCACGGTTTGTTGGTGAGATCTTGGCTTCAGAATTCTGGAGCTGCTTTGTTCTGACACATGGAGATTTATTTGATATCTGGAATGTTCATATCTTTTCTGAGTCTCTGCCAGTATTAATTCTTCGATTTTATTTAACTTTATCGGCTGATTTTTTATTTCCGACATCTCAACATCTCGATCTCCTGACCTGAACTAAGCCTTGCACAATATCTCAATGAATAATATTAGTAATATTTGGTATTTTTGAGATATTATCCTAACCAATTTGATATGATATTATATTTTAAGAATATTGATTAAGGATATTTGATATGATATGCATATTTAAATTATCAAAATATTATATAAATATTATATGCATGCATTTTTCTTCATAATGTTAATTATAATATATAAACATATGATAAATAGTATTTTTACAGATAAACCAAAATATGTGTCATATTTATAATAAACACCTTTAGATATTTAAGAAAGTAAGAAAATGTTATATCAAAAGTGCGATATTTTCGATTGAACAACCACTCAACATATAGTAATATTGCATTTATAAATTCTCTTATGTAAATACACTTTTTAATTTCGCAAAGAAAAGTAATTACTGTTTCATTTATCGAAAGTGGATTTCGAGGAGGCGGAGAGGAGCTATCGGGAATCAAATACCAAATTTCCGGCTGACAATCCTCTTCCTAGTGAGGCCGAGTTATCTATTAAAGAGCAACTTTTCGCTCTCTTAAGAGAACATAGTTGTTTTCCCTTTTACGTTGGTCCCGTTGGTTTTTCACGGTCGAGTTCCAGAGGAATTTCAAGTTCGTCGACCGCTCGCTCTAACCAACAAATGGCCGAGGCATGGCGGATCGAAGAGCCAGAGGCGGCATGGAGAGTTCAAAGGGAGGCCGATGATGCGGCATGTAGAACTCAAAGGGAGGCCGATGATGTGGCATGGAGAGCTCAAATGCAGGAGCAGTGGACCCAATTCTCGTCACAGGGACCGTCGTCAACACAGGGTCCATGGCCGTTACAACCAGCATATTACCCTCCTCCAACACAGCGTCCGTATTACCCTCCCCCATCACAGGAACCGTCGTACTACTCTCAGCCTTTGCCTTAGCAACAGGAGGGTACTACCCTCGACCTTCGCCTCTGCCATAGGGAGGATACTACCCTCAGCCTTTGCCTCCGACACATGGAGGGTATTACTTTTCATTTTTTCGGAAGAAGACTGGGAGGATACCGCTCGATACTATTCAAGGCGAGCTTTTAATGGCGATAGTAGTGGTGGGAGTTAGTGAGTTACGTATATACATGCATTAATATAGCTAGCGTATTGTTTAATTTCGAAGATTATGATTTGAGTTCATGTATTTATTTATTTGGATTTGCATGGTTTACAGGGTTGAGTGAGCTGGGATTGCGTGCAATTTGAAGAATTTTTCGTATTGTTGGATATATAGCATACGTACTTTGTTGGTTTGTATTCAAAATACTATTGTTGTATGTGCTGGTTTGAGTATATGTTGGTTTATTATGACATTAGTTCATGTATGCTTGTTTATTACGATTTTCATTCATGTATGTATTGGTTTGAGTTGTTGGTATTGTTGGATATATCGTGCATTGTGATGTGTTGGTTTATGATCGAAACGCTATTCTTGCATAATATATTGTGATTACAGGTATTATTATATGGTATATTGGTGTTTTTAGGAATTTTTCCCCTAATAAATAGGTATTAGCAACCATTAATTTTACAGGAACGGTCGCTAATACGAGTATGAGTGACTGTTCACTGATACATTAAACCGTTATATATTGGTTTGAAGTCCACGTGTCGCTTATTAGTGACTGTTCGTATTAGCGACCGATCATGAACGGTCTCTAACGCACGTGTCAACGATCATGCTTTCCGCGAGCGTGTATTAGCGACCGTTTAAAATATGAATGATCGCCAATACTCTTTAGCAACCATCCATGGCGTATTAGAGACCGTTTTATATGGTCTCTAATATGCACAGTATGGAGTAGTGAATAAAATCTAAAATCAAGAATCTTTTTAGAAATATTTTTTTCCTCCAACAAAATCTTTTAATAAATCCTTCTCTTAAAAATAATATTTCTATTTAAATAAATTCCTTCTCTTCTTTTTAAAAATAAAATACTAGCAAATAAATTTTATCTTTTCAAAAATTAAAATTCTCTTTTAGTATTTAAGAAATAAAAATAATAAAGTTAAATGCAAACAAAATTTTATTTATTTTTAAACGGTCATGAACGTAAATTTAAGAATACGGTTCGAACTTATGAAATGTGGGATAACAACGCAAGATGATAACCAATAGGTACAAGAGTGGACTATCTATGAATTTAAAAAAGAAATAAATTAATATTCAAGTGATTCAAAGGAAATGATTTTATTATGGAAAGGAAAATTAAAACGAAAGTACACGGAATTTGAGTTTATTACATCATCTTCCTACCTTGCTTTTGATGCTTAGTGTTTTACAATTTTTTTTCTTTTTTGAGTTTCACTATTTATGGTTTAATTTGTTGGTTTTAGTTATCTTTGTTTATATCTTTTACTCTTTTAAATTTAGTTACTCTTTGCAGGCATTAGATGATTTGTTTATTAAGATTTTAAAATGTTATTTGTTGTTTTGATTGTGTAAGAAAATCTATCGGCATGTTTATTGATTAGATATTTTCATTGAGGATGTAAGAAAATCCATAGTGTTCTATTAAAAAATAACTTAGGGCCAACTTCATAGTATTCTTGCAAACCCCAAAAAGGAGAATTAGACTATGGGTAGAGTGAGACAGACTAGATTGGAATAAATTAGAATAAGGTATAGAGAATATTTGGCCCAGATCCCAAACTTGATTTCCACGAAAGACCTGAGTCCTATATAAGTAGGAGAAGAGCACAGGATGAATCCTCAAAAATCACAACAAAAAAGAAGCTAGTCCTAGATTTAGTTTTCCTTGGGCTCCTGCAGCCTGCGTTAACGGTAGTCAAGTTATCACTGCTACATAAACCACTTTAGGTCACGGGATGTAGTCACGGTTCAAACCGTGACTAATTTTGAGTCATGGTCTTAAATGATTTGGTCACGGTTGGAACCGTGACCAACTGCAAAATGTGGCGGGCCTCGTACCCACTCGTGATAAACCCCAATCCCCTCCCCCCGCACTTTCTCCCCGATCGATCATTTCTCCCTCAAAAAAAAAACTGCCGTCCCTTCTCCACCGATCGCTACCGCCCCCTGTCCCCATTCGCCACTGATCTGCTTGTCGATCGTCGTCCCTAGCCTCCTCTTCTGCTCACCGTCTCGATCGCTCGCTCAGTGCCTGGAGATCGCTCACCACGCGTGTCAGTTGTCGCCACCGCGCCTGGATCTCGCTCACCGCTTCTGCCTCCTTCATTAGCCGCATCAGGTAAGTTTTTTCCATTTTAATTTTAATTTTAATTTTTCTTCAAATTTTGTCTTTGATTATTTTAATTTTATGTTAGTGTTTGGAGTTTTGTGTATTGTTGCCCCAATTCCTAAATTTTAATTTTAATTTTGCCCCAATTTCTAATTTTCTTTGTTTAGGGTTAGGGGTTACGCCGGGTTAGGGGTAAATTAAGGGTTAGGGGGTCGGGTTTAGCTAGGGCAAGGGTTAGGGTTTAGGTTTGGGTTAGGGGTTAGGGGGTCGGGTTAGCTTGGGCTAGGGTTAAGGACAGAGGTTAGGGTTAGGGGTAGCTAGGGTCAGTGTTAGGGTTAGGGATATTGTTAAGTGCTAGGGTTAGCGTTCGGGAAAATAGGGTATTTTTAGTGAAAAACAACAATAGTTGTTGGTAATTTAGTGAACAACAACAATAATTAACGGTATTTTAGTGAAATTTGTTGTAATTTAGTTAATTTATGAATATGAATCTTGTAGTTAAAATTTTAAGGTAGTTTAGTGAAAAACATTAATATTTAAAGGTATTTTAGTGAAATTCTTAGCAATATAGTTAATTTAAGGTAGTTTGGTGAAAAACCAAGAATAGACACGTGCGCGCGCACACATACAAGCATACATGCGCGCGCGCACGTACACACGCGTGCGCGCACATACGCACACGCGCGCGCACACACATATACAAATATTCACAAACCTTAATTCATCATCATTCTTCTCTACATTGAACTCTTTTCAAATCCCACAAAACCTAAATCCAAAATTTTAAACTCGATTAAGAAAACCCCCATCTTTAAAAACAATTACCCTAAACTTAGAACTTCAAAACCTTATATTTGAAACGTAAACGTAAAACTAATTGAAATTAAATTCTAAACTAAGTGTATGATTTTCGATGATAATATGAAATTTATATATTCTCATCGATAATTCATCATATGTGAAAATGAAAACGTGACTTAATTCCTGTCTATCGGTAAATATATGTTCGGAGTTCATCGTGACATAAAACTACACGAAAGTTGTTAAAAACCGGACGTTATCGTTCGGTTTCTAACAAACGTCGCGTAATCTATATGATGAGAATTAATATCCGATCTTATGATAACCGATAGATTTTTCTAGTGTGGACAAGTTAGGAATATATAAACTAAACACCTGCATTCACTTGTATTTTTTATTCGTTTCGGGATATTTCGTCGGTACCTTTCCGCTGGTTCTCTCTGTACAACGATAGATTAAATGTTCATTTCAATGGTATTTCACAGCATTAAAACGATTATCTGTTCTACTACAGTGTACTCGGAGGACAGCGGGGAGGTGCTGCCGAAGTTTTCTTGAAACGGGTGGATGTTTTACACATTCTTAATGGGATAGGTGCCTTACCTCTACAGCCGTTATTTTCGACATCCAATAAAGAACATTTAATATTATCATCATCTTTCTTAGAATAAGAATCCAATTCTCGAGTTTTGAGATTAGAAGGAGAAAGTTCTCAATAGGAGTTTGAGGAGAGCCTAATTCAATAACAATTGAAACCAACCTTAATTGTAATAACCTAGTTCATTTATACCAATTCCAGTTCTCATATTTCCTTAATTGTGGTATTTTCCTGATTTATCGTGTTTTGGGTGCGAATAGTATTTTACATTTTACATTGTATTCGATACGACCCGCTTGCTTGAACTTATTTGAATCATAGTTATGAATTATCCTGACTTGTTACGTAGACCGGTGCATTTTCATGTTTAGTGCATACTGGCAATTTATCTGGCATTTGCATTTTTACAATATAACATTTTAAGTCACATAAAATATTTTAAAAATATATTGCATGGCCTGCATGATAACTCTAACCCCGTGATAGCATCCGCGCATCTTGTTCTCTTCTCGTTCAGTAAAACGGACGTGTTTGGATGGCTACACGCACGTACGTGCATCCGTTTTTGGGGGTTTGCAATTTCGTTACCTGAGCATTCATTTTGAATTTTGAAAGTCGCACATATTTTTCGTATTTTAAATCTGAATTTTTAGACCCGACCAGGGCGCGTTTTGAAATATTTTTGTATCCCGCCAAAATTCAATTTATTTAATTTTAAAATTTAGTTTAAATATTTTCATACGATTTCTTTAACAAACTAAAACCTCTTATCTAAAATTTTAAATCTAAATTTTTTTAAAATTTTTAAATCTAATTTCATAACAAACTAACAACCCCTTTCTCTCTCTCTCCTCTGCATATATATATATTTATATATATTTTATTTATTTAATTTTTCTTCCCTTATTTAATTCACAGCCTCTTCTTCTTACTTCTTCTTTTTTTTTTTTCTTGATCTTGTTTCTTGATTCCGGTGATCACCGCCGGAGCCGTGCTCGTCGCTGACGATCCGAGTGATCCAGTGAACGTACCTGACTTGCGCGATCACCCTCGTGCGTTGTTTGGAACCATTCCGTGTACCATGCGCGCGTTGCGACATTTCGCCGACGAAGGACGTTCCGTACACATCCGTTCTTATTCCGTCTAGGCAAGTTAATCTTGCTACATGCTATATAATTCATTTTATACCTATTTAAATAAATACCATAGCTATAGTTTAAATATAGTACCCCATGTTTAATTTTTATAACGCTTCGATGATCCATTTGTATCTGTTTATATCATTTTAAATCTAGATCATGAAAACTTATCTTGTGACATACTAGATTACATTATACTGCATCCATATCATTTAAAATATATATCGTCGTAATATTTATTATTATTATCTTTAATTAGTTTATAATCTACATTTTATAATATTATACATTTGAAAATATTATAGTTTACACATGAAACGTCGTTGAAAAAGCGGATACGATAAATCTGAAATTTACTGTACACCTTACCTTATAAAATTCATTATAAATCATAGAAAAATCATTAGTATACGTTCTTTAATTCATTACGAAGCTTACTCAAAATACTATAACTCTATGAAATATTTACTTGTAAAATAAATTATTTAAATAATGTAAAATGCAAATGAAAATATCTCTAAACTGCTGTCCAGGGAAATTCCAGCAGCAAACTTTCAATTTCGAATGTTCATAACTTTTTGTAGGGACAACCTGAGATGCTTATACTTATAAAAATGAAAACCTTATTGAATTATCTTTGTTTTGGTATAAGACACGTCCCTTTTGGATAACGTTTGTTATTTTTTAAGCTATTTTACAAATCAGAGTGACGCTGAATTTCTGAACGGAACATTCTTGTGCATGGTTAATCAAAACCACTTTTATAGTTATTAATCGCTTTGAATATGCTATCCATATTAATATTATTATATCAATATTTATATCACATATTGCTTAGTTGTACATCCCACATTACCATTTTATAGTTTTATAATTTTTCGGATACCCGTTTGCATCCATCGCATTTAAGATACATATAATTGCATCCATAGATCACATTACTACATAATACTATGATATTAACACTCCATGTTTAATAAATTGCATCCTAATTAATATTGAAACTATAAATGTAACCCTAATCGATAGCTGTGCATCCATATCCTTGAAATTATATCTATTTGCAAACCATATCACATTAATCCATTTTATTGTTATATTAGTACCTCATACTTGTTTTGTGTACCCATACTTATTATAGTTTGATTATGAGCACCCACGTGATACTTGTGCACCCCTTACATGACTTGATACACTACTACTTGACACGACTTGATACCTGTGCACTCCTTGACATGATTGATACTTATTCACTACCTGACATGACATGATATACCATAGCTTGACCTGTTACCTGATCTTGTTATTAATGCCAACAATCTTAACCTGTTGTCCCTACGGACATTTCCTGTTGTCTATTCAGACAAACATGTACTTGCTTGACCCTGTGTAGGCATTAGCTCCAGATTTATCAATACCTGACTTGAACACACAACTTAGGGGTATGGGGAAATCAATGATGAAACCTGACTTATAACTCGACAGTTCGATACCTTTACTGATCAGCCTTACGGGCTAGGCCAGCCCCGGGATGATACTGCTGACATCATTCGTCATTACATACTACTTTTTACTGTCTTGCGGCACGTCTCGGATTTAGCCTGAGAGTCTTAGACCGTGGTCCCGGGCACGCACGGGATACTATTGAGTTATATCGATGATTCATCAAATTGATTTCAAAGACTTGAGAGTAGTTAACCCAGTAGACCAGTTTAGATTACTCACTGCACATCACCTGTGCCTTACCCTTCACTGTCAATATTTATGTTACTGTTATACCTTTTTTACCGCTCATAACCTTACCTGCATGCCTTGCTACTCCTTGATTTTATTATTGCTTGATATTATGACGCACTGACGTCTGGGTTTTGCATGGCCCAGATCCTCTACCTTTGTTGCAGGCTGATCAGGAGTTATTTTCCGCCGTCAGGCCGAGCGGTGAGGATCCAGTTAGTATCCAGTTTTACTTTTCAGGTGTTTTGTTTCTATTACTTCCGCATATTATTTCTTGACTCGTTTATTATGGCATATGGACATGTACTAGATAGTTATTTTATTTTCCTGTTCTTAATATCTCCCAGACAGCCGTAATGTGACCGTGGAAGGATGTTTCCTAGCCACAGGTAGCATGGTTGGCTCTGTCACGTGCCGATCTTAACGCACTCTGTGAAGCGGGGCGTGACAGGGTCTGTTTGGTATCAGAGCCATAGGATTTAGGTTAATCGGGTTTGATTCTTTTGTAGTTGGGTATTGCACCCAATACACAAATCGGAAAACTCGTAATTAGGAACATGTCCTGCCACCTTGTTCTCGTGATTCTTGAATCTTATCTTTCTCTTGATCGTCGTCTTGATGATATGCAAACCGCTTTGCATCTCAACTTGAAACATTTTGGTTCCCTATTGTTTCTCCTTGTCCCTTGGATTCTGATACTAGGATTTGGGTAACTTGAGTGGAGTTATGTGATTGTAACTATGAACTGCAGTATGGTTACAATGCGGTACTCTATTTAAATAACTTGGAGTCCTAGTCTTGATTCACTTGCTTATTTCATGGTCGTTATATTACCTTGCTTCTCTTGCTTTCCAGTTCATGTTTTATCGTAAGATTAAATTCTGTTTACCGTGCTTATCTTCTTCAGTGTTTGGTTTCAGGTGAAATCGTTTCAGGTATCCTACTTGATCATGTCTTCCCCGCATTAGAATTATTCAATTCTGGTGCATCTCTTTGTTTGTTGTTGTCTTGGGAATGGATTTTTTCGGTACTTTCCACGCTCAAATTGATTGTAGTGCAAAGAAAGTGATTTTCCAGATTCCCGGACATCCGAAGTTTGTTTTGCTGGAGGTAGCAGTTCTGTCGGGCTAGTCGAGTTTAGGGCTAGGCCGACAAGCAATGTTCTTTCGTCAATGGAAGTTGATAAAGAGGAAGCGCCAGCTGTAATTTGAGAGTTCATGGACGTGTTCGAGGACATCTCGGGTTTACCGCCAAAACGAGATGTGGAGGTCGCGATCGATCTTGTTCCTAGTGCAGCGCCAATCTCAAAGGCGTACTATCCGATGGCACCAGTGGAGTTGGAAGAAGTAAAGAAGCAGGTTACCGAATTTCTAGAGAAAGGTTGAATTCGCAGCAGCAATTCACCTTGGGGAGCTCCAGTTCTTCTAGTAAAGAGGAAAGATGGCACAAGGAGGATGTGCATCGATTATCGAGAATTAAACCGGGTGACTATTAAGAACAAGTACCCGATCCCTCGCATTGGCGAATTGTTCGAGCAGCTTAGTGGCGCAAGGGTATTCTCGAAGCTGGATTTGCGGTCTGGATATCTTCAGGTCCGAGTTAAATCAGAAGATATTTGCAAGACTGCGTTCCGAACTTGGTATGAACATTACAAGTATTTAGTGATGCCATTCGGAGTCACGAATGCACCGGCGATATTTATGGACTTGATGAACCGAATCTTTTCACCGATTTTGGACCAGTTTATAGTGGTGTTCATCGATGATATTCTGGTCTACTCGAGGAGCATTGAAGAGTATGCGGAACACTTGAAGATCGCACTGCAGACATTGAGGCAAGAAAGATTATATGCAAAGATGAGCAAATGCAAGTTTTGGCTTGAAGAAGTGAAGTTTTCGGGGCATGTCGTATCCGGAGATGGAATTGCCGTTGACCCCGAAAAGATTGCAGCAGTTCGAGATTGGCCGATTCCGAAGAACGTTGCTGAGATCAGAAGCTTTCTTGGACTTGCCGGGTATTAGAGAAGGTTCGTGGAGAATTTTGCTCGTTTGGCTGAGCCTTTGACCAAGCTTACGCGCAAGAAAGTACCATTTGTGTGGATGGATAAGTGTGCGTCGGCTTTTGAGGCGTTGAAGCAGAGATTGATAACCGCTCTTGTTTTGACTATACCAAACAGTTCCAGAGGATTGGTGATTCACAGCGACGCATCTGGAAAAGGATTGGGATGTGTTTTGATGCAGCATGGGAAGGTTATAGCCTACGCATCGAGACAGTTGAAGACCATGAGAAGAATTGCCCAACTCATGATTTGGAGCTAGCAACTGTGATTTTCGCTTTAAAGATTTGGAGACACTACTTATTGGGTGAAAAGGTCAAAATATTCACCGATCACAAAAGCCTGAAGTATGTGTTCACACAAAAGGAGCTTAATATGAGGCAGCGTAGATGGTTGGAGCTGATGGCTGACTACGATCTTGATTTTAAGTACCATCCGGGGAAACTTAATGTTGTGCCGGATGCTCTTAGTCGGTTGCCAGCAATTCAGATGTTGACTGCACAGAAGGAGATTATGGAAGACTTTCGGAGATTCGAGTTGGAGATCGTGTTACCGCATTCTTCAGGACAGTTGATGCAGCTGCAAGTACAGTCGTCATTGATCGAGAGTATTAAAGCAGCCCAGTCGATGGACCCAAGATTGCAAAAGTTTTGAGAACAGGTTGAAGCTAGAATTCGAACGGACTTATTGATTCATGAAGATGGTTCGTTATGGTATGGTAGCCATTTGTGTGTGTCAAAAGGAGATATTCGCGAAGAAATTATGAAGGAGGCACACAGTTCCGCGTATTCCGTACATCTAGGAGGCATGAAGATTTACTATGATCTACGACAGCATTTCTGGTAGGGATGTATGAAAAGGGAGATTGCTCGCTTTGTAGCAAGTGCTTGGTCTGTCAGCAAGTTAAGGCTGAACATCAAAGGGTTGCTGGTTTATTGCAACCACTTTCGATTCCTCAGTGGAAGTGGGAACATATAACCATGGATTTCGTGACAGCTTTACCGTGGAGTCCAAAGGGCAACAATGCAGTTTGGGTAATTGTTGATCGATTGACCAAGGCAGCTCACTTCATACCGTTTCAAGCTGGTCAATCAACGGAAGCGTTAGCAGAACGGTACATGCAGGAGATTGTGAGATTGCATGGAGTACCTGTGAGCATCATGTCCGACCATGACACCCGATTCTTATCACACTTCTGGAGGAGCTTACAGGAAAGTTTGGGGACTCGATGGAAGTTTAGCACAGCTTTTCATCCTCAAACAGATGGCCAGTCGGAGAGAACGATCCAAACTCTTGAAGACATGTTGAGAGCTTGCATGTTAGACTTCAAGGGTTCATGGAAGGATCATCTACACTTGGTGGAGTTTTCGTACAACAACAGCTTTCAGGAGACTATTCAGATGGCTCCATTCGAAACATTATATGGTCGCAAGTGTCGTTCACTTGTTTGTTGGGACGACGTTGGAGAACGAAGATTGTTGGGACCGGATTTGATCGTGCAAACAGTGGAGAAAGTTAACACTATCCGGAATCATATGAAGGCAGTGCAAGATCGGCAGAAGAGTTGGGTCGATACATCGAGAAGACCTCTAGAGTTCACTGTTGGTGATCTAGTATTCTTGAAGATATCACCGACTAGAGGAGTGATTCGTTTTGGGAGTCGAGGAAAGCTTAGTCCTTTATTCGTTGGGCCTTTCGAGATTTTGGAGCGTGTTGGAGAAGTGGCTTATCGATTGGTGTTACCACAATCTTTGACGAATATTCATAACGTGTTTCATGTATCTCAACTCCGTAAATTTGTTCGAGATGAAACACACGTGCTGGATCATTCGGAGCTGACTGTACGAGAAGATTTAACTTTTGAGGAACGACCGATGTCGATTATGGATCGAAGGGAAAATGTTCTTAAGAATAAGGTTATCCCTTTCGTACTTGTTTCTTAGGGAAATCGGTCGTATGGAGAATCAACTTGGGAATGAGAAAATGAAATCCGGCAGAAATTTCCACATCTATTCTTGTAGTTTCTTGATTGTCTATCCTTTTTTGTTCATGGAATTTCGAGAACGAAATTCTTTTGTAGTTGGGTATAATGTAACAACCTAGTTCATTTATACCAATTCCAGTTCTCGTATTTTCTTAATTGTGGTATTTTCCTGATTTATCGTGTTTTGGGTGCGAATAGTATTTTACATTTTACATTTCATTCGACCCGACCCACTTGCTTGAACTTATTTGATTCATAGTTATGAATTATCCTGACTTGCTACGTAGACTGGTGCATTTTCATATTTAGTGCATACTGGCATTTTATCTGGCATTTGCATTTTTACAATATAACATTTTAAGTCACATAAAATATTTTTAAAATACATTGCATGGCCTGCATGATAACCCTAACCCCGTGGTAGCATCCGCGTATCTTGTTCTCGTCCCGTTCAGTGAAACGGACGTGTTTGGATGGCTAAGCGCACGTACGTGCATCCGTTCTTGGGGGTATGCATTTTCCTTATCTGAGCATTCATTTTGAATTTTGAAAGGCGCACATATTTTTCGTTTTTTAAATCTGAATTTTTAGACCCGACCCGGGCGCGTTTTGAAATATTTTTGTTTCCCACCAAAATTCAATTTACTTAATTTTAAAATTTAGTTTAAATATTTTCATACGATTTCTTTAACAAACTGAAACCTCTTATCTAAAATTTTAAATCTAAAAATCTTTTAAAATTTTAAATCTAATTTCCTAACAAACTAACAACCCCTTTCTCTCTCTCTCATATATATATATATATATATATATATATATATATATATATATATATATATATATTTATATATATTTTATTTATTTAATTTTTCTTCCTGTATTTAATGCACAGCCTCTTCTTCTTACTTCTTCTTTCTTCTTTCTTCTTTCTTTTTCTTGATCTTGTTTCTTAATTCCGGTGATCACCGCCGGAGCCGTGCTCGTCGCTGACGATCCGAGTGATCCATTGAACGTACCTGACTTGCATGATCACCCTCGTGCGTTGTTTGGAACTGTTCCGTGTACCGTGCGCGCGTCGCGACATTTCACCGACGAAGGACGTTCCGTACACATCCGTTCTTGTTCCGTCTAGGCAAGTTAATCTTGCTACATGCTATATAATTCATTTTATACCTATTTAAATAAATACCATACCTATAGTTTAAATCTAGTAACCCATGTTTAAATTTTATAACGTTTCGATGTTCCGTTTGCATCTGTTTATATCATTTTAAATCTAGATCATGAAAACTTATCTTGTGACATACTAGATTACATTATACTGCATCCATATCATTTAAAATATATATCGTTGTAATATTTATTATTATTATCTTTAATTAGTTTATAATCTGCATTTTATAATGTTATACATTTGAAAATATTATAGTTTACACATGAAACGTCGTTGAAAAAGCGGATACGACAAATCTGAAATTTACTGTACATTTTACCTTATAAAATTCATTATAAATCATAGAAAAATCATTAGTATACTTTTTTTAGTTCGTTACGAAGCTAACTCAGAATACTATAATTCTATGAAATATTTACTTGCAAAATAAATTGTTTAAATAATGTAAAATGCAAATGAAAATATCTCTAAACTGCTGTCCAGGAAAATTCCAGCAGCAAACTTTCAATTTCGAATGTTCATAGCATTTTGGTGGGACAACCTGAGATACTTATATTTATAAAAATGAAAACCTTATTGAATTATCTTTGTTTTGGTATAAGACACGTCCCTTTTGGAGAACGTTTGTTATTTTTTAAGCTATTTTACAAATCAGGGTGACGCTGAATTTCTGAACGGAACATTCTTGTGCATGGTTAATCAATACCACTTTTATAGTCATTAATCGCTTTGAATATGCTATAAATATTAATATTATTATATCAATATTTATATCACATATTGCTTAGTTGTACATCCCACATTACCATTTTATAGCTTTATAACTTTTCGGATACCCGTTTGCATCCATCGCATTTAAGATACATATAATTGCATCCATAGATCACATTACTACATAATATTGTGATATTAACACTCCATATTTAATAAATTGCATCTTAATTAATATTGAAACTATAAATGTAACCCTGATCGATAACTGTGCATCCATATCCTTGAAATTATATCTATTTACATACCATATCACATTATTCCATTTTATTGTTATATTAGTACCCCATAATTGTTTTGTGTACCCATACTTATTATAGTTTGATTATGAGCACACACATGATACTTGTGTACCCCTGACATGACCTAATACACTACTACTTCACACGACTTGATACATGTGCACTCCTTGACATGATTGATACTTGTTCACTACCTGACATGACCAGATGTACCATAGCTTGACATGTTACCTGATCTTGTTACTAATACCAACAATCTTGACCTGTTATCCCTACGGACATTTCCTGTTGTCTATTCAGACAAACCTGTACTTGCTTGACCCTGTGTTGGCTTTAGCTCCAGATTTATCAATACCTGAGTTGAACACACAACTTGGGGGTATGGGGAAATCAATGATGAAACCTGACTTGTAACTCGACAGTTCGATACCTTTACTGATCAGTCTTACGGGCTAGGCCAGCCTCGGGATGCTGCTGCTGACATCATTCGTCATTACATACTACCTTTTACTGCCTTGCGGCACTTCTTGGATTCAGCCCGAGAGTCTTAAACCATGGTCCCGGGCACACACGGGATACTATTGAGTTATATCGATGATTCATCAAATTGATTTCAAAGACTTGAGAGTAGTTAACCCAGTAGACCAGTTTAGATTACTCACTGCACATCACCTGTGCCTTACCCTTCACTGTCATTATTTATGTTACTGTTATACCTGTTTTACCGCTCATAACCGTACTTGCATGCCTTGCTACTCTTTGATTTTATTATTGCTTGATTTTATGACACACTGACGTCTGGATTTTGCATGGCCCAGATCCTCTACCTTTGTTGCAGGCTAATCAGGAGTATTTTTCCGCCGTCAGGCCGAGCAGTGAGGATCCAGTTAGTATCCAGTTTTACTTTCCAGGTGTTTTGTTTCTATTGCTTCCGCATATTATTTCTTGACTCGTTTATTATGGCATATGGACATGTACTAGATAGTTATTTTATTTTTCTGTTCTTGATATCTCCCAGACAGCCGTAATGTGACTGTGGAAGGATGCTTCCTAGCCACAGGTAGCATGGTTGGCTCTGTCACGTGCTGATCTTAGCGCACTCTGGGAAGCGGGGCATGACATTAATGAAGTCGTAAATTAAACCTAATACTATCGCTTCTTATTATCCGCCTATCTCGTATTTGTCACAAAATCTTAATTCCACGACTCTTATCTATAGGAACCTTGCTATGTACCATTTTCTTCCAATATGGCATTTCCGTACTTCCACGACAAGAATTGGATGTACGTCGACGTTTCCTCGAGAGCCACTGATTTTTTTCTTAACAGTGTTTATTTTTTCACCGATTTTGTCTACACATGTCTTGGGATACCGAAAGAGCACGAAATCTTTTGTCATTGCTATAAGTGTATGAACACGCGATTGCAGAAGAAGTCGGATATTGGGTTACACATCATGAAAAACGGTTTCGTTAGAGATTACACTAAGTGGGATATTCATGGAGAAAAGGACGATGAAGGGCCAGTGCAAGAGACGGAAAACGAATTCATGGAAGCGGAAACCGAAGAGTGGTAAAGGATAATAGAAGACGAAGAGAAAGGGGAAGAATGGTAGTTTGAAGAAGACAAAGCCGTCGAAGACGATGATGCTGTGTTCGTGCTGGTCGATGACATGGATGGGCTTATAAATGCTGATGGACTTTTTTTATGATACGGAAAGCACTGGACCCGCATTATTGGAGAAGTACAAGTCTTCCTCGAGAATCCCTCTATATCCAAATTGCAAAGGGTTTTCGATACTATCCTTTTTTGTATGTCTCTTCCAGATCAAGTGCAAGAACAGATGGAGTGACCAGTCTTTCACCGATCTCCTAGCATTGTTAAAGAAAGGTTTTCCCGATGGAAATGAAGTGCCACTGAGTTGGTACGAGGCGCAAAAGACAATCACAAACATCGACCAAAAATGTGAGAAGATACATGCATGCGAGAATAGCTGCGTTTTGTTACGGAAAGAACACGCCGCACTCAAAATCTACCCAGTGTGCGGGAAAATCTGATTCAAGCCTAAGAAAGACTCCCGTTCGAGTGATGTGCCCGTGAAAGTTCTTCATCATTTTCTATTAATACCGAGACTGCAACGGTTATTTATGTGTGAGTAGACGGCATCCGAATTGCAGTGGCACCATAAAGCACTTAGTGAAGAGAGAAAAATGAGTCATCCTAAAGATTCGATATCGTGGAAAGTTTTAGATAAAAAATATCCTTCGTTCAGCGCAGACCCTCATAACGTGAGGCTGGGGATTGCGAGTGACGGTTTCAGTCCATTTAGGATGGTTCGCGGCGGGCGTACTCACGGTACTTGGCCCGTTATGGTGACTATATACAACCTACCGCCATGGAGGGCTATGACGCAGTCTTATTTTACGTTGGCGCTTTTAATCGACGGTCTCATGTCTCCTGGGAAAAACATCGATGTGTACTTTCAACCCTTGATCGATGAGTTAAAGTTGCTGTGGGAACCTGGTATGAGGACCTATGACGTAGGTGGTAAACAATTTTTTCAGATGCGTGTTGTTTTGTTGTGGATGATTAATGATTTTTCTGCCTATAGCATGCTGTCGGGGTGGACAACTCATGATAAGCTTGCTTCTCCTGGTTGTCATATTCTTACGAGCAGCGTACGTTTGAAGTTTAGCGGGAAAGAGTCGTTTATGGGTCACCGACGATTCTTGCCTATAACTCATAGATTCAAAAGGAATAAAGAAATGTTCAATGGAAAGACGGATGCCGGTATGATGTCTGAATCATTCTCCGATAACGACATACTACAACAATGGAGAGATTATCAGGATATCACATTCGGAAAGAAACAGAACAAAGATACAATACCATGCCCATCTGGCTGGAAGAAACTTAATGGTTTATTTTAGCTTCCATACTGGTACCATCTACCGCTGTGCTACAATTTAGATGCCATGCATATCGAGAAGGGCATCTCCGAGCAAATCATCAATCTTCTGCTGCGTAAGGATGGAAAAACGAAGGACAATTTCAACGCCCATCGTGATTTCACGAATATGGATGGTATGTCCATTAGAAAAGAATTGCAATCTCGGCTTGTAGCTGGTAAACCGGGTTATTACGAGATCCCGCCGCAATCTACAACATGAACAAAGAGGAGAAGCAGCGGTTCTTGCGTGTGTTGAAAGAATTGAAAGTCCTCGACGGTATCTGATCAAACATTTTCAAACAGGTATAGGAAGAAAATGGAAAAATCGTAGGACTTAAAAGCCACGATTACCACATATTGATACAGTATCTTCTTCCTTTATGCCTCAGAGTATCGGTAAAATCATAAGTTGGTCTCGTGCTTAACGACTTTTGCACGTATTTTCGCCAATTTTGTTCCAAAAACGTGGACGTCAATGAGATAGCAGAGCTCAAAAAAGGCATTACTTTGATCCTCTGCAAGCTCGAAACTATCTTTCCGCCTTCCTTTTTCGATATTATTGTTTACTTGTCCGTCCATCTGACAACCGAGGTCAGGATTGGCGGTCCGGTCCATTGCCGTTGGATGTATCCAATCGAGAGGTATTATTGACATTTATTATTCATCATTTAAAGTGCAAATAATTATCATGAATTATTAATTTATTTCATTTTCAACAGATATACTTTAAAAAACTATATCCGCAACAAGTATCGTCCTGAAGGTTCGATTGCTCAAGATTGTCTCCTGGAAGAAGTCACATCTTTCTGTACTCGTTTTCTGAACAACGATATCAGGACGAAGCTGAATAAACCGTAGAGTGTTCCTGACAGTCCAATTGGATCAGCAACGCTAAAGAACATGTCTTACGATCTCGCGCCCAGTGTACATACATACATTTTGATAAACAGCGATTGTTTTGCTAAATATGTAGAGCAAGTGTTATTATTTCATTGTTTTGAACGTTCGAAATTAAATTTAATATAATTAATATAACTGTATATTAACAAATAGAGCGCACAAGGATATACTCACGAGATCGAATTCTAGGACGTGGTTGAATGATAGGATCGAAGAATAACAGAGGCGCACTTTCGCCACTTGGTCTATAAAAGAAGCGAACGAACAATTCAATCGCGGAGAGCACATTGATAGAGAGGTCATGACCTTTTAAATCATCCAACGTGTTAGTTATATGTATGCTCTACAGGCCATTACTGTACATATGATATATATTGTAGTGGATGCTTAGACATATATATGGAGGACTTTCTTGCTCGACATGATAGTATGCTATCTTGTTGCTCTTTATCTTAACACGTATACTGATTGTCTCTATGTTACATATTGATAAAGCCCTTAGGATGAGTACTTCACTACCAGGATTATGATGCAGATCATACTAGTGGGGACAGAGTAGTCGTTAAGTACATCCTTCAAATGTTCCTAATCGAGGGTGTATCGAGACAGGGCATCGATATACCAGAGTAGACTAGCGTATAGCTTCTCGAACCATGTAGATGGGCGATGGATGATCCCATATCCATTGGTGTTTGACATCCGAGACAGTATATATGTGCTCAGTGGAGACTGGGTACACTGGACGGACTCACCGAGAACTCCCAGAAGGTATTATACCTAACGTCAGATGGAAGTTCTCTGGTGACACTGGTACAGGTTAGTCTGTAGACCCGAGATCGTCATAGAGTCTTGTGTGATTCCCACTGTGCTTTGATTTCCACCTTACCACGTTCAAGAGAACGTGCAAAATGGTGGCTTTTGGGTACAGTCCCGAGTCACATGGTGACAATGAGTGATAGGAGGGGTTCGTCTCTCCCGATATTGGGAGTTGATGTTGCGCTGTGCTCGATTGGCTATAACAGGAAGTCCTTGCCCAAGGCTACTTCAGAGATATACTGGTAAGTGTTATCAGTAGTTTTTCGACCCGTTATGAGCCTCATATCGACACGACTTATCAAGTTACCGGGGTCTGACGTTTACCACCCCTAGACAAGATATGCGACATATCAGACAAAGAGATCGGACTGTACGGTAGTGTTACTGATTGGATTCGCAGGAGTGTGAGCAGACTTGCTTGTTGATTTTCTGATCACTTAATACCCGGGTGGCCGTTACGTTTAGCAGACCGCTTGCGGCTTGTGGGTGTTTGATATGATCATCATCTACTGCCAGCGTATTGACGAGTCTTTAGAGTCCAACACAGGAGTTTCATGGCTCAAGCGAAACGGAGTAGGAGCACATATGTGATATATGCGGAACCGAGATTGATACGATATGAGATATCGTATTTTATTCTCTCGATATGAGATATCGGTCGGTTATATATGATATAGCCGGGTTATCGGATCAAGTGTTGATTCGATAAGTTGATTCATATGATATTTGTCGGTTATAGGTGATATAGCTGGATTATTAAATCAAAAGTTGATTTGATAATCTAATGTATAATTATATATTTGATATATTACATTACATTAACTAGTATTAGCTCACTTATGATTTCTTTTCTCACTTTGGATACATTGATATATATGTGATATATATTAAATATATCATGCTAGGTTACAAATGCAACTAGGGTTTATGAGACTTGAACCATGCTAGGGTTAAGATTAGGGTTTATAATTTATTATTAAGTAATTCAAATATTGTGGATATTTGTCATGGATGATATTTGTTGAAAGCTTGTAGAAGCTTCAAAGCATCTTTGACTCTGTCCACTCTCTTTGTTTAGCTTAAGATATTTTTTGACCTAACTTTTAAACCTAGCTCATGGTTAACTCTCTACAAGGGTTAAGCATGACATGTTTAACCCTTGGTTGCATTTTTAACCTCAACAATAATTCATTCTCTCTTGATTAATTCTTTATCTTCTTCATGAGCTCAAAGAGAAAATAGTTTTCTAGGTTTTGAGTTTGTGATGAAAACTTGTGAGAATATGAAATCTAATGTGAGCAAAATTCATACTTCATCATCCTCTACTACTTGCCATTTAGTATAGGATGTTTGCTTCACTAATTTTATGATTAGTGAAGAGATAGCTTGGGTTAGTGTCTTCGCGACGTAGATCATTTTCGGCCTCGAAGACTTCGAAGTAAGCATGTTCGTTTCTTCATCAGAGCCTCTCTAGAGTCCGGAGTTCACGATCGCAGCGAAGGGATTACTACACGGAGTTATTGAAGTGAAGGACCGGTCTATAAAGGTTGTATTCCTTACTCACTATACTTGCGAAGTGTTTGCATTTACATTTCCGTCGATTTCTAGTAAACGATTCCATGTTAGGGTTATCTAGAAACGGCAAAATTTTAAAAATGGCATGGACGATGCCTCCCGAAACCTTCCTGCCGTGCTAGGCAACTGTTCACACCATAATATTGTATTATTATATTCCCCATTCTTATTCTTTTTATAAATAAACAGGTGCTTTTGACGCATGTCTGCTACATGTTATAGGTTACAGGTTCTTGGACAAGAAACAGTGAAAACGATGAAAAGACGACGTAAAAGTGAGACTTTGACCGACAAACAGAGAATCTTGATTAAGCCTACATAAGGAACAATTCACAAAGTAAGATTTAAGACATCGACTCAAAGCGAACACGGGTAGAAGTCCGCTACAATGTTCACTGGAAATCTGGAAGAGAACCAGAAGCTAAATTGAGAAAGGTTATATAGAAATAAGAAGCCCAAGCCAACAGAAATCAGCCCAGGAAAATTCGTAACCCAATTCCATCTTTTGGCCGCGGAACCGCGGCCAAACCAGGCCTCGGGCCGCGGTTCCGCGGCGGTCTTGAGCGATCAGAGGAAATAATTTTTACCAAATGTTTGGCGGCGCTGAATAGTAAACCTTAGGGCTATATTTGTAATTGTAGACATGCGGATCAAAATGTAACCTAGGGTTTCTATTTCCTATAAATAGAACTCTAAAGAATGTAATTTCTCATGCCTCCTTTTAATGAAATAAAATTCAGATCTCTTTATGGAGAGCATCGGTGTTTCTTTCCAATTCAGAAATTCAGATCTGACAACCCTGCATTGATGATTGGAGAGATGCATCTGTAAGTAGATTTAGTTCCTTGCTCTAGTTTAGATTTCAATTCTTTGCCCTAGGTAGATTTAATTTCATGCCTTAGGAACTTGTTTAGAGTTAGATCTGGGGAAGGTTTGAGAGACGAAGATCTCTCATCCCCTTTCTTGCCCTTCATATATTTTCATAGGACTCCATGCATACACGCACATACCGCACCCTACGGCACCCTATCCCTCGAGGTAGCGGTAATACCATAGTATAAAGGCCCGGTTGTGCGTGTTTTCCATGGAGATTAGGGTAAGGATCTCTAAAGGAAGGACAAGAACCTAGAGGAAGGAACACCTTCCCGAATGGATCTAATCCCCTTTATTGATAATTACCATAACACCTAATTAGATCTTCATATGGGTATAGAAAGCGGTGAGATTTATAGACTTTCCAAACTTAACCTAGACCTAACCCTAGCAAGACTTAGATATAGATTAATTTAGATTTTAGATTTAATAATCAATCCGAACACCCTTCGGAATTAACTCGTTAGCGCGACTAAGAGATTCACAACATCCCTGTGGACCGACCCATACTCACCGGCTAGCTTCATGCGACGCCGTTCTTGATTGCGGTTAATAGATAGTTTTTGAGATCAATCAAATGGCGCCATTGCCAGGGATGGCGTAGAAATTTCCTTTTTGCAATTTCGGGTTAATCTTAAAATTAAAAAATCATAAAAATCCAAAAATTATAAAAATATATCAATTGTTATTTTTGGAAAGGATACTTTGTTGTTTGAATTTTGCAGGATCTATAAACAACTTCGGATCTGGAAAAATCCAGAGAGCGAAACAGAAAAATACAGATCTGGAAAATAAGGGAAAATCAAAACAGAGAGACAGCAAAATTTTTGGGATCTGTAGCCGCCATCCGACCGCGAAAACGCGGCTGAACCCTGTCTCGGACCGCGGAACCGCGGCCTTCCTGTGGAGTCGTCTGCTGAAAAAAAAATCTTGGGACTCGTGTCGACTCCCTCACCGTGGATCCGCCGCATAATACCTATTCAAACCGCGGAAACTCGGCCTTTTGGTGTCCTCAGTTCGTGGAATTTGCACTGTAAGCTTCCTGTTATTTCTCCTCTGCAAATTTCAATATATCTTCTGAAATATTCCTGCAAAATTCTGTGCGCTTTAAAAATCTTTCCCTTCCATATAACAATCTTGTGCAGGATTTTTGCGATTCGTTTAAACTAGAAATTGATTACAAGTAATCTTTTTTGTTGCATATCTTTTCTCGAATATTCTTTTGCAACAATTTTTCCAAATAAAGAGAAAAAGAATAAAATAAAAAAAGGGGAAAATTTTTATTAGAAAACTTGCAAACTTTTGCCGCAAATAAATCCTTGCACCAACCAACTTTCTTTCCCTCTTTCTTCTTCTAACATGGGTACCCCACATAATAAATCACTTGCCGAACTTTGGTATCCCGAACCAAATTTTGCGTCGTACGTCAATTTGTTCGGTCAATTTAAAGACGATGCTTCCTTGCCTAAAATATCTTTGAAAGATCAAATAGAGGCGTCTAGGAGAAACAGTACGACTTTTCGACCCACCTTGTGTCAACCAAGTCAACCCTTACCACCTCCATATGTTGACAACACTTTTTCAAGTCCTTCTGTCACTCCTAAGCCGATGTCCATTGCTGAGCATATTGCTCAATCTCGCAGCCGATCTTTCACCCCTCTCCACTCATCTAGTTCTAGGGGTCCGCACGATTATTCACCTTTTTATCCACATATTGACCCTACCCCTGCCCAACCACCCACTTCCTACCAGTCCTACCTGACCTTCCCACCAGTCCTACCTGACCTTCCCACCTTCACTAGACACTGTTTCTACACGGCCTGTTGGGAGTTTTGCATATCCACACCATTTTGAATCTTTTATCGAAACCCCCTCACCACCTAAGTCTAGTTTGGAAGAGTCGTTGGAGGCTTATATTGCAGCAACAAATAAAATGACTAGGAATGTGGAAGCGTCCTTGGCCGCCCTTATGCAACCTACTGAACCAGTAGCTAGTTTCCCGCTAGCTCAAAATTTTTCAATGTATAAGGAGGCGGTTGGACAGAGTGAGAATGTGAGAGGATTTCAAAATCAAACCTACCCTTACCCAATTGAAGCCCACAACTCCGGTTTTCCATCGATTGTCCTAACTGACTCACAAATTGAAAATAAAAACGAGTTGTGTGATTTTGTAGTGCTTGATTGCCAAATTATGAGGAACCCATTTCGAGTGAAACCGCACATAATCCTTTCGATCTTTACACCTCCACTCTAGAACCTAAATCGATAAATATCCATGCTTTTGATGAGGTGTCTAAAGAAATTGATTTTCACTTGATTGAGGATATAGACGCCGGGAATATTTCGGATGATGAACCTGTCGATTTGATTGAGATTTTATGTTCAAATCATCATCCCGAGTTATTAAATGTTTCTCCCGAATTTCATATGCGTCTTGACTTTGATGATAATGGTATGGATGAGTTGAATCTTGAGGAGAATTATAAGGATAGTATTGAGGAGAGTTTTAAGGATCATATTGAGGTTGAACTATTTTTATTTGATATGTCTGATTTTCCAATTCAGCCTCCTGAACCTTTGACTGTTATATCACCCTCCCTCCTTTCCATCGTTCCGACCACGCTTGAAGACCGTGAGCTTGAAAAATTTTCCTTTGAATCTGACACAGTTCTCACAGCCGATAACACGTACGAGTGTTTCACTTTTTCGGACGATATTGATGACTCACCGCCCGAGTTTGAGTCCTTTACATTTTCAGATGAGTTAGTTGAACCATCAGACTCGGTTGCTTACAGTTGTTTCGAACCATTGATGGAATCTTTCAAGTTTGATACAGATTACTTAGGTGAGAGTACGATGATCCCTCAATCACTCCCTTTCGTCCTTCCTATTGTTCCGACCGTGCAAGTGACCGTTACGCTTTCATCTTCTATACCAAGTTCGGCGTACCCATGTTTTTTTGCGAATCTTGAGGGATTTGACCTCATTTCACGATGGGTTGATAGGTTAGCGCAATCGCTTTTAACACATCGGTCATCACAAATTGCGCTAATTTATTTACTCGATTTACACCCTCAAGATCGTACTCCACTTCTTTCTTCTTTCCGCCATGCTTCTCCTCCACCGACACCGTATTCTACCTTTCTTCCCACACGGTCTCGTGTGTTTCTCATTTCTTTCATCTCCACCCTATTCTTGCACCGACTATACCTTTACCATGATAAGATTTTTGAATGGTTGGTGCTAACCTTTGGCTTGTGTAAGGCCAAGCTTAAGTTTGGGGGGAACCTTATTGTATATATGTATATATATTTTGTTTTCTTTTTCTATAAAAAAATAAAAATAAAAAATTCAAAAAAATAAAAAAATTATAAATAAATAAACAGGGGAGTGCCGGTATTTTTTGACCCTCTTGGTTTAGCATGACAGTGAGGACACTGTCAAGTTTAAGTTTGGGGGTATGCTCGGTACGTCTTCTTCCTTGCATATATTTTTGCATTTGCATACTTATTTGAAAATCCATAAAAATTGAAAAATTATAAAAATTATTGTATTCAATTTTGGCTTAATTGACTTGAGTTTGACAAATAGGTTAACTGGTTAGGAACAACTAGATCCTAGTCAATTAAAAACCCTAAAAATAACCTTTCTTAAAGTTTAACGGTAGAAAGTATATGCCTTTATAGTTTATTTAGAAATAGGCAAATTTTGAGTTCACTTTTTGGGCTAAGTCAAAAAATAAGGGAAGAGTATTGATGTTCTTATTAGAGTATAAGTTTGAAAAATAATTCCTAGCTTAAGTCTAGATTCTGAAAATGTATACCCTACAATTTGCACAATCACGCACCTTGAAACTTGGAATAGTAGAAGAGACCTTGAAATGCTCTTGTCTAAAGTCCTTAGTACAATGGAAAAAAAGGAAAAAAAAAGTGTGAATAAAGAATAAAAAAATGGACACTGGTTTTTGTGATTACTTAAGACTGCAAAAATAGAAAAACGTTTAGCGAGGGTGCTTCATTACCTAGTGCCTTAGACCAACTGGTTTGGGAGTCACTGCTAAAACCTTGGGTGTTGCAAGACTAAGAATTACGCTTTAAAAGTGCAAACATATCTTGTAATCGGTCGTTAGTACCTCAAGAAGTATTAACGGTCGCATGAAGGATGTGTAAGCAAAAATTCATTTAAAATTCACCAATTAATAAGTACTTTGGACAACGGACAAGGGAATGATTGCTTGATTTGAATTTCCAAGTGTAGGGGTGTTTATTACACACATGTAGGGGTATATGATTGGAGTTTAGATAAGAGAAAGGAGTGAATAATAGAACTTGTATCTTTAGTAAGGGTTGATAGAAATTCCTAAGTGGAGATGGAACCCTAGAAGGAAAACTTAAGAAATGCCGAAAGCTAAGTAAGTCTATAGAACATATATAATCTTAAGTTAAATAATGAGGAAGTGTGAAGAATATGGGTGGATGATTTATGAGTAGAAGATAATAGAATTCCTTGTTAGAAAACCTAATTGGAGAACAAAAGTCGAATGGCCGAATTGATAGGATTTTGTGGGTGTAATCCGCTGAAAACCCTCAGGAGACAACACTCCTCCTACTAGGGACACCTAGAGTTTTAACGGCTTGTTGCACGTGCTCAGTGCAATCGCGTTTCCCTGCGCAAGTGCGGTTAGGATTTTAGTGAATAAAAATAAGTTTGCTCGAGGACGAGCAAAAGATAAGTTTGGGGGTATTTGTTCACACCATAATATTGTATTATTATATTCCCCATTCTTTTTCTTTTTATAAATAAACAGGTGCTTTTGACGCATGTCTGCTACATGTTACAGGTTACAGGTTCTTGGACAAGAAACAGTGAAAACGATGAAAAGACGACGTAAAAGTGAGACTTTGACCGACAAACAGAGAATCTTGATCAATCCTACATAAGGAATAATTCACAAAGCAAGATTCAAGACATCGCCTCAAAGCGAACACGGGTAGAAGTCCGCTACAATGTTCACTGGAAATCTGGAAGAGAACCAGAAGCTAAATTGAGAAAGGATATATAGCAATAAGAAGCCCAAGCCAACAGAAATCAGCCCAGGAAAATTCGTAGCCTAATTCCATCTTTTGGCCGCGGAACCGCGGCCAAACCAGGCCTCGGGCCGCGGTTCCGCGGCGGTCTTGAGCGATCAGAGGAAATAATTTTTACCAAATGTTTGGCGGCGCTGAATAGTCAACCTTAGGGCTATATTTGTAATTGTAGACATGCGGATCAAAATATAACCTAGGGTTTCTATTTCCTATAAATAGAACTCCAAAGAATGTAATTTCTCATGCCTCCTTTTAATGAAATAAAATTCAGATCTCTTTATGGAGAGCATCGATGTTTCTTTCCAATTCAGAAATTCAGATCTGACAACCCTGCATTGATGATTGGAGAGATGCATCTGTAAGTAGATTTAATTCCTTGCTCTAGTTTAGATTTCAATTCTTTGCCCTAGGTAGATTTAATTTCATGCCCTAGGAACTTGTTTAGAGTTAGATCTGGGGAAGGTTTGAGAGACGAAGATCTCTCATCCCCTTTCTTGCCCTTCATATATTTTCATAGGACTCCATGCATACACGCACATACCGCGCCCTACGGCACCCTATCCCTCGAGGTAGCGGTGATACCGTAGTATAAAGGCCCGGTTGTGCGCATTTTCCATGGAGGTTAGGGTAAGGATCTCTAAAGGAAGGACAAGAACCTAGAGGAACGAACACCTTCCCGAATGGATTTAATCCCCTTTATTGATAATTACCATAACACCTAATTAGATCTTCATATGGGTATAGAAAACGATGAGATTTATAGACTTTCCAAACTTAACCTAGACCTAACCCTAGCAAGACTTAGATATAGATTAATTTAGATTTTAGATTTAATAATCAATCCGAACACCCTTCGGAATTAACTCGTTAGCGCAACTAGGAGATTCACAACATCCCTGTGGACCGACCCGTACTCACCAGCTAGCTTCATGCGACGCCGTTCTTGATTGCGGTTATTAGATAGTTTTTGACAGACAAATTAGCAACCCTGCACAACGATTGCAGCTAGGTTTTACGACGGGTATGAGTTATCTGGATATAAATTCGAGATAGAAAGTACGGAACATATTAGGGCTACGCAAAATATATTATTCCAATGCATACGACTGTCTTAAGAAAGTTATAGCAGTCTCATACTAATATACACTGTCCCATTTCATATATTCCATTGCAGATGGTACGATACCAAGACTGATTAGGGTATGAAGGTCGATCAATACGGTCTAACTTTGGTAAACACTAAATGGATGTTACCAAAATACGACAGCTTTATCTTTCCCACAATGGCAACACAAATATATTATTCTTGGGACTTGCAGAAGGTTGACTGGGATGTTGTTTGTCATTGGAAACCGAGAGAATATTATAACGTGCCGACATTGAATGGCTTTGAAGACGAGATCGACGATGAACATCTCATGATACCACGTCTCAGTCTATCTATTGAACGTACCAAGGATCCAAACTATTTTGCGCCATCCATCCATACGTTTGTAAGAAATGACATCGGCCAATTGATTGTCACGGATCAAGATTTTGAGAATCAACCCAACGAATTTTCAGATAATGTACCACATAAACGTGTTAGGTAATGTAGTTAAATTGAATGTTTTAAATATAATGATTATAAGTAATGAAATAACGTTTATATATATATAATTTGATCATAGGCGCAGGCAAATGCACTAAACTCCACAAAAGACAACGTCTACATGATATTCTGAGTCGATCCATACCTTCCGAAGAGACTGTCTCAAGACCCTCAGTAGGTGCGGGAGCCACAGCAACAGCGCATATCCCTAGCAGCGCTGCCCTATTACCGCCACATCACCCCCCATGACCACCTATACTCATACCGCAGCATTCCCGACTTCCCTCTATCCTTACTAGAGCTCCTCCTATTACCGCCATATCACCCCATATAGCCCCTACTCACACCGCATCATCCCCGACCGTCCCCTATCCTTACTAGCGCTCCCCATACAACCGCCAGATCAACCGCGGCGTCGCAACCTCCCCCTACCCCTACTAGTGCGTCAACGGGTCCTCATACCCCTGTCACTCCTGCGCATGGTGCGTAATTTACTCATTTAAAATTTGATACATCATTACAATATAGGTGGATATTGAATCATCTAACAGTTTATTGTTTGCAGATCCTTATTCTACTCACGGGATGGTGTCTGGCGCCGGTTTTAGTGCCACGCCGGGGACGACAGGTATAATCATTATTTCTTAAAACTTTTAAATTCTATATTCATATTCTAAATATTATAATATTGTGTATATATATCTAGTTTTCGCAGGCTCGAGCATTGTTAAGACGAGGGGTCCTACTGGGCCCGACTGCTACAGGCCACGGGCAGATGCTAGGTCTTGACGTGACATTTATGCATGTTGGAGAGCATGTGACCCAGTGAGGGGATTATATTGGGCAGGCATTCTGTGCTTATTACAAGTACCCGCTCCATATTCGGTGGAACAAGGCCCAGACCGAGCGTGCTACGCGGTTTTTTGGGTCGAAGGAAGTATGGCATACTCTTTCACACATTTAAATTTCAATCGTCGTTATATACATATACATATAATTATGTGTTTAATATATTTCAATTTCAGACCAGAAAGAATTATAGATTCGTTGGCGAACCCGACGAGGATGGCGTGTACAGGCCATTCAATATAGATCGCGTCCTAGCTCACTTCCTATGCCAGTGTCAAGTGATCAAGCGACATCGCAGGTGGGAAGTGAAGAGTGAACTTTACCTTCTTTGGGCCGCGGCGACCGAGAATTAGTGGATGCACTTGATGGAGGTCATAGCGCTGGAGATCCCGAGAAGGCATTGGCCGCTTCTTGTTGCCTATTTTGAGCACGATGATGTGCATGTATCAATTTAATTTTTATGATTTTAACAATATAACATGAAATCATATTCTAAAATATATTATAATCTTTAATTTTGAAATACGATGTCGGTTTGAAAAAAGCAGAACCGGAACAATGGCGTGCGAGAACGAGCTATCCCGATCCAAAGGAAGCGCTCACAGGCCAATGCTCGGTGGCACTTGGTGAGTATTTAGACGCTTAATTCCATATGTTTTCTATATCGTTAATTAATTATTAAACTAAATCCTAATTTCACCGCAGAGAAAGAAAAACCCCGCCAACTATAATGAAGCCAAGGGGTGGGCCGCGTTACACAAGAGCACGGGCGCGTACATGGTAAGTTTCATATAATCAAGTTGATTACGTATTTTAAGTTAGCACCTGTGTGTTTTTACATATATTGTATACAGACCCAGTTCCAGGAGCAGATGGATGTCTTGGTACTTGGCCCCAGCGACTCGATCACCGCCAGTGTCCATGTCCTGAATTCGATATCCGGTGGGCATCACGGTGGGTATGAGCGCAGGGTTGGTCCCGGGACCCATCAATTTTTTGATAGATGTTCGAACGTGCATGAGTACGCCGTGACCCAGACGCAAGCGGATGCGGCAGTTGCGTCGCGGGAGAGATCCATTGGCTCCGCGAGCAGGTGGAGAAGTAGCTTCAAACGCAGCAGGAGACGCGACAGGAGCTTCAGGAGACGCGGTACGAGCTGAAGGAGCTTAGGGTGGAGATCCGAGACATGACACAGTCTCATGCCGATTCCGTCCAACAGGCTATATGGAATGAGTTGAACGTATTTTTTAGGCCAAGGGATGATGGAGGTGGATTGTCGTCCCAACAGCGTTAGTTCTAATTTTTGATATGTTGACACATTGATTTAGTGGGGTATTGATCATATTGTACGATTTTTTGACACATACATATTTTGATTTGTTGATTAGTGGAGTATTGATCATATTAATTGTATGTATATTTTTTGTTTATGTTTGCATGCTATTCGGAGCTTATTACTTTGATTATCGTATATTGCGTGAGATTTGAATATATTGCGTGAGATTTGAATATATTGCGTGGGTGATAATTATATATTGATGCTTGTGAAAGGAAATTATATATTGCTGGTTGTGATTGAAATTAACACGTGTGGGACACGGAAAATTAATTTATTATAAAAAAAATATTTGGGTCACTGTTTTACCCGTGACTAAAGACAGTTAGTCACGGTTAAAACCGTGAACAAAAAGCTACTTCAGATACTAATATCTAGAGCAGGTCTATGTTATGGGTCATGGTTACAAATTTTGTTCACCGTTGTAATCGTGACTCATAACTTATTTTGTTCACGGTTTGAACTATAAACAAAAACCTGGGGTCCACCAACTAACTGATTTTTTAAATTTTAACACTAAAAACTGTTCATGGTTACAACCGTGAACGTTTCTTACTTTGTTCACGGTGAGAACCATGATCCAATATTTGCTTAAGCAATTTTGGGTCACGGTTCTCTCACGGTTTAAACCGTGAAACAAATGACTTTTGATCACGGTTTAAACCGTGAACAAATCCCTACCTAGTAGTAGTGTATCTCCGATGAGCATCACCCGTTGTTGTCGTTCGAAATCGAGATGTTCAATCCTCCTCGATAGGTAATGCCTCTATCATGCCCGATCGATCACCTAAGTTGTTGGATGGGACGACCTTCGGCACTACCATCAGCACACAACCCTTTCATGGCTGAGGATGCTAGTGAGAGTGAGGCCGAGGATGCATGTGACCGGATTTGGTTTACGGTCACCGGTGTGATTGGACCAAAAGTCTAGCCCTCTTTCACACTCTGGGTTTAGGCCTGACACTACTAAAATAGGGGGTTGCCCCTACGGATTACGAAATCCGTAGGGGCAGTTTTAGTTTGGCCCTACGGACTAATCCGTAGGGCCTTAAGGTTGCCCCTACGGTTCTTACATATTAATTTAAGAATATTAAATCGTAAATTGTTGTTTGCCCCTACGGAGCCGCAAACCAAGAACCTACAGACTTATCCGTAGGGGCATGTAAATAGGGATTAAATTAAAAAGGCACAGATCGATCCCTACGCTGATTATCTTATTCTCGAAGCATCGCGTGCGAACCCAAAATCCCCAAATCCTCGTTCCCGCCGATCGCCAAATCTCTCGTCGCCGTTCTCGTCGTCGCCAGCGCCGGCCGTTTCGTCGTCGCCACAGCCTGGTTCTTCCTCGTCGCCGTTTTCGTCGTCGCCTACGTTTCGTCGTCGCCACCGATCGATCGTCTTCTCCACTGCACAGGTTAGGAAATCTTCAATTAAATAAATTTTTGATTATTTTAGGGCTAGGGTTCATGGTTTGGGTACCGATGAGGCATCGGTTGGGGTTAGCGTTAGGGTTGGGGTTGTGGTTGGGGCTGGGGTTGCGGTTGGGGCTGGGGTTTGGCAGGGGGTTGCGGTTGGGGTTGGGGTTGGGTTAGGGTTAGGGTTGGGGTTCGGCTGGGGCTGGGGGTAGGGCTGGGGTTAGGGTTAGGGTTAGGATTGGGGTTGGGGTTTGGCTGGGGCTGGGGCTGGGGCTGGGGCTAGGGTTAGGGTTGGGGTTGGGGTTCTTAAATTTTAGAGTATGATAGGTGTGGTACTAATTTTCTTAGGGAAAAGTGTGTGAGAGCATGGACTGCAGATCAGTTCAAATTAGAGCTGAAAATTGAAAATGTTGCTTGCATTTTTCTTAGGCATAACTCTTGAACAAATAGATTCTGATGGTGCAGTGCATGTTAAGATACGGATTGTTTTTTTTTGTGGGAAAACTGGTCTCACGGGACGGAGATTTTATTTATGATCTGCTGAGTGCAACTGCATATACAATAGAGACAGCAAAGCAGAATACACTTTCATTTTTAGCAAAAGTAATTAAAAATTTAGAGCTTGGGATTGAACTTCCTTGAATGTAACTCTGATGTATGGTAAATTTGTTATACTTGATTTTGCACCATCTACATTCAATTCGTGCCTATCTTTGTGAGGTTTTACCCAGCGGGTATATCCGATCAGGTTAAATTTTTTAACTCGACAGATAATATTCAGTATGCAGGCTAGTTGAGAATAAGGGTTGCTTCCTATGTGTCAGGACCGGGTTTCTGATACCAGTTATTTTTTATTTAAATACTTCGTATAGTCTATATGACGAGAATATTCAATCGTATGATAACCGATAGAAGCCTTAACCCCGACAGACGAAACATACACACACACAACAAGAATACACAACAAGCGCATCATTAGAGAGTGATTCAAGATGTTCAAGTTAAAACCAATATATGATACACGATGATAATATGAAACTTTCATATTCTCATCGATACTCATATATGAAACTAAAAGCGACACTTAGTCCCCGTCTATCGGTTAACATACGTTCGATGTTCGTCGTGACATAGAACTATACGAAGGTTGTTAAATATCGGACGGTATAGCTCGATACTAACAACCGTCGTATAATTTATGTGACGAGAAGATTCAATCGTATGATAACCGATAGATTTGTCCCGTGTGGACAATTTAGGAATGTATAAAGCAAACACCTTCATTCACTTGTGTTTTCATCCGTTTCGAGATATTTCGTCGGTACCTTTCCGCTGGTTCTCCGTGTACAAAGATAGATTAAATGTTCATTTCAACGTTGTTTCACAGCTTTGAAATGATTATCTATTCTATTACAGTGTACTCGTAGAACAGCGGGGAGGTGCTGCCGAAATTTACTCGAAACGGTTGAAAGCACAAGTGAATGGGTGTTCGCTCTATACATTCTTAATGGGATAGAAGCCTTACCCCCGACAGCCGAAATACACACACACAACAAGAATACACAACAAACGCATCATTAGAGAGTGATTCAAGATGTTCAAGTTAAAATCAATATATGATACTCGATGATAATATGAAACTTTCATATTCTCATTGATACTCATATATGAAACTAAAAACGCCACTTAGTCCTCGTCTGTCGGTTAACATACGTTCGATGTTTGTCGTGACATAGAACTATACGAAGGTTGTTAAATATCGGACGGTATAGCTCGATACTAACAACTGTCGTAAGTCTATGTGACGAGAAGATTCAATCGTATGATAACCGATAGATTTGTCCCGTGTGGACAAGTTAGGAATGTATAAAGCAAACACCTTTATTCACTTGTGTTTTCATCCGTTTTGAGATATTTCGTCGGTACCTTTCCGCTGGTTCTCCGTGTATAAAGATAGATTATATGTTCATTTCAACGTTGTTTCACAGCTTTGAAATGATTATCTATTCTATTACAGTGTACTCGGAAAACAGCGTGGAGGTGCTGCCGAAATTTATTCGAAACGGTTGAAAGCACAAGCGAATGGGCGTTCGCTCTATACATTCTTAATGGGATAAAAGCCTTACCCCCGACAGCCGAAACACACACATACAACAAGAATACACAACAAAGACATCATTAGAGAGTGATTCAAGATGTTCAAGTTAAAACCAATATATGATACTCGATGAGAATATGAAACTTTCATATTCTCATCGATACTCATATATGAAACTAAAAGCGCCACTTAGTCCCGTCTATCGGTTAACATACGTTCGATAATTTATTCTTTTCAACGACAAACGCACACACAAAGCATATACATGGATTTTCTCCTTTGTCAGTAACTATCTCGTTCTTAGATTTCTCAATATAGTCACCATAACCTACAATTTATATGTTATACAGTCTAACATGGCCCATGAGTACGTCAGAGTTAAGGACTGGATGTTTGTGGATTGGCAACAACGTATGCAACCTAAGTTTGTCGCAGGAGTTGTTGCTTTTATTGAATTTGCACGCGCACATAATAAGATCGTGATAGAGAAGATTCTCTGCCCGTGCGATAGATATGGCAATAAGTACTGGCAGAAGGTAGAATTGGCAGAGCTTCATATCGTAAAATATGGGTTTACTAGACTTTATACAACTTGGAAATATCACGGGGAAAGAGAAGAACGCAGTAATGCGGCAGAAGAAGAAGGAGAACACGATAATGCGGCAGGAGAAGAAGGAGAAGATGGTAATGCGGCAGAAGAAGAAGACGGTAATTTATTTCCATCAGAAGAAATGGAGGATATAGCAGAAGCTGCCCTAGGTGAATCTATTCGTACCAAAGATGACATTCCTTCCGGTCAAGGACCGCGTGCGGATAAATATGAAAATTTCATGAATGATGCTAGAAAACCAATTTATGAGAATGCAAAGTATTCCACCCTCTCCTGGTTCGTCCAACTTTTCCAGATTAAGTGCCTAAATGGATGGAGCAACAAGTCATTCACAATGCTTCTTTTGTTCTTGAAAGATTCTATACCCCCGGGAAATAACGTGCCCGACAGCTGGTACGGAGCCCAGAAGATGATGTCTGATTTGGATCTAAAGTGCGAGAAGATTCAAGCATGTCCTAAAAATTGTGTGTTGTACCGGAAAGAGAATTCAGCTTTGAAAGAGTGTCCAACATGCGGAGAGGCCAGGTATAAGCCGAAAGATTCTGATAAGAAGCTTGATATACCTTTCAAGATAGCACGATACTTTCCTGTAACACAGAGGCTACAGAGGCTATTCAGGTGCAAGAAAACAGCCGAGGTAATGATTTGGTATCACCGTGCTCCTCCAAGTGAAGATGAAAAAATGAGCCATCCAAGAGATTCACTGGCAAGGAAGGATTTCGATAGGAGGCACGCAATATTCAGTAGCGATCCTCGCAATGTCCGGTTCGGACTGGCTAGTGATGGTTTCTGCCCATTCAACTATATGGCTGGAAGTCACAGCATATGGCCCGTTGTAATGATAATTTATAATCTGTTGTCTTGGATGGCTATGGACCAATCATACTTTATGATGCCTCTTATTATCGACGGACCAAATTCACCTGGAAACAATATCGACGTCTATCTCCGACCTCTGATCGAGGAGTTAAAATCTTTGTTCATTGATGGTGTAGAGACATACGATGCAAACACAAATACAATCTTCATACTGCGTGCGGCTTTAGTGTGGACAATTAATGACTTCCTGTGCATGGAATGCTATCAGGTTGATCCGTACATAGTCACAAAGTATGTCCTCATTGCCATCAACACACAATATCGAAATTCTTGAATTTTAGCAGGAAGGTTTATTATTGCGGCCATCGACGTTTCCTGCCTCTAGACCACCCCTACAGGTTAGACACTATTCACTTTGATGGTCATCAGGAGCTTCTTGGACCTCCAGCCCCATTGTCCGGAGAGGACGTGACTGCTCAGTGGGATAGTTACAATAATGTGACCTTCGGGATGGATCCGACAAAACAGGTCAAACCACCATTTTGGAACAAGTTAAGAATTTTTTTCGAGCTTCCGTACTGGTCAACAAATTTAGTGTGTCATTGTCTGGACGTCATGCATATAGAGAAGGGAGTATCAGAGCACATACTCAACTTACTTCTTTGTAAAGACGGGAAATCGAAAGACAACCTGAATGCTCGGATGGATCTACAGGAGTGGGGAATAAGAAGTGAATTGCACCCTAGACCGGTAGCGGGTAAACCATGCAAGTTTGTACTTCCCAATGCCGCTTATCATATGTCACAACCGGAGAAGAAAAGATTCCTGTAGGTGTTGCATGATTTGAAAGTTCCCACAGATTTCTCAGGATCATTCAGCAAGAAAATAAAATTTGTGAAAGGCAAGATCGATGGGCTGAAAAGTCATGATCACCATGTTATCATGGAGCACCTTCTTCTATTAGCCCTCAGGACTTCTCTCTCTGAATCGGTTGGTCTAGTAATCAACGACCTATGTTGTTTTTTCAGAGAGTTGTATGCTAAAACACTGGAGGTTGTGACGCTGGATAAACTAGAAAATTCTATTGCGTTGATACTTTGCAAGTTTGAGCGTATTTTCCCACCGTCATTCTTCGATATCATAATACACTTGACGGTTCATCTTGCAACTGAGGCTAAATTAGCCGGACCGGTACAATATCGATGGATGTATCCCGTCGAGAGGTACGTAGAATTTTTCGTTTCGCGTAATTTTTAAAATTATTGTTGTCCTGTATGCTCGTATTTATTTATTCAACATATTTTCTTTAGATACCTCTACACTCTTAAAAAGTACATACGCAATAAAAATCGACCAGAGCGTTCTATCATGCAAGGTTATCTTCTTGATGAAGCAACCACATTTTGTTCCCGCTATCTGGACGAGAACATTGAGACGAGACTTAACCTATCTCGAAGAATTCAAGACAGGCCATATGGTAAAGCCGATTATAAGATGGTAGACACTATATTTATCAACAAGATATACTGGTTTATCTTGCTTAATTGCACATGTCTTAAACAAATTAGAGAGTAAGTTTTTTTGGATTAATTGTTATATTTGTGTTTGTGTGTGTATGAAATGATATAATATTAATGTCACCATTATTTGTCGAAGACAGAATTCATTTTAACGAAGTACGTGAGGGGCATCCTGATTGGAACGAAAAACGATTGGAAAAATATCATCAGGATAATTTTTGTGATTGGGTCACAGATCATGTAAGTTATTCGAATAATATGTTATTGCTATCAGTTTTAATCTAAACTTATATCTTTATGTATTTGTCGTAAAATTTGTTATGTTAGATCCACGATCCGAACTTTTCTGCATCATTTGAGAGTGATTCAAGATGTTTAGCTCAATTTCCTAGTATGGAGGTTGCATATTATAAAGGATTCGGTGTCCTTGGATACAAATTCGAAGTTAAGGACATAGAAACATCTAGAACCACTCAGAATAGTTGGATTGCGACGGTAGGATCGGACGGTGTGATTTATTATGGGTACTTAAATTGTATACTCGGCATCCACTATCCCGGACGATCAGAACCCTTTTATATATTCCAGTGTACTTGGTACGATACGTGAACCGATACGAATAAGTGGAGAAGCAATTTTGGGACTTGGAAAGATGAATATGGATTGACCAGTGTGAACACACTTTGATTTTACGGTCAGGAAGATCGTTTTATCTTTCCGAACCCAGCGTTTCAAGTATACTACTCACAGTGTTTGAAACATCCAGGATGGAGTGTCGTATGCCGTTGGAAATCCAGGGATGTCTATGATGTCCTAGAATTCAAGGACAGCGATGAGGATGAAGAAGAGAGAAGGCTTAGAGTGCTCCGACCGTCTGTTTCGAAGGACGGGTTGTCTTCGGCCGATCATGAAGTTATGTGGGTTAGAAACGATATCGATGATGAAATCCAAGTAGATATGTTTAATGCGCCCACGAAACGAAAAAGGTTATCAGTAATGTTATATTATTACTTCACATTTTACGATCTATACATATATAGTCAATACTTATAATGATTGTCTAATGCGTCCACGAACTGTTTATCTAGATTTGATGACGATGACGGGAGCAGCGAGGGGCGGCAGGAGCTCCAGCCGCGGCACCAGCAGAGGCAGAGGTAGAGCGGTTCTGCCGCCCGGAGAGCTGCGTAGGGAGCTTCAGAGGGCCGGTCTTGCACCCAGATCGGACACCCCTTCGGATGCCTCCTTCCGTGTGGGCTTTGCCACACCTCCAGGTATATTGCACGCATATCCATTTTGAATGTAATATTATAGATATTCATGCCTGTTCATGTCAAAATTACTTATATTGTCAATGTTTGATTGTCTAGTTGTTGGTGATGCGTCCACATCAGGGACAGAGGCCACTCCCACACCTTCAGGTATGTTTATATATCATATAGTGCATGTATATTGATTTAGAATGATATATCATAAATATACACACATTCCTTTTGCTCTTACTTAGATAGTAATTTTTTTTATTGTCTAGCTGTAGGTGGTGACACCACCGCACCTGCGGGTATTTTATATATCCTATAGTGCATGCATTTTGATTTAGAATGTTATATTATTGATCTACACATTCTTTTTGTAATTACTTATATAATTTATTTTTAATTGTCTAATTATAGGTGGTGCATCCACATCTGACGCAGGGGCCACTCCTGCCACTTCTGTACCCTCCGCATCGTCTGTAGGTTAGTATGAATAAGTATAAAATATTTATTCATTTTACATATCCTCTATAGAATAAATATGAACTTCATGAACTCCTGCCACTTCAATGTTTATTTTCTAGTTGGAGGGGATGCGTCCGCATCAGGGACACCGGCTGTTCCTCACCGGAGGAACTATCGTCCCGCTCCTGCTGCTGCCCGGGCCCAGGCTCGTGCTTTAGTCACCGGAGGTATATATCACACTTCAATTTTCGTTTAACCTTGATTTCTTAATACAAATTTGTCTTAATATTGATTGTCTTGATATTTCTTGCAGACGCAGGGCCTCCCCATCCCCAGAGGGGGACTCAAGGCCCGAATCAGTCCCACAGGCTGAGGCCTGACAGAGCTAGGGGGAGGCAGCATTCCCCCTCTTTTTTACCCCTGATTATCGCTATACCGGTCCTCATGCCGAGAGGTTCGGCCGGTATATGGGGGATGAGAGCCGGCTCGTGAAGAACTATCCACTTCACGTTGAGTGGGGCGACCAACACCGGCGCTCATTCACCCTCTTCTTTGATCAGGCTCGGGTATTAATATATATTTTCATTTGATTTATCCAATATATTTATTATTAACACTTGCAATCTAATAACAATGTTTTTTTTGTATTTTCGGTTGAATTACGATTTTCAGTATGTACCCGACCCTGATCACCCTGGGAGGGTGCTCAACCTTCATGCTCTGTACAATGGCCTGATGAAGAACATGCAGATCAAGGTCCGATACAACAGGAATGAGCTGAAGGCCGACTGCTACTCTCTGTGGATGGCGACCCCTGAGGCAGAGAGAGCGGCCCTCCTATCTACTCCGGCCTTTGCGAGAGTTGACGTAGAGACATGGCCTCTATTGTGCGAATATTTCGACTCTCAACGCAAACAAGTATGTATTTTAAATGTAATTCATTGTTTAGTATATAATTTAGTTTTTTGTGTTCCTTAATTAGAAAACTAAATGTGAATGTGTTGTGTAGAAACAGGCCACTCAAAATATAGAGAATAGGAAGTCGGCAAAGAGGGGTCGCCCCACTTATACAGGTGGCTCGAGGAATATGACTCGAGCTATGGAGTTATCGGTAAATTACAATAGACTGGCCTTTGTGATATAATGCAATATTAAGAGTTATTTTCTAATATATCTAATATTAAGAGTTATTTTCTAATATTGCAGAGAGCTCAGACCCTGGCGCAAGGTGGTATACCGAGCGTGCTGTTCGCATATCTTGCCGTCCACGGCACCTCGACAGATCCCGCCACGGGTGAGCTTCGATACCCCGACGTCGCTACCCAGGAGTATTACGTAAGTGTTAATATTTATTCAACCCCTATTTGAAATTTTAGTTTTGAAAGGTTCAAATTTAAATGATATACTTATATTTTACTGGTTAATGTGGGTGTAGGAGCGGGTGGTTGAGCAGGCCGAGGCATCGAGGATCGATTTTACCGGACAGAGCGATCTGATGCTGCTGACCCTAGTCCTGGACGCCGCACACGGAGGGCACCACGGAGGTTGGGAGAGAGGCCGAGGACTGGGCCCTAGCAGGCCCCATATGAGGTTGGACTCCACCCCGGCGGTTGCTTCCTCCGTCTCCAGTGAGCGACGTTTCCAGGAGGATCTGGAGAGCTTAAAGGCCACCGTTCAGGAGTTGAAGGAGATGCTGGTATGTATACTACTTAATAGTAAAATATTATGTCGTATTATAGATAGCAACATATCCAATATTAGTACGTAGCCTGAGCTTATTTGGTTGTAGATTTAGCTTTGATTAATCATATATACATATCTAATTAAAATAAACTACGGTTTTCCAAACCAGATATTCAAACGAGGCCTAGGTCCCTAAGTATACATAGATTGGGGTTTCGAAATAACTTGATAATGATACGAATTCGAATAATACACAGTTCTTATTCGCTTATTATACACGTAGGTCCAGACGCGACAGGGTACATCGGCCGAGCCTCCACATGCATCTCTTTCGGCTGCGACTCCGCAAGCCACTACATCGGCTGCGGTTCCGCAGACAACTCCTATAGCTCCACCGCCTGCTCAGACTCCCGCAGCCGCGGCTCCGCAAGCCACTTCCTCGACGGTGGCTGCGCAGACCACATCGCCAGCTCCACAGCCCGTTCAGACTCCTGCACGCTCCGCATTGCATGATTTATTGATCGAGAAGCAGGCGCGCCAGATTCTGGCATTTATCAGAGGTGGAGCTGGACCGAGCTAGGGTAGCTTTTTGATTCTTATATTTTAAACATGTATTTATTTATATGATACATATTGTACTATATTTTGGACGATATTGATATTGGTGGTGTTTGCGTGTTTATATTGATATCATATTTTGCTTGTTGGTTTCTTTTGTATATTATGAATGAGATGTGATTATGAATACTGCGATATATGTTCTGCGTGATGATTAATTTTATATATGATCGATGTATATATTATTATGCACAGGGCGAGAAAAAACTGGGCAGCCCTTTTAAAAAAAACCTGATAATATATACCTACGGATTTAACCGTAGGGCCTACCATTGCCCTTACGGATTAATCCGTAGGGCCCAACAATATACCTACAGATTTATCCGTAGGGACAAAATATCATGATACCTGATATTTTGCCCCTATGATCTCAGTATTATGGGTTACGAATGCCCCTACGGAGATATCAGTATTAGGGGTTTATATTGTGTTTGTGTTTTGTTTATCGTATGATTCGGCTTCTCCTAAGCCGATGGATTTTAGGATGATATGTGCTTAGTGTCGCTTTGTTATGATATTTGATTATCTTTATGACTGATGTATGAATCAGATGCACCATCGACAATCATAGCCATAAAATAAAAGAACTTATGATTGTATATATGTTCTACTCTTCCTTTGCGTCTCTATTGCTTTGCAATTTAAGCCTTGCACTTTATGTGATCGGATTTGTAAAAAGAATGTTCTCTCATTCCGTTGAAAAATAAACTCAATTATTTAGAGAAACAATGCTAAGAGATCGAGTTGATTTGAGGCAGATCAAATATGTGAAAGACCAGATACATAGGTTTTGATCTTTATGTTTTATTGATTATGTCTTGTGCCGTGATTTAGCTTTAAGGGTTTATCTCTGCTATTATAATGGCAACTTTTTTGTGGCTCACATGTTATCTCTTTTAGAAATACAATAAAAAAAGAGAGAGAGAGAAAAGTTGGTATTTATAATGCATTAAAAAATGCCATGTCATCATAATAAGACAAAATTAGTAACAATGACAACTTCCCTCCATTCTCACAAACTTTTCAAATTTAAATTCAAACAATCGTAGCGAAAGTTTTATTATAGAGTTTTGGGGTTTTCAAAACACACCATATTTGATTAATACATAAAAAAAATCAGATCAAAAGAATACATCGCACGTACAGAAATATTAGTTTCAATTAATTGGTTTAGGCAAAATCCATCTTGACGATTCCATGATTCTATATAATTAAATTGACCGAGATAAAATACATAGAAATATATATATTTTTTGGCTCCGGTAAAATACAGAGAATATAGTCTTGATTACATTTTTTGTTTCAGAATATTAATTTTTCCATCTTGTGAGTAACCTGATTTCTTTCTCAAAGGGATTAGAGCTTATTCCGTAAGACTTTGGTTTGCTCCAGTTGTTGATCAAAATCTAGAGATTTATTTTATTTTAATTTTGTGCTTTTTTAATTTGAATATTGAAATTCAATTTTAAAATCAGTTTAGTTTTATGATGAGATATATATTTTTGATCTGTATGTGGTTGTGGTTTATCTATTTATTTTTGCTTCTTCTATCGGGTTAGTTGAAGGGGAAACCAGGAAAAATAAATGGATTTTGAACCAAAAAATAAAGGGAAAACCAGTAAATATGAAGTTTTGCAATAAAGATAATTGATTTTTCTAAATTTTGAAATAATAAGTTAATTTTGACCCACTTTAAATATTTATAAAATTAAGTAATAAAGATTATTATGTCATTAAAAGTTCGGCAAGAATTACTGACCGTGTGGTACAAATTGTCCAAGAGCCAACGCAAATCGAAGGCAAAAGTTCATATCCAAATCAAAGGCAAATATATAAGCCTAGGTCCAAATCCCAATCAAACAGGAAAGTCCAAGTTGAAGTCCAAATTGAAATGGATTTAAAAGAGAGAGGAAAGTCTTGAGATTGGGGATGGGAAGGGGGAGTATGGATGGTGTGTTGCTGTCATCAGACCGATAGGAAACGCAGCGGAAAATCTTATAGACGAATAATAAATGAAAACCAGATGCAAACCGCAATAAAAAATAACAAAAAAGATTTGGGGGGAAACGATGAGAACTTTTATTAGAACTTGAGAAGAAAAAAAACTTACAGAGAATTATTATACCTTCTCCTTATGAACTCCAATATGATCTCTCTTCTTCTACAAATTCTCCTTCATCTTCAATAGCCTAGATCTCTTAGGAGACTTCGTTTACTCCTTTTTCTTTATGATCTAAAACTCTCCAAAGTTAACCCTAAAATCCTATATATAACCTACACAATCTTAGTTATAATAAGATCTCAGAAATTACAAAACCGCCACAAAAAACCCAACTTTCGAGTTAAATCTCGAACTTAAATTCACAGTTATCGCCGACCAAACGTTGGTACTGACGTCTGCACAGACGTGAGTAGCCATGCAGGCTAATGTCTAATACTTTAACATGCTTCTGTCCAGATTGCAGGCATACATCTATTGCAGGAAGACGTCTGTAGTTCATCTGGATTTCTGTATCTTCTTTTGATTGACGTCTATTCTTTGCAGGCAGACGTCGATCCCTCCTTCTGATACGCAGTCTTCTATAAATACGAGACATCTTCACAATAATCTCCAACTTGGCTCGTATTTCCTTATTGCCATCTTGAAAACTTGTTGCTCTTCGTCTTATATCATTTAGGGTTACTTTAGTTGTTCTCCCGTTTCCTCTCGCTGGCACAATCTTTCTTCAGAATTGCGAAACCGATGTCTGTAACACCTTAGAATGCGATTAGTGTTAATTAAGCGACAATACAGATTTTTAGTAAAAATTTACCAAAATAGTTTTCATATATTTTATAAAAATTAATTAATATTTTATTATTATTTATTTCGGGCTTGCACACACTTGTGCATGTTAACCTAGGGTTAATTAGGGTTAACCATGCTTAAGTAGCCATGGCACTCTAACCCCGTTTCAATTAAGTTGTAATATGTATTTATTTAAAATATTTAGTTTTAAATTTAGGGTTTAAATTTGGTTGACTTGAGAGAGGAAGAGAGAGAGGGGGAATGATGAGCATGGGGTAAGCATGGCTTGCATTAAATGAGGAGAGAGAAGAAGGGGGCATGGCTCATCTAAACTCACACCCTATTTGTGTTCACCACTCTCAACCCTCACTCACATAATCCCTCATTCTCTCATTCTTATATATTTTCTTCATCTCATTTCCCTCACACCCTCAAACTGAAACCCTAACCCAAATCCTCACTAAACCAAACAAATCTCCACTATAACTCACTAAAACCATTCATAAAGCCAAGTTTAGCCACTATGATCACTTGAAGCATGGAAAGCTAGGGTTTTGAGCAAGTGTGGATAGGTAACAATCTCTCACTGTTAATTAGGTGCTTACATTGTTATGTTGTTTAGTAGTGTCGTCGTTTAGAACCCTAAAGATAAAGTTTTGGTGTAATATTGTATTTTTAGGGTCATTTTTGAGTCTCTATGATCTGCTACGACTATGAACTCTTACTGGAAAATCTAGCAATTTAGAAGTGTTGTACTAGTTACCCTGAGTGTTCACCTGAAACCCTGACCCAACCCGACCTAGGAAAATCGACGACATTGGGGTAAATTCCGGTGAGCTCGGCCGTGTAAGGGACTGGGGGGGTTGTGTTTTTGTGGGTAGCTGTCTATGTGCTATCCCAGGTGTTTGGTACTGCTAGATTTTTAGGTTTTGACAGTGGGTAAAATCTAGGATCAAATTGCTAGTTTTTAGTGTTTCGACTAAGTGCGATACGATTGATCCGAGATAGTTTTAGTGTTTCGGGTAACTTGCTGTCGTGGGTTTGTTTTGGTGATATCGCCACACACGTTAGCTGCTAAGCGAACCCTTTTGTAGCTTAAGAGAACCGATTCGTTAAATTGGCGTTGTGTTCGTTATTATTGCGTAGTTTGCTAAATCCACACGTTATTGTGTTTTGTGTTAATAGGATCGCAGACGGGGACTTCGGACGCTGCGAAGAAAGGAAAGTAGGTGGTTAGATTTACTTACCTCGAGATCATCGGTGGGTAGATTTAACATCTACGGGAAAATCGCCCGTATGGCGTTATGCGTCAGAGCTAGATATGATATTATAGCCGCATATTTATATGCATATATGTTGATTGTGTATGAGCATCATTACATACCATTACTTGTTGTGCCTTGACTTAGTACCTAGTGGACACTGCACCATTACTGACGGTTCATGTTGCACGAGCACTAAATTGTATGATACACCCACACCGTCGGTAATTGCCATGACACGCACAACCTATACACATATGTAGTATTGTATTGTTATTGACATTGAGACATTGATTCTTGTTCTATTGCGCTTATGAAATGCATCGTGCATACATAGCTACGTGTACACCCTTATATGATGTTGCATTTGATTTTGGAGAAATTGGGAATCACATGATATATTTAAAAACTGGATTCATTTAAAAGAGTGGTTTTCCCTTGATATGTTCATATTACGGTTTTATATTGCATATATCATATTTCATGGATTTATGCATTGAGATACGGATTTCATTTAATTTATGGATTTGAGAACCGTGGGAATATTTCAAGAAAGTATGCATTGTTTTGAAAATCCAGTTTCTCTTGATATGATATTTCAGTCCGTCCACCATGAGTTTTCTCGGTTCTGAGACTTGTGATAGAAACCCGATTCGAGGAGATGGATGATCCGTTTGCGGATTCATAGTGGACCTGGTATGGTATCCCGGGACAAGAAAGGGATGTTGTGCAGTAGATGATGAGCCTGGCAGAGGGATTACTACCTACCGGCGGTTGGTTGGACCTGGCAGTTATCCGGAGGATACCGACCAGAGTCGTGAGATGGATATGGGCCGATCCGGACTGACGGAGCCCGTGGGCCGATCCGGACTGACGGAGCCCGAGTTATGTGGATTTACGTGTTGATGTTGGACACGGATTTTCATGATGTTTCGAGTGCCGACGTTGGGCACACAGGTCCCATGAGATTTACAGGATATGAGAGACGATCAGAGTAACGGCGCCTGAGGTATTGGGATTTGGGGTGTCGTTGATGGACACCGGTTTTTCCACGATGATGATTCATTGATGATGACATATTTTATCCTATACTCAGCATTCATTTGATATGCATTGCTTCATGTATTTGTAGTACCTGATAAAATACCTTTCATGATTATTGCATATCCATATTACCATATTTATGCTATCAGATTGCATGTGATATATTATCGTTGTATGTGCATACCTGCGATTATCTGTACGATGCTACTTACTATTCAGGAGTTGGCAACTCACCCCCGTTGCACCACAGTGTTTTGCAGGCTTGACCCTCAGAGTAGTCGTGACAGCGCTTCTTATTGTATATTTTTCAGCGGATACCGCTACGGTTGGCTGTGAGCCTTTTTGCTGTAGGTGGGTTTGCGGTTATCCGGTTTTATATCTTATTGTATCTAGTACTCTCTATCTACCACTTTCATGTATTGACTTAGAGACGAGTTGTGAGGACGATATTGTATATTTTGTCTCTAGGTGCCATGCTCGTGTGAGCCAGCCTTTATTATGTTGCTTTATCTCTTTTATGTTGTTTTCACTTATATTGTCCATCTTTTCGCTACGACGTCGTATTTATGATTGTGGTGGTTGTTTCCACCATTAGGCGTGATTTGCTCCCGTTTGGGGATGCTTTATTTATATCCTATGTTGCTTTACTTATATCTTATGTTTGTACCCGTTTTGGGGCTAGTTTTTACAAAGGAGGTGCTGCCGAAATTTTTAAGAAATAAACTTAAGTTTAAAGATTTTTACTTGAGATTTCCAAATGTTTTTAACAATGTTTTTATCACTTACTACTTTTGATGGTTTAGATTTCTGGCTTTCTGGCTTACTTAAATTGTGTTACGCCTATTGACGTCACGCGGTTTAAGTGCCGGTCACGTGCCAAATTTTGGGTCGTGATAAAGTTGGTACCAGAGCGCTAGGTTTTAGCTTTCGGAGTGTAGGATGATCTTGGTATGATGGAGTAGGTAACTTAAGCAGAGTGACGTAGCGTGTATATGTTCCGCGGCATACTTACGACACGGTACTCCGCCTAAGTGACCTTAGGACTTGTTGGTTGAAATTCCTTCCGTGATTATATACATCCTTGTGATTCGATTTCCGTGTTTTTATTGAATCATGTTTTTATTTCCAGCCATTATACCGCCGAAGACTACGAGGGCGCAGAGAGCGGCCGCGAGAGCCGAGGTCAGAGTTAGCTCGTCAGAGACGAGGACTAACCAGGACGGTACGCCCGTTGTACAGGAGCAGGTTGATTCACCTTCGATAGATCGTATTACTAGGTTAGAGGCCGGTATGCAGGATTTGCGCCAGATGATGGGATCGTTAGTAGAGGCCAGTCAAGTGCAGTGACAGGAGGTTGTCCTACCTGTTACGGGGATCGCGATGGTGCCTACGGTTCAGGCAGTTGTACCTGCAGCTACGGAGGTCATCACCGTATCATTATCTAAGTTCATGAGGCTGAAGCCTCCGGTCTTCATCGGCACTGATGCAGCTGAGGATCTGCAGTCATTTATCGATCGGATGGCTGGGATCTGTCGTTCGTTAAGATGCTCCGACGCGAGATTGGTATAGTTCGCGAGTTTTCGTCTGGAGGGTCTTGCCCAGACCTGGTGCGAGTCTTTAGAGAGGGGCAGAGCCACAGGTCTTTCTCCTATGACCTGCGCCGAGTTTGTGACAGTTTTTCTTGCCCGTTTTCTTCCACAGAACGTCAGGGATACTCAAGCTCGCAGTTTCGAGTCGTTACGCCAGACTCTGGGTATGATGGTGGCAGAAAACGATGTTCAGTTTACCCAGCTATCTGTGTATGCTCCGTATTTCATGGACACTGAGGAGATGCAGATCAAGAGGTTTGTATGAGGCCTGCTTACCCAGTTGTTCCTCGCTATCAGCGCACAGCATTGTGACACGTATGCAGCAGCAGTGGACTCAGCCCTATTGGTTGAGGAGCGTCTTTTCGAGACTTCGGTCGTTCCGGAACCGAAGAGGGTTTGTACGGGTGTATCTGCCCGGAGACAGATGTATAGACGCCGCGACAGATTTAGTTCAGGTCGTGAAACTAGTAGAGGCTTGGGACGATGCCAGTTGTTTAGCTCTTATAACTAGAAGGGTCAGCAGTCATCGTCTGGATGTTTCCGGTGCGGGAGTTTCTATCATCGTGTTAGAAATTGTACTAAGCCACGTGAGGACGAGGCGACCGTATTGCATGTTACCTTACCACCTTCTCCACCTCAGAGAGCATTGCCTCTTGCGCCTGTTGTTGCTCCGTGTCAGACTTATGCTCAGAGAGATCGTGGTCACGGAGGGTTTGTTCAGATAGGACAGGGTGGCAGAGGCGGAGGACAGCCAATTGCAGGTAGAGGGCAGGCACGAGTATTTGTTTTGACTCATCAGGACGCGCAGGCATCCAATACAGTGGTTTCAGATACTCTTTCAGTATGTTCTTTCGATGCACACATTTTGTTTGATCCGGGATCTACAAACTCGTATGTTTCCACACACTTCGTGTCGATATTGGGCCGAGGGTCGTGTTTGCTAGATCAGCCGCTTGTCGTGACTACTCCTGTTGGCGAGTCGTTTGTTGCACGGCACGTGTTTCGGTCGTGTGTCATCCGTATTGGAGATAGAGATTCGTCCGTCGACTTGATCTTTCTTGAGATATTGGACTTCGACGTTCTCTTTGGCATGGACTGGTTAGCTACTTGCTACGCATCTATGGACTGCAGCGAGAAGACAGTCGGGTTTTGTTTTCCCGGCGAGTCAGTTCTTGTTGTGCAGGAGGACCATGGTGCCGCCCCGCACAGTTTGATTTCAGCCATTTACGCTAGTCGGCTTTTGAGGAGAGGATGTCGGGGATTATTGGCTTTCATACGAGATACTAGAGCCACAGTAGATTCGTTGGACCAGGTTCCTATTGTGAGAGATTTTCCCGACGATTTTCCCAATGAGTTACCTGGATTGCCGCCAGAGCGTGAGATTGAGTTTTGCATTGATTTGATCCCCGACACGGGACCTATTTCTATACCACCTTACCGGATGGCCCCAGCGGAGCTTAAGGAGCTTAAGGATCAGCTGCAAAAGTTTCTTGATAGGAGACTTGTGCATCCGAGTATTTCGCCTTGGGGAGCTCCTGTTCTGTTCGTCAAGAAGAAGGACGACAGTTTGAGATTGTGCATTGATTATCGTCGATTGAACCGAGTTACGGTGCGGAATAGGTATCCTTTACCTCGCATTGACGATTTGTTTGATCAGCTCCAGGGTGCGGGACATTTTTCTAAGATTGATTTGAGATCAGGTTATCATTAGTTGCGGGTTCGGAATGATGACATTCCGAAGACTGCTTTTCGTACGCGCTACGAGCATTATGAGTTTTTGGCGATGTCGTTTGGACTCACCAATACCCCAGCAGCGTTCATGGATTTGATGAACCGGATTTTCAGGTCGTTCCTCGACCAGTTTATTATTGTAGTTATTGATGACATTCTGATTTATTCCAACAGTCGAGAGGAGCATGAGCAGCACTTGAGGATTGCTTTGCAGACATTGAGAGAACACCAGTTGTTTACTAAATTCTCGAAGTGTGCCTTCTGGTTTGATAGTGTTGACTTCCTTGGTTATGTGGTTACGGGAGACGGTATTCGTGTGGACCCGAGGAAGATCGAGACCGTACAGCTTTGGCCCAGACCTGTATCAGTGACAGAGGCCCGTAGCTTTTTGGGCTTAGCCGGTTATTACCGCCGTTTATTGCAGGACTTCTCGAGTATCGCTGCACCGCTGACCGGACTGACCAGGAAGGGAGTTCCTTTTCTTTGGACTGAGGCATGAGAGCTGAGTTTTCAGCAGTTGAAGACTCGATTGACGACTGCACCAGTTTTATCTTTGCCGTTTGGATCGGGCGGCTTTGTCGTTTACTATGATGCTTCTCGAGAGGGGCTCGGTTGTGTATTTATGCAGCATGATAGAGTTATCACTTATGCTTCCGGCACTTGAAGAAGCACGAGCAAAATTATCCCACTCATGATCTTGAGATGGCCGCGGTAGTCTTTGTGCTTAAGATTTGGAGACGCTACTTGTACGGGAAGTCGTGTCAGATTTTCACGGACCACCAGAGCTTAAAGTATATCTTCCAGCAGCGGGATCTGAATTTGAGACAGCGCCATTGGATGGAGCTTGTGAAGGATTATGATTGTGAGATCCTTTATCACCCGGGCAAGGCGAATGTAGTAGCCGATGCTTTGAGTCGTAGGCCCGGGGGTAGCTTGTCCCAGTTGAGCACAGTTCAGAGACAGTCTTTATCAGATTGGCAGATCTTGTGCGACAGCAGAGTACAGTTTGAGTTCGCTTCCACTGGGGGGACAACTTACTCATGTCCGTGCCCTTCCACTTCTACTTGATCGTATTCGTGAGGCACAGCCCGCCGATGCCCGTTTGTCTGAGATTCTTAAGCAGGTTCGGCAGGGTCGAGATTCGGAGTTCTTGATTGATGACTAGGGTGTGCTACATTTTGGGACTCATTTGTGTGTACCTAATACCGATGGGTTGAGACGCGAGATCCTAGAGCAGGCACATCAGTCAGCTTTTAGTGTTCACCCAGGTTCCACCAAGATGTATCGTGACTTGAGAGATATCTACTGGTGGACAGGGATGAAGAGTGATGTTTCGGATTTCGTTTCGAGGTGCCTAACTTGTCGGCAAGTCAAGGCTGAGCATCAAAGACCGGCAGGAGAGTTGCAGCCTTTACCCGTTCCGGGGTGGAAATGGGAACAGATCTCCATGGATTTTTTTGTGGGTCTACCCGGTCCGGTCGAGGGTATGACTCCATTTGGGTGATTGTTGACTGGTTGACGAAAGCGGATCACTTCCTTCCAGTGAAGACCATTTTCGGTTATGCTCAGTATGCTTAGTTGTATATTGATGAGATTGTGCGTTTGCACGGCGTTCCCCCATGCATCGTATCCAACAGAGGCACCCAGTTCACTAACCGTGTTTGGCAGAAACTTTGGGTACCCGATTGAGTTTTAGCACCGCTTTCCATCCGCAGACCGATAGTCAGTCAGAGCGGACTATACAGACTCTGGAGGATATGCTTCGTGTGTGCGTGCTTGATTTTGGTGGCAGTTGGGATCGTCACTTGTCGTTGATAGAGTTATCCTACAATAACAGTTATCAGGAGATGATTCAGATGGCACCTTTTGAGGCTTTATATGGTAGAAAGTGTCGATCGCTAGTCTGTTGCACCGAACTCAGTGAAAGCAGGATTTTGGGACCCCAGCTAGTTCAAGAGACTACGGAGAAAATTCAGTTGATTCAGGATAGGATGAGAGCAGCCCAGTGCAGACAGAAGTCTTATGCTGACCGTCGTCGTCGCAGGCTCGAGTTTGCAGTGGGGGATCATGTATTCCTACGAATTTCTCCGATGAAGGGCGTGATGAGATTTGGAAAGAAAGGGAAGCTTAGTCCCAGATTTGTAGGTCATTTTCAGATCTTTGAGCGAGTTGGTACCGTTGCCTATTGTTTGGCACTTCCACCCAGATTTCCGGATGTTCACCCCATATTCTATATATCGATACTTCGCAAGTACCTTCATGACCTTTCTCACATGATTCAGCACCAGACTGTTCAGCTAGAGAGCGATCTTTCGTTCACCGAGCAGCCGGTAGTTATATTGGATCGGCAGGTGAAGAAACTTCGGTCAAAGGTCTTACCATCTGTGAAGCTTCTTTGGCGTAACCCGAATAGCAAAGAGGTCACTTGGGAGGCCGAGAGCGAGATGCGGACGAAATTCCCTCATCTCTTTGAAGGTACGCATAGTAACATTTTTAAATTCGGGGACGAATTTCTTTAAGGGGGGAAGATTGTAATACCTTAGAATGCGATTAGTTTTAATTAAGCGATAATGCGGATTTTTAGTAAAAAGTTTACCAAAATAGTTTTCACATATTTTATAAAAATTAATTAATATTTTGGTATTATTTATTTCGGGCTTGCACACACTTGTGCATGTTAACCTAGGGTTAATTAGGGTTAACCATATTTAAGTAGCCATGGCACCCTAACCCCATTTCAATTAAGTTGTAATATATATTTATTTAAAATATTTAGTTTGAAATTTAGGATTTAAATTTGGTTGACTTGAGAGAGAAAGAGATAGAGAGAGGGAATGATGAGCATGGGGCAAGCATGGCTTGCATTAAATGAGGAGAGAGAAGAGGGGGGCATGGCTCATATAAACTCACACCCAATTTGTGTTCACCACTCTCAACCCTCACTCACATAATCCCTCACTCTCATCTTATTCTCTCATTCTCATATATTTTCTTCATCTCATTTCCCTCACACCCTCAAACTGAAACCCTAACCCAAATCCTCACTAAACCCAAACAAATCTCCACTATAACTCACTAAAACCCTTCACAAAGCCAAGTTTAGCCACTAAGATCACTTGGAGCATGAAAAGTTAGGGTTTTGAGCAAGTGTGGATAGGTAATGGTCTCTCACTATTAATTAGGTGCTTACATTGTTATGTTGCTTAATAGTCGTCGTTTAGAACCCTAAAGATAAAGTTTTGGTGTAATATCATATTTTTATGGTCATTTTTGAGTTTGTGTGATCTGCTACGACCACGAACTTTTACTGGAAAATCTATCAATTTAGAAGTGTTGTGCTAGTTGCCCTGAGTGTTCACCTGAAACCCTGACCCAACCCAACCTAGGAAAATCGGCGACATTGGGGTAAATTCCGGTGAGCTCGGCCGTGTAGGGGATTGGGGGGTTGTGTTTTTGTGGGTAGCTGTCTGTATGCTATCCCAGGTGTTTGGTACTGCTAGATTTTTAGGTTTTGACAGTGGGTAAAAATCTGGGATCAAATTGCTAGTTTTTAGTGTTTCGACTAAGTGCGATACGATTGATCCGACGTAGTTTTAGTGTTTCGGATAGCTTGTTGCCGTGGGTCTTTTTTGGTGATGTCTCCACACACGTTAGCCGTTAAGCGAACCCTTTTGTAGTTTAAGGGAACCGATTCGTTAAATTGGCATTATGTTCGTTATTATTGCGTAGTTTGCTAAATCCACGCGTTATTGTGTTTTGTGTTAATAGGATCGCAGGCGGGGACTTCGGACGCTGCAAAGAAAGGAAAGCAGGTGGTTGGATTTACTTAGCTCAAGATCATCGGTAAGTAGATTTAACATCTACGGGAAATCGCCCATATGGTGTTGTGCGTGAGGGCTAGATATGATATTATAGCCGCATGTTTATATGCATATATGTTGATTGTGCATGAGCATCATTGCATACCATTACTTGTTGTGCCTTGACTTAGTACCTAGTGGACACTGCACCATTACTGACGGTTCATGTTATACGAGCACTAAATTGTATGCTACACCCACACCGTCGGTAATTGCTATGACACGCACAACCTATACACATATGTGGTTTTGTATTGTTATTGACATTGATTCTTGTTCTATTGCGCTTATGAAATGCATCGTGCATACATAGCTACATGTACACCCTTATATAATGTTGCATTTGATTTTAGAGAAACTGGGAACCGCGTGGTATATTTAAAAACTGGATTCATTTAAAAGAGCGGTTTTCCCTTGATATGTTCATATTACGGTTTTATATTGCATATATCATATTTCATGGATTTACTCATTGAGATACGGATTTCATGTGATTTATGGATTTGAGAACCGTAGGGATATTTCAAGAAAGTATGTGTTGTTTTGAAAACCCGGTTTCTCTTGATATGATATTTCATTGCGTCCATCATAAGTTTTCTCAGTTCTGAGACTTGTGATAGAAACCCGATTCGAGGAGTTGGATGATCCGTTTGCTGGTTCATGGTGGACCCGGTATGGTACCCCGGGGCAAGATAGGGATGTTGTGTAGTAGACGATGACCCTGGCAGAGGGACTACTACCTACTGGTGATTGGTTGGACCTGGCGGTTATCCGGAGGATACCGATCGGAGTCGTGAGATGGATATGGGCCGATCCGGACTGACAGAGCCCGTAGGCCGATCCGGACTGACGGAGCCCGAGTTATGTGGATTTACGTGTCGATTTTGGACACGGGTTTTCATGATGTTTCGAGTGCCAATATTGGGCACTCAGGTTCCATGAGATTTACAGGATATGAGGGCCGATCAAAGTGACAGCGCCTGAGGTATTGGGATTTGGTGTCATTGACGGACACCGGTTTTTCCATGATGATGATTCATTGATGATGACATGTTTTATCCCATACTCAGCATTCATTTGATATGTATCGCTTCATGTATTTGTAGTACCTGATAGAGTACCTTTCATGATTATTGCATATTCATATTACCATATTTATGCTATCAGATTGCATGTGATAGATTATCGCTGTACGTGCATACCTACGATTATCTGTACTATGTTACTTACTATTCACGAGTTAGCAACTCACCCCCGTTGTGCTACAGTGTTTTGCAGGCTTGACCCTCAGAGTAGTCGCGGCAAGGCTTCTTATTGTATATTTTTCAGTGGATACCGCTACGGTTGGCTGTGAGCCTTTTTGCTGTAGGTGGGTTTGCGGTTATCCGGTTTTATATCCATTGTGTATCTTATTATATCCAGTACTCTCCATCTACCACTTTCATGTATTGACTTAGAGACGAGTTGTGAGGATGATATTGTATATTTTGTGACTCTGGGTGCCGTACTTGTGTGAGCCGGCCTTTATTATGTTGTTTTATCTCTTGTATGCTGTTTTTCACTTATATTGTCTATCTCTTCGCTACGGCGTCGTATTTATGCTTGTGGTGGTTGTTTCTGCCTTTGGGCGTAATTTGCTCCCATTTGGGGAGGTTTTATCTATATCATATGTTACTTTACTTATATCTTATGTTTGTACCCGTTTCGGGGCTAGTTTTTACAAGGAAGTGCTGCCGAAATTTTTAAGAAATAAACTTAAGTTTAATGATTTTTACTTGAGATTTCCAAATGTTTTTAACAATGTTTTTATCACTTACTATTTTTAATAGTTTAGATTTCTGGGTTTTCGGCTTACTTAAATTGCATTACGCCTGTTGACGTTATGTGGTTTAAATGCCGGTCTCGTGCCAAATTTTGGGTCGTGACATTGTCACCATTTTTTAACCAGAACCGAGAAACTAGTTTGCGACCTTCCTACCGAGATCGCCCTTCCTCACATTTGAGTACTTGAATAGAAGTCAAGGCAGACTTGAACTTCTCTACTGGAATGACCTTCGTTGGCATTTCCGCCGGATTCACTTTAGTATCGATCTTTATCAAGTTGATCTCCTTTTCGGCCCACTCCCTTATCTTATGATACCGCACATCGATATACTTAGTTCGAATGTAGTATACTTGATTTTTCGCCAAGTGAATGGCGCTTTGACTTTCCCAAAACAAAGGAATCGGCCACTTATTGAATCCGAACTCCCCAATTATGCCCTTTAACCATAAGAACTTCTTAGATGCTTCCACTGCCGTCATATATTCCGCCTCCATTGTTGAGAGCGCTATGGTATCCTGAAATGTCGACTTCCAACTGATAGGAGATTCTGTAACTGTATACACATATCTTGTAAGAGATCTCCTCTTGTCTAAGTCCCCAGCGTAATCTGTATCTATATATCTTTGAAACTGGCTCGATTTATCTTTTGATTTGTGAAAGAATAAACCAAGCTCTTTACTTCCCTTTAGATACCGAAGTATCCACTTTACAGCTCCCCAATGAAGCTTCACTGGATTTGACATGTACCGACTAAGCAGACTTACCGTATAGGATGTATCTGAACATGTGCATACCATAGCGTACATCAGCAATCCCACCGCACTTGCATATGGTACTAGAGATATCTTTTTCTTCTCCTCCGCTGATTTCGGATACTCCTTGGAGGATAACTTGAAATGACTGGCGATAGGGGTATTCACCGATTTAGAGTCCTTCATGTTGAATCTCTCTAACACCTTCTCTATATATTTAACTTGGGATAGCTACAGCTTCCCAGCCTTCCTGTCTCGAATAATTTCCATCTCAAGAATCTTCTTCGCTTCACCTAAGTCCTTCATTTCAAATTCTGTGCTCAATGAAGTTTTGAGCATCTTTATTTCTGCCATACTCTAAACCGCAATCAATATGTCATCGACATGTAGGAGTAGATATATCGACGACCTATCCTTAAGTCGTTTCGATTAAACGCAGCTGTCATACTCAGATCGAGAGTAATCGGTCTTCCTCATGAATGAATCGAAGGGCTTGTACTATTGGATATAGTGCTCTCAAGGCAATTATTATAATTGCAGGCACGTGATTATGATAATTGAGGGAGGACCTATACAGGTAGAACAATCTTACTCAAGATGATAGTAGACTATCTGAGTTTGTATTTATCATTAATATGTACACGTTTTACTTGTTATTATGTATCGCTAATATATAATGATGAAGCCCGCAGGATTCTTGTTTGACTACCGGTATTATGATGGCGATCATATACATGAGAGCTGGGTAGTCCATAAGCACATCCTTCTAATCGTAGGAATATCGAGACTGTGCATCGATATTCCGGAGTAGACTAGTGTATACGTTTCGAGACCCCGACGAGGGGAGATGGCCGATCTCATAAGCCATTGGTGTTATGTCACCTAAGATAGTATACATGTAATCACTGGAAGTGAGTATACTGGATGGACTCACCGAGAAATTCTAGATAGCATTATATCTATCGTCAGATGGAAGTTCTTGAGTGGCATTAGTACAGGTTAGTCTTTTGATCTGATATCGTCATTTGTCTCGTGTGAGTTCCCAGTGTACTTTGATTACTACCCTACCACAGCTCAAAGGAGTCGTGCAAACAGATTTTAGCTAGGTACAGTCCTGAGCCAAATGGAGGCAGTGAGCGATTGTCGGGGATTCGTCTCTCTTGATATTAGGAGTCGATGTTGCGCTGTATTCGGTCGACTATCACCCTAAATCCATAGCCACGGTGGATGAGATTTACTAATATGAGTTCAGTAGTTTATTGGTAGGTGATGAGCTTGACCCCGACACGACTTATCGGGTTATTAGGGGTTTGATGTTTCCATCCCCTACACCCAGTATGTGATACTCTTAGACGAAGAGACCGGATTGTACGGAAATTGTCACATTTAGACTCAGTAGGGTATGGACGGACTTGATTGTCTACCTCCCTTTTGAAAGATACCTGGGTAGCCGTTACGTACAGCTAGTGATGCTGACATGCTTGTACATTTTGGATTTATCCAATAAATCACTGCTAGCGTATTGTCGAGTCTTTAGAGTCTTACACAGAGCGTTTTCCCGGTTCAGGCGATATGATGTAGATGACGTATGTTGGTACATACAGGGTGTCCAATTAAATACGTGTACAGGCTACACGGAGTTTAATCGGACGGTTGATAATACTAGCAGTTTAGAATTAAACTGGATTATTAAATTAGATTTTGATTTAATAATTTATATATATATTTAATATATGTATTCTAGTATTATTGTTCATTGTTTATTTTCTCTCTCTTGGCTATTCGTATTTTTGTACGAATACACGTATATGTATTTCAATACGTATATCGATTTATATTACTTATTTATACAGAATTTATTTTAGAAGATGGACACTTCATTTATTGATTTTCCTTTAAAAGAAAATCAAAAATGATGTGGAGGATGAGGTATAAAGAAGTAAGGTAGAGAGGCATGGCTATGATATTAATATAGTAAATATCATTTGGATTCACTATTCTTTCATGGTTGAATCTCGCGTCTCTACCCATCGGTATCAGGTACACACAAACGAGTCCCGAAACGTAGTACACCCTAATCATCAATCAAGAACTCTAAATCTCTACCCTGCCGAACATGCTCAAGAATCTCAGATAAACGGGTATCGGCGGGCGGTGCCTCACGAATACGATCTAGTAGAAGTGGACGGGCACGGACATGAGCAAGTTGTCCCCCAGTGGAGGTGAACTTAAACTGTACTCTGCTGTCGCACAAGAACTGCCAATCTGCAGAAGACTGTTTCTGAACTGCACTCAACTGGGACAAGCTACCCCCGGGCCTACGACTCAAAGCATCAGCTACCACATTCGCCTTGCCCGGGTGATAAAGGATCTCACAATCATAATCCTTCACAAGCTCCATCCAATGGCGCTGTCTCAAAATCAGATCCCGCTGCAGGAAGGTGTACTTTAAGCTTTGGTGGTCTGTGAAAATCTGACACGATTCCCCGTACAAGCAGTGTCTCCAAATCTTAAGCGCAAGACCACCGCGGCCATCTCAAGATCATGAGTGGGATAATTCTGCTCGTGCTTCCTCAACTGCCGGGAAGCATAAGCAATAACTCTATCATGCTTCATCAGTACACAATCGAGCCCCACTCGCGAAATATCACAGTAACGACAAAGCCGCCCGATCCAGAAGGCAAAGATAGAACTGGTGCACTCGTCAACCGAGTATTAAACTGCTGAAAACTCAGCTCGCATGCCTCAATATAAAGAAAAGGAACCCCCTTCCTGGTCAGTTCGGTCAGCGGTGCAGCGATACTCGAGAAGTCCTGCACGAAACGGCGGTAATAACCGACTAAGCCTAAAAAGCTGCTGACCTCTATCACTGATACAGGTCTGGGCCAAAGCTGTACGGCCTTGATCTTCCTCGGGTCCATACGAATACCATCTCCCGTAACCACATGACCTAAAAAGTCAACACTATCAAGCCAGAAGGAACACTTCCAGAATTTAGCAAACAGTTGGTGCTCTCTTAATGTCTGCAAAGCAATCCTCAAGTGTTGCTCATGTTCCTCTCGACTCTTGGAATAAATCAGTATGTCATCAATAACACAATAATAAACTGGTCGAGAAACAGCCTGAAAATCCGATTTATCAAGTCCATGAACGCTGCTGGGGCATTGGTAAGTCCAAACAACACCACCAAAAATTCATAATGCCCGTAGCGCGTACGAAAAGCAGTCTTCGGAACGTCGTCATTCCGAACCCGCGACTGATGATAACCTGATCTCAAATCAAACTAGGAAAAATGTCCCGCACCCTGGAGTTAATCAAACAAATCGTCAATGCGAGGTAAAGGATACCTATTCCGCATCGTAACTCGGTTTAATTGATGAAAATCAATACACAATCTCAAACTGTCATCCTTCTTCTTGACGAACAGAACAGGAGCTCCCCAAGACGAAACACTTGGACGTATAAGTCCCCCATCAAGCAACTCTTGCAGCTGATCCTTAAGCTCCCTAAGCTCCGCCGGCTCATCGGGAACAACGTCGGGAAACTCTCGCACGATAGGAACCCGGTCCAACGAATCTACTTTGGCTCCGGCATCACTAATGGAGGCTAAGAATCCCCGACATCTTTTCCTCAAAAGCCGACTAGTGCAAAAGGCTGAAATCAAACTGTGAGGGGCGGCGCCACGGTCCCCCTGCATAACAAGAACTGACTCGTCGGGAAAACAAAACCTAACTGTCTTCTAGCGGCAGTCCACAGATGCATAACACGTAGCTAACCAGTCCGTGCCCAGGAGAAAGTCAAAGTCCAACATATTTAAAAGGATCAAATCGACGGACGAATCTATATCTTCTATCCGATTGGCACACGACCGAAACACATGTTGCGCAACAAAAGAATCGCCAACAGGAGTAATCATAAAAAGCGGCTGATCTAGCAAACACGACTCTCGACCCAATCTCGGCACGAAGTGTGTAAAAACATACGAGTGCATAGATCCCGGATTAAACAAAACGTGTGCATCAAAAGAACATATGAAAAAAAATACCTGAAACCACTTCATTGGACGCCCGCGCGTCCTGATGAGTTGAAGAAAATGCTCGTGACTACCCTCTACCTGCAACTGGCTGTCCTCCTCCTCTGCCACCCTGTCCTTTCTGAATAAATCCTCCGCGACCACGACCTCTCTGAACATAAGTCTGACGCGGAGCAACAACTGGTGCAAGAGGCAACGCTCCGTGAGGTGAAGATGGTAAAGTAACATATGTTACGGCTGCCTTTCTCTGGCGGTACCACGGTACAATTCCTAACGAGGTGATGGAAACTCCCGCACCGAAAACATCCAAACGATGACTGCTGACCCTCCTGGGAATAAGAGCTAAACAACTGACCTCGTCCCAAGCTTCTGGTACTCCCGTGACCTGAACAAAATCTGTCGTGGCGTCCAAACATCTGCCTCTGGGCTGATAAACCAGTACGAGCCCTCTTCGGTCCCGGAACGACCGACGTCTTGAGAAGACGTTCCTCATCTAGTAGGGCGGCGTCCACTGCTGCTGTATACGTGACACAATGCTATGTGCTGATAGCGAGGAATAACTGGGTAATAGGGGGCAACCTCCTGTCGCTGCGCTCGACTGATCTCAACCAACGATCCCATCATCTGGCGCAAATCCTGCATATCTGCCTCTAGCCTAGCGATACGATCTATCAAAGGCAGATCAATCTTCTCCTGTACGACGAGCGTACCGTCCTGGTCAGTCCTCGTCTCAGACGAGCCAACTCTGACCTCGGCTTTCGCTGCCGCTCTCTGAGCCCTCATAGTCTTCGGCGGCATAATGGCTAGAAATTGAAACAGAATTCGATAAGAACATAGAAATCGAATCACAGGGATGTATATAATCATGGAAGGAATTTCAAGCAATATGTCCTAAGGTCACTTAGGCGGAGTACCGTGTCGTAAGTATGTTGTGGAATATATACACGCTACGTCACTCTGCTTAAGCTACCTACTCCATCATATCAAGGTCATCCTACACTCCGAAAGGTAAAACCTAGCGATCTGATACCAAATTTGTCACGACCCGAAATTTGGCACGTGATCGGCACTTAAACCACGTAACGTCTACAGGCGTAACGCAATTTAAGTAAGCCGAAAACCCAGAAATTTAAACCATCAAAATAAGTAAGTAATAAAAACATTGTTAAAAACTTTTGGGAATCTTAAGTAAAAATCCTTAAAGCTTAAATTTTGTTTTCTTAAAAATTTTGGCAGCACCTCCTTTGTAAAAACTAGCCCCGAAACGGATACAAACATAAGATATAAGTAAAACAACATATGATATAAATAAAGCATCCCCAACAGGAGCAAACCACGCCCAAAGGCGGAAACAACCACCACAAGCAGATATACGACGCCGTAGCGAAGAAATAGACAATATAGAGTGAAAACCGCATAAAAGATAAAACTGCATAATAAAAGCCGGTTCACACGAGCACGAAACCCAGAGTCACAAAATAATATACAATATCGTCCTCATATTTCGTCTCTAAGTCAATACATGAAGTGGTATATGGAGAGTACTAGATACAATAAGATACACAATGAACATTATCGGATAACCGCAAACTCACCTATAGCAAAATGGCTCACAGCCAGCCGTAGCGGTATCCGCTGCACAAAGATACAATAAGATAGCCCTGCCGCAACTACTCCGAGGGTCAACCTGCAAAACACTATGGCACAACGGGGGTGAGTTACCAACTCGTGAATAGTAAATAACATCTTGCAGGTAATCACAGGTTTGCACGTACTGCAATAATCTATCACATGCAATCTGATAGCATATATGGAAATATGTATATGCAACAATTATGAAAGGTACTCTATCAGGTACTACTAATATATGAAGCAATGCATATCAAATGAATGCTGAGTATGGGATAAAACATATCATCATCACTGAATCATCATCATAGAAAAACCAGTGTCCATCAACGACACTCCAAATCGCAATACCTCAGGCGCTGTCACTCTGATCGGCCCTCATATCCTGTAAGTCTCATGGAACCTGTGTCACGCCCCGCTTCCCAGTGTACGGTGAAGGGGACGCGACGAGGTCCGCTATGTATGTACTCAGAAGTACATACGCTAAGCGTAGCTAAGCAATATAAAAGTAAATCACAAGAGACAAGAGATATAGAAATAACATCAACTTTATTAATAACATTCTTTTGTACAATACATGGAAAGGAAAATACAACTGAAAAAAAGATGCCTAAACAGTGGCATAACAGGAAATGGAAAGTACTGAAAAGGAAAGTGTACAATGAAATTATACTGCAGGGTCTTCGGCAAATTGCTCCAAGTCTTCTTGTGTTGGCTCAACTTCTGCCAGGTCCAGGTCTCCTGACGACATTCAAAGAAGAGAGAAACAGAATGTCGTCAGCGAACGGATCGCTCGGTAAGTCCCAAAGGTAAGAGGGAAGTAGAGAAGACAGAATAAGAAGATACATTTTAAAGTATAAACTATTGTTGTAATGTTATGTTAACGCTGTTGTTTGTAGCTTGGTACAGAAGGATGCCAGTGTATACGAGGGGAGACTCACTTGCCCCGGAGACTATGGTATCAGGAACTCAAAGAACCGTTTATGCCACGGTACAACAGCAATGGGATTCAGGTTAGGTGTCTTAATCTGACCACCTCGTACCACCTTTAACACCTTCCGTACCAATCTACTCCTTAAACCCCATAATGTTTTAACAGTATTGTTGTATTGTTGTATTGTATAGATTGCATGATCGATTGACTGACCGACCGAAACCATGATATCAGGAAACGGTTATAATCGTAGAGTCATGTAAATGGAATACTGGGAAACATGTAAAAGGAATATATCCATGGTTCGGTTCAGTCAAGTTGTAATGATTGTTAACAGAATTTTGGGATTCATGTGTTCATATTGAGTTGGAATATTAAAGAATATAGATTGACTTGAATCATATTCAAGTCAGAAATAGTTAGACTCAAACCCGAGTCAGACTAAAAGAAAGGTAATTTGAAGTTCTATAATTGTTAGGGTCCTTATTGTAATTTATAAAACTTGAGGGGGTTTATGTAAAAAGTACTATTGTATAGTTTTTAAGATACACCTCAAGAATTTATTATTTGTCTTTATAGTTATAATGAGTGTGGATTTTATTTGTGTTATTCTAGTGAATATATCCTAATAAAAGTATTAATTGATTTATTTGAAATTCATAGTATTTTAATGTAACTTTTAATCTTGTAATTTTTAGAAAATGTGGAAACTTTATCTTATAATAAAATAGTTGTTTAAATGATAAATATACATATGTTAATATAAGAATAATTTTTATATAAATATTTTATTTTCCAAAAATCTCATTTTTCTTAAATGTCGTATTTTAAACCTTTCGAGACCGAATGCTCCTTGCGGAGGTCTGAATCTCGCACAACTAGCCCGCGGGTGCACGATGAACCGTACTATCCCTAACGGGTTCCCCAAAGATGGGTTGTAGTGGCACTTTGCTTAGGTTTAATAAATACTATTCATTTAGAAAAACGGTTTCATAAGTATAAGGTATTTATTCGTAAAAGGGTATAGATTTCCGTATTTTAGTTTCTAAGGTTTTCTAAGCCAACTAGCCTATTTCTAAGGTCTAAACGATAAGTCATTAGAAGTCTCAAATCGCCTCTTCACCGTCAATTGCGGCCAGGTAAGTGCCAGGTAAGTGGGAAGGAACCACAATAGCGGGCCTAATTAAAAACCACTAGCCTTGACACACTTGCCTAGACACCACAAAGTCAGGTTTAGATAAACGATCGATGTCCATGACATATCGTACTTTCATTTTAAAAGATTTTGTTTTAGAATTGTGTACAACTTAAAACTTTTAGAAAAGGTTTATAAAGAATATGGTATTTTAGCGAAAAGTCTTGTATTTTCGTATTCTAAATTTTGGGAATATCAATTAAGGTTATATTTGTGTGTGTGTAGAGGTAGGTCATTACCTCGTGACTTATTTTAAGGTATTGTGATGTTTAAGGGTTAAACATGATATATTAAACATGAAGGTATTTAAGTGTAAGAATACGGTATTTGTAAACGTTATCATTTCATGTGTGAAAACTCATTCAAATTGATTTCTACAATTTTATTTATCAAGATGAACATGTTTAGGAATGAGGGAATTAATTAGAAGTAGACAAATAAACTTTATGGTATTTTTATGAAAAGAATACGATATTACAAGAAAGTTATCATTTCATGTGAGAAACTTTGTTTAAATTGATTTCTATGTGATTAATAGTCATCATGGATATGTTTAGGTATTATGGATTAGGTGACAAGTGGGATTTTGTAGAAAAACCGAATCGGAAATCGGTTTGTTCCGATTTCCGTCGGGTTTCATAATTCCGTATTTTAAGAAATAGAAAAGAGAAAAGAATGGGACTTACGGGTTTCAAACTCTTCTAAAGAGTAAGAGGACTAGGAAAAAAGGCCGAGGTGTGGTTTCGTCGCCGGTTGCTTCCAAGGACGTCGCCGGAAATCCGTCAGCGCTTCGCCGTGCACTCGATTTCAACACATACTTTCTTGCGGAAATTTCAAGAGAGTAATTCTATGGTTTTGGAATGAGAAGGTAAGGAGTAGGGGTCTATTTATAGGGTAGCTAGGGTAGGGTAGGTGAAGGGTTTTGTTTATTTAAAAAATTATAAAATTTTTTTAAAAAACCATTAAAATTTGTATTAAATTGGTTATATTTAACACTCAGAAACTGATATAATAAAATGGAGTAAACAGGGGGGTTTAGAATACGAAAAGGCATAAATTTTCTGTTGGGACCCCGGCCATCGGACCAACTCCGGCCGGCGGCGCCGGCCGATTTGGCCTGCCGAGTTGGCCGATCCCGGCCGGGTTCGGCGACGGCTGGGTGCAGGGCTCTCCGACTAAGACTATGGCATACTCCGTTTTTGGGGTTCAGTTCAATATTTGGGAGTTATGGCCTGTGGATTGTTGGGCTTCCAAGAATTTTTAAAGAAAAATAAACTAAAAATAATGTGGGGCACGGGATTCGAACTCTGGTGGCTTGGTTCAGCAGCGCAAGGTATTACCAATGAGCTACAAGCTCCTTCTTATAATTATTGTGTTATTTAATTACTTAAAATGGTAGCAGCAAGAGTAAATACTCCAAGTATACATTAAATTTTAAAGTAATTTCTTGTACACTAAAAATGGAGTTATTTCATTCTTGTAGCTTGTAATTAAAAACAAAAATAATTACCTAAATCTTGTGCTCAGGCTAAAATACCCCTTTGTGGATTTTAAAAAATATTTGAAAAATTTTGTATAGGAAAAAGTGTATAAGAAAATTAGGGTTGTTACATTCTACCCTCTTTATAAAAATTTCGTCCTCGAAATTTATAAAAGGAAAGTGTAACAGTGCAAAGAAGTTTGGTGACTGTAGTATAGATAGTGTATAAAATAACAAAGAGATACAAGGGTGAAAAAGGCTTACTGGTGTTATCTTGACCTACAGTCTCGGCTTCTACGGCTTCTAATGTGAAGGTCTGTCGCCGTGGTACATTCCTTCTGGCTGGAGGCACATTCTGCCTTTGGGGCCTGTTTCTCTGCCCTCTAGACATGTCCCTCATTGCCTCTTGGAATTGGCGAGCAGGCTGTGCAGGTGGTAGAGCAGGTAGTGCAGGACGAGTTGCAGGAGCCTGGATAGTTGGCTGCTGCGGTTGGTTGGTGTGTGTGTGAGCTGAGTTGTATCTATATGGACAGGTCTCAATTCTGTGATTGGACGTGCCATAAACTAGGCGCAGGCCTTTTGCACGCCTACAGTCCTTTATCAAATGTCCATCTCTCTTGCAATGGAAACAGAAATGTGGTCTTGGCTGGTGATTGGGTTCTTCCGTTCTCCTGGGTTCGAACGTTGGCCTGGAAGAGGCTCCTCCTGCTATCTGGTTGGCAGGGCGCTTGACTCCTGCAGACTGAGGTCTGCCCCTCTCTTTTATCACTGCCTCATAACTGCGGGCAGCTTCTAGAGCTTCCTCATGAGTCAAAAACTTTCCTGTGGCTAGAGCAGCCTTAATCTCTGTGTCCAGTCCTTGTTGAAAGCGACGGGCTCTGATCTCGTCCGTCGGTATCAAGTGTGCCGCGAATCGAGTCAACATAGTGAATTCAGCGTCGTATTCATCTACCGATTTGTCCCACATTGATCCTTGCTGTAGATGAATAAACTGCTGCTCCATGGCGAACCTGGCAGTCACAGGGAAGTATTTCGCGCCGAACTTCTCGCGAAATGTTTTCCATTCAATCGGCTGTACCAGACGGCTTTCTTCCGCCTTCCACCAATTGCGAGCATTATTCGTGAGCTGTAGCTTCGCTACACGGACCCAAGCGTTATCTGGCACTTCAGCTGCTGCCAGATCGTCTTCGATGCTTTGTGCCTACTCTTCCACTTCAAGAGGGCTTCCTTTACCAGAGAACTGCTTTGGGTGCAAAGCTCTGAATTGCTTTACTCCCGGTGCATCGGTCTCAGGACGGTTCAAAAGTTGTTGCTGTCCCTCGAGAAGACTGCGGATCGCCTCAAATAGCATCATTTGCTCAGTGGGTGGTGCAGGAACAGCTGGTGTGAGAGGTAGTGCTGAAAGGGTATTGTTGACGTTGGTGCTGGTGTTGTTCGGGGAATCCATAACCCTGAAGAAAAATTTGGGTTAGGACAGATTCAATTACATGAAATGATAAGATTCAAGGAATAGAAATTTGCAAGATTCAAGGAATATGAATTGTAAAGAATGTTTTAGTTGCTGGTTCTTATGTTATATTGCTTAGGTTGTTCACGCAGACCAGAACTGCATGACAGGGATTCATACAGCTCTGACCTGCATGGGCCACCAACAAAACCTGTCACGCCCCGCTTCCCAGTGTACGGTGAAGGGGACGCGACGAGGTCCGCTACGTATGTACTCAGAAGTACATACGCTAAGCGTAGCTAAGCAATATAAAAGTAAATCACAAGAGACAAGAGATATAGAAATAACAACAACTTTATTAATAACATTCTTTTGTACAATACATGGAAAGGAAAATACAACTGAAAATAAAGATGCCTAAACAGTGGCATAACAGGAAATGGAAAGTACTGAAAAGGAAAGTGTACAATGAAATTATACTGCAGGGTCTTCGGCAAATTGCTCCAAGTCTTCTTGTGTTGGCTCAACTTCTGCCGGGTCCAGGTCTCCTGACGTCATTCAAAGAAGAGAGAAACAGAATGTCGTCAGTGAACGGATCGCTCGGTAAGTCCCAAAGGTAAGAGGGAAGTAGAGAAGACAGAATAAGAAGATACATTTTAAAGTATAAACTATTGTTGTAATGTTATGTTAACGCTGTTGTTTGTAGCTTGGTACAGAAGGATGCCAGTGTATACGAGGGGAGTCTCACTTTCCCCGGAGACTATGGTATCAGGAACTCAAGGAACCGTTTATGCCACGGTACAACAGCAATGGGATTCAGGTTAGGTGTCTTAATCTGACCACCTCGTGCCACCTTTAACACCTTCCGTACCAATCTACTCCTTAAACCCCGTAGTGTTTTAACAGTATTGTTGTATTGTAAAATTGTATAGATTGCATGATCGATTGACCGACCGACCGAAACCATAATATCAGGAAACGGTTATAATCGTAGAGTCATGTAAATGGAATACTGGGAAACATGTAAAAGGAATATATCCATGGTTCGGTTCAGTCAAGTTGTAATGATTGTCAACAGAATTCTGGGATTCATGTGTTCATATTGAGTTGGAATATTAAAGAATATAGATTGACTTGAATCATATTCAAGTCAGAAATAGTTAGACTCAAACCCGAGTCAGACTAAAAGAAAGGTAATTTGAAGTTCTATAATTGTTAAGGTCCTTATTGTAATTTATAAAACTTGAGGGGGTTTATGTAAAAAGTACTATTGTATAGTTTTTAAGATACACCTCAAGAATTTATTATTTGTCTTTATAGTTATAATGAGTGTGGATTTTATTTGTGTTATTCTAGTGAATATATCCTAATAAAAGTATTAATTGATTTATTTGAAATTCATGGTATTTTAATGTAACTTTTAATCTTGTAATTTTTAGAAAAAGTGGAAACTTTATCTTATAATAAAATAGTTGTTTAAATGATAAATATACATATGTTAATATAAGAATAATTTTTATATAAATATTTTATTTTCCAAAAATCTCATTTTTCTTAAATGTCGTATTTTAAACCTTTCGAGACCGAATGCTCCTTGCGGAGGTCTGAATCTCGCACTACTAGCCCGCGGGTGCACGATGAACCGTACTGTCCCTAACGGGTTCCCCAAAGGTGGGTTGTAGTGGCGCTTTGTTTAGGTTTAATAAATACTATTCATTTAGAAAAACGGTTTCATAAGTATAAGGTATTTATTCGTAAAAGGGTATAGATTTCCGTATTTTAGTTTCTAGGGTTTCCTAAGCCAGCTAGCCTATTTCTAAGGTCTAAACGATAAGTCATTAGAAGTCTCAAATCGCCTCTTCACCGTCAATTGCAGCCAGGTAAGTGCCAGGTAAGTGGGAAGGAACCACAATAGTGGGCCTAATTAAAAACCACTAGCCTTGACACACTTGCCTAGACACCACAAAGTCAGGTTTAGATAAACGATCGATGTCCATGACATATCGTACTTTCATTTTAAAAGATTTTGTTTTAGAATTGTGTACAACTTAAAACTTTTAGAAAAGGTTTATAAAGAATATGGTATTTTAGCGAAAAGTCTTGTATTTTCGTATTCTAAATTTTGGGAATATCAATTAAGGTTATATTTGTGTGTGTGTAGAGATAGGTCATTACCTCGTGACTTATTTTAAGGTATTGTGATGTTTAAGGGTTAAACATGATATATTGAACATGAAGGTATTTAAGTGTAAGAATACGGTATTTGTAAACGTTATCATTTCATGTGTGAAAACCCATTCAAATTGATTTCTACAATTTTATTTATCAAGATGAACATGTTTAGGAATGAGGGAATTAATTAGAAGTAGAAAAATAAACTTTATGGTATTTTTATGAAAAGAATACGATATTACAAGAAAGTTATCATTTCATGTGAGAAACTTTGTTTAAATTGATTTCTATGTGATTAATAGTCATCATGGATATGTTTAGGTATTATGGATTAGGTGACAAGTGGGATTTTGTAGAAAAACCGAATCGGAAATCGGTTTGTTCCGATTTCCGTCGGGTTTCATAATTCCGTATTTTAAGAAATAGAAAAGAGAAAAGAATGGGACTTATGGGTTTCAAACTCTTCTAAAGAGTAAGAGGACTAGGAAAAAAGGCCGAGGTGTGGTTTCGTCGCCGGTTGCTTCCAAGGACGTCGCCGGAAATCCGTCAGCGCTTCGCCGTGCACTCGATTTCAACACACTTTCTTGCGGAAATTTCAAGAGAGTAATTCTATGGTTTTGGAATGAGAAGGTAGGGGGTAGGGGTCTATTTATAGGGTAGCTAGGGTAGGGTAGGTGAAAGGTTTTGTTTATTTAAAAAATTATAAAAAATTTTAAAAAAACCATTAAAATTTGTATTAAATTGGTTATATTTAACACTCAGAAACTGATATAATAAAATGGAGTAAACAGAGGGGTTTAGAATACGAAAAGGCACACATTTTCTGTTGGGACCCCGGCCATCGGACCAACTCCGGCCGGCGCCGCCGGCCGATTCGGCCGGCCGAGTTGGCCGATCCCGGCCGGGTTCGGCGACGGCTGGGTGCAGGGCTCTCCGACTAAGACTATGGCATACTCCGTTTTTGGGGTTCAGTTCAATATTTGGGAGTTATGGCCTGTGGACTGTTGGGCTTCCAAGAATTTTTAAAGAAAAATAAACTAAAAATAATGTGGGGCACGGGATTCGAACTCTTGTGGCTTGGTTCAGCAGTGCAAGGTATTACCAATGAGCTACAAGCTCCTTCTTGTAATTATTGTGTTATTTAATTACTTAAAATGGTAGCAGCAAGAGTAAATACTCCAAGTATACATTAAATTTTAAAGTAATTTCTTGTACACTAAAAATGGAGTTATTTCATTCTTGTAGCTTGTAATTAAAAACAAAAATAATTACCTAAATCTTGTGCTCAGGCTAAAATACCCCTCTGTGGATTTTAAAAAATATTTGAAAAATTTTGTATAGGAAAAAGTGTATAAGAAAATTAGGGTTGTTACAACCTGAGTGCCCAATATCGTCACTCGAAAACATCATGAAAACTCGTGTCCATAAACGACACGTAAATACTCATATCACAGGCTCCGTCTGATCGGATCGGCCCGCGGGCTCCGGCAGTACGAATCGTCCTGTATCCATCTCATAACTCTGGTCGGTATCCTCCGGATAACCGCCGAGTCCAAATACTATCACCGGAAGGTAGTAGTCCCTCTGCCAGGGTCATCGGCTAATCCATGTACCTTTCTTGCCCCGGGGTACCATACCGGGCCCACCATGAACCCGCAAACGGCATCATCCAACTCCTCGCATCGGGTTTTTAAAACAAGTCTCAGAACCAAGAAAACTCATGGTGGACGCATCGAAATATCATATCAAGAGAAACCGGGTTTTCAAAACAATGCATAATTTCTTGAAATACTACCATGGCTCTCAAATCCATAATTCTCATGAAATCCATATCTCAATGCGTAAATCCATGAAATATGATATATGCAACATAGAACAGTAATATGAGCATATTAAGGGAAAACCGCTATTTAAATGAATCAAGTTTGTAAATATATCATGCGGTTCCCAATTTCTCCGAAATCCAATACAACATCATATAAAGGTGAACATATAATTATAGCAAGGTATATGTGTAAGTATGTAGGTATGCGTGTATGCTATATTTCAAATGCGCAACGCACAAGAATCAATATCTCAATGTCACTAACCAATACAATATCACATATGTATATATGTTGTGCGTGTCATGGCTTACCGACAGTGTGTGTGTAGCATACAATTAGTGCCCGTGCAATATGAACCGTCAGTAACAGTGTTGTGTCTCATTAATACTATGTCCGTACGCAACAGGAAAATGAAGTATGCAACAATGGTACACATGCAAAATCAATGTACATATACTTATAACTAATATTCATATCATTGAATCTAGCCCCGACGCATAACGCCATACGGGCGATTCTCCCGTAGATGTTAAATCTACTCACAGATGATTTTGAGCTAAGTAAAACCAACCACTTACTTTCTCTTCTTCGCGGTGTCCGAAATCCCCGTCTGCGATCCTAGAATCATACAATAACATAACAAGTGCTCATTAGAAATCGACCAATAACACGTACAAACTAAGTTTGACCGACGCACCAACTCTAATTAAACTCTCAAGTGTTCGTCTAGTGGCTAACGTACGTAGAGACACCCCGAAACCAACCCAAGTGCAGCAGCTACACAAGAAAACGAACCGTGTCGGATAACATAACACGCGTAGTCATAACACTAGAAATAAGCAAAGTGATCCCAGATTTTGTATACTGTCAAAACATAAAATTCTAGCAGTACCAAACACCTCTAAACAACTGCAGACAGCTACCCTACAAAATACAAGCCCCAACTCCCCCAAAAACCCAAGGTCGCCGGATTTTCCCAAGTTCTCGCAGGCCAAAATCGATCAGGTGGGGTTCGTGCTTCAGTTGTACACTCAGGGTCACTAGTACTACACTACTACATTGCTAGATTTCCAGTATACACTCGGGGTCATAGCAGATAACAGAGACTCCATAATGCCACTAAAAATATGATATGTGCACAAAACTATATTTTTAGTGTTCTAAACAACAACTACAAGGCAACACAACAATATAAACACCTAATTAACAGTGTAGAGGTTATACCTATCCACACTTGCTCAAAAATCCAATCTTTCCAAGCTCCAAGTCATCTTAGTGGCTAAAACATGACAGAAGTGTTTTATTGAGGTTTAATGAAGGTTTGCTTGGTTTTTGTGATGAAGTAGTGAAGATTTCAGTTGAGGGAAGAGGAGAAGAAGAAGAATTGAGAATGAGATAAGAATGAGAGATTGAAATGGGATAAGAGTGAGAGGGGTGAGTGTAGGGTGAGTGTATCCTTACACTTCCCTCACTTCAATAAATGCAAGCATACTTCCTCCATGAGTCATCTTGCCACCTCTCCCTTTCCAAAACAAATGGATAACTCTCACAAAAGAAAGCTAAGTGCAAGGTTAACATGGTATGGATTAATTTAGGGTACCATGGCTACTTAACAAGGTTAATACTAAACAACCCCCACGTTATCATGCGCAAGTGTGTGCAAGCCAAAACAAATAATAATAAAATATTGATTAATCTATATAAAATGTGTGAAAACTATTTTGGTAATCTTTTTATTAAAAACCCGCATTATCGCTTAATTAACACTAATTGCATTCTAAGGTGTTACACCGACCTTATGTTACTTTCCCATTGTACAAAATTTTACAGAAATCCAACTTCCATGAAGTAACGCCTTTCAACAACTCCTTTCTATGCAACTCACGGAGACCCTTCTCACTCATGTGGCCAAGACGCATATGCCACAACTTTTCGGTATCCTCCATCTATTTCTCCGTAGCTACGGCCGCACCACCAGTCACTGTGTTACCGTCCAAACGATATAAATTTTTTAGTCGTGTCCCTTCATAACCACCATTAGCAACTTTTAATACTCCATCTTGACCAACGAATTTACATCCTGCCACATCTAATGCTCTAAAAGAAATTAGGTTCTTCTTTATTTCTGGATCGTCTCGCATGTTCATAAGAGTTCACACCATCCCATCAAACATGCGGATTTTGATATTCCTTATACCAATGGCCTTGCATACCACATTGTTCCCCATAAGAACACTGGTGCTATTGAACTCTTTATGGGTATCAAACAACTCCTTCTTCAGGCACATGTGGTATGAACATCCAGAATCAAGGATCCAAGCATCAGAATTTGTGTAATACCCAGCCCCTTTTATACCAAAATCTGTAATTCGTTACTTTAAAATTCTATTTATTTTATTTAAAATTTTATTTATCTTATTTATAAAAAATTATTTATCCTAAACAAAAAAAAATCCCAAGCCCATTCCTTTATCTTTATTTTTCATAAACTCAATTCTTTTTCTAAGTCCCCCGGCCCGCCTATTTTTCCAATTGATTTATTATAACCTCCTCAGCCCATCTCAGCCGGCCCACTCTTTTTTTATTTCATCCAATTTCCTTTAAATACCCTGGCCCAACTCGCCCCGGCCCATTTCTTCCATTTCCCATTTAAACCAATTTCCTTTTTCCTTTTTATTTTCTTTGGCCCAATCTCCCCTCAGCCCAAAAATTTTAAATGAGGAATTATTTTTTTAAACCCAAACCTTATTTTTATGAGTATTAGTTTATTTTAACCCAAACCCAAACCATTCCCCTTCTTTTTCCTTCTCTTTCTGAAGCCCTAAACATCCACCAGGCCCAAGTTCCAATATCTCAAACCCACACCCGCTTCCTATTCTCACTCTACAGATTCCTCAAATCATTTCCATTAATCATAATTAAAATCCCAAAATAAACCCACTCTTAAATCCCATTAATCACCATATAATTATTATTCATTCCTTTTAATTAACATTTAATCCTCTCCATCTCTTTTAAATTCTTTCCAATTAAAATTTCCTACGTTCTCTCTCCCTCACACACGTTTCCTTTTCTCTCTCCTCATTCTAATATTTACCAAATAAAATTTCCCCACGTACACCCACTCTCTCTCTCTCCTCTCACTCTCTCATTCTCTCTCCTCACGTTCTCTTATTCTCTCTCTCTCTCCTCTCGTTCTCTCTTTCTCTCTCTCCCCCACACATACGTTCTTTCTCCCTCCCTCTTTCATTTCTTTCCCGCTCCCTCACTCTATCCCTCCCATTTTCTCTCTCTCTCCTTCTCGAACCCGCACCCTCGGCCGAGCGTCACGCTCGCCGCCGCCTCCAACTCACCCAACTCGCGTCGCTCGCCCCTACCTCGCCGCCTTCACCCTTGTCCCCAGCCCCGACGCACCCAACACCTCACTGCACCCTCGACGTCCCGCATCACCGGAATCCCGACCCCCTTCTTCCCCGACCACCGAGTCCCCACCTCTCCGACCTCACCTTCACCAACCTTCGACACCTTCGCCTTTCTCTCCTTTCCCGACGTCTCTCCCCTCTCAAACCCACGTCCCGACCTCGCGTGCACGTCGCCGTCGCCACCCCCGGCCACCTCCATCCATCACGTCGAACCCACCTTCCTCCATCACGTCGAACCCACCTCCTTTCCCGAGCACACCATCGTGCAACCCATCTAGCCGACCTCCCCACCTTGGCTGCACCACCATAGCAAACCACGGCACCCTACTCCGGCCGCTGCCTCTATACCGCCGGCCAACTTACTAACGACACCCCCGTGCTCATCACCACACCTCCGCGAGCACCAGCATCACCAATCCTTTCTCTCTCTCTCCTCACGGTTCAACCCGAGCTTTCCCTCGTCGGCCAATCTCCAAGCTCCGGCCACCCGTCGCTACACTCACCTCCTCTGAAGCTCGAACAGCCGACCTTCAGCATCCAAGCCGGAGCCCATCGTCGCCACTGAGCCATTGCGCAGAGCTCAATCCGAGGCCGAGGCCAAATTCTTGACGTTGTTGCGGACTGGTCATGTCGTGCATACCGTGCCATCAATTCAACGTGTCCAGGCAAGTCCCCACTTGCTACATGCTACTTATTATTAATTACAAATGATAATCGTATATATATTCCATGCTTTACCTTCTGTTAAATTATACGACTCAACTGTTCGATGCGTGTTCCCTATGAAAATTCTTGTTTAAATTGACGGCACTCACTTGTATAGTTTGGCCCGTAAGCCTATGATTATAGTGTGTGAATTTCATTAGAAAATATGACCGTTAAAGATTAAAACAACTACCCTCAAGTTTAACCGTAAAACTGGAATTTTCTTGTACCTGAAAACTATTAAAATCACCATAAATTATATACATACTGGAATGATGCGCTCGAGGGCTAAAATCGAAGCCGACTCGATGAACTTTAACTCTATTCAAGTTTAGAATATTTTCTGTACTTAAATGGTGTCGATATTTGGATCGGAGTGCGACTCTGGACTGCAGTCCAGAGCGACTCCAATTGTTGCTTGCTGTTCCGTAATGAACACCACCCTGTTTCCTAAACCCGTGGGTTGCGGAACTCTGCTGTTTATTGTAGGTGAACCTGTTAGCTAGACAACACAAGTGGTTTCATTCTGTTTCGTTACCGTTTGTTATTTATTCTGTAATTTAAAAGATCGGGACGCATAACAGTCCCAACAGAATCAGAATTGACATACTAGTAATAAACAGTGTATATCTCCTGACATACAGATGCGGTCGAAGATCCGTCTATTGCGTTGAAAACCTTACTGAAAACTCTAGATTTCATTCAACTGTAGCGTCGCTAAAATCTGATCCCAATTGGGATTAAAATGCGTTGAGAAACGGATTTCTGATTCTGAAACCAGATTTCCAGCCGTGAACGCTTGAAATGAAATGGCTATAAATAATGACTCTGGAATCCGATTGACATGAAAATAAATTCGATGGATGGACAACTGAACATACTAATTATTACCTGTTTATTGTTTCGCTAAACTATACACGTACGTTTCATGATAAATCGTACAAGTGATAGAATACTATTTTATGACACCATAATCATGCTTCATATACTGTTTACGTATCATATCATACCCATATCATTGCATTGATAACCTAGTGATATCGTGCATTTACCCAGTGTTAGATTTTAGTGATGATTGTGGCAAGTACGTCAGTGTTCGTGTATCCGTGAATAAGTGAAAGTGATACGTACTTGTACACAATCAGTGACCCTATTATTCTATTGCATTGTCGACGTCTGTGGGATGCGTGTACGTGTGACTATAAGTGGTATGGGACACTTATGGAAGCGCTTGCACGGGTGTCACAGATAAGGCACCAGACACTGCCATTTATCTTAGGTATTAGTCGGGACGTGCTTGATGGAGGTCCTGCCTCCAGTTCTCGCGCAGACTTGTCACGGATCGATTAGTATTTAGGGTTATGGTTAGCGTTTGATGTAGACCACGGGGTGTGGGGTAGTTTGAGTGTGAGTTCAACAGAATCTCGGGAGTCCCATGCCGGCTTATATATTTAGGGAGATATATGGATATTTACAGGGTATGTGATTATCACCGTGATATACATGTTGGGTCCATGGTCCCTTGCCCTTGGGTTCTACCCTTGGGTGGAGGACACTCGCGAGTGGTTGACTCTCACACTTGGACTGACGATAGGCTTAGTGACCTGTACAGTGAGACTTAGAGACTGATAGGGATACTGGCATTGATATATCTTACTTACTGTGTTGACATACGTGGCATATCGTTCTACTGCTTTTACTGTTCCGCTGCATTGATTACTGCACATTCATATTCATGTTGTCATTGATTTGCTGTTATACATATCTATTACCACTGTTAGAATTGTCACATGATTTTATATATATTATATTGCTATTGTGTCGCTCTGATGACCTGAGTATGCATGCTCAGTGTGAGGAGAAGATTTAGCCTGGACCAGGACTAGACGTACATCACAGACATCTCGATTTGATATCCAGAGTTATATCCATATTTTTTCCCCCTCAGGTCAGTTCTTTACATTGTTTCTTTCAGTTACCGCATCTCTCATTACCTGCGCATTATTTACTGTTTACCATGAAAAACTAGAAGCCGAAGTGTGACTACGGCAGGACATTTCCTTGACCGTAGGAGCATGGCTGGCCTTGTCTACCCCTCGTATTCCGTATTTTGGGAAGCGGGGCGTGACATGGTTTAGTTGGTATCAGAGCCAGGTTTTGCTTCGATTGGGATTGCAGTTTTCTGTGTAGAGTTTGACAGTCTAAGACATCCCTCAGTCTAGATTGTAAACTTGGTATTCTTGATCTATATTCACATTGAGTGTTCTGCTATCCATTCGCTAGGGTTTCGAGTGACTTGGCAAGATTACGTGGTTGCAATTGCACTACCGTATTCTGTTTAAGTGACTTAAAGTCATACAGTTGATTCTCCACTTGTAATTAATTCATCACCTCTGATATTCTTGAATCTTTGTCCTATCCATATTATACTTTGATTCGTTTAGCGTGTGACTTATATCATTCTCAAAATTGTTGTTTCAGGATCATGTCTTCCAACGACTCTTCATCTATATCCGCTCCCCAGAATCAGACCATTGAGATTCTGAGTGTACTGCAAGGTCTAAAGGAAGCCCAGGAGCAGACAAACGACTTGTTGGCTGAAGGACTGAGAAGACAGGTGAATCAGGCACCAGCGGGAGTCTCCAATCATAAAGGGATTCCCGTTAGACGGGGAAAAGAGAAGAAAATGAAGCGCCAATTTGTTTCCCCGTGACAGAAGCAGCAGAAGACCCCATGTTGTGGGTACTGTAGGAGGCCAGGACATCTTCAGAGGGATTGTTGCCGCGCCCAAGGGAAATGTCTGATATGCGGGTCCAACAAACATCTCATCAACGGCTGCCCAGAAAGAAAAGAACTACAGGGAGGAGACTCGTCCACACTCCCTACTTCTGCCAAGTGAGGATTACTGCGTAGTTCGAATTTTGAGGATAAGGCGGACCCAACACAGGTTTCAACTCGCGAGACGAGAATGCAGCGGCCTAGCAATCAAAGAAGAATTTTCCTGTTTTCCAATTTCAGTGTTATGTTGTCATCCACTATGAATATTTCTTTCCGTTTGAAATCTTGTATCCGTTGAACTCTTAGTTAAATGCAATAAAATTTGAATCATAATTTATGTATCATTCTCTTATCATTTCCCTTGTTCATACTATTCATTAGCATAACATTTTAATCTTGATTTTTCAATTCCTGCCACCGCATATCTTTCCGTACTTCATACACTTAGCTATTTTCCTGATGTATTCCATTGTCTAATCATGACTCTTTTTCTTTCAGGCCATGGCCTACCCTGGAGCAGCGCCGCATCTAGATGAGGATGCACAATCTTGCGTTTCCTTAGACCACACGCTGATGAGTTCTGACGATGAGATCAACGGTCCCCAGGTCAATTTCGGAAACAACGATTCAGAGGATGAAGGAGTAGCCGTCCCAGAGTTTGACATGATAGCTGATTCCGACGAAGAAGAAGGAGACCCTGAAGAGAACCCAATAGAAGAAGATCCCGAGGAAGAACCGATAGAAGAAAATCCAGTGGAGGAAGACCCCATGGAAGAGAACCCAGAAGGAGAGGATCACATAGAATCGGACCTCGATGAAGAAGCTCTATCCGAGGAAGAAGTACCAGAAGATCAAGACCCTGCGGTGGAAGGACTCCCAATGGCGATACCTGCGAGACGTTATGGAAATGGACGCCCCTACCTGAGTGCGCGAGCCTACCGCAACCTGCTGAATCTCCACAACCGCGACTGACAGGATTTCCTTTAAATGTTGTATTCTTTGGCCCAATAAAACTGTGTATAGTTTAGGGCCACTTTTCTTCTTTGAGAATGCTTTGTTTGAAATCTTTTGAAATGAAATAAGTTGTTCGCTAATCTATCGATCTTCTCAGTCCCCTTGATGCTTGATTATTTCTCCTATACAAACTAAGATCTGTCCACATCTACACCTCGTGCTGTTTCGACCCTCACTCAGATTAACAAGTACCACACCCGATCTTTTGAGGTTCACCCTCCACCCTTTGTCTGCGCCTCGTTTGAAATTCTTCTGGGAGGAGAATTTTTTTTTTTTTAGAGAAATTTTTCCGAGTTCGCTAACCCTTCAAATCTTGATTCATAGGATGTACCGACCGTTGTCCTCCCCATACTTACACCTTGTAGTCCTTTATTGCTCACCCTTACCCCAATCTCTTTGACCGCTAGCCTAAAGCCGCCATACTCCGAACTTTTGAATGATCCACACTTTCTTGTAATCCCTACCCTAGCTAGCTCTATATAATGTTGAGTTTTCCTTTTTCCCTATATATACATTTAGAGACTTTATTATTCGAAATTTGGTTTTCATTATCTTGTAATTGTCGAAGAGTGCGTATTATTAAAGTACACTACTATTTCCTTTATTTTTCAGTAGCGCAACCTTACACCGTGCATATTTTGTTCCATGTTTCTTATTTTCACTATATGAGTTTTCTACGTTGTTTGAACGATACATTGTCCCAAAATGTTTTAACCTACCGACTAAGCTTTCACTACCTCATTATTGTTACTATATTTTCGGGTGTTTTGCCTATGTTTACTATTATAAATGATTGTGTCTTATACTTATTATTTCTACCTTGCTACTTTTGATATACTTATTCGAGCACACATTTGGGTTTCGATTTTATTGAACACGCCGTGATTATTTTTGTTCGTTATTGTTATCTATATTCTCGTGTACTTGTAGTTCGTCCTTATAGTTGTTCCTGTCTTATACGTAATTAGACCTATCCTTTCGTACATATTTTTTTCCTTCAAATTTCTTCGTCCACGTACTGCTAGTAAATCTTTCGTGTTAGTGTGCAATATAATAGCTTTCGCCTATGTTTATATAACTTACCGTTTATTTTAAATTTCGAGGACGAAATTTTTATAAGGGTGGTATGATGTAATACCCAGTCCCTTTTATACCAAAATCTGTAATTCGTTACTTTAAAATTCTATTTATTTTATTTAAAATTTTATTTATCTTATTTATAAAAAATTATTTATCCTAAACAAAAAAAAATCCCAAGCCCATTCCTTTATCTTTATTTTTCATAAACTCAATTCTTTTTCTAAGTCTCCCGGCCCGTCTATTTTTCCAATTGATTTATTATAACTTCCTCAGCCCATCTCAGCCGGCCCACTCTTTTTTTATTTCATCCAATTTCCTTTAAATACCCTGGCCCAACTCGCCCCGGCCCATTTCTTCCATTTCCCATTTAAACCAATTTCCTTTTTCCTTTTTATTTTCTTTGGCCCATTCTCCCCTCAGCCCAAAAATTTTAAATGAGGAATTATTTTTTAAACCCAAACTTTATTTTTATAAGTATTAGTTTATTTTAACCCAAGCCCAAACCATTCCCCTTCTTTTTCCTTCTCTTTCTGAAGCCCTAAACATCCACCAGGCCCAAGTTCCAATATCTCAAACCCACACCCACTTCCTATTCTCACTCTACAGATTCCTCAAATCATTTCCATTAATCATAATTAAAATCCCCAAATAAACCCACTCTTAAATCCCATTAATCACCATATAATTATTATTCATTCCTTTTAATTAACATTTAATCCTCTCCATTTCCTTTAAATTCTTTCCAATTAAAATTTCCTACGTTCTCTCTCCCTCACACACGTTTCCTTTTCTCTCTCCTCATTCTAATATTTACCAAATAAAATTTCCCCATGTACACCCACTCTCTCTCTCTCCTCTCGCTCTCTCATTCTCTCTCCTCTCGTTCTCTTATTCTCTCTCTCTCCTCTCTCGTTCTCTCTTTCTCTCCCTCTCTCCCACACATACGTTCTTTCTCCCTCCCTCTTTCATTTCTTTTCCGCTCCCTCACTCTATCCCTCCCATTTTCTCTCTCTCTCCTTCTCGAACCCGCACCCTCGGCCGAGCGTCGCGCTCGCCGCCGCCTCCAACTCACCCAACTCGCGTCGCTCGCCCCTACCTCGCCGCCTTCACCCTCGTCCCCAGCCCCGACGCACCCAACACCTCACTGCACCCTCGACGTCCCGCATCACCGGTACCCCGACCCCCTTCTTCCCCGATCACCGAGTCCCCACCTCTCCGACCACACCTTCACCAACCTTCGACACCTTCGCCTTTCTCTCCTTTCCCGACGTCTCTCCCCTCTCAAACCCACGTCCCGACCTCGCGTTCACGTCGCCGTCGCCACCCCCGGCTATCTCCATCCATCACGTCGAACCCACCTCCTTTCCCGAGCACACCATCGTGCAACCCATCTAGCCGACCTCCCCACCTTGGCTGCACCACCATAGCAAACCACGACACCCTACTCCGGCCGCTGCCTCTATACCGCCGGCCAACTTACCAAGGACACCCCCGTGCTCATCACCACACCTCCGTGAGCACCAGCATCACCAATCCCTTCTCTCTCACTCCTTACGGTTCAACCCGAGCTTTCCCTCGTCGGCCAATCTCCAAGCTCCGGCCACCCGTCGCTGCACTCACCTCCTCTGAAGCTCGAACAGCCGACCTTCAACATCCAAGCCAGAGCCCATCGTCGCCACTGAGCCATTGCGCAGAGCTCAATCCGAGGCCGAGGCCAAATTCTTGACATTGTTGCGGAGTGGTCGTGTCGTGCATACCGTGCCATCAATTCAACGTGTCCAGGCAAGTCCCCACTTGCTACATGCCACTTATTATTAATTACAAATGATAATCGTATATATATTCCATACTTTACCTTCTGTTAAATTATACGACTCAACTGTTCGATGCGTGTTCCCTATGAAAATTCTCGTTTAAATTGACGGCACTCACTTGTATAGTTTGGCCCGTAAGCCTATGATTATAGTGTGTGAATTTCATTAGAAAATATGACCGTTAAAGATTAAAACAACTACCCTCAAGTTTAACCGTAAAACTGGAATTTTCTTGTACCTGAAAACTATTAAAATCACCATAAATTATATACATACTGGAATGATGCGCTAGAGGGCTAAAATCGAAGTCGAATCGACGAACTTTAACCCTATGCAAGTTTAGAATATTTTCTGTACTTAAATGGTGTCGATATTTGGATCGGAGTGCGACTCTGGACTGCAGTCCAGAGCGACTCCAATTGTTGCTAGCTGTTCCGTAATGAACACCACCCTGTTTCCTAAACCCGTGGGTTACGGAACTCTGCTGTTTATTGTAGGTGAACCTGTTAGCTAGACAACACAAGTGGTTTCATTCTGTTTCGTTACCGTTTGTTATTTATTCTATAATTTAAAAGATCGGGACGCATAACAGTCCCAACAGAATCAGAATTGACATACTAGTAATAAACAGTGTATATCTCCTGACGTACAGACGCGGTCGAAGATCCGTCTATTGCGTTGAAAACCTTACTGAAAACCCTAGATTTCATTAAACTGTAGCGTCGCTAAAATCTGATTCCAATTGGGATTAAAATGCGTTGAGAAACGGATTTCTGATTCTGAAACCAGATTTCCAGCCGTGAACGCTTGAAATGAAATGGCTATAACTAATGACTCTGGAATCCGATTGACATGAAACTAAATTCGATGGATGGACAACTGAACATACTAATTATTACCTGTTTATCGTTTTGCTAAACTATACACGTACGTTTCATGATAAATCGTGCAAGTGATAGAATACTATTTTATGACACCATAATCATGCTTCATATACTGTTTACGTATCATATCATACCCATATCATTGCATTGATAACCTAGTGATATCGTGCATTTACCCAGTGTTAGATTTTAGTGATGATTGTGGCAAGTACGTCAGTGTTCGTGTATCCGTGAATAAGTAAAAGTGATACGTACTTGTACACAATCAGTGACCCTATTATTCTATTGCATTGTCGACGTCTGTGGGATGCGTATACGTGTGACTATAAGTGGTATGGGACACTTATGGAAGCGCTTGCACAGGTGTCACAGATAAGGCACCAGACACTGCCATTTATCTTAGGTATTAGTCGGGACGTGTTTGATGGAGGTCCTGCCTCCAGTTCTCGCGCAGACTTGTAACGGATAGATTAGTATTTAGGGTTATGGTTAGCGTTTGATGTAGACCACGGGGTGTGGGGTAGTTTGAGTGTGAGTTCAACAGAATCTCGGGAGTCCCATGCCGGCTTATATATTTAGGGAGATATATAGAGATTTACAGGGTATGTGATTATCACCGTGATATACATGTTGGGTCCGTGGTCCCTTGCCCTTGGGTTCTACCCTTGGGTGGAGGACACTCGCGAGTGGTTGACTCTCACACTTGGACTGACGATAGGCTTAGTGACCTGTACAGTGAGACTTAGAGACTGATAGGGATACTGGCATTGATATATCTTACTTACTGTGTTGACATACGTGGCATATCGTTCTACTGCTTTTACTGTTCCGCTGCATTGATTACTGCACATTCATATTCATGTTGTCATTGATTTGCTGTTATACATATCTATTACCACTGTTAGAATTGTCACATGATTTTATATATATTATATTGCTATTGTGTCGCTCTGACGACCTGAGTATGCATGCTCAGTGTGAGGAGAAGATTTAGCCTGGACCAGGACTAGACGTACATCACAGACATCTCGATTTGATATCCAGAGTTATATCCATATTTGTTCCCCCTCAGGTTAGTTCTTTACATTGTTTCTTTCAGTTACTGCATCTCTCATTACCTGCGCATTATTTACTGTTTACCATGAAAAACTAGAAGCCGAAGTGTGACTACGGCAGGACATTTCCATGACCGTAGGAACATGACTGGCCTTGTCTACCCCTCGTATTCCGTATTTTGGGAAGCGGGGCATGAAAATTTGCCTCCCCTGTACGTACTGCTAGTACATCACATCTGCTTCGGTCGCAACACCTGCTTGATCCGAACCCTTTGAATTGGCACATTTACTTTTCTTCTCTAACTACTGCTTATACTTTTGGCATTGCTTCTTTAGATGCCCTGACTATTTACAAAAAAAGCACGATCCGCTCTCTTACCCGGATGATTTGGATTTCCCCCTTATGCTCTTTCTTCCATGTCTATTCTTCGATCTTCCCCTTTCACTGGCGAACAACCCTGATGACTCCTCCGATAGATTTGATTTTTTCATCATCTCATTATTCAAAAGAGTCGCTGTAAGCTCCTTCATCTCGAGAGTTTCCTTTCCATAAAGGATCTTTGTCACCAAGTATTCATACGAATTTGGAAGTAAAGATAGGAGCAACAGCGCTTGGTCCTCCTCCTCTAACTTGACTTCAAGACATAAAATATCGCTCAGCATCTTGTTAAAGCTGTTTAGGTGGTCGTGAACAGGAGTCTCTTCATGCGTAAACCATATAGTTGCTTCTTTAAATATAGCTTATTTGGCATTGACTTTGTTATGTACAATCTCTCCAGCTTCAACCACAAACTTACCGCAGAAGTTTCCTTCATAACATTATACATTAAGCTGTCTGCCAAACAAAGTTCTATCGTGCATTATGCCTTCTGATCTAATTCTGTCCACGTAGCATCTGTCATGTCGGTAGATTTACTATCACTAAGTACCTTAAACAACTTTTCCTTTACAAGAAGTGCCTTCACCCTTCTCTACATCAAATTAGATTTCTCCATTAGATTTTTCCACATCAAATTTTGTGTTATTTACTTTTTATCCGTCATTTTTAATTCCAAAGAAAATACTTTTCTCTCAGATCCTTACGAACCACTATCAATATAATTACGATCTAAGAAGATAGGGAGCGGACACAAATGCCGTCACCTACCGTAAATTTAAATCGCAAAAATACGGAACGTAGCTCTGATACCAATTGTTGCAGCTGTCAGACCGATCGGCAACGCAACGTGAGATCTTATAGACGAATAACAAAAGAAAACCAGATGCAAACCACAAAAAAAATTTGGGGGGAAACGATGAGAACCATTACTACAACTTGAGAAGAAGAAAACATTACAGAGAATTATTACACGCTCTCCTTATGATCTTCAACGAGATCTCTCTCCTTCTATAAATTCTCCTTTACCTTCGATAGCCTATATCCCTTATGAAGACACCGTTTACTCCTTTTGCTTTATGATTTAAAACTCTCCAAAGTTTACCCTAATACATAACTCTAAGATCATATATACAGGCTACACAATCTTAGTTACATTAAGATATCAGAAATTACAAAACAGCCATAAAAAAACCTGACTTTCGAATTAAATCTCGAACTTAAATTCGCAGTTATCGTCTGCACAGACGTCAGTACTGTCGTCTGCACAGACGTCAGTAGCTATGCAGGCTGACATCTGATGCTTTAACATGCTTCTGTCCAGATTGCAGGAAGATGTCTATTTTTTGCAGGCAGACGTCTGTACAGACGTCAGTACCAGACGTCTGTACTACATCTAGGTTTCTTTATTTTCTTTTGACTGACGTTGATTATTTGCAAGCAGACGTCAGTCTCTCCTTATGATGTGCAGTCTTCTTTAAATACGAGACACCTTCACAACATGGTGGAGGATGAACGACCGGAGCTCTATTCTCTTTGAAATCAAAAGCGCTTGTTCAAGACAACACGATCTGTATATCAATCGGTTCGGATCGTGCTTTTATCATCTCTTCCATTAATCAGGTGATTGATTCATTACCTAATTTGTTAGCCCCTCTCTCTCTCTCATATTCATGCTTTTATTAATTAAAACCCTAGTATTACCCTATCACATCTTGTTCACACAATTAAATTAGCAACCTCAACCACGTTGTCTTTTTCCCCCATGAGATCTCTCCCATAAAAACCACTTCTGTGTGTCTGTATTAATTGTGCTGCCTTTATTTGTTTATTTCATTATTATTCCAACACTTAATTTAGTGACTGTTAAATTTAATCCCCTTTTAATTTCAAGAAGTTTTATATATCTATATAGGGTCCCAATGATACGATGAGTGCCGTCTTCAGATCTGAGTCCGACACGGATATAACAATCACCATGAGCAGTGGAAACATAAAACTGCCTACAACCGTTTTCTCCCGAGGATATTGATATAGATCATTGGAGCGATTCCCACCATGACAATTTCTCGTTACTTGCAAGAGTTTTGACACGCTTCCAATGGAGCTAGCTAGTGAGAGGTGAATACACTTTTTCGCAAGAAGCTCTCAAGTTCCTCGGCAGCTTTTAGCATCTCAGTTGAAATAACCATACTTAGCAAAAGAAGGAAGAAAATGGATCGACCCCGATTTGCCTCGGGTTTCTACCCGAGCACCGGCCTATTTACTCGGGCAGATTTGGTTGGGTAAGATCCTATCCCAACATGCTCCCACTTGAACTGAGAACAAGGCTTCTCAGTTCAACTGTCCTATCGTTGATTTAATGTAATTCATCAAACTGTTCAATTTGAAAGGAAGTTTTCCTTAATGGAATGGATTCCTATGTGCTGATCGAGCGTGAGTATTACGGTGGCCGTGGGAGACGAACATTAATCGAAAAGTTCTCCAAATAACTGACTGATGCATAAAGTTGATAAAATACTACATTGGATTTCAACTTTGAGTTCCGACACAGAGATCCGATCCCCTCCCGATCTAATATATATGAAATCTCCATCTCTTATTAACCTATTGACAGGTTTTGCCGAAAACGACCATCTTTTCTTTATAGTATTCACCTTTTTTACTTATAGAAATTACTCGCCATAATAAGATTATTAAAAAAAAGAAAAGAAAAGAAAAGAAATTCTAAATCTCATTATCATATAGTTTTTACCCCATCATTGTATATGATATTTTGGCTCAATTAGTTAATTAACTGGCTCATCTATCTCGACTATCCACCAAATTAAAGTTAGTCATATGAGTTAGAAACATGTTGGATTCAATTTTAATCCTTTTCATATCATGACCAGTAAAACGGTACTTCAAATTTATTGCATATTGTTTAAGTTTTAATAAAAAGTTTATTTATTGTCTATTCTAGAACAAATAATTTTTATATATAATTAATTTTCTATCCTAATTTTGCAAAATTTTAAGCTTGTTTTTGTTGATGCAATTAATTAGCTGGAAGCAGAATCTTTTGGAAATTCATATAAAGAAAGGACAAAGAGATATTAATCACGAAATTAATCATTGTTTTTGATACAAGTATTTTAGGCCTACTTGCGATCATACATCTCTCGTTCTCTATGCATACACCCCACAGAGTAGGGATGATTTTTTTTTTAGCCTAAATTAAATTAAGTTTGTTAGCTTTTATTCCTCTTTTTATGAATGAGTTTAGGATTACCATAGGAATAGTTTAATGCAATGTTGAAAATAGTGATAACGTAAAGCGTAATACTCCGCCACCAAATAGGAAAAAAAACCCACAAATAACATAACGTATAGCGTAAACTATTAAATTTACTATTATTTTAATTTTAAAATATAAATATAGTTATACCAGTGTAAAAAATAGTAAAGTTACTCTACAACTTAAGGAGTATTTTTTTTTAAAAACTCTAAAGAAGTGCTAAGTATCATCATGCCATCAATTTTCCTAATGTTTATTCAATGAGTTCACACTTCTATCCATCTTCTTATATACCCATATCAGGAACCATCTTAAGTATTTAGAAAACAAAATAATTGAAGAAAATAACTTAAGTATTTAGAACATCATATACTCATTAAAAGCCTTAGATAGCCTCGAAAGAGATAGGCGATGGCCTCAAAGGCCGACAATATGATAAGGCCTTTGATGGCTGTGATGGCTTTGATTGAGAAGACCAATTTAGAGGAGAGAAGGGAAAAGAGGAGAAAATGCGGTATTAATGCCTTAGATAATCGATTTAGATTGCTGTTGTTTAGAGGTTTAAGAGATTCAGGCCGAATGTTTTTAAGAAATACTTGCTAAAAGCCTTATGCTTCATAAGCTTAAATAGCTTAAGTCACGTAGCGTAAGCTATTTATAAAAGTAGCTTAAGCTACGATGTATTTGCGCTATGTGCAATACTATGTAGCGAAATAGTCTTTACTATGCTATGTAGCGCGCTATTTTCCACTATGGTTTAATCAATTGATAATTCTTGCTCTTAAGTTTGTAATGGATAGTCGATATTAGGGAGAACTGAAGAGGACACCCTCATTTCTATTACTGAAAGATGCAATCGACATCTATGATACCGTCGGAGATGTGGATGCATCATTAGTATCAAAAGCGCCGATCCTTTCTCCTATGGATCCCGTGGAGTGGAAGATGAGTAGGCTTAAAGATCAAGGTCATTGGTTGAGCCATTGCATGCAATGGTTGCGAGATAATCTTAAATCGAAGGCGGTTGATAGCATTGATACTGAAGTTGCTTCTTTTCAATCTCTCAACTGATTCAAGGGTTTGTGTTATTAACAAGGTACCTGGAGAAGTATTATGGCGAATGATGATGAAGAAAAGAGTCCCAATCAAGTTCATTGACGTAATCAGAGACATGTATGATGGAGCAGTGGCAAATGCAAGAACTTGCGGCTGCATAACGAGTAATTTTCCGATCACAATTGGTTTGTATCAAGGACTTGTGTAAAGTCCATTCTTGTTTGTCATAGCGATGGATGAGCTTATTAGAACTTTCCAAGATGATGCACGTTGGTGTATGTTATTCGCCGATAGGTTAATGATAAAGAAGGGGATGACTCAGTTGAAGTAACTTCTTGGATACCGAGATGGAAAACAACTTACTTGCTTTGGGTTTGAAAATTTTCCTCGATGAAAATCAGTTGAAGTATTTGGAAGAGTGGACAGCAAAGGATCTAGCAAAGAAACTATTTGAGACTTCATCCATTCTCATGCAATTACAATATCCTTTTGACAAAATACCTAATCGGTGCATGCATGAATGGTTTTGTTGGTGGGAGAAATATAGGAGCGGAATCTGGATTGCTAATTTCTCCGATGGTAATTACAAATAAATATCGTAACACCTGATGAACATTCAGAACCGAATCAACGTCAACGAACAATTACAGCAGCAACAGAGCCAATCACAACATCAATAAGAACGAACGCGTCACGACCCGAAAATGACACGTGATGGCCCTTAAACTACGCAACGTCTACAGACGTAACGCAATTTAAGTAAGCCGAAAACCCAACAATCTAAACCATCAAAACTAGTAAGAAATAAAAACATTGTTAAATCTTTCGAAATCTCAAACCAAATTCTTTAAAGTCTAACTTTCATTTCCTTTAAAATTTTGGCAGCACCTCCTTTATAAAACAAGCCCCCAAAAATGGGTACAACATAATATAAGTGAAAGCCAAATGGGAGCAAAATCCACGCCCAACGGCGGAAAACAACCACCACAACAGATATACGACGCCGTAGCGAAAAAAGAGACGATATGAATAAAACTGCATGAAAACCTCCAAGTCACAAAATAATATACAATATCGTCCTCACACCAAGTCTCTAAGTCATACAGGATAATAGTAGATGGAGAGTATAGGATACAATGAATATACAACAAGCAACATCGGATAACCGCAAAACCTACCTAAGCAAAATTGCACACTGTCAGGCGAAGCGGTATCCGCAGCAAAAGATGATACGATGGATGCAAATATCCCTGCTTCTGACTATCCTGAGGAACACCTGCAAAACACTGTGGCACAATGGGGGTAAGTTGCCAACTCGTGAATAGTAAATAACATATGCAGGTAATCGCGAGTATGCACGTACAACGCGAATCTAACATAAGCATCTAATAGCAATGAATGGTCATATGTAATGCAGCCGTAATGAAAGGTACACTAGCAGGTACAAATAATACATGAAGCAGCAATATGACAATCTGTATGCAACAATCATGTAAGATACACTATCAGGTACTACTAATACATGAAACAATGCATATAAAATAAAGTATGTAAATGCAACAGTCATGGAAGGTACTCTATCAGGTACTACTAATACATGAAACAGTGCATAAATAATAAATATGGAGTAGGAAATAAAACATGTCATTTCCACGGAAATCCTAACCTCGTGGTAGGACCAAAATTCAACAAGACAATCCAAATCCCAGTTTCCACAAATCAGCCCCCAAATTGGCTCTCATATCATGTAAAACTCATATATCCTGAATGTCCAACATCAAGTAAAACTCATATATCCCGAATGTACAACATCAAGTAGATCTCATATATCCTGAATGTACAATATCAGTATATCCCGCATATCATGTGTGTACAATATCAGTATATCCCGTATATCCTGTGTGTACAATATCAGTATATCCCGCATATCCTGTGTGTGTGTGTAAGTATGAGGATATCAACCCCGTATGTCCACCGACGATACGTAGAAATCATGGAAAACCTGAGTGTCAAACACCGACACTCGAAACATCATGAAACCCGTGTCTAGCATCGACACGTAAATCCTCATAACTCAAGTACTATCACCACGACAGGCCCTGACGATATGTCGTACATCACTCCGGTCGGTATCCCCACGATAACCGCCGAGTCTAAATACAATCACCGGTAGGTACTTGCCCGCCTTCCAGGCTCATCGCCTATCATCTGCGATCATCTTGCCGAGGGGAATCGTACCGGGCCCTACTATGTACCCTCACACAGCCCACGACGCTCCTCGCATGGGGTATATATATATCAGAACCGATAAAACTCATGATGGCTGCTGAAATATCATATCAAGAGAAACCGGGTTTTTTAAATAATGCATAATTTCATGAAACTACTGTAAGTCCACGTTGCGACCCCCGGTTCTTACGGGGAGGCGGAAACGGTATAAAATCAAAATTTTAACGCAAGAGGCAACATGGACTAAGCTAGGTCGGGATCTTTACCTAAACTAAAACTAGCAAACTAAGCTAAAGATATTTAGCTACTCGGATGAAGATGGTTATACCTAAACTTGAACTCCTTCTCTTCAAGCTCCGATGGTGGTTCGATGGCTCCTTCTCGTTGTCTCCGTACGCCGAAGATAGATCCACTTGAAAGCTCCGACCTTTAGCTCCTTCTTCGTTCTTTGAAGAAACTAGTTCACTTGGTTTGCTAAACCTAGTGAACTAGAATGAGTAGAGATGATTTAGAATGGGATTTTATCTATGGTTCTTGATTCTCAACTCATGAGACAAGAGAACCATAGATCAAGAGAGGGAGCAAGAGGTTGAGGGTGAGAGCAAGAGGAGAGCTCAAGAACAAGAGAGAGAATGAGCAAGAAAGAATGAGCAACTCTTTTGTCTTTCACCCTCTCATAATCCAAAGTGATCATAACTCATCATATCAAAAAAGTCTTATGTGATGGTTTGAAGCAACCATAAGCTTATCATGTCATGCACTCATTTTACTCAAATGAGCAAGCAAGAAAAAGTCTTTGGCATGAAATGATAACCATGGTTATCATGATGGTCAACTAGTCAAGCCTAGTCAACCGGTCAACAAGTCAACAAAAGTCAACAAGTCACCAAAGTCAACAAGTCAACAAAAGTCAACAAGTCAACAACCATATCACCATAATACTTAATTAATATAATAGTTAATCACATATCATATTCTCATTAGGGTTGAGCATAAAGTCAAATAGTCAACGGTCAACTGTCAACAACCCTAATGAGAATCCGCAGCCTCTGCCTCCCTGTCAATTGTGCATACACACCCGCATCCGCGTTCCGAGGAACACGAATGCAAACTGGATAAATCCAATCCCATAAGGCACACTAGGATCTGGCTTAAACCAAAGCCCGCTAGTGTAAACTGTCCGGACACTGTACGTGCACAAGTGCACGGATGTGACCGAACCCTGTCGCAAAACCATGCGACCTGTCGCAATACCATGCGACCTCTACTCTTTTGCCTAAAGGCGAAAAACTTTCTGTGTGGGACTCTAAAGACTCGACACTACGCTGGCAGTGGGTTTAACCACAGACCGCAAGCGGCACTAGCTGTGCGTAACGGTCCCCAGGTAATGCCGACAAGAAGACGGACGAGGTGAAACCCATCTGAACTCCTACTGAGCCTGAGTGTGACATTCTCCGTACAGTCCGGTCTGTTCGTCTGATACATCGCATGGCGGGCCTAGGGGGCGGTAAACGTCAGTCCCCCAATAGCGGTACAAGTCGTGCCGGAGTGAAGCCCAATACACCCTGAGATAACACTGGAAACCTACCAGTATATCTCGTTTGCCCTGGCCAGGGACTACTCGTGTAATGGCTCTCCTAGACACAGCGCGATGTCAACCCCCAATACCGGGAGAGACGAATCCTGTCTAACCGTCACTGCCTCCAAGTGCTTCGGGACTGCACCCAACCACCACCTGTTTGCACGACTCCTTTGAGCCATGGTAGGGTAGTGATCAAAGTACAGTGGGAACACACCCGAGGCGAAGTGACAGTGTCAAGTCAGCGGACTAAGCTGTACTCATGTCACCTGGGAACTGAAAACTGACGATAGGTATAATACCAACTAGTCAGTTCCCGACGAGTCCTGTCCAGTGTACCCATAACCTAACGAGCACCCGCATACTATCTCAAGTACGACGTACTGACGGCTGTGGGACAGACCGTCTCCCACACTGGGATGAGAAGCGCATGCGCTGGTCTACTCCGGAGTATCGATGCCCTGTCTCGATAGTCCTGCGACCAGGGACCTGCATAAGGATGTGCTTATAGATTACCCAGCCCCACTAGTGTGACGGCCATCACATCGCTGGTAATAAAGCAAAGATCCTAAGGGCTCTACTAATGTGTATAGGCGATATACAAAATAAACACATGTACACATTGAAGTAAAAACAAACCAAGTAGCATTCTACTATTTTGAGCAAGATTGTATATACAAGGTGAATATCCCAAGCATCCATTAAGTAATATACAAACTAGTATGATACAGTAATGGCCTCTAGGGCATATACACTAACAATCTCCCACTTGCACTAAGGCCATGTACTGGCGTATCGAAGACCTATCATCTCGATCAGCCGCTCGAACTGAGTCTGGGGCAAGGCCTTGGTGAATGGATCTGCAGTGTTGTCTTCTGAAGCGACTCTCCGAACCTCGATCTCCTGGCGATCCACGATCTCCCTGATCAGGTGATACCGTCTCAAGATGTGCCTGGATCTCTGATGGGACCTGGGTTCCTTCGCTAAAGCTATAGCCCCGTTGTTGTCGCAATACAGAGGTATTGGATCAACAATGGACGGAACCACCTGAAGTTCTTTCAAGAACTTCCTCATCCAGACAGCTTCTTTTGCGGCATCAGATGCAGCGATGTATTCCGCTTCCATCGTCGAGTCTGCAACGGTTTCCTGTTTGGAACTCTTCCAACACACCGCCCCTCCATTGAGGGCAAAGACAAAACCCGACATGGACTTGGAATCATCCTTGTCACTCTGGAAGCTGGAGTCAGCAAAGGCCTCGATCTGGAGGTCTTTTCCGCCATACACCAAGAACATCTCCTTAGTCCTTCTCAGGTACTTGAGAATGTTCTTTACCGCTATCCAGTGTTTCTCCCCAGGGTTTGACTGATACCGACTTACCACACTCAGTGCATAAGCTACATCCGGTCTGGTACACAACATCGCATACATTATAGAGCCTACCGCAGAAGCGTAGGGTATAATAGACATGCGATCCCTCTCCAAATCAGTCTTGGGAGACATCTCTTTAGAGAGGGTGATCCCGTGACAAGCCGGTAGGTTACCGCGCTTGGAATCTTCCATACTGAATCTCTTCAGTATGGTGTCGATGTACCTGGACTGTGAAAGTCCTAATATCCTCTTGGATCTGTCACGGTAGATCCGGATACCCAGAATGTACGAGGCATCACCCAGGTCTTTCATGGAGAATCTGTGTGACAAGAACCCCTTGACAGATTGTAGCATAGGAATGTCATTTCCTATTAAGAGAATGTCATCCACGTATAAAACGAGGAATACTACAGTTCTCGCTACAAATCTACTATAGATGCATGGTTCATCTGGATTTTTGATAAAGCCAAATTCTTTGACCGTCTCATCAAAGCAGATGTTCCAACTCCGCGATGCCTGCTTTAGTCCATAGATGGACTTAAGCAACTTGCACACCTTTCCGCTGCTCCCACTCTGAATGAAACCCTCCGGCTGGTCCATATAGACACACTCCTCTAAATTTCCATTTAGAAAAGCTGTCTTTACGTCCATTTGCCAGATCTCATAATCGTGGAAGGCAGCAATGGCAAGAAGGATCCGAATGGATTTCAGCATGGCTACTGGAGAAAAGGTTTCGTCGTAGTCCAAGCCAGGTCTTTGACGAAAACCCTTTGCTACCAGCCTAGCTTTATAGGTCTCAACCTGTCCATCTACACCAATCTTCCTTTTGAAGATCCACTTGCATCCTACGGGTTTTACCCCGTCTGGAGCAATGTCCAACGTCCATACCTTGTTGGTGTACATGGACTCCATTTCGGTCCGCATTGCGTCCAGCCATTTCACTGAGTCAACGCTCTGAACGGCCTGCTGGAAGCTAGTAGGCTCATCATAATCTATGATGCAATCCTCTCTATCCCCGTCTATGAGAAAACCGCAGTATCTCTCGGGCGGATGAGACTGCCTACTACTCCTGCGGAGCGGCGTAGGAATGTCCTGTTCTGTTGAACCCTCTGGTTCCACTAACCTTTCAGTAATAGTCTGTGGTTCTGGAATTTCTTCCAGTTCCACTGCGCTCCCACTATTTTCCTTTTCCAAGAACTGGTGTTCTAGGAAGTGGGCATTACGAGAAACAAGGACTTTTTTTTCCTCTGCGTAGTAGAAAAGATACCCCCTGGTGTTCTTTGGGTATCCCACAAACTTGCACAGTACTGAGCGTGCCTCGAGTTTGTCCGCATGCTGCTTTTTGACAAAAGCTGGACATCCCCAGATCTTCAGATATTGAAGATAGGATTTCTTCCCACTCCACATTTCATATGGGGTGGTAGGCACAGTCTTAGTCGGAACTCGGTTCAAAAGGTATGCAGCTGATTCTAGCGCATACCCCCAGAACGATCGCGGTAACTCAGCGTTACTCATCATGGACCGCACCATATCCAATAGGGTGCGGTTCCGTCTCTCCGATACACCATTATGTTGCGGGGTGTATGGAGGAGTAAGCTGAGAGAGAATTCCGTTCTCTTTTAAATAGTCCAGGAACTCGGCACTTAAGTATTCTCCACCTCGATCCGATCTTAGAATCTTAATACTTTTGCCGGTCTGTTTCTCTACTTCATTCTTATACTCCTGGAATTTTCCAAAGGCCTCGGACTTATGTTTCATTAAGAAGACATAACCGTACCTTGAGAAGTCATCCGTAAAAGTAATGAAGTAAGAATGTCCGCTTCGGGCATGTGTAGACATTGGACCGCACACGTCACTGTGTACGAGTCCCAAGAGCTCGCTCGCTCTTACTCCTTGTCCAGTAAACGGAGTCTTTGTCATCTTTCCTTTGAGACAAGATTGACAAGTGGCATATGATTGATATTCGAACGCATTCAAATATCCTTCTGTATGCAACTTAGTCAACCTTCTCTCATTGATGTGACCCAATCTACAATGCCATAAGAAAGTCTGATTTATTTCTGGAGACTTTCTTTTGTGTGTATTCTGGACATTAAAAATCTGTGGTTGGTTTAACACGTATATACCATTACTCAATGTACCTGACCCAATCAAAACCTGATTAAGGTGAATGTTTACAACATTACTTACAAACGCAAATTCATAACCTTCTTTAGAAACTAAAGATACAGAAATGATATTACAAGTTGCGTTGGGTACAAAAAAGCAATTACGCAAAACCAAAACATGTCCATCTGACATTCCCAGGTGATAGTCCCCCACGGCTTTAGCATCCATGCTAGCTCCGTTCGCAACTTTGAGGGTCATGTCACCTGCCTTCAAAACCCTACGGTTTCTCAACGCCTGCAAAGAATTACAGATATGAGATCCTGATCCGGTATCCAATACCCAGGAAGTAGAGTTTATTGAAAGACAGTTTTCAATAACATACACACCTGAAGCTGAAGCTGCAACCTGCTTCAATTCCTGTGTTCTGGCCTTCCAGGCCCTGCAATCATTCTTCCAGTGTCCTTTCTTATGACAATAGAAGTATTCTTCCTTATCCACAAGCTTCCCCGCTATCTTTGTTGCTTTGCCTTTTCCCTTCGTATCCACTTTACTAACACCGTCCCTTGGTTTGGCGGGGGCCTTCTTCTTCTTTCCCTTGGCTTTCGCCTTGGACCTAGAAGAAGATGATCCTCCTACAAACAAAGTGGATGTATCCCTACTTTTCTGTAGGGTGCCCTCTGCGCTCCTCAGCATGTTGAGGAGCTCTGAAAGTTCAACCTCTTTTTCTTGTAAGTTGAAGTTCAGTATAAACTGGGCGTAAGTGGAAGGAAGGGACTGGAGAACTATATCCGTATATAGCTCACTCTCCAATGTGATCCCTAGGTCAGCGAGCTCCTCAATGAAGCCGATCATCTTTAGCACGTGCTCGGCTACTGATGATCCGACGGCCATTCTTGTCGAAAATAACTTTTTCGACGCTTCGTATCTTGCGATACGTGATTGCTCTCCATACAGTTCTTTTGTATGGAGCAATATGGACTCCATGTCCATATTCTCATGCCTCCTCTGATGTTCGTTGTCCATCGAGGCAAGCAGGAGGCACTTGGCCTTCGCGCTATCAATCTCCCAAGTCTTGCGGATTTCCTTATCCGCGATACTGGAAGTTGGACCAGGGACAGGGGGAGCTTTGGTGGTAAGAAGATACCCCAGCTTGTCATAAGTGATTGCTATCTTGACATTCCTGAGCCAATCTTTGTAGTTTGGCCCTGTCAGTTTGTTTTTATCTAGGAGTAACTTAAGTCCAGTCATGTTGATTGGTCGCTGCAATTAGGAGAGAGAAGAAGAAACACTCAGCATGATGCTCTTGCAAGTTTAGAGTGGTTTTTAATTTGTCTAAACAGGATGGCTCCCACTGTTTCTCGAATCCCTCCTCAAACCATAAAGGAAGAATTAGTCAGGATTAATCCCACCGTACAATACTTGCTTAACCGTTCAGCCAGGCCGGTGTCGGTACTTCGAGGGAGGTTTTCCAACGCTTTCGCGAAGTTCCTTAATTAAAGAACCTCTTTTCCCTGGGGGCGTAGCCCCGCTAACACCTTTCTAGGCACCTACTAGGTTTATAGCATTGATCGTTAAGTGAGAAATTTCCCGAGGAGTAGCATATACTCACAGTAGGATCGGGATCCAAATATCATCGCGTGACGAAACTGAAGGAATCCTACCAGAATCATCACACTCCAAATGGTATGCAAATCTAGCAAGTTTCAGTACTTATGAAACTCCCGATGTGGATTTTTGCCCCATGCTCTTATGACCTTGGCGTGAGGTCAAAATGTCATAAGTCACATGTCAAGTTCGTCCCATCATTATCCAGGTTAATTTGAACCCACCCGTACATACCCTTGACGTAGGCCAAAATGGCAGTACGACTGTCTCAAACCAACGCATTCTATCTATGCAACAGATAAATATCCGGCAGCTACCAATCACTATGCCTTGGCGTGAGGTCAAAATACATAGCTTGAATACTACCGAATATTTAACTGAAATGATGGAGGGCTACGGATGGTTTTGGCAAAACCGTGAACGTAGTGAACTTGATTTGGTCGATGGAACGAGATAGCTTTTAAATGGAGTGGCTCAAACTCCGTATTTTAAAAGTTTGTTTTGAAAAGAACCGAGTGGTTTTTCGAAAGTGTTCCAACGACTTTAACTTGGTTTATTATCTTGCATTAGTTCTTTTAATGCGTGATATTCTTGCATTAGTTCTTTTAATGCTTCCCATCATTTAATCCTACCATTGCAGAAAACAACCAAAATATGACGTACGCTTATGCCATTCGCATTCGCCACGGGGCCCCGTCATTACCCGTTAGGTTACTTAACTAACGACAGAGCGGGGGCTGGGCTAGCGCGTCTGTAAAACATAAGCAACGCCTAAATAATATCATATATAGATATACTGCAATGATAAACATTTCAGATCACAGATAAATACATTGGATATACTAGCAATCTGTAATTTGTACGACCCTGTAACAAAAACAGATAACACGGTCGCGGTGAATAGCCAAAACCCCACCCAAGACCCCTACGGGTGCGGCAAACTACCCGCCAAGTACCCGAAGCGTAGCAACCTCCCTCATCTCCATGAGTAGGCCACTCGACACTTCGGCATACCCGGTAGTTTGTGCACCCCTCCATGGGTCTATCCTAGGAGCAAAAACAGTAAAAAGAAATTATACAATGACGGCTACAACCCCTTCCCGGTTGTGCGGCCATACAAATAATTATTACATCAATTTACAAATTTACATGAAATTGCAAGAAAAGAAAACTCTCGTCTCACAACCCCCGGCTATTCACCCGCGACAATCCAACATATTTATATACACATTCCAGCACATTACAGATCATGTATAACCCCGACTAATCGACTTATAGCGATTAGCCGACGTTCAATACATGCAAACATCACAGATATAACCATCAAAGTCAAAGTGCAGTGAAGTTCGGAAAAAATACGGAATTATAGGACCCCAAAAGGAAATTTCTTTTCTGGAAAATCTGGGCACATATAATATATTCCAAAAATCCCAAAACCAACACAGACACACACTGCACGAAAAACGATGCACAGAAGACGACAAAGCGCGGCGGTTCCGCGGCGGATACTTAGCTCGCGCGGCGGAAGGGCGGCGGTTTGGACGAATTACTGTATCGTTTTTCTTGGGTGTTCACACAAAACCCTGAGCCGAATTTACAAGTGTAAAGTTTTTCATTTTGAGCCAAAAAAATTTCAACAGAAACTCAGTTTTTGTAAAAGTTTGGTTTTTGGATTTTTCCGGTTCCGAACTTCGTTACACTTCACTACCAAGCTAGTTTAAGTTTAGTTAGGCTCTGATACCACTGTAAGTCCACGTTGCGACCCCCGGTTCTTACGGGGAGGCGGAAACGGTATAAAATCAAAATTTTAACGCAAGAGGCAACATGGACTAAGCTAGGTCGGGATCTTTACCTAAACTAAAACTAGCAAACTAAGCTAAAGATATTTAGCTACTCGGATGAAAATGGTTATACCTAAACTTGAACTCCTTCTCTTCAAGCTCCGATGGTGGTTCGATGGCTCCTTCTCGTTGTCTCCGTACGCCGAAGATAGATCCACTTGAAAGCTCCGACCTTTAGCTCCTTCTTCGTTCTTTGAAGAAACTAGTTCACTTGGTTTGCTAAACCTAGTGAACTAGAATGAGTAGAGATGATTTAGAATGGGATTTTATCTATGGTTCTTGATTCTCAACTCATGAGACAAGAGAACCATAGATCAAGAGAGGGAGCAAGAGGTTGAGGGTGAGAGCAAGAGGAGAGCTCAAGAACAAGAGAGAGAATGAGCAAGAAAGAATGAGCAACTCTTTTGTCTTTCACCCTCTCATAATCCAAAGTGATCATAACTCATCATATCAAAAAAGTCTTATGTGATGGTTTGAAGCAACCATAAGCTTATCATGTCATGCACTCATTTTACTCAAATGAGCAAGCAAGAAAAAGTCTTTGGCATGAAATGATAACCATGGTTATCATGATGGTCAACTAGTCAAGCCTAGTCAACCGGTCAACAAGTCAACAAAAGTCAACAAGTCACCAAAGTCAACAAGTCAACAAAAGTCAACAAGTCAACAACCATATCACCATAATACTTAATTAATATAATAGTTAATCACATATCATATTCTCATTAGGGTTGAGCATAAAGTCAAATAGTCAACGGTCAACTGTCAACAACCCTAATGAGAATCCGCAGCCTCTGCCTCCCTGTCAATTGTGCATACACACCCGCATCCGCGTTCCGAGGAACACGAATGCAAACTGGATAAATCCAATCCCATAAGGCACACTAGGATCTGGCTTAAACCAAAGCCCGCTAGTGTAAACTGTCCGGACACTGTACGTGCACAAGTGCACGGATGTGACCGAACCCTGTCGCAAAACCATGCGACCTGTCGCAATACCATGCGACCTCTACTCTTTTGCCTAAAGGCGAAAAACTTTCTGTGTGGGACTCTAAAGACTCGACACTACGCTGGCAGTGGGTTTAACCACAGACCGCAAGCGGCACTAGCTGTGCGTAACGGTCCCCAGGTAATGCCGACAAGAAGACGGACGAGGCGAAACCCATCTGAACTCCTACTGAGCCTGAGTGTGACATTCTCCGTACAGTCCGGTCTGTTCGTCTGATACATCGCATGGCGGGCCTAGGGGGCGGTAAACGTCAGTCCCCCAATAGCGGTACAAGTCGTGCCGGAGTGAAGCCCAATACACCCTGAGATAACACTGGAAACCTACCAGTATATCTCGTTTGCCCTGGCCAGGGACTACTCGTGTAATGGCTCTCCTAGACACAGCGCGATGTCAACCCCCAATACCGGGAGAGACGAATCCTGTCCAACCGTCACTGCCTCCAAGTGCTTCGGGACTGCACCCAACCACCACCTGTTTGCACGACTCCTTTGAGCCGTGGTAGGGTAGTGATCAAAGTACAGTGGGAACACACCCGAGGTGAAGTGACAGTGTCAAGTCAGCGGACTAAGCTGTACTCATGTCACCTGGGAACTGAAAACTGACGATAGGTATAATACCAACTAGTCAGTTCCCGACGAGTCCTGTCCAGTGTACCCATAACCTAACGAGCACCCGCATACTATCTCAAGTACGACGTACTGACGGCTGTGGGACAGACCGTCTCCCACACTGGGATGAGAAGCGCATGCGCTGGTCTACTCCGGAGTATCGATGCCCTGTCTCGATAGTCCTGCGACCAGGGACCTGCATAAGGATGTGCTTATAGATTACCCAGCCCCACTAGTGTGACGGCCATCACATCGCTGGTAATCAAGCAAAGATCCTAAGGGCTCTACTAATGTGTATATGCGATATACAAAATAAACACATGTACACATTGAAGTAAAAACAAACCAAGTAGCATACTACTATTTTGAGCAAGATTGTATATACAAGGTGAATATCCCAAGCATCCATTAAGTAATATACAAACTAGTATGATACAGTAATGGCCTCTAGGGCATATACACTAACAACTACCACGGTCCCCAAACCCAGAAAACATCATGAAAAATCCATATCTCAATGCGAAAATCCATGAATATAATATATGCAACATAAAACTGCAATGTAAGCATATAAAAGAAAAGCCGCTATTTAACTGCAACAAGTTAAAATATATATATGCGGTTCCTAATTTCTCCAAGTCTATATAATATCAAATAAAGGTAGATATGTAGCTACAACCAGATATGTGTGTAAACATGAAGGTATAGCAAAGTATATGTATCTACCTATCAATAATGATGTAATATACCCTTCAGGTATAAATGAAGTATGTAAGCAAGGTATACACGTAGCTATGTCATTATGTGTGTATGTACCTATCGCTAATGGTACAATACCTTATAGGTAAAACAGGTAACTAGCATATCAGCAAGTCACGGCATATGTGTAAGCATGTAGGCATACAGGTATGCTATAAGTCATATGCATAAAGAAATATGAATCAATGTCTCAATGTCCCTTACCAAACAATATCATATGTATAAGTGTGTTGTGCGTGACATGGCAATTATTGACGGTATATATGGCATACAATCAGTGCTCGTGCAACATGAGCCGTCAATAATGGTGCAGTGTCCTGAGGGTACTAGTCCAAGCACAACAATTAAATAAGCAATAAGGTGTATGCGCAACTCTATATATGAAATAGAATATGCGACAAGTCAAGTCATCTCTAACCCAGACGCATAACGCCATACGGGCGATTCCCCTATAGATGTTAAATCTACTCACCAACCATCCTGGCTAAGTAAAGCCAACTACTCGCTTTTCCCTGTTCGCAGCGCCCGAAGTCCCTGCCTGCGATCCTGAACACATATAACAATAAAGCAAGCGTATATAAGCAATCGACCAAAAATACGTACAACTACGTTTAACTGACGCACCAACTCCAAACATACTCTTGAGTGTCCGTTTAGCGGCTAACGTGCGTAGCGACACTACGAAACGAACTCAAGGGCAAAAGCTACACAAAGTCACGAACGAAATCGGCACGACCCCAGCTAGGAACGCAAAGCGACACAACTATCAAGCCTAGACCCTGATCGTACTGATCGCGCATTCAAAACACAAGTCTAAAGCTAACACAATTCTAGCGATATCAAACATCTTAAAACAGTTTAACTAAGTTATCCAAACCACTATCATAATTTTAAACTCGCCCAAATATGTTTTAAAAAAACCTAGTAAGCAATATATCATTTTATCACAAACTACAACTTTTTACCAAACTAGCATTTACAAACATCATAAAATAGCAAGGTTAAACCATTTAAACCTTTACTATAATTTTAGATTACACTAATTAGGATTAGCAAAAGTTTAGTTTGTTAATTAGGCTAATTAGATAATTAGGAAAATATCATTTAACAAATCTAGCAAGTAGGTTAAGTTTTCTTTTGATTAAAACTAACAATTAACCTATTCACTAATCAAAACCCTAATTAATTATCCAAAAACCATTTCTAGAATTTTAAACATGCAATTAAATAGCTTAATTTTAACAACTAAAAAACTAATTAAAATATTAGAACAACAAAGAGATTAGAGTTAGGGTTTTATACCTCTAAATTTGATTTGGAACTCAAGTTTGCTAGCCGACAAGTTCAAGATTGAAGTAGAGAGAATGTAGAATATTTTGCCTCAAGGCACCCAACGAATCGGGTGAAGGTAAAAGAAGTTGCCAAAATGGAGCGATGAAATTGAGCTTGGGATTTTACCAAATGAATCAATAAATTTCCTCACCCCTCACAATTGGGCTCGGCCAAAACTTGCACACAAAATGTGCACTGCCAAAAATAAACAAAGGAGCTCGGCCACAAAAATGAACAAGGGGGTGCTCTGGATGTGAGAGTGTGTTGGTGATGTAAATAAATCAACTAAAGAAATTAACCCCTTACACAGCACACTCTCCTCTCATAATCAATGCTCACCCACTAGCACAAAACATCCACACATAAGATCTTAGCACAAACAAAACCAATTTAAGATCAAGCAAATATCCTACCCACTCAAGCCACCTCACCAAAAAACAATCCCCAACACACACCAAGTGAAATATCAATTAGCCCACTCCAAAGATGATTTCGGCCATGGTATAAAGGAATGATATTTTGGTAAAAAAAATGAATGGACAAATGAAACTATTAATTAAATACATTAAAATAATATTTTATTAGGAAAAAAATTCTATATGAATCAAAACTTCCATTGACTCCCAAAGTTCGCGCACTTGCTTTATTCTAGTTAAAGTAGGTGCCGGCAAGTCTATATTGAAGTTTGATCACAATCGGGTTAAAACGGAAAATACCGACTATTTTGCCCTAAAAGCGGAAAATTCGCAAAACGATTTCTAAAACGTTACAGAACGTTTCAAGGGGAACGCAACTTCTATAATCTATCTATGTTCTGTTTTATCTATATAGCACATAATCGATTAAAAATGCGGAACAAATAAACTAACCTCCAGCCATAACATGAATGAGCGATAAAATAAAATCTTGATTCTCTTGGATTTCTTCTAATCTTAAGCAAATCTTTTGATGGTATATGGTCTCCCGATTTTGCTCAGATCAAGGACTCCAAAAAAAAAGTGTTTTTATACTATTTTATTCTCCTTTTCATCAAGGGAGAAACTGAAAATTAACCAACCACTATCAGGATATGGACGGTTACTGTAACCCACCAACATCAATATATAGGATTCAAATGAGAGGAAAAATAGGACCATTTAAAAAGTATTTAATTAATGTATAAAATATGTATTTAATAAAAAAATAACTAACATTCTTCTACTTGGTGTGTACTTTTATCACATTTGCTATAACACCCACAGTAATATAATCCATGAATCCTTATGCTTAAACTAAAGAAACAAAATACATGAATCATGGCGACAGGTTCTCTTTAAACGAGTATTACCTTCCATGTATTGCAAAACTAACCTATTTCTTTAAAAGCCCATATGAATAAGCCTTATGCTTATTCTGAGTCCATAAATAATTGTCATTTTCAAAACATAAATGTGTGCACACAAATGAGAAGACAAAATAAATACTTTAGAGTTTCATTAGAAACATAAGCTATCCATATAGTATTACAGAACTAGCAAAAATTTACATAAAGGAACCAAGTCCCATTCGTACAGCATGATCCTCAAACCCTTTTGTTGGCATGCCTTTTGTTAAAGGATCGGCAATCATCAATTCATTTCTAACGTGTTCAATGACCACTTCATTTGCTTTAACACGTTCCTTGATGGCTAAATACTTCATGTCGATGTGTTTACTTCGACGTCCACTCTTGTTATTTTTAGCCAAGAAAACTGCAGCTGAATTGTCACAGTACATTCTCAATGGCTTAAATGGAATCCACAATTTTAAGCCCGGATATGAAACTCTTTAATCATACACCTTGTGACGTTGCCTCAAAACAAGAAATGAAATCGGCCTCCATTGTAGAAGTAGCAATCAATGTCTGCTTTGCACTTCTCCATGATATAGCTCCACCGGCAAACATAAATATGTATCCTGATGTTGATTTTCGTGAATCAACGCACCCAGCGAAGTCAAAATCCGAGTAACCAACTACCTCCAGGTTGTCAATTCGTCTATACATAAGCATGTAATCTTTTATTCCTTGAAGGTACCTCATCACCTTCTTTGCAGATCTCCAGTGGTCCATACCTGGAGTACTCTGATATCTTCCCAACATTCTAACAGCAAAAAAATGTCAGGTCTTCCAACAGCTGAAGTATATGGAATGTTTTGCTTTTGTTCCCTTTCAAACTCTTTTTTCGGGCACTAGTTCAAATTGAACCTGTCACCCTTCATAATTGGTGCTACACTTGGGGAACAATCTTTTCATCCGAAATCTCTCAAGAACTTTATTGATATAAGTTTGCTGAGACAATCCCAGTGATGATACTCGATATCGGTGATCTCCCAGATCATGACACGTGGAAGATGACGTGTCCCGAAGCTCATAAGAAAGGACCTACAGTGGCCGACCAGACCGCTGCTATGCCCGTCCTATAAACAACCGCTGGCTCACCTCCGAGCCCCCTGCACAATTGGCCTCCTCGACCCTCTCAGCTCGCCTCCGGGCTCTAGCAGAACCAAGATAGCTCGGCCTCCTGCTCGTCCCCGAGCTCTCCTGCCGAGCTCATCTTCTTCGGTCTTATCGACCGACCAACGGCACCACTCACAGGCGCACCCGCTATCCCATGAATCTCGCCATACGTAAGATATCCGCCGGCCACATCCCACGTTCCACGCCATCACGATCCCCCATTAACGAGCATGTCTCGCCATTAATGTGGGATTCCGCCCATCACGCGGGCGTGACGTCGGGAGCGTAACAGCCAGCGTGATTCTCGCGCCTGCCTGCCTGCCTGCTGCCACCGCTATTTAAACCCCTCCTTCAGACGGTCCAAGTAAGTTTTTCTCTCTCCACTAAGCCGTTACTCTGCTCGGATATCCGGTCTAACTTGATCGTCGGAGGGTCCTCGATGGTACAACCACCCCGGAACTTCCTTGCAGGTAGCTCGGCAACAACAATCTCAAACCCATTGAGATCCACACGCTTCAGAAGCCAGCCTCCAACTCTAATCTCAGCCGTCCATCGTCGCTCCCAGAGGATCTACGGAAGGTAACATCTTGACGTGATCCGATGCACGTCAGCTGGCGCCGTTTGTGGGAACATCTTGATTCCACTAAAACAAAAGTTCATCTTCCGATCCAACCCAATAGCGAGCGATTACCCCGACGATCCAAGCACTAGCCGCCACCTCCCCCTCAACGGAGGCGCGGACGAACCTCCTCCCCCGAACGCCATCAACGCCCTAGCCGGCCGGATAGATCGACTTGCGTCCATTATGGAGGTGCTCATCCGCATCCAAACGGCAGGGCAGGATCCCTAGGTCGCCGCTCCCCCGCCTCAGGGATAGGACCCCTACGGGGGGAGAGAAGACTCCGCTCGCATCGGCACTGCCGACCACCACCTCTTTGCCTCCCACGGCCGCAGATCCCCCGGGCTGATACGTTCTGTGACCCGCTGGGCGCCCCACAGTTCAATACCGAGGTCCGTCGCCAGAGCGCCTCACCCCAAGATCCTTCGCGCATCTGTCCCTCCTGAGGAGACGTCGGTCAGCTCGCCTGTTACCAGGCATAACCGACACCCCTCCCTCGACGGGGTCGCGCGGACGAGGATCGTTACGGCAGCTCAAAGACTACCTTGCCCGGGGATCGAAAGAACCTCATTAAAAGGAACCGGAGCCGCGGCCAAGCACATGTCTCCATTAGCAGAGGCCAAAGGTCAGAATGTGCGGAATCGTCGGGATACCATGGCCGACTCGATGCCCTCGAGAAGAAGATCGAAGGTATGCATCAGGAAGGTCACCGTTCGAGCGACGGGGCTAAGTACGCCGCCGACTCGCTCATAAAACCCTTTACCGAGGAGTCGCTCGCTGTCCGTGTCTCCTCCCGGAACAAGCCCCTGAAGGTCTCTCTTTTCGACGGTAAGTCCGACCCGAAGGACCATTTGGATGCATTCACCGCGGGGATGAGCTTCCAAGTCAACTCCGATGCCGCCCACGAACGTCGGCATGGTGCCTCAATTGGTAGCACTCTAGGACGAGCGCCACCGAGCGATCCCGCCGACCCGCGGAGATCAGGCCGAAGTGCCGCAGAGACCTTAACTTACCGACCGCCTCGTCCCTCAGCTGCTCAGACAAGGGGTTGTAGAGCCCCGGCGACGCCCTCCAGATGGAGTACATCAACAACTGGAGCAAGGGGGAACGCCGGGGAAGAAGTCGGCCGAAGTGATCCTCAATACAGCCAATCACTAACTGCACCATGTCCTTGGTGCAGTGCTGATCGTAAAGGTACACATCCTCGAAGCTCACGATGTCGGGGATGGTAAAAAGGAAGTACTCTATTTTTACGTTTTGGGTATGAAGGATAAAGTGATCAACACTTCCTCCATTTTACAGCGAACAACCCCCGGGAGTCCAACAGTCGCTCACCCACAACTGTACCGCCACACAGCAGGCACCTAGCCTTTCTAGGCGAAATCGAAACGACGCGACCCCGGCGCTTCGCCTCCCCCACACGTTCATGGCACGTGTCACCCGCGACTGTCCCTCTTCCTGACACTCACACCGAGAAGGCCGGACAAAACCTGACGAATCAACTGAGCAGCTTCACTGCTCGGTCTATCCTTAGCAAGCCTCGTACGGCCCCTCCCGAGCTAAGGATCAAAGCCCTCGCCAAGAGGCAGCAGAGCGGCTACCCTGCTCGACTATCCCTGGACGGTAGCTCCCTAGCTCACAACGCCAGGGATCAAAGCCCTCACCAAGAGGCAACCGGCCCCGCCCTTGCTCGGTTATCCCTGGCTAGTAGCTCCCTACCCCAGGGATCAAATCCTTCACCAAGAGGAAGCCGAGTGGCTACCCTGCTCGGCTATCCCAGGCCGGTAGTTCCCTACCTCGCAACGCCAGGGATCAAAGCCCTCAACAAGAGGCAACCGGGCCCGCCCTTTTCTCGGTTATCCTTGGCTGGTAGCTCCCTACCCCACAACGCCAGGGATTAAAGCCCTCACCAAGAGACAGCCGAGCGGCTACCCCGCTCGGCTATCCCTGGCTGGTAGCTCCCTGCCTCACAGCCTCAGGGATCAAAGCTCTCACTAAGAGGCAGCCGGGCGGCCACCCTGCTCGGCTATCCCTGGCCGAAAGTTCACTACCTCGTAGCCCTAGGGATCAAAGCTCTCACCAAGAGGAAGCCGAACTGCTACCCTGCTCGGCTATCCCTGCCCGATAGTTCCCTACTTCGCAACGCCAGGGATCAAAGCCCTCACCAAGAGGCAGCCGAGCGGCTACCCTGCTCGGCTATCCCTGGCTGGTAGCTCCCTACCTCGCAACGCCAGGGATCGAAGCCCTCACCAAGAGGCAACCGGGTTTTCCCTTGCTCGGTTATCCCTGGCCGGTAGCTCCCTACCCCACAACGCCAGGGATCAAAGCCCTCGCCAAGTGGCACCGGACAACAACCCTGCCCGGCCCATCCTTAAGGATCAAAAACCCTCGCAAGAGGCAACCGGGCCCGCCCTTGCTCGGTTATCCCTGGTCGGTAGCTCCCTGCCCCACAACGCCAAGGATCAAAGCCTTTGCTAAGAGGCACCGGGCAGCAACCCTGCTCGGCCCGTCCTTAGTAGGCCTCTTACGGCCCCTCCTGCGCTAAGGATCGAAAGCCCTCGCAAGAGACAACCGGGCCCGCCCTTGCTCGGTTATCCCTGGCTGGTAGCTCCCTACCCCACAACGCCAGGGATCAAAGCCCTCGCCAAGAAGCACCGGACAGCGACCCTGCTCGGCCATCCTTAAGGATTGAAGCCCTCTCCAAGAGGCCCCGGGCAGCAACCATGCTCGACCCGTATTTAGGAGGCCTCTCACGGCCCCTCCCGCGCTAAGGATCATAACCCCTCGCAAGAGGAAACTGGGCCCGCCCTTGCTCGGTTATCCCTGGTTGGTAGCTCCCTACCCCATGACGCCGGGGATCAAAGCCCTCGCCAAGAGGCACCGGACAACAACCCTGCTCGGTCCATCCTTAGTAAGCCTCTCATGGCCCCTCCCGCGCTAAGGATCAAAAGCTCTCGCCAAGAGGCAACCGGGCCCGCCCTTACTCGGTCATCCTTGGATGGTAGCTCCCTACCCCATAACGCCAGGGAGCTAAGCCCTCGCCATGAGGCGACTGAGCAGCTACTCTGCTCGGCCCATCCTTAGCATGCCTCTCCGTGCCTCCCACGACTAAGGAACAAAAGCCCTCACCAAGAGGCATCCGATCTATCTACGTCTGAGCGATCTCCATCTCGACTTCGGGGCCATGGAGATACTGTCTTCCCTCCGGTCTTTGCACACTTGGCAAATGAACAGATTCAACTCGACGCGTAATCGCTAGACGAAGAACCGACATAACACGAAGGCAGTACGGTGCAAATACAAGTGTTTACCGACAAAAAAAAATACACGCGCAAATACTACCACCAAAAGTTATTATTCACAAAGCCAAAAGTCTTTACAAGGGTATTGAGAGCTCCCCAGCCTTATCAAATTTCCCGGAGGGTTACAAGAGAGAGGAGGAAAGGCCAAAAAGTTCGGGCCGCAAGCCCCGCCTAGACCTCACCTCCCTCATCACCATCGGCCCGAGGCACGACCACCGAAAGTGGGACCCGAGCACGGAGCTCACCGTTGGCAAACTCCGGAAACTACTCCCTGACGGCATCAAGAGCTTTGTTCCATGCAGTGGCGGAGGCCTCGACGAGGTCGACGTAAAACTGATCCGACCCCTTGTTATCAGCCACCGCCTTCCTAGCTCAGATCTCGGCGACCTCCGCCGCCTGAAGCGTCGCCTCGGCATCCTGCTGTTCATACATAATTTTGCATTATTTTATTCCCCATTCTTATTCAGTTTACAAATAAACAGGTGCTTTTGACCCATGTCTGCTACATAGTTGCAGGTAACAGGTTCTCGGAACAAAAACAGTGAAAAAGATGAAAAGACGATACAAAAGTGAGACTACGACCGATAAATGGTGGAATCTTGATCATGCCACATTTTGAAGGACAATGAAGATCAATAATCAGTTCACAAAGTACAAGGCAGCGCAAGGTTCAAGACTTCGACACGAAGCAACGGTAAAAGTCCACTACAATTATTCACTGTGGAGATCTGGAAGAGAAATAGAAGACATTCTGAAGAACCAACTAAAGAAACAGGAAGACACAAACAACCAGAAGCAGCACAGCCAAAATCAGCATACAAGCCTTCTACTTGGCCGCGGAACCGCGGCCAAACAGGGGTATTGGCCGCGGATCCACGGCCATGTAATGCCCGTGTCGGTGCAGAAAAATTATGGCATCTGGCGGCGCGTTGACTAGTCTTCTCTAGGGGTATTTTTGTAAAAGCAGATGTGCGTCGATTGTAAACCTAGGGTTTTCTATGTTCTATAAATAGAAATCGTAAAATCTGTTTTTAGGATGCCTCTTCTTGTGCCTCATTTTATTTATCAAATTCAGATCTGTAAATTTCTGCAATGTATGAAGAGACCATCAAATAAAAATTAGAGTAAGTTTTCTTTATCTTGCCCTAGTTAAATTTATTTTCCTGCCCTAGTATAGATTTTATTTATCTGCGCTAGTATAGATTTTATTTATCTGCCCTAGTTATAACTTTTAATTATTTGCCCTAGTTTAGATAATTATGTTTTTAGTGATAATCGATTCGACAACAATCGGAATTAACTCGTCAGAACAATTAGGAAATACACAAAATCTCTGTGGACCGACCCGTACTCACCGGCTAGCTACCAAGCAACGCCGTTCTTGATTGCGGTTAAAAATTCTTTGATCTAAAAATCTTTCCAATCAAATGGCGCCGTTGCCGGGGATGGCGTGTTATTTTCTTTTTGCATTTTCGGGTTAATATAAAATTAAAAAAAATCATAAAAACTGAAAAATAAAAAAATATAAAAATTTATCATCTTGTTATTTTGTGAAGGGTATTTTCCGTGCGAATTTTACAGGATCTACAATCGAGTTCGGATCTGGAAAAATCCAGAAAAAGAAACAGAAAACGAAAGATCTGAACAGCAGAGGATTTCAACAACAGAACAATAGAACAAATCTGGAGATCTGAACCATACAAATTGCCGCGTTTCCGCCGCTTTGACCCAGCTTTGCCCGCGCATCCGCGGTTAGGAGGTGACATCATCATCTCCAAATTTTTCTTAGGAGCCGACCCGCATCTTCAACCGCGGAACCGCGGCCGGAACGCGCATCTGGCGGCGGAACCGTGGTCGCATAGTGACTTCAGCACGTGGGATCCCCTCTGTTTGTTTCCTTTCTCTCTCCTCTGCAACCTCAAATATCTCCTCTGTAAATTTGCCTGCAGAATTCTTTGCGCTAAAAAATCTCCCTCCTTCCAATAATTGATCTTGTGCAGGATTTTTTGCGCCGCGCTAAAAAATAAAAAAAATTGATTGCAAGTGATTGTTACTGCTTTGCATATTTTTAATCGGACTTTAAGGGGTTTGAAACCAATCCAGATAGGGTGGGGATTTCATCACTTCCCAGGACCCCAGAAATCACATAAGGCATATACATTAACCATTATTTAATTAAAAAATACTAGACTCAGCCCTAAGGACTTCGCGCTCAATAGGACAGAGGACTAGTTGTAGGCATCGGCCGTTGATCTTAACCTGACTTTGCGGTGTCTAGACAAGTGTGTCTAAGGCGAGTGGTTACTTAATTAGGGCCACTACTTGTAGTGGAGAGCCTCCCACTCATCTGGCACTTACCTGGCCGCAATTGGCGGTGAATAGGCGGTTTGAGGTCCTATTTCTAGCCCTTTGGAACAGTTAGGAGCTGTCTAGCTGACCTAGGTGACCCTAGATCTAGGCCTGATTGTGCATTTGTGGTTGATTGCATTTGTGTCTAAGCCCTTTATCGAAAATTTTTGCAAAAAAACACAAAAAAAAGAAAAGGAAATTTTTTTATAAAAACTTGCAACTTGTCGCTAAGAAATCCGTGCACCCCACATTCTTTTTCTTCTCTTTTCTTACATCATGGGTACCCCACCTCACAAATCTCTTGCCGAACTTTGGTACCCTGAACCAAACTTTGCTTCGTACGCGAATTGTTTCGGTCGATTTACGGACGACCCCTCCATGCCCAAAATTTCTTTGAAAGATCGAATAGAAGCGTCTAGGAGAAACAGTTCGACTTTGCAATCCACTTTGTATCAACCATTTCAACCTTCACCACCTTCGTACGTTGATACCACTTTTTCGAGTCCTGTTGTAACTCCTAAACCCATGTCTATTGCTGAGCATATTGAACAATCTCGTAGCCGATCTTTCACTCCTCTCCACACATCCAGTTTTAGGGATCAACAAGTCCATTCACCTTTTTATCCAAATGTTGATCTGACTCCTGTCCAACCATCCAATTCCTACCAGTCCTACCCGACTTTCCCACCTTCCCCAGACATTGCTTCTACACAGCCATTTGGGAGTTTCACGTATCCAAACAATTTTGAATCTTTTACCGAAACCCCTTCACAACCTATGTCTAGTCTAGAACAGTCGTTAGAGGCTTATATGGTAGCGACAAATCAAATGATTAGGAATGTGGATGCGTCCATTGCCGTCCTTATGCAACCTAATGAACCGGTAGCTAGTTTCCCACTAGCTCCAAATATTCCAATGTATGAGGAAGCGGTTGGACAAAGTGAGAATTTGAGAGGAGAGAGTGAGCTGTGCACCCTTTCAAATCAAACCAACCCATTACTAATTGAATTCCACAACTCCAGTTTTCAAACAAGTGTCCCAAATGATTCATCAGTTGAAAATAACACATTTAATGAGTTGTGTGACTTTGTAGTGATTGATTTACCAGATTGTGAAGAATCCCTTTCGAGTGAAACCACACCTAATCCTTTTGAACCTTACACCTCCACTCTAGAGCCTAAATTAATTGATATCCATGCTTTTGATGAGGTGTCTGAAAAAATTGATTTTCACTTGATTGAGGATATAGACGCCGGGAATATTTTTGATGATGAACTCGTAAATTTGACTGAAATTTTATCTCCAATTCATCATCCCGAGTCATTAATTGTTTCTCCTGAACCTCATATGCGTCTTGATTTTGATGATAATGGCATGGATAGGCTAAATTTTGAGGGGAATTATGAGGATAGTATTGAGGAGAGTATTGAGGATAATATTGAGGATGAACCATTTTTGTTTGATGTGTCGGATTTTCCAATTCATCCTCCTGAACCTTTAACTATTATACTTCCCAAATCACCCTCCCTCCTTTCCATCGTTCCGACCACGCAAAAGATCACGCTTGAAGACTGTGAGCTTGAAAAATTTCTCTTTGAATCTGACACAGTTCTCACAGACGATAATGATTACGAGTGTTTCACTTTTTCGGACGATGTTGAAAACTCACCTCCCGAGTTTGAGTCCTTTGAATTTTCAGATGAGTTAGTTGAACCATCAGACTCGGTTGTTTACAGTCATTGCGAACCATTGATGGAATCTTTCAAGTTCGAGACAGATTACTTAGGTGAGAATAAGACTATCCCTAAATCACTCCCTTTCGTCCCTCCTATCGCTTCGACCACGCAAGACTCCGTCGCGTTTCCATTTTCAATGGAGGGTTTACCAAGTTCGAAGTACCCATGTTTTCTCGCGAATCTTGAGGGATTTGACCCCATTTCTCGATGGGTTGATAGATTAGCACAATCGCTTTTAACACAACGATCATCACATATTGCGCTAATTTATTCACTCGATTTACACCCTCAAGATCGTACTACACTTCTTTCTCTTTTCCGCCATTCTCCTCCTCCACCGAGACCATATTCCACTCTTCTTCCCATACGGTCTCGTGTGCGTCTCATTTATTTTCTTTACACTCCATTCTTTCACCAACCCCACCATTATCACGATAGAATTTTTGAATGGTTGGTGCTAACTTTTGGTCTGTGTAAGACCTTGTTTAGTTTGGGGATGACCTTGTTGTATATATGTATATATTTTTTTTGTTTTCTTTTTCTATTAACAATAAAAAAAAATAAAAAAAATAAAAAAAATTATAAATAAATAAACAGGGGAGTGCCGAAATTTTGACCCTCTTGGTGTAGCATGACAGTAAGGACACTGTCAAGTTTAAGTTTGGGGGTATGCTCGGTAAGTCTTCTTCTTTCGCATTCATGTGTATATTTTTGCATTTGCATACTTATTTTAAAAACCATAAAAATTGAAATTTTTGAAAATTTTAAAAATTAAAGTATTCAATTTTGGTCATAATTGACTTGAGTTTGACAAATAGGTTAACTAGGTAGGAACAACTAGATCTTATACTTAGTAAATTAAAAAACCTAAAAATAACCTTTCTTAAAAATTTAACGGTAGAAAGTATATGTTTTTGTAGTTTATTTAGAAATAGGCAAATTTCGAGTTGACTTCGTGGGCTAAGTTAAAATAAGGGAAAAGTATTGATATTTTTATTAAAGTATAAGTTTGAAAAATAATTCCTAAGCTTAAGTCTAAATTCTGAAAATATATACCCTACAAACTGCACAAACACGCACCTTGAAACTTGGAACAGTAGAAGAGACCTTGAAATGCTCTTGTCTAAAGTCCTTAGTACGAAGAAAATAAAATAAAAAGTCAAGTGTGAATAAAGAGATAATAAAAAAAAATGAACACTGGTTTTTGTGATTACTTAAGGCTGCAAAAATAAAAAAAATATTTAGCAAGGGTGCTTCATCACCTAGTGCCTTAGACCGACTGGTTTGGGAGTCACTGCTAAAGCCTTAGGTGTTGCAAGACTAGGAATTACGCTTTAATGTGCAAACACATCTTGTAATCGGTTGTTGGTATCTCAAGAAGTATTAACGGTCACATGAAGGATGTGTGAGCAAAATTCATCTAAAAAAATTCACCAATTAAGAAGTGCTTTGGACAACGGACAAGAGTATGATTGCTTGATTTGAATTTCCAAGTGTAGGGGTGATATATACACACACGTAGGGGTATGTGATTAGGATTTAGATAAGAGATAGGAATGAAGAATATGACTTATATCTTTAATAGAGATGATAAAAATTACTAAGTTGAGATAGAACCCTAGAAGGAAAACTTAAGAGATGCCAAAAGCTAAGTAGGTCTACAGAATATATATAATCTTAAGTTAAATTATATGGAAGCGTGAAGAATATGGGTGGATAATTTACGAGTAGAAGATAATAGAATTCCTTCTTAGAAAACCTAATTGGAGAATAAAAGTCAATGGGCCTAATTGATAGGATTTTGTGGGTAGTATCCGCTGAAAACCCTCAGGAGACAACACTCCTCCTACTAGGGACACCTATAGGTTAAACGGCTTGTTGCACGAGCTCAGTGCAATCGCGTTTCCCTGCGAAAGTGAGGTTAGGATTTTGTTGAGAATAAAACTAGTTTTGCTCGAGGACGAGCAAAAGATAAGTTTGGGGGTATTTATTCATACATAATTTTGCATTATTTTATTCTCCATTCTTATTCAGTTTACAAATAAACATGTGCTTTTGACCCATGTCTGCTACGTAGTTATAGGTAACAGGTTCTCGGAACAAAAACAGTGAAAAAGATGAAAAGACGATACAAAAGTGAGACTACGACCGATAAATGGTGGAATCTTGATCATGCCATATTTTGAAGGACAATGAAGATCAATAATCAGTTCACAAAGTACAAGGCAGCGCAAGGTTCAAGACTTCGACACGAAGTAACGGTAAAAGTCCACTACAATTATTCACTGTGGAGATCTGGAAGAGAAATAGAAGACATTCTGAAGAACCAACTAAAGAAACAGGAAGACACAAACAACCAGAAGCAGCACAGCCAAAATCAGCATACAAGCCTTCTACTTGGCCGCGGAACCGCGGCCAAACAGGGGTATTGGCCGCGGATCCACGGCCATGTAATGCTCGTGTCGGTGCAGAAAAATTATGGCATCTGGCGGCGCGTTGACTAGTCTTCTCTAGGGGTATTTTTGTAAAAGCAGATGTGCGTCGATTATAAACCTAGGGTTTTCTATGTTCTATAAATAGAAATCGTAAAATCTGTTTTTAGGATGCCTCTTCTTTTGCCTCATTTTATTTATCAAATTCAGATCTGTAAATTTCTGCAATGTATGAAGAGACCATCAAATAAAAATTAGAGTAAGTTTTCTTTATCTTGCCCTAGTTAAATTTATTTTCCTGCCCTAGTATAGATTTTATTTATCTGCCCTAGTATAGATTTTATTTACCTGCCCTAGTTATAACTTTTAATTATTTGCCCTAGTTTAGATAATTAGGTTTTTAGTGATAATCGATTCGACAACAATCGGAATTAACTCGTCAGAACAATTAGGAAATACACAAAATCTCTGTGGGCCGACCCGTACTCACCGGCTAGCTACCAAGCGACGCCGTTCTTGATTGCGGTTAAAAATTCTTTGATCTAAAAATCTTTCCAATCACTTGCCTGCTGGCATCCCTCGCCCTCTTCATGGCTCCAAAGCGATCGGCCAATTCCATCAACTTCACCTCGATGACTCGGTGAGACTCACTTAGACGGTGATAGGACTCCCGGCACTTTGAGACGGCAAGCTCCGCGATGGCCGATCGGGCTTCAAGGACGGCCATCCTCTCCCTCTCTAGACGCAGCTCAAGCCGTAGATCCTCGGCCTCCGAAGAAGACTCTCCCGCCGGCCTCGTAGCATGGATAGCCCCCTCGGCCTCTATGTGAGTAACGAGAGCGCAGTGCTGAAGGACCTGACGAAAAACAACAGAAGGACTTAGAGACACTTAAACTAGCGAAAAGGCGCTCGAGATAACACATGAGGGAGTGCATATCTGCACCGCCTCTTGAGCTATAGCCGCCATTTAGGCCCTCAGGGTCCCCCGCGGGAGCTTGCCCCCAGCCGACTCTTCCATGTCAGCAAGCAGGCTAGCAGCAACGGAAAGCCCGGACGGGACTACGAAACGGACGTCCCCCTCCTGCACAGGAATCCCCTCAGGAATCTTAGTCGGTGGAGCACAGGAGTGTTAGTTATATGTATGCCCTAGATGCCATTACTGTACATACGATGTATATTGCAGTGGATGCTGGGACATATATAGGGAGGACTTTCTTGCTCGACATGATAGTATGCTATCTGGTTGTACTTTATCTTAACATGTACTCTTTTTATCTCTTTATTACATATTGATAAAGCCCTTAGGATATGTACTCGACTACTGGGACTATGATGAGATCATACTAGTGGGGCTACGGTAGTCGACGAGTACATTCTATAACTATTCCTAGTCGAGGGTGTATCGAGACAGGGCATCGATACACCAGAGTAGACTAGCGTATACGCATCTTGACCCATATGATGGGCGATGGATGATCCCATATCTATCGGTGTTTGATATCAAGGATGGTGTACGGGTGCTCAGTGGAGACTGGGTACACTGGACGGACTCGCCGAGAACTCCCAAATGGTATTATACTTCACGTCAGATGGCAGTTCTCCGGTGACACTGGTACAGAGTAGTCTGTTGACCCGAGATCGTCATAGAGTCTTGTGTGATTCCTACTGTGCTTTGATTTCCATCATACCACGTCCAAGAGGGCGTGCAAAAAGGTGGTTTTTGGGTACAGTCCCGAATCACATGGAGGCAATGAGCGATAGGAGGGGATTCGTCTCTCCTGGTATAGGGAGTTGATGTTGTGCTGTGTTCGATTGGCTATAACTAGAAATCCCTGGCCAGGGTTGCTGAGATTTACTGGTAAGTGTTATCAGTAGTTTCTCGAACTGTTATAGACCTCATATCGACAGGACTTATCGAGCTACTGGGGTCTGACGTTTACCACCCCTAGGCAAGATATGCGACATATCAGATGACGAGACCGGACTGTACGGTAGTGTTACTGATTGGATTCGCAGGAGTACTAGCAGACTTGCTTGTTGATCTTCTGATCACTCAATACCCGAGTGGCTGTTACGTTTAGCAGACCGCTTGCGGCTTGTGGGTGTTTGATATGATCATCACCTACTGCCGGCGTATTGACGAGTCTTTAGAGTCCTACACAGGGGTTTCCTGGCTCAAGCGAAACGGAGTAGGAGCGCATATGTGATATGTGCGGGACCGAGATTAATACGATATGAGATACCATATTCTATTCTCGCGATTCGTGACCTTGATCGGTTGTATGCGATATAGCCGGGTTATCGGATCAAGTGTTGATTCGATAAGTTGTTACACATGATATTAGTCGGTTATAGCCGGGTTATTAAATCAAGAGTTGATTTAATAATTTAATGTATAATTATATATTTGATATATTACATTACATTAACTAGTATTAGCTCACTTATGATTTATTTTCTCACTAGATTGTGCACATTGTTTATATGTGATATATGCAAGTGTACATGTTTGTATCATGCTTGATGATACATACAAGATGGGTGTATGAGACTTATATCAAGTTTAGGTTAAATTAGGGTTTACTTATTTCCTTAAGAATAACAAAAGAGAGGAGACTTTAGTCAATGTTATCAAGCTTGTAGAAGCTTGTATGCAACATTGACAAAGTCAACTCTTTTGTCATTCCTTAGGATATTAGTTAACCCAACCCTTAACCTAATACTATGGTCAATTCTCTACATGAGTTAAGCATGATATCTTAACTCACCCATGGTTACATTATTGATGTGGAATAATTCATATGATGATATTATTCTTTCTTCTTCTTCTTCATCAAGCTCCATGAAAAGCTTGCTAGCTCTAATGGTGCCATGAGAAAAAGTGTGAGAAAATCAATTCTAAAGTGAGCCCACCTCCTACTTTTTCATCCTATACCACTTGCCATGTAGTAGAGTGTGTTCTCTTCACAAAGTTCATGACCTAGTGAAGGAATAGTTTGAGTTAGTGTCTCCCCGACGTAGATCATCTTCGGCCTCGAAGTCATCGAAGCAAGCATGTTCGTTCTTCTTGTGGAGCTTCTCTAGAGTCCGGAGTTCACGATCGCAGCGAAGGGGACATCTACACGGAGCTATTGAAGTGAAGGACCGGATCTACAAAGGTTGCAATCCCTCTCACTTAGTGTTAAAGAGTTTAACATGCTTGTTTTCGCCTAAACCCTAGTTTAAAGATCCGGTTTTGGGTTGTTCGGCACGGCTAAAATTTTAATCGGGCATGGTTGATGCCTCGTAGACCTTTGTGCGCGTGCCTAGCAACCCTACAGTGGTATCAGAGCCAAGTTAGAGCTTTAGGCGAAGTCTAGGCGAAGTTTAAAGTCTGATCGAACCCGAAAACCCTGATGTAAACCCTTCTCTGTACATTTTTTGAAAATGTGATTTTTTATGAATTAAAAATGCTCAGAAAAATAAGCAGGAAAAACTAAGAATTACTGTGAAGTACGGTCCACTAAGTCTCTAAAATGACCGCGGAACCGCGTCCAAACCAAGGGTTTGGCGGCGGTTCCGTGGCCATAATTTGGACTTAGTCCCTCATATTTCATATATTTATTCTTAGGTCCTTTCTTGTCAATTGTTTCTGGAACTTTTTTATTCCACTCAAGTGTTGAGTTTTCTAGGGTTGTATTAGGGACTCGTTGATTCGATCGGATAATTTAACTTTGTTTAGTTTGTTCCGGATATTTTTAGAAACTGTTAAAAAGTATCGAACGGATATCAATAACTCACTTTTTCCCCTGTCGGAAAATTTTCAAAAGTTGGATTTTTCCTCATGTTTGAAACTTTCGTAAAGTCATGCAAGTAACGCGGTGGACCCTTTAGAAGACAACAAACCTTAACTCGATTATGTGACCGTTTTGAACTGCCTATAAACCTTAGGGTTTGGGGCAGTACGGCGTGCCACATGTGAGGCGTTGGCTTGACCCTTCTACGTCTGGACCATCGGTACTATGGCATGTGATGGATGTTTTTTAAACTGATTTCAAGTGTTGAGAACTATTTGGGAAAACTTGGGTGTTTGATTATTCGATCGGAAAGTTTAACATTGTCTATTTATCTGGAATGTGATACAGTATTTGGAATCCACAGGTAGTTATGAGATAACTAATTTGAATGTTATAAATCTAGCAGTTCAGTCTCAATTGATCGGGTTGCCACGGAATTTTGATGTGATCAAAAGTCCGTCGCAATCACGTAGCGTACGCGGATACTCGCCGGGTAAACTTAATAGACAGCGACGCCCCATAGCCCCGACCAAGTGACTGTAGGAGAACCCCGTCGCCAAAAGCATCCGTTCGGGTGCTCGCGGCAGCGGTGTTCCGCCTTAGTGCACTTCGTCGACGGCATTCGGGGGTAAGGCCGTCTACTAAAGTTTGCGACGAGCATTCGATCAGGATGTCGGGAATCTTGTTGAATTACCCGACTTGATATTGAAAAAAGTTTTCGATAATGAGACTAAAATGCGGGGTTTATAATTGTTAGGCATGCGATGTCTAAGGAATTCATTTGGTTAGGTATGCGATATCTAAGGAAGCTGCGGATTCCAACTGTTGTAGTTTTACACTTTCTTTTCTGTGACCGTAAGCGTAGTATGTGGTATATCGCCGGCTTCGTTGCTATACATCAACGACAATCGGGATACGCATACTTGCTTACGTTGATGATATGAGATATTATGTGTTGCTGTGATATGTTATATTGGATCGTCTCGTTTTGAATAGCCGGGGGTTTTATGTGAGATGAGAGTTTTTATTTTTCATTCATGTAAAATTCATTTGTATGTAATATTCTTTTATTGGGGCACTTCCGGGCTGAGGATGATGTCACCATTGTATATTGTTTACTTTTCCGCATTAGGTAGACCCAAGGCGGGGAACACAAGTAACCGGGTTCTAGGGTCCAGTGGGAGACTATCTCGAGGAGTCGAGACCGGGTCTCCTAACCCTAGAATTGGCAGTGTTACTTGCCGCTCTCGTAGGGGTCTAGGGATGTGGGTTTGGCTATTCATCGCGACCGTGGAATCCGTGTTTTATACAGGCTCGTATTGAAAACACAGACATCCTAGTATATCCAATATTTCATATATGTTCTTCTGCTGCAATGTTCTGTGATGTGATCATTTGATATGTTGTGATAGATACTGTATATAGTATATATGATATATTATATAGACGTTACTTATGTTTTACACCCGCGCTAGCCCTGCCCTGCTCTGCCGTTAGTTACCTAACCTAACGGTGCACGAGGGGACATTGAGGCGAATGCGGATGGCATAAGTGTACGTTGTATTTATCTGTGATGTTTAGGTGACTTAAATGATGGGACTTCATTAATGAGATTAATGAAATAAAAGAAACCTAAAGATGTTGTAGAAACTTATTTAAAAACTGGTAGCTTTAGTTCTTGCTTTGCATAGCGGTGTTCCTTGTAGAACATCCAGCACCTTATTCGATAAGGAAAGAGCCGAGATCCCTTCACCGGGAGTGACCTCTTTAGTGAAACTAGCAGATGCTACAAACTCGGTTTGTCTTTTGATTGTTTCTCTAGTTTTTGCATTGCATAGTGGTATTTATGATATACCCTGCACCTTATTCGATGAGGAAAGGGCTGACGATCCATTCACCGGGAGTGACCCCTTTAGCAAAACTAGAAAAGCCTCAAAAACACTCCATTTAAAATCACTCGATTCTACAACGATATCAAGTTCATTACGCAAAGGGTTTTCATAAAAACCTGTCGTAGCCCTCCGTCATTTCAGATAAGTCCTACTTAGTATTCGTGCTACGTTTGTTGACCTCCGTCAAGGCGTAGTGTACGGTAGCTAACTAGTATTTATCTGTTTATGCATATGATGCAGATTTTTTTAGGGTAGTCGTGCGGCCTTGTTGACCTCCGTCAAGGGTCGTGCGGGTAGGTTTAATTCAATCAGGAAATAACGGGTAGAACTTGACTAGCAGCCTATGGTTTGTTGACCTCCGTCAAGGTCATAGGACGCTAGGGGTAAAATATTACTGGGAATTTCAAGTGTTGAAATTTGCAATGAGATTGCATACCTTCTATGAGATAGTTGGATCCCGATACCCACTGCGAGTAAGAGTTACTCCTGGAAGAGTTTTACACATTACAATTAACCGATCAAGTAGGTGTCTAGAAAGGTGTTAACGGGGTTACGCCTATGGAAAAACGAGGTTTACTTTAATTAGGTTTGTGCGAAAGCACGGGGGACCTCCCTCAAAGTACCGACACTGGCCTGGCTGAAAGATTGGCGAACTTGTAGCGTGTAATTAATCCCGGCTAGTCTTTCCTTTTAGGGTTTGAAGGAAGATTTGATTAAAACAGTGGGAGACATCCTGATTAGATATATTAGATAACCAATCTAATCTTGCAAGAGCATAAGCTGAGTGTTTTCTTCTCTCTCTCTCCAGATAGCGACCATATCATACCTTAATCAAGATAATAATACGGATATATTGACCGAACCCGCTTGTTATAATAAGCTGGGGAAGGTTGGTCCCGCTCCAACTTATAATTGTTATAAGACAGAGCAGGAAATTGGGGATTACCAGAATTCCCGTGCCGCCCAAACGATGAAAGTGCATACTGATGCATCATCTTTGGGTGTGTTCATTACAGAGAACTGTTTCTCAGTATCCTTTACGTCCTGGGTATGAGATACCGGATCAGGATCCCGCATATGTAATCTGTTACATGGGCTACAGAAAGGTAGAGAACTGAGAACGTGTGATAAGTTTCATGAGACAGAAAACGGTGCAACTGTTGCAGCCAAGTCTGTTGGTCACTGTCACCCTGTATTACCAGAATACATTGATTCTGAACGAATGTTATTAGATACCGAACCTGATGTACAACATCATATCAGTCTTTTTATTAGTAAAGAAAGGATATAATTTTGTATTGTTAGATAATGTTTTGAACATTTCCTATATCAAGAGTTGATCGGTTCAGGCACGTTATCTAAAAGCATTGACGTTCTAAATCAAACTACAGTTCTTAGTATACAGAACACACACAAGAAGAAGAGTTCAGAAATGAACGGATCCTTCTTGAGGTATTGTAGACTAGGTCATATCAATGCGACCCGACTAGCAAAGTTATATTTAGATGCATATTTAAATTTGTTTGAATTTACATCTTGTGAAACTTGCCGGTCATGTCACAAAGATAAGATGACCACAACTCTGTTTATTGGAAACAGAGAAAGAGTTAATGAACTCTTGGGATTGATACATGCTGATGTATGAAAGTCCCCTATCTACACATGCCAAGACCGGTTCTTTGTACTTCATTACATTCTCTGATAATCTCTCAAGATTCAGACATATGTTCCTGTTGAAACACAAGTATGAACCTTTTGAGATATTCACAAAATATAAGTTAGAAGTAGAGAACCAAAAACGGGTATAAGTATTATGTCCTTTGATGAGATCAAGGAGGAGAATACTAGAGCACGGAATTCCTAGACTATTCTAAAGGAGAATGAGATTCTCTCTCAGCATTACTCCTCCGTATACACCATAGCACGATGGTATATCGGGGCAGAGCAATCACACCCTATTTGATATGGTGTGCTCTATGATGAGTACTACTGAGTTTCCTATTTCCTTTTTGGGAGTTATGCACTTGAGAAGTTGCATACCTATTGAATAGGGTTAAAATCAAATCAGTTGCCTACCACTTCATATGTGATATGGAAAAGGAAGAGCCCATATCTTAAGTATGTTAAGATTTGGGGTTGTCCGGCCTATGTCTGAAAAGCAAAATCCGGACAAGCTCGAGGTAAAGTAAGTTCTGTGGAAGTTTATTGGATATCCCAAGCATTCGCAAGGGAATATCTTCTACCAAACCGAGAAACAAAAGTGTTTTATTTCTCAACATGCCACCTTTGTAAAAGGGAATTTCTTGTGGAAAAATTAGTGGTCATGAGGTAGAACTGGAAGGAGTTCCAGCTATACAAACTACATTAGATGATTTGGTAGGACCAAAGAATTTAATAGTAACCAACGAACCTCAGCCTCTCCGCCGATCTAGTAGGGTTCCTCGCCCACCAGAGAGATACTTCGGTTTCTCTATGACAGTGGGAGCGAGGATTGCATCATGAGATGATGACCCAACTAGTTTCGAGCTGGCCATCAGGAGTGGGACTCTGTAAGAATGGCTGGATGCTTATTGATCTGAGATGGAATCCTTATACACCAACAAAGTATGGACTATGGTTGCTTTATCTGAAGGGTTAAATCCCCATCAGGAGCAAGTATATCTTGAGAAGATTACTTGGTGTACATGGAAAAGTTGAGACTTTCAAAGCTATGCTTAAGTCCATCCAGATCCTACTTGCCACGGCTGCATACCATGACTACGATATCTGGCGGTTGGGTGTCATAACAGTTTTTCTAAATGATGTTTTAGAAGAGAGCGTCTATAAGTACACAGCCAGAAGGCTTCGTAGACAGTAGGAGCAGCGGAAACGTGTGCAAGATGTTTTATGTGATAAAGCAGGTATCGCGGAGTTGGAACGTCTGTTTTGATGTGGTAGTCAAAGAGTTTGACTTCATCAAAATGGTAGATGAACCTTGTATATACAAGAAGATAGTAGGGAGTATGGTGGTGATCCTCATAGATTACGTGGATGACATACTCTTGATAGGGAAGGAGTTTCCTATGCTACGCTCGGTCAATCTCCGCTTATCACAAAGATTCTCCATATAGGATGAAAGTGATACCTCCTAAATCCTGGGTTTTGGATCTATGAGATAGATCTAAATGGATGTTAGGATAATCACTAGTTGTAGTGAGATGTTATCAATCGATCCTGGAGAGAATCACAGGAAAGGTTCCAGAGTGATAAGGATGAATGAAAGTCAGTCACAGGCATTGTCTTTACCCTCAGTGGAGGGACGGTATGTTGGAAGAGTTCCAAGCTAGATACCATGACATACTAGACGATTAAAGGCAAAATACATCGTTACCAAGGATGCTACCAAAGAGACAATCTGGATATATATAAGTTCATGAGATGAACTTCGTTCCTACCATTGTGTGACAATGGAGTTGTGGCTTTTGCCAAGGAACCCCTGTCCCATCAGAAATACAGATATAATTCTTAGGCAGTATCACCTGATCATGGAGATGGTTGATCTCTAGGGAGATTGAGGTTAGGAGAGCAGACACAGAGGATAACGGCGCGGATCCACTCACAAAGGCCTTTTTCCCAGTAGAGACATTTATGGGATGGTTGAGTATGAGATACTTCAACCGCAGCTAATTGTTGGGTATGTGATACCACAACAGAAGGCCCTAGTGCAAGTGGGAGATTGTTAGTTATATGTATGCCCTAGAGGCCATTACTGTACATACAATGTATATTGTAGTGGATGCTGGGACATATATAGGGAGGACTTTCTTGCTCGACATGATAGTATGCTATCTGGTTGTACTTTATCTTAACATGTACTCTTTTTGTCTCTTTATTACATGTTGATAAAGCCCTTAGGATATGTACTCGATTACAGGGACTATGATGAGATCATACTAGTGAGGCCACGGTAGTCGACGAGTACATCCTATAACTATTCCTAGTCGAGGGTGTATCGAGACAGGGCATCGATACACCAGAGTAGACTAGCGTATACGCATCTTGACCTATATGATGGGCGATGGATGATCCCATATCCATCGGTGTTTGACATCAAGGATGGTGTACGGGTGCTCAGTGGAGACTGGGTACACAGGACGGACTCGCCGAGAACTCCCAGATGGTATTATACTTCACGTCAGATGGCAGTTCTCCGGTGACACTGGTACAGAGTAGTCTGTTGACCCGAGATCGTCATAGAGTCTTGTGTTATTCCCACTGTGCTTTGATTTCCATCATACCACGTCCAAGAGGGCGTGCAAAAAGGTGGCTTGATAGGAAGGGATTCGTCTCTCCCGGTATAGGGAGTTGATGCTGTGCTGTGTTCGATTGGCTATAACTAGAAATCCCTGGCCAGGGTTGCTGAGATTTACTGGTAAGTGTTATCAGTAGTTTCTCGAACTGTTATAGACCTCATATCGACAGGACTTATCGAGCTACTGGGGTCTGACGTTTACCACCCCTAGGCGAGATATGCGACATATCAGATGACGAGACCGGACTGTACGGTAGTGTTACTGATTGGATTCGCAGGAGTACTAGCAGGCTTGCTTGTTGATCTTCTGATCGCTCAATACCCGGGTGGCTGTTACGTTTAGCAGACCGCTTGCGGCTTGTGGGTGTTTGATATGATCATCACCTACTGCCGGCGTATTGACGAGTCTTTAGAGTCCTACACAGGGGTTTCCTGGCTCAAGCGAAACGGAGTAGGAGCGCATATGTGATATGTGCGGGACCGAGATTAATACGATATGAGATACCGTATTCTATTCTCGCGATTCGTGACATTGATCGGTTGTATGCGATATAGCCGGGTTATCGGATCAAGTGTTGATTCGATAAGTTGTTACTCATGATATTAGTCGGTTATAGCCGGGTTATTAAATCAAGAGTTGATTTAATAATTTAATGTATAATTATATATTTGATATATTACATTACATTAACTAGTATTAGCTCACTTATGATTTATTTTCTCACTAGATTGTGCACATTGTTTATATGTGATATATGCAAGTGTACATGTTTGTATCATGCTTGATGATACATACAAGATGGGTGTATGAGACTTATATCAAGTTTAGGTTAAATTAGGGTTTACTTATTTCCTTAAGAATAACAAAAGAGAGGAGACTTTAGTCAATGTTATCAAGCTTGTAGAAGCTTGTATGCAATATTGACAAAGTCAACTCTTTTGTCATTCCTTAGGATATTAGTTAACCCAACCCTTAACCTAATACTATGGTCAATTCTCTATATGAGTTAAGCATGATAGCTTAACTCACCCATGGTTACATTATTGAGGTGGAATAATTCATATGATAATATTATTCTTTCTTCTTCTTCTTCATCAAGCTCCATGAAAAGCTTGCTAGCTCTAATGGTGCCATGAGAAAAAGTGTGAGAAAATCAATTCTAAAGTGAGCCCACCTCCTACTTCTTCATCCTATACCACTTGCCATGTAGTAGAGTGTGTTCTCTTCACAAAGTTCATGACCTAGTGAAGGAATAGCTTGAGTTAGTGTCTCCCCGACGTAGATCATCTTCGGCCTCGAAGTCATCGAAGCAAGCACGTTCGTTCTTCTTCTGCAGCTTCTCTAGAGTCCGGAGTTCACGATCGCAGCGAAGGGGACATCTACATGGAGCTATTGAAGTGAAGGACCGGATCTACAAAGGTTGCAATCCCTCTCACTTAGTGTTAAAGAGTTTAACATGCTTGTTTTCGCCTAAACCCTAGTTTAAAGATCCGGTTTTGGGTTGTTCGGCACGGCTAAAATTTTAATCGGGCATGGTTGATGCCTCGTAGACCCTTGTGCGCGTGCCTAGAAACCCTACAAGGAGACCGTCCTCTTCCTCTTAAGAGGAACCCCATCTTCGTCCTCTCCTACATCCCTCGTCCAGGGCTTGGGAACCCGTGGACGCCTCTGGCCACCGCCGGGGCAATCGTTGGGAGCTCGGGTCAAGGCAGATGGCCCCGCCGCCGGCAACACGTTTGGTGCGGGGCTCGGGTCAGTCCGAGGAGCGGCCGCACCTCCGGCCCCCCTCTAGGACAGAGCACCGAGGGAACCAAGAGTCCTGAATCGATCCATCTGTCCTGCCAAAGGGAGAAACAGGCTCGACTCAGAAAGAGAAGAAGCAGAAGAAAGAAAAGGAAGAATCTACGAGGGCTCCCCAGACTCTACCCCAACTACATCTACAGACTCCTCAGAAGAAGACATCTAACCTGACGAAGAGGAGTCCTCGAGAGAGCAAACGCGGAAATCCCGACCTAAAGTGGAAAACGCCGAGCTAACAAGACCAAAGACGAGGAAATTATGAAGAGGAATGGGCCCTTATGTGGACCCCACCTCTATTTGTAGCCACCGGCGTACTCATCCAATGGCGACAGTCATCTCCCGCCAAAACAACTCGTCGCATTCAGCGGCCACCATCGCTCCACCTGTCATGCACACATTGGCCGCACCCCATCGGGCGCAGGAAACCTGCGGCCCGTCGCATCAACCAACCAGCGCCCGACGCGTTGGCAGTCGCTTTGGTGAACGTACGCACGATCCGGCGCATCCTCTTTAATGGAAGATCTTACCCCTGATTCGCTGGCGTCATCCTGAAAATACAGCTAATTTCCTGGGGACACGCCCCGACGATATCTACGAGAAGGAGCTCACCTCGGGCGACCCGGCAGACCACCCTCGACCCGACCCATGACCGGGTCAGGACGAAAGTGGGGGATAATGATGATGCTCGATATCGGTGATCTCCCAGATCATGACACGTGGAAGATAATGTGTCCCGAAGCTCACAAGAAAGGACCTACAGTGGCCGATCAGACCGCTGCTATGCCCGTCCTACAAACAACCGATGGCTCACCTCCGAGCCCCCTACACAATTGGCCTCCTCGGCCCTCTCATCTCGCCTCCGGGCTTTAGCAGAACCAAGATAGCTTGGCCTCCCATTCATCCCCGAGCTCTCTCATTGAGCTCATCTTTCTCGGTCTCATCGACCGACCAACGGCACCACTCACAGGCGCAACCGCCATCCCGCGAATCTCGCCATACGCGAGATATCCGCCGGCCATATCCCACGTTCCACGCCATCATGATCCCCAATTAACGAGCCTGTCTCACCATTAATGCGGGATCCCGCCCATCACGCGGGCGTGACGTCGGGAGCATAACGGCCGGTGTGATTCTCACGCCTGCCTGCCTGCTGCCACCGCTATTTAAACCCCTCCTTCAGACGGTCCAAGTATGTTTTTCTCTCTCCACTAAGCCGTTACTCTGCTCGGATATCCAGTCTAACTTTATCGTCGGAGGGTCCTCGGTGGTACAACCACCACGGGACTTCCTTGCAAGTAGCTCGGCAACAACAACCTCAAACCCATTGAGATCCACACGCTTCAGGAGTCATCCTCCAACTCCAATCTCAGCCGTCTATCGTCGCTTCTAAAGGATCTACGGAAGGTAACATCTTGACATGATCCGACGCACGTCACCTAGGATACCTTGAGATCTGTCCCTATGGATCTTAATGCCAATGACATAAGATGTATCACCCATATCCTTTATATCAAATTTCTTAGAGTAAATTGCTTCACCTCATGTAGCAACTGAAAGTTCCCAGTGCCTTTTCCGTTACCACCGCGGCTAATGCGGAATCGAAAATAAAAAATTTATGGAGAGCACTAGAAACTAATTCTTAGCGATCGTTCCAAACGCTAAACTAGAAAACATGCATGCAAGGTTTAGAGATTACAACCTTTGATGCATGTCCACCAAATCGTGGAAACCCCTTCCAAGCTCCTTGTAAGCCGTCGAGAACAAACTTAAGTAACGACCGTCCTTGCCGAAGGTGATCCACCCGAGAGAACCGATCTAAGCTCCAGCTTCATCTAGTGAAGTAACCGACACTCCAAACTTGATAGAAATAAAGTGTGGGGATGAAGGAATTTTCCACTGTCATTTTTACTCTCAAACTCAAGCTTAGGAGAGCATGCAAGAAGAAGGATGAGGAGGATGGGGAGGTTGCCACAACAAAAAATGAGCTAAGGGTGGAATGCATGAGAGAATTGGAATGG